>OZ030390.1:17805715-19158215 GCA_964023965.1 Melinopterus prodromus | reverse complement strand
GTCAAAATAGTTAAATAATAAATTAAAGTAGAGGAAATTCTGAATAATTTATGCCTATGTAATATTTTGGTAAAATTAATAGTTTAGCTTTTTAGGTTATTCTAAGCCTTTTTGAAGGATTTTGGAAATGAGCCGCCATTTCTGTAATTTCGACAAAATAGTTCATTAATAAATTAAAGTAGAGGAAATTTCGAATAATTTATGCCTGAAATTTTTTGGTAAAATTAATAGTTTAGCTTCAAGAGCAAATTCTATTTGATCGAGATCGGTCGCATCTGCATTGATATGAAATTACATAGTAGCCAGGATTTTGACAAATATTACTTTATCATACGCAGTAAGATAAAGTATTGTAATCATGCCGAAAAAAAAAATTGAGATTTTAGCGGAAATAGGTCTTTTTGGGTCCCCTGAACATTTTTGACCAAGGTACAAAAAAATGTCTGTGTGTGTGTGTGTGTGTGTGTGTGTGTGTGTGTGTGTGTGTGTGTGTGTGCGTGTGTAAACGATTTTTGTGACGACGATTCCGGAAAAACTACTAAAGGTATCGGGACGAAAGTTTATATTTAGAAGTTTTATGACCAAACTTAGAGCTGAAAAGCTTTTGGTTCAAAAGGGTCCAAAGGAACTGGTAGTTTATTCTAAGCCTTTTTCAAGGATTTTGCAGATGAGCCGCCATTTCTGTATTTTCGTCAAAATAGTTAAATAATAAATTAAAGCAGAGGAAATTTTGAATAATTTATGCCTATGACATTTTTTGGTAAAATTAATAGTTTAGCTGCAAGAGCAAATTCTATTTGATCGAGATCGGTCGCATCTGCATGGATATTAAACTACATAGTAGCCAGGATTTTGACAAATATTTTTTTGTGCTGTCACCACAGAAATGTCTATGGCTGTCACCACGCTGTCACACTCGGAGACCCGCTATGGAACGTCATCTACAGTGTCATGAACGAATATAAATCTGTCAGAATTTGAATTAGCTTTTTAAACTTGACATTTCGTAGAAGTGGTATCAACCTAACATTTTCTATACCGAAATATAACCATTTTTTAATTTTTTTAAAAATACGTATTTCTCAAAAAGCAACACAAATAACGTTGATGTCACTGCTGTCGAAAACTACCTTGCGCGACTCGCTCACATGCGACGACGACGCTTCGTCATCGGTGACGCGCCGCATCACCTCCATATCACCTCTCGTTGTGCTATTCCGTACTTTCGGCACTTGTGAGTTAAGCAACTATTATTCTGATGGCAGTAGGTAGCGTGCTTTGACAATACCTTCGATTGATACTATTGACTATCAAAATGCAGACACAATTTATCTCAGTCAAATAGATTCTCATACAGCTAAACTATTAATTTTATATATTGTATGATAAAGTCATGTGCCTGGCCACATCAGATTTTTTTTTTGTGTTGTCACATTCGAAAACAGCTGATCTCATCAGAGGCATATGGAATGTTGCCGCTGTAGTGCGGCAAATTATAAAATACAAATTTCAAATAAAGTAAGATCACCAATTTGATTGTTTGTTGATAAGAAATATCAACCCGTCTTTATATCTAATTCTAAAAACGATACATTGAGAAAATTATAAATAAAGTATAGCGATGAGTGTAGTTTTATTTTAGTATGTTGGTAGGGATGTGTCATGAACAAATATAAATCTGTCAGAATTTGAATTACCTTTTTAAGGTGCGTTTTCATTAGTGATAATGGCAGTGGTAGCAGACGCCGTTATAGTATTTCCAATAGAAAATTGATAGTGACTCATGTTTATGTACATGCAAACTAATATGTGTCATTATCACGATACGTAAGAAATACTATAATTTCGTATTGTACCACCACCATTAGGTACCATTACCTACCAATCGGAACGCACCTTTAAACTTGACGTTTCGTCAAAGTGGTACCAACCTAGCATTTACTATACAGAAATCATTTTTTTTAATTACGTATTTCTTAAAAAGCAACACAATAAACGTTGATGTCGCTCCTGCCAAAAACTAGATAGCCGACTCGCTCATATGCGACGGCGACACTCCGCCTTCGGTGACGCGTTGCATCACCGCTCGTCGCGCTATTCCGTACTTTCGGCATTTGTGACATAAATAACTATTATTCTAATGACGTAGTGATTCTCATGCAGCTAAACTATTAATTTTATATATTGTATGATAAAGTCATGTGCCTGCCCACATCAGATTTTTTGATTTTGACCTCAATTTTCTCAAAAATCTTACACGATAAAAGAATTTTGCCCGCATTCTTTTTCAGGGCAAATAATTCTACCTATAATGCAATTGCATATTCAATTCACAAAAACATTTTTTCCTAAAGTTATCAATATTTTACAATTTTCTGAAAATTTTGTTATAGAATGCCAGAAAATGTTTCCGCTTCCATTTAGTAGCATTTAGTAGTTTATCGCTTACGTCACGACAGTTGGCGATATTTTGACGAATTTTTTTAGAGAAATGTGTATTTTAATTATTAAAAAACAACGTATTCGAGGAATTTTCTAAATAATAAACCATCTCTCATATTTTCTCATGATTTCATACTTTCGGCGCTAACTGTATCATATTGATTGTCTTTTCTCTCTCTTGACATACAGGTATGTAGTATGAGTGGAAAGAGAATGAAATAAATTCCTTAAAATTTAAACTATTTGTTATTTTAATAAATACTTGATTTATATTCAACAAGTTACTCATTTGTATAGCAACTCTCATTTCCGACATGTATTTTTGTATTGCTGATTTTGATCGATCTTTTAACTCTGTTAATGACAGCACAAAAATTGTATGTCTTTACATCAGAACATTTTGGAGAACAATAAATATTAAACTAATTAATAAGATATGTCGATATCATTATCTTACATTTATAAATACGATATAGAATTCGTATTTTCAAAGTTCATTAAAGGATGGCGTTTGCGTTTTTGTCGCTTTTAGTTCAGTTGCTCATGGAACCACTTGAAGAATTCGGTTCCGCCCACTCTCACAAACACATATTGGCAAACATAAGTACGAATTTTAATGTTTGCCATGAGATGACTTGAGGCCTTTTACATTTTGCCTTCACTCTTCCGTCGAAAACTATATGAGAAAAAGTTTTAGTCTGATTCGTCGTCAGCGCAAAGAAATCTCCCCTAGAATAATAGGGCGTTGCCGTTACATATGTCGATAACGATATAAGTAAAGAATCAGTTCGTAAGTCGTATATCGAATTTGACATTCAAATGTGTCCTAATTTAATTAATATTTTTTTAAATAATAAATTTCAGTTTTGATGCATTTATTCTATGCTTTCCATGCTAATTTCAGGATTTGTATTCTGGATTTTATATTATCGTACTCGGCAATTATCAAAATACATATTTATGTAAAATTAAATTTCTGTCCTTTCATCGACCTCTTTTTTTAACTGATTTTGACTTTGTCTGAATAGTAGCATAGAAATGTACATTAGAAAATGTTTGAGACTCAGTAAAATAAAAATTAGTAACGTATTCATCGATAGCTTTTGTTTGGGAAGGAACATTAAACGGGCATGTAAGACTTACTTCACACAGAGAAGTGATTATTTGAAACGAGAAAACTTAATTTCTTGAACTTAGTTACTGAATTCAAATGTAAATATATAACGCTTTTCCCGCCACCCTACTGTAGATATAATTCTGAAGGAGTCTCCATTTTATTATTTATTGCAAATGAGAAAAAATAATTAAATGGTATTAAATAAATCGAGATAAATTTGTTTTGATAAGCAAACAAAAACAAAACATAGGTTTATACCACGTTTATAATATAAAAGGGCCAGTTTTTTCTTTGATTTGTGTCGTTCGTGACAGTAAAAGAATCAATACTAATGTTTCCATTTAATGTTTCCATCTCGTGCCGTTTTATTAGCGGAGAATTTATTATAATATGGGGAGCATGTGCCAACATACTGTCAACATACAGTTGAACAGCAAGTGTTAGTTGATCACGGTAGTCAGACCATTTAAATAAGATTATATTTCGTAGCAACAAATACAGGCGTACAATCTGCAAACATTCACACTATAGGCATCTACGCGAAATACATAGGTACTCATTTCAACCTCTCGGAATTGCTTTAGGTTCTTAATTAGCTGATTTAACCGTTCCTGACGTACGGTGCACATTTGAGCGATAATGCTGGTTCTGTGCAAGTTCTGTGTAGAGTATGTGTGTGTGCACTCTCGGAACGAAACCACACACCTTACGACGTACGATTCAAGTTATGAAGCTGGCGCACGCAACAGATTGAGACGTCAGTTTGATAGATTTGAGCAGGACTGGACGATTTATCATCCGTGGTGGCTTATCGTTCGGGTTTGAGTATGTTGGCGATGACCGCGGTCCGGCACTAGCGCGGGCCGTGTGAAATAAATTTATTGGGCCAAATGTAATTACTTGTATCGCGTGACGAAAGATCTAAAGCAAATGTAAGAGCCACACTCTGGGTCTGTCACTCGGCTGGACGTTTTGTTAATGGTCTTGGCGGTCGACGTAGGTTTACTGATTTATAGACCTCATTTGGTTATACTTTGATCTCATATAGGCAGGGTATTATATAGTTTATTTTGTACGTCAACTATTAGATGAAATTATGGAGAATTAACTCACTCATTTGTTAACGTAGAATTTGTATTAGGTACCAACTATAGTTTGGAAGATATGTCTTTTGTTGATGCAGTTGATTTGAGTGAGAGCATGTACACATTTTAGACGAAGCTTCCCTCTTCACCCCTTACCGATGTCCCCAATCCAGGACACCAACGGCGTTGGTCAATATTCCAAATCTGTTCATCTGAAATACCTATATTTCGATATATTAATATTCCAAGACGTCAGGAATCCATTACTTTATACAATTTGATATAATAGAATTATTTAAATTAGTGTATCATATTATCATTAATTTTAATTTTTTAATTAATTAATAATTGTTAGCTCCTTTCATGAATAGAAAACAGAAATTCAACAAACACTATCTAAAACCAAGGTTATACTACGTATACAGGGTATACAAGGACTAGAATAATTTAGGTGATATTTCTTTTCAGTGTACATATTTGATTTAAGAATAAAATATATATGCGGCTACATATATTAAAAGTTTCCGGCTTAATCTCTTTTTGATGTCTCCCAAATGTACACACGCGTAATTTCGTTTCAATAATAGCTAGCCAATGTATTTAATTGAATTCCTAATAATTAAGTATTTTCTTTTATAAATAAAAAAATCTTATGTGGCCAGGCACAGGACTTTATCATCCAATATATAAAATTAATAGTTTAGCTGCATGAGACTTTATTTGATCGAGATCTAACGTGTCTGCATTAAAATAAAACAAGTTAGCCAGGATTTGACCGATATATTGACAATATTAACAGTAGGTATTGTCAAAAAATCAGCGTTTGACACTACCTATTGTCATTAGAATGAAAATAATTGTCAAATCCTGGCTAACTATGTAGTTTTAATGCAGACACGATCTCGATCAAATAGAATTTTCTCATACAGTTAAACTTTACCAAAAAATTTCATATACATAAATTCTACAAAATTTACTCAACTTACTTTAATTTATTATTTAACTTATGTGACAAAATTATAGAAATGACACCTCATTTGCAAAATATTTGAAAAATGCTTAGAGGAAACATCCAGTTCCTTTCTACCCTTTTGAACCAAAAGCTTTTCAGCTCTAAGTTTGGTCATAAAACTTTAAAATATGAAGTTTCGTCTCGATACTTTTAGTAGATTTTCCGGAATCGTCGCCACAAAAATCGGGTACACACACACATACACACATGTTATTAAAATGTTATACACACATACACATATACACACATACACACACAGACGATTTTTGTAGATTGGTCAAAAATGTTCAGGGGACAAAAAAAAAACGCCGATAAATCTCTAAAAAAATGTTCGGCACAATTACAATACTTTATCATAGTGCGTATCATAAAGTACAAAAGAACAAAGGAAGTAAATTGGCAAAATGTGTTTAAATTACACAGAACGAAATGTGTTATTTCTACGGGGTGTCACTATCTTCCCTCGGTTCTTTCTTGGTAGAAAGCAAATACAATTTTTTGAATATAATTTTCATATTGACTTATTTGTTTTTCTTTTTAATTTTTCAAATCATTACAGCAGTTTGACGCATTAAACAAAACAAAGAAGCATGAAATAGAAAATACATGTCAAGCAATGGAGTAATAGAGGAAGCATACAAGTATACAAGCATAAAAACTAAATAAATTAATAAACAATTAAATAATAAAAATAAGAAAAAGAAATAAAAAAAATAAGTAGTAACGAAACTGTTTGTTGTTCGCGTTTTTTAAGAAAGTTATAAAATAAAGTTGTAAACATATGGAAACTTAATACCCCTTTTAAATTTAAATATGTGAACAATAGTCTTAAAGTTTCAAATAATGTTATTTGTTTCATCATTTTATTCAATTTATTTTTATTATTTTTCATTTCGTTATTTACTAATTTATTTATTTATTTAAATCTCATTATTTTGAAACTATTCCGTTTTGTATTATTTGGTACTTATGTAAGTTTTTATGGAATTGAGTAAAAAGCAAATCGATATGTATTCGAGATATGTACGGGTTGACTCAAAGCTCTGGCCAAGCTCAGCTAGGCTGAGATGTTTATTTAAGCTCTCTTCTTCTATGGATGACCCAATAATTGAGTGACCATGTCGCCCTTTTTGCCCCTTTGTGACAATTACATGCAGTTGGATAAGTCAGAAAACCAATATAGTTCCATTTACTTTTCCACCATTTTTCCGAATTGAACCTAATGATACCAAATAGTAATTTTTGGAAATATTTACGAATTGTGTGAAAATGGATATCAATGATAGGAAATTAAAATGAATTCAATGGTAGTGCATTCTGAAAACTCATTTTTGTCCAATAATCGCAATATATATAAACAATATCCAGGAATCATTTTAAAAATCGGTTACATCAAAACAAAATCAAGTTTCTTCTTTAAAATATATGCTACAATACGTCAATACGTCAAGCAATACGTCAAAAACTACAAAATACATTCTATTGCAACTGGTGTTGTATTTGTAATCAAATTTACTGAACATAGTAAAATATAGATAGCAGCAACGGAACACCTTAAACAAATTTTTATTGCATGAGATGGTACCTATCCTATACCAAATGTAAATGAATTACCATAAATATTTTGTATCATAACGTTCTTCCATAAAAAGAAATATTTAGTCAACTATACTCAAAACAAAGGAACACACCCAATTAAGAAAGAAATTCCACATCCATATTACAGAACCATAAATTTATCGTGAAAGCTTTTATGGTCATCGTTTCCAGCACAAGGAGGAAATGCCTAACGATTGACCGTCGACTAGGTTATTGTCGCTGTCCGTCCGATCGTTTATACATTTCTCATGCGCGATTTCCGTCACGGCGGCGGACTTTTCACGCGGGGGATTTAACCATTTATCAATCGGTGTGAGGTCCCCCGTTCGCCTTATATTAAATTTACATACATAAGTACACACGCGTTCCTTGCCACGCTTGATTTAAATAAGTATGTGCTTTTAATGCGAATGATGGATGTGTTTCGGTATTTATTATATTAATGGCATGTCCGTAGCCGAATAGGACCTGGAACTCATCCCACGTCAGCGACCCTAAGTCAGACGCCGCGTGAAACCGAAATTAATGTAGGTACAATTACATCTAAACGTACACGTCTAAACAAGACTGAATAAAATAGGTACTAATCTGTATATTCTGAAACAGATTCAGTGGTATCAAAGTTCAATAAAGCAGAAAATAATTTTGCCAACCCGATTATTTATTATTAATATAAAAAAGATAGTACTGCAGTATACAGGACGTTCTATAAAACATAACAACAAGTGCTCTGATAATTAGGATAGTTGTCCTTCCTTACAAGGTCTGATTAAATGATTCTGGAGAAAGAAAATATATATACTACAAACAGTATGTTATAAATTATTGTTTAAAACTTGATATTTATATTTACTAACATTTCACCTTGTTACTTACAACCGTACAAATTCACTTTTTCATGAAAACGTGTATTTTGGTAATTGAAGGTCGTCGTGTTCGAGGATTTTTTTAAGTAACAATTCATCTCGATTTTCTTTTTCCATGTATACTGTACACGTATGTTCGATTCACTTCCGTTTTAAAGATATCCGATCACAAGTATTTCAAACAAGAGTATATTGTACCTTAAACCTGAAAAATAATCAAATAATGATTACTTTTATTTTATTTTATTTTATTTATATTTATTCAGGAAGATAACAGAGTTTCCCCCAAAAACACTTCCATAGAAATACATATATATTGCCTATGCTAGAACACCATCAAAAAAAGGAAAAAGAGGGAAAAAAAAATCATACAAAAATACATAAATGAGAAAATAAACATCTTCACTAAAAATTAACTCCCAGAATGCAACAGTTACACAAAAAATCAAAATAGTTCTTACAATAAAGTTCTTTTCCATCATCATTCTAATAATCCTTAACAAAACAAAATCAAGCAAAATTATCACAATTAAAAATCAATAATTAAATTAATTCATTCAAGTGCTGGCTTGAGTAAAAACAAATACTGCAGCACGGAACTGTGATAAGGTGAGAAAAAATATATCAAAATTTGAGCCAGTGGTGTTATACAGTGTGAACATTCTGAGCATTGGTGAGTTAATTTCCAAATTTGTGCGTTGCTGGTTGGAATAAAAAGTCACAAAAGGGTACGTTAAAACTAACATAAGACATTAATTGATGACAGTCGAATTGGTTATTGATAATTTTGTATAATGTAATAAGATCTGTAGAATTACGTCTGCACTCAAGAGATAAAACACCGTATCTTCGCATCGCCGATTCATACGAAGGTGAAATGTCAGCGCTAAAAAACTTGAAATCTAAAAACTTTAAAAATTTTCTTTGGACTTTCTCAATGCATTCTTTGTGAACGTTATAAAACGGGTTCCAGACAACACTGCCGTGCTCCAGAATAGGAACAACAAGAGATTTAAACAGATGCAAAACACACTGCATATTATTGAATGGCTTTGAAGTTCTACAAATGAACCCAAAAATCCTAAAGGCTCTCCTTGCAATACTGTCTATATGAAATTGAAAAGTTAACCGCGAATCAAACAGCACTCCCAAGTCCATCATCTCAGAAACAGAACTCAAATTATGTGCTTCCGGTCGATACCGACATTATAATGATAGAATAACACTTCGACATGGTATTAAAAGGACAAACTTGAACCTACCAATATACAGGCTGCGCCAATTGTATGAATACAGTCGAAAAAAGAACGACTGCAACGATAATTTTATGCTCAAGTATAAACGTCTTCAGGGAAAACATCGATAGTGGTATTTTAAATTTTTGATTAGAATCAACTTTTATTTTGGACTTGTTGGCACTGTAACCAACTTAAAAACAATAGGGAAGTAGGTCGTGTGAGGTGTCATAAGATAGGTCTTTTCCAACTTATAAAGTTTGTATTTTTTTATTTAATAGCAATAAAGGAAAAAAACCCAATTTGTATATTAAAGTGCACAAGCATACTGAAGAAGGATTAAAAAATAAAATTTCTTATAAAACTAAATATACCACATTCTTCTCTTAATATTAAGGGGTCAATTCTCAAACTTATTTTAATCGATTTTTCAAAAATCACAGATTCCTGTAGTAAATATACGTAGAAATACTATAGAAACTATCATTTTTATCAGAAAGTCATTTTTAACAGGTCGAAACATGCGAAACAATGGAACGGTATCGAGCGAGCTGAACAGAGTCCTGGCGCATCAAGCATACACCTGACTATTTGTCCCCTCTTTGTATATTTCGAGCCGATCAAGGTCGCATTTTGCATGCGCATCCACGCCTTACTCGCGACTTCCTACCTTACTCACTCCCCCCTAATAAACCCTCAAAAAGGAGACATTGCTGAATGAGAGTAAAGAGCTATAAAAAAAACTTAACAAACATTATATTGTCGAGTTAATCGCATTTTTCTCAAAACTACGTATTTCGAGCTGACTGACATTCTGAAAAAAGCGATCCGTTATACTCCGACAGCTGCAGAATAATATGATGAAACGCCACAGAAATAACGAACATCACAAATTTCTCCACGATGCCCTGAGATACGACGTAACACCGAAAGCCTTTATTGTCACATTGCCTAAATCCTTTTTACATCAGACCAAGACTGTAGAGAGATTGCTTATTAGAAAGCGATTACAAGAACATTGGAAAAGTAGAGACTACATTGATATGAAGCTAAAATACCTACACCGCCTGCTCACACAGAGACTACACCCATTAGAGTTTGACAGTATCATGGAAAAGATAGATAACCTAGTTAACCAAGATTTATACGAAGAAACCCAGAAGAGAAGAAGAAAGCTGGAACGATTGATCGACGAGGGAGCGAGAAGCAGGCGAATGAAGACAGGAAATGACGACAATCCCGTTACAAAGAGAACGACGACTCAGACGAGCACCCCCCAATTGAGACTTAACACTGATATTGACACCCACCAATTTGCACCTAGATTCACGAACTTGACAAACACCGATTTTGACACCCCGGAAAAGAACCTCTTACACAAGGGACATAAATACACTACCACGATTAAAAGGATCAACAAGGAGGAGATTGCTGTAGACTTGGAATCACAGCTGTCACAACATCCTGATTATCCAACAATCGGAAGAAAGACTATTTCTACACTCAAATACGACAAAAACACCCACGACCTTGCGAAGAGAGTAAGACAGAAAAACCAAGAGAACGACATTATCCACCGACTGAAGACCAAAATTACAGAAGAGGACATCACCGTTACTTATGGAGATAAGAATGCTGGCCTGGTATTTATTCCAACAAATATTTACATTGATAAAACTTTAATGTTCTTCAAAGACAATAACATTTCACCTTGCAATAGGAATCCTATGAATTCTTTCAATAAACTGGTCCGTCAGACTGTTAAAAATAACCAAGACACTCTAAAGAAATGCAAGTATAATAGTTATAGGGCCCTACAAATGAACCCCAGACCTCCCCTTCTCTACAGCCTTATCAAACTTCACAAACCAGATAAAAGCATCCGTCCTATTATAACCAACCTCAATACCCCAACTGGAAAACTTTCAAAAATATTGCAACTAGTCGTACAACATAAATTTAAATTTACTCCTAAATATTCTATCCCTAATTCTTTAGCTCTAATAAATAAAATTAAAGATTTAACAATAACCAATAAATACAAGCTTATAACTTTTGACATCAAAAATCTATATAATAATATCCCCATAAAAGAGACCATCCACATAATTTATAATTTTCTGCTACATAACTTGCACTGTCACCATGAACTTAGTTTTCTCGACATAGATAATTTGATAGAGCTTATTGACCTTGTCACAAAACAAAACTTTTTCCTTTTTAAAGACAAATTTTACAAAATGGAGGACGGTCTACCCATGAGGTCCAGTCTCTCAGGTTTACTGGCTGAATTTTATGTTGACAAAATTGAAGACATACTGTTCTCCCCCAAATATCACCTAATCACCAATGAGATCGTAAGCTATACTCGTTATGTAGATGACATTTTTATTATTTACAAGGGTAGTGATGCCCAATTACTTGCTTTACACAATATTCTAAACAACTTGAGTGCACTGCAGTTTACTGTAGAGAGGGAGAGCCAGGGACACATACAATTTTTAGACCTTGTCATTTGTAAAGACTTGCCTAATCAGAAACTAACTTTTGAAATATACAGAAAACCAACACAGACTGACATTGTTATTCCCAAAGATTCTTTTAATTCGTATAACTATAAGATGGCATCATTCAGACACTTCTTTCATAGAGCATTTACTGTTCCACAACATACTGACAATTTTAATAAGGAAATCAATAATATACTCCACATAGCTGTTAACAATGGTTACTCTATGGAGGACATGCAACAGATTTATAGCTCTGTAAAGAGGAATCTATTTATTAAAGAGATTTACCCACATTGTAAAAGAAATAATAGTTATATATCCCTTGAATTTCAGGGCAATTTAACATACAAAATTTAGGCTTTACTGAATAAGTTCGAAATAACTACTTCATTTAAAACATCTTCAAAGTTGGGCAGTCAATTGATTAATACCAAACCAAAGATAGATAAATTTGACAAATCAGGTATATACCGAATAGATTGTGGTAATTGCTCAAAATCATACATTGGACAATGTGGTAGAAGTTTGAGACATCGGTATAAAGAACACAAAAATGATAATAATTCAAGTATCTTTAAGCACTTGGTAGAAGAAAGTCATCATATCACTCCAGACAACGTCACTTTGCTACATGAGATTGACAAAGGTAAAAAAATGCATGTACTTGAGGAACTGGAAATATTTAAACACAATTTGGAATTCCCAGGCCAGCTTCTTAATGAAAACTTATGTAATGAGAACGAACACCTGTTCACTCGCTTATTCAAAAAATCGCGCCAATCGCTTTATAGAGAATGACAGGATCATGCTGTCTCTGTCTAACGTTCGCTTGTTCGAGCACTGTATGCACGCTGACACGTGGATAGTAATTAAACTTATTTTATAACTTCATTGAATTATTTTCTACCTTAACTTTAGGTGAGTGTTTGTTGCTTGAGATTTGTACATATTTCTAATTGCGATTTTGTATTTTTATTCATAGACTGCTGATTTCACGAATATTACGCAGAAGGCCGGTTGTTTGTGACGTCATGGCGTGTTTAACCTCAAATATATTTGAACAGCTATAATTTGACGGTAATATATTTTAAAATGTGATTTTGATGTTTAGTTATAGTTATTGTTTCTTGTGTTATTGTAGCTTTGGCTGAAGACGGGACAGGCGTCCCGAAACCAGGTCCCAATAGACACATAAAAATAAACTATACACTGGAAATTTCCGACTTTTACTGAAAAAAGAGCCTGAATAGCTTTATGGCATGTTCTGCACACTTGTAGCTATTGTCCCTACCACCCATTAATATTAAATACATTTTTAAAAAATTTTTCGTAGCAAAACGAGGCTGAAAATGTCTAGTCGGCCATTTTGTTTTTGTAAAACCTATGTGGATAATTGAGGTATGGACGATAGCGACAAGTATACTTTTTAATAATGCCTTTTACTTTTTTCTGTAAGAAGCTCCAAAGTTGAGTTATCCTGTCAGCCAGATTCAAGTAAGGTAAACTTCAGGCAGCCATTCTACTAAGATTTTCCATTAAAAAAATATTATTTTGATTGTAGCACTTTTTCTTCCATAAGAAAAATATTCTTGAAAAATGTCGTGGAGATTGGGAACTGACCCCTTAAAGCAACTGTTATCTTGCAAAGTTTCTAAGCGAGCTACATAATAAATCACCAACTGTTATTTCAATATTCAAGCTGTTTGTGTTCTTTGTAAATTCTACATTCTAGAGCACCTATTTTTATTTAACCCATAATGACGCTACCACCAGTCTTATTAGAAAACTTTATATGGATTACTAATAAGTATACGAATCACATCACAATCAAATTCCTTTCTCATCACACTTGCATTGTATTTACGCAAGAATAATTAATTAATTATTTTCGTGCAAAATCAATTTTTGGGTGTCTACTTTCAAACACCGGTTAAATAAACACCACGGGTGAAACTACTGCGTCTGCAATTATAAAGAAAGTTCACGGAGCTGCCAAATTAATCCATATTTTGACATCTTTTATTATCCGCAATTAGGCGGTAATTCTCGCACGATGTAGGCCATACCGTGAGACAGTCCGTTTTTCTATCGGGAATCACATTTAGCCCCGGGCGCCCTTTCATTATTTAATTAAATGCACCGTGTGTGTGAGAGATGAGTGTTGTTCTTTTCATTACGTTGACTCGGTAATGGTAACCTATTATCAGTTGAAAGACAACCCATCAACTTTGTAGTTTGTTAGAGCACGAAAATCAGTTCTAGGAATTCATAAACGCATAAATATTATGAGAGCGGTAATTTTATGTAAAAGTTTTTTCGTCACTTTCATTTAAAATTAATTATGCAACAGCATGTATTATGTTAAATAATAACATGAAAGAAAATTTTAAAGTAAATTAAAGATCGATAGATTATACCCTAGATCGGCTGGATACAAGTCAAGGCCTCCTATAATGCCGGTACTGAGAAATATGAAATTATACAAAATGTAAATTAGGGCAAAAATATGAATGCAAATATAGAAAAATTGGGTCATTTTCCTTAAAAGTTGTAGTAAATTTGTTTCATGCAATAAATTTCCGTAGGAATTTATTCATAATTATTGATAGCAACAAATTGAAGCTACTCCATGAGATTAAAGGACCAAATGCTCTGTTTGGTTTGGCGATTAAATAATTCAAAAAAACATAATTTTTTGATTTTGGTTAGTCTGGAAGTTATGGACATGAAAATAATGTAAAGAATTGATTGTTAATTGGCTATATCTCTAAAGCAAAGTTGATTTAAATTCAACTTAAATAAAAATAAAAACATATCTTTCTTTGCTGTTTTGTATTCGAGACATGTTTCGATCTTAGCAGATCATCGTCAGTCGGGAGTACTGTCTTCAGTCGGGAGTACTGTGTCTCGAGTACAATAAAAAACAGCAAAGAATGAGAGGCTTTTATTTTTAATTAAGTTGAATGTAAAGAATTGGCTATGGGTTTGGATCTAAGACCGGACATCATGGGCAGTGGTCAGCTTTTTATTTTTATTAGTGCCGTTGAGACTCAAATTAATGATACAAGAAGCTCTCATTAATTTCATGTTATTCAAACTGATTTAAAGAATCGCCTAAGCGTCGCTAAATATGCACGCATTAAATGTTTCGAAGACATTTAAACTACTTTCAATTGATACTTCTTTCTGGACTAAACCTTGTATCATGCAGAAGTTTTTTAGATATATATGTGATTAGTGATCAGATATGAGAACTGAAGTAACTCATTTTTCCACTACAATTTGATGGCATCGGAAATGTGGGAAATGAGATTTTAAAAATTTGGACTTTTGTTAAGGAACGTTAAAAATAAATTATTTGTGGATTATTATCAAGATAGAATAGAATTAATTTATTCCAGAGGTAACTTTATAGTCATAATAAAGTTAAATATCTACATAATACAACAATAATACCACGTGGATACGCAAGCAAATCTTATTAGTTACTGGAATGGCCCTAGACCGGGGTCTTTTAGCCCATTTATCAAGAAATTAAGTGATAATGAATGTTAGCTTAGGTCAGATATTGCCATTTGTAACGTTTGTAAGTATTCCAGGACTGTTTAAGTTAGTGAATTTGGCTTATAAAGTGCTATAAACTTATAATAATAAAAATATAGTTTCGTCAAATGAACTGATTTCCAAAGTTTTGCTCATTCAGCTCCTGTCTTTATGGTTTTACAACAATGTTTTACGTGTATAAGTCCAGATATATTAAGGTTAAT
Organism: Melinopterus prodromus; assembly: GCA_964023965.1. Lineage (NCBI taxonomy): Eukaryota > Metazoa > Arthropoda > Insecta > Coleoptera > Scarabaeidae > Melinopterus > Melinopterus prodromus. The sequence goes on along the minus strand of OZ030390.1, from coordinate 19,142,582 downwards.
TAAGAATTAAAATTAACTATACGTTATTGAATATTTTGGTCATCAATTCACGCGTATAAAATTTACAAAAGTTTAGCAAAAGTATGGACCAAATAATAATGTAGAATACTCCAGAAAATAGACACCAGTATTTCACGTGTGACGCTTGTTGAAGATATTGGTATACTTATTGCTGACATAGACCTTACAACCAGAAACAACAAAGTATTACGATTATTACAATCACAGTATGTACATATTGTAATTCTTTTAAGTTTAAAGCCCTAGAAGATAGCAATACAAAAGGAGGAAAGGTAAATAAATCGACTGTTTTCTTTTTGGATATTATATGATAAGTAAGATAACCCTACTCACTCACAATTGACCATCAATATGATCTTTTCCGCTGTAGAAATTCTTTCAGTGGGCAATGCGGATATACTTTGTTTAGTGTGTTGGAGTTCGAATGTTTTAAATAGATATTAGCTACAAATACGAATATAAAGGAATCCCGTACAACGCACATTTCAATCACATTTATGTTAAAGCCCAATAATTATGAATATGATATCACGAAGATCTGTCATCTAATAACATAGTAGGCATATACCACAAACGCGAACAATATTTACACCACGCTCATCGTTATGCACCGCAAAGCAATAGATAATAATAATTGATCCGCAACGAGATAGAGAAGTCGCAAAAGCATTCATTAGGCATTATTTACATGCGCACGTGATTTATCGCGCCGTATCGATAAGAGCTAATTTAATGCATGGTAATTTATACAATTTTTAAGCAACTCTTAAATAATATTAACTAATAAGTGCCCATTTCTGCGTTCGCACAATAAGAAGAAGAAGAAGAAGAATACCTCGTGAAAGGATATGTAATAATTACTATTTCCCAATAAACGATAAATTACCGCTTACTAATGTTGAACGTCTCATGGGTGGGCAAGTTTGTTCTCCAATTCCACATGGGCTTATCGGCGTATCTTGGTCAGCCCCCTGTTTGTTTAGCTTTCCGGTATGATGTATTACACGGGTCGGGACCGTGGCCGTGTTTCTCGATTGGCCGATCGGCCGCTTGCGAACGAGAAAAAAACTTAATTGAAAACATGTTATCGGATTCGAAAATGTATCACTTTACGATACCACATTGAGACTAGTAATTATACAATTTATTTTCCGGCCGTGGGTACGTCGGGTATTGTCGACACGTCCGACCGTAGCGTATACCCGGAACGGCGCTGGATCTCGCTGCTCCGTGGTACTCGGACCGTGGCAAAAAGTCCCTAAAATAAAACGCCTCACGAGTTGCGATACATATTGTATAAATGTATGCTCCGAGCCTTATCTTGCTCTATGCCATCGAACTCTATAATGCGGATACCAATAATACTCGGCTGAATTGTAGTAAATTGACGATTACACTTTCAGGACAATAAAAAAATCCGAAATCTTCGGATATGCACATATTAGGTCATCTTTTTGGAATACTAATTCATTAAAATACTACTTCACACTCGACAATTTGAGCGAAAGAGCCCAGACATTATATATGATGCCATATTTCTAGCATAAGTGTTCTGAAAAACACCCTTCAGGCTTTTCCGTAAAGATGATGGAGGTTCTAGCTACAACACACACAAACAACTACAACACAGAAACATGGAGACCATGAATGAAAATGTTAAATTACAGAGATTTTAACTAAATTGTCGAATTGTAAAACTGAGTTGTTGGTTATGGAATTGAGTAAATATTTAATGTTTATATCAACTGAAAATTAAGTGGTGAAAATCCAAAATGTAACTGTGGTATTTTGTTTTCCAATCATGAATAAACGTTTTTTCAAACCTATAGAATGTAAATCTAAAGAAGTTTAAAATTTAATTATGTTAATGAATACATTTTACGTTTCAATAAACAAAAAAAGGTTGGAAAAATATCGCTGAAAAGAGCAAAAGTCCTTCAGCTGTAACTATTAGAATTTTTGTTTTGTCTATTACTTATTTGGTTCTGTTCTTATAGTAACCAACGGGTTCCTTCTTAACGGAAGAGTATTTTTTTACTAAATTAAATTTAAATCAATTATAATACTATAGGTAATAAACCATTTAACCGATATAAGCGACTGTACTGTGTTTTGGAACTCACAGTCTTATTCACAAAAACAGGATAATTGCTGTAACCATGTATTAGTATATTATTTGACGAGCACATAATTAAGGATAACAATCGCGAGCATGAAGTTACACGCTTGCCTACGGCTCGCGTGTAATCATGCGAGCGATTTATATCCGTTATGTGCGAGTTAAATACGACGTTTTATCTACGACTCATAAATTCCATTTTATATCAAATATTTTAAATGTGTTTGTCAATGATGGCGAGGCGAACTGTCACATAACTGTCATCTACGTTGGTTTTGACAGACTTTGACACTAGCGATGTTTAAATATGACAGATCGTTCAAATAATGAGGTCATTATTTGAACTAACTGTCATTATTATACAACGCTAGTGTCATTATAATCATTGGCGCGTATAATGATGGGGATTATATAGTCATAGATACGTATGCAATGAACTTATTTTATGTGAGTCGTAGATAAACACATTTATTTACTGACATTTGTGAGTTGAATGTCAATGAACATCATAAAATGCCATTGCCGTCTTCTAAATGATTTTTAGTAGATTTCCCAGGTTAAAAATTCTGGAAAATTACCTTTTTTATAACCGACTCGCGGGATTCTTGTCTTAATAACTGGATCGAGACTGAAGAGCACGATAGGTATAATTTAGAACGAAACAACGCTTGTGAAACCACTTAAATAATAATGAACAAATAATAATAATAATAATAATGCTTTAAAAACACTACTGAAATATATTTTGAGATCCTATTGAAAATTCTATGGCATCGCGTTAAAAATGTCATAATCACGTGTTCCAAAAGTTTATCAGAGTTGAATCTCAATTTTAGAGAAAAAAATATACCGTTAGGTACAATTCGGAAAACAACTTCAGTGGCAACAAATCCAAATAATATGTACTTAAGCTTTCACGGCCGGAATCATTTAGAAAATAAGTTATAAATAAAAATGGCGAACAAAAATTTAAAAATCAAACATGGCCCCCATAGGAATACTAAACGTTGCCCATATTTTCTATGTCCATTGCCCAATTCAACTGCTTTTCAACGACGTTTCAAAATTTTACCCTTTATACTTTAAAAAAGTCATCCTGTATGCCATGCTATAAAATCTCTACTGTTCCTTTTGACCAAAAGAAAACAAATGACATTACCTACTAATTTCATTACACCTTTCATTTTACATTAAATTGACCCGATATTATCAGAAATGTTGCATTGTCATACATAAGGCAATATTACATTGGATTAAAACGTTCAATTATTGCAAATATGGTATGTTTTCAATCTACACAATATAAGCAATTAGTTTATCAAAGAAATGCTTGAATTTACTTAATATGTTTGGAAATATGAGCAATTGAAAATTTGTACCGCTTTTTTGGCCCACAGTGTAAGTATAATACCTAAGATACCTTTATTTCAGCATCTTTCGTTAAAACAACAATTCATTTATGATTTACTTCTTAAATTCTGGTTAATTCGTTATTGACCATAAAACCGACATCGCTAGAACCGGAACAATTTCAATTTCTGTCATAAATTTATTCCAACGGGTCTGTCTGACGATTCTGTTGATGTTCTGCGTCTTTTAAACCCTTTAGAAATTCTACGAGCAGAACGAATAAAATATTTATTATAATTTTTAATTTTTAATTACTTTTTTAATTACATAAAGAAATTTATTTAATAATAAAACCTAGTTATGTTTTAAATTTTTCACATAATGAATTGATAAATATCTTTGTTTTTAAATAAAAAAAAAATAAAATTTATGATATGAATACAATTCAGATAATTTTGACTTCTTTTTAATTTTTTTCATACTTTTACATTTTTTTCACAAGTGTTTACTAAATCCAAACAGAGGAAAGCAAAAACGCAAAAACTCAACACTACACGAAACTATCCAGGTTTCCAAAGTCCAGATTTGCTAGGATTCGGTAAGCTTAACCGGATACCTAAATTAACTTCAGTTTCGTGATTTGTGGCAATAAGGGCAACGGTTATTGTTGTTTAAGTTTTTCTTGAAAGGTATGATTTATTATTTAAAGGAAGGACTAAGTAAATAGTAAGACAAGTAAAAGTGAGAAAAGATAATTATAGTATCTATAAATAAATATCCAAGTAATTTCTAAAAATAGTACTGATGCCTACTCATTATTACATATTACAACCTTTGACTCATCAGCACCATGCAGCTCAGTGGCGAAGGAAGTTCGCACGCTACAGAAAAAGGTTAACAACAAGCACAGCAACGATCATAAATGTTTTATTGAAAATAAACATTCGTCAACACATTGTAATTGCAAATCAGATCACTCTGGTGTCATTGTTACTATTTCGAGAGACGAGACAGTGTCGCCGTTGCATATGCATGCCACGACACTTTGTATTCCGTATAAGCTCGCGCGATGCAGTTCACAAATATGAAACAATCAGCGCGTTGTATACCTATAAATACATCGTCGGTGAGCAGATATGGTCTGAAGGACCCACTTCGAATTCCGATTTGGTACAATTCTCTGAAACGGGACAAGGTCTATGGGCAAGGAGGCCCAGAGAAACGGACCGACCACACGACTCACCTGCATACCAGATCAATAGACCCATAATTGATATTCAGCACGACTTTATTACAACACTGGCGCTAGTCTGATCAAGTCATCGTTTGTCATTTGATAACACGCTGTTCTGATATCGAACAAAAGGCTACTGAATTAATTTATGTTAGTCGGGTATGTACGCCGATGCAAATTCATATTCAGTGCGCGCAGGTCGTGTGTGGCATTTGCATTTCTATTGCGGTTTATATAAGTGTATTGATAATGCCCTCTCTCTCGATCGCCCTTGTCCGGTCCCGATGTTCCTTTGTGTAATGAGGGACGCGCGGGGCCTCAGGATGTCGGGTATAATAATGTCAATTACATCCAGGCTGCTTCTGGTTCTTAAAATGTACTGACTCCACCAGTTGAGCTTCTTCCTGCGTGTGCATGCACAGTGTGTAACAGAATGTAAGTTACAGTGGATGCAATCCCAACAAATTCTTGTGGTTTTCTAGCCCCTTTGCTGGTCTAATTATCAAAAAAGCAAACCTTCATGGACGCAGTGGAAGGTTATGCAAAGACTATACTCAGTTCTGAGTAAATATGTTTATTAATCAACTTGGAGACCAGAATGTTACAGACAGTCTCGAGGTTAAAGTATCGCAATGGTTAACGAAATGGATAAACCGAACGCCTGTTGAATGTTGAATCGATTGCTAAAGATCGTTGTCTTTGACAGAATCATTCCGTACTTTATTTGGATCTAGAATTCAGTTTTTTGAAGCACTGGTAAAGGTAGTGCAAACATAGTAAACATAGTGCAGATATATTTGGTCTACAGATTTTCGGTTCTGAGTAGGTTTATTTATGTGCTTTAAATAATAAATCAAAAGTGCCCACCGAAACAATTTTCAAAAAAGTAGGCGTGTAGTAAGTAAATATACGTAACTTTGAAAAATCACCAAAAAATAAAAATATCCCTCAAAATGTAAGCTTTTCGCAAAAATGGGCTAATTTTGACGAACTAATCCTTTCAAAGGTGGTACTATCCGTATTCTTGCGTAGTAAAGTTGTCTGGCTGCAGTTACAGCTTTTTTTAGACGTTTTAAACAAAGTGGAATTGAAAGTTGGAATCAGGATCCTGTCTACGGTAACTTGATATAAACATTGTTATTTTAACTAGAAACATACTCGTCTTATTAAATTTTTTGTTTCCAAATATCCAAATATATCGACCCGGGATTGCTTCAAATTCCTCATTATTGAAGCAGTTCCACGTTTTTTGAGAACATACATTAACTTTGGCCAATATATACTTATATCTTATACAGTTTACTGTTTTACTATGTTACGTCTTTAAACTCCAAAAACTATTATTGTTTTTAATAGAAACCCCGATATTAATATACTCAAACGAAAATCTTGCATACTGGTGTTCTCTATACTTATCTTGGCTTTTGATTGTTTTTTATTGTGGCTTTTGATTCAAAATTTACATAATTTTATTTTGATGGGAATGTGTTTTTTTTATTTTTTCTTAAATGGTAGGTACTTCCATGCATGAAACATAAATTTAAATATCAAAGCCTGCTAATTTGTGTGTTTAAAGACAACACATACTTATAATAAGAATATTTCGTTAATATAAAACAACCTCAATAGTTGCTTTAAGAAAACGATTGTTTTGATTTAAGAACGTCGTTGTTTTGTAAATAATGTGAGGATGCCGATAGATGGCGGTTTAATTTCTCGTCGTAAGAGAGGTTTCCTAGAGGGTATATAACCTCATACATGTCTATGCAGCATCAGTGATTGTGCTATTATATTTCAATGTACCTGACGTATAAATGTCCAAAAGCTCTAATATGGATGAAAAGAGATTAAGAAAGGACACCGCGAGTCTTGTCGTGTAAATTGTAAAATATTATTGATTTTATAATAACATGATTATATTTAAAAAAAGTAGGTAAATGTTTAATCCAAAAATGTGAGCTGATTAATGTAACTACCCAACCTTTTGTTTTAAAAATACAAATTCATTATTATACAACGCTAGTGTCACTATAATCATTGGCGCGTATAATGATGGGGATTATATAGTCATAGATACGTATGCAATGAACTTATTATATGTGAGTCGTAGATACAAGTATTTATTACAGGCCGACCTGGGGCTGGCTGGCAAATAGCCAGCCATAGACAGCCATTCGTGTCTCCATAGAGACGCGAAAACGACATTTTGGCATCGTGTAGGATAAAAATAAAATTTTCTCAGATAATTTATGGCTGTCATAGTTAGTCTGTCCGCGGTGGAACCATGGCGACACTTCATGGTTATCAAATCATCGTTCATTATGTTTTAAAAGTCAGTTTCTTTGTAGTTTAGAGAAATTATATTTTGATATTTTATTTGCAACGACATAAGGCCTGAAGAGCGGTTGGTTTTCATCAATTTTGTTAGATATCAACTAGGTAATTTAATTTATTTTTTGATCAGTTGGTTATAGGAAATATCGTAAAAGATTTCCTGTAAAGTTTACGAATACTGTGAATACCAGTATTTTCTTCAAAACTTCAGCTGAAATAGTTTCGGAAATGGAGGGTGGGATGGGATTTCTACCCGTTTTTGGTACATTCTCGAAGACTACATAACATGCAATTTAAAAAAGAAATATTTCTCTCATGCCTAACAACGATACATCGATACCTTTCAAACGATACCTCATATTTTCACACCTTGACCATCTATAAATTTAGTGGAAATCCCTTTTTAGGTTATGACTATTGGAACATGTGTTGAACACATCACATTAGTTAGTATATTTTTCTTGGCAAATGCAAATTAATTCAAGTTTTTGAATAGTTTTCCCATCTGCATCAAGTTGTTTATACTAAAAAAACAAAAATAAATTATTAAATTAAATTTTATTTTATTACATATATAAAATGACATATGCTAAGTTAATTTGGCCTTAACGTCAAATATATCGCCCATATTTAGAAACTTTTAAGGTATTTTAATGAATTGATTTAGTATAAATCCTAAGGCCACTATATGTAATGATTCCAAATGATTACAAAATCACTCCTTCAAATTCTTTATCTATGCCCATTTATAATAACTTTGCCTCTCGACTGACTTATTATGATTATAATTTTTCACACGCCGTGACTCGAAACTATTTCTCCGATCACCTTACACTAATTAAATCGAAATTTGTGTGGCAATTGGATCGCCAATACATGTATGTCTATGAATACCTCCGATCTATATTCCTCGAGCACATTCATTCCATGGTTTGCGTGATAAAACTGTAAATCACTATCGTCTAGGCCGTGCTTGTTGTTCGGTCAATATTTTTCTGGTATTTTAATTGGCATATTTTATAACGTGCGCGATATAATTAGTAGTCCAGTTCATAAAGAATGTTCCTAGTCGATCGGTAAATTTATTATTTGAGTTGCAAATCATTCAAATAAATAGTTATGTAATATCAGGTGTTTGAATTAGTTGATATGAAAGTTTGTGTTTGGAATATGGTTATCTACGGCTTCTTTAAATATATCTATAGACCATTTTAGAAGTAAAAAATATTAGAGGTCAAAAATAAACATGATGCCTATACGTCAGGAATATAAACTCAGGCATATTTAAACAGATTCATAAATTGCCGATGAGATTATTTACCGCTAAAACATGACTTATAGACATGCAATAAGTTGTATAAAATCATCTTTTTAAAGAAATTCAGTTGATTATATATTATTGTCATCATACAAACCATCTTTTTCAGTTTTGTGCTTAGTTGTTTTTTCAGGTTCTACAAAACAAGCACGAGAGGTAACACAACGAACGGTTACTTTTTATGACCTCGATATTGGATTCCTAGTTATCTCATATTTTGAGCCATCAAAAACCTATTCAGGTGACCATTATACTTTTTATGGCAAATTGAATGTAGGCAATCAGTATTTAATGTTTTCTCTAGCAGTCCAGGCAATCGGCAGTTTCAGATAGAGACAAACTCCAGGATAGTTGAAATTTGGAATTTTAGTACATTTCGACGTCCTGGATAATATTTTTTTTCAAGGTGGGAAAAGATTAGAAAATAATGTTTAGCAAAGTTGTAGATGATATATTTTTCGCTCAACACAAGTTCGCTCTAGAAAAGTTTTGGAGCGAAAGTGCTTGGTTCAAAAAAGCAGAAATGCTTAATTAGGTATTATCCAAAAATAAAACTCGATTTGTTTTTAATTTTATTATGACACTAGTAAATAAAAGATTTTATTTCTAAACAGATAGAAGAGAAAAGATTTTTGAAGATTTCTGTTGTTGTTATTGAATCTTAAGTAAACTTTCTTGTGATAATTTAATAAAAGAAATATAATTTTAAAAGAAAAGCAACAAAAATTCAAAAGTTTATTGATAACCTTACTTTTTAATTATGTATTAAATTAATTATATTTCACAAACTAGCTTTGGCGTTTGGAAGCAAAAATTTTATTTATAGAATGCCTAACATTTGTTTTAATTACGACGGCGTTTCCTAATAAGAGCCATGTCTAATTGCACATAACTCCTTGTGACGACATCGTGAACCGCTGCTGTTAGAAACTTCACAAAACGCTTGAAATTATTATTATTTTGTAGGTAATATCCCTAAGATAACAAACCATATACGCTTCCAAAACGAACAAATCGGCTGAATGGATCTACTAAATAATTAAATTTCACAAACATTATTGAATACTTTACACTCATTTCTTAAATTGTAGTTAGTAAAACATGGTAGCTAAGTTTAAGAGCTTCGACCCCTAATTGACGTTACAGTATACAGGGTTAGCCAAAATTACCGGAACACCTAAATAATTCTCCAACGGTAAGAAATTAATTTTTATTGGGATATTGAAAAACACCTCTTAATCCTTTGATGAGTTTATTTATCTTAATAGGTACCGGTTTCGACTCAAGGTGGAGCCATCATCAGCCTAAATCTACAAAACAATACAAACGAACAATCAGTGCGAGACAATGGGATAATTTAAATTACAAAAAACAAAAAACATCTAAACAATTACTATCTTACAATTGCAATTATATATTATACAAATTATACAAAGAATTAGACTTACGGTCAAGTTATCGGAGTAAGCGCTTACAATCATCCAAACTGTAAAATATAAACATTTAAAATTCTTGAAACATGTACGCGAGACAAGACAGCCGGACAGAAACGACATTGAGAAACTCTTAAAGCAATATGGTTTATATAAATAGTACGCAGACGCTGTAAATATAAAATAATAAATTAAACAACCCCAAATGTAGGTAACCAAGCAAACAGTGAAAATCGAAACACAGTCAACCCACAGAACCAAAAACTCAACAAAAACGGGGCAAAGTAAGCAGCAACAAACAACTAAAAAATCCCAAAAACACTGAAATTATCCCATTGTCTCGCACTGATTGTTCGTTTGTATTGTTTTGTAGATTTAGGCTGATGATGGCTCCACCTTGAGTCGAAACCGGTACCTATTAAGATAAATAAACTCATCAAAGGATTAAGAGGTGTTTTTCAATATCCCAATATACAAAAACCTTTGAAAATGGACTACTATTTGAATTAATTTTTAGACTATAAACATTTTTAAATTTTTATTTTATTGTTCGTTTTATTATAGAAATTTGTTTTTCATTTATTTTTACATTTTGTGATTTTAGGACTAATTCTAAACATTTTTTATTAAAATAATCTTTTTATAAAATGCATCATTTTAGAGTTTTAAGCAATTAATTAAAATCAGGTCAAAATTACCTAATTACATTCAAACGTTTTTTGACATTAAACAAGCAACCATTAAAATATATTTTTCAGATACAGAATGTTCATTTTATTATGGAAATTTGGTACACTTCTTTTTCAAATGGAATACCCTGTATATTCTTACATTTTATAATTCTAAGACTAATATTAAACATTTTTTTATTGGAATCATTTTTTTTATAAGTTACATAATTTTTTAATTATAAACAATTAATAAAAACTCCTGAACTTCAAATGAAAAATATTTTCCTACATACATACAAATTTATCTTAATCAAACGGATAAATTATTTTTCTACTTTGGTGCATTAATTTTATTAAATTTAGTCACTTGATTGAATCTGTTTAAATGGAGCAGTACCAGGCACAATTGTAGGTATAGGCCAACAGTCAATCCGTATTGGGCTGAGGAAATTCATACCCGTTATCCTCAAAAAGTAAACGTTTGGTTAGGCGTCAATGGGGACAGATCAATAGGGCCATTTTTTATTGAAGGCACATTGGCCTCTGCACGCTATTTAGGTCTACTTCAAAATGAACTAATACTCATCTCCAAGTTATCTTCAACGAATAACTAAATAACAATATGGTGCCCCGACGCATTACGTGTCCAAGTTTAGTAGTAGTCGTAGTAGTTGTAGTCCAAGGTTTACACCAATAGCCCGCAAAATATTGATGCGTTGAAGCAGAGTCGAACATTTAGAAAACTGTTTACGGGAATTTGTTGGTAGGTTTGGGCATTGTCAAGCCGCTCAGGGATGGCAGTTTGAAAATTTAATTTAATTGTTTGTTATTTTTTCTTGAATTTGTTAATATTTATCCATTCGGCCAAAATAAATGTTTTGGAGCTTTGATTAATTGCTGATAACTAAAAAATGATGCAGATGATGCGATGAACAGGATGTTTGATAATAAAAAAGAGAAGTTTCCATACTTTCATAATAAAATAAACACTCTGCATATTAAAAATATATTTAAGCAGAGCTTGTTTTTGTTTAGAAAAAATGTTTCTTACGGGTGGAGAATTACGTAGGTGTTCCAGTCAAGAAACTTTTGTTTGAATTTTGTTTTAAATTTCTTACCGTTGGAGAATTATTTGAGTGTTGCGGTAATTTTGGCTAATTCTGTATAAACCACCGGATGTACACTTTCAAGATGTTTTTGGTAGTGAAAATAACCAGAAAATCTGTATGAATTCTTAATTACAGCAAAATCACTTTTATTCTAAAGTTAGTTTCTATGGGAAATGGGTACAAAAATATTTTGTGAAGTATACTAAAATATATCAGATGTGTGATTTAACTCTAAAACTACGGGCATTAGAAAAAAACTATTTGAAGAAGACTTGTTGTGAATTTTGTTGAGTATAACTTGTTTTGTATTACAGAATTTGACCGTTTTTTTATCAATGTTTGTCAATATTCTTTTTACCTGGCAGACAAGTTTGGGCAACATTATTGTACATATATTGTGGTTTTGCTTACATTAGAATGTTTTGGTGTTTTTCAAAAAGATATTTAAAGATATTAAATTTTACATTACAATTCTTTAGTAACTTAATAATATTACATATTATACAGTTTTGCAATATTTCGTCCTGGACATTATTTTAAGAATAGGTCGTAATATCATTTAACAAATATTGCGCAAAGTGTTTTAACCTACCAAATAAAGTATTCAGGTAACCTGCCACTAGCATCACCTCTATTACATTTAGTGTCATTACCGTTGTTGCTACATGCAATAAAACATTCGAATAGGTCACCGGGCGCAAACGTGGTCAAGATCTCGTGTAATGAACAATTTCCATTGCTGTGTAAACATGGAACCTTTTTCTCTGATTGGTTATTACTTCACCGCAAGTCGTGCATAAATCACGGGACCATGTGAAAACCACGGTAGGTAGGAACGGCTCTGATTATAGGATGCAGACCTAAACAAATTATTATATAACATTACACTCTGATACACATACGTGACCTGAGCGGTTGAAGGCAATTTATTAATAAAACATAGGAATTAATTTACAGTTTCGTATAATTACATGTTACCGTTGAGAGATCATCGCGTTACCAAATTACAAATACGAGATCAAACCACCCACCCATTTGATGATGAGAGATCAAATAACGGTTTGGACACTGCATGATAAGTATTGAGAAGAAGCATAGACAAAAAACGGAGGAGGACCTACAATGCGCACGTATCCAACATGATTTTGTAATGTACCTACACCAGTTAGATTTATCTCCTTTCACCATGTAACATCGGAGGGTCTATAAATCTAAGACACACCAGTCCCATTACATATGCCCGGCTGGTGTAATTACGAACTATAACACTCACGAATGGAAAACTACGGGCCCCCCTAAAAGAAACAAATCAACACAGCTAGACACGTTTAGTTGTGTTGAATACGTGAAAGGACGAAGTGTGAACACATGAAATACAGGATGCGTCAGAAGACGTTTGCGGATTTTAATAGAAAAGTCGTTAATAGAAATGTCTTAGTAAATTCTAGTAGATGTTGGTTTATCTTTTCATAACTTTTAAAGAAAATTTTCCACTTCTAGCTTCTAGGTGCATAGCCTCAAAAAAGAAAGATCACAAAATAATACATTGTTAAAGTCCGAAAGCATGATCGTTTTAAAACTTATCTTTTTTACCCGTTACTGAAATGGAAGAGCATGCCTATTGACCTTGTCCTCGACAATTTATTTGCAAAAATGCAGCATTCTAAGGTATATTATAGAGAATACCCACGCAGAAACTTAGCCAGATTGTCACCACATTATAGCCGATAATTTAGACTTGATTGATTATTGTTGCTTGTTCCGGATCATGTGTTTTAGTATCAGCTTAAAAGTATTCATTGCTTTTCAAATGTGTCACGCATTTCGGTATTTTTTGTATGCATTGATTGTTTACGTTCTTATTTATTTTGGTTGCCACTACTTTAACCATTGTCAATACCTTGTTCAAAATTATATTTCTTTAAAAAATGTTAACGTATAACTTTGTGTCTTCAATAATAACTGAGTTTTAACAATTACTGCAATTAATTCAAAATATTGTTCAGGGTTGGGGAAAGTCTAAACAAAGGAAGGGTGGGTTACGTCACGTTCCAGATGGAAGATTATATAATTATTATAGAACTGCACTAAGGTAAGTTCGGTTAATCATATAATTATATTTCGCTTCCAGGTGACAATCTAGTAGATGTTTACAGCACAGTGCAATTTAGAGCCAAAACAGCGTTATCTTCTGTTTATGAATAAGAAACAAAACACGCACTAGCAAGAACGTGTTAACAATTCGTTAACATGTTATTGTAACAATATATCGTCATCATGTTATGACAACATCGTAAGTCAAAGAGTCATGACATAACAAGTGAAAAAAAAGAATGTCAGATATATACCAAAGTCGGCTTACCCATACCTGTCATACTGGACATTTCTTTGATACCATGGCTTTGAAGACACGTGGCTTATAGTGGAAATAAAGAGACTACTAGATTGTCACATGAACGGATGGAAGGGAAATATAATTATTTACGACTTGTTAATGAAATTTGGCCTAAGTAGCAAACTGTAGGTATAATATAACAGCCATATGCCACCATATTTAATGATCTTTACCTGTTAACTTTAGAACAGTGACGACGCGAACTAAGTCGACTAACACAATTTTTGTTTGCCTTTTTGCATTAAGCAGAGGAATGCTGGAAATGTAGTCTGGCGCAAGAGATTTAAAGCAATAATTCAGTAGGTACTCATCAGTCAACTTCTGAATGTTACATAATTCGCAGATCACTTGGTACATTCGCATGCTGCACTGACAGAATGTACTTCCTTTAGCTATCTTTTTGTTCACGGTTTTAAAAAGTTTTTTTAGGTAATATGTTTGTTATTTTAGTGGTGGTCATTGGCTTAGAGGAAAACGAGAAATCATACGTAAAATTATGTGTGGAATATTGTCAACTTGATAAAAAAATTCATATAAACCATTAACAATTTTGAAAATTTGAAAAGGTAAAAGCTGTTAAAGGAGGCAACAATTTTTCTAATGTGGACATAATTATAAATATCATAGAAATATTTTTCAATTTGCCAATTGTCCGTAGGTCACTTTTACGTAAAATAATAATAACATTACATAACCTGATATATTTTTATTGTTACAATGGCTATAGACGATTTGTTTTCTGAATGTTTGGTATGCATTTTAGTTTTAATTTTTCTTTCTTAGTTAATATTTCAAACGGCTGTAACTTTTTAAGGAGTTGAATAACAAATAAGTTCTAATCAAAAATACTCAGAATGACACTTACTTACTACTGACACTTAGTAAGTTTGCAGGAAAAGAAGTGGGACACCTTGTTGGAGTTCTATACAGAACTTTATATTTTTATCAGGAGTTGTAAAAATAAGCTTAGCAGTTTTCTTGACGTAAACATGTAAAAGTATGAAACCGTGCATTTACTTTACTAATTCACTTCACACTTCACTTTATTAATTTTCAAATTTTACTTTTCTCAAATTTTTCGTATGTACGGCCATACAATTGTTATACGGCCATTAATAAAATTAAATCTATATAACTTGAAATGAAAAATAGGAAGTTGCCATTAAAAGAAGCATTAATGACATCAGCAACAGCATAATAAAAATATTATACTTGAGTCAAAAACAATTTAAGATCTGAAATTTAATTGTATATAAAGACTATCTTAATTAATTATGTTTTTAAGAATCCTTTATCGTTATTTCAAGAGTTAATACAATGCGTGCATAATAGTAAAGACAGTTGGGAACACGTCAGAACCTGACGGTCTGGCCCCTACTAATACCAGGTCCCTGACAAAACTCTCCGCCATCTGCATCAACGTATCAAACAGTCTGTACGTATGAATATGTAATATTGGATTTATATTTACTTTTACCTTACATTTATAACTTATCGTGATTGTGGCTCAATGACTAAAGTTATTCGAGACTGCGTTTACAGATTATTTGGCAGCAGTTTTAGAAATCCAGTTGCATTACAAGTTTAACAAAAATCGTACATTCTAAGAGTAGCAAAATTTTTATTTGTTGCACATTTTAATTGGTTTCGTAAAAATCCCCGCATATATAAATGTAAAATTTCAAGCATTTAACTTTCATTTGTGCTTATAAATTTAGGTTAGTTTGAACAAAATGGCGGGCTATGTGTTTATCAGATATTAATAAGCCACACCGCTCGTTTCTAGCGTAGTTAGTCCAAATGTTGTCTTGTTTTAAAAGATATTAGTGTTCAAGGTACTACACATTAGTCATACTTTTACATATTACACCATTAACATAAACATCGCCGTTGCCATCCATCCGTATTAATACAAATTTTACACAATAAAACCTTAGAGCCTAGGTGTAAACACTGCGCAACTTATGCCCACAATTATTGTTTAATCGTATACAGGAAGCTCTGACCTTTTGAGCAACATTGTCGTACAGCATTAATATTACAATGCACAATCGACAGGCGACATTAGCATTAGCGCGGTCTGCCCGCCGCAACTGGATATGATTGATACGTCGACATTTTTAAACGCCCCCAAAGTAAATGCATCCATCCGAGCCCATTTGCGGCACGTACGAAATTTATATGAATTAATAACTATTAAGTCCACCCTCTATTGTGTTCACTCTAACCAAGGATACCTAGACGAGTTCGCTCGTCTTACGAAATCGGTTTCTTTCTGGTCGCGAGACCTGACACCCTCACCACCCACAACTGGCCGTGGGACAAAGCGCAACTCTTGCTTACATGGCGTTAAAATAAATGAGCGAATATCTAGAGGAGTGGTCTGCTAAAAATCCGTGTTAAAGTTCGCGCTATTCTAATGACCTTAAAGAGTCGGTTATTGTGCCGTATGTAGTTGCAAACTTCTACCAATATCCTTAATTTTAGTAACAAGCATGTAATTGAACAAAATTGTTCATATTTAAAAAGCGATAGATCAGCGAATCCATACCTATATCGAGGGCCTGTCAGCTCTCGACCTTTTTAGGTCGCCCAAGGGTATAAACATAAAGTAATGCCCGTGGTACATACAAAATTTTATGTCCTATGGTTTTGTTGCTCCAATTTGAATATTAATAAGTATTTTGACGTAATCCAGTGACATGCGTATCCATGGAGTTGAATAACAATACAAACAATTCGGAGTTGAGTGACAATACAGACAATTAATTCGCAAATAGAATAATAATTGCCATTAATCGCCAATTATTGACATACAATTCGGAGTTGAGTGACACTACATACAATTAATTGTCAAGCAGAAAAACCTTTATCGCCAATAATTGATATTGACGATTTAAAATTTACAATTTGAATGACATATTACCATGGCAACCCTTAATGCCCGCGCGGGCATTAAGAAGCAGTTTTTGCCCGGGTATCTAAGATCTAAAATGTCACTTTATGATTATGTAGGACATAAAAAACCAAACTAGCTAAACTCTCGTTATCCGGATTTCTAATGCTCGAATTACACTCTCAAAACTATTTTCCCAATTTGTTTTGACACATTATTGTCAAATGTTTGATGCAATGTTTATGAAGTTTTCATAAAACTTTTGCGAAGTGTCAACACCCAATAAGTGATATAATAATAGCTTTGTTCACGGTACCTGTTGGAAACTAGTTTGGGAACTACTTTGTATTGGACCAGATGTGTCAGTGTGATGGGGGTGAGAGATATAAAATAGCACACAAACTAGTTCCTAACCGTTACCGCGACCAAGAAATATATATAAGAGTCATCACGACATGACAACTGATACTAACCTAAGCTATGCCTAATTTTTATCATTTACCTAGTAGAAACTACCTATTGACATTAATTATTATTTACACATAATTAGTCAGGATGTTGAATAAGTACTAAAGGAATGAATTGTTACAAACAAACCAATGTCTTTGTTAAGTTGGCTATCCAGCGTTCATTTTTGGACATAATAACCGTAGTTGATAGCGGGATCGAATCCCGGCTCGGGCTAAAATCGACTGTCCTGGTATTTTAGGCAGGGAACAAATACCTTTGCATGCCGCCTTCCATCGGATGAGGAAGTAAAGCCGGTGCTCCGTGTGCTGTCATTATGCGACGTGCACGTTAAAGAACTCTTACTGGAGCTTGGAATTCCTTCAGTAGTACAATATTCCTGGGTGTGTGTAGCCTGCCCTCAGCGTCGGTGATTGGCCTACGTTGCGGAACTAGACCGACGTAAAATAAACAAGTCAAAAAAAATAATAGCTAAACACACAGAGTTGACACCTATTAAAATACGAGACAGTGACAGCGCTGGTAGGTCCGATTTTTTGTATTGGATGATGACTACCAATAGCAAAGCTCGAATGTCACGAAATGTCATTTTGCACAAAAATTACACCATACATATTTGTATCCACGTTATTTGCAAATCTATTATAGATATTACTTTACGACCACTTCTGATTGTCTTTTGAAATCAATACATTTTAGAGTTGAGACAAAAGCACAACGATAGATTACAAATGAGAAGCAGATGTGCCGTTGCTATGGAGCCGTTGAGTATATGTTTAGATAGTAAGGTTATTTAGTATCAACTGTCACCGTCAGGTGTTGACACACGCTTGACACTGATGCAAACTTCATGAACAATTGACGGGAACTTGTCATGAAAAAATTTCAACATTTTAACAGTACAGTTCAGGCATTAGAATGCCCTGGGTTCAATCTGCAGTAACGTTTTGGTCGAAATTTGTAAAGAATCAATTTACACAAGCTGGTTTTTGACAAAAACCAATCATTTGGTGTGGAAATAAAATTTCTTGCATTATGCTTCTGGGTATTTGCTGCTACTATTAGCAATATTTGAATATCAAAGAGCACCTGATTACGAACTCATACGAGCCACCAAAATCATGTACGTATTTGAAAATTTTCAAAACAATAATGAAACTTGATATAATCCTTGAAGTAGGTTGAAATCGAAGCACAAATCTTGAACTTTAAAGCTAATTATTATCAAAGAAATAAACAACAAATCCATGAAGTGTTGAAGATGGGATTATTAACAGGGCGGGGATATAATATGTAGGGCCTGGGTTGGACAGAAATGAAATCAGATCACAGAGTTGTGAATGGGACGTTCATGGTCTATCTTTATAATTATATGACATTTACAACTAAATTTTACGTGAGACCATACAGTGGCTAATATTTAGTTTTGAAGTTTTTGTAGTATGAAACCCTTTTTGACCAAAACAAAACTTCAGACCTAAGTATTATGTAGGTTACTTTATTTTTCTTTTAAAAAAATAATAGCTTGAAATAGTGACAACGTGGAAAAACAATCTGTAGGTACCTTCAGTGCCTCAGAATTTAAAAAAAAAAGGATAGATGAAATAAAATAGTAGTATGTTTTTGTGTTTATCTATCGATGCATAAGAGTTTAGAGTGCATTTTCTTAACTTTCGTTCCAATATTGTGCTGACCAAAGTAGGTCACCTAAAAAACCGGGTACGCACCTGGTATGCAATTCCTGTATCCTTCCTTCCATGTTAAGTAAATTATATATTATGAGTAGCTGATGAGAAAAAAACATTGGGTATCAACAGATTTGGCAACCGCAGAGCAATTCATTTTGGCTGATCGTAGCCACTAAATAGTTTCTATCAGATCTAATTTGCTCGGCAACATATAAATTCTACCTTCCAAACCTCATAACTCATATTAATTGCGACTTGATAATTCGGGCCATAGATCAAACAAAGCAGCAATATTTCATAACGAATTTACGATCGCGTCCGAAAGAATTTCAACTGGAACAGTTTCTCGTTGCCAGGTGCCACAAACGGCTAATAAAAGCGTCGATTGTGACACACTTTTCACGCCATGGTAATCCACACAAACATATAACTACAATATAATATTTTTAAAAGTTTGAAGAAAAATATATTGTTGAAATTATATTTGAGGACGTGGACAATAAATTGACTAGATTTGCAAATGCCACTCTGACGTAATTAATTTTTATTAGACATAGTTGATTTTTCAAAATCGGTTTTCTTAGACATTGGAAAACCGGTTCTCCAGTAAAATTTACTCACCTGTGACTACGGGGTGCCAATATACATAGCAATGATACATATGCATGTGACAAACTATAATTATCAAAGCAATGCTTGTGCAACATCAATTCATAGGGGGTTTAAAAAACCTGAAGAAATTATCTAAATGGCTGAATGAGAAAATATCATTATGTGCGATAACCTGTTTTCTTAAAATAAATTGTTGTACTTCAATAAACATTAAAGTAACATTAAAGTATGTATAAATTATATTTTAGTGTTTAATTCTTTAGATTTTGCCTGCAAACATCCGAGCTAGTGCTCAGATGAAATGCTTTTTTAGGAATCAGCTTCCATGGAAGCGGATATAATTTACGTCCGTGATTAATGCATATTAACACATTAATAAAAACAAATAAAACGTTATTTTTTAGCTTAAATTTCAGAGTATTTAGCGTATTTCCAATTGGTTAATTTGTGAATTATACAATTATCCAAACTACCCTGGCCAACAGCAAACAAATCGAACAAGTTCCAATCGATTCTGGTATGCTCTTTTTCTTAGAAGCTGAACCTGAAGACTATTTGTATATTTTTTCGTCTTTTGGTAGGTACTGATTTTCTCAAAAACTTCACCAATTTCCAGTTTTCAGATCCATATTGTAGGAAAAAATTAATCCAGAATCAGTTGTCACAGTTCGATTTCAATGTTAGCCTGGGTAGGTAATTATTTGTGTCAATTATTGTATTTCTATCAAATGAAGGAAAGCTTTGAAATGTACTGAAGTTTATGGAGTAACTTCTTTGTAGCCTAACAATTGTGGCAAAATACCTTCAGCCTGGGTCTGCTCTATATGGTCGATGTTTAGAGAGTCGTAAATGCTGGTATTCTCTCCCCTTTAGTGGGCTTTAGAAAATATGGTATTTGTGGTGACATCTTCTTCGCTATTTTGAACATTTGAACATGAAGATATACTGGTTTCGTATAAGAATTTATTGGATGGGTTGGTGCACTACTGAATAGAAGAAACCTTTACTCAAGGTGCAGTTCCACTTGAAAATATTACCTTGTAGATGTGTACGGTACTTATTCCTTTACTCATATACGTTATACTTCTGAGGTTTGCTGCTATTATCTTAGTTTTAACTTTGTCCTTTAAATATGGCTGAAGTATAATACCTTAGGGTTCAATTGCTTTCCTAAGTACTGATGAAGGAAATAGAGTTTTCCGGTAGAAGGAAATAGGAAATTCCGACAAATTCGAGAGTGGTTCCTTTTATTGAGTTACTGGATCCATATCATCAGCGAACAAGAGGAGAGACCTACAAAGTATGCCATGCATATTAGGATTGTTGTTGAGAATGGGACCATAGGTGTCAGTAAAGAAATTGACAACCTTGTGGTACTCCTTGTTCGCTAGGGAAATAAATATCACAAATATCACAAATAAATTATAAAGTGTCCATAATAAATCAATCGCCCGCGCTTATAAATCGATGAATAAGACTTCTGAGCACTTGACCTATTGCCTAATACGTGATATTGGTTCAATATGGTTTTATGGAAGTAAATAATACCAAGTTTTTATGGGCAATAACTAATGTAAGTGCAATATGTCATAAAAAAGAATAAGTACGCGAACCCATTTTGGACTTTTATAGTTTACCTGCCCACTTCGTCGACCTATTTCTGCTGCTTGGCGACATACTTTAATTTATTATTTGAATGCGTCATAAACAAGTTCAGACAAGTACAAAGGATTTGCGCACAATAGTTCCGTTCTATAAAATTGTATAATTGAATAATTAATAGTTTGAATATATTTGTTTGATATAAATAGGAACCAGTGACCTTGTTCTTTGGCTACTTTTGTCCACAAAAATATGCTCAAAATGTAAACCGTGAACCAAAATCTACCATAATATATATAGCACAACTCGTGTCCCAAGATTAAGTTCCATACATTAATACAATAATGGCTGTCTACACTACACCTACACCATAATCATTAAAACTTATTTTTTTGGTAATATCACAAATCATAATGTCCCAAAACAAGTCCCTCTCTTCCTGACTCACCCTGGGTGAGCAAGATTTTGTTATTGTAACCACCTAAGCCTGAATTGAATGGAGGGTTTGCCGAGACCATCGTACGGTGTGGGAATAACAAAATTGAATCCACTCGTTAGTGATTTAGATGAAGACCTGCGAGGCGTCCCGAGTTATAAATCAGTGCGGCGTGAGCTCGCGCCAGAAACAATATAATAATTAATAACAACCTACGAGCGCATTAGGATCGAAAAATAAACATTAGATAATCTTTAATTATACGGCAACGGGTCTGCCTTTATCTACGTATCTCTCGGTCCATAATAACAGCCAATATCGAATACGCTGGTGTGTATGTATGTGTGCGTTCATCCAATTTTTTTTCCTGCGGTCCATTCCCATATGCTGCGATCGTGTATGTGTGCGTATTTCTGTGCACGTATACATAAATTGTAATTAAATAATTAAAATTTCCAGTCGAATAGTTCGGCTTCGCGAATACTATCTTCGATGCATCTGCTATCTGCAATAGAATTTTTTGAGCTTAATGTAGGATGTGTTATCGGACGCATCAATTAATAAACTAGACTAGGGATATGGGAGGAATCTTAACCTGGGGTGATTGAAAAAATCGATTGTTTATTATAACAGATAAAAAGGGGTTTTGTAATTAGTTTATCAGAAATTTAATCTTTTTTATTATAATTGTATTGATGTTTATATGTAAAAATGTTATCACATAGGAAATTATTAATTTATATATTTATACGTAACAATTGATTACATTACGAGTAATAATTACAGCACAAAAATGTATTACTATATTATATACTTTTAATATACATAATATATTAAGAGAATAAAGTATAAATGTGAAAACAGTATTATTTTAGTATATGAAAAAGACAAAGAAATGAATAAAAAGGCTCAAAGAAGGCAATTAAAATAAAAATAAACCCAAAGTTTCGTGCGTTTATGTTTACCTTTAGGTAAACTACCGTATTCCGAAACCTCATGCATTCTTATCATTTTATTTTTTATTTCCCCTAAAGTTTAAATTTAAAATCTGATCTTGCCAGAGCAAAACGAGAAAATATGCTGCAAGGTTTTGCGATAGCCGATGGTCCAAAAAGGCAATTGAATGGCAGGTATTATTGCATGCCTCTTTTATCCCTACTACACAAATATACTGAAGGAAGAAACGTCTTTGAAGCTGTTTACCAATTTCCAAAAATTCAACAACATACACATGCGCTAGTATTATTATTGCTACGATGTATATATCTGGTTCGATTTCTGAAATGGATGACATCCACTTAATTTCTCGGGATAAGTAGTTATCAAATCCTGATCTTCTTAAAAATATTGTATCTGAAGATAGGTACTAAACTTTGTCTTTTGTGTTCTCAACAGTATCCTATCACGTCAGGTTTTCGAAGAAAAAGGTAAAGCCATGGCTTATGAAATTTTTGGTTATTCATTTAATAATCATCCAATATAAAACTTTTTCTACATAAATTTGTTCAGGCTCAATTTGTTAGCCTAGCAATTTAGTAGAGGGTATTGGGATAAGTTTAGACGTAAAGACAACTTCGAGAACTATTATTTACTATTCAAATGTATTTATTTTGTTTTGTGTTCGATGTGATCGAAAATCGAACGCATCACAGAATATACAGTATGTTTTCTTCAACTCCAAGAGTTTTATTCATCGCACCATCACTAAACAATCATCATCACATAACTCTACAGTCTGATATTGTTTGCATGTACACATTTATACAATTTCGCAATTTGAAAATTATGCTCAAATCAGAATGAAAAATAACC
Organism: Melinopterus prodromus; assembly: GCA_964023965.1. Classification (NCBI taxonomy): domain Eukaryota; kingdom Metazoa; phylum Arthropoda; class Insecta; order Coleoptera; family Scarabaeidae; genus Melinopterus; species Melinopterus prodromus. Next base: position 19,119,084 of record OZ030390.1, on the reverse strand, counting down.
AGACGGTTTCGATAGATTTTTGTTGTTACTGAATGCGAATCCGGTAGACAAAATGGCCAAGTTTTTGTTTTCTTTCGTTCCTGCAAGCGTGCACACCAGTATCAAGATACGCTACCAATCGCTTTGCTTTTCTTTGAAACTTCTTCAGAAGTTCCAGTACATTTGTTAGAAATTCTTCTTACTATTATTATTATTTATGTACATGCGAACATGGCCCCAACTTCCTTAATTCCATCATGGTTCCTCAAACACCAGTAAATTTTGGTCCTCTAAAGTTTCATAAGCTATAACAATTTTTTTTTCAGGATTGCGGTAGCATGTGTTTTGTATTTTCGTTTATAATGCGCCCAAAACAATAAAATCAATAATATTTAGTATTATTGTGTAGTAAGAAACTTTCTTTTTCGAAATTCAAAATTACAAGTTGATAAATATTTTCAATTGGGCCATTTTTGTGTGGTATATGTGAGTCCATGGGGACAACTTTTTATCAATTTGAAATTTTCATTTCCGGGAAAGGTTTCTTCGATACAGCCTATTGTGTAGGTATCATAAGTGCCCAGAATGTTTTATTCACCAAAGTAGCCGGTATCTTACAAAATTTTGCATAGATTTCCGAGCTTGACGCAAATTGTCAAAAAGAGAGTTTTTGAGAAAATTTTTCTATTCTACAATTTAGCTATATCTCTTCCCCCAAACGTATAAGTTACACTATCCGGTGATTTAAGGACACATTTGTAAAATAATTTTAGGTATCTTTTCCCATGGTATATTAGGTAAATGGTCCTTAAATGTTGAGTTAAAAATGTTGCACAATGCAAAATTTCTCTAAAAAAATGCACGGAATGTTGCCAATAATAATCTCCGAGCAAACCGTGATCTACTTTACGAACAGCCAACACCCACATCCACGCCACGATCCGCCATGATTTACGATCGGCGCGATCCAGTTCTTGAATGGACTTACATAAGAAATCGGACAATTTGCATTATGTGTATGTAATTAAATACGTTTCAATTAAAGTAAAAGTAGTATGTACCGGTACGATTGCCCGCGGACCAACGGCCATTACGATCTATGTTATTTATGTATCGCGAGATAAATTATACCATAATTTAATTAAAGCCGTTTGTAATACCGGGGCATTAATTAACATTTATAGTTCTGGTCGGTCGGTGCCGTAAAATCGCATTGAAATTAATAAATGATATGAAATTCAAATCGGGAGCCTGAGATGCGTTAAATAACCTCTCTTCTTCATGCCAAAACGCGAGATGCACGTGTTAGAAATCAACTCAACGGCTACTCTGCGGTGAAAAAAAACATTTTTTAATTAGTATTGTTTATTTGATTTATATAGATTATTGCTCTACAACCGCACAGGGCCTGCTTAATTACACAGAAATTAAAAAATAGTAATCATGAAAATAGGTGTACTCTAGGCCAGAGAGAATAAAATGTAATGTAAAAATACCATATATTAATTACCATTTGCTTTTAAGACAAAGTTTTATACTTTTTCTTGTACTTCTGTCTTCTTCTATCGAGCTATACAATGATAATTTGAAATAGATTTATTTCACATTAATGAAACATAAAATGAACAGTTGTGTAAATCTATTAAGAAAATATCAGATTTACAAATTACGATAAGCATACCAAAACCACAAATCAAAAACAGATGTGTGAAAAACTCTGAGATTTTCACGGTATATATACAAATTCCTAAAAGTCCCGTTCAGGCATTGTTTTTTTTTTTGTGCCAGACGAGTTATATTAGGGTATAAGAAGGTTTATAATTCTCCAACCCTAATTTGGGTTTGAACAAGCTATCGGTAAAATATATTTTTAATATGTAGGATGTTCATTATATTATGTAAATTTGGTGACCTGTTCTTTTTCAAATACAACATATTTTTACATTTTGCATAAGATTAGAAAGCATGGGAAACAGAGGCAATACACTCTTATGAACGATCAATTAAATTTTATATATCAGCCCCTTTTTTCTTACATTTAGTTTGCTTTTCTTTGATCCGTTATTTTATTTTGTTTCAATTTGAGTTGGTTTGACTGTCGTGGTCATATATTTCTCTATTCAGTTTTTATTTTTTATTTTATTTTTTATTATTTCTGTGCCAATTTAAAGTAAAAAGTAGATTGGAATTTAGAGTAGAATAGAATAAAAATATTTCACCCCCCCCCCCCTACTTGCCTAGTCGAGGCGACCAAAAGTCTGCTTCGCTACGTTGGTTGAATACTGTCTAGTTCTTCCCTCTTCGCAGACCCGCCACATGGTCTATACCTAAATTATACAATTAGAACCTTTTAACTGTTGAGCTTCATACATGTATTGGTTAATTTGGTAACTCCCGTGCTTCTCCCATCTAATGTAAGTTTTTCATCGCTATCTGTTTATTTATAATAATTATTTGTATACTCAACCTCAGTTTGACATGCTCAATATTTATAAGTTCAGTTTTTTTAAGTTTTTTTAAGTTTTCTAATATTTTCAATTGCTGTTCACGATCGTTTGACTGTGTATTTATTTATATATACCATACTGTAGTGTTTTGTTTTTGTTTAGATGTTTCATAATGATCTTGACAAGGAAATGATTTCAATGCAGCATTCGATGTTTTAATTTCTGACAGTGAGTTCTATATTTTTCTGTTTTTTTCTGTTCTGTATATACACATGATTGTTCGCTTATTCCCTTTCTCATTTTCTGTAGATTTTTTGCTGAGGAAGGCAGCACTGCCGAAACTAGTACAAAAGTAGATTAATAAACTAAATGCAAAGTTGAGAGGCGTTTATTATTTCTGTATTCAATATACGACCTTTGCACCATGGACTTTTCCGAATTCAACTATGATAGAGCCTCGTCACTCGTCCAAAACTTCGAAAAGCTGCAGAGGAGGATAGGGATAACAAGGAATCACATCTACTTCCTGAACACGTGTATAAGAGAAGACTTGTCACCAAATTTCGCTCGAATCAAATCAAAAATACTGGATAGCAACACCAAGTTCAAACTCGAGAGAAAGTACATAAAGAAAGCAAAGCGCACACAATACAGGAAGGTGGACATGGACATGGAAAAACTTGCATACTTACACAGAAATCTTAGAGACCACTACCATTACGCACAATTTGAAGAAATTGTACAACACGCCAAATCTGACGCAGCCAATGTTGCCCTAGAAGACAGAACTAAGAAAAACAACAAACTTAATGCCCTCAGAGCCAGAAGACGACAAACCAATGGCGCTTTGACTGGACAAGATACTCATGGTAAGCACCGCTCTCAGTTTACTAACCTTGCCAACATTGGTTTTGACGCCGATGAGATTGAACTACTGAACAAAGGTCACAAATTTGCGTTAACCCCACCTAACAACCTCATTAATACCGCTATTGAACTTGATTCCGCTATCCAAAACCATCCCGACCAGGCCGACATCCGTAACAACCTCATCCCTTTTATAAAAAAAGAAAAATCTTTTAAATCTTCATCCTCATGTTACAAGTCTGCTCAGTGGAAAACCATTGATAAAATTAAAAATAAATTATCTAATTCTGATGCTGTTGTGGCTCGGGGTGACAAGAATGCGGGCATGGTCATTATGAAGAGAATTGATTACATTAATAAAACACTCGATTTTTTTCGTGATAATAATTACATTGAAGTTAAAAAAGATCCCTTAGCCGGCATAGTTTCAAGAACCAAACAACTTGTGCATTCGTGTAAGACTACCCTTATGTCCTATTCCAACAGAACCTATTTCAATATTTCATCATTTGTCCCTATGAACCCTTCCATACCACGTCTTTATGCCCTACCAAAACTTCACAAACCTAATCACCCCATACGTCCAATAACAGCATTTTATAACTCTCCCACCACCCTACTTTCCAAGTTTTTACTTGGCATAATTCAAACAATAAACTTTACCCCTACTTTCACTATAAAAAACTCCCTTCAATTCATTGATAACATTAAACACTTTAACCCCTCAAATTGCATAATTGTATCATTCGTCGTCACAAACCTGTATTCTAATGTCCCCATTGATCTAACTTTAACACTTGCTGACAAGCTTTTCAAATCTCACTTCTCTGATAGTGACCATATTTCGCATTTCAATGATATACTTAAACACATAATTTCACAGAATTTCTGTACTTTTGACGATAAATTTTATAAAATTGATTACGGTTTACCTATGGGGATGCCGTTATCTAGTTTCCTTTCAGACCTTTTCCTTGACTACATAGAAAATGACTTTATAATTAATCCTAAAAACCCTTATAGTTGTCATGTCGTAAAGTGGTTTCGTTACGTTGATGACGTGTTTTGTGTTTGGAAGGGTAACCTGGACGACCTTAACAATATGCTTTTACATATTAATAATATTCATCCAAAACTTAAATTTACTCTCGAGATTGAATCTGCTGGTCGTTTGAATTTTCTTGATGTGGCCGTTTTCCGACATGACAACAATTTTACTTTTGACATATTTAGAAAACCCACTTCAGTCCCCACAATAATCCCTTACGATTCCTTCCACCCCCTCACCCATAAACTAGCTTCACTTCATTACTTTTTCCGCAGAGCCATTACATTTCCACTTAGTCCTTCAGACAAAACACGAGAACTCACTTACATTAGAAATCTTGCTTTGGACAACAAATTTCCCGAGAATTTGATCCGGAGATTGTTGTTTAAATCTCAAATCACCATGGACCCTTTATATACTCGAGACCCCCAACCCACACCGACTTTTTTTAAACCTTTCACATATTGCCCTTCCAGTTCAAGACTCCCTAAAATCCTAAAATCGTATCACATTACCCCCGCCTTGAGGACTAACTCAAAACTGGTCAGTGTTCTCTCTTCTCGGCGTCAAGATAATGAATCTCATCTTCAGGAGAGTGGTGTTTATTGTGTACCATGTTCGAACTGTAACGCAATCTATATTGGGCAGACTGGTAGAAAGCTTTCCGCACGATTGTCTGAACACAAAAGTCAAACCACATCTAATATTTATAGGCATAAAATTGAGACCGGACATAAAATTGATTTTAATAATGTAAAACTCCTTCACAAGTGCCAGAAAGGTTATAAGTTGGATTTATTGGAGCAATACGAGATTAGAAAGCATGGGAAACAGAGGCAATACACTCTTATGAACGATCAATTAAATTTTATATATCAGCCCCTTTTTTCTTACATTTAGTTTGCTTTTCTTTGATCCGTTATTTTATTTTGTTTCAATTTGAGTTGGTTTGACTGTCGTGGTCATATATTTCTCTATTCAGTTTTTATTTTTTATTTTATTTTTTATTATTTCTGTGCCAATTTAAAGTAAAAAGTAGATTGGAATTTAGAGTAGAATAGAATAAAAATATTTCACCCCCCCCCCCCCCCTACTTGCCTAGTCGAGGCGACCAAAAGTCTGCTTCGCTACGTTGGTTGAATACTGTCTAGTTCTTGCCTCTTCGCAGACCCGCCACATGGTCTATACCTAAATTATACAATTAGAACCTTTTAACTGTTGAGCTTCATACATGTATTGGTTAATTTGGTAACTCCCGTGCTTCTCCCATCTAATGTAAGTTTTTCATCGCTATCTGTTTATTTATAATAATTATTTGTATACTCAACCTCAGTTTGACATGCTCAATATTTATAAGTTCAGTTTTTTTAAGTTTTTTTAAGTTTTTTAATATTTTCAATTGCTGTTCACGATCGTTTGACTGTGTATTTATTTATATATACCATACTGTAGTGTTTTGTTTTTGTTTAGATGTTTCATAATGATCTTGACAAGGAAATGATTTCAATGCAGCATTCGATGTTTTAATTTCTGACAGTGAGTTCTATATTTTTCTGTTTTTTTCTGTTCTGTATATACACATGATTGTTCGCTTATTCCCTTTCTCATTTTCTGTAGATTTTTTGCTGAGGAAGGCAGCACTGCCGAAACTAGTACAAAAGTAGATTAATAAACTAAATGCAAAGTTGAGAGGCGTTTATTATTTCTGTATTCAATTACTGTATAATTAACTACTACTGTATTTTAATAACTAAAAATCGACGAAGATGTTTATTAATAACAAAACCTCTAAGAATTTTTTCCATACTTGTTTTTATATTTTATGCCGTTATGGGATGTCCTCTACAGATTGCAGTTCTTATGCACATTAGCTATTCTTTCTAGGCTGCATTATAATTTTCTCATGGTACTATTTAGATTATTGAATGTTCATTGAGCTTGTAATATTTTCAAATACTGATTTATTTAAACCATTGGAAATAGATTTTTTTTTTTCGTAACACATATTTTTAAGATGCTTATGATATTTTTATAGAGGCAACGATTGTATTACTGGATTTAACCAGAATGTCAGCCAAATGTGAATACCTGTACGAAATAACAGTCACATTATGTTGACGCGCGCAGTTCTAACTCTGTCATGCATATACGTTTTTCCAAAAATCTATCTCTTACAGTATCACGTTCCAATGCTATATTTTACGTGTGTGGATACACACTTGGACTGATCACACTCCTTTAAAATACATAAACAACGAAATCAATGCAAATTTTTTTTTTTTCGTTGATGATGATAGCCACACACCATAATTTTTACGTAGCCCCAACCAATCCATGACAAAAAAGTAATCCGACAGGATATGGAATAAGACCTTTTTGTGTATCATTTATACGTACATCTAATTTTCGATTTTTTTGTATTTTGTCTTCGAGTTTTGTCTTTCTGGTTGAGGAGGTTGGTTTGAAGTATCAACGCAAATTAAATGAATTAAAGAATTAACAAATGCCAGTGTTCTATTTGCCTTGCACATTCATTTACGTTGGCTGTAAAACAAATTGTCCATTGTTTCCTGACATAAGCCCGAAACACCTCACAGTTCAGTATATTTTACAAAAATGTCGCAATCCTTTCATATTTGTCGTGATAATTAGACGCGCAAGCTACAAGTGTGTGCAGTTAATTTATATTAACACTCTCATTCTTCTGTCAAACGTGTGCATTGTTCCGTCGAATTCGAATGTCCATTTCGAGAACACCATGCTAAAATTGGTGTCCACGAGTAGGAAGTATTAGGGAGCAGCAGCAAGACCAGCGAGAACACGAGGAGCAAACCAAGCAACCAACCCAGTTGCCGCAGACACGTATTACACGGTACATGGAATTATGATGATTCCGTGATGAATTTCTCTCCATCCGGATCGTGGGTTGTCGGGCCGGTCGCTCTAAGGCGTCATTACACTGATACATATATCTTTTGTTTCACTCCTCATGACCCACGGTCTTGGTCGTCGTGCCAACCAACGTCAAAACGCGACCGCGACTGTGACACCACTTTCAGGAAGAATATAACTCTTGCTCAATCCTTGGTGTCATCACGACGACCCACACCGTGTTAAAACATTGAGGACATGTCGCTTCTCAATGACGCCGCGACACAGCAGCCCTGAGAACAGAAAGTGCAATTTATCATCCGTAGTTTGGTTGCTTTTAAATAATGCATATTAAGATGTTGTTAGTTTTGACTTGAAGGTAGCTCTGGGAATATTTTGATAATACGTAAGTACACAAAATAAGCATTTTTGTTAGTGTAAATTGCATAATTTTTAAAGTTATATGTATAATCCATAGGTCCTCATGAAGTCTATCCAGTTTTCCAATTTGTAGAAGGCCATGTCAAGATTATAAGCAACGTTGTAGGAAGCTCAGTGATGTTGTTTACCGATTATTTAGCATATCACTTATCAAACCTTTCAATTCCTAGTAACTAGTAATTTACCTCCTTTACATTTTATGACTAATGGTAAATAGCACAAAGCATTTTGTCTCCGCACTTAAGAGTTTCGAAAAATGTATAGGGCGAATATGATAAAGGCGACCACACAGAGTGTTCTCTTAATTCGTAATGCGGCAGATTTAGAAAAATGGCGGTAGAGAGGAGAAAGAATATAATAGACTGATTGTATATTTTAAAATATTTCCACATTTGTGCCCTGCATTGCCAAAATTATTTAATTTAGGTGTTCTGCAATTAGGAATCGTAAGCATTCAATTCACAATCCGACCAATTTGACGTTATCGCAACTACAAGAAAAATAGAAATCTGAATTAGAAATTTTTATTACTAATTTTGGTAGACGTCTTAAGGTGTCTTAAGGGTATTTTTTTTAGTCAGCAGCGTCTTAAAATAAAAATTTTACTGTGGTTAGATTTGGTCATTTTAGATAGAGTTCTTAGCGCTGGTCTTCGCACTTTTTGTTACAAAAATGAGGTCAACACTTTTTAAAAACGTTACGTGGCCATAGCATGTTTGTACCATTAAAAATAAATGCAAACAAAGTAGTTTGAAAATCGTTACAAAATAGAAAATAAGATGCAAATAATATTAGTAATAAGTCTGGGTAAATTTGTGGGAAAATAAAAAAAAATAATTCCAAATATGTTAAACTAAATTAGTTAACTAAATATAGTCCAGTCAAATGGTGTTTTGGACAGGAAAATAATATTGAATTTTTTTTCTTTCATTCTAAATGTTCTTTGCGGTGTCGAATCAGAATTGCAACTTTTCTACTTCCCACGGATATGGCTTCACGGCGAAAATCGCAAAAAGCTCAACATTTTCTACTTTTCTTCAGTTTTTTGCAAAAAAGTTATAAAACTATACCCTTTTCGACGTATACCTCTATATACAAAAATAAATTACACAAAATTTTCTATCAAATGCACCCTCAAGTGTATTTTTTGGTTGAATGGTTTGGATGCTAGAGCGCGCTGAAAGAACGCCAAATTTTCTGACTTTATGCAATGTACGTGTAATTACAAAACAGCTTACATTCTGATAAAACTACATTAAATTCACTACCAATTGGATAACTAAATCAATTATTTTGACCAAACAGTGTAGCTGATAGACCGCGTTAAAATTTTATGTCACATTACGCGAAACCGCTAAGTCAAGAGCCCTTCACAAAAAATTTTGTCGATACCTATAGTATTACTATTTATTTATTAAAAACTATATATTTGCTGTTTTTAATTGATACGTAATGTATTATTTATTTATTCTAAAAAAAACATAAACATAAACATTTGCACGCTTAACTTAGCGGCTTCGCGTAGCTTAAAATGACATAAAATATTAACCAGTTCTCGCGCCTACACGGATTGGCCAAAGTAAATGATTCAGATGTGCAATTTGTAAAGAAATTAAAGTAGTTTTAGTACAATCCTAGCGTTTTTAACTAACTCGGAAATTGGGTTTTACACAAAGTAGGAAAATTTGGCATGTTTTCAGCACACTCTAGCGGCCAAACAATTCAACCTAAAATGCATTTCAGGAGTACTCTTATAGGAAATTTAATGTACTTTCTTTTTGAATAGGATGGTCTACCTCGAAAAGTGCATAGTTTCATCACTTTTTCGCAAAATAACTGAAAAAAAGGAATTTTGTTTTTTTTGCGATTTTCGTTGTGAAGCCAGATCTGTGAGAAGTAGCGAAGTTGAAATTCGGATTCAACAACCCAAAAAACATATACAGTGAGAGAACAAATCTTCTATTTTTTTTCCAGAACAGGCACCATCGGAAACGATTTGACTGGACTAATATGAATATTCGGAATACTGTAACACACGGGTGTAATTCTAAATTTATTTAAAAATTTACATCCCGCCTGTATATCACTATTTTCTATACACTGCTACATTGATGACATGAAATTATTTATAATATGTATTTCCACTGTCGTGGTCAAACACAAGGAAAGATAGAAAATTGAACTTTATATTGAAATGATTTTTGTAGTTAAATATATTGATTTAATATTAAATAACTGGCAGCCGAACAGAGCAGAGAGTTTATTGTCGATTTCCAAGATTTGTAGACTGATATAAAAATAGACTACCTAATTAATTGGTCCATTTAAGTAACATTCCGAAACTGTCTTGTGCAATTATTTTGAAGCACCATGCCTGAATCCCATGCCCATTGCATGATGTCAAATGATAATGAAAACAGGACTACAATAACCAACGTAATTTAAAAGTAAAGAAGTCATTAGACAATTGTCAATAACAAACAGAAACACATGGCGAATATGATATTAGAACAACTATTAGAATCAACCTACATCTAGACTTTTATCTTTCGATTTTAATTTTGTATTGATTGGATCAAAAGAGATAGGCAACGCTTGCTGACGGAACAAGTATGTATGTTATAAATAATGGCTTAATAGCAAAAACATTTGCTCATTTAAAAGTTTAGCAGAATACAAGCAAAACCGATGGATATTTATTTAAAAATATTGGTCCGAGAATGCTACCCTGAGGAACATCACCCAATAAACACAATTCCTAATTCGTTCAAACATGACGCACTAGCGACGATTGCCAAGATACTACACAAAACCTATAAGCTACCAGAAAAAAAGGAAAATTTGTTAACCTTACTAGACGAAGCTAATGAATGAGGCATCAAATAAATAACTTTACTGACATCCAGTAGGAGTAGCGCGATCTAGAACAGTAGTTCAGTCAAAGACTTAGGTAACATCTTCACAACTTCTTTGGTCCACAGCATATGGCATGCCTACAAGAATGCTCTAAACTGTTGGTATAAAATTACTATCAAATATAAATAATACCAGATCGACAGTTCCAGAAATGATCCAATTACCAATACGGCCTTTCTCGCATACCAGCAATAAACATAAAATACGGTCCTCAAAAGCGAGCGGAGATCGCAGGCCGTTGAGCACACGTAAAACTAAGTACCAGTTCCGTAAAATATCGCGCACATAAATACGGCGTTAAACGCACAATAACTTTGATCCGTAATTGAAAATGGAATATTTACAGCATAAGTTAGTATAAAGCGATCCCGTACATACATACTCGTATCGCTAAAATATTCATATCCTATTGCGGGACTTATTTATCGCGCCAGTATTTTAAGAGACGTACGATCGGGAATAATTGGACTCGGAGGGTGTTCTGTCCATAATATCATTCATCCGGACGGTGTCATTCGGCACGCAGGATTATAATGCCCCGTGTGCGCCTAATCGCCGTGAAATATTGCGATCATTTGTAAGGAAGGGTTTGTGAGCGCGAGACCGCTTGCTAAATTAATGGTTCAATTAGTCGGGCAATTATGCCGCCACTGCGTGTGAGCCAATGTTAATCGAATTATGATATCATGCCGGATGGATGAACGCCGCCGCCGCCGAGTGAGTCGGTGCGGTAGTTACACTGCAATTTCTGGATAAGCAATTTGTCCAAAGATAGAGAGGTGTACATAGAACCTGTGGTATTTGGAGTGACGCTAATAACGCCAAGGAATGCAGCATTAGGTTACTGATAGCCGCTATTTTGATAAGCACTATTTTGCACTGTTGCAAAGTTTTCTCATCAATTCAAGTATGCAAATGTACAGCTTCTGTTGTTTCATACCTAGAAAACTAGTTTAGTCGGTTTATATATGAGGTATATATGGAATAATGACGAAAGAGAACCCAGGTCATGTCATGTCATGATAATATTAGTTAGACAGCAATCCTTACTGTTACTATCCTTTGAAATGACGAATTTATCTATTCCAGTCACAGGCCTCGGTAGCTCACCGGTAGACCAATGCCCGGCAAGGCAGAAGACCCCGGTTCAAATCCGGGCTGAGACAGTATCTTTTAATTAATTTTAAAATTACTTCTCACCTGAGTTCTCTTTTGTCATTATTCCATATATACCTTATATTTAAACCGAGTAAACTAGTTTCCTAATTTCCAATAACAAGATTTGCGATAAACTTGACATAGGTACCATGAACCAATTTCCACCAGTGTCCAATGGATGTCATGCTAATATTAGTTAGACAACAATCCTTACTGATACTATCCTTTGAAATAACGAATTTATCTATTCCTTGTCACAGGCCGCGGTAGCTCACCGGTAGAGCAATGCCCCGGCAAGGCAGAAGACCCCGATTCGAATCCGGGCTGAGACAGTATCTTTTAATTAATTTTAAAATTGCATCTCACCTGAGTTCTCTTTTGTCATTATTCCATATATACCTTATATTTAAACCGACTAAACTAGTTTCCTAATTTCCAATACCAAGATTTGCGATAAACTTGACATACCATGAACCAATTTCCACCAGTGTCCAATGGATGTCATGATAATATTAGTTAGACAACAATCCTTACTGTTACTATCCTTTGAAATAACTAATTTATCTATTCCTTGTCACAGGCCTCGGTAGCTCACCAGTAGAGTAATGCCCGGCAAGGCAGAAGACCCCGATTCGAATCCGGGCTGAGACAGTATCTTTTAATTAATTTTAAAATTAATTCTCACCTGAGTTCTCTTTTGTCATTATTCCATATATACCTTATATTTAAACCGACTAAACTAGTTTCCTAATTTCCAATAGCAAGATTTGCGATAAACTTGACATACCATGAACCAATTTCCACCAGTGTCCAATGGATGTCATGATAATATTAGTTAGACAGCAATCCTTACTCTTACTATCCTTTGAAATGACGAATTTATCTATTCCTTGTCACAGGCCTCGGTAGCTCAACGGTAGAGCAATTCCCCGACAAGGCAGAAGACCCAATTTTGAATCCGGGCTGAGACTGTATTTTTTAATTAATGTTAAAATAATTTCTCACCTGGGTTCTCTTTCGTCATTAATCCATATATGTTTGATATCTACGCGGGTATATTCAAACATTTCAACAAATATATTTATACATTTCTATTTGACGTAATACATTTGCGTCAATGCAAAATGATGATGATGAAGATGGAGGAAAGGTAGTTTTTGCTCAATATAAGACGGCCGAAAGTAACAAGGCGGAGACTACACAAAACTTGCCAAATTATACTGTCTACGCTGTGATTTTTGGAGACAAACTGACAGAGGATTTAATTCATAATGGAGTTTTGTCTAATTATCACTCAAAGAGAGTGGTCGAAGATTTCAAATAAGTTGGATTCAAGAAAAGTAATATTATTGGACTTTCTACTGGTCCATCGTTCTGCGAGGCGTCATTAGCTTTTTCTTCACTATCGTGGCAGTCATTTCTCTTATTTTCATATTTAGTAATTCTTCAGCCCTTTTACTTTTATTCTTGAAAGCTCACATATGCTATCCCAAGCAATATTTTACCGTAAATGAGTTCTGTTGTCCTCCGCATCCAACTAGACCGGTTCTGCCCTTAAAGCCAGCTATACAAGCTTTAATTGCAAACTGATTTCCTCCCTAGAAACTATGAAAAGTCTCCGAGACATCACTGAACAAAAACGTAATTTCTATCATTATCTTTATGTATGTACTACGTTTTCTTATATCTACTGCCATCTCTTTTACATCTAGCGTTCAATACGCTTCTCTTCTTTTCTCTTTCACATCTTCTCTTCTCGTCTACTTTTTCATCTACCCTGCTCGTCTAGTGTTCTTCTCGTCTACTGTTATCATCTAAGTCTTACCATCTATTATTCTCATCAACTCATCTCGTCTTCTAAGCCTGTTCACATCTTCAACACTGCTTATTATTTATTTATTTTATCTTCGCTGCATATTTGACTTCGTCCTCTCTCGTCTTACCATCCGTCCATGCTTTATCACATCTATCATGTATTATCTTTCCATCATCATGCTAAGCGCATTCGCGCCTGAAAAGTGTGTCCTGAAAAGTCAACGGTCCATTAATCCATCAATGTCTTACTGATTCCATCGTTCCAAGCTATTATGTAAATCCTTTACGCGTTCTGTCAACAACATCTTACCCAATATCGCATACAATATAAATACTAATATACTGACCTTAAAATTAACTCTAATACAATAAACGAAGTACTAAAATATCATTAAAGTGTTTCCTTGTACCATTCGCTACAATAAGTCGCAGAGTATTGCGCCGCTTTGTGAGTGTAGAGCCCGTTTGAGATATTTTTCTGATAGGGCATGTGACCGATGATCGTAAAACTCTAGCCACACACGTTGCTCAATAGACACACTTGCTGCATTATTTGCGGCATTATCCGGAACTAATAGTTATATTGAAACAGCTCTTTTTACTTGTGGTGCTCGTAAAATTTAGATGTAGATGAACTCTATTGGCTAGCGTGCCGCGCTAGTATGTGCGCGGCTCTACGTGGCGAATAAGGTTATGAACATGTGGGATTATTGCACGTAATTACTTTAATTAAACAACAAGATTGGATAGCAAAACATTTTTTATGGTGTCGCTACGGAAATAATTAATATATACTTGATTTCCTCCTGAACGGCGCATTTATGTGATTGAAATTCCTTTCGATTGATAGAATGGTTGAGGTGAACCTGTTTCAATTTCCGCTTTTATTAGATAATGTTCATATTGATCCTTATCTTGTTCCAAATTGCTATGAATTAGTTGACCTGGACTAATTCGTCTAGTTTTAAATTGGATCTTACTGGGTACTCTATCGATGTCGATAATAGTAGTTCCATTGTGTTCATATTGATTGGTGATCGGTTGGTGATTATATTATATTATGGAACTAAAATGCTATATCATGAGCGACAAATTATATTTGGACATATTTGAAGCATTGATTTTTGCATAGAAGCAATTAATCTAGATCTGGTTTTCTCCGATGGTGATGATTAGTCGAAGTAAAAGAGTTCCTAAACGATAACAATAATAATAATATGGAGAAAACTCTAAAGAGCAAAAATTCACATACCAATGATTAGACAGTAAGTTATATATGTTCAAAGCTTACATGAATTTTCTACCTGTACAATTGTACAACATTTACATCACCTGGCCAATAACATTAAGTTTTTTTTTATTTCTGGTACGAGGCAGGAAAGGATGTCCACCCCCTTGTTCGCACCAAGGGCAAGTCAGTACGTTGAGCTGCGAAAAGGAGACCTAGGGATAATACATAGTACTATCTCTACTAAAATATTATTAAGTAGGCTTTTGATGCTAAATGCAGATCTTGTAATGACACACTTGAGACTGACTTGAGACTTGAGGCACCAACACCATAAATGAGAACGTACCTTGACCGAAGATTTATAGGTTAGAGTAATAGCAAATGTCTGCCAAGCTCAATAACGCGAACATTCTACCGGCAGCAAATGAAAAGTAGCCCACAATTTACAGAATATATAAGGACACCTAAGGATAATAGAACGATCTGCACTAAAATATTATTAATTCTTCAAAATCGGACAGCTAATCACATTACTTCCATTACTTCCATTACATTACTTCCCTTGCGAAAGGAGAACATTCCTTGGCGTAATTACAAGAAAGTTTAGAGTATAGATTATAAGTTTTATAACAACTCTTTGTTGGTAAAAAGGACCTTAAATATGTAGCCTATTGATTAGAAACGATCAAAGCTGGTTGGCGTAATATGTTTCCAGAACATCATAATCCATTTTTGCGTCTTAAACAAATATTTCCATTAATAACTCGCGATTGATGATGTCAGGATGTTTGTAAATTTCGATGGCATCTCTAACAAGCCTTTGATAATTACCCACCCTTGCCAACATCTTCACGTGATCGAAATTCATTGTGTGCCCCGGCTCGTGACAGTGTTGAGCAATAGCGGACTGTTGAATCTTGCGTAGCCGGGTGTCTCTACTGTGCTCATTGACTCGACATTCGATACTTCGTCCTGTCTGTCCTATATAGCATGTTCCACGCTCACATGTTATCTTGTCTACAATCGCGAGGACGGTACTGACATTAGTAGGGTCTGGAAATCGATCCTAACGCGGTCAGGTGGAAAAGCACATGGGAGCGGTAGCTCCAGATGTACGCAGTGAGGTGTAAATTTAGGTATATGAGGGGGATTTTCTTGGTAGGTCTTCAGTATTCAATTAGCCTTGAAGAAGCGAGCAACATGGTTCGCGAAACGTCAGCATTTACAAATCTTGACACTCGGCATGCCCCGGAAGCAGTTTATTTTCTAAATTATTAGTACACTTATTATTAGTAATGCATAAATACATTATTATTAATACGCTCAATTTGAGAAGTTTACTTTTTGCATCAGAAACTTAATTATTTTTTGTTTCAATTTCCCTTTATGGTAATAGGTTTAAAATGCTGGAGCACCTTTGCCATAACTTATTCTATCCAAAAACACATAACTCAATTTCGGAAAACTGGTCCCTTTTCATATCCAGGCACACATATATTGATCTAATATTTTTCATTAAAATTCAAATTATCAGACAATAATTGTATGGTAAGTTTTTGCACTATATAAAAAGTTTTTCTTTTCCACCAAAGTTGGACTTCACCATATCATTCAATACCAACGTGATTCTAAAAAAAAAACTTGGTGGTATTGAGTCGATAAGAATCATAGAATAAGGGTTAAGCATGCACAATCAAACCAGGGGAGTTTGTAAAACCTACTCGTGCTTTTACACCCTTATTATCACCATCAAGAGCAATTCAATGCATTGATTCTAATTGCAGATACTAACCAGCATTTTCTCTTCTTAGACTAGTGCAGCCACCATCACACAACATAATATCCCATCAATTTTTGCGGACGATACGTTCAGGTCGAGGGGACCCGAGAGCTGGCCGCCACGGTCCGTGATTGCGCCCTTTGCTCTCCGCCCGGCGTCCCGGCACAAGAGCAGAGTGGCTGCAGAGATAAAGGCGCATATTTCAAATATGCGAGTTTGAGAGGGCACCGTGTGCGTGTATTATGTTTTAATTACACGGTACGATCGAGCGGCATTATTCATGTTCACGTCGTCCGCCGTTCCACAATAAGTTCACATTACACGCCTCCGAGTAATTGCACTCGTTCGCATTCTCGGAACGCATTTGGACTCTCGGACACACACAAACACATCTACAGGCGCACACTCGCACATCGATACGGCAGTGGCGTGCGATACTTAAGACGAAGATTTGTACAGTGGACGAATTGTAAAGGGATAGATGAACGGATTGTAAATATTGTTGCGAAGTAAATTAAAACGAGTTAGTCATTATGTTCGAATAGATTTATAAGAGAACAAAGCCAATGACCCGAATTGCTCAATACTTGCAATTCCCAAGTATGTTCCAGTTCCAGACGCCGCGTTAGCTCAAAAATCAAGTGAACAACCTCGACGTTTTGTAACCTAATTAATGGTAGTGACGTATGTGAACAATTCATATAAGTAGCAGCACAGCGGAGTATCAAGGGGGATTGTATTTTAGACATCCGACACCCGTACGAGAAGGCCTTGGCCTGCCTTGTCAGCTGTTTTGTTGAACTGTATTGAACAATAGACATGCATGTAAAACCAGTGTGAGTTTTATTTACATCCACCCTGGCCTGGACCACTCCCAAACACGAGGGGAGGTGCAAAATGATCCCAAGGAAGAACAACAACTGCTCATTCAGGTCAGGGTGGCAGGCAACAAGAGCAGTAAGATAAGAAGCGAAGAAAGAGGAATAATTTCAATGAATAATTAAGCGTGGAATCGAGGATGAATAAGATTGTGATGGATACCTTTCTGCAGATTCCTGTTAAATTTCTCTACCTTGCCCCCAAGGAGAAATTTGCTGGAGTTAACACCACCAAAGGAAGAACACCCGGACGCTCAACTGTTCGTCTTAGAAATAAGTTAGTGCGTAATGTATTTTATTTTGTAGTTTAATTGTTTAAGATTGATGCCGCCGATACGGTAAAGAGTAATATGCGTTTGCCGGTTCTCAATATGAGGGTGAATATACGGATAGTGGCATCTACAAGAAGAAGTCGACACATGACGAACCGCGGTACCATACCAGCATAATTGAGTTATATGCGAGTTTTGAGGTTTGGCGCTACGGATTCTACCGAACCACCCCGCACGAGACAAGAGACGTCTCGACTATATATATACAAGATCTTTATTCCAACAATATGGGTTAACATTTATTATATTATATTATATTGCATATATCAGCTTCTTCTTCGCATCTGTCGGAATGGGCTATCGACCATGGTCTTTCTGCCCTGATGTCTTCCATTAGTATCTGGTCATTTCAGCTTGCTTCATAGGGTTTTTATATGTTCATAAAGTGTTTTTTCGGGTGTTTTGTATTTTGGACGGGTATCATTGTCGCGGGAAAGGAATAGGTGGTGGATTGATTCGGGGAATTTGGAGCAGGCCTTTATATGAAGTGGGATTATTCGTTCGTTGAAGGGGGTGATTTCTGTTTTTTCATATAATAGGATGTTGGAAGGATTGTGTAAAGGATTGTTTGGGTGTCGTATTCGGGTGATACATCGAAGAGCCGTTCTTTCTGCGACGTTTAGAGCCTCAATTGACGATTTATTTTGGTTGGTCAGTAGCAGAGATCCGTATTCTATCATGGGTCTGCATATGGCTTTGTAGATGTGACACGCTGTTTTCACATTAATACCTTTGTTCTTGTACGTCAATCCTCTGTCTCGACTAGTCTGGGAAGAAACAAACAAATCGACTAGAGAGGAACGGTCCTATGGATTCTACCAAACCACCTCGCACGGCACAAGGGGTCCCGACTAGTCCAAGTGGAAGTAGCAGAAGAAGAAGCTGTAGGAGAATTAGGAGAATTCTAAGAGACAACAGGAGACGATTCTGAAAATGGAATCTGGGTACGCGGTCAAAGCCGACCGTAATGGTATCCCTCAAGTAGATGACCAACGCAATCTAGACGAAGAAGGTTGGCAGGAGGACCCAAGTACCACACAGAGACTAGTCAGAACGGAGCAAACCGCATACGATGGCGGCACGACGACTTTGAAGTTTTGTGCTTTTTGATTTTATTTGTACCTATGTGTTTTGTAGAGTTGTTTTCTGTTTTTGTTTTTTTTTTTGTTTTTTTTTTGTAAGTGAAATAATTTAATAATTTTTGTATGTGCTTTTTCTGTTTTAAATTGTTTTGTATGTCCAATAAAATATTCTTTGTTAGTGTTTTTGCTGCTCCGCTCTGTGGCTATAGATTTTGTTCAAATTACGGCATTGCTCTGGTACGAGCAATTATTGGCGAGGAGGTTGTTGCGAAGTAAATTAAAACGAGTTGGTCATTATGTTCGAATAGATATATAAAAGAACAAAGCCAATGACCCGAATTGCTCAATATTTGCAATTCCCAAGTATGAATTCCAGACGCCGCGATTTCCAAAAACTGACGTATTTGAACAATTCATATAAATAGCAGCACATCGGAGTATCAAGGGGGATTGTATTTTAGACATCCGACACCCGTAGGAGAAGGCCGTGGCCTGCCTTGTCAGACTAATGATGACATTCCAGTAGACATGTCAACGTAGAAAAAAGAAAAAGAAAAGAGAAAAGTTTTCTTGTGGTACTTTGAAAATCAGGCATAATGTGACACTTGTCACAACGACTGGTGTCTTTACTTCATGGAACGCTTATTAGAATATTATTCTATTGGTGACAATTTCATCCGGATTAGTGAATATGCGAGACGCGCGATTTAACGACTGTGGTTTCCGTTTGATAACTTACAAACGCGTAAAAATTAATGTAACCAAAAATGTATGGGTTATGTCAAACTGCCGCGCCGCCAAGCACAATAACGCTGCGTGCCGCTATAGGCAGCAAATGAAAACAAGCCCACGGAATACATTTCCAACAGACTGTACTTGTAAACACCACCACTCCTCACCCACCCGACTCACAAGATGTTGTGTCTTATCGTGTTCGTACTGCCCCAACGTGAGGACGAATGTATAAAAAAGTAGAATATACCTACCATTTTTGTACCAATTTTCTATAGAAGTTAAAATTTTGAAATTGTGATCATATTGTTTCAGTAAATTGCGATATATCGCGAAGGTGCACGTTAAGGGTGGTTTTTAGGGGGTTTATGAGTGGCATAACCTTGCAAGGTTGTTGGCATGTAGTTTCCAGAGATACAACGCAGATTTTTGCAAAATTATAAGTGGTTTAAAGTCGTATGGGTAAATCGTTTACTAGCTCTTGGTCTATAGTAGTTGTCATGGGTAGATGATTATGGGTAAGAGTGGTATGGAATCTCCAGTGATGACAATAATGAAGTTCTTTATCAAGAAGCATTTGAATTAAATAATGAAAGAGCTTCGTAACCCAGAACGAGTTAATCATTAATCATCCGATTGATGTGAACGTAAAAGTAATCGTAATGACTTATTTTAAAGTATAAACTAGTGGAAGTAGTGTTTCGACCAAGCAGTTTCGCATGGTTTGCAAAAGAGTTGAGGTTATAATATCAAAAATTGTGATTTCTGCAGTTTTTGTGAGTTTATTATAGAGCATTAACTCAAGGTGCAAGGATCTTGAAACGGTTTTGAAAGTAAACATGGAATTTAGTACCTTTACCTGATGATATGATTTCTTTAGGGCATTTCTTTTGATAGTTTCCTTTGGGGATTCATTTCAGTCGCTATGTTTAAAATAAAAAGTCATTTAATTTTAGAGTTCGGATTTGTGTTCTGCGCAAAGGAATCTATCGGAAACGCCTATGATAGTTCCATTCGCAAAATCTACGTTTCAATTTATCAATTAGTTACATCATTGCATTCATGTAGCAAAAATATTTTACTTCCCAGAATTTCTTCAAAAATTAAAATAATCCAAGACGTTTATTTTTTAGTAGCCACGAAATAGCCCTTTTTTTCTACGAAACTTTTGTTCGGACTGTCTAAATGTCGTACTGAATAAAAGATTCATATGGACTTTTTTTGTAGCTGTTTGAAATGTTGACAAAACCAAAAAACAATAATGTAATATGAAACTGTGTACTCAGAATGTCACATGCATTATAAAGAAAACGGTAAATTCTTTTTTAAATTTGTTTATTTAAATTATTTTTATGTTTTATTTGATTTTATATACATTGTAGGCTGGGTGTTTCACTGACAGTTTAAACCACAAACCGAGTTATTGTATAAAGGGCTTTGTATATCTAAAAGCGGCTTTTGGTTTAAACTAGAACCAGAACTTATTGTTGTAACGGATACTCAGTATGTGGTTTCATTTTCGCATTGTTTTAAAAGGACATTACGTTTTTATTTCGTTTGTTTTGTTAATATTTATATCGGTTGTATTTATTTAAGCACTTGAAAAGCTAATAGATTTATATAAGTAGTTTTACTCACATTGCCCTTTACATTCTAAATAAAAATGCGGGAAAAGGCTTGGACTTATAAAAGGCTTGTATATAATAATTTATTATGTACATATACCTACACAAAATAATTAATGAGCCAATTAAAAAGAGTACATTAGTACATTAGGTCAGCATTTGCAGTAACAGTTGTTAAGAACAAAACTACATTATGCGGCAACAATCATCAGGCTTGGCGCCTGCTTTCCTACAACACAAATTTTGTGACTATTTGTTTTCACTAAAGACTGTGTTTCGCATTATCGCATAAATGAAAATTTTGCAAACTAGTGTAGCAGAATACGGTACATAAAAATGAAGCTAGCGAATCCAGTTGTCAAATGTATCAACTACTCAGAATTGCCAACTCAATGAATTTTCATCTAGAAATTTATTCAAAAACGCGATGATAGTGTAACGAGTGTACACATGTACTAGAAATCACAGATTCGCCAATTGTCATGCAATACAGAAATTCAGCAACAGTGTAACTAATCTGCTGCTCGCAAACTTAAGTAAAGACGCTCCATAAGGCACGCCACTGAAACATATGTTTCAGTTTCAGTTCACTCAGAGACAGAAAGAGAAGTACCACAAGACCAAAGATCTATGTCCGTGCACAATATATCGTGAAATATTAATAAATTCGTCTCTATCTCTTTCTTTCTCTCAGTTGGATATCATCCGGACGAGAGCGGCTAGCACTCTCACGTCAGGAAATGAATCCTTTCTGGGAAGCAATACGTATCTACTGAGTGTTATTGCGGCTCGCTCGCTGAATTAGTTATCATTTGCACGTTACACTTGACGGTTTTTTTGTCATTGGCTTCTCACGCCGAGTCGAGGACCATAATGTCACGCTGTTTTATTGATACGTATCAGCGATAACACTTAGCCGAGGAGCAATCTGTATCATGCCAGACTGAAAGTCTGTTTTTTAGCCATTAAGAGAGATTAGCACTGAATGAGTGTGAGTTAGTGGTATGTTTCACTTAAAATATAAGAACTGGTTGGAGAGATTGTTTCTTCAGGAGCGTTTCACAAGATACTCGATAACATGATGTGCAGTGAATCTAAATCAAAGAGAAAAATTGTGAAATGGTGTATTGCTGTAGAAATGAGAAGAATGGGTTATTCTATTACGGAAATGCTATGTGTGCCGTCAGTCTTTATACATGAAGGCCTCATGCTTAAAATGAGATTTCTTTCTAAAATAAACATTAGGCTTCCGTCATTTCCTACTTCATAAAGAAAATATTGGCTAGCGAAATCCAGCCACAAGTTATCAATGAGTGGCATAGTTCTTCGCTAAAAGTCAAGTTCATAAAGTCAGCTGTCTACATTAAAGTTGAGTAAGGAATGTTATTAGATTAAGGGGAGGTTCTCGAGTAGAGACCTAAAAAGTGGTTCAACTTTAGGACAGTTTGTGTGTACAAACAGAAATTGTGCCATAAAAAGATATATGCAAGATGTGGATATTTGCATGATAGCTCATATAAAAAGCAACAGAAATCGCAATTCCAAAAACGTTGTGAAACTAGATGAAATTAGTTGGAGGCTATACCAATATTTAGTGCAAAAAGTTGATAATTTCACAAAAGGGGTGCTGTTTGAATTTTAAAATCTACTTTTTGCACCTTTTTTTGTTTTCAAATTGTTATAAATAATATAATTATTTAAAGTTTCATTTATTATGAGGTTCAGGCTCCAATAAAAGGTGTTTTCTCTAAAGGAAAGGCAAAAAAGCTCAGTTACTTCTGGTTCACGAGTGGGCTAACCTTTAATTTTCTTTATACTCATCCTTTTACAATCAATTTCTAAAATTGAATAGTAAAATAAAATTAAAATAAAAAAATCTAGTAACGCAAGCTACACATTGTATTATTTTTATTTGTTTCAGTTTTATTACTTTATCATACGCAGTATGCTAAAGTCTCATGCCGAAAAAAAAAATTGAGATTTTAGCGGAAATAGGTCTTTTTGGGTCCCCTGAACATTTTTGACCAAGGTACAAAAAAATTTCTGTGTGTGTGTGTGTATGTGTGTGTGTGTGTGTGTATGTGTGTACTCGATTTTTGTGACGACGATTCCGGAGAAACTACTAAAGGTATCGGGACGAAAGTTCATATTTAGAAGTTTTATGAGTAAACTTCTGGTTCAAAAGGGTCCAAAGGAACTGGTAGTTTATTCTAAGCCTTTTTCAAGGATTTTGCAGATGAGCCGCCATTTCTGTAATTTCTTCAAAATAGTTACATAATAAATTAAAGCAGAGGAAATTTTGAATAATTTATGCCTATGACATTTTTTGGTAAAATTAATAGTTTAGCTGCAAGAGCAAATTCTATTTTATCGAGATCGGTCGCATCTGCATTGATATGAAACTACATAGTAGCCAGGATTTTGACAAATATTTTTTTTTCTACTCTGCGTTCGTTATAAACTCATAACGAAACCGGTTTCGGTGTCGTTATGAAAACACTAGGTCACAAACATTTGGTAACTTTTAGTTTTCCAAGATTGATGATATTGACGTCAAGTGTCAAATAACGCTGACATCCATCTGACATCTCAATCGCTATTGGCTCCCGTCAGTCGTATTTGTGAGTTTTACTACAACTACCAACTGTTGAATATGAAACTACTCTAGATTGTAGGATGACAACCGCAATTTTCGAAATTTATCTAAATTTAAAGTCGCAAAGTAGAAAAAATAGTATATAACACTCGTTTTATAAGACGTATTGGCGCACTCGTTTCATTTGGGCACTCCTCGCTACGCTCGTCGTGCCCAAAACTACTCGTGCGCCAATTCTTGTCTTATAAAACTTGTATTATAATATACTATTTTGTGCTGTCACCACAGAAATGTCTATGGCTGTCACCACGCTGTCACACTCGGAGAACTGCATGGAACGTCATCTACAGTGTCATGAACGAATATAAATGTGTCAGAATTTGAATTAGCTTTTTAAACTTGACATTTCGTAGAAGTGGTATCAACCTAACATTTTCTATACCGAAATATAACCATTTTTGATTTTTTTTTTAAATACGTATTTCTCAAAAAGCAACACAAAAACGTTGATGTCACTCCTGCCGAAAACTACATAGCGCGACTCGCTCACATGCGACGACGACGCTCCGCCATCGGTGACGCGCCGCATCACCGCTCGTTGTGCTATTCCGTACTTTCGGCACTTGTGAGATAAACAACTATTATTCTGATGACAGTAGGTAGTGTCAAATGCTGATGCTTTGACAATACCTTCGATTGATACTATTGACTATCAAAATATCTGTCAAATCCTGGCTAACTAGTTTAATTTTAATGCAGACACGATTTATCTCAGTCAAATAGATTCTCATGCAGCTAAACTATTAATTTTATATATTGTATGATAAAGTCATGTGCCTGGCCACATCAGATTTTTTTTAACTAGGTGTACTTCTAAATGCAGTTCCGAATCATGAAACTTGAAAGTAGAAAAGCTTTTGAATTTAAATATAGGAACATTTTATTAGTTAATATGTGTAATTTGTTCAAACAACAAAAAAGCAGTTAACCTGACCAACATGAACCAAAATATATAAAAGGAACAAGTGCCAACTGATTCTGGTATAGTTTTGTACGTACAACCTGAATCTGCAGGTAGAAATACTGAATTGTGTGTAATTTTTTAAATCCCGTTCATTTTTCATAACCTTAGCGCCTTTGCGCTAGTTTTCTCAAAAATTAGAACCAACTTATTATTTTTTTCCGTCATATTCTAGTTGTAAGGAAATATCTCAGCAGTCTCTCATCAGTTATCAGTTATTAAGAGTTTCACTTGACTTAATTTTTTATGTTGTTGACCAGGATATCCCTTACTATTTATTGCATTTTGCCATATTAAGTAACTGGAAATCTGTGAATGTTTATATTAATTGTGAACAGGAAACTAAACATTTTATAAAATTATCAACAAAATAAATGAAATAAAAATATTTTAAATTGGATATATGGAAAATTATTCTGGCTGCGCTGCCGGTAATGGAACAACAAGGAACTTTTGTGGAAATATGTTGTTATTAAGTCGTAATAATTCAGTAGTTCTGATGTTTTCTTAATAAAACTTTGACACAAACTGTAACTGAAGTAACGTCCATTATGTTTCATACATATTTGATTGTAGACAAAGCCTTGCGATATAAATGCGGGCATTATCATTTAAAAAGAGGAGTTTTCAGTCATGCAAGAAAGGAGGAATACTTTGGCTTCTACCACTGCTTCAATGTATGTTCCTTCAATATTTCTTCAAATAGACACCAAGACCAATAGAACCTCACATCATAACTCCACAATCCATACACAAATCATTGTTCTCCACCTTTCCTATCTTTGCTGGTGGTTGTGCACCCCAAAGCAGAACCAAGTGGTAGCACTACCAATTTTGTTTAGGTCTAATACAAAACGCAGCCTAAAATAAAAGAAATAGAGAAGATGCAATCGTATTATTGTATAGTATTTTCCTATACAGGCTGGATGAACCATGCATATTCATATAACCATGAAGAAGATATCGATATCTAAATTAAAGTCTTCGTTCGCGAGTGGACTAAATCGAGGAGGCCCGCCGCGACGGTTGGATCTAGATAACTGGGCGTAAATTGAAATATTGTACCAGTTCCTGCCTATGTGTGTTTAACTCTGGTATCAGTATCGTCTGATCGGGGACCGCACTGCTCCGAAACGCCCAGTCATCTGAAACCCGATGATTGGTGTTGTTCCATTATAATTCGTGTCAGTCGCAGACAACGATATCTGCCACGATTAATTTGTGTCTGTGCTCGACTGGAGAGAACATTTCGTGCATCATGATATTCACAAGGAATCTGTACAATTGCGACGAACTTTGTAAGTATTGTTCATTGTTTTGAATGTATTTCTTACATGCATACTTTTTTCAATTAATTTTCCTTGTGAAGTGTTTTATTTTGTTTTAGATGGAATAAGTTCCAGACCATGTGATGAAGGTAAATGTTCCGCGCATTATTATATAATGCTAGTGACAACAGTATACATAATGACATTGGCATTTGAAGATAGTAGCGATAAAAAGACGAGCCTTTTACTTTAAATTCCTTTCAAATTACATCAATTAAATTTAATGAGTAAGGCATCCATATGACCGAGATAGAGGGAAAAGAATTTTCAAATATGTTTACCAATCAGTAAAAGCGGCGAAGAATATGTCAATTATGGGAACAGATAAATCGTATTTGTAATGAAGATAGTAATTTTATGTGCATTACTATTTGCCATTTGCACTTAGAAAAGTAAAGTGCTATTTGTTATCAGATTATATCCAACTGAAGCCAGTTGGGGTACGTTAGCCAGAGTGTACTCCAGCAGTGTTCAAATTAAGAACTTAGTGACATTTTCTTGTAGGTGTAAATAATGGAAATTAAATTCTCAAGTCAAATTTTAGTTTTTTTATCTGTGGAAGAAAAGATTGAGAATATATCCAAAATAAGACAAATGTTATATCATGGCATTGACGAAAAATTCCGAAAACGTGACCAAAACTTTAATAAACTAATAATTTTAGATTTTTGAAACAGGTGATAAGCATGTTATAATCTGCTATAAGATTTTCAAAATTCAATATGGTAGAACCAATATGGCCACCAAAAGTATAAAAATTAGTCCGATGCGTATAAAAGTTATTTCCTCTAATTAATGAAGGATTTTGATTATGAACCTGGTAAGATATATTCAAAATTAAGACTAGCTGAACTAATTTGGTGACCAAAGCTGTAGAAATCATCCGATTTGTATCAAACATATTTCCTGTAAGGTATGTAGATTTCAGTTGTCAAACTTTTAAAATTCAAACCAACGGATCGAAGACGACAGCTGACAATTTAAAAACCCCGATTGGCCAATTAGTTTCTGTGATATTTGATGTTCTCTAGTGAAAATACATTGGTAGTAATTTTACTTCGAAATTTAAAAAGAGAGTACCTATTCCTAACCCCGAGAGAACGAGAAATCAAGCAAATAATATGTTTATGCATAATATATTATAATTAGCTTGGTTGGGTGGGCAGTTTTCAGTTTTAGCTTTTAAGATGTCTAAAATCAACTTGCACTATCACGTTCGGCGTCAAAACTTGTTTTATTAAAATGCGTTCCGAATCTTAAGTTGGTTAAGTTGGTTATGCATTAAAATCTAAAGAAAAAAAAATCTAAAGTTTACTACTTTTACTCTCATTGCGTGCTGTTAGTTTCAGATGACAAGTTATAATCAAGTTATGATAAGTTGATGATAGTTTGAAATATCTCTGGGCATCATTTTAAGATCCAAGCCTCAAAAGTGCGTGAGTTCCTAGACTTTACACCGCCATAACTAAACGCAGTGGAAAAAATCTTATTTTATGAATCTATTTATTGAATTTTATTTTAGAACATTTTTAAAGTTTCTATGGTATCGAGATCACAAACACTACTTACAAGAGGCACGTTTTCACTGTTCTATCTCACTCTTTTATATCATATTTTTCAAACCCTTAAGAGAAACTGTTGAACTCGAATGCGTATTCAACGTTCCCTCTTCTGAAGCCAGCCAGAGAAAAAAGGTTTTAAATGAACTCTCGAAGAGCAAATATTGTTGGATAAATTCAATATCGAAAAATTGTCTAAAAAGTTTCCTGAAACTTTTAGACCAACTTCCAGTCAATCATTTTGAAATTCTGTAATCTCTTCTTGACTCTTCTTGACGTGCCCGTTTTGAATTGCAGGATATCTTCAAGTTTTTCCTTTGCTAACGAAGTTTCAGTATGCCAAGATGATATTTGGCAACTAATGTAACAAGTAAATATGTCCAAGCGCCATGTAACCATAATGTATCCATTACTGAATCATTTAAGTGGTTGGAAGACTTTTCTGCAAACTGTATTTCAAATAACAGTGAAAGTTTTATTATTTTTTATTCATCATTTCGACGCTCCACCCCCAGCAAAACTAAAGAAAGACGCAAGATGCTATGCCACGTTTGCCAGAAAAAGAGAGCGTAAAAAGAGAGAAAAGATATGAATCGCTTTCTTTTTCTGTCAAACGTGACGTGGCATCTTTCGTCTCTATTTAGTTTTGCTGGGGGTCGAGCGTGGAAATGATAGATAAAGAGGAAGCATGGAATGCTTGGTATTTTCGAACTTTCCACAGAACTTACTAGCTTCGTATTACTATGTGAAATAACTCACTATGTTTCTTATTGGTATTATTTCCAAGAAGACAATACCCAAAATTATGTTTCAACTGGGGTGCAGTAACATCTCGGAGCGAGCGTATCATTATGCGAATAATATTTAAAAATGATCGACGACGAACGGTCGAATTTTCGATACGGCCCTGTGGGGATGAATCATAAGCGCGAGCGAATATTGCAGAGTACTTTATCGGTCGTAAAGTATCTGGATATCGGGGCCGGTGATCTGGAATAAAAACCCATCCGATACAGATTTACGATCGTGGATTTTGTTAAGTCAATAAATTAGTCAATCCGCCCCCTCCGCAACGCCCTCGCGCCGCCCGAACGGTCCTCGCCGTCCCCGATTCTGGTGCACACGTTGTTCTTCCTCCTCTTCTACTTCTTCTTCTTCTTGTCCTTCGTCTTCTTCTTAGCCGCATTTTGAAGAAGTGTTTCATTGTAGAGGTTCGTGGAATCGCGAATCGATGGATGTTCCGTGCGAAGCGCAACCTTACACCCAACGGCTGATACATGCACGGTGGTCGAGATTAATGCATTCGATACTCACCCAGTGGTATCCCCATGGTCAACTTTGACATTTTGCCACCAAAGGAATTGTTCAAATAACTGGAATATCCTAAAGTGAATAACCTGAAGTGAATATAGATCGAAATTTAAAGAATAAAGCAAGCCGGCATGGTCCTCCAGGGGAGTGTTCTGGGCCCTATTTGCTTTTGTTTCTAGTGTATATCAACGATCTACTAATTAATGTATCTATGTCTGTCAACTGACAAAACTGTTTGCTGATTACACCAGGTTTCTTGCGAAAGAAAATGAGAAAGCGGAGGTGGATACAAGCAAGAATGCTCGATGGGCGTTTTGGAGCGGGAATTAGGCTTTACCTTGCAGAAGAGAGCTTTAAAGTGCTTTGGTGGAGATTAGCAGTGGAAAGCAAATAATTATGTTTTGGTCTTATATTGACTTATATAGCTAGTTTCTAGCATTAGATGAATATTAACCGACCTAAGAACGGAGTGTATCAAATGGAAAGGAAGAGAATCAATAGAGTGGCCATAATATCATTAGATTGTTTAGCTAGAAAATAGTTTTCAGTTATTATTAGTGAAATTGGTTTTGACAAAGCTCATGATGGATAGTATTTTTTAGAGTTTTGAGAGGTAATTGCTTTCTCAACTATGTAGTTTCCATAACTCTCGTCATGTTTGTCATCGATGAGGTTAGGTTATCTTATATGCTAGATTTCCCTGCCGAAAAAAAATCAGAACTGTCGGATTTAGCTCAACAGGCGATTGATCACCAGACCTCTAGCTTAGGGTGCAACCGCTCACCGCTTACAGGTGTTAACTTACCAGAATTTATAAATTAATTTCAAAAACCTTCCATCAGTACTTGCGTAAATGTACCTACCCCACAACTCCTAAGAAGTCGACAAGTGCACTGTTGTTTATGCTCTGCCTGGGAGGTACTTAGGGATGTAAGAGCGTAATTTATCGGGTAAATTACTAAGTAAATTACAGTAATTAATGGTAATTTCCGAATTTTTAATTATTTAATTCAGCTAAGGCAATAAGGCCTACTACCTACTATCAAATTCATGATTTAAAGAAATGTTCTGGTGGTCCGGATAAAATGTGATTGATCATTGTTTGTGTATTTTATATGATGTTAGATTGCCCATTTTATAAATAGCTTGTATAAAGAGTATTTTAAATGTAGTCCCTGTTTTCATTTTAATAATGAATAACTACTATTAAATCAGGAAAAGCATCAGCGATTAGTGGTTATCTACAATATAATAACTTATAAGGCTAACCAATTTTTTTACATAACTTACTGTTATCGGTTTATCATTATGAATTACCCGGTAATTTAAGAAAATATAATTTACCAATTGCAGTTTTAATTACGCGGCAATTTAAAAAATAAAAGTAATAATTTTAATTTCAGCGAGATTTTACTGAAAAAATTAATTATTGATATTTAACATCCTAAGTCAGATTGCTAGTTGTCTGCAAAATAATGTGTTTTATTTACCAAACATTTTTATTAATATAGGTAGCATTCATAACCTACAGTGATCGGTATTAATGCCGGTTTAATTTAACTGTTTGAATTTTTAATTACCCGGTAATATAAACCATCGTAATTTACCATTTTGAATTTTTAATTACTCGTTAACTTAAGCCAACGTAACTTGCCATTTTTAATTTTAATTTACGTGCTAATTTAATATTTCGAATTAATAATTATAATTTTATTTTACTAGCCGTATAATTCACCTTAATGATCCATCAAAATTAGTTCAAATTAATGGAAAATCAAATTATTTAGGGAATATTAGGACAAACTTGTTACAGCGATATCGCAGAGTGGAGGTTTATAACAATGCGTTGAACTTATCCCGTCCGTTGCATGTTTCAGACTATTTCTTAGTATTGCTATAAGATGAAGACATGAGAAACTTTTAAGTATGTTTCTTCTTCTTTAAATAAGACATGAGCTTGGCTTTACCTACTTGCATTGGTTTAAACTTCCTGGTACGTTGATGTGCTGCCCTATTTCCGTCTTTGGTAGTCTTCTGATACAGATAAACACAAAATTTGTTGAAGAGAACGACATAAAGATGAGAAATAGAAAATGTTTTATGGGATATACACATAAAACCCAATACAATGTTATCGGAACCAGAGATCTGGACTGGTTGCGGGACCACCGCCTTCACGTACCTGCCGAAACACGGCGATGGGAGAGGTGAAAATTCCGTCTGCTGAGCTCACGATCTTAGTAGTGGAGGGCAAATGACAGCCCACAACGAATATATATATATATATATATATATCACGTAAATACTGGTCGTAAATACATTATCTACTGAATCAAGAACTTTTACCAGAAAATATATTTGCATATACAACCAGACAAGGTGGTGCTAACGATTACAGCATCGGTAAGTTCCATTCTGATTCTCTTGAATTAATTTCTATTGTATATTGCCGTTCTAAAACTAAACCATTCATCCTATACATCCGTAATTATTATTGCAATTAGTTGTTGAATTGTTAGCACCTGCGGTGGTCAGGTTGGAATGGACCTTTCGAGAGCACATCGTTACATTTAAGTCATACGCGATAAAATCAGGAATGCGCCGCACTTACCGCCACACAAGAGAGACACACACAATAACTGTTTGCATAAAATTTACGGTCGCCCGCCCGAGCCAATAAATACAATTATAAAGCCGCGGTTTGAATTGTGCGAAATGTGCGAAATCGCGACTTCGCGAAACCATAAAGCGGGCGCGACCGACTGGCACTCTCCAGCCACGATTCCCTTTTATCTGTTATGGCGTTATGGGCAATTCTGCACGCGATTGATAAACAAAGCAGTTTTACGTGCGCCCGCTACATAAAAACGCAACGGTGCGCCTTATTCGACGATGTAAACAAGGATATCACGTGTAAATTATTGAGATGGTATAAAGTGCGAACACACCGATGCGGTTGCCATAACAAAACATTTGCGGTTGATAGTTGCCACATGATTAGTGGTTACGATGGGTTTTGTTAAAGATAATATTACAAACCAAAATTTGTATTATAATAAGCTTCTTAATAACTGTCTTGCAGAATATCATACCAAAGAATGATTGGAATCGGAATAGAAATATCCTGTAGGTATAGATTAGAGAAATAGCCAACCAAAAACGGCTATTGTAGAGCACTCGAACCTCATTGCTGTTTCTACATAGTTGAAAGAAACGTTTCTATTTCTATTGAAACAGAAACGTTTGCAAGAGACAAACATCTACCAGAAATCTTTCAGCCTAACAACACGAGAAGTTACGAAGAAGTAACTACGAAGAAGAAGCTATACAGATAGTAAGTCCGCATGTCACGGTTAACACAAACGTGGGTCTCGATTTTGTAAACTTACTAGGATAAGAAAAGGAATCGATTATATATTATATATAATTCAAAGGAAAATTGCTATTACGTAAACTCGTCAATAATATAGAAAAAGTTAAAGAAGCGAATGATAATTAATCCAGGTGAGGAATTTTTGGAAAAAAACACCTTCGCCTGGATTTGAAGCAGGAACCTTCCATTTTCCTCTTGACAGTTCTCCCATTTGAGCTACAGAGGTAGTGGATTATTTATCGCTTCTTTAGTTGATTTTACATTACTGACGAGTTTACGTAATAACCATTTTCCTTTGAATGTATTCATCTGTATGAGCTGTTAGTAATAAACATTTAGCGACTCTTAGTTACCAGACTTCCATCCATCCCCAAATAGGTGTCACGACGAGATTGTTTAATTTGAAATTCAATTTAATTTTGAAACTTAATTTGAAACTGAACAAGTCCTGAAGTGACAATAAAGCCTTTTTTCCACTGCCTATGTAGCTCAAATGGGAGAGCTGTCACCCGGAAATTGGAGGGTTCCTGGTTCAAATCCAGGCGGAGGTGTTTTTTTCTAAAAATTATCCTCAGCTGGATTTATTATCATTTGCTTCTTTAGTTGATTATATATCATATATTACATATAATTGATATTACACACCATTAATCAAAATCGCACAATACATTGAAATCTCCCATAACCAACACATTGGCCAAACATAAATCACTATAGCATTATACATCTACCTATCTATAGTAAAACATAGCAAGTGGTATACCGTTTTAAAAACTACACTAAATGGGCAATTTTCTTAAATAACTTGCCATGTTATCCGGCAATTTTCCGTTTAAATTACTAAACTACTAAAACTACTACTACTAAAACTAAACAAGAACTAGAAATCATGATTCCGACAATTATTTTTTCTTTCCTAGTGTATAGCAGTATAAGTTTGATTTTGGCCTGTGCAAAACGTTTGAGGTTGATAGTTGTCACAGGATTAGGGATGAACGATTTTAGGATAAAAAATAAATTTCTAAAAAAATCTAAATTTATATTATAATTAATTTATAATCTAATAGATAAACATCAGAAGTTAGAAACTATGAAGGAGGAACCATGCAGAAAGTAACTCCGACGGAACTGTCAATATAATCAACATAAACGTTGGCTACTATTCTGTAACCGGAGTAACCTCTCACTGTGAGTGGCTCACCACTGTGGTGTCAGTCAGAATGCTCTACGACTCTACGTCACCAGTGAGCCGTCCACAGATAGTAGTTATCGCTTACAAATTCGAGGACCTGGATCTAAAATAAAATGCACCTGGAAAGAAAAAGTAAGAAAAAATTTCCTATTATTTCCATCCCTTTAGGGGCGAAATGAAGAAGAATTTATCATACTTTAGATGTTTATAACGTATCCTCAAAAGTGTTATCAATAAGTTCATTAAAAATTTCAGCAGTTTGCTACTTTCAAAAATATTCGAACAATCAAAATTTAATAAAATTTTTGGGTAAAATTAATAGTTTAGTTGCATGAGCAAATTCTATTGGATCGAGATCGGGCGTGTCGGCATTAATATAAAACTAGTTAGCCAGGATTTGACAGATATTTTCATTCTATTGACAGTAGGTAGTGTCAAACGCTGATCTTTTGACAATCCTGGCTAACTAGTTTAATTTTAATGCAAATGCAGACACGACCAATCTCGATCAAATAGAATCTCATGCAGGTAAACTATTAATTTTATGTATAGTATGATAAAGTCATGTGCCTGGCCACGTCAGAGTTTTTTTTTACTAAAGACGTCATCAACATATTGAAAAAAGGAAATGCTCCATTCTTTTTACTAGCTATTTTGATAGAACATTTAATTCCCATTATCTTAGCTCTAAGAGCTGATTGCCAAACATTTTTTGGAAGAAAGGACCATTGATAGCTGTAAAATAATAGCTACGCTGTGAATACGGATGTGAATATGCGCGTTGGGTCAATTTCTTAGCAAAATAAATCCAAAATCATGCCACGCCGATGTTCGAAAAAATAAGCCAAAATAAATTAAAATGAATTCAGATTAATTATAAAATAAAAATTATATAGAAGAAAAACCTGATTTTGGAAGTTTCCAAAATGTATTCTAGCCTACCCCAACCGCCTAGAAACCTCAAAGGTGCCTAACAGCAAACCTTAAACAAACTTAATATGTTATTAACTAAGCGTCTTTTTTTCGCATTTTTATTTTTTTATGATTGTAACCGTTCCATAGATTTGAGCGACAAAACTTAGGTTCTTCTAACTACTATTACATCTTCTAATTACTATTACATTCTGTTCCCACTCCGTTCTGTAATTTTGATTCTACGCCGAAATTGTTTTAGTTGTGGTTCAGGAAACTGTCCCCAATTATATAGGTAACACAGGTAACACTCTAAATTGAATATGTATAGTAAGTATTCAATCATCGCAGAAATTATTCAGTCTAACATGGTAGTGATCTATATAAAATTCCTGTACATCAAATGTCCTGCGGACGTCTATGGTAGGACGTGAAAGTGTAAGCCTCAATGCAGGATATTCCGCGAAATCCAGGACACCTTGCAATTCTAGATCATACGTACACTTTAACAATTTTACAATTTTTATTCTAAACCTCTACGATAAAAATGGAACTTTTTGATTTTGGGACAATAGATGTTAGTTAATATTTGTTAATATTTTCAATGACATGATTTGGCAACTTTTGGGTCACCAGGTGTTTCAGTCCGACTTCTATCCAACTTTCCTTTTCACTTCACCCTACTGTGCAAAATACATAATTTTCTGATTATGTTACAGTAGTAATTGTGTATCGCACACGGCAATTAAAAACACGTTTTCTCAAAAGCAGAATTCAGCAAAAAATTTAGAGTGCTCCAGATGATAAGACGACGCAAATTACCGATAGTTTTCCGTATAAATACTGACGACTTTGCAACAACGGATCAGTTCGATCAGTTGATCCAATACATCTACTACAATGAACACCAAAATCGCAATCCTGTTCGCCATCGTCTGCCTTATTGGAAGCAGCATTGCTGGTAAGAATAACTTTTAGTGTGGGACTTTATTTCCTACTTTATGTACTCATGTATGTTATTAATTTATTGTGCTCGTTTCTTTATTGTTATTAACACTTAAATATTGCATCTTTACCCATGGTAATGGAAGATCGTATTCTGTCACCAGTGAAGAAGATTAAGAGGACGAGTAAACGGAGATTAAATATTGTTCCGGTATTGCAAAAAGTTTTTAGTTTGCAATATCATAAATCCAACTTTAAACCATACCTTTAGCTCCAATGGGCGATGTGAATTAAAAATATTATATACATACAGCAAAGTAGTTTATAATTGCACAAAAATTAGAGGTCGTTGTAATCATTATTATTATTAATAAATAAATTCGGTGTCCAATAAGGTGTCGTTTAATTAAAAATTCACGTGGTAGTCCTTATTATTTTGTTTTTCATTATTATTATGTTATCATTTAGCTACCCATAAGAAGCATCATGTGGCCAAGAGGGCTGAAAATGCAACTACTTCTGATGCACCAAAAACTGATGTTCAAGACGTCCAGAAGATAATGAATGACATCGCCAACACCATCAATCGTCAAGGTATGCATTTACTCAAAAAGAGAACAGATTTGAGATATGTAATGAAAATTATTCTTTTCTAAATATAGTGGACAACTTAAAAAAGGAATACAATTCAGCATCATTTCTGACAAAACCGGTGTTACTACCCATTAAAATTATTATGGAAACTCAAGCAGCAATTGTGAATATTGCTAATACGAATTGTAAGTATATTTTACAAACATCTTTACTCATGTGTTCTTCAAATGGTTTATAATGGATATCTGTACTCCGATACGTAGAACTAACAACTCAGTGAGGATAATGTCACACGTGCAGTGATATCTGTTTCATACTGAAGAAAGTATATTTTGATCATTGAGGTTGTAGTTTCCCCCTTAGTATATACTAAATTCTGCAAACAAAATGAACTTAATATGTGTAAATATTCGTGTACTAACACACTATTTATTTGTTTAGGTTCAACTATGTCTGAAATGTCTGACAATTTTAAGGAACATCTGAAATCAGTATCATCAAAACTTCAGGATTTTATTGGTAACTATAGCACATGGTCCACCATCATTACAATACTTTAATTTTATTTGTTTGCAGATTCTGCAATCCCAATGGTAGAGAAGTCCGTTCTGGAACAATGTAAGTTAAAATTTTCCAGTTTAACAGTTTTTCATATATTATTTTTACACCGTGCCCTACATGCGTTTTACATGCGTGGTATATCTAAAATAAGAAGACAAATTTCGATAGCGTGTTCACCATACCGAGATGAGACAGGAGTGGTGAACCGATCTACGAAATTTGTTTCCTCATTTTGGTTAGTTAGTCCCTGTATAGATATTGACTTCTTAACTGAAATGTACATCTACTAATTGCGGATTTTTGTTGCAGCTATAAAAACCGGTATCTGTAAGTATTTTTTATTACCTTCTTACTAAAGACGATATGACCATCTGACATAATTTTTCAATTTCAGTGGCAACTTTGACCGAAGTTGGCAAGAGTGTAGAATGTTTGCAGACCCGCCTTAATCAATAGAAGG
This sequence comes from Melinopterus prodromus, assembly GCA_964023965.1. Lineage (NCBI taxonomy): Eukaryota > Metazoa > Arthropoda > Insecta > Coleoptera > Scarabaeidae > Melinopterus > Melinopterus prodromus. Next base: position 19,082,030 of record OZ030390.1, on the reverse strand, counting down.
ATTGGCATCATTTCAGGATCTCCTGGCTATTTCGCCCTGCAACCGACAAGGATTTTCCCGTATATAACATTGCAATGTTTCTACTGTAAAAATTAAGTCAAATAAATAAGTAGCATTCAACATTTTTGTTTTTTATATTGATACTTTCTATTAATACGTTGCTAACTCTGCGTTGCTTGGTGGGCGAGCTCTTCGCTCACAGGCAACAGTATTGCAAGTTGCTATACTGTTGCAATTTGCAAGTATAGTATGGGTAACGCAGGGTTAGAATTTAAAATTAGTCATAATTATCTTCCTCCAATTACTTTTGAGTACACTATACGTTCGGATTCTTGATGAGTCAAGATGTTTTGTTACGCATATCATGCACCCCACTTATTCATCACTGGCATACAATTGTGGTACAACAATAAATGCATTGCAGTATGTACTATACTAGGATTTATACGAAAACTTGAATAAATTCCAAATTTACAAAATAAAACTGTTTTCGATTGTTGTCAGACCAAATCAATATAATAAAGCAGAAAAAATACTGATACCTAAATATTTTAATATGTTCGAATCGCTATTAGAGCGCTGAGAATATAGTATGTCTCTCTCAGGTAGTTTCTCATTGCTTTACGAAATGTGATTCGACCATACTGTTATTGACTGAAAGATATACCAAATGGTTACCAAAAATTGAGACAAAATTGAGATAAAAGCGAAAAGATAAAATGTCCTGAAGACGATTAGTAATCGTCGATTACATACATACCTACTTTACATTAGGTTTGTTCGAGCGGTTGCAAAACCCGTTTATAAACAATGAGTAATGGTAATGGTAATGGTGATGGACCAGATATGTTCCTATGAAAACTATATAATAAATACACATGACACGTTGTCTGGCTAGTCACTAAAGCTCTGTTTGTAAAATGGTTTTGCCACTGCTCGAGCAAGCCTACTGTTCTTATTCTAGAAACAATATTAAATAATAGTTTGTTCTATTAGTGGTTGTCATAAAAATTGATTTTTCCAATGACTATAATAGATTTTCATATATTGTATCGACAGTTGCTTTGTATATTGGCACAACACAGTCAACATTTCACCAAGTTCACCAATTATTCAAATAACTACCTTTATGCTTTGTATAGGTAGTATAGGTACCCTGAGATACCAACAAACAAATTTAGTGAAATTTCCCGCTGCAAGAAGACGAGTTAAATTTGATAGAAATAAGAGTGGTTAATCTGCAAGTGTATCCGAACTGATACCATCTAAACGCAAAATTGTGGGAATTTGACCAATTTTCCAAAAGCCGAAACACATATTTATTATTACTACATCTGGAGCGAATAAGGAGAAATTACACAAGCTTTAAATAATATTTCAAAAGTTCCTATTAATCCCATCCCTTTAGGGGCCAAATGGAGAAGAATTTATCATACCATATAGAGGTCTTCCACGACGAGCTGTCATCAGAAGTGTATATGGAGAAAAAAATAAAATGAGAGATTTAAAATTTGTGGACTAAAGTTGTCGGATACGATATTTTTAGCTAAGATGTTTTCAGTTTTTGGTTACTTTCGGTTTCTCCGGAAATGGTGTCAACTTAATATTTCAAATGGAACACTTGTTAACTATAGCATTTTTAAAATCTTTGTTAAATTTTGGGTCAATTGTATGCTACATACCGTATACCTAACGTGTGTCATTTTTCATTTTTGGTTTTCAATAAAAAGATGATAGCGGCATGGTTGCCCTAAATTATTTATAAATTATCAGTTGTGGCCTTTGGAAAAACGTTTTTTTGACGAAATTATTGTGAAGGATACATATTACCGACACGTCGTTAAAGTTTTTCGAAAAGTTATACGGCTGTGCAAATTATACGATCAAAGTTAAACTCGAGAAAAGTAGTAGATGTCCATTTTTTCAATGGCAACGCTATCATATGAATACATTTTGGAAGTTTATGGAATATTCTTCATCAGCTTTGTTTAAATGTCCTATACAGCACACCTATACAGCACAAAAGCAAAGGTCATGGAAGTACGTCCAAAAACTGTTAACACCAATTCTTCACCACTTATCAAGTGTGGAACCAAATCAATTCAAGTGGTAAACAGCTGCAGATTTCAGGCATTACAGATTGGTGCCAAGCTCACCTGGGAAGAACACATACGTAGCTTAACCCAGCGCCTCAGTTCAAATGTGTTTGTAATCTTCAGGCTAGTAGATTATGTTGATGATGTGGCATTGAGAGTAGCGTATCATGGACTGGTGGGAGTCATTGATAAGATATGGGATAATATTTTGGGAATCAGCGACGGATGTGAATACCATATTCGTATTATAAAAGAGAGCAATCAGAACTATGATGAAAGTGCGAAGAGGAACCGGATGCAGAGAAATTTTAAAGCAACAACGAATATTAATACTACCATCAATATATATCCTCGAACTCGATAAATTCACTCTTTCTCAGCAACTTATGGTAACTGCAACAGGTAACGAGATTCACAATTGACGCACAAAATATGGACATCAATATCGTTTGCCTTATAACCGGTTAACTGTAGGACAAACAGGACCAATCTATAAGGGCATTAAATGTCTCAATAAGGCAATGGATATTCTATCGCCCATGGAAAACCGGAAACGGTTGTTGAATGACATTCGAATTTTTTTGTTGAGCCATTCTTCTTATAGCATCGTTGAAGTTTTGTGTTGTATTTCTCTTATTTCTTATTTTGTATTATATAATACCAGTTTTGACGCAATCAATACTCTTATAGCTTTTAGATTGAATAAATATCTATCTATCGATCTACACACAAAACGCATATTTACCTAGTTCGATCGACTTTTAAACAAATAAAAAAATCTGATGTGGCCAGGCACATGACTTTATCATACAATATATAAAATTAATAGTTTAGCTGCATGAGAATCTATTTGACTGAGATAAATCGTGTCTGCATTAAAATTAAACTAGTTAGCTAGGATTTGACAGATATTTTGATAGTCAATAGTATCAATCGAAGGTATTGTCAAAGCATCAGCATTTGACACTACCTACTGTCATCAGAATAATAGTTGTTTATCTCACAAGTGCCGAAAGTACGGAATAGCACAACGAGCGGTGAGGCGGCGCGTCACCGATGGCGGAGCGTCGTCGTCGCATGTGAGCGAGTCGCGCTATGTTGTTTTCGGCAGGAGTGACATCAACGTTTTTAGTGTTGCTTTTTGAGAAATACGTATTTTAAAAAAAAATTAAAAATTGTTATATTTCGGTATAGAAAATGTTAGGTTGATACCACTTCTACGAAATGTCAAGTTTAAAAAGCTAATTCAAATTCTGACAGATATATATTCGTTCATGACACTGTAGATGATGTTCCATAGCGGTTCTCCGAGTGTGACAGCGTGGTGACAGCCATAGACATTTCTGTGGTGATAGCACAAAAAAAATATTTGTCAAAATCCTGGCTACTATGTAGTTTCCTATCAATGCAGATGCGACCGATCTCGATCAAATAGAATTTGCTCTTGCAGCTAAACTATTAATTTTACCAAAAAATGTCATAGGCATAAATTATTCAAAATTTCCTCTGCTTTAATTTATTATTTAACTATTTTGACGAAATTACAGAAATGGCGGCTCATCTGCAAAATCCTTGAAAAGGCTTAGAACAAACTACCAGTTCCTTTGGACCCTTTTGAACCAAAAGCTTTTCAGCTCTAAGTTTGGTCATAAAACTTCTAAATATGAACTTTCGTCCCGATACCTTTAGTAGTTTCTCCGGAATCGTCGTCACAAAAATCGAGTACACACATACGCACACACACACACACACACACATACACACACACACACACACACACACACACAGACATTTTTTTGTACCTTGGTCAAAAATGTTCAGGGGACCCAAAAAGACCTATTTCCGCTAAAATCTCAATTTTCTTTTTCGGCATGATTACAATACTTTACCATAACAATATTTTGGAGACTGTGGCGAACTTAATAATAAAATTATAAACCCCTAACCACAACAAGTATTTTAGAAACCTAAATACGTATTTCAGCAACTATGTTGCCATCTTCAGTAGAACCTAAAAAAAGAAAAAGAGAGATTAGCACTTCATAGTATCTTTACTGGATATTCTCCAAGCAAATCACTTCCACTAGTGATTTGCTTGGAGAATATCCAGTAAAGATACTATGAAGTGCTAATCTCTCTTTTTCTTTTTTTAGGTTCTACTGAAGATGGCAACATAGTTGCTGAAATACGTATTTAGGTTTCTAAAATACTTGTTGTGGTTAGGGGTTTATAATTTTAATACTTTACCATACTACGTATGATAAAGTAAAAATTGTAAACATCGCCAAATCTGGCTTTCATCGGAAAGCAACTGAATGATTATAAATAAACAGAAATGTATTCAACAAGGTTTTTAAGTCATTATTAAAGTCAGTTTCAAGATCGGTGTGCCATACGTATATCCACCGCGTTCCTCCGACTTTACCCCACTGGATTTTCACATTTAGGGATCTATTAATGACAAAGTGTATGAGAACCTAGTAGCTGATAATCTGACCATGCAAGATACCGTTCGAGCTGCGTTCAAGGAGTTATGTGATAACTCTATCAGGGAATTAAAGGAATATCTCTGTCGGCTGTGGTGTAACTCAACTAATCAAATGCTATTGGGGGAAGCAGCCAGGTGGAGGATAAATAAAACACTTCCTTTGATCGTTCTCTAAGCTTTCGACAAATTTATTGCCTTCCTCAGAGGGTACGCTGCAAAACAGTGAAAATAGTAGAACGAAAAGGTAATTAAACATCAGACTCACATTCAGAAGCGAGTAAGAGACTGCTAGCAAACAGCGAATCATAGAGACGGGTGCAGGCACATTACAATTGGCATTATTACAATCAATTTCCATCTAAAAAAACACACAATACACCTTAACAAGAAAATAAATTACAGAAGCAAAACTAATCTAAGCAGAATCTAAACATGGTTAGGAGAAAACAGGATGAAACATTTACTAAAAAAGAAATGAAAAGGTTTTTGGAATTTACTTAATCAACGTTATTTTATTTTTTATTTTGTCCGTTTCGTTGTTGCTGGACGTATACTTTATAAAGACTAATTTAATCAAAATAATTAGACTTAAATGACTTAAAAACCTTGTTAATTTAATTAGGTAAAAATGCATTTTAGGTATAGGACATTTTACACAAAGTTGATCTAAAATATTCAATGAAAGTCGAAAATGTATTCACATGTAAGGCTTGCCATTAAAAAATTTACTTTTAGTACTTCTCTCGAGTTTAACTTTGATCTTATAATTTGAATCTTTTCGAAGAACACTACCGATATGTCGATCGATAATGACATGTTGTGCAGGTAACATCTTTGAAAACAATTTTACTTTACAACTTTTTTCCAACTTTCAGAGACCATAATTTATGAATAGTTTAATGCAGCCTTGCAGATGTCATAGGGTATATTGAGTTTACCACAATGTCCGTCTGTCAGTCCGTCTGTGTACACGATAACTGCAGTAATTTTGAAGTAATTAAAGTAAGAACAAGTTCGTGAATTGGCAAAATCGGTAAACTTTTTTTAAAAATATTATACGATGGGGTGTATTTTAACTTCAGCACAGGTTGAAGATAATTTTCTTACTAGTCTATTTACTTAAAAAAATATATTATCTCAAAAATGACACATGTTAGGTATGGGATATGTAACATACAATTGAGCAAAATTTAACGGAGATTTTATAAATGCTATAAAATATATGGTGTTCAATTTGAAATTTGAAAGTTGATACCCTTTCCGGTGTAACCGGAAGTAACCAAAACCTGAACACATTTTAGTTAACAAGAACGAAAGTACACAAATTTTCAATGCCTGATTTCATTTGGTTCTCCATATATAATTCTAACGGTAACTCGTCGTGAAAGACCCTGTATATATGTTGTTTATAGATTAGCTGCAAACGAGTTATAAATAAATTCATTGATATTTGAACTGGTTGTAATTTTACATTTAATTTGTTGTATAAAATGAATAGCCGACGTTATTTTTTTACTGTTAACGTCATCGACTTGTTTTTTAAATGACAATGCCCAATTTTCCTAATTTCATTTGTTATTAACTATCTGTCTTTATCTGGCATTGTTAGTTTTGTTTTAATATTATTGTTATTATTTATTGCCACCCCCTATTTAGATTATATGCTTATATTTTATTGTATATTTATTTACTGTCCATAATTATATAACACTATGAATTGTATAGGAAATGTTATAAGTTTGTGAGATTACTATAGTGGAATCATTTCAGAGATTACTCAGTCTAACATGTTGTTGTACTCTATAAAATTCTTGTACATCAAGTGTCCTGCGGACGTCTTTTGCAGGATCGGCAAATTTAAGCATGAATCGAAGATATCGTGCAAAATCCAGGACTCTTGGCAAATTTAGATCATACGAACACTTTAATACATCCTACGTTTCAATGTGACAAATTTTGTTCTATAGTTTTATAGTAACAATTGAAAATTTTTGCTGGGGCTAACCATATTGTCCGATCGAGTTAATATCTTAGGGTTTCCTTAACAAAATGATTAGGAAGTTTTGGGTCACCAGGCGTTTTTATCCCACAATATTTCGTTTTCAATTCACCCTACTGTGCAACATACATAATTTGCGCATTGTAAAATATTTTTGAGCACTTATGTACCGCCGACGGTAATTAAAAACGCGTTTTTACAAAAGCATAATTCAGCAAGAATTTAGAGTGCCCCGATGATAAGACGACACAAATTACCGATAGTTTTCCGTATAAATACTGACGACTTTTCAGCTACAGATCAGTTCGGTCAATTGATCCAATACACCTACTACAATGAACACCAAAATCGCAACACTTTTCGCCATCGTCTGCCTTATTGGAAGCAGCATCGCTGGTAAGAATAACTTTTACAGCGGGACGTTATTACCTACCTCATGTACTCATAAATGTTTTTCATTAATGGTGCTCGTTTTCTCATTATTGTTAAAAGATATTTAAGGTATGGTTACCCATGTTAATGGACGATATTGTTCTGGTATTGCAAAAAGTTCTTTCGTTTGCAAAATCATTTGAATTTTATTTTAATTTTAATTACTATTTTAAGTTACAGGTCTTCAAGAAGCTCTTTTCCTAATCCTTTAGCTCTAATGGGCGAAGTGTATTAAAAATAGTTTATACCTACATTGAAATCGTTTATAATTGCACATAATTTGGAGGTCGTTGTAATCTTGAATATTATGTGTTATCATTTAGCTACCCATAAGAAGCATCATGTAGCTAAGAGGGCTGAAAATGCATCTACTTCTGATGCACCAACTACTTGTTTCCAAGACGTCCAGAAGACACTACATGACATCGCCGACAGTATTAATCGTCAAGGTATGCATTTACTCAAAAATAGAACAGATTTCAGATATATAATGAAAATTATTCCTTTCTAAACATAGTGGATAATTTAAACAAGGAATACAATTCGGCATCACTTCTAAAAAAGCCGGCATTACTACCAATGAAAATCTCTATGGAAACTCAAGCAGCAATTGTGAACATTGTTGTTACTAATTGTAAGTATATTTTACAATTATCTTTGCTGATGCATTCTTCAAATGGTTTATAATGGATATCCGTACTCCAATACCTGGAACTAACTCAGTGCAGGATAATCTCATGGTATATGTTTCATTCTGAAGAAAATATATTTTACTTTAAGGAAGTAGTTTACCCTTTTAGTATATACTTTATTCGACGAACAAAATGAGATTAATACGTCTAAATATTCGTGTACTAACACATTATTTATTTGCTTAGTGTCAACTATGTCTGATATGTCTGACAATCTTAAGGAACAGCTGAAATCAGTATCATCACAACTTCAGGTGTTTGTTGGTATGTATAGCACATTATCTGCCATCATTACCATATTTTAACGTTACCTGTTTGCAGATTCTGCAATCCCATTGGTAGAGAAGTCCATTCTGGTACAAGGTAAGTTTAAGTTTTCCTTCCATCATAATACATAGTTTTTATTTATTATTTTTACACCGTGCGTTTCTACATGCGTTTTACACGCGTGGTGTATCTAAAATAAGAAGACAAACTTCGATAGCGTATTCACCATACCGAGATGCGACATGTGTGGTGAACTGATATACTAAATTTGTTCCCTTATTTTGGTTACTCATTGTATACATATTGACTTCTTAATTGTAATGTACATCTAATAATTGCCGCTTTTTGTTGCAGCTACAAAAGCCGGTATCTGTAAGTATTGTGTATTACCTACTTACTAAATCGATTTGATTTGAATTTTTTTATACCTAAACGGCATTACATTCATACCAGATGACCTATTACTTTTTTAATTTCAGTGGCAACCTTGACAGGAATTAGTAAAAGTGCAGAATATTTGAAGACCCGCCTTAACGAATAGAAGGATTGGCAACATTTCAGGATCTCCCGGCCAACTCACCGTGCAACCCACAAGGATTTTCTCTTTTATAACATTGCAATGTTAATACTATAAAAATTAAGTCTAGTAAATCATATAGCATTCAACATTTTCGTTTTATTATAACCAACGATAATTTTATTAATTATTAATACGCTGCGAATCGTGTGTTGCTTACAGGGCTCAGAGAGTCAGAGGCAACTGTATTGCAAGTTGCAATACTGTTGTAATTTGCAACGTATAGTGCGGTTAACGCAGGGTTAAACTATGTTCTAGATGTGTTTCTCCAATCATTTGAATACATTATACGTTCAATATAATGAAAGGGCAAGATGGTTCAGTACGCATACCATGATCCCCTTTTTTCGTGACTGGCACAAAATTTGTCTACAACAACAAATCGATTGCAGTATGCACTACATATAAGTAATACGGATAATTAGTAAAATGTTGCACTTAAGCAACGAACAATTTGTAATAAAAGAATAACAAAAATGGGTGGTAAAATTTATTACTAAATAAACTGAACATAACAAATCTTAAATCTTTATTGAAATGTGTAAATAGAAAATTATTTCCTTTTGTTTTGTGGGATTATTTTAATGTTAATAAAATGTTTAAGCTTGTCGCTAACATGTCGCATTTAAAAAAAGCTGATGTGGCCAGGCACATGACTTTATCATACAATATATAAAATTAATAGTTTAGCTGCATGAGGATCTATTTTATTGAGATAAATCGTAGGTATTGTGAAAGCATCAGCATTTGACACTACCACAACTGCCGAAAGTACAGATAGCGCGACGAGCGGTGATGCGGCGCGTTACCGAAAGCGGAGGGTCGCCGTCGCACGTGAGCGAGTCGCGCTATCTAGTTTTTGGCAGGAGTGACATCAACGTTTATTGTGCTGCTTTTTGAGAAATACGTACTTAAAAAAAAAATGATTTCTGTATAGTAAATGCTAGGTTGGTACCACTTTGACCAAACGTCAAGTTTAAAGGTGCGTTCCGATTGGTAGGTAATGGTAGCTAATGGCGGTGGTACAATACGAAATTATAGTATTTCTTACATATCGTGATAATGACACATATTAGTTTGCATGTACATAAACATGAGTCACTATCAATTTTCTATTGGAAATACTATAACGGCGTCTGCTACCACTGCTATTATCACTAATGAAAACGCACCTTAAAAAGGTAATTCAAATTCTGACAGATTTATATTTGTTCATGACACATCCCTACCAACATACTAAAATAAAACTACACTCATCGCTATACTTTATTTATAATTTTCTCGTATCGTTTTTAGAATTAGATATAAAGACGGGTTGATATTTCTTATCAACAAACAATCAAATTGGTGATCCTACTTTATTTGAAATTAGTATTTTATAATTTGCCGCACTACAGCGGCAACATTCCATAGTGGTTCTCCAACCTCTGATGAGATCAGCTGTTTTCGAATGTGACAACACAAAAAAATATTTGTCAAAATCCTGGCTACTATGTAATTTCATATCAATGCAGATGCGACCGATCTCGATCAAATAGAATTTGCTCTTGAAGCTAAACTATTAATTTTACCAACAAATTTCATAGGCATAAATTATTCAAAATTTCCTCTACTTTAATTTATTAATTAACTATTTTTTCGAAATTACAGAAATGGCGGCTCATTTCCAAAATCCTTCAAAAAGGCTTAGAATAAACTAAAAAGCTAAACTATTAATTTTACCAAAAAATGTCATAGGCATAAATTATTCAGAATTTCCTCTACTTTAATTTATTATTTAACTATTTTCACGAAATTAGAGAAATGGCAGCTCGTTTGCAAAATCCTTGAAAAAGGCTTAGAATAAACTACCAGTTCCTTTGGACCCTTTTTAACCAAAAGCTTTTCAGCTCTAAGTTAGGTCATGAAACTTCTAATTATGAACTTTCGTCCCGATACCTTTAGTAGTTTTTCCGGAATCATCGCCACAAAAATCGTTTACACACACGCACGCACGCACACACACACACACACACACACACACACACACACACACACACACACACACACACACACACACACACACACACACACACACACACACACACACACACACACACACACACACACACACACACACACAGACATTTTTTTGTACCTTGGTCAAAAATGTTCAGGGGACCCAAAAAGACCTATTTCCGCAAAAATCTCAATTTTTTTTTGTCGGCGTGATTACAATACTTTACCATACTGCGTATGATAAAGTAAAAAATCTGTATTTGCTAAATACCAGGTATTACAAAATGAAACTTAAAACTATTGCAAAAATCATAAAAAGTATAGCATTCTGCCTAAAGTTACTGATGGTCATTTTTCATGTAGATTTGCAATTCTTAACCCCCATAGAAATTCTCACTGACCAGCTTTTGAATGCCCGTAGGAGTTTATGTAGCCAGTTCTGTGGAAGCTTTAAGTAGCTGATAATGTATATCTTTGGTTGAAGTAGTGTTAGTTCTATCGTACTGTATTGTAATATCTTCTGCGTTACTCAGTCTCCGCTTGGTGGCCTCACGGCCTTTCGTGTTTGAGCTGGGAGCTCTTCTCTAGCTTGTAGAAGTTGTTGGTAAATGTACGCTCCCTCAAAAGTAAGGAATTTGTACTTTTTATATAACAGCCCGCCATGTGTTGTTTAGTCGGCCTGCTGAATTCTTTTTATCGTTCTTTTCTGTATAGTAATATAGACATGCACTTTGCTCTATACTGCCGATTACACGGCCTTTTTAGCTATTTAGCCAGCCGCATGACTTGATTTTTAAGCCAAAGAAAAAATATTTTAAAGGAAAGAAATCTCCTCTTGTATACAATTATATTTGTTTGAATCAAAATGAGATTTCTTTGGTGTAAAGAAACAATATCATATATAAAAACAAAAATATTCCGTTAGCGGAAAGTAATTTTTTCTTGTATCCAGATAAATTTATTCGTCTTAAATAAATATTCTAAATAAATTAATCACTACAAGCAAATAAACTAGAGTATTCAATGAAGTTGGTATCAACGAAATATGTTTTGATCCAAAAGAATATATTTCTTAAAAACAAGAAATATTGTAGAACTAATTGATAATATTATACCACAGCACTCAATGGTAAGTTGCATGGGACGTGGGAGGTAGGGTCTCCATGTTCTCCCACCTCACCAAAAAGTTCAAAATTACCCAAATTTATTTTTTAGTCGTTTGTCTCTTACAAATATTTACAAATTTGATGCTAGGAGTTCATCTCATATTTTCAAGATTTTTATTCAGTGCTAATATTATATGATTCGTATATTTTAGAAACGGTGTCCGTTGTCCACATGGATATTATTATAGTCTATTTAAAACCTGGAGAAATAAATCTAGAACCCAGGGTCACATTAGGAAAATGTCACCAGAAGTGTCACATAGACAGGATGTTTAAGAAATGACGGCTAACCTTGAAGGAGCGTATACCCAAGAACGTAAGAAACATTTTTTGCCGAATAACGAATAGTCTAACAACCCATTTGAGAGAAAATTAATAAAGAAGAACGCAGTCCGGCTATTGTCACACGACCGCAGCCTACCATAGCTAAGCGGCGACTAACTGACCAACCCACCACTGCTCTCGAAGATACTCCACCCCACCACTCCTACTTAGATCATAGTTGTTGTCAGCTGTTTCTTGTTCTTTGGAAATTCTGCTCAAAATTCAATAATAGTGTTCTTAATGTGTGTATCAAATGTGTGTTGTAAAGGGAATGCGCCAAATGCCAGCTTTTTTCCGTGCGTTAAATAACTGATCGGTTCTACGATTCTAACCGACGTGATCGCCGCAGCTGCTGCGAATTTCTGTGAGATTCCGCATAAGCACGTTGTAATCACAGTTTTGTGGAAATGCTTGCTATTGTTTGAGGTGAGTAATTACAACTTAGAACTAGTAAAAATTATTTGCGTCAATATGATTATTGATCAACACATGCGTCGTGCGCGATCGGTTCACCAGGGCAGGCCTAAGACGATATCTTTAATAAAATTTAGTTAATACCTAAAACTATGAAATAGACCGCAGAGAAAAATAACATGTTTGGCCCTGGCGCATATGCACTTTCAAGGTTAGCCGTTATATGTGAAAAACCCTGTACTTTAGCGGTTAGTTTAAATTATTCTGGGGTTTAATTTACTTGCTAACCCCAATAAATCTCTTATGGTTAAAATTATAACGATTATTTTCTCTTCTTAAGACTGCAAGCATTAAAGTGCGTTAAATATGAAAGAATAAAGCATGTAGAGCATAATTTGGTATCTATAGGTACTACCTACGTGTTTGTGCGTAGTCCCTTCGACCTCTTACTAGGACGAGTATGCATTATGTGGAATATATTACATATAATTAACGTTGACGTTGACCAAACATAAATCACTATGGTATTTATACATATCAGTATCAGTATTAATATCAATAGTGTTCTAAAATTGTGTCTACAATTTCATCTAAGTCCATAGTTTTATCTCCTCCTTTCTCCTTCCTGCTTGTTACTTTATTGAAACAAAACGGGTTTGTCGTCTGTCAATTTATATATGGTATTCTTAGTAGTACCTTCGTTTTTATTTTGCGTGTCTGCATAAATACAATTTCACTTGAACTTATTTTCTTTATCCGATTGAAACGTGATTTGTCACTATAAGTATTTCGATTTGCATCGAATGTTGGTGCGCCCCCTTCGTTTTTGGGCTGCAAATCTCCTGTTCTTCTATCACCTGGTACACAGTGGTTTCGAGCCCTATAAAATAAACAAAATAATTTGTATTTATTTTACGATTATTAGTTTTAAAAAAAGCTGCTGATTTTACAGACAGAAAGTTATGAACAGCACCGAAAATATCAACGGAAATCCGTTTGCATGTTTATTTACATGGGACCTAACCTATTCAGCGCCATAACATAAATTTCTTCGGTTGGAAACAGTTTGGGATCCACCCATCCACGGGCGAGGTTATCATAGTGACAAATTTAAAATGTTCCTCCTGGTTTTGGTAAATAGACAATATAGTTATTTCCATCATGGGATTTGTTGAAAATTACGACGTAAATTAAGTAATTGTGACCTCTATCCACAATTATTTATCGAAATGTGATAAAATTACTATTTCCGATACGAGTAGATACAATAAAACAATAAAATCAGCTCTGTTTGTTGTCGTTTATCGCGCGTCAGTTTGTATGTACCTTGGGACGCGCTAAGAAGACGATTCTAATTATTAAAACTTTGGTCAGGTGGTGTAAAGAGATACAGCGCGTTCGCTAGCCTTAACGGATCGTGGATATTAGATTCTTCTTATATCTTGATAATATTAATGTGCGAACAGTTGAAGGTTAAAAGGGTAAAGATATGCGAATGTGTTCGCACGACCAACGTGGCCATTTCCAGTAAAATTTTCAAACGGAATTAATGGACACTCATTATCTACGACGAAGATTTCAAATGGCATTGCAAAAGATGCATGATAAAATACCTATCGAATAAGAATTTTGTACCTCTATCTTAAAATGCAGGTAATGACTGCAATTAATAGTGCAAATTGTATATTATGGAAACTTTGTACTAGTGTCAATTTACTATTTATAGTATTCCGTCGGTATTTAAATTTATTTTATTTATTTATTGAAATAAATAATTTTTTTGTCATTTAAACAAAAAACACTTTTGTTTACTGAATTTTTTTTAATATGACGATTTATATTTATATATTAAGCAAACCATGCGAAAACGAAGTATAATTGTGTACATGACAATCAAGAGAACTGTAAAATCTCCTTTTTCCTAAACCTATTTTAAGTCATAATACAATATCGTGTGTATAAGAACAAAATCATGTTTTATACAGTTTGTTTTAGCTATATTTTTATTCTAAACATGTGTATATGTATCGTTGCTACAATCAATTATATATCTATCCATCTAGATGGATTATGTGTACGAACTTCGAAGTGTTGCATTGAAAAATCGTGAGAATGGTGCACGACGTCGCCATACAGAGCAATTTAGAGATAACCGTAATTACGTACAAAAGTATAATAAGCGCAGTAGAAAAAGTGATACGTCAATAGTGTTCCCTAATGGCATGATAGCTCAATTAAAATTACACATACACGGCATATTACCGCTGGACATTAGGCTCCCTCACGTTGTTGTTTGCGTGCAAGCAACTGGAACGTGAGAGAGAATCACGCCGGACGGTCCATTTTATACACTGGCCAAACCAAATCTCCGAATATGCTTTTTCGAAAAGCGGAAGACTTTTGTGTAGATTCTTATCACATCAATCATGATATTATGTATGATTAGCTATGATTTTAATCGAATTAAGTTGGTTACATTTTTTATCGACATCTATTTTACCTTTACAAAAAACAATAACAATACGTACAATGTAAATACAAACTAAAGAAGCGAATGATAATTAACCCAGGTGAGGATAATTTTTGGAAAAAAACACCTCCGCCCGGATTTGAACCAGGAACCCTCCAGTGTCCGGTTGTCAGGTCTCCCAGTTGAGCTACAGAGGCTGTGGACATTTATAGGTTTTATTTGTCGGTTCTGGACTTGCAATCAGAGTTTCGAATTAAACAAACCTGTAGTGACACCTATGGGGGCTATATGGAAGTTTGGTTACTAGGAATCGCTAAATGTTTATTGCCAAACAGCTTATACAGATGAATAAATTCAAGGGAAAATGGTTATTACGTAAACTCGTCAGTAATGTAGAATCAACTAAAGAAGCGAATGATAGTTAACCCAGGTGAGGATAATTTTTGGAACAAACATCTCCGCCAGGATTTGAACCAGGAACCCTCCAATTTCCGGTTGACATCTCTCCCAGTTGAGCTCCAGAGGCTGTGGGAATTTATAGGTTTTATTTGTCACTTCAGGACATGGTAATCCGAGTTGCGAATTAAACAAACCCGTCGTGACACCTATTGGGGCTAATGTAAATACCACACATTAAATTTGGGTAAAATGTTAAACGTCTCCAGATATGTAAACTTAATTTTCATATAAAAACAATCATTTATAAATAAAAAATATCCTTAAAAATTATTTAATAAAATAATGACTTCTATGGTCTCTTTTCCATATGTATGAATATGTAATGTTCTGTGTTCAATGTGCAATGTTCAGTGATTTCAGCCGGTCAAATGAAGCCAAACAAAGTTATTTTGCATGCGGCCAGGAAAACCTGGCTGCTTGTCTCTACTTCGAATACTGCTTAGTAGACAAATAAGTACATAAACAACCCAAATTGAGATTCCATTTCCAATCGATTTCAAAGGACAGCTTTATCGATACTTGTCGTCTTTTTTCTTTTATTAATATTCTCAAAAATGCGTTTAGTTAGATTTGCCATTATTTCACAAAACATATTCATTACGTCCTTGGGTATATGCTTCTTCAAGCTTAGCTATTATTTGAGAACCATCCTGTATATCAACATGTTTGCTGATTTATCACAATTTGTTTGTTGTTTGTTAATTGATTCCAATATTTAAAAGTTTGTAAAAGGTACACAGTTTACAAAACTGTGTGTCAAGCTGCAGGCTGAATATTCTGAATATTCCTCAGAATCTAATATCCATGCGTGCTGTTATTTCAGCAAGTGGTGGTTAGAATATTATTTGAAAATGTAAGTATATACGTTACATTTATTGAAATTTAATTTTCTACCAGTTTGCTCATTGGTTTATTTCTGCCTAATACCTACATTAAGTAATCTCAATTATTTACGAACTAGCTTGTCTGTTAAAAGTTTTAATATACTTCTTGGTTAAATAACTATTAATAAACAAACATTAACCGCACCTTAAATTATAATTTTTGACTTGCCTACACAATGCATCCCTATATCCTCTTAATCTTTTTATTCATGGGACTAAATCACAAACAAAAATTGACTTGGAATATATGATATTTTATTACAGAATAGATAATCAATCCTCAAATCAATCCTGAAAATCATCATAATCGGTCAAGGATTAGAAAAGTTGTAAATTCAAATGTAAATTTATAAACACAACTGTAAATTTCAAGTTTACTTGTAACTGTAGATATTTTTCAAATGTATCATTAGGACGTATCGTTAACCAAAATATAGTTCATTGATATTGCTTTATTATAGAGAGATTTAGGTCCTCAGCAAGGTGCTTAGTCGCTCAACAGAGTCACCAAAATATTACTTTGGTATTAACATGCTGAACAATTCATCAAAATCTAAGATTATTTAACGAAAGTTATTGAACTTTAAAGTTTACGGAAATATGACGTGTTCGTTTTTCTATGCCCGCAAGAATTTCTACTTTTGAGTAAACGAAATACCCCTAACGCGTTGGGTTTTCTTCTGTCGCTTTCCAGTGGACGAAATAAGTACTCCAAAAGCTTAAACCCAACGCGTTGTAGTTGCAAAATTTTACCACTAAGTAACGGGGAAACAATCGACGACAAATTTGATAAATTTGTGATAAAAACTGTGTTCCAATGTCTACTAAATTATTGCTTTGCAGCGGAAAAGTGCTGTGTTATAGTCAATCACTTATATTAACACTAATACTAGTTTTAATGTGTGCAGCAGATATCTTTGACTCTTCAACAAAATTCCGACATCTCATCAAAAGCAGGTATGTTGGTCATTAAACCTGAAACCGACTTAAAACCCTGCAACTTGTATTGAATTTACGTAATGAATTTTCAGAAAATGTACCGATACATCTACTATACTATAGCTAATATAAATCGCATCTTTTAAATTGTGGTTCATATTAAATTCCTACGTTTTTCAAATGATTAATGTAGAAATAATAGTAGTACTTAAAGATATAGAGGCGGATCAAAGATCAGCGTGTTTTAGATGTTTGGTATACGATATTTCCAATGTATCGGTATCGCACTGTAGGCGAGACCCGCTACATCGAACGTGAAATATGGTTGCTTTAATGCAGGTAATTAACGGGCACGTCTAGGAAGTGACCAAATATAGAATGACTCGGTAATATAATTACCAATGGGTACTTGTAATTAGAATTCCTAATATTAATAAACGCTTTATCAACTTCATCTGTCGTGATCCTCTGCTCACCACGTTTCACCGTAGGCTTAGAGATCTCTACCTTATGCGCCAATATTTATTGGCGCTACATACACACTCACACTGCAATACTATTTGTAATTTTAATAGAAAACTTGAATTAATACAAATACAATAATGCGATAATGTTCTGGATCAATAGAAAGAAAGCAGCAGACCTGATGTACTATCGGGGCCATATATTATGTCCCCTCTTTTGGCGTCCATTTTCTCGCAAATCTAGGGGCAAAAAAATTTATTCTTATGCTGTCCTTGATTAATATGCTACAACTCATAAAAATTAGAAAGCTGTATGTGTTGGCGTTTCCCGATTTTTCCAATTTAAGAAGAATTGGCGCTGTTTTTGCCCCGTAAATTTTATTCGTTTAACTTTAGCAATTAATTACTCCGGAAATAATCCATAGATTTGAACGAATTAAATAGTAATCTGCTAGCTTTTAATGTGCCTTTTTGTAAAATCATTGGATTAGTGCTTGACCCACAAAAAGGTATATTATGCAATGCCAGCAATTCCTTTATTAGAAGAGCTAGAATAATGAAATATAGAGTATGGGCTACCCACTAATTCATAGGTTTGAAGTTTATTACATAATCATTGTTTATCTTGCATTTTCCCCACAAAAGATCGAGTTGAAGCATCTCATGATTACTGCAGTTCACGCGGCGCTCTTCGGTCTTTGGGGCGAGCGGAGGAAGGCATTGACAGCGACGCTGCCAGTAGTGGCGGATCGGACGTGCATTAGTTACTAGATGCTAGAACAACAGTGTTTACGGACACAATACATATAACGACACGGCGATTATGCCTCGCTAAAGAATATTGGATATCCAAATTACGAATTACTAATGACAGATTACCGGTTTAAAAAATAATGGCAAAATGAGAAAAACTAAGAGAACCACGAACAGGCATTTGGAAGTCCCATGGGAATTCTTGGCAATTTAAATCGGGTTTCGGGCGTTTAAAATTAATGAGTGATCTGTAAAATATTGTATGTGTCTACAAATTTACGATGGTAAATTTGTAAAAGCTTTTTGATAATTTTAAGTTTTATACGCTCAGAGCTGACGTTTGTAATATATTTAATATATCAAGAGTTGTATTTAATTCATATTGTTTGTGCATGTATTTAAACTGTTCAAACTTTTATAATAAATATTTTTTGGGTTTATCAAGCAAACTTAATTTAGTATTCAACACTAATCGGAAAATCTGCTAACTCCATATTATTAGATCTATCCGGTTCCATCAAAATCTTGTTTACAACCTTATTGTATAAAAACTGAAGAAAACATAAACGCTAATCGATAGAAGAGATTTCTCTCGTACCGGGTCACATATTATAATCAAAATTATGCAAAAATTAAGAATTTAATTGTTATTTAAAATTACTACCTTCACAAGTTATCGTTCTTTTTGTGTAATGATAATAAGCTGCCACGATTCTCTCAGCTGCGTCGGTTCTCTCCGACATGACAGCACAGCTAACGCCTCCCTACCCCGCAGCACAGCTAAAACCGTAGAGCGCCGGAATTCACGCGGAGTTTCAGCACAATCTTTTGTATGAAAAATGCAAGATAAACAATGATTATGTAATAAACTTTAAACCTATGTATTATTGGGTAGCCGATAGTCTATATTTTATTATTCTAGCTCTTCTAATAACGGAATTGCTGACATTGCATAATATAGCTTTTTGTGGGTCAACCACTAATCCAATGATTTCACAAAAATTCACATTGAAAGCTAGCATTCCGCAGATTACTATTTAATTCGTTCAAATCTATGGATTATTTCCGGAGTAATTAATTGCTAAAGTTAAACGAATAAAATTTACGGGGCAAAAACAGCGCCAATTCTTCTTAATTTGGAAAAATCGTGAAAACGCCAACACATACAGCTTTCTAATTTTTATGAGTTGTAGCATATTAACCAAGGACAACATCAGAATTTTTTCAAATATTTTCGCCCCTTGTTCTGCGATAAAATCGGCGTCAAAAGAAGGGACATAATAGATGGCCACGATAGTACAATCGTTAGTTATAGACGTCAAAATGAACAAGATTTTCTTTAAAACGTTTTGTTTCATATCATTTTCAGAATGTTGTTAAACATTTAATGAATGTATTATGTCCTTCATTAATCGTTTTATTATCTTCATTAATTCTAACTTGGCTACGCTTTTCTAACAAACGGATCATTAGTAGGTGGTATAAGAAAAGTCGTCACGGTTTATATTACCACAATCCAGAAATCACGCTCATTGTTTATCATAGCTACCCAACAAAAAATAATTAAGACCATTTGTTAATAACTGATTGCACATTCATCGAGTACAAAACAAATGAATACGCCATGAAATAATCGGATAATTGTCCGGATGCGAGTGGAGCCGAGCGCGCACAGGAGGATTTTTGTGCGGCCGTTTACCGGCACAAAGGTTTCCATCAATTTCTTGATTAACTTTAATTATTCGCCCATACACTTTATTTAATTGCCGGCGCACGGTTCATCTGTGGAATTGCCGATGAAAACGTCATTTAAATAATAATCTGCGCGATTGCAACCACTGTTCCCCCATCCCGCAATTAAAAGGACGATGATGACGTCGCTAGAATATTAGTACAGGTGTCCAGTCACAGCTTGATTCATTTAATTTCTGAAACAAAAATTAATGCAATAGATATTGATCGTGTGTGGTAACTTTAATAATAGATTGACTAGTATTATGACGAAATGATACTATTTTTTCAGACCAGAAGTCGATCAATTAGCAAAAGATCACTGGTCCCAGGAAAGCAGATCAACCAATCAAACGATTTTCAGTCAAACACTTTTCTATATAAAGCTAGATGGAAATTTTTCCTAGTAAATTACGTGATAGTCATTTGTTTTCAGATCAATCACCCAACGCTACCAAATCTCGCCTTGCTTTGTATATCTCAAGTGGAAGTCTATGAATGATAAATGAAAATGCTGCAGAACATTTGAAAAAATATTAATGGCAAACCCTTGTTTGATTATCGCACTGTAACAAAATATATTCAGGGCTCTGCGCTTTCCATACATTCAAATGTTTATTTTTTAACATTTGTCTTAGAGAGAGGAAATCGTAGAATTTGTTTTGAATTGTTAAACAAATACTATTAGTAATATTAGAAGAGTTTTGATGCTTGGGCTGTTCTAGACACGTTGAAAGTATTAAGTTTCAGCGCTTTCATAAATTTACGTTTTTAACTTCTTCGGGGGAGACAATGGCGGCATTTGCTTAAAATTATTAAGCACATGGTCGTAATATTGGGGGGGGGGGAAATAAAACTTTACAAAATATTTACATTTTGGAAGTTTTTATAAATTCAAATGTTTCTAACGGATTAATTTGATCAGGATTGTTAGCGTAATCATGGATGTAATTTTAGCCGTATGCTGTTGTCTATGAATTAGTATAAAGAAACAGAAACTTGTTAGTACCTAGGTTTTTCTGCAACGAGGAAAAATAATTGTTGCATAAAACTATGAGAGAAAGGCGATAACATGATATAGCAAACGATGATCAACCATGACCACGTTTTTACTTTTCATTTCGGCCGAACTGAGCATTTGGCTTGGGTGTGAGAGGAGGGGGGTAACTTGACAAAGTTTGTTGAAAAACACATTATGTTTATGAACCGAAATAGGAAAAAACTGTCTGTATGGCAAAAATTGCAACAAAATGCTACTAATTCCTTGTCTTTTCTTTGAGTTTCTAAAAATGTAATATTTATGGGGGGAGGGGTTCTACGTGTCATTGTTATTTGTAAACGGAACACTACCCTCAACATTAGTAAAATGCTTAAATCTACTAGTTTTATTAAAAACCAGAAAATTTGCTGGTGGAGACAGCAAGAGACACCATGACTGTGAGTCTTGGCAAACATACCGAAATAAATCTATGAGTATGTTTAATAGTAATAATCAACGACATCTCCCAAACAGCTTTAGCCACTACATAAAACTAACTTTATTATCCCAACGGACTGTACATTCGAAAAGAGAGATAATTTAACATTTTACAAGTGAAGAAACATGACAAATAAAACTAAAAAAACCTGAGGAATAAGTGACTTCTGAATAGATACATCATGAGAGATCAGCAGTGATGACAGCATTGGAGGGTCTTATTACTCTGTTTAGTGCGCACGTTAACATAAGGTGAGGTACACTTACTGACAGATTTCTAGATTTTAGTGGTGGTATACAACAATTTTGCCGCTTCACAGTTGATTGCAAATTTGCACTCCCAAACACAACCCTGCCCAAACTTAGCAACAACTATCATAGTTTCAATTACAACGGGATGGCTGGAAACCATAGTCCAGAAAATCTAAGAATTTTATTAACATTTTTTAACAATTTCAACCAATGCTATGTGACATGGATAATACAGATACCACACAACAACAGAATATTCCAGTTTTGATCTAACATGTTTGGCATAGCATTCTTAAAGAAGTTTCTAGAAGTTTCACATGGGTATCTCGTAATAAACCGTCAAGTAATCCTTAAGAACACTCCATAAGATACAAAGCTACGCTTTCAGTAGCGCTTTTGAACACTTTCCTTTTTTAGCGTGGTCCTCAATGTCACCTTGTTATAAAATTCCTCACTGAACATTTCAGCGTCATCACTTCAGCTGTATCACCTAAATGATCTTTCTTATCTGATGATTTGATCAGTAATAGAACTACTGAAAATCATGCACAATCGCAGCATAACTGATGCGGTCCGACAAAGGCGCCATAGAATCATGGTTAAAAGCTGAAAGCTAAGAGGTGATTAAAGAAGTTGATGTAGTTTTTAGAAGCCTGGTATGTGAGATCATCATGGAAGAGTGGTAGTTCTTCAATTGAGCACTAAACGCCCATTGTTCAATTTCATCCAACTTTGTCTTTGAGCAATGAAGATTCTGTATAGCTGCTAGTTGCATTCATTTCAAAATGGTTTCAAAACAGTTCTTATATTATCTACAATTGGTGCGTTACTACAATCAGAAGCACAAAGAAACGACAAAGAGCCTTTAATGGATCATTCTTAGATTTGTTTTTCCATAAGATGCCATTAGTTTCCATCCACCCTAACAACAGAAATATCAATATGTTGAATCCCGTTACCGCAAGAGTGATTTACGTTTAATGATCGCTAACCACAAAATTTTTTGCTGTTGTTATTCAAATTTCAAAATCATAAACATCTACTGCCCTCTGGCAGTATGTTGTAATTCAGAAAGTTGATAATACATATATGAGTTCTTAATCGTAGAATTGTTTGATCACAACAAATGCATCCTGTTTTCACGGCTATATAATATAGATTAAATGTTGCCACACAGGTCGAAGAATCGGTTACTTCTTAACCGAAGTAGAGTCAAGTAACAAATTGTGTACCGCTTGAACGGACTTAAACGATTCAAAAAGGAGTGAACATGAGTGGTCTATTTTAACAATGGTAGTCATTGTGAATACCACGGGTCGGAGCGATATCTCGGCCGATACAATTTGCTTGTCATCCGTAATTTCATATGAAATATATACGCGAGCCTGAATTGGGTTAGTTTGGCCCAGGGAGATCAAAGGCAGCGCGGCTACGCGACTGTATAAATCAACCCAGATACAAATTTAACCAGTTTTGGTCGCATTGTGGCCGAATAACTTTCACGGCGCACACATACAGACACACACTGGGAAGAGAAAAAAGAAAGACGGAGAGGAGGAGTTGTTGGATTGAACCGAAGCGGGTGCAATGGGCTACATTTTATGTTTTACTTCATAAATTTCACCGACGATTCCTTCCGTGTGGCGTCGCCATTGTCGCGCCTGCATTCCGGCGCGATGATACGGGATAAAACCCCGGCCGAAACCTTCATATTTATAGACCTGATTCGAAATTTATGGAAGGATTACCTTATAATGTGGATCATTCTTAATTTAAGTGCATAATCCCGAGTGTTGGAATGAAAACGAGCATTACAATAATTATCAATAATATATTCGTTATTTTTCTTGTTTCTATTTTGAAAATTGTTTTTTTGTTCATGAAACTTTATGATATTTTACATTATTTTTATATACAGTAGGTACAACTTTAAGTAGACTCACTGAACAAGTTCCCAAGGGGCACCATTTTGTGAGCACAACTATTTTGAGATTATGCCAAAATACGAATCATCGGTAATTTACTTCGGAGTAAAGATGCGGTTAAAGGTTACTAAGAACCAAACAATCCGAGTTTCAATGAAATATCTTATAAAATATCTTATGAAATTACGTTAAAATCTTACATAAAATGTTATAAAATATTTGCGAATAATTCGGGAAACATCAAATAGGCAGATTATATCTAGAACACAATAAAATATCAGTGGAAATTACACAAAAGTAAAAACATACATTGAATAATATATTTTACTTTATCCATACTACGTATAAAGTAATGGCCATTTTTGAAAAAGGTACCAAAGAAATTTTGTGTGTGTATGTGTGTACCCGTTGTTGTGGCGACGATTCCGGAGAAACTACGAAAGGTATCGGGACGAAAGCTCATATTTAGAAGTATCATGACCAAACTTAAAACTGAAAAAACTTTTGTACAAAGGGGTCAAAAGGAACTGGATGTTTACTCTTAACATTTTCAACGATTTTGCAAATGATCCGCCATTTCTGTAATTTCGTCAAAATAATTAAATAATAAACTAAAGTAGAGGATATTTGGTATAATTTATAACTATGGCATTTTTTTGTAAAATTAATAGTTTAGGAGCATGAGCAAATTCTATTTGATCGAGATCGGTCGTGTCTGATATTTTAATTCTAATGACAGTAGGTAGAGTGTCAAACATTGATGTTTTGACAATACCTACTGTCAATAGTATAAACATATCTGTTAAATCCTGGCTAACTAGTTTTATTTTAATGCGGACACGATCGATCTCGATCAAATGTCATGCAGCTAAACTATTAATTTTATATATAGTATGTCATGTGCCTGGCCATGTCAGACTTGTACGATAAAAATTTATGACAAAGTATTGTACAACAAATTTATTTTAGATTTTTGCGGAAATATGTCCTTTTGGGTCCCCTGAACATTTTTAACCAAGGTACAAGGAAATTCTGTGTGTGTGCGTGTGTGTGTACCAGTTTTTGTGGCGACGATTCCGGAGAAACTACTACAGGTATCGGGACGAAACTTTAATAAGTTTTATGACCAAACTTTCTGAAAAGCTTTTCGTTCAAAGGGGTCCAAAGGAACTGGATATTTACTATTAGTATTTTTCAACGATTATGCAAATGAGCCGACATTTCTGTAATTTCGTCAAAATAGTTAAATAATAAATTGAATTAGACGAAATTCTGAATAATTTATGTCTATGTCATTTTTTGGTAAAATTATTAGATCAGCTGCATGAGCAGCTTCTATTTCATAGACATCGCACGAACTGCATTAAAACTAGTTAGCCAGTATTTAACAGATATTTTGATTTTATGGACATTATTGTCAAAACCTCAGAGTTTGACACTGCTATATAGTATGATATAAAGTAAGGTATGTATCTGGCTACATCAGATTTTTAAGTTAAATTCCATTGTGAGTGGTCCGACATTATTGGAAAAAAAAACCGAACATAACCGGAGTACGTGGTCACACGTGCAGCTTAACAAAACATTAGTAATTATGTAACGCACACGGCAATTAAAAACACGCTTTCTCAAAAGCATAATTCACGATGCAAATTACCGATAGTTTTTTGTTTTTCGTTTTTTTTTTTAAATACTGACGATTTTTAAAAGAGTTGCATTACTTTAGTGTTTGCTTTTCAAACCATTTTGACTGGATTTTTTTCATATTTTAGGAGCAAACCTGAAACAACGCGATAAATTGCTAACGACAACGAAACTATTCCCGCAAATTTTTCATCGTGATTCATTCATTTAAAGATAGCTATACCAGTATTCGGTTGTTCGTTTACCAGAAAAATCAAAACAAGTCGACCAACTGCTCACGCCTGGTTGTAAGAAACCAACACCGCGACTGGTTGTACGCGATTATCCCATACAAAATAAATTCTTTCCACAGTGTGATTTATTTTTCAGCCGAATATTTATTATTTCATTATACAACATAGAAGAATATTGTAGGAACAATATTATTTTCACACAATATTTCTTAATGCTACAGAAAATAATTGAAAAACATGTTCTATAATCAAATACTTTTTGGAATATTCATTAAATGCTTTATTATATTTCCTTTCCATCCGTTCATATGACAATATAGTAGTCTCTTTATTTCCACAATAAGCCACGTGTCTTTAAAGCCATGGTATCGAAGAAATGTCCAGTATGACAGGTATGGGTAAGCCGGCCTTGGTATATATCAGTATATATCTGACATTCTTTTTTTTTTCACGTGATATGTCACGTCACATTTTTTCAGCTCTCTACCAGAGCTTAAAATTTTAGCCATGGGAGCATCCTGGGACCAACGGAAGATGGAAGTAATCAAGTCTGGACTGGACCCACATCATCTGGAGCATATCTAACAGCGAGATCTTCTTCAAAATCTTAACCTAACCAGTTGGCTTAGCGTTAAAGATTGATCTATTCCCGGATCTATTGCCGGAATAATGATGATCGATGAAGATCTCAACGATGCAGAGGAGGTTGCCCTACTGTTACCAGATGGTGACATTTTTGGCTCGCCTAACATCGCTTACCGTCCGGCTTCTTCAAAATCTTAACCTAACCAGTTAGCTTAGTCGTTGAAGATCTCAACGATACCAAGGAGAATGGCATGGCCCCGGCACTCACTGTCACTGTCACTAACAGTGATTTTTTGTCAAAATTGACAAACTGTCAGGTCTGCACTTTTTTAATGTTTACCTTTACCTACATTTCCTTTAGCCCATGTAGAGGAAGGTCGTGTTCTTATGGAAGTGGCAGGAAGTTGCTCTTGATGAACACCGAGAGCGCCCCGTACTCTTCTAGAGTACCGACAGATGCGTCTGGCAGGCAGTGGTCACAACCACAACTAGTGCCCTTTTGCTGACACACAGACGTCAGTACCACCTCCGGGCATGCCTAGGCTTCAGTTACACGCATGTAGAAGAGGGCGGTGTTGTTGTGCGTAATAAGCTGCATTCTGACATCTGATCCATGTTGGGCAAGACGACGGACACCAGAGGTGCGTTATTCTATCATTCACCACTTCAAGAAGACCACAAGTGACAGAAAGCTACTCTTGGTGTACACCGAGAGCACCCAGTAAACTTCTAGAGTGCCGCCAGATATATCTATCTGGCAGTGGTCCCAGCCAGTGTACCTTTTGCTGACACCCAGCTGTCGGCGCCTCCTCCCGATATTGGCCAAGCTGTAATTTCAGTAATGCATTACACAATTCAATGTTGTATAAACACTATAAAATTTCCGTAGACTGGTCCAGAAATTAAATAATTTTTTACAGATTTTTGAGATTCAACATATTTGAATACTAAAAGAATAATTAATAGTCCTCAGTTTTGGGGGAGGAGTATGTGCATCAAAATATTATGATCTATTTTGCAAAGTTAGTGGATCAAACTGAGGTTCCTCAGTTTATTACTTTGTGTTCAATAATTATGGCGACTTACCGTTAAGTTAGACAAACCTCACAATGAGGTCATCAACAACTCCCCAATCGATTAGTTATTGATTGTTGAAGTTTTGTAATTGTGAATATCGAACTATTCAACAATATGCAGAGACCAATGGTCAACTTTTTTTTTTTTGTATCTTGCGAATTCTGGCGCAATATCCTGGGACGCTGATGACTGGTCTAAAGTACCCTTTCAAGGCAGACATCCTTATATTTGGTACCAGTATACAATATCCCAACCGTCAGAACCAGGAACGTTTCCTATCGGAAGCCAGTATTTAGACCATATTGAAATGCGTACATTGGGCAAAGAATCTGGGTGACCATATTTGGTCGTTATTCAGCGCCGACTAAGATATGTTGTATCAAGATGGACCAATTCTTCTGATCAGTTTCTGCCCCCAAATTTTCTTAAGAAAGAAGAACCGGGTGGATCTAATAGTAAATCAAATTTAGTGGAGATTGAGATTTGTCATCATTTTCCAAAATTGCAAAATTCTGTTCGTGAATTATAGCTCTATTACTCTGTTACTCTAGTAATTATTAAAATCAAACTCTAAATAATCAGAGAGAATATTTCAAAATAATGGAGATTGGCAAAATTTTTAATGTTGCCTTATAATTTGAAATATATTTCGGTTTATACAAGACTATTTTAAAGAAAGTGTCTTGTCTTTTAAGCAACATGGTTCCTTAGCTACCATATTCTTGCCTTGAGTGCTGTCATTAGATGACTCTATAAGGTGGTTCACTCCGTATAAAGACTGAAATGTTTTCAAATGAAAACTTTTAGATATCCCTATCGCAATACTTTGTATCAAGAAAATTGCTGTCGAGCATTTGACAGATTAAACAAACCATCCCAAGGATGTTTAGGACGTAAAATTTGTTTGTTTTCTAAAAATAAGTTAGAGCCGATTTTGCTTCAAGATCATTAAAAATAGACTAATATCTGATAACTGAATTCAGCTAATTAATTTTGCTGCCAAAAGGATTACTCAATGTTTGGATACGCCTTCTATACTTTTATTTGTACCGAAAAGTATTTAATCGGGGCACGCTTGTTTGTTCCTGGTTAAAGAACCTAATTTCATAGCGGCTGAAGTCTCCCATTTTTTTTGTGGCAAACAACATTCTTTATTCTTTCTTATATTTGCACCTCTAGTCCTAGAAGTAATCGTACAACAAATTTCAGTTGTGCGCTTTGGCCGTTACAACCGCAGTTGCCCTATTGTACAAAGCCTTTCCCTGTTGACAGGATAGATGTCAACCAAGCTCTAAACCGGCTAGGGATTAGGTATGGAATCAACAGATGTTGCTCATAATTCTGCTGCAAATTTTTAAATTCACATAAATTAAAGCGACATTTGGGCTGAGATAAAGGGAATTTTCATTTAAATTGCCTATTTGACCAAAATTTTCAACGTTATTAAATTGCGTATCCTCCACAACGAAGTTATTACTTCCTTCGGTCATTACGTCCTCGCAACTTTGCATGCGTGTGTGTCATATGTTTTATATGACTATTAGTACCATGACTTTTAATACCTTTTGGAGTCTGCCCAATAGGTTTTTACTCTTTCATTAAGAAATGCCTGTTGCACTTTTCAGATATTTTGAGCGGTTTGGGCACGCAAATCAAAGATTCCTGACACTCCTGTATAGGCAGCTGACTGTTAATATAAGCCTTGAAAGATATATTTATCTTTTTTTTGCACTTGTTTTGTTACAATAACAAACTTAATAATTGGGTCTAAGATGCATCCCAAAAGTTACGCTAACGGGGCAATTACTTTGTTTGTTGCGTTGGATCGACCAAGGGCGTGAACTTGGAGCAGCTAAATGGACCGTTTATATCTGCGGTCCTTCTCCCGCTCACGGGCAGTCCCATAAGTCTGCTCCAGTCCTGGGGGTACGCGGACCCCTAAGTTGGCGATCGCTGGTTTATATTAACCATTTGGATACGGAGGTCGGCTCATTGTTGATACGTTCCTGTGAACCGTTACCAATAATTTGTGTTTTTACTTCTGGACAATAATAACCGCGCAGCCGCTGCTGGGTTAGTTCTTTAAGTGACAGTTCACCATGACTACAGTCAAAACAGTCTAGAGTTGTCTTTATAGTCAATCATATGTAAATTAGATGCTGAGCCATCAAAACACCAAGGAATTTATTGGATACCCTTTCTTTATTATTTGTGGATAAAATTTAGACCGCTCATGTTATCTGAAACTACCGGTAAACGGTGTTGTCAAGTCCCGTCCAACTAAGCTTAAGTTTTTACTTGGTACTCAGCAATTGTATTGAATTATATTACTTTTCGAGACAGTAAAGAACAATATGCATATCAAATATGGGACACCATTAGACTTATTGAAATAAAAAAAAGCCGAATTAAAAGATCTAATTAATTATACTTTTGCCCTTGTCCGCTGCTCATCGCGTTCAAAGATTTTCCCAATTGTTATTAAACGTCTAATTTTATTCATAACCATATGAAATTAATTCCAGTCTTTATTTATATACATCTATGTGTGTTATCTGTTGCTGTAGGTACGATTGTTTATCTATAATATTAATCTTTTTTACAAAGTACATTTACCGATTATTTACAAAGGTCTACATCATGATATATACCTTCTTATTGTTTATAGGCTTAAAAGGGCCACATAGACAGGTATATTAAAGAATTTATACTGATTAGTACATTGGAATTATTAAAAGTTGATTCATATGTATTCCGTACTGATGACGACTAATAGTCCGAAACACATGCATATGGTTGCTTTCTTCGATGACGGAATTACCCGATAATTACCGTTCTCTATATGTATTTCACGCACTTGTCACAAGTCATGCAAGCATTGGCATCTAGTCTTGTGTTGGCAGATTGAATTGCCTAAATTGGTTGAAATACCCACAATTTTGCAATTGTTCTTCAATTTTACAACTGCATGCATGAAAAGAAGTTTAATGAAAGTTTTTACATTTGACTCTTTAACTTTGAATAACATGATAACGATATATTGTTGCAATAACATGTTAACAAAATGTTAACATGTTCTTTCAAGTGCATTTTGTTGTTTCTTATTCATAAACAGACGATAATGCTGTTTTGGCTCTAAATTGCTCTGTGCTTTAAACATCTACTATATTGTCATATGAACGGATGGAAAGGAAATATAATTAAATGATTAAACGAACTTACCTTAGTGAAGTTCTATCATAATTATATGATCTTTCCATCCGGAATATGACATAACCCACCCTTCCTTTGTTTAGACTTTCCCGAACCCTGACCAATTTAGAGACCCTATGCTTTCAAGAGAATGTCAGATATATACTGATATATACCAAGGCCGGCTTACCCATACCTGTCATACTGGACATTTCTTCGATACCATGGCTTTAAAGACACGTGGCTTATTGTGGAAATAAAGAGACTACTATATTGTCATATTCCGGATGGAAAGATCATATAATTATGATAGAACTTCACTAAGGTAAGTTCGTTTAATCATTTAAATATTATTTACAATGATATCTAATGCTAACGTTGTTTCTTAGATGGCAGCACCCGCACACTTCAAACCGATTTGCTGTAAATGGTTCAAAGCTTTCAGGGAACAAGCTTTCAAGATTCTAAGTGAAAGTACCAAGTTTTGGTTTAATATGAAAGTCTTTTGAAATTAAAAAAACGACAAAAATTGCCTAAATTACAATTTTTAAGCAGTACCGGACACCGTTGTTCATATTTAATTTTCTCGAGAATCTGTCACGGTGGGGAAAGGCCACTTCGTTATTTCAGAGAAACATATTCTGTTTGTTTAGCCCAGTAATTATTGAAAATACATTGAAAAGACACACAAATCTTTACACTTACGTGTACAGTTAATAAATTATATGTAAACTAGTGAAAGCGTTTACAGCTATAATTAACAGCATTAGAATAATAAACCGAAATTGTCTAAAAGCGTTCTCACGAGAATTGGAGCACGAATCCCATTCCTGACATTGATTAACGTCTCCTCGACAGCAGATGCCAAATATCTTAAACGATATACGTTACCGAAATCGTGACTTACTGTGTAATTTTCCCTAATCGGCCTCTAATGGTGTGAATTCAACAAATGACCACCTGATTTATATTTCTGGTGATCGCCCTGAGCGCTAGCCTAGTAGTTTCTATCTACATTCTACGACAGCAAGAAATATTTGATTGCATCATAAGATTGTGTACATGCTTAATTGGCACAAAATAACGATATTGTATAAGGATTTTATAGTAAATATAGCATGTATACACTTAAAGAAATGAATACATTACTAAAATATAGCCGCAATTTCATATTCGAGCTTTTCTCGAACTAGTAGCCCAATATTGATTTTTTTTTATTGTTTACTGGATTAGTTTTTTTTAGAAATACTTTTGTTATTAGAGTATATACAAAGTGCAAGAACGAGGGTTTGCTTTTTGCATATTTGTGGTGTTATGTGGGGAGCATCAGCACCAATCAGCTATATTAACTGGAACTACAAAGTTGCCCTATCTGGTCTGGATGTTCCTTTTTGGTTCTTCTATTATGTCCATTATTAAGTGGAACAATAAGAACAATGATAACAAGTCACAAAATTTGTTGAAAAAGATTCCCAGTTTTCACACACATGCTTTATTTATAAAACTTATTTGTCCAAAATAGTCTCCAAATGAGGATTATTCTTAAAGTAGCATTGAAAAATGTCTGTTGCCTTTATTTCAATAATTCCTTACATTTGCACATCATATGCCACCTCATGCAGTTTTTATTTATTTTTATTACTTTCCTGGTTTAACCATATTTAGTAATAAGGATAATGACGTGAATTAAGAAAAGATTTGTATATACTTTTTTTCACTTTACGCTTGCTACCCACATATATATGCATTGTCTTCATGTAGGTGCATATAAATGATTTAATTTTGTTATTACAATTACAATTTTATCTCAATTTTCTTAGGATAGGCTCACAGCATCTTTCCGTTGTAATTTATTTTGACATGAAGTTGAGTACGTTATTTTTTATTGTTTATAATTATTGTTTATAATTTTAATTACTGATTTTGTATTTCTCCCCAATGGTGCGATTAAATAAATTTGGTGTGATTAACATGTTGTCTACCGGAAATATTTCGTAGATCGGAATCCTAGCTTTAATACACCTTTGCAGAGATATGAAATTTTTATAGTGATTTTCTGATGCAGTAGTGCATACTGAAAAGTATATAAAAGTAATAAAATAATAATTAACGTAATTAATGCTGTTTAGTAAACATTGTTATTTTTTGAAAAGGACTTTCCCAAGTAGAACATAAAGTATAGAAAGGTTTTTTTCTATGAGTTTTACGTGATATCGAATCTATGATATAGAAAGACTCTTTGCACAGTTTATTTCATGTGTTTTTACGTTCTAAATTATCTGTGGTTAGTTTCTATTGCAAATAGTTTATATCTTTATAAACACTCACAACAATTTACAGTAGTGGGGTATACTTATCTACTTACGTATTAACTTGCTCCTAATGTTAGATTAATACACCGGGTTTCTAGAATAGGGTATTCCGGTGTTTTTTAAATTGTCATTTTTTATAAACTATGAGTGTTACTGTTTGCTACTTCACTAGTAAAATATCAAACATCGGTTTAAATTAAGAGAAATCGTTGTTTGAATTTTGAATTGGGATTGGTCTTTGTGACGTCACAAAGACCGCTCAAAGTGAGCGACTTGACAACATTGCTATATCTAGGGTGCACGTAATTTCTTGTCTTGTTGTGTCAACGTTTAGAATCGCTCGTTTATTGACACCTGCTTTGGTTATTGAGGTTATATCAAATACTTGACTTCAAAATGTATAAACGCCAACGCCGACATAGTTCTGTGCCGAATTGAAAATGGAGTTCGAATTCTTTCTCAAACAATAGGGTAGCCAACCGTCAACTTTGGCGATCAGCTGTTCGAAAGCTGTCCGCTGTTGCCAGCGCTAATAGGGATCGGTAATCATCGTGTATTTCCGAGGGTGGTCGGTGAATTCAAACGAAATGCACTTTTAATTGCAATTATCTCACAGAAAAACTAAATCAAAACGCTCATAGCATAACTTTATGAATCCTCATAAATTGTACAATAGGTTAAACCGAATATCTGCTTAAATTTTGACATGACCGGAATACCCTATTATGCAAAGACGTGAATTGTGTACAATTTTCTTTGGAATGAAAACACGGTAAAAAGTTGCTAAGAAAAGTTTCATTGAAATATTCTTTTCGTTGATAATAATATTTCACATTGAAGATTTAAAATTGTCGAAAATTTGAGTTGTTATATGACATATACGGCTAAAAATTCTCCTCTGGATCAAAAGTAACCCCTACGCACCAAGCTTGCTTTTATTTTAAAATTCTTGAACAGAAAAAAAATCTGGTGTGGCCAGGCGCATGACTTTATCATACAATATATAAAATTAATAGTTTAGCTGCATGAGACTCTATTTTATCGAGATCGATCGTGTGTCCATTAAAACCGACTTAGCCAGAATTTGACAGATTTTAATAATATTGACAGTAGGTATTGTCAAAAAACCAGCGTTTGACACTGTCAGAAACATTGAAAACAATTGTCAAATCCTAGCTAAGTTTAAAAGCAGATACGATCTCGATCAAAAAGAATTTGCTCATACAGCTATTAATTTTACCCAAAAATGTCATAGAGATAAATTATACAAAATTTCCTCTACTTTACTTTATTATTTAACTATTTTGCCGGAATTACAGAAATGGCAGCTCATTTGCAATATCCTTGAAAAATGCTTAGACGAAACATACTATACATATATAGTCCCTTTGGACCCCTTTGAACTAAAAGCTTTTCAACTCTAAGCTTGGTCATTAAAGTTCTAAATATGAGCTTTCGTCCCGATACCTTTAGTAGTTTCTCCGGAATCGTCGTCAACAAAATCGGGTGCACACACACACACAGACAGACATACACACACAGAGACATTTTTTGTACCTTGTCACAAATGATCAGGGGACCCAAAAATACCTATTTCCGCCAAAAACTAATTTTTTTCGGACGATTACTATACTAAAATAAAATAAAAATGTCAAATGTTTTTGTGAAAGTTGGTGTGTACGGATAGTTTTTGACTTTAAACACGTTTTTATGTAACTTTTTAAATAAGAATCAAATATAAAAACCAATTTCTTCCACAATTCCAGGTCCCAATCATCTTCATTGGACTTTCTTTCAATAAAAAAAAAATCAGATATAAATTGTTTGGTTCTGAACGAGCTATGCTATAATACCTCGCATGGCCTATTACCGCTATGGTGTTTCTGAACTTGGTTCTTGTGGGTGGCTTTATCTTTCTGCAGCCTTTACACTGTAATTTTTAACAGTTTTTATAATTTCTTCCTATTGTTTATTTTATTTGTGGATACTGATTTGTGGATTTTATTGGTGGCTAATCTGCGAAACACAAATATCTGTGTTTTAGTGCATTCTTGATTATTGTTCTATGAGTTTCATACAAAACGTTTTCAGATGTTAACGTATTCTCCTGTAGTTAGATTACATTCATTAATAATTATTTTAAGTCTTTGCATAATCTGCTGTCTGCTACTTGCTTTTAAATGAATATAATCGTGTTTTATGTAAATATCTGTGCGAGCACGTAAAACTCTTAACTTACACCCGCAGCAAACCGAATATCTAAAAGGCGGAAAGCCTTGTCCAAATACATCTCTCAACTGTTTTACTATCGCCATATAGTCCAGTAACACATTGCCACACCAATGCAAACATTGAGCTTTCCTCTTCGAGTTCGAACGGGCAATTCTTTATGCAAACACGGGATGGTAATGTGCGATTTTTAAATGGTTCGGCCGCCTCGCCGTAGCCATGGACAATAATAAAATCGTGGAAGGTTTGCCGACGTCGAACGTCCAGGCATGTTTAACAATGAACGTGCTAAAACCATTAACTTGGATTACTTCATTTCAGGCTGTCCGTAGTGGCTCTATTGACATGTACGTTGGTGTCCAGAGTGGTGCTTTTACACGTTTCCATTTCGACCTTATTGCACGGCTTAATTTAAATTGTGCATGCCGGATTATACTGTCGATTGACTTATAATAGAGTTCTCTTCTCGAGTAAAATGGTTGTAATTTTAAGAGGTAATTAGAAATTGAGGACGATGATAATTACTTTTGGCCAAACTGCACCAGGTTACCTTTTGTCAATGTCTGTAAGAGGTGCTGATTAAATTATTTACATTTATATCATGTATGGAGTAAATAATTATGCAATTAAAGCGCAAATTCTAAGAACCATTCTCAGTTAGGTGAAAATAATAATGGCTTCATTGCAGGGAAGAAAAGTAAGTTGAATAAATCACAAGTGTGGACTGGTTATCTGTGATATAAGGTATATTATTTTTGTTTTATTAAATAATAGAAACTTCATAAAAATATTAAAATGTACACCACAAAATTTAACAGTTTACAATATCAGAATTAGGGTAGTTACAAAACCTGTTCTTTTATTTTAAACAAAAGAAACATGTTTTTTTTTAATAAAATGATGTTTTTTAGCGAAACAATGTTTTTAAACACCTCGCAAAAAACATGTGTAAAAACACACATAAAATAAAACATGTTTTAAATCACACACAAAAGAAACATGCTTTAAACAGGGAATAAAACTGGTTTTACACATGTTTTAAATTATGCAATTATTTTATTTTGATCGGCGCAGTTTTATTCCTTATTTTATTTGCTACCACTGATATTGTATAGTAATAATTTATGAAAATAAAACCTGTTTGAACAAAAACTGTTCAAATATCGGTAGTTTAAAACACGTTTAGAACAAAATATTTGTGTTAAAACATGTTTAAAACAATGTTTTAAAACAAAGTGTTTCAAACATTTAAAACAAACTGTTTTAAACATGTTAAAAAGAAAATGTTTGTTTTAAAATATGTTTAAAACAATGTATTAAAAGAAAGTGTTTTAAACATTTAAAACAAACTGTTTTAAACATGTTTAAAACAAAATAGCTTTAA
Source organism: Melinopterus prodromus (assembly GCA_964023965.1). Lineage (NCBI taxonomy): Eukaryota > Metazoa > Arthropoda > Insecta > Coleoptera > Scarabaeidae > Melinopterus > Melinopterus prodromus. The sequence continues at coordinate 19,045,567 of OZ030390.1, read as the reverse complement.
ACAAAATATTTGTTTTAAAACATGTGTAAAACATTGTTTTAAAACAAACTGTTTTAAACATAACAACCCAGATGAGAATTGGATTGAATAGAAAAATAGTAATTTTCAAAATAGTTTAAATTTCAATAATTTAATTAATAATCTTATAATTAAACATTTATCAACGATATAAATACTTTGACAGTGTGCTTTGAAAAATATTTTTGCGTTAGCTTGGTGATAAAAATTGAAGATCGATATGTTTTTGTGTTCAGATTGTCATTCTGATTGAAAATATCACACATAGAATATAGGGTGCCGTTTAAAATTTCAATGATTTCATTTCCGGAAAAACCGGAAGTCATATGAACCTCAAGAGTACAAAAGAGTCCAAAAGAATGGCATTTTTGTCTATTAACACTTTCCCAAATTTCAGTCGTCCAGCTTTATAAACAGCGAAAATAAACGGGAGTACCTATGGCGTGGGTCACCCGGTATATATCAATCCGTTTGTAAAAATTATATTATAAAATGCTCGTGTCAAAAGTAATTTTCTTGTGGTCGAAAGGTTGTTCAAAACCAATTAAATTTACAACGAAATTACAACTAATTGACATGTACAGGAAGTACAATAAGTTCTTGATAGAGGATATGTATGTATAAGCTTGGATGGATTTTTTTCTTTATTGAAAACAATTTCGTAGGGCAATAGATTTCGGTACATCAAGTACCATCTTCGGGTTCCGCTAGAGACGATGGTAGGTACTTGATGTACCGAAATCGATTGTCCTACGAAATTCTTTTCAATAAAGATCTCTCTAAGCTTATACATACATATCCTTTATTATTAACATCAAGCAGGGAACAGGTGGAATATTATATTAACCAAAAATAAGTTCTTATTTCTCCATAGTGCGACGAATGACAGAGTTCGCTAAACATTTCAAACACAATTTGAATATTAAATTAAGTAATTAATAACCTTTCAATTTTGTATTTTGTAATTAATGTTTAAACGTTTAAAAATCAAAAGACTACTGAAAAGTTTTAGAAATAGCAATTATAAATAATATAAAAATTGCATCCTTTACAGCGATAACAAAGAGTTTCCGGATATCCGCTGAAGTTTTTGGATGAACTGAAGTATTAACCAACTAAACAATAGTACTTATCATCTAATTTTTGCAAGATGTAGATTAGGGTAAAACATTATTTCAAATTCTTTGAAAACAAATTCTTTAGGCCATTTCTTAAATTATCATACAACCAGCAACGCACTTACGGTATTCTTTTTATAATTATCAATCTGCTTAAAACAATCCATAAACTTTTTATGTAGATATCGGAACATTTCACCGATTTCCATTTTCCTCGCTGACAAAACAAAAATAATGAAGTGGCAGGTAATTCTGGTGTTGTTACTTGGTTAGTTTTCTCGTTAATTCTGGACCTGAACAGAGAAATTGTGAGTGCAAAAAATTCAAACAGCCTTTAGATTCATATTATAAGAAAACATATTTTTTGTTGCTGTTGGCCAAGGGAGTCAAGCTAGGTATGTAATTGTAAAAAGCGAAATCTAGCTTTGAGTCACCGCTGATACGGGCAAACAACCTTTTTCGTATACCTGCCTAACGTTGACTAGCTGGTGGACTGTTTTTCTGATATTGGAGTATTATATCGTGTACCGGGGGGCAATTGCTCATTTTTAGATAGTTGGTGATAAAGATAAGACGTGCATTATAATTACTAAAATTGTTCTACGATTATTATATTTTATTTAACTTGCATACGACTATTATTTATTTAAATTACGATCGATAACAATTGGTATCTGTGACATACTTTGAAATCAAACACAAAAGTTTACCGCATATTTTTGTATTATGATTGAACAATGTGACATGCAAATTGAGTATACCAATATAAAATTAACAAAACAGGAAGCACCGTAATATAGATATTACCATTCATTATTATCATATATTACTTGTAAAATCAACTGTTTAATCAATATTAGTAAGTAAAATTCATTAAAAACATTGAATAAGTAACTTTTTCCTGTAAATATTCTATGTATAGCTAGCTCATAGAGTAAAAAATATAATCCAGGTCAGTATGTAGCTGGCCGGGATCGAATTAAATCGGCTGGCATAAGTAATATTTCAGTTAACTTGTCGGACGTCAGGCGACAAGGAGGAACGCCCAGAATTATGCATCGGTATCGTACGAGGCATGTATTGTATGCAAATAGGTGGAAGTGCCAAACAGTGCGGACGAACCCAGTAGAAGAACGAAAAAAGTGAACCGATTTATATCGATCAGTTGGTGGGCATTCAAGAGTCGATCAGTTGTCGATACACATTTCCACATAACAGATATCCCATGGCGAATCTATTTGTTTCTCTATATGGCAATTAAAGGTGATTCTCTGCTGCACATTTGCATGGAGTCTTCGCTTAGAATAAGTAAGATTGAGCGCAGATGTTAGATGTACGACAAAGGGAAGATTACATCTACGTATTGCTGAAGTAATCTCTTAAGCAAATCTTCTTAAAGCGGAATTCAATGTGCAATCTTTTAATATACACATTACATTAGAATAGCCAATGAAGTGACACAAACTTTTCGTCATTGCTTTCGGTTTCCGACATTTTACCTAGGTATTAATTAAATGGGAAACTAGTAATGACATACTAGTATGGTTTATCTCTCTCAGCGCTCTACTAATAGTGACTCCACAATTGACAGTTATTCGGAATTTATGTATCTAATATCTACTGTGAGGAGTGGGTACAAGTACTAATGAATTATATTAAAAAAACACTTTTTCCTATTTATTAAAGGCTTTCTCTGTTTTTCGGAGTACTACAAAAAGACTATTCTCTGTGTTAGCAAACATTTGTCGGATAGGTTTGAGCAATAGATAATTTTCATTTGTCACAATCAAATGTTTCTCTTGCGCGGCTTGTATTGCTTATTACGGCACACTAATAACAAAAATAGAAAAATATATAATCTGTTACTGAAGGAACCTGAAGAAATAATAGTTCAATGACAATTAATGCGAAAATTATAGAATAAGACACAACCAATAAATACCAAAGTACTAAGACCTATTATTAACTGCTCCGAAAACAATTTTTTATTAATTTAATTTTGAATCTACAATAACAACATTATTAAGTAATCATTCATCAGAGATTTTGTGTGTTTATTTAGCTAATAAACATAATAAAATTTTCCAGAGAATTAATTGATTTTACAAAACCAGACTGATCGTATCTTTTTATAATTATTTAAGTGAATTTGGCAACATATTGTGTTGACTATAAAGTCTGCTCGATGTTGCGAAGTAGATTAAAACGATTTTATCATTATGTTGGAATAGATTTATAAAAGAACAAAGCCGATGACTCGAATTGCTAAATACTTGCAATTCCCAAGTATAAGTTCCAGACGCCGCGTTTGCTCAAAATTCAAGTGAAAAACCTCCACGCTTGGTAACCTAATTAACCAAAAACAAAAACCGAAGAAAACAGAAAAACTGGTATTTTGATATTCTTTAAGCATTAGGAATTATGTACGTATTTTACTATTTTTCGAAAATCAAGTTTACTGCGTAAAAACATTCCTAATCTCAATACCAAAAAACCGACTAGTGTTGAATAGTAGTTTTTTTTTATATAACGATTTGGTATATGTTAATTTGGATGAAATTCATGATATGGATGAAATAAATCTAATTCTATAATAACATGAATAGAACAAAACCTTAGCACTTGATATTTACATACAATTTATTTTTACATTTAGCACCAAGCGGGGTCATAAACAACACCTGTTCCCTTTTCTAAAATTAAATTTCGCGACGTTGAGTGCCGGCGTAAAGTCTTTAAACGTTTTCCCCGTGAGTTTATGGCCTGTGGATCCCATTAATCCAGTTCGACTAAACCATCGTTAATTATCTTGCGCCTGTACGGGCACGGCCGTTGCGTCGGATGATGGATACCGGCTAGAGAACGCCGGCACTTCGTCCGAGCGTTACGGCGTTTCTGTTAACGCTGGACGCGGCTCTCTCGCAGGTTTAAGTGAGATATTAGTTGTAGACATCCGCTGGTAGACGTCAGTTTCTCGGGTCAGGTGGAAACTGATGATAATCGGTCAATAATATGAAGCCAGCTGTCTCATCCAGGACTTTTGTTAAGACGGTCTAAAATAAGCCTTGAAATAATATGAAGCCAGTTGTCTCATCCAGTACTTTTTTTAAGACTTGGTCTAAAATGAGCCTTCAAAGTAATTTGTAATTTAGGCATTCACAAGCTCTGTAAAATTATCGAAGAATGATATCCTGTGAGTCAGCATTCTGTAACCGATGATCCTCTCCTGTCCCGGACATAAAAATGTCTGGCTGCAATGGCAATAATTAAAATTAAAAACAAAACCGGGCCCAAATCGTAGCCCTGTTACACTACATGTTTAGTTAGTTGAAGACAGTGATGTGGGCCGAGTAACAACATTTCAGCGGTATTTATACATTTAGAATTATTTTAAGATAGTAGTCATTCTGAGTATAACTTTTCATATGGACTTAATTGTTTTCTCAACTCCAAGTTACAGCTTAACTTTATCAATTCCGAAAGAAGTTAAATAAATCATTTAAAACACAGTTTGGCAATTATTTTACAATTATTTCAAACGGTTGTAATTTTTTAAGGAATAAAGAAAACAAATTAGTCCATATGAAACTTTTTACTCATTGTGACATTTACTATCTGGAAAGAGGTTTTGCGGGGAAAAAATGGGACACTGTGTAAATGTGTACTCTTGATGACAACTGATGTAAAATATTTGAGTTATATAAGAACATTCACTACATTTAGTTGGATTCATAGCCAATAAGTTGACATACTTACCATATAATCATAAGTTTCTGCTAAATCTTCTTCGATAACAGAACCAGAAAATATGGAAGATTCACACGATTGAATGGACGATGATGACAAGAGAATTTCTGCTGTTGATATATCGCCAGATGAGTCTAATATTTTGATTCTTTGTTTTTATTTTTATAAGAATAACCTTTATTTTGTGATAAAAGAATACCTTTTGATTACATGATAAAATAAAAACATTTATTAAGTAATTAAATATTTCATTTTACGTATTTTTAATAACAATATTATGTTTATAAATACCTCTATAAATTCACACTTTTGGTAAATATCCGGGTATTTACCCTTGATAATAAATACCCGGGTATTAACTTCACTGGTGCTACTATATGTTTAGTTACTTGAAGATGGTTCATTTTTACAGCTGACATAATGTGACGAGAAAAATATTTTTTTCAAGTTTCTAAACCAAACGTTGCACCAAAGTGCAACTAGTCGAGAAGTATCGAAAGTGTCGACAGTAGGATTTGAAGATTTAAGCTATAAATTGCGAGACCATGACTCACAGCAGTCACCGAATACAATATTAGATACATCCTCCCAATCATCTTTATCATCCAGGAAAGATATATAGCATTGGTTTATGAATTTAATACTTTTGACGTTTAACGTTAACTTGTGAGCTTTCTCCTAAGGTTAGACTTTGAAAATCAAATTTTCTGCAACACCAACCCATAAAAAACAGCAATATATAAAAAAGAAAAACAAATCTTAGTATTTAATATTATTAATATTAATTTAATAAATAAACAAGTTTCGCTGCTTAGTGACTGTCAGCAACACCAATAGAGGCGCAAAATCGAAAAATTCCGACGATATCCGTACCAATATTATTTAAATTTGTCATTGATCGGACAATATAACAAAACATAATGAAGAGGGTACTAGAAATTTTCGTTTGTATTTTAAAAACAGAAAATTTTGTAGTATTCGGTTTATAGTATTCCATATAAAAATGATACAAATATTCGAGTAAATTAATTTAAATCCATAGATCTTCGGCGACTCAAAACAACAATTTTTATTATATTTTTGAAACCTTTTCCTTGTTTTTATCAGAAAAGCTTCCTGTATAGAAGGTCCAATTTCATGTTATTTCAAATTGTTATTTAAATGTTAAATGTTATTTAAAATAATGTAAATCTGCAAATTGGCAGATGTTCTATTGTTCCTGAACAACAACATACTAAAAGCCCTAACGGCTCGAATGTCTGCGTCATGTTTTTTCTGTGTAATACTTTGTTTGAAATGAACAAATCTAGTGGGAAAACCATTGGTTATGCTCATAATTCCTTTAAATCTGGCATTTAGCGGTTTTAAATTATCCTCAATCCGAATCTAATACGTATGTAGCAAATTTTAAAATAGCTTGGCATAAATAACAATCAACGAAAAATTCAGTAAAATGTTGTGGACGTTTGTCAAACAGCAAAATGGAAGAAACAGAAACCTTCAGTTAAATTTCAATGGCTATAAAAGACAATTAATGACAATGTTGATAAAAAATAATGAACTCATATTATTACTTAATGCATTCAGCTTTATCACAATTTATGTATGAAAGACTTCTAAATTTAATAATTTAATGCTTGGCATTTGGTCTTTGGTTTCTTAAATTAGGAAAATTTATCTAACATAAGCAACACTTACTAATTTTGATTCTAACATCACAATTGTTTACTTTTTAAGCACCTGAAAAAAAACTGTCGGTGATTTGTCGTCGATAGCCTCGATGTTAGTAACGCAGACATTTATTATGATAATATTTTGTAGGATAAATTTTTTTGTTTGTATAAGTCCAGACTTCTTAGAAAACGTGCTTCACTTAGGTCAAAGCTCTTTGAAGTTTGCTACTCATTGGGTCTAGCGGTTATTATTGACAAGAATCGCAAAAACCTCGTTTTTCACATATCGACGTCAAATTTTTAAAAAATCTTACGTCATGAAATTTGTTTCATTCACAAAGTCAAAACTTTATGATTTGCAGTTGTCTTTATGTCTAAAATAAAATAACTGAGAGGGCGAACAATTTGGTCTTTAGTTGCAACCGAAAATAAGTCACAACGTTTATATTTTGGGTTTTTGCTCTAATCATTATATGGCTTCCTTTATGTAGATTCAAGTGAAGTTGTTTTATTGTTGTATTATTATTGTGTCTAATGCCATGTTTGTACCTTCATTCTAACATATCACTCATTCTGTTCCGTTGGATGGTCATTTCACTTTTTTCGCTTCTCAATCCTATTCTCAGCATAGACCAAAATCTAATTCAAATTATTCCAACTCAAACATAATTATCAATTGTTTAACCATCGAGATTGATATAAAACACTCGACCGTAGAGAATAGAGCTTTTATTTCAAACATCCATTCACCAAGCGTGTTCGCGGCGCCACTTCAGCGTGCTTTCTTACCAGAGCGACTGGTCGCTGCTCTTTCCCAGAGTCGTTTAAAGTGTCAAGTGAAGAGGCGGCGCAGGTAGATGAAACGTTGCGAAATATAAACAGAAAATTACGACCGTTCATAACCGCGGTGCGGCGCGTCGGTCGCGCTGAGTTTCCCCGTGCTCCATTGTTCACACACGCATGGCGCTCGCTCGCCAGGTCGGGGAACGATCGATTTCTAACCTCTCCGAGGTTCGCCCGAGTTGATGGTTTTCAATCACCGGCACTTGACGCTCGATCAGAGAGATGGCCCGAGGCGGTATTCGCAATTTCCGTGTACACTACGGACAGTGGATACATTGTGGAATGTACCATCACAAATTTTATCTTCTGCCCAGTGTTGTCCTTTGTATTATGTTTTGGAGGACATCACTGTGTTAGTTTACCTAAATAGTAGAAATATGACGATTTCAGGCTTTCCCATACCATTCCATTGGCGAATCGTCTTCTTTTCTACTCATAAGTGTTGGTATCCACAATTTCGGGTAGCCCTATAGCTCACGGTGGATTCTAAACCAAAGGTGTGATCATTATGGTCTCTATAAGTTTTGGTCTTTAAATTTCAGAGTCAAAATTTTTCTTTCGTCGTGTGCGCAACACATTCTACTTATTCTCCTCGTTTCTGCACTGCTTTCTTCCAGCAATGTTTTTCTCGGTCTTCCTCTGACTCTCAGTCTAAATTTGTCAGTGTACGTTAATCTTTCTGTGAATTTTGTTGATGTAGTAAGCTGAAGAAAATCTACGGTTGTAATATGGTACCTATGAACAAACAATTTAGTGATTTCATTTTATAGATTTCCTCTCATAGATCAAATGCCAATTAAAAGTGCCGTGATATGTTTAATTTTTTACCATTTTTTTCTAGCTTTGATATTTTCATTTTTGTTGTGTTTTTTTTTTGTGTCCAATGGAATCCGAACTTGGTATATTTTGTTGTATTATTCAAAACCAATAAATTAGAACATTTATTTACCATCTTCTTGAAACATAAAATATTTGTTAGTCTTACGTCATACCTCCACCGCAAATGTAGAATTAAGGTGTTTCCTTAATAGTCAAACTTACAATGGGGCGAAATGCTGTATAATTCAAATAAATAAGTTACGGCATTAGAGGCAGCAATATATTTATTTCTGGATGAAAGTGTATTTGCTAAAAATAAATCACCAAATCTATTTGGTACAAAAAAACGTGTATATTCGACGAAATTATGGTAAGGAAAAGGCTTAAAATATACTACTTGAATTATTTAAAAGATGGAATAAAAATAAATAAAGATACAAATCACATATCTTAATAAACAATACAAAAAATAAGAAAAACCTCAGAAACGCAAACGAGGTGCACCGAATTCAAGACATAATCGATCTAGTGCCGACCTGATCGATCCGATCGACTGAGAGAAAATATCAACACGGATGGCATTGTTACATGATGTCGTCAACCGGGCAGATTCCTCATTGAATTCGTTCTGGCAGTCGGCACGGAGAACAATTCACGGCGACGAAGATGGCGAGCACAGGCGTTGAGACGAAAACTCTGCAAATTAACAAGCAAATGGGCTAATATATCACAAAAATACTTAAACAATTGAAAAAAATAGGTCTACCGCAAGAGGCATTTACAATTTTACAATTTTCTTTTAAAAAATGTGGCCAAGCACATGACTTTATCATACAACATATAAAATTAATAGTTTAGCTACCTGAGAATCTATTTTATTGAGATAAATCTTAGGTATTGTCAAAGCATCACCATTTGACACTACCTACCCTACGTCATTAGAATAATAGTTATTTATGTCACAAGTGCCAAAAGTACGGAATAGCGCGACGAGCGGTGATGCGGCGCGTCGCCGAAGGCGGAGCGTCGCCGTCGCAGGTGAACGAGTCGCGCTATCTAGTTTTTGGCAGGAGAGACGTTTATTGTGCTGCTTTTTGAGAAACATGTATTTAAAAAAAATAAATAAAAAATGGTTATATTTCTGTATAGGAAATGGTAGGTTGGTACCACTTTGACCAAACGTCAAAAAGCTAATTCAAATTCTGACAGATTTATATTTGTTCATGACACTGTAGAGTCAGTAGAGTCACTGTAGAGTCGGTACCAACATACTAAAATAAAACTACAGTCATCGCTATACTTTATTTACAATTTTCTCAATTTATCGTTTTTAGAATTAGATATAAAGACGGGTTGATATTTCTTATCAACAAACAATCAAATTGGTGATCTTATTTCACTTGAAATTTGTATTTTGTAATTTGCCACACTAGAGCGGCAACGTTCCATAGCGGTTCTCCAACCTCTGATGAAATCAGTTGTTTTCGATTGTGACAGCACAAAAAATATTTGTGAAAATCCTGGCTACTATGTAATTTCATATCAATACAGATGCGACCGATCTCGATCAAATACAATTTGCTCTCGCAGCTAACCTATTAATTTTACCAAAAAATGTCATAGGCATAAATTATTCTAAATTTCGTCTACTTTAATTTATTATTTATCTATTTTGACGAAATTACAGAAATGACGGCAAAATGGCAAAATCGTTGAAAAATGCTAAGAGTAAATAGCCAGTTCCTTTGGACCATTTTGAACCAAAAGCTTTTCAGCTCTAAGTTTGATCATGAAACTTCTAAATCTGAACTTTCGTCCCGATACCTTTAGTAGTTTCTCCGGAATCGTCGTCACAAAAATCGGGTACACACATACACACACACAGACATTTTTTGTACCTTGGTCAAAAATGTTCAGGGGATCCAAAAAGACCTATTTCCGCTAAAATCCCAATTTTTTTTTCGGCACGATTACAATACTTTACCATACTGCGTATGATAAAGTAAAAACATCACAAAGATTTATCTAATTGAATAAATATGGTAAAAAAAATTCTACCGTTTTTGGGGTCAAATAATTATGATTCGATTAGCATCAGAAAAACTGTAAAACTAAATCCAGCCAAACTCAAAATCATATTGATAATAGCGCAAGTATTTGGTTTTAAGTACTAACCCTCCCCTCGCTTAATACCGGTTTGCCTTAATCGAATTCTGGTCGTCTTACCCATACAGCAAGCTGAATGCTTCGTTTCATAGTCCATCCTTGTCGTGTTTTCTATTTTATGGAGATATCTCATTTTCGTGGCTTCCGTCCTTCCTCTTCGCCTTTCAGTTGTAATCCACTACTCCAATCCGTATGTCAGTATGAGGACGAACTTCTTCCCTTCTATTTTTATCTTGTCTTTATTTTGAATTTTGGCGTTGTAACTGCAGGTTTTAAGATAGCAAATAGTCTCTCCGTTGCAGTATATCCACTTTGCTGGTTTCCATCCTTCTTCTTCCCCTTTCAGTTGTAATCCACCACTCCAATCCGTATGTCAGTATGAGGAGGAACTTCTTGCATTCTATTTTTATTTTCTCTTTATTTTGAATTTTGGCGGTGTAACTGCAGGTTTTAAGATAGTAAATAGTCTCTCCGATGGAGTATATCCACTTTGCATTTTTCTAGCGATATCTTCTTTTTGTGGTTCTCGTCGTTTGCGCATAATGCTATATTTAAAGTTTAAAGAAAAACAGAAAGGAAGACGATGCAAATTATAGACAGTTAGCGAGTGTTTTCTGATTTCTCGCGATTATGACCGTATGCGTAACAAATTTATTTCCGAGATACTATTATTCTGCATCTTCCAGTCATCGACTACGTACCTCTTGGCTTCCTTTCTTGTCTCTCTTCTTAGCTGGTTTAGAAATAATGAGAACAATGGTCTTGCCCTACTACAGGGAATGGCATTTCTGCAACCAGTATTTCTTTCAAGCGATTACCATTCTTTGTACATGATCATACATTGTTATTTGTCTTTGATCTTAGACACTTGAAGCTTATCAGCTGCTTTTCCAGTAAGTTATATGTTGTTTGCATTTATTCTGTCTTTTCTACAATTTGTCCCGTCTGCACTGATTCATCGTTCTCTTTTTGACTTCTTATTAGGTCCAATCGAACCTGCGTATTCATAAAGGTCTCTTCCAACTGGGTTCTTAGTGCTTTTTCAATATTTAATCGCAATACTGTATTGCATTCGATAGCTTTTGTGTCCTGCACTTTTTCCCATTTAACCGTCATTACTATTTCATGAATTTTGCTGATCTTAATTAGGCCTTTCTTTTGATTTTCAATACCCTTTATTGTAGACATATTTTGATATATTTTTAGCACTCGCTTTTGAAAGTTTATGAAAAGTATAGAAAATTAGAGATAGCGGCATATTCACCTGGAACACAGTTTTGCCAGAATCCTTTTGCATACGTTCAATTATTTAGTTGAATAAACAAACAAACTGTTGGGAATATGTAAGGTTTGTACCATAGTAGTTCCATAATTATTGTAAAGGTAAATTTGAGGAAGTGATACATGAGTTGTGATTTTCAATTAAATATACAGTAATTCTCATCAAAGATTCCTATGTCATCAATTTGGAACCTACTACTTACTGCAGACTAATGCTGACTTCTTATTATGCGTACAAACTGAGAAAAAGTCATTACGGAGTCAATGCTCAGGACAAAATGTGATAATAATTTTGAACCTTAGTGATCTCATTGCTTTTTCCAGTTCTAGCACACAGCAATCCTATAAGAGTTATATCTAGTAGATACAATAACATACAGCCAAATATCGACTCACAGCACCTAGTCACCGAAGACAACATTTCATCATCATCATCATCAAACAGACGTATACCCCACGTCATATAAACGCGCTATAATTATACCTATAATGTATAGGTGAGCACTTAGCCCGTTGTACAGGATTATTGCCTTATTTATGCCCTATCGGAACATCGGTCACGCCATCAATTAATACAATATAATTAGCTAACAAAAGATTAATTAGACAAATTGAAAAATACAGTTAAGCGTCATCGTACGCGCTCTCGCACACACACACACACATGCACACATATATGTAAATTACACGTATAACCATAAAAAGAAATGCATAGACCTATAACAACGATAATGTAGTCATGCGCCGACCGAAGAGGTATGTATGTTCCCTATTAACCTTTGCGACCGATAGACCGCCCGTGTGTGTATGTGTGTGTATGTGTGTGTGTGTGTCTGTCCGCGGTGAACCTCTTTCTTAAGGAGCCTTTTCTTTCTTTTAATTCGTCAGGTCCATCAAACCGAGCGTGATTTATGCCTGAGAACGTTTGACGCGCGAATAGCTAGTTATTATGTAATGGATCCGCCATATTATAATACCCAATAATAATAACATATGAATGGTGGTTGGTAATGTTCCCATTACTCATTATTACGTTATAGTATGATGTGTATAGTAATGGTTTAATGAATAATGAGGACTACTTGTTGAATTAATTGAAATTTGAGAGAGACTTTTTCACTATGGTAAATATACTCCAATCTTTATGGATTTAATTTGAAACTTAGCTTGTGGTGGTACAAATGCAAACATCTGAAACAGCTAAACACTTCTAAAACGATAAAAATATAAAAATATCGAAATGGGTTAAACATAGATGTATCATGCTATAATTTAGATTTTATTTTATTATTTTTTTATCTACTTGATTAACACACAGCTTGAAAGTCACTCATGTGCCCAATTTACGATATAAATGAGCCATATAACCTGAGCTCGCTTGAGGTTTTAATTAGATGGTGAGGAAAAGTAGGTTATGTGAGGTATCATAGAAGAGTTCATTTAACGCCAAATAAGTCATTTGAAACGGTGTTTATTGGTTGGTTCTAAACAGAGTTGAAGTTTAATTAACGTTAAATTAAAAACTATCAACCATTTAGAAAACCTTATTTGCTTTAAAACACCTCTGCTGTATATTTCACACGTCTACAGTAAGTCCTAGTTAATATTAAGTCCCTAGAATATGGCAGCGTAATTTTCAATCATCCTGCATAATACTGTACGTATTATCGAAATCAATTTGCATTTACTGTAGGTTTGCAAATCTGGCAATTTTCATTATATATTTATAACAATCAACTAAAGAAGCGAATGATAATAATACCAGGTGAGGATAATTTCTGAAAAAACATCTCCGCCTGGATTTGAACCAGGAACCCTCCAGTTTCCGGTTAGCAGCTCTCCCAGTTGAGCTACAGAGGTAGTGGACTTTAGGCCTTTAGTATTTGCAATCCGAATTTCGAATTAAACAAATCAAAAATTTTAAAAATTATCCTCACCTGGATTAATTATCATTCGCTTCTTTAGTTGATTCTACATTGCTGACGAGTTTACATAATAACCATTTTCCCTTGAATTTATAATAATAGTCAACCGGATTTTAAAAATATTTTGAAAAACAAAAAGGGGTTTTCATTGGTGTTCCATATTAAATATCATGAAACATTTAGGCGATTTTGTAAGAATTGAACTTTCTGTATACAAATTTGTACCTACAGCAAAATTACAAAAAGTATCCACACCAAACAGGTTCATAAAGTACTGGAGTGGGTTCTGAAGTTTCCAATCATACAAATAGTGAGAGCGTCAGAATATTACTACAGAGCTCAAAAACCATTATTTAAAATTTAAATGTTAAACCCAGTTTTTCTAAATTTAACGCCATTGCCAATTGAGTTTTTTATGATTAAAATCTTCGCAAGCCGGATGAAAATCACTTGTGCGCCAGATCTGGCCCTAGTTTGGAGTCCACTGATTTAGATAGTAAATAAATTATGTTTTTGCATTTTTTTTTATTAATAAGCAACATTATTGAAACTAATCTAAAAGATAAACCATCAATTTAAATCTGAATTCCTAAAGCTAGGTACTTGTCTCTAATGGGCTACCCACTGATGTCCTATAGTTTCTTTGTCCTAAACAGGAAGCACTAACACTTCACTTACTGTGCTCTGCCTTTTACACATTTCCCTGGTTCCCTAGTTCGAAGGGTTTAGTTCTTTTTTGTCTTCTTACTAGATTCTGGTTGTCCAGTAGCTGCATGGCCTCTACGCTGACATGATGGCTTAGGCTAGATTCATGCTTAGTGGTGAATATTTTTATCTCTTGGATGACTTGTGGGACACAAAGATCACGATGCAGGTTACTATCCCATATGTACCAAGGAGCGTTAACCATATTCCTTAGTACTTTACTTTGGAAAGTCTGGATTCCTTGTATATTGGACTTTTTCCCGCAACCCCAAAGCTGGGTGCCGTATAACCAAATCGGATTTACTATTTGGTTGTAAACTTGTATTTTGTTCTATACTGACAACTGAGAGTTTCTTCCCAGAAGCCAGTACAGTTCTCTGTATTTGAAGCCAAGCTCTGCTCTCTTCTTCTTAACATGTTCTTTCCACCTTAGTTTTGTATCCACAGTCATACCCAAATACTTTGTAGTGTTCGCATATGGAAGTTAATGTGGACAGATTTCCGTTCGTTGAGCTTGGTCTTCCACTTTTTGGTCCATTTATATATTTTATTACTCGCTTGTTGAAGATTCCTAGTAGATTCTACAATAGTTGATCCCACTGCCATCAGAGCCGTGTCATCAGTGAATGTGGCGACTGTTACATTTCCCAGCTGTGGTAGGTCGTTTGTATATAGTAGATAGAGAATTGGTCCAAACACACTACCCTGGGGTACACCAGCTTTTACTTCTTTTAGTTCCGAGTAGTCATCGAACTGTTTTATTCTGAATAGTCTATCAGATATATAGGATGTTAGCAGCTCGACGTATTGTAAAGGTAGCATACTCTTTAGTTTGTGTATCAATCCTTCGTGCCAAAGCTTATCGAAAGCTTGTGTGCACATCAAGAAAGATTGTTGAGCAAATAAGCTGTTCTTCTAATGCTTTCTCTATGATATCTGTTATTCTATGGACTTGATCAATAGTGGAATGCTTTTCTCTAAAATCAAATTGGCGATTAGGAATTAGTTCCTTTCTGTCAATGATAGGGTTCATTCTCTTTAGAAGCAACTTTTCAAAGAGCTTCGATATCATTGCCAACATGTTGTTCTTTCTTTTCCAGAGCTTGAATTAGCAGTTATCAGTTAACTCAGAAGAACCGAACAAGATCGCTCATAATACGTCAGAAAATGTTCATTCTCGCATACAGTATAGTTCGAACACTCTCAATATGTCAACATGCGCGGGAGAAAAAACGCAGTATGCACCAAAATTGCCACTCGCTCAGGTTTGTAATGTCACTAAGTACAAATCTCGTAAAGGCTTTTCAATCTTAATGATCAACAGAAAACAAGAAATGTTCACCAATGGCTACAGTGGTTCTACGTTCTAAATTTCTAATTTCGGTTTCTAAATTCTCTTGATGGCTGACATAAAAGAAACCTCATGCTCCGGAAGGGTTCTAAAAGAACACATTTTGCAAATATAATACGTATTCCTTTTCTTGGATATAAGAACTATAACCTAATTTTAAATTTTTTTACTGTTGACATTTCACATTTATATTGCGGAAACCTGGAAAAGAAGACCTGAATATATATCTCAAAAGACAGATTGGTCGTTTAATGAAATGTAGATTGTATTTTTCGGTATTTTATCACTTTCGAAAGCCCTCTTCGATCTCCAATATTATGTAATTCACGATACATGCGTACAGTTGTACTACATTCACAATTTAATTGGTTTTGACAGCGAAGATTAATTCCGAACCACCTTCCATTTTATTATTATTATTATTGCGATCGGGTCGACCAGGTATGAATTGCACTTTTTACGTTCATGATTCATTATGTACGCATCATTTACGTTTCACAATGGACACGGCTATTCGGCATAATCGCGCGCGACTTGCATTAGTTCGCGAAAGTGAAAAAGTATAAAGGTCCCATTTTGCTCTCTCGTTGCCGATGCTCACCGTTCTCTTTCATCTTATGAGAGCTCCAGAAACCTACATGTCATGGGCGATGTGTTCGATATGTTCGAGTGCCTGTCACGACACATAGGCCCCGACTATTTTGTTTTATAAATTTGAGCCGTGTACGCCGTTCAAATTCGATTATCTGATTGATTGATGAGGTCGTGAGAACTATGCGAGTGTGCATTTGTTCCTGGTAAATGTATCATCACGAGACTGACTCGGTTCGGCTCCACCTTCGTAATCAATGTACATTAGTTAATAGTGGCAGGTGACTACAGATAACAACACCATTCCGGCTTGCCCTTTATTGATTGAATGACTTAGGTGTAGACACGTGTCTGAACAATGAATTACTGTGTCTGCACGCATCTAAAGTCCAGCAACTATTTACGTTATTGTTTAAAAAATCAGCTTTATCATACTTGAGGACCCTAGACGATCCACTTTCGCAGTCTCTATTTTTGTTTGAGGTGTGCAGTTGAGCGGTTTTTCTATTTTATTCTCCTTTTGAATACATACTACATCTGAATGTGAGCACTTGTGAAAAACTCTCTTTTAAATATTCTGGGGCATCGGCTTGAGCTACAGAAATCCGCCAAACGATTTGGAAACATCGTAAACACTTCCTCAACAGAATCCATGTTTCTGAGTTATACATATTTAACAAAGTTTCAATTGTGTTATCTCTATAAACTAATAATTATTTATTAATTTCTAATTAATTAAACAAATAAGTTTAGTTACACCATTTTACATAACATACATGTTTTTGCTTTCTACCATGTTTTCTTTTTTACATGGTTTTCAATAAAAATACTTGAATTGCACAATAATATAATACTATAATATCAAAGGTTTAATATTAAAATAAAATTTTGCGGTTCTCGGGAAATCCCAATATTTACCAAACGGCAACCACTATTACCAATAACTTCATGTTCTCATTAGCTCTCATCGGCGGGATTATATAGTTGAAAACCCTCGTTCCGAATGAGACTGGTAGTTTATAAAATGTTCAATTCTTTAGTTTTCGAATAAAATACTTTCTGGGTGCTTCTGTACGTTTTCAGATATTTGACTATATTCAATCAATTAGTTTTGCAAATGTATTAAATTTATTTAAAATGCCAACAGTTTTTGATATGCCTTGATACGCCTTAAGCACAATTCTTTCGATTTATGAGGTACATTTACTATTTGTAGACAAAGGGTATACGTGAGCATTCTTTGAGTTCTAACAAAAATTAAAAATGGAATAGTGGTTAAGTAATATTAAGTTATAACAAATCGCAGCAAAAACTGCAATTATATCTTTTGACCACCACTCCGTGTGGAGTGGCTACCACTCCGTGTTGTGATAAGACAGGTCTTAAAATGCGAGGATAATATTCAGGGCCCAGGCCATTCTTGTGTTGAGTTAGCTATAGACCCGATTTATTTCAACGATGGTTGGTATCAGTGCCGAATACATAACACTTAATGACCAAGTATATGCCACTAATGAAAACTGCAAGGGCTTAGAACAAAACTATTTTTATTGGAAAGTAACCACAGGTGATATAAGATGTAAACAAACACGGAATAAACGGCAAAGTCAAGCGTGTATTCGAAAAAAATATTTTTTTTCTAAATCATAGATTCTGAAAGACCTGACGGACTGAAAACCCCGGTCTATGGCCATTCCAGAAGGAAGATTTGCGTGGACTTGCTATTATTATTTTATGTATATATTTATTGTAAAAAATAGACTTTTGGAATAAATTAATTCTAGTCTAATCATAGATTCGAAAATCATAGGTTACGTAAAACCAAAACTAAATTCATACATGAAACCTTTCTACTTTTTACATTCTACACGGGAAAGTCATTTTCATAAAAATACAATGCTTACTAAAAAAGTTGAAATACGTTCATTATATTTTTATTACTTTTCTATACTTTATATGGTACAGGACTGCTTCAAAAAACCACTGTAAAATTTTTAAAAAGTTCTATTTCTGCATTCAATCTCCGACGCTCAGCACAGGCTACACACACTACGTATCTTTGCCGAACTGAGAGGCTTTCACCCAACTCAAATTTCTTTAACCTGCACGTCCTATCACAACAGCACACGGAACCACCTTCGTTACTTCCTCATCCGATGAAAGACGACATGCAAAGGTCATCAAGTTTAGTCTAGTTTAGTCAAGTTATAAGACTATAAGCCACCATGATACTATGACAGTTGATTTTGACCCGACCGGGGATCAACGAGGCCGAAAATAAGTTGATGAAAAATTCACCATGCAGATTTTAGGAACTTTCTTTATGTCTGTAACATCTACAGATATAATAGTAAAGCAATCATTTACTGTTATGTGCCCTTGCTGTGTCCAGTGTTCGTGTATTTTCTTGTATATTACCATAAATAATGATGTGTAATCGACATTGCATGATCTATTTACACCATGCAAAACGGATGTTGTTGACATACACAAATCGCCTCTTTTTAAACTGTATAGGGTACAACTAAATTTCCTCGATTTATGTAAATTCACAGAACATTCAGTGCGCTCTGCGTTTACGTGGCGATATTGTGGGATCGCCTTTAGTAATTAATTTAAACACTTAATACAGGCACCAGAGTAATGCATGCATATTCTGTGTGGTGCGGCGCCATGCTTTATACGGCATTCTATAAATAGGCGACTATTTTAGCACTTGATATATTTCCTATATTACAATTACATCCGCACGGTGCTATTTATAATGCCACAATGCATTTGCCTAGGCGATATGTGAGAATGTCGCTAACAAGGTGGATGCCATAGCTAAAGACAGGGTAGGCACAAGGTTTGATGACAACATCTGCAGAAAGATGGTAAAATTAAAGATGGTAAAATAAAACAAACAATAAAACAGTAAAACAATAATAGGTTATTCTTATTCAGTACTTGTATGGATAGCTATATTACCATATTACTATATTACCGTATTACTATAGTTAGTTTGTTGTAAAATAAAGAAACATACATACCTGCATATTACCTGCTTAAGAAGAATTTAAGATGTATAATTATTGTATAAAAAAGCTAATTTTTGATAGTAATTACAAACTTTCAGTGTTATTGTATTTTATCGACTGGAAGCTATATGAAGGATGAAATAATAAGATGAATAAATATTGCAGAAAGGAAATCGAAAATAGAAAAGCAAAACATCAAATAGCGCTATATATCCTTCGTTCATATAGACATAGAGACGATCTTCTATTAATATGTATCACATTCTAGAAACACTTTCCGCAATCCAGTAATCCAGACTTTCAAGTCTTTGCGGTTTCAAAACCACAAACAACTAGGCCTCATCAGCGGACCTAAAAGAAATGTCAAATATTTGTAGTTGTTATCGTTTATGGAAATGTGCACCTACCAAACACCACAAAACCGTACCATCTAATGAGCTTCAAATACAGTTCCATATTTACCCAAAGAATTATCACCGATCCCTTTCTGGATAACAGAATCGTGCTGATCACGCTAAAAAAATGTCGGACCCATTCACCAACCACAGTCAATAGCCGATGCTCTTGTGTGGTCTAAAACACGGCAGAATTTAAACAGTAGTGCGGCCGCAATTATGCGGTTTCCTTGTTTGTTTGCAATGGACCGATTCAATCTAATTTCAATAACGGAGCTGGGTTAGACCTGACGCACGTTGGGTCATCATTCGAAACGAAAATTACCGATAACGAGCCGTTAAATTGACCTGTTTAGCTCAAATTACCACCAAATAAAAATTGTCAATATTAGACGGGATAATTTGGTATCATTATCGATGCCACCCAGTAGCGCACGATGCGCCAGCTAATTCGTCAACAGATGGTAAGTTGCAGTCTGTGGGGTGGGGAGGTAGGAATGATTCGAGCTGTGCTGAACTGGATTGTTGAAATTGTTCCTGCAGTATCGGATCAAATACCAATACAAAGTCAATAATTTAGACCAATTAGAAGAAAATGTGGAGATTTATTATTATAATGGTTACACCACTTTTTTAATGTAGGACACACTTCTTGGCGCTCTCTGAGCAGGACCGGACTAATAACCTGAAAAATTAATATAATAAACTTTCTTTTTAATAAGAATTTCGTTTTTTATTAAAAATGCGAAAGGTGACATAATGAAACTAAGTTAAGAGATTAAGAGCTGGTATTTTCACTTACCTGTAAGTCCTGAGTACTTATATGATAGATCTGTCAAATTTGTTGCCCGGTTATACTTCTTTAAATGAGAAGATGTGCCTACGAGAGTGAGCTTTATGTGAACACAAATATGACAAATCTATCAGATGGTTTTTATAGACTTTGTAGGTAGGTGAAAATACCAACCCTAAGCATAAAAACACTGAGAAAATTGTATTATAGAAAACGTCGTATAGCGAAAAGTATGTTAGGAGGGAATTGCCCTATCTGCCATCTCTCATTTTAATAGTATTGACTCCTGTGTTTGAAGGGTATAACTCTAAAACTACTGACCAGAAAAAAAATTATTTAAGCGTGTCTTACTCCTGAGTCATTTCTAGATAAGTTGTATGACATTTATTGCCTCTCGGTATAAATATGAGCGCGAGAATAAAGAAAAAGGTACACGATTCTTTATTTTTAAAATTAATGCTCTTTTTTTCCTACTAAACGGCTTATCACAAAAAATTTTATTTTTGTTTTGGTTGCATTTAAGTCGCATTTCCTTTTTTATAGATTGGAGTTTTGTTGTTTTCAGTTTTTATGTCCCTTGAATTTAATAGCATTCCGACTATATGTTTTTAATTTTTACAGCCGATATATAGATAAACAATATTTTGCGCAGATCGACTTCCCTCCTGTATGTTTTAAACGTTTTGTTCAGGTTTCATTTACAGTCTCTTTTATAGATTGGCGTTTTTGTTTTCTTCAGTTTTTATGGCCCTTGAATTTAATAACAAATCGAAATTTGTGTTTAAGACCGAAATAACGAAACGAAAAAAAGAAGAAGAAATCAAAAACACCAATCTATATAAGAGACTCTAATGCAAAATGAACAAAGATTTAAATTTTTGTGGTAAGCGGTTTACGAGAAAAAAATCTGGAGGAGCTTTAATTTAATTACACAAAACGGGTATCATTTCTTGTTCCCTCGCGCTCATGTGTACATCGGGAGGCAAAAAATGTTGATAATCATGAAACCTGAACTTTCCAAGTTTCCTCCAATACCAGAAGTGTGACTCAATAGTGCCAACAGTACGACATAAATAGCAAGGCGTGTAATTTTTCCTTCCTTTATTATTAACGACCTTTATACGCGTACCTAATTTGCAATTCTACTAACACATATTACATTCCGAGTACTTTTATTGTTGAAATAATTATATTTTCTGTTATTAACAAAAACACAAGCACAGCAAAATTGTGAATATTTTTTTTAACAAACAAAAAATCTGATGTGGCCAGGCACATGACTTTATCATACTATACATGTATAAAATTTATAGTTACCTACATGAGATACTATTTGGTTGAGATCTTTCGTGTAAAAAAGTAAATTAAACTATTTAGCCAGGGTTTGACAGATATATCGATGCTATTGACAGTAGGTACTGCCAAAACGTCAGTGTTTGACACTACCTACTGTCATTAGAACGAAAATATCTGTTAAATCTTGGGTAACTAGTTTTAAAGCAGACACGATCTCGATCAAATAGAATTTGCTCATACAGCTAAACTGTTAATTTTATCAAAAACTGTCATAGATATAAATTATACAAAATTTCATATACTTTAATTTATTATTTAACTATTTTGATGAAATTACAGAAATGGCGGCTCATTTGCAAAATCCTTGAAAAATTCTTAGAGAAAACATCCAGTTCCTTTGGCTCTTTTGAACAAAAAGCTTTTCAGCTCTAAGTTTGGTCATGAAACTTCTAAATATGAACTTTCGTCCAGATACCTTTAGTATTTTATCCAGAATCGTGGCCACAAAAATCGGATACAAAACTCAATTTTTTTCGGCACGATTACAATACTTATATGCATGCTAAAGTAAAAACCGAAACCTGTGGAAAGAACAGAAATTTAGAAAAGCAAGACCCAGCAGCGATCACAGAATATAATGAAGGGCTTATTATGAAATAGGAACCCAGTCGTTGCTAAAATCATCGAATTTAGTAATTTAAATCAAGGGGTTGTTAGTTTGAAGGTGGGTGTTTACCGTAGATCTAGGTAACTACGATCAGTCAAATTATTATTTTCTATCTACATTGTTATATTTGTAATGTGTTAATTTACAATAGAGGAACCTATATTAAAAATAATTATATAAAGACAAACCAACCCTTTACTCCATTGTGTACTACACCAATCAAAACGGTCACATTACCGATCTAAAATGGTTTTCAAACTGGACTGCAGTACATTTAATAGTTTCAAATTACATAAATTATACGTAAACCTCATAGGCTGCAATTTCAAAAAAACTGTAACCTGTTGCTCCAACGAAGCCTTCGTTCGTCGACAGAATGTCAGGTACTATACAGCTGGAAATATACCCAGCTCAGAATAACATATATTAGCCGGACGCAATTTAAGCAACCACTTTGTTACGATCTTGTAATCGGGTCGTGTAATAAATGGACGGTCATCAGGGCTCCTCTCCTTTAACTCGGGCGATATTTTACACCCACAAGCGGGCACGGACCAGGATCGCGGCTTTGATAGCGTTCGCACGAAACTATAAAATAAATGCCCCGCGAGGATGAATAAAGCATGAGCGAGGCGACATCTAGCCAGTGGCGGCTGCACAGGTTCAACCGAAGGAACAGTACGTTGCGGTACACCCGCAATGCGGTCTCGACCGCATAATTGTTCTTATTATTTATAGTGTTAACTTTTTCAAAATTGAATTCAACGCAAGTTTTGCGTAGTTTTTTAGTTTTGTATTGAGAGTTGTTGCATGGCTCTCGAAAAGTATGATTTATTTTAATTATATTTTCTAGCTAAAAATATAGTGGTTTTAATTTTGTTTACTGTGAATGAAACAATAATATAACAATAGTATAACAAACAAAAATAATAAATGAAAATGTTTAACGACATATTTTGTCAAATTAATATTATAGGTTAATAATATGGTAATATACAGGCGGGATGTAAATTTTTAAAAAAACAAAAATTATTGAGTGTTTGGTAGTAACTACTACATACTTCCTTTCCTTGGTTTATGACAATTATATCTAACATATGTCATAGGCCTCAGTACCTCAGATGGGAGAGCATTGTACTAGAAACGCAAAGGGCCCTGGTTCAAATCCAGGTTGTGGCTGTAATATTTGATTTATTTAAAAATTTACTACCCGCCTGTATATCACCATTAACCTAAAAATAATAAAAAACGCACTTTTTGAAACGTCCTTTTACTTTTATACTTATTTGAATAAGTGTTTGGAAACCATAAGCTCGAAAACATCTTTTGGGAAAACATGTTTTAAATTTAATTGGACTTTCAAATGAATTTCGAACAAATTGCAAATTTGGGAAAAAGATATTCCATTGTGTTAAAATACTTATGTACAGTAGCTCTTCCTTCAATAAAATAGTTTGTTAACTCATCTCCCCAATCAAAAGCAAGTTGAATTAAATGAATTAAAAATACCTTAATTCTCTGAAGCCTATAAATAAAATGATGAAATACTATGATTGATAAATTTGAAGTTTCGAACGAACAAAACTGTTTTACTATTTATTTATTATTAAATATTGCTTACACTCTTTCGTAGTTTTGTAGTATTCTGATTTCAATTCCTAATTATAAAATGAATCACTATTATTTTTAATTACTGCGGCGGACCCCTTACCTTACACATTCACCATGTAAGAAAGGTTATACAATGGGTGGGTTGTTTAATATTTTGATGTAAATACGCCAAGTCATAAGAATAAAAATCTCTTAAATATATTCACTGTCAGATACATACACTCTGTATTCATATTTCTTATAAATAGAAGTAAGTTTATGCTTCAATTATCCAATTACATTGCGCTCTGAGAAAAGAAATATTATAAGCAAAGAACGGCCACAGTGCCCGAGACAAACAAGTTTTATATAGGAATTTATAACGAAAATGTAGAATAGCTTGTGGTTTGTGAGGTGTTTTGTGAAGGAAGTGATGGGGCGGTATCAAATTGATAAGAGTGTGTTAAGATATGTGAACAGATATTAACATTTATGTTGACAATTGTGTTACTACTAGAATTTAAATTGACTAGGCGTTTTCGACTGATTTTCTGTGCTATATCCAAATCCTTCCATAAATTGACCAACAAAAGTGGCCAGTTTTTGTTTATTTAGTAGCTGAACTAGTACCATAAAACTCAGTCCGTATTTGAAGTTCAGATAAAGCCTTTCGGTGAGACTTTTTAAGGATTATATGAAATCCAGTTCATCCATTATTCATTTTATACATTGCCAACAAAATTGCAGTTTCAAAATCTTGCCCAAGAACCTCTGATGTTTATTAGGAACATCTTCTCAACGTATTTATTCATAGAATCTGCTCCATGCTTTAGGAGTATGTACCTACCTACTTATTTAAGCTTTTATTCATACACTTATTCATACAAAGTGGAGCACAACCTTGCACTCAATGCTCATGCTTTTGAGTACAAACTCGAAGCATAAGCTCAGGTTTATTCCTATCACTTATTGAATTATTATATGTTTTAACAACCGTTAAGATAAATTATTAATATTCACATCTGAAAATTTTATATCTGATGATAAGGCTTTCTTCTTCAGTTTAGACTACTCTATTATTCTCTTTAGTTCTTGTTTGGTTATCTTCGTTGTTGTCGATGTTTTGTCCTAACTTCTACAGTACTGATTGTCTTTATTGTTATGCCTTCCATCTTCTTTGCCTCACATTTGTTTTCCGTGTTTTCAATGTTTCATGCTCTTTGTTCTATGTTCCCTTTGCATCATCTCAGCTTATTCGCTTTCTTCCATTTTCTTTGGTTTGTTGTCGCATTGCTTCGTCTTTGGTCTTCATCAAGGGAGGCTGAAAATTTATTGTATAGGTATTATTTACAATACTAATGTTATCTAGGATAAGTTGGAAGTGACAAAGCAAAGTTATTTTTATTTTGAATCTTCCGTCAATCGACATCTTAGTAGAATCTAATATCTGGTATTGGTATTGGTTTCTGGTTTATCTTTGATTTTAGTGTTTAGATTTGATAATACTTTACTACTTTAGAAACAAATAAATATTAATATAAACAATTGTTGTTCAAATCCTGACGTTTGATAATCTTTGTAATTAACTGTTTTTATTTTCTCTAAAGATCTTATAGCAGCGGGAAATTTAAAATAAAGTCACATTTTAATGTCAGAAGCGCAATTCTAAAACACTGATTAAAAATAAACATATGTACGTCAAATAATTCGTTTATTCTAATTCTCACGAGCCACCACTGCTTCTCATCCGCTCTCCACTCCGTTTCATTCCACCTGAGCACCGGCTGAGGTGGCGGCGCATTATTAATCTTAATATGCCCGCTTAGTGGCGGGCATTAGAGAATCGGACGGCGCGACGCGCGGTTCGTTCGCGACCGAACAAGCAATAAAACAACATGTCAACCAGCGCTCCGTGGCTTTACATAGCCGAGATACCATCGACCGTTCTGCATTTCTGCGGAGATATGCCCGGTACGCCCACGTTTTATCCCACTCCACGGCAGGAGTCGGTCCGGACTCCGGACTCGAAATATATAATTCTTTATGCACGATCACACGACTCGACTGCGCTACACGAAATTTCGCACGTTTCGCCGTGTACGCAGTTAACGTTGATTTGTACGGGCGAGTCCGGAGGAACAAATTAACGGAAATGATGGATGTTAGCGCACGCATGCAAAGCACCGCCGCTTAAGACATGCAATCCTATAAGAATGGTTAATAATGTAATGGTTATGTGTGTTGTACATTGTATGACTGCACTTGTAGTGTTGATTGGCTATTATCTGAATGAGGAGTAGTATTTTAGCTAATATTAATTATTAATGATGTTAATATTTATGCTATATTAATAAATTCTAGCAATTTTAGAACACAGTTAAATAAAATAGCGTAATAGTGACGATCAGATAAGCTATCCAGGTTTACAAGAAGTTCCCTCGTTCTTTTTTTAGGTAACATTTTTAGCCGGACTGTGGTCGAGTGGTAGCGCGCTTGGCTTGCAGTCTGGAGGTCGTGGGTTCGAATCCCACGCCCTGCTTTCAGAGTAAAGGTTTTTCTATGGTTTTCCTTTACTCCACGGCGAATGCTGAAAGCCAAACAACTTAAGACGTGCCACAGACGCGGGCCATAATAATGATAATTCGGGCCTGCCGATGCCCCCGTAATGGCGAAAGCTGTTGGGGGATGTTAAGGCGTGGATTATTATTATTATTATTTATTAAAGTAGAATGACCAGGCCTGAAGGTAATGCGCTATACTGTATTTTTTTGTGTAGGTATATGTTTGTCTATAATTTGTATTTTTCGTATTTAATTTTGTAGTAAAAAAACTAAACAGCAGAACTAAATATTTGTGTTTCAAATATTATAAAGGCAATTGCCTATAAAAAATCTTGTAACAAGTTATCGCTTAAAATTAATTAATTAATAAAATAATTACAATAAAATATAGCAGTAAAATAACTAGACAATCATGGATTCAAATGTTTTGTCCACA
Organism: Melinopterus prodromus; assembly: GCA_964023965.1. NCBI lineage: Eukaryota > Metazoa > Arthropoda > Insecta > Coleoptera > Scarabaeidae > Melinopterus > Melinopterus prodromus. The sequence continues at coordinate 19,018,572 of OZ030390.1, read as the reverse complement.
GATATAATAAGAAATATCTAATAATGTTATGACTGAAATCGTGTTTTGTTAGTCCAGTTAATGGTACATTACAGTTAGAAAAATATGTTAGAAACACATATTCCATTTAATATATTCGTAAAATACGTTTATTATACGTACCTATCATTTGAATTTTAAATATTATAATTCTGTATCATAAATTTTATACATTATTATAGCATTCAATAGAAAAACGATATTACTGAATCTATAATACTATTTTTACTAAATTTTAATTTTACACGGTTATTTAAAAAAAAATTAAGATACACTTTTATTACCTTTACAATTAAATTCTGCAAATACGGAATTTATTGTAGTCAGTAAAATACTATATTTTAATTTGTATCCATATTTTGCCTATAAAATCATTCCTTATGCATTATAATATTGTATGCTAGCATTTATAAGTGTATAGGTATGTAGTTTATTAGAAATGGAAGATATAGATGGCGCTTTAGTTCACTCTCCTCCTATAAAGCCACCACCTTTGGTTATATAAGACCGGAAGGAATACGTAAGACAATTATTTATGGTAATCATACATTAAGGTAGCGTATGCTAAAAATGTGTTTAAAATATAGTAATGTAATATCTATACAACTAGGATATAAACAAATTCAGTATCTTAACATTTAAAAATGGGTATTTTAATTTTTATAAATCGAGGTACCTAATGCTATTTAAAATTAAGTATTTTAAATATTTATGTTTTATTGTTTACACATAATATTATACCTTCTATAATATCATAGGTATTATAAAATCGACTATAAGACAGTATTATAAAATTTCTTATACTGTGCTTAACATATATGCTTATTGGAAGGTTTATTATTCAATATTCTTGTCAGATATGGTAATATATTTTATCATAAGCATTATGAAAATTATTATAGTGATCCCTATACAGTTTTCCCAGTGTATATCCACATTTATCCTCTTTAAAATGACGTATAATTTATTGTGATAAGCTTAATAATTAAGCTTAGTTATTAGTTATCAAAATATGAGTGGAAAAAATTAAAAGTTTAAGTATGTTGGTATATACGTCTACAATTTAAACGCAGTTTTCTCGGAGCCAAAAATAATTGTTTGTTTCTAGTATTTGCGTAGAAAAATAATAGGTACCTATAGGCAACAAAGAAATTAATATTAAATTACTTGAATCTTAGCAACCATCGATTTGTATCTCACATTTTATTCGTTTTACTTTTCATGTAAACGAAAATTATTTTTAATAATAATAATACTCAGTTATCCAATTTTCGCCTGAACAGCGCAATGCATAAGGTGACATTTATCAGATTTAAAAAAAAATATTTGTAAAGTATCAGGTTAGTCGTCATACCTGCCGTTGAAATCACCGTAAAAATCGTTATATACATTGTGTATCAGTGTAGCTATAACCTAACTTCCCACTACACAATATTAAAAACTCATCTTTCAATAAGTATTAATTTTAGTTTATTTATTATTAAGTATTTTAATAAATTTAGATGAGTTTGAACCAACGGGTTTGGTCCATACACTATCGTTTAAATCTCCTCACAAACTTTACCGAATTCGCATTAATCTTATTCTATAATTATCCTAATCTTATAACAGCGATTCTAGTATGATAATAGTAGTAATTTTATTCTGTAATAAGTTATAATAGCTTGATGATTAAACGATTAAAATACAGCAATTAAAACTTTAAAAGTATAGACCGATGCTTTCGTCTTTACTATACCTACTCTTGCGCGGATCGGCAACCAACTAGACGCACTGAAACTATTGGTTACCGACACGGCAGGCGATCATGTAAAATCGTCATTATATCATCGTTTAACCCGGTTACAACCTATTATAATATGATCATTATGTAAAGCAAGCATATTACATCAAGTGATTTATGTGGGTGTCAGATTATCGCGAATCCAAGGCGACGAAAGAAGCGCGCTAATGAAATTTAAACATATATTTTAGGTCAAATGTCAGAGGTTGATCGGAATTTGTTTACCCATTTTGATATCATCGCCTCTACTATCGTCATTGAGTGTGGAAGTAGGACGCATTTGGCGTTAATATCATTTCGTAGAGCAACAGGTATACTTAAATACGTGAGTCACATTGTGATTTATTGCCACCTTTATGTAAATTTAATAAAACTTACGACACGAACGGTGAATTGTGAAAGATTCGCAATCCAATAAAGTACATTTTAATGTCACGTTTCGTTATATTTATTATTATTAATATTTGTTGCGATGCTTTTGTAATGTTTAATTATACAGCGTTGAATTGCGTTAGTTAACTCTGCAATTACTTTGGAGCCGGTTAAACTTTCATGTGTCATTTTATTGTTTTTTTTTGTAATTGATCGCGAAAACAGGTAGCTGCTCGGGAGTTGATTAAACGTGATTTTTCTAATGCGCATCACATCGGCACACCACATAAAAGGTTCATACAGTTTATTAGACTTTCTCTTTTGTAATTACTGTGATATATTACACAATTAACAGTTCGTTTCAGAAGATGCATTCAGATTTTAATCTTTCAGTTTCGCATGTAATGCAGCGGCCGCGCTGGTGCAAAAATCAAAGTTGGTAGTCAGTTTCACTTCGCTTCTACTCGTCGGTAATTAACACCTACTTTAAATATATCTATTGTGCAACCGGATTGTGTCATGCTGCTTCTCAAGTGTCTCTAATGCACAACTTGAGAATCATGCATCATACCACCTGATGCATGATTCTCAACCGAGTTCCGTATGTATTCGTTGTTGTAGATTTGTTATTCTTATGTTGGTTGGCGTGGTTGGGTGTACGGACAGAGTTCGAAGAAATGGTAGGTAAGTCAACAAGATCAGATCGATCGGACACAGGTCACTGATTCGCAGAATTGTTGGGAGTGGTTAGTTTTTGCTGGTTCTCTCTGGTAGGTATGTCATTAGGTGCAGATATGTAAATATTTCATTGATACATTTTATTACCTTCATCTTGCTTTTGCGTTTGTTGCTTTTTTGTTTTGTGATTTCTAAAGAAAACATTGTTTTCGTTTTAGATAATAAAATAAGTATAACAACAGGGCAAATTTTAGGTTTACATTGCTATTACATTACTATTAATATAGTCAAGCTAAACGTAGAAGCAAAAGAATAAATGCCTTCATGTATAAATTAGGTATCAACCGCACAATGGCGACATTTTTTTAAGACTTGCGATAGTAATCGAGAAATACCGGAATATATCTGTACACAAAGCATTAATTAAAATAACAAACACATTATTATGGAGTCGCATATCAATAGATTTTCAGGTTTGCTGAAATTGTATTGTTATTTCGCTGTATATTAGGCAATACATAACTGGAAAGTCAATGCTAAATACTACAAGTTTTTAAATGAAGCAATTTAGGTGTATGTATATTGTGATTAATAAAGAAAAAGAAAAATAAACGCTGATTTTTGTATTGTTGGAAATTGAATTGTTCGAATGTACAAACTGATGAAAATTTATAACTTCTACATCTATAGTTTAACACAGAGTGAGTCGTAATTGCATTGCAATATTCCAGGAACTTGGTAGTTGAGCTAAAATAGAAAATGTCGGATTTTTCTAAATTATTTTCTAAGTTGCTATCAGTGTAGCCCGTTTTCATCAGACCTTAGGAATTTATAGTGGCTGAAATAAATACACTAAATAAATTTGCAGGATATCAGGTAAATGAAACCTGGTTCGGGTAAGCTTTGAGTCCGTTTTGCCAGTTCAGAAATAAATTCTTTATTAAATTTAGTGGAAAAATATACTATCCTATTTGAAAATCAAAAGTTGATATACACCTTCAAAAAACTATGACGACAATAAGGATTCTACTTTCACTGGTTTATACCATAAAATAAGTCATTACACTCATTGCAACTACTTTTTGGGTCACATCAATCGATTGATTATATAATAACCACGTTATGTCATCTTCCGTTTTTCTTTATTATTACGGGCTGTAAATTAATATAGTAATACCTAAAAATTTAATAGTTATTTTTCTTTTAATTTATGTTGTTTATATTTCTTTACTGTTGACCAATTCATTAAAATACTGTGCATGAAATTGTTATTGTTATTATTAATTATTATGCGTTTAAAGAATGATTACGATGTGTTTGTTACAAAAAATCTGATGTGGTCAGGCACATGACTTTATCATACAATATATAAAATTAATAGTTTAGCTGCATGAGATTCTATTTGATCGAGATCGATCGTGTCTGCATTAAAACTTAGTCAGGATTTGACACATATTGTGATAATATTGACAGTAGGTATTATCAAGAAACCAGTGTTTGACACTGTCAGAATGAAAATAATTGTCAAATCCTGCGGCTAACTAAGTTTTAATGCAGACACGATCTCGGTCAAAGAGTGTTTGCTCATACAGCAAAAGTATTAATTTTACCAAAAAATGTCATAGACATAAATTATAAACAATTTCCTCTACATTAATTTATTATTTAACTATTTTGACGAAATTACAGAAATGGCAACTCATTTGCAAAATCTTTGAGAAATGCTTAAAGGAAACATCCATACAGTTCTAAGTTTGGTCATGAAACTTCTAAATATGAACTTTCGTCCCGATACCTTTAGTAGTTTTTCCGAAATTGTCACCACAAAAATCTTGGTCAAAAATGATCAGGGGACTCAAAAAGACCCATTTTCGCTAAAATCTAATTATTTTTTCGTAACGATTGGAATACTTTATCATACTGCGTATGTCAAAGTAAAAAAACTATTCATAAAAGAATTATTACAAAATCCAGTCATTAGTGTAAATATTATGGTGGGTTGGAGAACTCGTTTACTTGTAGTTTACAGGTAATAAAGACCTAAATAAATTATCATGCACTGGCGTAAAATACATTTAAGATTTGCAAAGTTTTGGTTCAATAGCAAAGCCAACTAGCAAAGAATTTTAACCCCAAAACCTTCTAAGCTCCTTCTTTGATCATATTAATAAATTAAGTGGTTTGGGATCCATAAACCAAACGATACACCAGGACTAACGTGGAGATGCCTTATGATGATGATGCTGATTTTGACAGCAACAGTCAATAAACTAAAATACAATTATCTCCTCTGACTCGATACTGGATTCGACGTCTATTTTTATACCTAATAGTCGGCCTATTACTGGTACCCAATACCAATATCAGCACATTATGCAAATGCTGGTCGTTTTTCATTCATCTATCGTATCTTCAGGTATTACAGTTATCCATCCCGCATGTTTTAATTGACCGTCAGGCCGCAAACCGTACGGCCCGACCGACGACGTTGGTAATAATATTTATTAATCTCTGTCGACGTCGGTCGCAACAAGAGCGGGCGAGAATGCTGTAGCACGTGTTCTTTATTAGCGCAGTTGATTTACTAGAATTCCAAAGTGACGATACGCCTCGACGAATTAATCAATCGTTTAGGAAATATTTCAGTTTGGTATGGGATGGTTTCAGTGTTTCCACACACTGTTTCCACTCATCTTGGGTTACGATAAATTATTAAGTTTACGTGATTTTTTTTTGTAGATTTATCATATGCATTACAGAGTTTTCGCTTTTTTATCTTTCGACAAGACAGATTTTTCCACAATGGTATAGTAGTACATTTTACGCTTAATTTTCCTGATATCTGGGAAGCATTTTTAGTCTTTTTAAAATTTTATTTTTAGGCCAGACAATTTCTACTTTAAAGAAATACAAAATGGATGATGCGCTTTGAAGAAAATGTTTTCCCTCTAGAGTAATGTGGTTATTAATGTACTTACATTCAAAAATTCTCTTACCTATACGGGTGTTCCACTTTTTCCCGCATAATTTTTTTCAGATAGTAAATATCATACTAAGTAAAAGGCTTCATATGGTCTTATGTATTAGCTTCTTCAACTCAATAAAATAAAAGAAAAAAATTCACAATACCGTATTTTAAACGACTCCAACTTCTTAAGGAACTGAGAAAACCAATAAATCCATATGAAACTTTTTACTTGGAGCAAAAAATACAGTTAAAAGTTTAGTTGTTGATTTTTTTTGTCCATGTATTAATTCAGATTAATTTTATTTTTTTTATTATTTATTATATTTTATTTTAATTATTTTTATTTAAAATTATTATATGCTGTAATGGGTATATACAGTGTGTCTCACGGGACGTTGGCTTGTATTGGTACTTTTGTTAATAATAGAGATATAAAGTCGGCTAAATGGGCAAAGTAGTGCATACTTATGTGCTCTTTGATAAACTGTCCAAAAAACAGTTAATTCCCAATGGTTTCCCAGCTATCTTAAAAATACCAAAAAATGTAATTTTTTTTTTATTTTGGTCATAACTTCTTTATTTGTGATCCCATCAAAAAAGCGTTTGGACATTATAAAGGCTAGTGCCAACAATTTGATTGTCAGTTTACAGTTTTCTTCGCGAATGAATTCGTCAGAAACAAGCGAAATTTTGTTTTTCTTATGGACGCCATATTGGCCATATGTTTGGATTCAGAAGTTTTTTCTGAGTAATCTGGTATGCCACTTGCCATATTTAGAATACCTTAGGCCGACAAATTAGAGTTTTTATTTAATATCTGAAATGATAGCATGGTGCCATGAAAAACACATTTGAGTGATACAGTATTTATGTGCCCATAGTCAAGTTACAGTAAACTATTGGAATGTATTTATTTGTACGAACTAGACAACATAAAAAAGTGACAACATTTTAACAAACTAAATATTGTTTTCAAAAATCTCGCCAGTTTCATGGAGGCATTTTTCACAGCATTCCTTAATATGGTGACCTTACCGAGGGTTCCTCTGTCAATCGAATTGTAAGCGGCGATGACGGTGTCACGTAGGTCTCCAACGTTGCCAAAATTATAAACACCATACACCTTATTTATTTTTTAGGTCACTTCATAGATAGAAGTCACAAGGGGTAAGATCCGGCAACCTTGGTGGCCATGATACTTCTGAATAGGTAGCAATTACTCTCCGTTTATGTCTTATATCTAAATAGTTCCTCACGATTTGGGCATTATGTGTAGGTGCTTCGTCTTGTTGGAGCCACATGGCGCGGTACAAAAAGGTGCTGATTGTTGCTGGCCCAGTAGTGCGTCGTCTCTCAGTTAAAAATACCGCAGTTAGAAAAATAAGTATCATCGAACCATAATATTTTTTTTTATAAATTCTGGGTTTTCACCAATTTCTTTCAACAGATGGTTACAGATGGGTTGATATCACATTGTTTAGCAAAACGGTTTCCATGGCACCATGCGATTTTCATCAATTCTCGAAGTGTACAACTTTCAGTTAATTATATTATTTTATTGTAATCAAAACATGGCATGTGGCATACCAAATTACTCAGAAATAAATCATGAATCCAAACATGTATAAAACCAATATGGCGTCCATAAGAAAAACAAAAGCTTCGATTGTTTCTGGCGAATCGATTGACAAAAAATGAGGCCATCTCTATATGACTGAATCTGAGAGTTGGATATTTTAACATACAGAAGAAAACACAATTAAATTTTGCAAGATACAAAAATTATTGAACGTACTGTTGTGATATTCTGATTTTGATCGTTTCCTACATGGCAGTGGCATTTCAAAATATTTATTGACAACTCACAAATTCAGCAAATAACTGGGTACAATTTGAATACCATAGCAATTATCAAGTTTTCTGGACTTCTTCATAATATGACATTACTATCACCCTATAAGGACTGTGATAGTAATATAAATATGGTAATATAAGTAAGTATAGAAAGAGCGTGGCGTCACTTTTAATGTCGGCGTCCCAGCTTTTCAGAAATGTGAACGCTAAAAGCCTCGACTGAGATATGGTTCGTTCAGATGATACTAGATGGCACCCAATAAAAGCAATAATTTTAAATTAGTATTGATTGAGAATAATGTGACTTTTCGTTCAATTATTATATAAATAAAAAATATTGTAAATGGAGAGTGCAGAGTTCAGCCAATTCACTGTCGCCATTCTTGACATGGTTCGTTTCAATGATAAAGAATGGCGCCAAAATCAGAACGTTGTTCAGTTATTATACAAATTCCTTAAAAATTGTGAAATGTAAACCGTATTAGACATTCCTTCTCTATAATTGTGAGTTCTAAATTCACTCATATCGTGTTTGAGCTCGGAACAGAAATAAGCTACCGCCCCCAACGGATTTCAGCGGAACTAATGCCTTGTCGATGCAAGGTCACCAAAATCTGGGACAGACTGTGCTGGAGTGTCATTACTTACTGTTCTTTACTCTATTACTATGAGATACAAATTAGGTGCCACACTATAAAGAATAGAAATATACACCACAGTAGGCACTGCCTACAAACTATAGAGGATGATTCCCCAAACATTTCATAAATTTTGTCATGGAAAATCTATGCGAAAATAACTTTTGCTCTGTATACATTTTCTCACAGTATGACTATGTAAAGATTATTTTCAAATCTTAGTCATTGCTTATTGCATTTAGAAACAAAACTGTTTCTAAATTTCTCAAACATGGACAAACAACTACTCACCTTAAAGAATCCATGAAAACACGTTTACAAAATAAAAATATGTACCTTTGAAATTATTATACTTTATTCATATATCCTGCAAATGACAAAATATCACTGATCAATTACGAGCAGATTAGTTTAAAGAGCAGAATATTTAGTAACATGTTCAAGGATGTACCCCAAACTTGTGAAACATTTATTTTCGCATTTGAATTCCATTTCAAATATAAGTGACCTTTTATCGTTTGTCATTTGCATAAAACATAAGATCAGAAGCGAAGCAAGTTCGGAACATCGCACAGTAGCTCGCATAAATGCAAATTAATTATTTGCAATAAAGTATTCCTTTACGGTTAGATAATTGAGCGAGTTGTTCCGCGACGGGGTCGACGATTTAATGCTGGAAAGTGTGAGCCCGCTGCGGGACCGTGCAGCGTCGCTGCAAAAGCCACTTTACGACGAACGCCGAGCGCGAAAGTAGACAATGGTGGTACTATAGCGGGCCTGAAAATTACTTCTCTTATAACTACTAACGAGCCTAATTTATATATTGGAAAATAATTTGCATAACGTTTGAACCACGAGCCATATTCGCACCTATCGGAGAGTTTGATAACCTCCGCGGTACAATGTCGTTGCCTTATAGGGTGCCAACAAATAATTGTGTACTTATGTCTCAATAAAACTTGCGAGAATTCCAATGCGCATCGGAAATTATTGTAAATATTTATAAATATTATCATATTATACTTCAGAGATGGATTAAACTACTTAATGATACAATAATATATATATTATACATTATTTTTAATAACATTTGTATTAATTGTAGATTAATGAAATCTTTTGAATACATTCTAATCAAATTTATCAATGTTAGCACCTGCTTTTGCAATTTTGAACAAGAAATATATTATAGAACTTATTATACCGGGATAATTAACCTGATATTTTGCTGGTCAAAGCTTTCGATACTATATGGGTCAACTTGGTCAGGTGCTCAAGTGGGTTGTGCCAAACCCGTGTCAATTACGATTGTGTTTATTTTTGATTTGTCAAAATACTTGAAAGTTTGTCAAAAGGCACGGCTTTACAAACTATGCAACCTTAGCTTTAATATTCAATAACTTTTGTTAGCATTAACTGATTTTTATTGTTTTGCATTACATAAACACACGCCGTTAAACAAAACAAAGACTTGCAGTTTATTATATCGGGAAATGGAAAATGATGTTCTGGTGATCCAATTGAGACACTCTGTGAAAAATGAAGCATATTGGTGTTATCAAGAACTCTGTGCAAGATTATTTGCTTTTTATTTGTTGCAATACTTCAGCATCTGCTAAGTTACTCAATTTACGAAAAACTTGGCTAATTTAAATTTATTAGATAAATTCATAAATATCCTCTAAAGAAGGCTGACGATTAAATATAAAAGATTGTTAAATTTTAAATTGGGTTTTAAAAAAATCATACCAAATCAAACCGATATGCCAGGTCAAAATACTGATTAATCGTGTATTACTATTAATATAATACTGCAAAAATAATAATTAATAATTTTAAATTAATTTTAAATATTATTATAGTAAAATCTGATGTGGCCAGGCATATGACTTTATCACACAAAATATGTATATCTCCGTCTCACATTGTTGGAACCGACACTATACATTGGCGCTATAGGATAAGCTCCGTATAATCCCTAATACGTATATGGATAATATTGACAGTAGGTATTGTCAAAAAAATAGCTTTTGACACTACCTACCATCAGAATGAAAATAACTGTGTGCAGACACGATCTCGATCAAAAAGAATTTGCTCATACAAGTAAACTATCAATTTTACCAAAAAAATGTCATAGACATAAATTATATAAAATTTCCACTACTTTAGTTTATTATTTAACTATTTTGACGAAATTACAGAAATGGCGGGTCATTTGCAAAATCAATGCAAGAGGAAACAAAAGTCTTTTCAGCTCCAAGTTTGGCCATGAGAGTTCTAAATATGAACTTTTGTCTCGAGACCTTTAGTAGTTTCTCTGAAATTGTCATACACACACACAGACATTTTTTGTACCTTGGTCAAAAATGATCAGGGGACCCAAAAAGAACTAGTTCTGCTAAAATCTCAATTTTTTTTGGCGTGATTACTACTAAAATTCTATTTTTTCTATGCGATGTCGCAAATATCAGATATGACCAATACATAAACAACATGTTTTTTTTTTGTTCTCCTCGAAAAAATCTGCAGGTATGTTTTCTTTTCAAATTTGATAATTTTTCCTTATTAATTAAATTATTCACGTGATATCTGGCTATATTAATTTACTTGTGCAATGTGCAGCGTACCTTTCAAAGACGTTCAGATATTACGACAAAATAATCAAAAACATAAACATTGGAAACTAAGATGGCTTTCTAACATAATATATGGTCTAAAATTAAATACTTCCGAACATGCATTTGATGATATTGGTATCAATTTTAGAAAAGAGCTAGCTGAGCTATTTGGCTCCCCCAAACTAGAGAAATATAAATATAAATTTAAATTATTATTTCATATATTTTAATCTAAAATTTTTTATATTATTATAAATTTATTTAAACAGAAACAAAAAAAAACACTTATTTTATTGATTGTAATTATCTTTTAAATAGCGGTTGGTCAGAAAAAATAGGTTATTTCTTCCGTTTACATAATGTTCATTGAAAATAGCCACATGTTTTATTTTCCTAACAACTATTGTTATCGATTACTGACGTTGATACATCCACCGAAAAAACAAAAAGCAATTGCAAGAAAGAGAAACAAAATATATTTAACTAACTATGTAAAAATATGTGTTTTACAATTTTCGCTTTTGTATCACCGTTGTCAGGCGAGACTGTAAATTCTCAATAAACCCAGAATTAATGGTGAGGCAAGTTGCAGTAATGAATCGCCAACGTTAATTTGAACATGCCGGACCCTAAGATTTCCATTTTTTGTTTAGGTGTGAAAAATAGTAGGTATCTAAAAACAATTACAATACTTTTTAAAAACATTCAAATCAAAACGGTAATTTGCCAATGATTGAAAACAGTCCTATATGTTGTTAATAGGCACAATTAATGACACATAGGATAACACAAATACCAGTATTGCCGACGATACTGACAAATAGGTGAAATATTTTATTGGGCAATACGTCGGTGAATTCAAAAGGGATCCAATCTCAGGGCACCCATCAGTTATCTTCATAGCATTATACAATTTGACAGAATATTTTCAATAATAATAAATTCCGGACACCACTTAGGGCACCAGATTTATACCACGCCGTAAATAATACTAATTTACGGAAATTGGACGATATATTATCAATTAGTACCACGTGTGCCGACGAGGTTCACAGTCGGGCCGAAAGCCGCTATAAATTGAACGAGAGAATGTCCCCCGCGCGCGCGCGTCACGCTGTGCCGTATCGGTAACGTGTTGCCACGTTTCGAAATATTTTTGGCTATCTCGAGGACACCATTAGCATTTTTTGTTAACTAGAGTTGTTCCACTGTGCGTACGTGTGTATATTCTTTTATCTGATTCACCATTTTCTAGACTGTGGACTGATAACGGGCTTCATTATAATAAATAGCAATGGCAGATGAACGTTGGGCAACAGAAGTGGTCCACTTAGCTAGATGTTTATGGGTTGTTGTTTAAAAATGCAAATGAAACGGTAATCGAGACAACAAAACGTGGATTCGACGGTGGCAGTTCTAATAGTATTTGTCTCGTGTTTCCTTTGTTTATAGACGTTATTTGTTTATCAGATCAAGGTCTTGTTGGATATTATTCACTAATTAATTGGATTTAGGTAGTGATAATTATAAACTTAGCCATCATTAGTGACTGAAGCATATATCCATTAAAACAAAATAGCATTTTTTGTATGTTTCGTATTAATACTTTAAAATATCACCAGAAAAATAGTCAGAAATATGTGCCATTCCATTTAAAAATTGATGTTGACCTCGATTTCTCGCGGCTAGTGCCATCTATAACAAAAATAGTAACACGTCCTTGTGGTTCCATTCGTAAAAGAAAAGATTTATATACTTTTTTTTGAAGGATGCATAGCTTTTGAGATACTCAAATGTTTTAATAAAAAATTAAGAAGGATATATACTGGGTATCCAATAAAATGCAAATTTTGTTATATTCAGATACATTTAAATATTAGCTTATTTATGGTAATTTTTGTCAGTTATTTTATTGTTATCACGATAAATTATATTCTGAATATCTAATAACACATTTACAACACTAGGATGCAGGATGAACTAGCTCACGACCAGCTTATCATAACGTAATTGCATTCTCATTTAATTTGTGGTTTGTAAAAATAAAGCATAATCTATGCATTTGCACACGGGGCATATTTTTATACTTACTGTAGGGGATTTAGCTAAAAGTAAATAACATGCCCAATGGATATTTCGCGTATCCTTTTAGTGATTAGTGACTTTTTCGAATGTGGAAATTGTTCATCCGACGGTGATTATGTTTTAGCAGATAGGTACACAGCCAGTATCGATCCTCGTCCCGAATATTTATAGTGGCGATAGAACATCATCAAACAAAGGACGCAAAAAATACCGATTATTAACATAACTTTATAAAATACCTTGTGTTTGGGTAATTCCCTCAAACTAGATACCCTAACTTAATAAAGTACCTACAACAATCTAAATGCGTTGCAATGTATTAACAAATAACTTAAATAATTGTGATTATCTCGCTTTAGAACGGAACGTCGGGACACGTTGGTTCATCTTATGGCGAAGACAGCTATAACTTGAATGAATTGCCTTTTCAAAATTCTGTCTCTTTCAATAGGTTTTTGCGCGAGATTTTTGAACCCAAACCACAAAAAAGGCCAGATACACATTCCAGCAATGCAAGCAAAAACCAGTCTACTGGGTGACCCACGGCATAGGTACTCCCGTTTGTTTCTTTTGTTTATACAGCTGGACGAATACAATTTGGGAATGTGTTAATAGACAAAAAATGCCATTATTTGGGATACTCTTGAGGTTAATATGACCTCATTGAAATTTTAAATGGTACCCTATATTCTTTGTGTGATATTTTCAATCAGGATGACATTCTGAACACAGAAGCATATCGATCGTCAATTTTTATCACCAAGGCAACGCAAAAATAACTTTTTTATGTACTAATCTAACTGGCTAGGAATTGGTGAAAATAGTCGAAAATTGTCAAATAAACACTAAGGAAATCGATTTTGACCGACATTGCATCACTGGCGCCCTCTAGTGAGTCATTTTTTCACACCCTGATTATTCGATAGAAAACGTCTTTCCGATTACAATGATACCAAATACTTGATATTTTATGGAAATTCGTAGCGTACAAACGGTGTTAGAAGAAAGGAAAAGAAAAATATTGACCTAACGATCTAAGTCAGCGCACAAGTCAAAGTCACTCAATGGACTACTCAATGGACGTACCCTGATTATGCGAGGAAAAACATATTTCCGAAACAATGATACCAAATTCTTGATATTTTGCAGATAAATAATCGAAGCGTGAAAATGCCATTTAAGGGTACTTCCTTCGAGTAGTCCACTATTGCTGTTGGTTTATAGCTTCCGGTTGCACTATGTGGTTTTGGACGGTACTTTTCATATTGTGCAAACTGCAGGATTTTAATCAATTCCCATCAGTTTGATGAATTTTACTGATGATATTTATGTAAGATAATTGGATATATGTTGATGTTGTGTCTCTATGTTTCTTTGTATTTTATTTTATCTTTAGACATAATAATAAGACGCCACCTGACATAACCTCAATTGTTGCTGCTGTCACGTTGTACTGTGTCAAATGAAACCGTCCAAAATGGGGGGTCGATGGCGTATAGGATAGAGCGGCTGGCTATCTACGCTGGAGGCCTGGGATCGAATCCCGGCTCGGGCTAAAATCGACTCTCCTGGTATTTTAGGCAGGGAAAAAATACCTTTGCATGCCGCCTTCCATCGGATGAGGAAGTAAAGCCGGTGGCCCCGTGTGCTGTCATCATGCGACGTGCACATTAAATAACTCTTACTGGAGGTTGGAATTCCTACAGTTCGAAAAAATTCCTGGGTGTGTGTAGCCTGCCCTCAGAGTCGGTGATTGGCCTAAGTTGGGGAAATAGACCGACGTAAAATAAACAAGTAAAAAAACGTTAAAAACTAATGAAAATTAATAACACTATTTGTAGAGGTTTATGCATTTTATAATAATTGGAACCACCTCCAATGACAAAATTTGGCTTATTGCTGCCCCGAAAATTTTATGAATGTTTGACCTTATAATTGCCCGATTGACAGTAAGTTAATTCATACGTTGTTAGGATATTGTTGTTAATTGTACCTTTTCTTTCTGTAGTGTTGACCTGAGGATGATAATTAATTTATCGAAATCGATTTTCACACAAATTGTTTCATAGTAAAGAAACATCTCCATATTACACAGTGTTGCTTTATGTTTTTTGATAAATATTACTGAAGAGATTGTTATACTTATATAAATTTTTTACAAAAAGAAATAGTTTATTATTAAGTTTTAGGAATTTAAAATTTGACCTTCAACATTTACCCGTTAATTCCGGAGCTTTAACACGTTATTAAGTTATTTTTAACTTTGTAAATCTTTTCCTTCAGCTATCTGGAATAATACGCGTAACTTTAAGCGCGCTTAGCGAAGATCGTGCTGGATTGGAATAAGCTCCTTTTCGTCGGATCGGGTCACATATATTAGAGGTGTAGTGTGCGAGTTTTTCACATTTTCACTATGAGTATGTACCGAATTAATAAAATACACAATCTAACAACAAATATCCATTTTTAACACCACTATCGCCAACTAACGGCACACATTTTCATTCGAGAGTTGGCCATCTCTCGTCCTCTCAAATTAATCTTTCTGCATTACTCGTAGGCAACAAGCGGTACCGTAATGTAAGGCATCAGGTTCACCGTAGAGTCTCTCTCATCGCATTCCGATGTCGCCTCATTCAATTGTCCTTCGTTCGTTCGTCGCTTGTTCGCTCGTTCGCGGCGAAATGTGAGTTTCCCCGTTCGTCGTCGTCGTCGAATCGATTTCGTGTCCTGTCCTATCGCTGCACTCACCACTTTGCCCGAGAGCGGCACGGATGCGGCCGCTATCCCGACTTCGACGGTCGGCGGCGGTGGCGGCGTGCAGGAGTGACGCGTCGCGTCGCTACAAGCCGCGGTGTGCATGTGTCGTACGGGCGGACGCGGAACGCGAAAACATCATGCCGACGTGTGTTCAAGCAAGGCGCTGCAGGTCAGTGAGTTCTCGCGACCTCCGACCCTAGTCCCGGCTTGCAACAATGCACACGTTCCAAGGCAGATAACATTGTTGGCCGCCGATGCAGCCCAGTACCGTCCTTAGGTCATTTTCGGATAGTTACCTAATTGGTAAAATGAATCCAAAGTCTCATCCAAATTTTAAGTGTGGATTCCTTTGACTCGGTGGGCTGGGCTATCGTCTTAATAATGTATAATAGGTGCAAAAAATATAGGTTGGAGTTTTCCATGGACCCTTTCTTACTTTGTTATGTTCTCTGCATCGAAGACGACGTATTGAAGCCAACACACACAAAGAAGCGGCGTACTAATGATGAGGATTTGAATGATTTAAAACACTTTTAGAGGAACAATCTACCTAAAGGAAAAAATACTCATAATTTCAAAGGATTCCACTAGATGTTTTGTTTTTCAGTAGATTACTACCAAAAACTGGACCATTGATCAACAAGAATGGTGAACGCTCAAGAAATACGGTCAATCGCCAAAATGTCGGAGAAATTAGGACATTTCAAAATTAAGTGTTCATAGCCCGATGCAGGGTTGTGGGTAGTCACACGTACATTACAATAACCGATGAAAGATAATAATTTGATCTTTGGAATACCATTTTTTTTTCACGTCACACAATTAGAAGCAAACTTGCGGCAGATTATCAGTAATTGTTCAGCACACTCCAAACATCAAATCCACAACCACTACTTTTTGTTTCACTACCCCGTTAAGCCATTTGTTTAAACAAAAACATTCAATGTTGTTATATTATTGACATCTTTTCTAAATTGTGTAATTATTTTGAAACTGTTTAAACAAATACTATTTGTTTATACAATAATGTACAATGTTGCGTATTTTAATTTTATCATACATAGCGCGATAAAGTATTGCAATTTTGTCGAAAAGAAAGAGATGAGATTTTAGCTGAAATAAGTCCCTTTGGGTCCCCTGAATATTTTTGACCCAGGTACAAAAAAAATATCTATGTGTGTATGTGTGTGTGTGTGTGTGCTATTTCAGAGAAATTACCAAAGTGTATCGGGACGAAACTTCATATTTAGAAGTTTTATGACCAAACTTCGAGCTGTTCTAAAGAGTCGAAAGGAACCGGATGTTTACTCTAGCATTATTCAGCGATTTTGCAAATGAGTCGCCATGTCTGTAATTTAGTCAAAATTGTTAAATAATAAATTAAAGTAGAGGAAATGCTGCATGAGCAAATTCCATTTTATCGACATCGGTCGTGTATGCATTAATATAAAACTAGTTAGCCAGGACATGACCGATATTTTAATTCTAATGAGAGTGGGTAGTGTCACACGCTTATCTTTTGACAAGCTAACTGGTTAACTAGATTTAATTTAATGCAGGCACGACCAATCACGATCTATAGAATCTCATACAGCTAAACTATTAATTTTATAAATTAGTGGTTAACGACTGTGTATGCTTAAAGAATAAAACTACCGCTTTCCTGACTGAAAAGCGGTAGTTTTATTAATTTTATATATAGTAGTCCTTAGTCATTAAATTGTGGAGTTGTGGCGTCAACGAGCAACGTCTTGTTTTAACCGCGAAGGAGAAAATGATAATCGTTGATGGTCCAGCAAAAGGTGAATCTGCGAAGAAGGTTGCCGATGAGTATGGTATCAGAACATCAACGATTGATGAAAGGAACTACTCAATCATTAAAAAATGTATGTCAAAATTGAAAATGGAGGCGGATGTTCATGTAGATAATCTAGGAATGGGCCTGAAAATGATAATGTTGAGCACGCGGTTCACACTTGGTTTGTACAAAAGCGTTCAAGGCCAGCCGATATCTGGACCTATACTTGCAGAAAGACGTTATTGTTTAATAAGAAATCTGATGTGCTCAGGAACATGACTACTATATCATACTATATGTAAAATTGATAGTTTAGCTGCACGAGATTCTATTTGATCGATATCGATCGTGTTTGCATTAATATAAAGTTAGTTAGCCAGGAGTTGACAAACATATCGATTCTATTGGCAGTAGGTATAGTCAAAACGTCATCAAAAGATCAAGTAAATTGCAATTGTTTAATATATCCCACTTGTTACACATACATTCTGTGCCCTGCCTTACCCAATGTAACTATTCTTGTCAAAGCAAATATTTCCATCCCGGAGAACCAGTTCGTCAAGTTGAATTTCCACCAAGTTCTTTATCAACAGCATAAAGACACCGTGATTGCAGTAGTATGAACATATAGAAAGATGAGAATTAGATACATTGATCAGACATATTACCAACTGGAGACCAGCAATCGGAGGACAAGGACGAAATAATTTTTTTTTAAAGAAATAAAATATAAATATGTATATAATAAATATAGAAATGTAAGAGAAACAAAAAAGAGAAAAACACAAATGTGGAAATAGAAGGTTTCAAAAGTGTGATTCTCTGTAGGTAAGATAATGAATCTTTAGAGCTTGCATCATTCCAACAGGAATGACTCCTGAAACAGGAATGAGGACCTTTCAAGGTTAGTTCCAGATGGTCAATTTTTATTCCTGTTTTGTTGCTTTTATGGTTGAAAATCTGTATCAAAATTTCCTATTTTGTTGATCAAAATTTAACAGGGAAATTAAAATGGAGGAACAGTCTAAATGACAACAAAACATTAAGACGTTCATGTTCCATCCGAAAAGTTAGCAAAAGTTTGCAAAATTTCAGTTAGGTATGCACTATGCACTCGGCCTTAAAATTCACCGACCGAACGAAACATCCGATCGTCCGGCAAAACCGCCTTGAAAAAGTGTCGACCGTATCGGCGCTTGATCTTGTCAGTGGCGGCTGGCGTGCCTTGGCGCAAACACAAGGCGTCCGTGTAAAATACTCTCGAGTTACAAATCCTGTTGTCGGTTGTCATTGCCGCATCGCATCGTCCACCTCGCCTGAAAATTGCCGATCGAATATTCCGCGCGCGACTGCGATGCCTACGACGATGTCCCCTCAGAGTCGAGTCGGACTATCCACGGTCTCGCAGCACAGAGACAGCGCTCGCCCCGATACCTGGAATAACCGATGTGCGCGCCTTTTCATCGCTCCCCGATAATTCGCGCTCTGATCCCCATCTGATTAGTGCGGCCTTTCACGCACGCTTTTCCTATCCGACGAGGACGCTCTTCTCCGTGATCTTCTATTTATGGTATATATACGTATATATTCACCTGACTCTCGCTGTGCCTGGTGGCGTTGACAGGGCCGGCGCTAAACCTGAAATAAAATGTGGAAACCCAGCAACCACCGTTTTTGGTGTTGTGTTGTGTGTTTCTTGAAAGAATAGTTGAGGTGGATGTTAAATTGGTCTCATTGTGGAGGTACAATTTCCTTAAAGAACTTAACCCAATTGATAAACAACAGCAAGTGTTGAAGTTTAACAAGTACGTTATCATTTAAATTATTAAAAGAGGTTACCATTGGCAGCAAATTGCGCCTCAGTAAAGGATATCATAATCTAACAAGAAAATGGTGATGATTTTAAACATAACTGTTATCAACTGCAGTTACACCTGGCACTATGTTCAAGTTCCTATGGACGGATTCTCTGAAATATTAGGAGTTCTTTTATCTAGCATATTGGCTACTCGAAAAAAATGGAAGGTCCATCTTTCCTTAACAGAATAATTGCGATTGGTTATTTTTGATTTATTATTAGCTAAGAAAGCTTTAGGGACTTTTCGAAATTGTAGTTTGAATGGAAACCAATGGCAATGCAGATATTATAGCTTATTGAAGGTTGATTTATTTTGAAGAATTATAGTTAATTTCATTATGCAGGACCCACTTAGTTTTTCCTTTATGTCCATACTTAATTCCTGTGGCCTATACTTTTTAACACATACCCCAAAGAAATCAAAATCGAGACTAATGGTAATTTAATCATATTAAAAAGCATTGTTGTTTCGTTTTACTACAATAAATTTAGATTCCACTGTTCTTAGCTCAATCATAAATCATCTTTTGTCAATTAAAATTATTTGAGTCTAGATATTACACCATTTCACATTTTTCAAGGACTGAATTCGATAAACATTCGATTAAACATTCGATAATTTACTACGGAGGCACAGCAATAGAAAGCACAGACTCTAGAAACAGTTTACCTTATGCCAATTTTAAATTTTTCTCAAAGTAAGTACTAAGAATTAATTAGAATTATTTAGTAAATTAGAACTATTTTAGTAAAGCAAAATAAATCATTTTTTTAATTTGATTAAATAAAAATGATTTTCGATTTTAACTCCCTTGTTAACAACTCGCGGATATGTTGAAATATAGCAACGGTTGAAAAATCCGTTCTTACAAAATTGACAAATTGAAATCAGTTGCTACGATATGTAAAATAACTTGTTAAAACTAAAGTTTTAGAATTGTTAAAACAATTCATTTTTATAGCAACTGAAATAGTAACTGATACAGAATTTAACTGATTATCGTATCTAAAAACTTTATCTACGAGTCACATTTAATAAGTTCATTGCATACGTTGCAATGTTCATTGAAATCATTATAATGACACTAGCGTTGTATAATAATGACTGAGTTCATTCAAATAATGACTTCATTGTTTTAACGAACTGTCATCAATATACAACGCTAGTGTCAAAACCTACGTGGATGACAGTTATGTGACAGTTCGCCTCACCATCATGGATAAATACATTTAAAATATTTGATATAAAATGAAATTTATGAGTCATAGTCATCCGACTCGCACACGACGGATATAAATCGCTCGCATGTTTACACGCTTGCCTATGGCTCGTGATTTATATCCTTACTTATGTGGTCATCAAATAATATACTATTAACATTTATAGTTATACAACAATTTATATATTTATAGATATTTCTACTACTAAAAACATCCTAAAAGAAATACAAATTTTTAGAGAGGTGTTTGGGCCGAATATTTTATATGGCTCGTGGTATCTACCAACACCTACTGTAATTATTCTGGTTTGGCTTTTAAATTACATTGAAAACGTATGTCATTGTAGGTACTGGGTATTACTGAAATACCTACGAAAAATGTTCTCAAACAACTAATTAATATAATGTATTCCACATATTTTCATATATCACAGAATATATCATATATATATATATATATATATATATATATATATATATATATATATATATATATATATACATATGGTTGGTACGGTGTGGGCTCCAACGCGTATGACAGAGTGTACGTTGTCACCTCATATATAACGTTGATGGCTCCAACATCGGAGGTGACAACGTATCGCCTTGTTTTCAACGGAAATGTGGTCTAGGTGGCTCAGGGAGCTCAAATCCAAAAATTGCGTCGGAGCCGATAACGTCCATTCTATATGTACGGACAAGTCATGTTAGTTCAAGCGTAGATCACGAGCGCTAGTGTCGCCCATACTAGATACGGCCGCTACGAAGTCACCTCCGCATATATGACTCCGTGTTTTGTACCGTACAACGTACGCTGTGACATCCGAAAAACGCTGGCAACGTTGCTGAGTTGATAGCGCAAGAAACATATATTATCTGCGTATTTTCGTATTTACTTCTGCTCTCGGACGCAGTTGGGTTGTGCATGGTACGCGAGATACAAAGGTTTCTGGTTCAAATCCAGGCCGTGGCTGATTTTTTTATTTCAAAATTACATCCCGTATGTTTTTATCGTTTGTTATTTATTTTGAATGGCATAGACTACTTTATGTCTACTATTCTAGTGTACGCACATTGCAAATATTATTTAAAATAAACCTAAATAAATTATTTGCGGTGCTATTACATCAATAAATTCTATAAATTCCACATACCTTTTCTTGTGTTCACCACAAATCCTATTAAATCAAGTACTCAAGTAGACATATTAAAAAGGTGATGCGGGAATTTTAAGTTTTTACGACTAAATAGTACATACCGTTTTTTGAAAATTTGAGACGTGAAAAGACTGACATAGACATGAAAATGTTTACTCTTCGCAGTTATATATTACACAAAAATATGAAGCAGTAGCCAAAGTTTCTCCGGGTGCCTAGGTATTTAGCTTATTTATTGTTTTTTTTATAATCTCCAATAAATACCCTATTGTCAGGGTAAACTGTAGGCAGCACAGAATAGTACAGCACCTAGTTTAGTTTATTGATCATCATTGTAGATATCAATTAAGGTAACAAGTTACAGTCGCGGAAAGATGTATGTTCGACTCCCATTTTTCTTTGGGCGAAATACTTCAAAACCTACACAACGAATTGTGAATATACACAGGGTGTCTCAACAGTGCGATCTCGGAAGATTATGCCTCTGTTAATGAAGATATTTTAAAACTGATTTCACTCATATATACACAAAGCCGCACATTGTAAAATTATTAGCGTGTATACAGTACCATAACATAGTACCAACCTAAACTTATGTTTTGTTCAATGGAACAACCTACATTTCGGCACAATTTTTAATTCCTCGCAAAATGTTACGACAATGAAAAATAACAGAACATACTGTAAACTTTATACTTTTTGATTTATTGGCATTTTTAAGGAAAAACAGCAGTCTAAGAAAGATTGTATATATCAATACCGGTTTTTATTTTATTGCTGTGGCTTCGATTATGATTACGTAAGAAGCGTTCAATAAGCGTGATTACCTGCCATATCCAAATTGTGCAAACAAAATATAGCAAACAGGTTTTTCTAATAAAGATAATTTTTTTAAATGGAACACCTTGTATAAAATGTATTTTTTGAATTATATGCATCGTTGTGCACGAAAAGTACTAGCACACACCAGTGCTAAAATAAACAATTGTATTGGTATCGTATACACACACAAACGGACAGACCGATCGATAGTTTTGCGTCAAACTCAGAGAAGGGCATCACTCAACTAACCCGAGATGAGTAACACTCATGATTAATGAAATCACTCGTCACTCATTCCTCGTTCATCATAAATTTAAGAATCACTTATCACTCATTAATCGTAGAACCAAGTGTTTATATTTTCACTGCCGGTAGCGACTGCATGATACTGTTTTAAAAATATGAAAAAGAAAAAACAATTTAATAGATTTTATTTGCAAAGTAAACCCACATTACTGTAAATGTAATGTGTGTATAGTTTGTTTTAATTTATCCAACTTTAGCTTATGATAAATATGCATTTTGATAGAGAATAAATACTTACTTTAATAAACGTTTTATATTTTTATTTTGACTAAAGAGAATTGAACTCATGTCCTAAATGAATCTAAATGCATTAATAATAACTATTTTGAATTATATCCGATTCTATGGTGATCCACTTATTAAGGGTACATTCTGGTGTACCATTTTCAAAAATGACTTATTATTTTATTGCTTATTTCGATTGCAGAACATTTAAAGAAACATTGACTATAAAACTGTCAGAAAATAATTCGAAAAATTAACGTTCCACAGCCAAAATCGAGCGGCTCGGCGAAGCCGATTATGTCACGATTATCGGCAACTTTTATTAACCATCTCCGATACGTACATCTTTCAATATTATTCACAAATTATTTTCTATAGTGTACCGACATTTCTCCTCTTTAAAATGACGTACCATTGGTTAATAGTTAATTTATCGAATTTCTTTGTGACGTTATTTTACAGTGTACTCTTTAAATGTTGTGCAATTTAAATACGCAATAAAAAAACATTAGTTTTTGAAAATGGTACACCAATGTACCAGTAAATGTAATTTAATGTACGTTGAACGTGTACGTATCGGACGTGTCATACAATTCTTGATATAATTAAAAAGAAAACTGAAGAAAGCATTCTACAGTGTAATTAGGGGGATTATTCAACTGCGAAATCAGTTATGCCTGTCTTTCTTTACATTCCAAAATTTCGAAATCAAAGAAGTGTTTTGTTTATATTTATATAATTGTCTATTTTCTTTTTTCTTTTTTGTCGCTTTCACGGTATTATGTCTGGTGAAAACAACAGTGCAATTATTTCTAATTAACCTGAAAAAATAGGTGCGGCTGTAATTGTTCATTCAGAACAAATCGAGCCAGATCTCCAAATCAAATAACATAAATGTCGGACAAATTTTTATAACACATATCTATAAAAAAAGGTAAGTTTTGGTTTAAAGATTTAGATTTTGTGGGTTTGTATAAAAATTGTATCCGCGCCTCTATTTTACTTTCATCAGTGTGAAAGTATATCGAGTTTCTATTATGTTTTAAAACAGTGTAATTTCTATTGAACAGTCATCACTCATTACGCGTTAATCCCGAGTAATCAGTGATGAAAATTTAATCGTGTACGGCAGTTATGAGTGGTGAGTACTGAAATCATCACTCATTCTGATGAGTGACCAATCGGTACTCATCACAACGAGTGATGATTAATTTTACTAATTAAAATAATTTTATAATCACTTGTTACTCAATCACTCGATTACCAAATGCCCAACTCTGGTCAACTCAATAAACCATACCACAGTAAATAGGGGGGGGGGGTATAAAAATGTGTATGTATTTGGTAAATAAAACTTGGCGTGCCCGAGAGAATTGTTTCAGTAACAGTTTCTATTTATTCCAATCAATTTATTCCATGGTTTTAGCGTCAATGCACGTATTTGGACAAAGCAAAACGACGGACTTTGTACAATTTTAAACGTCAATAGAGAGCTTGTAAAGAATATGTTAACAATAAAGCGCAGACCACGCATGAAGGTTGACGGCGCGGCGGTGACAGCTCTTTTTCTATTTTTTTTTTGTCAAAAAGTCCTAACTGGGAAAAGAAATAAGTATAAAATAATAAGTTTGGTATCGATATAACTCAAAAACTACTTAATAAATTTAAATTGGACTGTCACACATAAATTCATTGTATTTGTAGTCTGTCCTCAGCGTTGTACATTGACCTACGTTGCGAAGGCCGACGTAAACTATATAAATAAAAAAATCATCAAAAAATAAAATAATAACTAGTTGGGCAGTTTGACTTACATTGCGACAATAACAACATATAAATAGGGTAATTAGTTTTTGCACGGTAAGCATATTACACTTTGAACTTAGTTATCCAAGTTAAAAACATTTTATTACCCTTAGAAAAGCCCTTATAAAACCAATCATGTTTTGTTAGGAACTATAACCAAGTCCCATGAATATTGCCGTGTAATGCTTAATCATCCTCGGTAATATATAATATTCATATTAGTACTAAATACTTAATAAATGATTTTTAATACTATTACTAACAGGGAGTGTTTATTTTGTGAGAAGCGAGTTTATGGCCTATCATATACATGCTATATAATAATGGCCTATTGTGACCTCCGTAGGTTTGGCAACACCGCTGGAGTTATCAGCGATACATCAGTTTCCGTTCATATATAAATTGCGGAGGTCACTTCGTACCCTTTGTGTACCTTATATATGACTTACTAAAAAATCAAAAATCGTTTCCCCTCTTTTGATGCTCGTGTAGCGAAAGTTCCCCTCATTAAAAATATGCAATCAGGTCAACAATATATTATCTGGAACACCCGGAGCCGAGGTTGCCTGCTCTATATGCCGGAGGTGACAACTTAACACGTATACATATATATATATATATATATATATATATATATATAACTGTCATCAATATACAACGCTAGTGTCAAAACCTACGTGGATGACAGTTATGTGACAGTTCGCCTCACCATCATGGATAAATACATTTAAAATATTTGATATAAAATGAAATTTATGAGTCATAGTCATCCGACTCGCACACGACGGATATAAATCGCTCGCATGTTTACACGCTTGCCTATGGCTCGTGATTTATATCCTTACTTATGTGGTCATCAAATAATATACTATTAACATTTATAGTTATACAACAATTTATATATTTATAGATATTTCTACTACTAAAAACATCCTAAAAGAAATACAAATTTTTAGAGAGGTGTTTGGGCCGAATATTTTATATGGCTCGTGGTATCTACCAACACCTACTGTAATTATTCTGGTTTGGCTTTTAAATTACATTGAAAACGTATGTCATTGTAGGTACTGGGTATTACTGAAATACCTACGAAAAATGTTCTCAAACAACTAATTAATATAATGTATTCCACATATTTTCATATATCACAGAATATATCATATATATATATATATATATATATATATATCACAAAATTTGTGAAGAATACAGTGATCTGAACATTTGGACAAACACTGGCAAATATAAAAAAATACAATTTACAACCGATTTTGGCATGCATTATTAATTATTAGACTTAATTCACTATTACTGTTTTCAGGATTTACAAAAAAAGCAGACTGGAATTAGTTATCACTTGTCAGGCTCAGCATTTCAAAAATTGTAATTTTCGCAAATTATGTAATAGGAAATTTGTGAATTAATATTTAAACTCAAAGTTTATGGATTAAGTTTTTATTCGGCTTATAATTGTAGCAAGCAAATTCATGCTACTAAATAACACCTATTCTTTTAAAATACAAAGTGGTACGTTTTTCTTGACTTATACTGCCGGCAGGGAACCCAAACTATTTTTTTAAATTATAAAACAAGCAGTGAACAAATTCAAAAATGCCCATAGTTACTTATTGTATAATTTATTAATGTATTGTATTATTAATAATATTTGATACTCTCAAACAAACTTTTGACCAAGTTCAATAACAAGGGCATAATAATGATAAACAACTTATAAAAACTATATGTAGATTCTTGTTTTGTATGACTCGACAATTTTATTACATGGTCGCGTAACTAACTGATTTGTAACAGATACCCAATGGAATACAGTGACTGACCTTTGTCGATTATTCGGTGTATCGTCGTCCAAATTCGGTCATGTAACCTACACTCCTTATGGATGTGTTCTTTTTTCCTCTCGAAACTTTTATCTACAAACTCCAACGCAGTAATGCCTTAGATATCGACACTGTAATTATCCAAGAACCTTGTTAAGTCTTCTCAGGCACCCCCAAATAGAACCGTTAAGATACTATCTCCGTAATTTTTTCATATCTCGTTTATATAGCGAGCGTTTATTATGTCGGAAGAAACATTATTATGAACTGAAATTAAGTCATTATAGGATCACGTGGAGTTGGAAAAAATCACGACAAAGGGGCACGATAATAATGGAACCTATTTAGCACGTACTAATATATAATTAAGGAGTATATCGTTAGAAGTGAGGCGCCGTTTATGGTAAAACTTGTGGAAAAGTGGCTCAAATTATCAAATTACGCCGCTGGGAGATTGTATCGCGCGCTATGGAGCAAAAATTGCGACGTATACCGGACGATCATAATGGCGTTCTAACAGAGCAATCGGATAGGTTATTAAAGCCGTTTTATTCACACGGTTCCTTCATTTAGCCGCCTTTGTAAATTTTAATCGTAACACAAAGTATAAAATGCGCTGCGTTTCATCATACAACATTTTTAGCGCACTTTGTAGAACGCTATACCTTTCGATAATGGAGATGCATTAAGCGATATAATAGACGCAATATTGCCTCATATAGATTTGCATACGGTCTTTGTTTACAAACTAAAAAGTGTGTTAGTAAATCAACTAATAAATTGTACTATAGATGACGAACATTTTTATGAAGGGATAAGCCAGTAGCACCGTATAGGAGATTAATGCTCACGAGATGATGAATCAAAAGAAATGGGTATTGAAAAGGGAAAATGGGTTAACTGTCAGTGAATTTTAATATTTGCGTACTACCTTTAAAATATTGTAATAATTAATATTAAAATTAACTAAATATTACCTTTTTGATAAAGAAAATTTGAAGAAGCACATAAGACATTTCAATGTCTGGAATAAATAAAATATATAACAAATAGGAAAGGAAATTTATGAAACCTAGTAAATTAATCTTCATTTGAAATAAGATGACATACTATCTTTAATTACTAAGATATCAAACAGAATTATAACAACGATATCTTAAATATTATTTCATACGAAGGTTTCTTGGAAGTGAAGATACGCACTGTAAGGTTAGAATTCTTGGACATATTAGATTTTAAAACATTGTAGTAATAGTAATATGTACAGTTACATAATCAACGGGTGACAATTGAAATCAAAAATCAAAACTGACAACAAAATTAACTTATTAAGTTGAACAACTAAGTTTATTAACAGAATATTAATCGAGACATCATGCCTTATTATTCAAAATTTTCTAGGTAATTGGCTGCGCCATCTAACAGCTTTTTGATAAAGATGTTTCAATATATTCACAAAATCTTCTTTTGTTATCTTACGTCTTTTAGTCAATTAGATTTGAAAAATTTTGCTGTATTATCATTGGATTCTTTAGTCTCGTTACGTACATTTAATAGTAAATAGAAAATTATACAACATATGGTTGGGTGGTTGATACAGTTAATTTAGGCATATAGTTCATATAAACATAGGTACGTGTCATTCGTTAACGTCATCGATATAAATTATATTTTTATTTTTCAAAAGTGACAAACAATAATAGTCGTCATATCAAAACGGCTGAGGTGTAAAAAATCCCAAAAACACAATTTGTAAAATGCAACAAAACTCGAAATTTACCAAGTATTTTGAGGAGTTGTGAGGATATCCAAAACATGTTTATACTACAATAACACACAAAGTAAGGAAGTTATGATCTACTTAATATTTACAAAAAATACACACTATATTTAATCTGTAGCAAACTGGATGCTGTCTTCCGGTTTGTTCTACATCTCAAGGCAAACTGAATGCTTTCTCTCTAAAAATTCAACCCTATTTTTTCAACCATTCTTTCTCAACGATTTCTTTAAGATGTAAAACCGCTTCCACTAAAACTCACATATAACTCAGGCATAGGTTTTAACCCTAAAAAACTAACTCTGCAAATTGGTAAATACCTTCTGCCCTGAACAACATACCAAAAGTCCTAAAAAGTCCTATGTCTGCGTCATGCTTTTTTGGGGTATTCTACATGATGAACTAAAAGCCTCCCTCGCACCAAAATAGTATGGATTACTACAATATCTCATACACCCTATTTTATTTCTCTTCAACTGTCTTCATTTCATTCCAAAAAGTTATCTCCTGATACATCTTACAACCTACTGTCTGGATTGAAGTAGGTCATTTAAGATATCACAGAATAACAGAAACTAAATCATCGAAACTTGGAAACTTTTTTTTATTTAACATCACTTCTTCAATTAAACAAGTAGCAGTCAATCTTCCAAGGTAAATTTAGCATTCCTTTTTCGATTAGACTTAAAAACTAACTCAATTGAAATATCAGTTATTCATATAAGCTTCGGCATGATTAGGTGTGCTTGGAAACTCCACAACGATGAGTATTGTTAGAAATATGGCCCAATACTTGCGATTTTACCGGAGGCACTCATTATTGACTAAAATAGTCTTTAAAGCCCTTTAAATTGAATTAACCATCTACCATATTCTCGAGATGTGGTAGCTTTTACAAGTGTAGGTTCTTATAGAAATACTAGTGATGAATTCCTTCATTTGCATCAGTTCTAATGATTTGGAATAAATAAAAGAACTGGTCTTTTTCTGATGTAGTTGTTTATTGCACTTATGGCTACCAGGTTTCGAACCTCGAACCTATTATCTATAATAGCGCGAAGAAAAATAATTGTAAAATAAATGTATACTGACGCTTGGCATTGATGACGAACCTGAGGTTCGAAAGCAGGTAGCCATAAGTGCAATAAACAACTACATCAGAAAAAGACCAATTATTTTATTTATTCCAAATCTTATAGAAATCCCTATACTTTAAAACTGATCATAGATATCAAATTTAAATCATAATGTTGTAGTATGAGAATAGAAATTTTCCACGATCTCACCTATACTATCGTTACGGTATTAATCGTATCAACCAACGTTTAAATTAGAATCATGTAATCCGAGCTGTTGCATACACCAGCATCATTGACACTGATCTTGTTATATAGCCTCTCAGCGAGCGTCTCCGAGCCAAGCCGTAATGCACAATAAACGTAGCAGGGGCGCTATAATTTCGAACAAAATACGATTCACTTTCACCGTAAATAACCTAATAAATTCCGATATTTACAAGAATGTCCGTGAATAGAATCCACAAACCCACTCGTAAAAAATTTAAACTTTGTTATAAATCACATTAAAAGCGGCTCTCGTAATTTATTGCTCGTGAGATTTTATGATTGAACTGAGAGACAGAATAAGACGAAAAAGGAGCGAAGAAGAAGAAGAAGAAGAAAAAAATGTATCGTTTGTTTGGGTTAAATATCATCGGGTTGCAGTTAAACAACGGGTGGGATCTGATATGTGTAACACACGAGCCGGAGCCGTGGACAGTACCGCAGTATCGGAGAAGGCAGAAGAAGAAAGGAAAGGAATTTTAATTTTTATCGTCCTGGCTGAGGATAGGACATAGACGAGCTGGTCCCAATCTTTTATAAGACCCCCGCTGCTCCGAGAACCGTATGCATTTTCGTTTTATGTTACTGTCCTGTTATAAGGGGGGGTTGTATATCACGACAGTGCGAGTTGTTAGTCGCTGGACTCGTTTGCTGTCGCGGGCTACATCACAAACCGTGGCCGGTAAAACCAGCGCGGTTCGGTCCTCGCAGATGTTACAAATACCCGTGGCATAAATCCCGAAATAATTACAAGAATTAACCGCTTATTCTTCTTATTCTTGATGCATAACTTTGGACAAATTGCACTGGACTCCTTGTAATCTTTTTGATGGTTGATGGTTGGTACCTACGTACCAACGTGTTTGTTACGGTACTTTAAACAACTGATTGCAATTGCAAATTCTAAAATTATAACGTACAGTTTGACAGTTATTTGTTTGAATTTACTGCCAAACAAACTTCTGACTTGTGTCCGTCTATTAACGAAAGCTATATAAATATGATTGTTTTTATGAATGATAATACTAACGTATAGAAGAGAAAAAAAGATATTTTATCAAATATTAAAAATAAAGAAAATTGTTAAAACGTCCAAAAACTTTTAAAGTTGCCAATATTTTTCCCCCTATGATTTATGTCGTCAAACCCAAGGTTTGTCAGGTTTAAGAAAAATTTAAATAAACACCCCTCAAAAGTTTCGAGTGGGACCAACAATGATGACATCAACTTCCGGTTGGAATCTGAAGTTGATGATAGACTTTGGTACAAACTTTAGACACAACATGGGGAAAATATCTTGTGGAGGTATCATACAATAGCTATTTTAACTAATTCTTATCACTTAACTTCACTGAACAAAGTTATATAGAAATAAGAGGTGTAAAATATGATTGAATAATTTCTTGAGAACAAAATAAGTTTTGCTTGAAGCCTTTTTCACATTATACAGTGTGCGGCAAAAGTCAGTTTACGCTGTCGGGTATTCGTGCATGCGCGTTTTTTTTTTTTTAATTTTTGATGTTATATCTTTTCGGAAATAAATTTTTTGCCATTATTTTTTGCGTTTTTCTCTCATATACAAATCGGTAAACTGACTTTTGCCGCACCCGGTATAACTAAAGAGAATTTTGAAAAAATCTGTTATTTCTAAAATTAGTACCAATACCACCATTCTTCGGTTAGGTATGTGAAATTGGCATTGCCTATATCCGATTGATTTACTTTTGTTTATGTCAGGCAAAAGCATAACAAAAAAGAAGGAATAATAGACTTAATATTCGAATATTAGCATCTGCATCAGCAACATAAAGTCTTGTCGCTGAAGTTAAAATACCGCCACCACTAAATATAAAAAAAAGAAAAGTAAACCGATTTTGCCCATTCACGAACTTTCAGATCAATAACTTCAAAATCACGGCAGTTATCGTGTACACAGACGGACATTTGTGGCACAGTCAATATAAGCCTCACCACAGTAAATATGGATGGTATAAAATAAATGATAAGCATTCAATTCCACGAATACTTATAAAATAAAACGTAATTAAACACAAACTAATAAAAATTGCTGTGCAAAAATCAGACCTGATGTACTATTTTTGTTACATAAGACTTTTTGACACGTCATTTCGATTTTTCTCGTGGATGTTAAACCAGAAGCAAACATTATCCAAATTTAGGACGTGATGGAGACTTAGTTTAGTACCAGGTTCATTATCTACAAAAATAACAATCAAGATGACGTACCTTTTACATTTTTCATTTTTGTAAATATAAACATTTTCTCTTTTAATCATCCCATAAAATTTGGGAAATTTTAATCAAATATAATAAGTAAACAGTTTACGCGGCCATCCAAAACATCAATTTCCTGGAATTGGTGCTTTACATAATATCGTCATTTCTGTACTATTTTAATACATCTTTGTGTACTAAAGATATGTAATTTGTCATATATAGAATCTGTTGTGACTTAGGGGCTGTTGGTCACGAAGAACCCAGCGTTTATGAGTAAATACAACTATTAATTATACAACAACTACAACTACAATTTTACATCTAAAGGAAAGATATAGACCAACTTATTTAAAATCTATAGTATTTTTGCTGTAGCTTTTCCTCGTAATATATCTAAAACACATAAATAGTCATATAGACAGTATCCACATAGATAGTGGATACAAACTATTATAATTTACTCGAATAATTATCTACATTTTGACGTATGTAATATAGTCATGCAGCAATATTTGACAAAGTTATAAATATATTTTCAAACGCAACTCACAATACTGTGTACCTACTACGGTGCAGTGTCGCTAAAGTTGATATTTTTTATTTTGAGGTTAAATTTAGGAAATTCCCTGCAAGAGGTGGGATTTTTAATAAAGAAAAAATTAAAATTATATCTTTTTCTACCTCCGCAATCCGTGTAAAAAATACCTACTGTACTTGTTTTAACCTGTATTAACCTTTATTTTGTTGATCTGTAACGCAAAAGAGTGTCTATTACAAAGTTGAATAATAAAAGTAATATAGTATTTTGCAAAATATGGGTTGTGCAAGTAGCAAATTTTGCATATTAAATTAAAGAATAAAGTTGGTACTTTTGTGCATATATCGTAAAATAGGAGTTGTTGCAGAGAAAAAATTAAATGGAAAAAATAGGCATTCTCTAGTTGCAAAACCTCAAGTTTTGCGTACTATTTTCGCATTGTGTATCTTTAGCGGTCGATAAGCAATATTGCTACAATAATTAATCGGTTAATCCCTGTTGTTAATAACCCCTAAATCATGATAATGTGTATCAAAAGCACAAGGACGACCATAGGGTTATCGGTGTACTTAGTCTATGTTTTGTTTTGTAGCGAGACCTGATGATGGTGCTTGAAGCATTGAAATCGATAGTCTCATAAACAATTTTTTAAATAAAGACTGCTTCTCCAAGTTCAATTTATTTTGATTTTGACTACTACACGAACATGGAAGACGTGAATGTTTTCATCAATCAAGTTAAGAATACATATGTGTAAAACGAAAAAAATATCTCATTATTAGCAAATCAACAAACTGTAATGCCATTATCGGGTTACAACCAATCGGGTATATCAATCGATACGTCCAAGCATTCTGCATTTCATTGGACTGTATTATAAGGAAAATATTATTCCAACCCGAAGAAACAAGCAAGAGTATCATTCATTCAAAACATAAAGATGCATACATTAATATGTCTAATGCACAACAAACCACACCACGGAAGCAACCATCGTTATTGATATCACACACTTGCCTGCTTACTCCATTATTTACCCATTTAATGAATATTGCGTTCCGCTGTAAGTAGCATTTAAATACCGAGTAGCATAAATGGAAGTAATAAAGTAGCCCGTTTAAAAAATCAGGTGGTATCTCCGGGGCTCGGGCAGATTTCTCCAGCCCCGATCGAATATCAAGCCTCATGCTTGAGGAGGAGGAGGAGGAGAGGCCGCAACAAATTTATTATCATCGCAAACAAGAGATGGCCATATAAGCGAGCCGGTCCAATTATCGTTATCATCTTGCCGAAAAATTTGATCCAAATAACAGTGCGTAGATCGTGTACACGAACGTGATTATTACGTGCCATATATCAGCGGGGTACTTCGTTAACAACAGAATCCACCGGCCAATTAAGAAATAAATTGCCCCCGAGTCTGCTCACGTGGCTTAAAGTGGACCGTGCGAGGACGTTATTTTGATGAAGGGCCATTCGAATTTGGTGCGGTGCGTGAATTGCGGTTGTAAATTTGGGTTTCTGGGAGGAAGCCGTTGACCTTTGCAACACAACTGCCAATAGGCCCAGCTTGGGTAATCTAAATATGACTGACTATCTTACTTCAACGATATGCAAATAACTTGTCACCAGTAAATATGGTTAAATGATGTAAACTGTTTTCATTATTAGAAACCAACATTCAACATTCAACATCCAATAGAAATAAAGCTACTAATTTGGTTTTATACAAAACTATTCCAACCATATTTCTTTGACACGAGTATGATTCATAGAGCTGTTAAAATCGAATCTAACATTGGAAAACTGAGCAACTAACAAGAAAATTAAATCTGCGGCTGTTCTCGCAAATGGAAGATCAAAATTATGAACAATCTACACTTGTGCACTCTAGAAACAAACACATTCCAAATTCAAATATTATCTCTAGCAAAACGTTACATACCTATACCTAACCTCACGTTTGATATTAAATAATGGTCTGTACATTTTTGTTTCAGCATTAGCAAGTTATACGTTCGTTTAGTCTCTCCAGTACTATATGTGTGTTTTCATGAATATAAGAAAGCATCTTGTCAACTTAAGAAAAAATGGGGACAAAACAGGACATTTTAACATGTGTAAAATAACCATGTGAAATAAAATGTTCTTTATGGCTTCAGTCTTATAGAATACAGGGTACAGCTTAATGAGAAACACAATTTAATTACTTTTTATATGTTTCAACAATATTTGTGGGTAGGTATCCGCTGTCAACTAAGTTCACACAAATGAATTTGGTTTGAAACATTTTAACTTGCAATGACAAATTTACAAAAACGCAAACGTTCTAAAAACGTACATCTTTTTCTAAATAAGTGGACTCATTTCACAACTTCTGCATTCAACATGAGATTCTACGGAAGAAGGGTTACTAAAATAAGTCACTTGTTTTTTGTGATTTAAGTTACATTGTTGAATTTTCGACAAATTATGTAATTCGAAATCTGTGAAATTTTAATTCTGCTCTGCCTATATATTGTATTGAAAGAAAAGTAAAATAGTGTTTGTGATATATTTTGTAATGCAAAGCTAATTAATTTTTCTTAAACTTTGAAAAAGTTTGTGTTCTATATATTAAAGAAATATCCGTAAACAAATTAAAAATAAAAAGCATCCTAATGTGTTCAAAAAGGTGTTCTTATATTTTAGTATTTGGGAATAAATTAACAAATACTTTAATTATACCTGAAACTCAATTGACGAACTAAATACAGTGAGCAGTATCTACTACGTTTTCTTGTATAATCACATTATTGAAATTTGATTATAAGAAAAAACGGTAAAAAATTGTCATAAAATAGAAGACCTGTAGATGAGATCAAACGTTGTTCAGTAGATCTAGTGTTGAAATAGTCGATCTGCCAACACTGTTACCAACTTTGGTGAAGGAAAATGAATTTTTAGGTAAAAGAAAAAATATTACTTACAAACAATTTTTGCTTGTATACAAAATTTGCACTGTGGGCAAAAAAAAAACGGTACAAATTCTGTCACTCTCACTCGTATGTCCGATAACATTTAGTCAATTCAAATATTTCCTTAAAAAACGAATTGCTTGTAATGTGAAGATTGAAACCATACCGTAATCGTAATAACAGAACGTTTCAATCCAAAGTTATGTTGCTTTATGTTTGACTTTGCTACATATCTGATAATATCGGGTCAATTTAATGTGAAATGAAAGGTGTATGAAAATCAATAGGTAATGATATTTATCTTGTTTTGATCAAAAACTACAGTACCTAGAGATTTTATAGCGCCTTCTACAGGATGATTTTTTCATGTATAGGGAAAAAATTTTAAACAATGTTTTTTATTGTTTTTACTAAAAACCAACGGAATTTGACGTTTGTAGCAAACACATTGCAACGGCTCGCGAAATCTAATTGTGTACTGGAGTTATCTTTAAAGTCCGTGGAGAAGACATTGGACTTATTTTCTTCTTTGTCTTGTTTTTGTTTGTTTTTGCAAAAATTGAATCGGAGCTGGAATCAGGAAAGTCACATCACATCAAACCAAGGCTTCTTGTTTATTTTTATGTCATGTTTAAATGAAGATCAGCCTGAACCCTGAATACATTGTGTTGCTCCTTTCTTCGATATTTTTGATTTGAAGATAATGAAAAACTAAACTAAACGTTTGCCATATCTCTCCAGCATCTCTAAAGATAACTCAAGTACGCAATTGGATTTTTCGTGCCTAGGTAATGTTATCGTAGCAAACGTCCAATTCCACTGCTTTTTTAAGTAAATGCAGCAAAAAAACGATGTTTCAAAATATTACACTGTATACTAAAAAATCACCTTGTATACGATGTAATGAAAATTCTACTGTCCCTTTTGATTAAAAGTAAACAAATATCATTACCTACTAATTTTATTACACCTTTCATTTCGCATTAAATTGACACGGTATCATTAGAAATGTTGCATAGCCATACATAAAGCAACATAACATTGGATTGAAACGTTCAATTATTGCGAATATGGAATGTTTTCAAGGTTCATATTATAAGCAATTAGTTGTTTAAACAAATGCGTGAATTTACTTAATATGAACAATTGAAAATTTGTACCGTTTTTTTTTTTTGGCCCACACTGTTTTTATTTTACTGAATTAAATACACCTAATAAATTAATAAATACAACAAAATAATATAAGATATTAAGTAGGTATGAATGGTAAAACAATAACCATTTTTCAGGCGGAGACACACGCCATTGAAGCATGCGCCCAAAAATGCATACGAATGATTCTCCGTAATATCAAAGTGTGCATCTGCTCAGAGAGCCAAACACTAGGTAATTAAATCAGTCACGTGCAAATCCAAAGCGGGTTAGAGTTGCAAGCAATCCTTACGTCAACTGAATCAAAGGAAACAAAACCACCGATAGATTTGAAAATCAAAGGATCTTAGGCCCCATTTTACGGACCCGAGTCCTTCTTAGGCATACCGAAAGATCATGTCAAGCAAAGGATTCGGAGTTGATCGAGTTTTCAGCTACAAGGACAAGACAGTATATCGAGCTGCGTCCTTCAAAAAAAGGATATAGGCATCGAAGAACTCTAATTTCATAAGGGGAAACTCCACTACCGCACTCGTCCTCTTGGATATGTCAAAGGCTTTTGATAGTGTAAACTTTGAGTGCATCCTGGCTAAGCTGGAGTATTATGGAATTCGAGACGAGATGCTGAACTGGTTTAGACACTACCTCTCCGGTCGAACCTTTAGAACAAAGGTCGACGGTGTCGGTTGCTCGAGATTGGTCAACGTGAGTTCTGGTGTTCCACAGGGGTCAGTGCTCGGTCCCCTTCTGTTCAATATCGTCACGTCTGATCTTCCGGAGAAACTATCAAATTGCAGCTGCCATATGTACGCGGATGATCTGCAGATCTACACACCAATTTACGATGAAGATATCGAAGAAGGGATAGTAACCATAAATGAAGATCTGACCCGAATTTTCAATTGGTCAACGAGTAACTCACTTCAACTAAACCCAGTCAAGTGCCAGGTTGTCTTGGTCGGGGGACGGGATAGTGCGATGCGCGTTCGTGACTCAGTGCCCAAGATCAGTCTAAATGGCACCGCGTTGCCGATAGTAGAGACAGCAAGAAATCTCGGTGTAGTTGTGGACTCCAACCTATCCTTCGACGATCACGTTAACAAACTTTGTCAACGGTCCTACGCCAAACTGAAGCTTTTATACCAATTTAAAAATTTATTGCCAACAGATATAAAACTTCTGATTTCAGATTCCCTAATATTGTCAGCTGTGAGTTATGCCGACGTTGTCTATGGGCCCTTTATTACACAGTCAGCTAAGCGACGTCTTCAGAGCATCCAGTATAGCTGCCTGGCATACGCAACTGGTTGTCCGAGACGTCAACATATGTCTGAGGTACTTCGAGGAGCTGGATGGCTGAGAATGGAGGAGCGTCGTTTCATGCATTATGTTGGTGTGGTCAGATCAGCAGTTGTCGATGGACAACCCTCTTACTTAGCACAGAAGATTCAGCTTCGAGAGGGCGCTCACGGAAGAAACCTTCGACATGTTTCAACCACTGCCTCTGTCCCGCAACATAGAACGGCATTGTTCAGAAGATCCTTCAGCTATCTTGCCTCCCATATAATAAACACTGTTCTAAACAATGTTGGTTTCAAAAGCAAGCAGACTGTCTCTAGATGCTTAAAACAATCGTTTATTAATGGAGACCTTCAATCTGAGAATCTCTACTAATTATTAAAATTTATTCAAATTTATTACCTTTTTCAAATCTATACATGTAGAGTAAGGGTTATATTTTATATCACTATATGTGTTATGTATACCTTTTGTAATTTCTATTTATTACAATAAAGAATATTATTATTATTATTATTATTATTATTATTACAAACAATCAAACCTGGTTGATGTAA
This sequence comes from Melinopterus prodromus, assembly GCA_964023965.1. Taxonomy (NCBI): domain Eukaryota; kingdom Metazoa; phylum Arthropoda; class Insecta; order Coleoptera; family Scarabaeidae; genus Melinopterus; species Melinopterus prodromus. Next base: position 18,979,901 of record OZ030390.1, on the reverse strand, counting down.
TTCAAAAGGTAGGAAAGCCCAACGACCCTTCTCGTTTTACCCACATGTACAATTATAATCCAATTTTGGAAATACTCCACAATATCCACTCAAGGCTATTAAAAAAGCATACACGCCATGATAAAATATTGTCAGCGGTCCACACACAGATCGCAGCATACATACTTAGGCGTTCGCGGCATGGGACACGTACCATCGTGCCGTATTTGAGAAAAGGTACGTCCGATATCTAAAAAGCACTGTTATTCGGTGCTGTGGCACTTTTTTCGAGATACCGCCGTGATCCGGGACCGTTTGTTTATGGATCCAGCTTGCGGTCGTCGCCGGCCGCGGACACGTCCGCTCCTCTGCTATGTTTTATCTGTCGGTGCTTAGGAAACTGTGTGTGGTCCGCGGCAGCAGATCGCAGTAGCCGGCATACGTGGCTTCGGAAAAAAAAAATTACAACACCTAATACATTCCATAAATGTTTCTATTTTCCGTTCAAAAATTTTAATTGCGCCGCTCTAGACTAAATAAAGAGCTCCGATCGATTCCTATGATTTGGTTTTATGGTTGGCGAGCTCGAGCTGCGTATGGTATCGATGTGCCATTATAAAAATGTTAATTCAATTAACTCCAATTAGTGCAGAGATTTAATTGAAGCTTTGGTCCGCAGACGTGGTAATTACCTAGTCGCTGGTTAGATTTATACGTTCGATATACTTTTCTAAGGTAAACGCTGGCCGTAAACAAATCGCTCGCGTGTTTCACATTGCTCTCGGACTGTCACTGCATTATTCATAACCACATATGGACCAGACGATCCGGCGTATACAACTTCTGTGCGGTGGCACAGAACCGAACGGCAAGTTTTGTTATTGCCTTTGACGTAATTGGCGCATTTTATTATGCTAAACATTGCTTATAAATCCAGTAGACCTATCGTTGCAGACAAACAGTAATGAAAGCCATGTGAAGATAACCGAAGACGGTTATGCCAATAACCGGAGCTTGGTAGCGAACTGCAACTATTCGTGCTTATTAGAGGAGAGAAGAGCTGTTTACTTGCCTAATGAATCGTTATGAAGAACATCTTCTCATATGTAGTTCCAAACGTGGTTAAGAGTCAATTCCAGATGGCGGTATAAGTGGTACTTTGTCGAACTCATAGAGGCTTTCTTGGTTACTGCAGGTAGTTAATTAATCTTATTTTAGCTATATTAGCTCCATATATTCTTTATCTCTTATAATATGAAGTACTAATATTTCTGTGTATTGGTTGCACACACAGAAATAGTTGTCTAATGTTCATAAAATCACATTGTTAACATAATTTGTTTGTTCTAGGACAACACATACTTGTAATAACAATATTTCTTTAATACAAAACAACCTAAATATTTAGTTTAAGAAGACGATTGTTTTGATTTAAGAAAGTCGTTGTTTTGAAAATAATGTGAAGGATGGCGATAAATGGCGCTTTAGTTTCTCGTCGTAAGAGAGATCTCCTAGTACCTACAGGATATGTAACCGCATATATGTCTAATGTCTATGCAGCATCAATGGTTGTGCTATTATACTGTCAATGTGGCTGACTAAGAAGGGAACTGGTGTCTTCTTCAGTTGAAAAATAACAATATTTTTCGTAAGATTCATTAAATGCATTCCATGTAAAATATTATTTCTTTCATAATACCATGTTCATATTTAAAAGAAGTAGGTGAATGTTTGATCCAAGTATGTGGGCTGATTAATCTAAATGCCCGACCTTTTTATTTCAAAGAACAACTTCTTAAGTCAAATACTTACAGTATCCATTTACAATAGTACAATCTTAAAGTAAGATATCTGTAAGTTTTTAATTTGCCCGTTTCTGTTTTAGTTCTAACGTTTTAAATGTGTGGAAGAGCAGGACAACTTGGAAACAAGTGTGCTAAACTCCGACGAAAATATAAATATGTAATATTAATATCAATGTTAATAAAGCCATTATTTATTTATTTGTTTTTTTATTATTTATTGATTATTTATCTTCAGGTTCACATGCCATTTGTAATCCATTTTCAAATGTATTTAGCAATAAAACAGAATTTCTTCATTTGATTAGTTTATCTACGTGATATAATCTATTAACTAGGAAGAAACCAGCAGATGAAGAAGACCTACTTTCTTTCCTTTTGTGCTTTGATTTCTAAATCTTCAGGTAATATGAATTATGTGGCTGGACAAAAATATCATATCACAAAATTTGGGAATAGAATGGTATTCTTTTTTACTTTTTCTAACTTTATTCTTCTTTATATATTTCTGAAAAATCTGATGTGGCCAGGCACTTGACTTTATCATACAAAATATAAAATCAATAGTTTAGCTGCATGCGAATTTACTTGATTGAGATAAATCGTGTCTGCATTAAAATTAAACTAGTTAGCCAGGGACAGATATTTTGATAGTCAATAGTATCAATAGTAGGTATTGTCAAAGCATCAGCATTTGACACTACCTACTGTCATCAGAATAATAGTTATTTATTTCACAAGTGCCGAAAGTACGGTATAGCGCGACGAGCGGTGATGCGACGCGACACCGAAGGCGGAGCGTCGTCGTCGCACGTGAGCGAGTCGCGCTATCTAGTTTTTGGCAGGAGTGACATCAACGTTTTTTGTGTGGCTTGTTGAGAAATGCGTATTTAAAAAAATATTTCAAAATTGTTATATTTCTGTCTACGAAACGTCAAGTTTAAAAAGCTAATTCAAATTCTGACTAAAATATAACTACACTCATCGCTATACTTTATTTACAATTTTCTCAATGTATTGTTTGTACAATTAGATATAACAACGGGTTGATATTTCTTATCAAACAAACAATCAAATCGGTTATCTTATTTTATTTGAATTCTGTATTTTGTACGTTGCCGCACTATATAGAGCGGCAACGTTCCATAGCGGTTCTCCAGCAGCTGTTTTCGAGTGTGACAGCCATAGACATTTCTGTGGTGACAGCATAAAAAATCTGATGTGGCCAGGCACATGACTTTATCATACAATATATAAAATTAATAGTTTAGCTGTATGAGAATCTATTTGACTGAGATAAATTGTGTCTGCATTTTGATAGTCAATAGTATCAATCGAAGGTATTGTCAAAGCACGCTACCTACTGCCATCAGAATAATAGTTGCTTAACTCACAAGTGCCGAAAGTACGGAATAGCACAACGAGAGGTGATATGGAGGTGATGCGGCGCGTCACCGATGACGAAGCGTCGTCGTCGCATGTGAGCGAGTCGCGCTAGGTAGTTTTCGACAGCAGTGACATCAACGTTATTTGTGTTGCTTTTTGAGAAATACGTATTTTTAAAAAAATTAAAAAATGGTTATATTTCGGTATAGAAAATGTTAGGTTGATACCACTTCTACGAAATGTCAAGTTTAAAAAGCTAATTCAAATTCTGACAGATTTATATTCGTTCATGACACTGTAGATGACGTTCCATAGCGGGTCTCCGAGTGTGACAGCGTGGTGACAGCCATAGACATTTCTGTGGTGACAGCACAAAAAAATATTTGTCAAAATCCTGGCTACTATGTAGTTTAATATCCATGCAGATGCGACCGATCTCGATCAAATAGAATTTGCTCTTGCAGCTAAACTATTAATTTTACCAAAAAATGTCATAGGCATAAATTATTCAAAATTGCCTCTGCTTTAATTTATTATTTAACTATTTTGACGAAATTACAGAAATGGCGGCTCATCTGCAAAATCCTTGAAAAAGGCTTAGAATAAACTACCAGTTCCTTTGGACCCTTTTGAACCAAAAGCTTTTCAGCTCTAAGTTTGGTCATAAAACTTCTAAATATAAACTTTCGTCCCGATACCTTTAGTAGTTTTTCCGGAATCGTCGTCACAAAAATCGTTTACACACGCACACACACACACACACACACACACACACACACACACACACACACACACACACACACACAGACATTTTTTTGTACCTTGGTCAAAAATGTTCAGGGGACCCAAAAAGACCTATTTCCGCTAAAATCTCAATTTTTACTTTATCATACGCAGTATGGTAAAGTATTGTAATCGTGCCGAAAAAAAAAATTGGGATTTTAGCGGAAATAGGTCTTTTTGGGTCCCCTGAACATTTTTGACCAAGGTACAAAAAAATGTCTGTGTGTGTGTGTGTGTGTGTGTGTGTGTGTGTGCGTGTGTAAACGATTTTTGTGACGACGATTCCGGAGAAACTACTAAAGGTATCGGGACGAAAGTTTATATTTAGAAGTTTGATGACCAAACTTAGAGCTGAAAAGCTTTTGGTTCATAAGGGTCCAAAGGAACTGGTAGTTTATTCTAAGCCTTTTTGAAGGATTTTGGAAATGAGCCGCCATTTCTGTAATTTCGACAAAATAGTTAATTAATAAATTAAAGTAGAGGAAATTTTGGATAATTTATGCCTATGACATTTTTTGGTAAAATTAATAGTTTAGCTTTTTAGTTTATTCTAAGCATTTTTGAAGGATTTTGGAAATGAGCCGCCATTTCTGTAATTTCGACAAATTAGTTAATTAATAAATTAAAGTAGAGGAAATTTTGAATAATATATGCCTATGAAATTTTTTGGTAAAATTAAAAGTTTATCTTCAAGAGCAAATTCTATTTGATCGACATCGGTCGCATCTGCCTTGATATGAAATTACACAGTAGCCAGGATTTTGACAAATATTTTTTTGTGTTGTCACATTCGAAAACAGCTGATCTCATCATGAGGTTGGAAAACCACTATGGAACGTTGCCGCTGTAGTGCGGCAAATTATAAAATACAAATTTCAAATAAAGTAAGATCACCAATTTGATTGTTTGTTGATAAGAAATATCAACCCGTCTTTATATCTAATTCTAAAAACGATACATTGAGAAAATTATAAATAAAGTATAGCGATGAGTGTAGTTTTATTTTAGTATGTTGGTGAAACAAATATAAATCTGTCAGAATTTGAATTACCTTTTTAAGGTGCGTTTTCATTAGTGACAATGGCAGTGGTAGCAGACGCCGTTATAGTATTTCCAATAGAAAATTGATAGTGACTCATGTTTATGTACATGCAAACTAATATGTGTCATTATCACGATATGTAAGAAATACTATAATTTCGTATTCTACCACCGCCATTAGCTACCATTACCTACCAATCGGAACGCACCTTTAAACTTGACGTTTCGTCAAAGTGGTACCAACCTAGCATTTACTATACAGACATCACTTATTTTTTTTTTAAATACGTATTTCTTAAAAAGCAACACAATAAACGTTGATGTCGCTCCTGCCAAAAACTAGATAGCCGACTCGCTCATATGCGACGGGGACACTCCGCCTTCGGTGACGCGCCGCATCACCGCTCGTCGCGCTATTCCGTACTTTCGGCATTTGTGACATAAATAACTATTATTCTAATGACGTAGTGTAGGTAGTGTCAAATGCTGATGCTTTGACAATACCTACGATTTATCTCAATAGAATAGATTCTCATGCAGCTAAACTATTAATTTTATATATTGTATGATAAAGTCATGTGCCTGGCCACATCAGATTTTTTTTTTTCGGCATGATTACAATACTTTATCTTACTGCGTATGATAAAGTAAAAACTATTTGTCATATCCAGGCTACTATGTAGTTTCGTATCAATGCAGATGCGACCGATCTCGATCAAATATAATTTGCTCTTGAAGCTAAACTATTAATTTTGTGGAAAAATATCATAGGCATAAGTTATTCAAAATTTCCTCTACTTTAATTTATTATTTAACTATGTTGACGAAATTACAGAAATGGCAGCCCTGGCTACTAGTTTTTGTGCAGACACGATCTCGATCAGATAGAATTAGCTCTTGAAGCTAAACTATTAATTTTACCAAAAAATGTCATAGGCATAAATTATTCAAAATTTCCTCTACTTTAATTTATTAATTAACTAATTTGTCGAAATTACAGAAATGGCGGCTCACTTGCAAAATCCTTCAAAAAGGCTTAGAATAAACTACCAGTTCCTTTGGACCCTTTTCAACCAAAAGCTTTTCAGCTCTAAGTTAGGTCATGAAACTTCTAAATATGCACTTTCGTCCCGATACCTTTAGTAGTTTCTCCGGAATCGTCGCCACAAAAATCGTTTACACACATACACACACACACACACACAGACATTTTTTTGTACCTTGGTCAAAAATGTTCAGGGGACCCATAAAGACCTATTTCCGCTAAAATCTCAATTTTCTTTTTCGGCATGATTACAATACTTTAGCATACTGCGTATGATAAAGTAAAAAAAATCTGATGTGGCCAGGCACATGACTTTATCATACAATATATAAAATTAATAGTTTAGCTGCATGAGAATCTATTTTATTGAGAGAAATCGTAGGTATTGTCAAAGCATCAGCACTTGACACTACCTACACTACGTCATTAGAATAATAGTTATTTATGTCACAAGTGCCGAAAGTACGGAATAGCGCGGCGACCGGTGATGCGGCGCGTCACCGAAGGCGAAGCGTCGCCGTCGCATGTGAGCGAGTCGCGCTATGTAGTTTTCGGCAGGAGTGACATCAACGTTTTTTGTGTTGCTTTTTGAGAAATACGTACTTACAAAAAATTAAAAATGGTTATATTTCTGGATAGGAAATGTTAGGTTGATACCACTTCTACGAAACGTCAAGTTTAAAAAGCTAAATCAAATTCTGACAGATTTATATTCGTTCATGACACTGTAGATGTCACATCCGTACCAACATACTAAAACGTAACTATACTCATCGCTATACTTTATTTACAATTTTCTCAATTATCGTTTTTACAATTAGATAATAACGGGTTGATATTTCTTATCAACAAACAATCAAATTGGCGATATTATTTTATTTGAATTTTGTATTTTCTACTTTGCCGCAGTAGAGCGGCAACGTTCCATAGCGGCTGATGAAATCAGCTGTTTTCGAGTGTGACAGCCATAGACATTTCTGTGGTGACAGCACAAAAAAATATTTGTCAAATCCAGGCTACTTTGAAGTTTCATATCAATGCAGATGCGACCGATCTCGATCAAATAGAATTTGCTCTTAAAGCTAAACTATTAATTTTACCAAAAAATATCATAGGCATAAATTATTCAAAATTTCCTCTACTTTAATTTATTATTTAACTATTTTGTCGAAATTACAGAAATGGCGGCTCATTTGCAAAATCTTTCAAAAAGGCTTAGAATAAACTACCAGTTCCTTTGGACCCCTTTCAACCAAAAGCTTTTCAGCTCTAAGTTTGGTAACAAAACTTCTAAATATGAACTTTCGTTCCGATACCTTTAGTAGTTTCTCCGGAATCGTCGCCACAAAAATCGTTTACACACAGACATACATACGCACAGACACACACACACACACACACACACAGACATTTTTTTGTACCTTGGTCAAAAATGTTCAGGGGACCCAAAAAGACCTATTTCCGCTAAAATCTCAATTTTTTTTTTCGGCATGATTACAATACTTTAGCATACTGCGTATGATAAAGTAAAAACAATGTAGAAGCTGTATATAGCGTAAACATCTAACGTAAATTAACAGTAAACATTCATTATTATATAAAACCTATAAACCAGTACAGAATCTCTCACTATGCTTGTACAAAACCACTATATTTTCTATAGGCATGCCCGGAAAAGTACTTTGTTGTGTTATGTTTTAAAATCAAAATATAAAATATATTTAAATTTATGGCTGCTGAAATAAATGTCTTTGAAACAAATGTACACATTAAACTGTAATTTAATATGTATGATAATACTATAATTTGGCAGTAGCTAACTATTTTTCCAAAACTCTGACATTTATGAGATCGTATGAATATTGCCTCCTTTTACTTGCTAATTTGCCTCCTTTCATCCCATTGTGACTGAGAACTTTGAGATAAATTTACAAGTTTATAATCTTTTCATAATAACTATTTTTTATGTGATTGTGATAGTTACATAGATAATCGCTGCCTTTTTACTTTATCATACGCAGTATGTATAAAGTATTGTAATCATGCCGAAAAAAAAAATCTGATGTGGCCAGGCACATGACTTTATCATACAATATATAAAATTAATAGTTTAGCTGCATGATAATCTATTTTATGAGATAAATCGTAGGTATTGTCAAAGCATCAGCATTCGAGACTAGCTACACTACCAAGAATGATCGAAACAGAGATTACGCCGATCGGCGTACCAAAATCGTTTCGTTCTGCGCATCTACGTCACACCAGACTTGCTGTCAAAACAAAGTGTCAAAGTGACATATATTTTGTCAACGAACATATGACGAACATGTCAACATTGATGCGAGTGATCTGGCCAGGCACATGACTTTATCATACAATATATAAAGTTAATAGTTTAGCTGCATGAGAATCTATTCTATAGAGATAAATCGTAGGTATTGTCAAAGCATCAGCATTTGACACTACCTACACTACGTCATTAGAATAATAGTTATTTATGTCACAAATGCCGAAAGTACAGAATAGCGCGACGATCGGTGATACGGCGCGTCACCGAAGGCGGAGTGTCGCCGTCGCATATCAGCGAGTCGCGCTATCTAGTTTTTGGCAGGAGCGACATCAACGTTTATTGTGTTGCTTTTTAAGAAATACGTATTAAAAAAAAATAAATGATTTCTGTATAGTAAATGCTAGGTTGGTGCCACTTTGACGAAAGGTGCGTTCCGATTGGTAGGTAATGGTAGCTAATGGCGGTGGTAGAATACGAAATTATAGTATTTCTTACATATCGTGATAATGACACATATTAGTTTGCATGTACATAAACATGAGTCACTAGCAATTTTCTATTGGAAATACTATCACGGCGTCTGCTACCACTGCCATTATCACTAATGAAAACGCACCTTAAAAAGGTAATTCATATTCTGACAGATTTATATTTGTTCATGACACATCCCTACCAACATACTAAAATAAAACTACACTCATCGCTATACTTTATTTATAATTTTCTCAATGTATCATTTTTAGAATTAGATATAAAGACTGGTTGATATTTCTTATCAACAAACAATCAAATTGGTGATCTTATTTTATTTGAAATTTATATTTTATAATTTTGCGCACTACAGCGGCACGTTCCATAGTGGTTCTCCAACCTCTGATGAGATCAGCTGTTTTCGAATGTGACAACACAAAAAAATATTTGTCAAAATCCTGGCTACTATGTAATTTCATATCAATGCAGATGCGACCGATCTCGATCAAATAGAATTTGCTCTTGAAGCTAAACTATTAATTTTACCAAAAAATGTTATAGGCATAAATTATTTAAAATTTCCTCTACTTTAATTTATTAATTAACTATTTTGTCGAAATTACAGAAATGGCGGCTCATTTCCAAAATCCTTGAAAAAGGCTTAGAATGAACTAAAAAGCTAAACTATTAATTTTACCAAAAAATATCATAGGCATAAATTATTCAAAATTTCCTCTGCTTTAATTCATTATTTAACTTTTTTTGACGAAATTACAGAAATGGCGGCTGATTTCTAAAATCCTTGAAAAAGGCTTGGAGTAAACACCCAGTTCCTTTGGACCCATTTGAACCAAAAGCTTTTCAACTCTAAGTTTGGTCATGAAACTTCTAAATATGAAGTTCCGTGCCGATACCTTTAGTAGTTTCTCCGGAAATGAATTAACAAAAATTGGGTACACACACACACACACACACACATACACACACACACACAGACATTTTTTTGTACCTTGGTCAAAAATGTTCAGGGGACCCATAAAGACCTATTTCCGCTAAAATCTCAAAAAAATTTTTCGGCACGATTACAATACTTTACATACTGCGTATGATAAAGTAAAAATTGAGATTTTAGCGGAAATAGGTCTTTATGGGTCCCCTGAACATTTTTGACCAAGGTACAAAAAAATGTCTGTGTGTGTGTGTGTGTGTGTGTGTGTGTGTGTGTGTGTGTGTGTGTGTGTGTGTGTGCGTGTGTAAACGATTTTTGTGACGACGATTCCGGAGAAACTACTAAAGCTATCGGGACGAAAGTTTATATTTAGAAGTTTTATGACCAAACTTAGAGCTGAAAAGCTGTTGGTTCAAAAGGGTCGAAAGGAACTGGTAGTTTATTCTAAGCCTTTTTCAAGGATTTTGCAAATGAGCCGCCATTTCTGTAATTTCGTCAAAATAGTTAAATAATAAATTAAAGCAGTGGACATTTTGAATAATTTATGCCTATGACATTTTTTGGTAAAATTAATAGTTTAGCTTTTTAGTTTATTCTAAGCCTTTTGCAAGGATTTTGGAAATGACCGCCATTTCTGTAATTTCGACAAAATAGTTAATTAATAAATTAATGTAGAGGAAATTTTGAATAATTTATGCCTATAACATTTTTTTGTAAAATTAATAGTTTACCTTCAAGAGCAAATTCTATTTGATCGAGATCGGTCGCATCTGCATTGATATGAAATTATATAGTAGCCAGGATTTTGCCAAATATTTTTTTGTGTTGTCACATTCGAAAACAGCTGATCTCATCAGAGGTTGGAGAACCACTATAGAACGTGCCGCTGTAGTGCGCAAAATTATAAAATACAAATTTCAAATAAAATAAGATCACCAATTTGATTGTTTGTTGATAAGAAATATCAACCCGTCTTTATATCTAATTCTAAAAATGATACATTGAGAAAATTATAAATAAAGTATAGCGATGAGTGTAGTTTTATTTTAGTATGTTGGTAGGGATGTGTCATGAACAAATATAAATCTGTCAGAATTTGAATTACCTTTTTAAGGTGCGTTTTCATTAGTGATAATGGCAGTGGTAGCATACGCCGTTATAGTATTTCCAATAGAAAATTGCTAGTGACTTATGTTTATGTACATGCAAACTAATATGTGTCATTATCACGATATGTAAGAAATACTATAATTTCGTATTCTACCACCGCCATTAGCTACCATTACCTACCAATCGGAACGCACCTTTCGTCAAAGTGGTACCAACCTAGCATTTACTATACAGAAATCATTTATTTTTTTAAATACGTATTTCTTAAAAAGCAACGCAATAAACGTTGATGTCGCTCCTGCCAAAAACTAGATAGCGCGACTCGCTCATATGCGACGGCGACACTCCGCCTTCGGTGACGCGCCGTATCACCGCTCGTCGCGCTATTCCGTACTTTGGGCATTTGTGACATAAATAACTATTATTCTAATGACGTAGTGTAGGTAGTGTCAAATGCTGATGCTTTGACAATACCTACGATTTATCTCTATAGAATAGATTCTCATGTAGCTAAACTATTAATTTTATATATTGTATGATAAAGTCATGTGCCTGGCCACATCAGATTTTTTTTAATTGAACTGGTCTGATTTTCTATTCCATTTCTGAAAACATTTTGCCTATAAATTTTTATTAAGGCATCAACGAATTACCGCCCCACTTTTAAACTCAGGGATGAATATTAGCAAGTGTATATACTGTTATTTATTGTTATGTATTATATTGAGAAAAAAAAAACACTATGGAAAATGCTAAACATGAATACCTACCTCAATGTTTCTAGCTAAATTTTGCGATCTACAATAACAGTTTATAACTACATACAATATAAACGAGATCTTTTTGCGGTATGACATATGAACATCAGATGTGTTGTTGTTCTTTAGTTAGATGAGACAGCAGTTATCCCAAAATTCATCAAAATCCATTCAAAATTGTTCGAAAACTGTGTTGATTTGATATGGAATTACCAGTACGTTAGTGTGAACTATGATTGCAATAAATACCAACTTTAAAGAGTCTTAAAGATCTTTTAAAATATACTATAATTTTGATTATTATTTATGTATCTCACAATTTTTCAAATGTCAACAAATCTCAATTGAATATATTGTGCCACGACAGGATGCAATTTTTGCGGTGGGACTTACCTACGCCGATAAGCAAACTGTCGCTGGTGTATTGGAGAGTTCTTACATTAAAAGTATTCGTTACTGTAAGAAAACAGATGCTTTTATTAGCGATTTAGGGTGGAATCCCATTATAACATTAATTGCAACAAATAATGTGTGTTAAAAACCCTAAAAATAGTTAATAACTGAAAGTTTAAAATTCGGTAAATCCCATTTTGTCATGACTGATTTTTGTCTCTAGTCGAGGGTTACAAAACAGAAGAGTAAACTTAACCATCATTATAGCACGATTCTTTCGCTACAGAAAAAATATCCTTTACAAAATTGTAAACATTATCACCTCCTTGCAGTGTTGGTATTTTGTTTGTCTCAGTCGCTGTGCGTGCCTCGTCCAGTACTTTTGTAACACAAAACTTAATTATTGCAGCAACAGTAGAAACACGTCCGAGACAATTTCAATAAATCACCAACGTGCAGATGTTTCGCTGCGTATGCATTCGTATGTGTATATAAAAGTAAAAGGCCGCTAGATCGACGAATGATAATTGCGCTCAATTGTAGTCAATTTACATACTGAGAGCTACACTATACGCAACTAACAGGACGTCACTTCTGTCACTACGGCTTGTTGTTATTTTTTATATAGAGATGGGTACATATGATTCATTTAAATGATTGATTTATGAAGCATTGTTCTTCTTTTATTGTAAACACAAAAGATCTGCAAAAACATTTCCAAATGTGTGCAGAATGATCGTGTTTTCAATTGATATAAGTTATGCTATAAAACGATAGAAACTACTTTCTCACAATGTCAAGAGTTCATGTTGGTGTTAGAATCGGATTTAATTTTATGTGTGATTCACACCGCCCTTACCTTGCCGAGATTATGCATTATTTTAATAATAATACATTGCAGCAACAGATTACCAGTTCGCCAATTGAACGTATTGCGCATTGAAGGTGGAGGAACACTTGTTAGAATTACCGGGTATACTGTTACGGTTACCTTTCAATTAAATTTGCAGCGAGTTATGGAATTAACACTCTTGCATAATTCAAGAAATAGAAAGCACAGACTGATCATTTTTGCTCTGGCTGTGGTGTAGGCGCTGCCCGAATAGAAAGGAAGATCTGTGGTTAGTTTAGTTTATTTTTTGTGATTTATAGAACTTCATAATAGTTTCATAGTAGTAACCATGCTGATATAGGGTCAAGTGGGGTAAAAACGAGACAGCAACAATTTAGGGTAAAAACAAGACACTAAATTTAAAAATATTAAAATGTGTTATTTTTACACGAAAAAAATACTATATTATAGTTCAAAGTCTTTGTATTAAGATTCCATAATGACCTAGATTCTTATGCATTCATAAGTACATGTAATTAATTCTTTTCACGGTAGCTACCATTTTGATGCAGACATCTTTCATATTCTTGGGGATATTTTTGTGTGTAATGCATAAACCCGTATTCGGGTAGGCTCGGGACATATCGCAATTGAAAATGAACACTTACAAGCAACATGTGCGCACCAGTTGGGCAGTGCATTTCCTCGGACGCGTAGACTATTAAGTGCTAGTTACAGGTGCAAAAACGAGACACTCTAAAGTGTAAAAACGAGACACAAGAAGGGTAAAAACGAGACAGGTTTTTCAGAATGCCGAAAGTTTATATTAAAAAGAAGCGGCCGTACGATGAATCAGATATTGTTACCGCATTAACTCTGATTGAAAGGGGAGAGCTTTCGTTACGAGGAGCTGCAAAGAAATTTAAAATTGATAAATCTGTTCTCAGTCGACGTCGATGCCAATGCCGCGGCATTACAAAACAAGGAAGAAAAACTTTTTTAACACCTGCAGTTGAATCTGATCTAAGCAGTAAAATCAAGACAATGGCCAAATGGGGGTTTGCTCTAACTAAAAAAGAAATATTGAATACTGTTCAAGAGTACGTTCAAGAGAATAATCTGAAAACACAATTCAAAGATGGAAGGCCTGGCAATGATTGGTTTAGAAGTTTTTGTAAACGCCATAATCTCGGCCAAAAGAAATTGGAACAGTTAGAGAAATGTAGACGTACGGCAACCAGCGATCCTTATATTATATACGGATTTTACGAGATGCTCGAGAAGGCCGTTACAGATCTAAGCTTAGCAGATAAGCCCAAGCATATCTGGAATCTGGACGAAACCAGTTTTTCAGCAGACCCTTCTAGGATTAAAGGTATTGCAGGAAAAGGCCAGAAGGTACATAGAAACATAGAAGGGTCCGGAAAAGAAAATACCAGTGTGATGGCATGCATTTCGGCAGCAGGAACTTTACTTCCACCTCTGATAATATTTCAGGGTGCACATTTGTGGAGTAGCTGGAAAGGTACGTATTTGATCAATTGTTGTATTTACTCCACTTTGAACTTCTTTTCTTAAAGGTACCGATGATCTACCAAATACACTTTACGCATGTTCCGAAAAGGGATGGATGACGGTGGCAATTTTTCAAGATTGGTTCCGCAAATTCTGCGATTTGATTACTGATCGCCCACTTCTCATTATCATGGATGGGCATGTAACGCATCTGGACAAAGTGACAATTGAATTGGCCATTCAACAAAATATAACGTTATTGAAGCTACCTCCACATACCACAGATGTTTTGCAACCGCTTGATAAGTGTTGTTTTGGTCCACTAAAGTTAAAATGGAATAATGCTCTTATTGAATGGCAGCGAACTAATCAAAGAAAATTAACAAAGAGCGAGTTTTCTAATTTGCTTTGCAAAATATGGAATGATGGGTTATCGGAGCAAGTTATAATATCTTCTTTTTTAAAAACTGGAGTTTATCCCTGCAATAAAGCGCGATACCCTATCCATCGTTTGGATCCTGCCAAATTAGAAAAATATCGAGCAATGAAGGAGAATGCCGCAGAACTTGTTGCCAGTACTCCTGGATTGCTATTGGAATCAATTGGTACTTTGGCATCTAAGGAGTATACTGCAGAACCTGTTGCAAGTACTTCTGGATTGTGTTTAGAATCTTCATCGTCCAAGGAGATAACATGCACTTTATCGTTTGAATCACTACTTTTAGGAAAACTTCGCCGAACTACCCCTACAACTACCCAGAGGAGGAAAATAGATGCAAATGCAAGTGTGCTAACATCTGAAGAATTTTTAAAACAAATTAAAGAAAAAGAAAACAAGAAAAAAGAAACACAGAAAAAGACCACCAAAGCCACTAAAAAACAAAAGCACATTAGCAGTAGTTCTAGTGAAGACAACGAATCGATCTTTGGCATGGTTAATTTTCAGGATGAAAGTCGCTTGGAGAATGATTCTTTCGTAGATATAACTGCTGAAGAAAGCCTATCGTCCGATCTTGACAACTGTTCAATATCAGATAAACAGGAGGCATTTATGAAAGATGAATATATACTCGTCAAATTTTCTTCAAAAACTAAACTAATCTATTTTGTTGCTCAGATTGATGAAGTAAGGGAAGACGAAGTGGATGTTAGATATTTAAAACGTCGAGGCAATACATTTATATATCCTGAAACTGTAGAGAAATGCGCAGTATTGAAGACGGATATTCAAGAAAAGTTACCAGCTCCAGAACTGCAAGGAGGTACTTCACGAACGTCTAAACAATATAAATTTTTGATTGATTTTGCGAAATATAATGTTAATTAAGTTAGAGTAACTATATTATTAAGAAATATTGGTTGTTCCTTTTATGTACGTATACATTCTTATTTTGAGTCCATTTTGTTGTAAATAATTTCGTTTTTATAAAGAATTAAATGTTAATTACACACACAAATGATGTACTTTTTTCTCCAGTCTATCTATTTTGTTTTCTACCCAGCTTAACTATATAGTACTACAAAATTCGTCATGTCTCGTTTTTTACCTACCACTGTCTCGTTTTTGTCCCAAGTGTAGGTTAAAAATGAGACAGCGTTTTCTTTTATTATTGGCTAACGCATGCGACGATGGAAACACGTAGGAATGTCATGTTGCATAAAACCCTAAGGTTAAATTCCCAAAAAAAAAATTAATTAAATATAAGTAGTTTTAGTCCTTGAAAAACTAAAAGATATGAATTTTGTCTCGTTTTTACACCACTTGACCCTACCATGTTAAACCCTAAAAGACTGACTTACCTATCAACGCTCACCCCAAGCCGCTGCACATATAGACTTAAAATTTAAAACTATATTACTTTTATAACGTAAGGAAGAAATAAAAACATGTTTTTAATAGAGGTATAAACGGGTAAAAATTAAGTGGATAGTTTTTTTAAAGAATACCCACATCCCACGAGTCTTGCCCAATAGGTGTGAAAATAGGATGATCAATGGTTCACTGAAAACAAGTAACGACTAAGTGAAATGTGAAAACTCAGAAGAACGATTGTTTTGATTTAAGAAAGTCGTTGTCTTGAAAATAATGTGAAGGATGCCGATAGATGGAGCTTTACTAGTCTCCTTATAAGAAAGATCTGCTAGAGGGTATATAACCGAATACATGTGTATGCAGCATCAGTGGTTGTGCTATTATATCGTCAATGTATCCGACGTTGAAATGTCCAACAGCTGTAGTATTGGTGGTGAGCGACTAGAAAGGACCGCGGTCCTAGAGCTAGTGGACATAGAGCTGTCCTCAAAACAAAGCTTTACCTGCCATGCTAAGAGGTTGAATTAGTAGCAGGCATTATCAGAATAGAAAAGGAACAAAAAGGCATAGAATAAAACCCAAAGAAGGAAATGATAAAATATAGCTTAAATGCAGAAATGACAATACCTGAACACCCGGATTATATGTAGGTAGCTAAACATAAGAAAACAATAATTTTTAATGGATTAAATTATCATTTAATTAGTGATTAGGCGATCAGTCCAAATGTTTTCCAGTTCAATGCAAAACTTACTCAAGGACTTGACTTACGCGATTCTTACTCAAGCACTGATTCACACTTCGCACGTGTAGTACTTGGCCAGTCAATACAATCTCATATTATGTAAGATCACCTGAAGGGAGGCATCAATGGTTCATATTCGAATGTGTCCCATGATCTAAAACAAAACAAAACAAGAAAAAGCATAATCACAACTTAACAACGAACAAGTAGATTTACGTGAGCTTATAGCGACCTAAGTAGTGACTACAAATACAAGCCACAAACTGTAGATTTAGGGATACAGGAATATTGGAACCAAAACGAATTTGATCATTTCTGGTAGCACAGATACCCTGCTTCAGATTCCAAATTACTGCTGTGACAGACGTCACCTCTTCTCGAGGTTAACAATCCATGACAAATCACGAACCGATCTTAATATCACAATTTCGCAAATTGGCGCGTTGAATAGAAGACAGAACCAGATTCCGTGTTCCCGCCATGATAGTCATTACACACATTCATCAACGTTTCACACAGTTCGTGAAAACATCTGGCGAAATGTAATAAACCAATCTACCAACGGATCGGAGCATCTGAACTCGGTTATTGTGCGGAAAGTCCCGCTCGCAGCTTCCTAACTCCATTTCTTTTTCTCCACTCTCTGGTTGCGGCTGCGGCGATCTAATCAACCGGGAACACGCCATTACATGAGTTTTTTAAAGATGATATATCGAGACCAATAGCTAATGTGGGTAGAGTATGGCTACCGACCGATTCCCACGATCACACACGAATGTCCCACTGCGAAGGCCCATTACTTACGCCGGGCACCGCGCATGCCATACAACAACCGCCCGTATGTATGTATGTATGTATGTATGTGTGTGTGTGCGCTGGAGGAGTACGTACACCTCACGTCTTCCACACTTTCACCCGTTGACCTGGTCGCGGGCACTCCCACGACGATGGCACCTGTAACAAACAAAATTTCGAGTATTTCACAAGCAGGCTTGCGCCAGCACTTCCTATATCCATGAGCAATGAGCGTAATAAGCTGTGTTGAGGATCAGTGGAGTGCCAAGAGCTGGTGTGTGCCCCTACCAGCCCAGAAAGTAGAACGCTATTAATAACACGGGATCATCTTAAGCTGATGGAGATTTTAATGTGCAATGGACAAAGGGCGTATACAAATAGATCTTTCGGATCTCTAGGCTGGATTTTGTTTAAATCCTTGGATTGTCATCGTAACAATTACTTGGAAATAAATAGTAGAGATGCTGTGTTTACCCATGCTTTAAATAGTATGGGTAAGAGAAAAACCATGACCAAGAGAAAAGCAATGTTGCTTATGTGTGTTTATAAAGAGAAGATACCAGTACTAACATTTTTTCAACTAACCAGTAATTCTGCTCTCCTAGAATGTTCTAAGCTACTCTACAAAATGCTACTAAGAAGTCTAGTGACGTATGCGTGCTCTATATGGAGCACTGCATGTAAATCAAATCCCAACAAAGTGCAAGTATACCAAAACAAAATACTGCGCCAACAGCCACCAACGCCCCTTGGTTTGTCAGGAACTGCCGATTACATGACGAACTAAACATTGATACCATCGAAGAATTTATCAAAAAAAAAAAAACACTACAAAGTTTATAGAAACGCTGGATACATGTAATAGCACAGTGCAACACAACCTAGGATAAAAAAACATACACACTAGACTACAGAGGAAGTTACCGCAAGACTTAATCAAAGAAAAAATAGCTTGGAGGCACCATCGGATCTTTACATTATTTAATGTCAATATGTAAAATGTAAATATTAACCATACCATGATATAACAATGTATGTTGAACTGGTAAAACAAAATATTTCAAAAAAGATTTAGATGATTGGTGTGTTAATTTGTGTTTGGTATTTAAATATGACTTGAAAGAGATCTGGTCGCGGTAACAGAATTGTTGTGTCGCGTTCTTATGTTTTTCTCATAATTATACTTATAAACTTGTTTACACTTGGTTGTCACTTTATTGTTATTTATCGCTATGTATAAATTCTGTTTTTGTGTGCGCAATAGCTATTGACTGAAATAACACAAATAATAATTGAGTGAATATTTTCTGAGCAGCGCGTCAAGGATTGGTATTTGCAGCATGGTATTTTTATTGTATAAATTAAATAAATGTAAGTAAATCAGTATTGTATAATTAATAATTGTAGCTAGTATTCACTCAAGTGTGGCCACTGCCAGGCACATAACTTTATCATATTATACAGCATTGTCAATATGTGCCGCTGATGGTTTGACAATACTGTCAGTAGAATCAAAATATCTGTTCTAGTTAGTATCTAGTTCTGTCTAACTAGTTTTAATTCAGACACAACCAATCTCGACCAAACAGAATTTGATCATGCAGATAAATTTGAATTTTTTAATTTTACAAAAATATATCATTTGCAAACATTTTTTTTGTACCTTGGTCAATGTAAATTTAGCAAAAGAATATCTTTTTTACTTTTACTTTAACTTTTTTTATTTTTTTTACTTTATCATACGTAGTATGATAAAGTCTTATAACGGTGCCGAAAAAAATGTAGATTTTAGCGGAAATAGGTATTTACGGGCCCCTGATCATTTTTGACCAAGGTACAAAAAATGTCTGTGTGTGTGTACCCGATTTTTATGGCGACGATTCCGGAGAAACTACTAAAGGTATCGGGGCGAAAGTTCATATTTAGAAGTTTTATCACCAAACTTAGGGCTGAAAAGCCTTTGGGTCAAATGGGTCCAAAGGAACTGTATGTTTCCTCTAAGCATTTTTCAAGGATTTTGCAAATGAGCAAATGAGTATCTGTAATTTCGTCAAAATAGTTATATGACATTTTTTGGTAAAATGAATAGTTTAGCTGCATGAACAAATTATTTTTGATCGAGATCGCGTGTGCATTAAAACTTAGTTGACAATTATTTTCATTCTGACAGTGTCAAACACTGTATTTTTTTACAATACCTACAGTCAATATTATCAAAATATGTTTCAAATCCTGGCTAACTAAGTTTTCTTGCAGACACGATCGATACAGCTAAACTATTTATTTTATTTATTGTATGATAAAGTCATGTGGCACTACAGATTTTTTCGGCTTAAGGCGTATTTTTTGTAATTTGCTCCGTATAAAAAACCCACAATAGGATAATAAGAATAATTGTTCAGAGTTAATAACCAGTACCATAATAACCATAATAACCAGTACCACGTACCATATTTATTGACACGTTTTCTTAAATAAAAAAAAATTCTTTTATAATAATTGTTATACCAGTAACTATCGCAATTGTCTTGGGCTCATTAGGTCTCATCTTCACGCTTGTACCTCGCTATTAGTAGAATACATTAACATTAAGATTTTTAAGGTAGTGCAATTGTAAGAAAAGAAGTATGACAATGTATGACGTCATTCCTCATGATTAATGAATTTAATGCTTTTATAGCTCTGTAATAAAAAATAATAACAACCCTAAAAGCGAAAAAGTGTTGCAGAAATTTCAAATCTATGCAAAAACAATAAAAAATAAATTCAAAAAAGCCAGGCAAGGAATACCAAAAAAAGTCAAATACTGTTAAAAGCTATGTATAAGCTATTTCTGGCACAGTTGTAGGGGAAGATGTCCTGAACAACATACTAAAAGTACCCATGGGTGGGGTGAAGCTAAGGAGTGGAGTAGAGCTAACAGTGGTCTTTGAAGCACCCTTTTTCAGTTTTTCGTTAATTACTCAAAAACTACTTCCTCTAGCGAAAAACTTTCCAAAATTAATCTACATAAAATTCTCTAAAAATAAGGTCCTGAACACTATCTTCATTTGGGAGGGGAAATAAAAAAGTTTCGTTGTTTTTAGAGTTTTTGAGATCCTTTGGCAGTGGTAGGTACATGGCGTATATATTTTAATTTAAGTAATTTCACAACTTTTTTTCGAATGGACAGAGCATGACATAAATTTCGAAATCGATCGGTTGTTTTTCAATTATAATTTGCAAACCTTTGCTCGATTTAACGAATTACATTAACATTAACTATAATTAAATTTAGCAAGGTGGTGCAAATCTAGGAAAAGAGTATTAAAACATGAGCTGATTCAGTATAATTAATGAACTTATACCTTTTATAGATCAGTAAAAAATCAACATACAGCGAAAAGAAGCTTGGTTTTACCAAGAACCAGAAATCTGAAATCAAAGTAAATCCACTAACAAAATACCCATAAAATCCCAAAATTCCCAAAATTTCCAAACATCAATCTGATACATTACTGATATTTGCACAGAAAACTACCTATGAAATAGCGAAAATCTGCACGGCATATACAGTTTTATAATGATTGGAGGATTGAAGAAAATTGGCTATAGCTAAGTCTAACCTACAATGGTCACAGTTTAGTATAGCAGGCATTAGTGACGACATCAACATACATAACCATGGACGCATGTAAACCCAAGATTTTATGAACTGTTAATTGACCAATTTGCATTTACACGAAAGGACGGGAATCTGAAAATCACCAAGTCCTGAAACCATCACGACGTGACGCACTCACCGAAGCGTGTGGGCAGGAATACAATAATTCGGATAATAAAATAATTTAGAGATTATCAGACTCACGCACAAGCATTGGCTCTGTCGAAATGACTCTATTGGTAGTTTCGTTTCAAGAAAACCCGATAATACGTAATTGTTTTGACTTATAACGCCGACCAGTAACAATTTAATTCGTCTAATTGCTTAATATATAGGTTGGTTCCTGTCGGTGGAAATTCTAACGTTTGCCAACATAGTGACATTCAAATGATGGTTTCCGTTCAACGATTTGATAGACTGTAACGTCTTCATTATCATATTAGCACCGCCCATACATCACACGCAAGTGTGAATTTAAGAACTGCTTTGGTAAGCAGTTTTTTTTTGTCTTGGCATGTATTTTTTTTTGCTTTGACCAATATTTTATTTCGGTGCGTGAGAACGTTAATAACAAACGTACACGTACGGCACACTTTTCTAACACCTGTGTATATGTGTGTGTGTGTGTGTGTAGACGTTACTTATTGATCTGTCTAACAGTGCCTAATTTTCTCTTTGGCGCTATTCTTTACATAGAGAGATATATCTCTTTAATGGAACGTGTGATATGGTGAAATCACCATTTCAATCTAATGGAAATTTCCAGTTCCGGATATAGATTTGTTTGATGTACGATAAATATTTAATTTCAAACTAATTTCGACTAAAAGCACATTATTGAGATACAGCAAAACTTTACATATTTTATTTACGAAACAATATTGTTTGTTTGCTTTGCATTCATTGCAAGAATGAAGGAGGAAACGTCAATATGAAGTATAGTATCACGTATATCAGGGACTTACTGTGGCCAATTTTCAACTTTTAGGTGGAAACAACAGTTACTTTTTAATGAACTTAGTGTTCACATAATCCTAACAATACAGCGAAACAAATGTCAACATGAAGGGGTTTGTTTCTGAGGGGGTTAAAAAATTAGCTTAATTTAGAATTATCAAACGTCGCGAATATAACCAAACATTTATCTTAGTTACTCTTCCTAGCTGTCACGTTATATAACTGAAATTGTTGGTACCTCGCTATACGGTCGCTCTGCCTAGTCGAAGAAATAGAAGGTATAATAAACACTGCTTGGAGGACTATAATTCAAAAGCTACCCCACAGATTTTAAATGAACTTTGACACAAACGTTCAGTCATAATTTTTGGGTAATTTTGTAATTATATCGCACGATTTTTAGGATGTTCTTGACGTGATAGGCTCTATTTGGTCTAGCATTGAGAAATTGCAAATATAACAAAGAAAAAGCATTACAACAGGCATTGGATCATTTTGAAACCAGAACAAGAGGTGCGCGATCATAAGAATTTTCAACGTAAGTATAATAAAAATAATGTTCATCCAAAATACCAAAAATACCGTCATTAATGTAAAAAAAAACTTTTTTATTTAACCGTTTTTTATGAACAAAATAAAAGATGGAATGATGGAATCCACAGTTTAAAATTTTACCAATAATAATGAATCTTACATGTATGGACAATAATTTGCCAAATACATTTCTACATCGCCAATTTTCGAACCTACCACATTTAACTGATTATTATGCATGCAAATAAAAAAAAATCATTTTAAAAATAACAAAAGATATTCCTTATAGCATTGGGTCGTACAGGGTTAAATTTTTAATAAAAATATAATTGTTTGTAAAAATGGGCCTAGATATGTTTCAGAAACGTGGACTGTAAAGTAAATCATATATTGCCGTATAAACCCAGACAAATTCCATAGATTGAATCCAATTTTTAAACTTTATAGTTAATGATTATTTGTTGTTTATACAACGACAAATCTTTGGAAGCATTTTTACACCAAGCGATTTTTATTACCAAGAAGCAGCCATTTTTAACACAAGATTTAAAAGTAATTTTTCTGTATGTTGACATGCATAACAGAAACTAAACGTTAGTCTGTTATTCGAAAATAATAAGGTTTTAAACATCAGATTCTATCACCGTTATGTGTTTTAAAAAATAAAACTTTAATAAAACGTTATAGATTTTATTCCAGACATATAGACATATATCTTAGTTTTTCTTAGTAGTTATCACATTATATAACTGAAATTGTTGGTACCTCGCTATACGGTTGCTCTGCCTAGTCGAAGAAATATAAAGTATCATATACATTGTTTGTAGGACTATAGCCCAAAAGCTACAGATTTTGAATGGATTCTCACACAAAAATTCGATCACAACTTATTTGGTAATTTTCTAATTATATCGCACGAGTATTAGGATGTCTTTGACGTGATATGCTCTATTTGTTCTACCACTGAGAAATTACAAATAGAACAACGAGAAAACCACAACAACAGGCATTGGATCATTTTAAAACCAGAACTAGAGATTATAAGAATTTTCATCATAAGTATTAAAAAAGATGTTCAACTAAAATCCCAAAAATGCCGTCATTAAGGTAAAAAATAAGTACGTTTTTTTTACTTAACCATTTTTGTATAAACCAAATAAAAGATGGAATGATGGAATGATGGAATCTCAAGTTTAAAATTTTACAAGTAATAGTGAATTGTACACGTTTGTACAGTACAGTAATTTGCCAAATGTTGTTCCCTACGTCACCAATTTTCGAACCTACCACTTTTAACTGTTTGCTATGCATTCCAATAGAGAAAAATCTAGGGGGATCTTCCTCAGAGGGTACGCTCCAACACAGTATAACATAGTATAACATAGTATATAAGGAAACAATTAAACCCGACTTACATCCAGAACTGAGTCCCGGTAGGAATATCAAACAGTAAACAACGGTGACAGTTTCCGGCACATATCTATAATAAAACTTCCTAAAAATAACAGTATAAAGAACATACTAGTAAGAACAGTAGAACTAATCTACCATACAGTCATTTGCAGAAGGTAACTATGAACAGACACAATAAATATTTGTCAAAAAGTTACGGATCGATCAAAGGAAGTGCAGTTGTTGATGGAATACAAAGCATTTAGGTATGAAAATTCGATTAAAATTCGCTTGGTGGATTTTGTGTTATATTGCCGCAAAAATGAATTAGTGAAACTTTCTCTTTTCTTCAAACATAATTGTAATTTGTTGTAATTTTAACTACCTATGTGCTTGTTACTAATCCTGCCGACAACACTGTTAATGTTAACTTTGTTCCTAAAAGCTTTTAAGGGAGGAATTAACCAAAAAATAGTACATGAAACGCGGCTTGGTCATAATTCGAAAAGCCATTATGGCAAAAGGATTGTAGAGGCCGTAGAGGCTGTAAGGCCATGGAGGCTGTACTTCTCAGGAACATCTGACTTTCCAGGAACATATCTAGGTCATAGCGAGGTATGAGTGTAGTAATCAGAGAATTGATCCCAAGACACTGCCCTGGGGTACACCCGCTGTTATTTCATTCAGGGCCGTCGGTTCATTTATCCTGAAATAAATTAAATATATTTATGTATCCATAACGGGATACGGTGGTGTCGAGCTATAGCAATTAGTTAAGAAATATAAAGTTGACTTTATGAACCCCGACATTTCGAAGTGTGAATAAAAATCGCGTATATAAATTGCTTTATAACCGCAACACACGTTTAGGTGTAACTTATCTCGTACCGGTCCGTGAATTTAGCCGGCGTAGAAGTACTTTAGCGTGTTTCGTATCGCGGATAAAAATGTCAAACATGTGTGTAAGGTGTGATCTTTATGCTCCTCGGGATAACTATGATTAATTCTGGGACAGCAGATAGTGTACGTTAATGAATTATGTTGATGTCAGCTTAGCGCATCTTCCCCAACGAGCCAACCAACACGACACTCACACACACACACACACACACACAAACAAGACTTGAATTAAAGTCGCCTGGACCAACGTTAGATGGCGCATCTCAGGCGTCTCAGGCGCGCCGCCTGAGCACACAATCTCGTCTTGATTAAATAAGTGTCAGGGACTACTTTCTGTCCATCGGCAAATATGCATCCAGTAGATTTATGCGTTAAACAAATCAACGTATAAATAATAATTTCGTTTATTTTCTCCCTAGGCTAAATTAACTTAATGACCGTACGTAAGTCAGTTTCGCTTACCGCTTACCGACCGAGGTGTCGGTGGAATTATCGGACGCACTAGCGAATTTGCGAATTAATTGGATGCAGTAAATCAAATCGTAATGGATGAGTGACGCAATGCTTTCATATTACGGCATTCTAATAGAATACGGTGTAGAAATGTGTTGCCATAAACAGTCAGGAAAAAAGCAACTATGAAAATTAATATTTCTTTTGATCGTAGAATATTATTCTTAGAATTTATTTACAATAATTCATATGTTGTGTATGTCTCAATTAGATGGATTTTTCCACATTAAATCCATGGATGTCGTAGAGTAAATTAAACATCGATATAACATCTTATATATCATCTCTATTGAACATCCTTTGTTAAAGGATGTTTTGGTAAACAATCTTCTTAAATCACGCAGTTTCAGATGTTTTATCGGAAAATTCATTGTGCAATCGTCCAAAAGGTCCATCCAGGAAACCAGAGTCAACGAGAAAACTAACTGATCTAGTAATTGGGTGTCGCACAGGCGATGCGGTACCTAAGTAATTTTGTTCAGGTCAAGCAAGGGCTATGAAGTTGGAGTCGGAGAGTAGGAGTTCAGACAAATTTCAGAGGAGTCGGACTCAGAGTCGGAAAAATGTACCAAGGCAGACTCAGAGTCCAACTTTAATTAAAATAGAAAAAAACGCATGCGAGATGGACGTTGTAGTAGACAGTAAACAAATAATACTAAGCATTCTATTAGGTCCTTGACAAAGTACCTACCTACATCAATATGTATATATTCAAATTACACAACACACTTTTCAAACGAAAGTGAAGACGATTAACAAAACAATTCCGGCAGAAATTTTAAAAAGGAAGTTTGATTGAGATTGAGAAGTAGGGTCATAGTTCAATGTAGTAATAACTATTTATCCAGATTACCTGTTACAGACATAATTAGGATTATTTTCAGCTATGAAAATAATACAAAAATATGTAAGTGCGTCGTTGCAGGAGAATATGGTTGGAGCTATTCTGTTCCTCACAACAATTTTATAAACGTATTTTGCGTTTAATTCTATTTTTATTAGAATACATTTTATTTTTTATTATATAGGTACTGTCTTATGGGTGATTTTGTTATTATTACAGATAGAAAGTCTGTTAAATAGACAAAGTACTGCGGATTTGTTTGTTTTCTGTAGAAAACAGTTTAAATAATACTTAATGATGTCAGAGATATTTTTAATAAACAAAGAAATTACATTTTATAATTATGTGGTCATAGCTTTTTATTTGTGGTCTGGTCAGTAGACCTTTTTGATATCCTATAGACTGTTTTTTATTTACAATTAAAGTGTCAGTTTAAATATGTTT
Organism: Melinopterus prodromus; assembly: GCA_964023965.1. NCBI lineage: Eukaryota > Metazoa > Arthropoda > Insecta > Coleoptera > Scarabaeidae > Melinopterus > Melinopterus prodromus. The sequence continues at coordinate 18,952,967 of OZ030390.1, read as the reverse complement.
AACAACAAATTCGCTGGACAGAAGTAACACTTCTGTTTTGCTTATGGTTTCAGCTTTTCTTTGTAAGTAATTTGATCTGCACAAGCCATATCTTGTAGTATATGATTGTATTAAACACTATCACATGCTACAATACTAGAATGTGAATTTAATTTACTACATTTGTTTCCTGGTAGTGCTTTTGTTTTCATAGCAAATTGAATGTTGCTCGGCTCTGTCAAATTTGTGATTATTTACAAGATTTTTATTACACATAATTATTTGAACATACTTTTGTATGCCGTTTTTGAGTCGCAATCGGAGTCGGAGTCGGAGTCGGAGTCGGAGTCGGAGTCGGAGTCGGAGTCGGAGTCGGAGTCGGAGTCGGAGTCGGAGTCGGAGTCGGAGTCGGAGTCGGAGTCGGAGTCGAAGTCATCTCGTAAATCTCGTTTTTATAACAACTCAGTTGTAGAGATACTGTTTTATAAGTTTAATATATTAGGCTGTGGCTGTAAGGGAAATAATTGATAATACTAAATAAAAAATAATTGACAACATAATAATATAAAAAAGGAAAATAAACTACAAAATAAAATGAAAGTCGTTAAAAACAATAGAAATAATTCTCGAGGGAACTAAACACTGAATAAAATAAAACAAACAGTGAGAACAAAAAATAAATAAATCGGCCAAGAAAGAACAAAGAATGTACCCACTAAAGTAAGAAACGAATATAAAAACACGTAAATATAAGAACCGTAAAAATAAAAACGAAATCGTTAAGAAGAACAATAATGTAATATCAATATCTCTCTACTTTAACTAATTAATACATAAGTACCGCAATCTTCATTTAATTAAAATCGTTAATTATTTTATTAATGTTGCAAAATTCATAAAATTCGTCATATTTAAAAAGATAAACTGTCCAATTGAAGGACCATGAAATAAGAATTTTTTTTGAGAGATTTGTAGTGGAAAACCATCTAATGCTCAAGTGGTAAACAAATGGCAACATGCAAAATTTTTGCATTAGTTAACTTTAGATACCTGAGATTTATAAATGTAAACCTTTTTGTATGAAGGGGCGGGCCACTAGTTTTGTTATTGATGACTAGTGTGGAGAAAACAAGGTCAAAATATATTTTTTAAGTCAATTGTTTTTATTTCTGAATATTTTTTAATTCGATGCATCATTTCTGTAACAAAAATAGTAAGATCGACCTACCGTAATATTTACAGTTTTCAATTGAAATTGGCTGATTTTTCTAGAAAACATAATTTTAAGAAACAAATTATATCTCAACTACTAGCAATTTGTTTGAAGTGGTTTTACGACGAAATTCTGATTACCTCCATCAGACAATTTCCGTTCCATGATTTTCTTTACAAATTGGGCAACCAAGTGTTATACAATCGACGTAAAAATGCAATTACCTCCAAATCAGTAGATTTGTACATACACAGTAGTATGCCAGTAGTTTTAGCTGCTTTTTAGGTGCTCCAATACAAAATAAATGTTCTTATTGGAATGGAACTGTCTTATGGATGTAGTCCAATATTATGAACACAATGTATACAAATTAGTTATCCTATGTCGAGAGATTGATTTAACCATCCATTCCAGATATATTTGAATTGTAAATCACAAATTTCTAAGAGTTAAAAAGATGCCGTTTGTAGACAAATGAAGCTAAAAACCCAAAACTGTAAGGTATGGGATAGCACTTCCTAAAACAAAATAAACAATTTTAAATAATTCAAAATAATAAAAAAATGGGCAATTTGTTTTCAAATTACTGATTGGCCTAGTTTTTATAACACTACCGCCATCCAAGAAAAGTATTGTGGTTTGTGTATTTTTGCCTGAGTGTGTATTTTTTAAGATAAAACAAAGTTTCTGTAGAGCTAAAACTCATACGAAGTTTAAGGTTTACTTTTAGGCCATTATATAATTAAAATTGCATAGAAATTTATTTACCAATATCTAAAACCGTAATCTGGAACCGTACTACTGATATTACTTTGTATCATAGCATATTACCACTTCAAAGCCATTCTTGTGTAACTAGTCTTAGAGACAATGAAGAAGGTATCACAAATGAGGTTAAAAGTATGATTGCGGTGTGCTACAAAATACGAAAAGCGGTAGATAACAGAAAATAATCCACACAGGTACGACATTTTTATTCACACTCCAAAACGTCGAGGTTCATAAACACAACTTTATATTTCTAACTAATTGCCCGGACAACGTAGGTACGCCACCGCCTTATTCCATTTCAGTTTCCGAATAGAGTGGGATTTGCATTTTATAGTAATTCTAGTGACCGGTCGGTAACTATTCCGTGGAATTGTTTATGCAATGCGACGACGGTGCTTTTGTGTCGCACGGTTACAAATTTACATTAACACTGTCTTAGGACGTTATTCAATTATAATTTTTCTGTCCGGTATACTGTGCGGTATCAGTTTCCACTGTTCCCGGTCGGTATTCAATTTCATTGAGAAATCTCATTCATAAATTAGCGTTGTTTAATGGCACACTCTTGTAAACTGTCTTCTCTCTGTATACCAACGGTCTTCTTCCTTTATAAGAATGCATATTTCGTAACGACTAAACTCTTTTGGTTTTAGTTTTATATGGAAGTTGAGACATGATACGCAGTTTTCCATATGCGAAGAGAAATGTCTTTGTTATATAATAATAATGATTCAATTTGTAACATAAAGTAAATGCTTCATCCATAAAACATATTTTGTTATAGGATCTCTGCATTTTTCTAATGATTTTATAGAAAAAAAAATCATTTATTACTAAGTTTCATATAATAGGTCATATAATAGGTCTATATCAATAAATGTCGACAATCACTAAGAAAATGTTTATTTATGAACTACACTAAGAAAAATGGGGGTTGCCAAAAAATGTGTCTAGTGGATTTGCAGTCAAAATGTGAATTTTGATCAAATAAAATTGACCTATACCAGGATTTGTGTGAAAAAGAAATTTCTAAATGAAAACTAAGTAGATAGCTGACGTCTGATACCAGATTTAAAAAAGTATTTTTATGACTAAATCTTGCAATCTTGTAATTGATTGTAATTCCAGATAAAAAATTTCATCTTTGTCATTTTTCGGGGTCGCTACTTTAACAGTAAGAAATCTGAACAATTACGAAATCACTAGTTTGTCCGTCTGTCTGTTGTGTTTAACTCAAATAAATCGATGATTGAAGTAAGGCAAAAATACACTGTTGGCAAAAGAAAAACAAATTTTTAACCACTCGTATTTCCAATAATATTTAGTCAATTCAGGTATTCCTTTCAAAAAGAATTGCTTGCAGTGTGAAGATTGAAACCATACCATATTTGCAATAACAAAACATTTCAATCCAACGTTATGTTGCATTATAATAATAATAATAATAATAATAATAATAATAATCCACACCTTAACATCCCCCAACAGCTTTCGCTACTGCGAGGGCATCGGCAGGCCCGAATTATCACTATTATGACCAGCGTCTTTGGCTATGCAACATTTCTGACAATATCGGGTCAATTTAATGTAATATGGAGAGTGTATTAAAATCAATAGGTAATGACATTTGCCTTGTTTTGGTAAAAAGGGGCAGTAGAGATCATATAGCATCATATACAGAGTGATTTTTTCTTATACATGGTGAAATGTTTAAATAATGTTTTTTTTAGTAAAAGCCAGTGGAATATGACGTTTGTAACAAAAACATTGCAACGGCAAGAGAAATCTAACTGAGTACTAAAGATCGTGGAGAAACCATTGCTGTTGTTATGGACGGTGTTTGAATTTAGCATTTTAGGTGGTCTTTCCGTCAGTTTCAATTATGGTGTATCACTCTTGTTGTTTGGTGCAAATGTTAGACGTATGTTACTTGTTCTTGTTCTTTTGTTTGTTTTTGCTAAGATTGAAACGTAGCTGGAATCAACGTGTTTTTGAGTATGTCACATCATTTCAAACCAAGTCTTCTTTTATTTATTTTTATGTCATGTTTAAATAAAGAGCACTTCCAACATCAGCCTGAAGCCATCCTGAATACATTGTGTTGTTCCTTATTTAGATATTTTTTATGAAAATGTAATTTTTACGTGCAAAACGTACATCAAAGACCGGAACGTTAGACCAGTGAAAGCAAGCTGCCATAGTATTGGTTCAATAAAAAACGATGTTGATTTTAGTTCCAAATCACCGCAGAGGCAACATTTTATGTTTTTGTTTCAAAAGCACAAAAGTTTGCAAAAAATCTACAGCCCAATAATTGTAGTACCATATGGAGAACAGGTAAGAAAAATCCTTAAAAATTTTAAAATCTAACAAAACTAAAAGTTGCCCATAATTTCTTCACCATCTTTAAAGACAACTCAAGTCTGCAATTGGACTTTTCGTGCCCATGTAATGGAATCGTTTTTTATCTATGCAAACGTCCAATTGAACTGCATTTTTGAGTAAAAACAGCATAAAAACGATGTTTTAAAATTTTGCCTTGTATACTAAAAATAATCACCGTATATACGATGCTATAAAATCTCTACTGTTCCGTTTGATGAAAAGAAAACAGATGTCATTACGTACAAATTTGATTACACCTTTCATTTCACATTGACCCGATATTATCAGAAATGTTGCATGGCCATACATAAAGCAACATTACATTGGATTAAAACGTTCAATTATTGCAAATATGGTATGTTTTCAATCTTCATAACATAAGCAATTAGTTTTTCGATAAATGCTTGAATTTACATAATATCTTTGGAAATATGCCTAATTGCACATTTATACCGTTTTTTTTTTTTGCGCCAAAGTTTTAGCTAGTTTTAGCTACAAAGAATGTTGATATAAAAATTTCAGTAAAAGGATTTTTGTATGGAGTATATTTTGTTTGACTCAAATAAATATTATTTTACCAAATAAATATATTTTTGCCTTAAAACAACGATTTATTTGGCTTAAACAATATTTCTACCAGTATGTCACAATCCAATTTCTATGGACTGAATTAAGATAGGAAGCTAAAATGTGGCGCAGGTATAAAACTTACTAATCCACATATATTTCAATAATCAAAACTAAACAATGGCTGACTTTGAATCTCGAAGGTGATTGTTTGAAATCCCAGGGTTCTTCTTTAGGATCTCAAAACAATTAAACAAATTATCTTATGTTCTTTTCAAGATTTGCCCAAAGTAGCATCTAACTCCGCCGTTTATTACCGAAAACCTGAAAAAGTGGCATTATAATAAAGCTATAGTTCTAACAAAATTAATAGGTAATAAGTTCGCTGTACAATTTATGATTTTAACTACACTATACTGAACGTATACTAAAATCAAAAATAGCTTTAAATTAGCAAATGGTGTGAAGTCTATAGCGAAACCTCAGTGCAGAAAAAATATTTCATTGTCCACCATTGTGAAGTTCCGGGAACGCCACTAATTTGGTTTAATTAATACGAGGCAAGTTTTACATAAACGTCATGATAATTTGAAATGTCAGGAGCAAATGGAGCAATTAATTCATCTAGAAGCGTTCTCAGAAAGAATGAAAAACTTCAAAGTGTGAACGATAATCTGCTTACGGCAAACGTGACGTGGTATCCGTCAGTTAAGCCGCCAATAAAGCGTATAATTTGTCAGAATTAAAATCATAACACTGTCATGTCGGGAGGGTATCTGGTTGTGTAACCTCGTCGATCACGACATCTCACACAGGCACTCTAATCGCTCATTCGTCTGTCTCGCTCTTCCTGAACGTTCCACCGTACAACTTCGGCGTGGAAAATGAGAAGGAGGCGGTGATCTGGGGCGTCACCTCAATTAATATGCTAACTAATTTTAATCTGGAACAGAATATTGAAATCCATTATGTACGAAACGCGCTGCATTGTAATTACGGCATTGTTATGTAAATTGAGAACAAAACGAGTGTTTTGTTTATTCATGTGTGAAATGGATCTTTGCTGGCTGCCATGCCTGATGAATTACGTTTAAATATTTAAATGATCTTAGTCACTGAGCACGAATTGCGCATGAAAACGCCTATGGAGCTACTTAGACTTAAGTTGGCAATTACATCAGTACTCACGATATATCAGAAATGGAATGGCAATTTTACATTTTTCTACCACAAGAACATTCGGACTACTACCAGCTAAGGTTTAATTTGTCAATATTTAGAATATATGCAATTAGTCAACATTTTATCCAAAATGTCAAACTTACAATGCAATTAACATTCATATATACTAAAATAGAGCAAATCAGCATTTTTGCAATAATCCTTACTACGAAGACAGTACTACGATATTCAATTATGATTACAGAGGATTGTGGGGAACGAGGAGATATAGCATACTTAAAAAAATCGAAATGACTTTAATAAAAGGAACATTTTTGTTTTGAGATTTGAATGGTGACAGTCCGTCCCATTGGCAACCTGATTGCGCAAAATATTAAAATCAATTTTTTACCACTAACGGCGTTTCATTCTTTGATGTCAAGTATGATGCCAATAATAGCGGCTTCAATATTGCGACAAACAACATTAAAAAGACAGTAAAAGAGATTAATTATTGTTTGCATATTTGGATTTATGTTTTAAATAATATATCCAAAACACCAATATCAATATAAAGAAAAAAAATCTGGTGTGTCTGCATTAAAATAACTCGTTAGCCAGACTTTGATAGATATTTTTATACTATTGACAGTAGGTATTGTCAAAACATCAGCGTTTGACACCACCTGCTGTCATTAGAATATAAATATCTGTCAAATCTTGGTTAACTAGTTTTATTTTAATGGAGACACAACCGATCTAGATTAAAGGAAATTTGCTCATTCAGTTAAACTATTAATTTTACCAAAAATGTAATAGACATAAATTATTCAGAATTTATTTTACTTTAATTTATTATTTAACTATTTTGACGAAATTAAAACAATGGCGGTTCATTTGTAAAATCGTTAAAAAATGCTAAGAGTAAACATCCAGTTCCTTTGAATTCTTTTGACCAAAGCGCTTTCAGCTCTAAGTTTGGTCCTGAAACTAGTAAATATGAAGTTTCGTCTCGATACCTTTAGTAGTTCTCCGGAATCGTCGCCACAAAAAAACGGGTACACACATACATACACACACACATAATTACAATATTTTGTCATACTACGTATCATAAAGCAAAAATATAGGGTGATCTGTTGACGTTGATAAAAGATAGAAAAAAAACGATATAACAGTAATATCATGTTATATCATATAAAAGATGTACCAAATATACATATTTGAAGAAAATGGACAAACACTCAAGTTTTTCTCGGTAGGATATATTTTAAATCTACCTTGTGTGAAGAATTAAACACAGATGTAGAAGTATTACAATCATTATGGTAGTTTGTTAATATTTATTCGTTAATAATTGTTGTTCGTTGTAGTTTTCAGGAAAAACCGGAAATTATACTAATCAACATTGTCATAGATGGCTGCATTTTTACTTTATTATATATAGCATGACATAGTATGTAATGGTGTGAAAAAAATTACCGGAACCATGTTCTTTTGGGTCCCCTTGAACATTTTTGGTACAAAAATATGTGTGTGTGTGTGTGTGTACCAGTTTTTTTGTGGCGACGATTCCAGAGAAACAACGAAATGTATCCAGACGAAGCTTTATATTTAGAAGCTTTATTACCAAACTAGCAGCAAAAAAAAAAAAGTTTTGGTCAATAGTGTCCAAAGGAACTGGATGTTTACTCTAAACAATTTCCAAGGATTTTGCAAATGAGTCGCCATTTCTGTAATTTCATCAAAACAGTTAAATAATAAATTAAAGTAACCGAAATTCTGAATAATTTATCTCTATGATTCGTAAAATTAATAATTTGGCTGCATGAGCAAATTCTATTTCAGACAGATATCTCGTACTGTATTAAAACTAGTTAGCCAGGGTTTGACAGATATTTCGATTCTATTGACAGTATTATCAAAACATCAGAACTCGACACAGTTTGGCACTGCAGTATAGTATGATAAAGTAATGTGTCTGGCCACATCAATTTTTTTTATTATAAACTGTTACCATTTTTCGAAATTTTATTCATAAGAACAAATAAACGAGCGTACTTATGGCGTGGGTGACCGGTATATCGCGGTATATTATAGGTCTGTCGAAACGCGTAAGGGAATATCGTTGAGGTACGATACAATGTCAGTGGACCAGATGAGTGCGGTAGTTTTTATCATTGAGTTCACGATACCTGAACGGCGTTTTATTCATGTTGGAACAAACCTAATGAATAGTAAAACAATGGCAGACCAATATGTTGCTCTTTCAATTTCTATCATGTACTGTTTTCCAACTACAGCATTTGCTCAACGTTTAGAAGTACACAGAAACACAATCCATCATTTCCACATTCGACCCCCAGCAACACTAAAGAGAGACGAAAGATACCATCCCCCATTTGACAGAAAACGACAGCGCGCATGATATCATTTATCTCTCCTTTTGCGTTGTCTTTTTCTGCCAAACATGACAAGGCATCATTCGTCTCACTTTAGTTTTGCTGGGGGTCGCGCGTGGAAATGGTGGATGCATTAGACGATATTGTATTTTTAAATTTTTAAATTCAATTTCTATCGACCAGTTCCTGTAGTAGTAAAAATTGAACTTTTGTTGATGTTCACGAATCACGCTTCTGTGCTACCTGAACCGAAACAACCCTATAAACAGTTTGACCGTCTGTTGACCATCGGAAAATATTATCACAAAATAATATATGCTCTTACGGATGTTTGTTAAACAGGTGATGAATTTCAATGAGTTTCCTGATTAAATGGGGATGTTTTATCCTCCAACCTGTCAAAATTTTTTCCCTTGACCATTACTTTTGTTTCAAGTAGGTATTTTGAATTAATGTTAAAATATACTCAAATATAGACTGCGTTTACATCAGGCGCTTGCATCCCATCGAATATGGATCGACTTGAACTTAAAAACGTCATGTCTTATCAAATTGACATTAAAAATTGTCAATATCAACAGGTAAAGGCTTGTCAGTACATCCGCTGATATGTGTCACATTTTGAGCGTCTCAAAGGCTCTCCAAACGAAAATAAATTTCAATCCGATCCAATTCGATCGTATGCTAGCGCTCGATGTAAACGCACTCATAGATATGTATTGTAGAAAATCCATTTAAATTATAAACTATTAGGAAATTCTAACATAATTAATATTATTAAATGTTGGTATTTAATACTACTTTAAATTATAACACAAAAAATTTATCGTTCACATTAAATCAGAATCTAGCATGTTATAAATACCACATTTTGCAATAAACCACGAAGAGGATGAAGTATTTAACCCGCTGATCCTTGCATAAAATAGCAGTTCTCACGCATTTTTAACTATATTTATAATACACTTAATGTCAGCGTTGTGTATTATTGCACAGTTTGCCGGCCCGCGATGTGTTCAAGACAAACACCTTTGCTGTGCATAAAGTAGGTAGAGTGTGAAGCAACACAGAACCGATAGCGCGCACTATTGGCTAGTCCGGCCAGACACTAACGCAACAAGACAAACAGAAAAGTAACAAGCAAAACGCTCCGCGAAACATGATTGACACGAAGATGATACTTCACTTTCCTCTAATTATAAACAATAAGCTCTTTTATTGTCACATTAAGGACGCGCTGTGCGCTCAGCATACCACTTTCTAAACTTTAACAAAACTCCCATCGCATCATCTGCAAACGCATGCTCATCATCGATTATGTGATTGTTCGTTAGGCCATTGTGCGAAATTATTTGAAGGCGCTTTCGTAAATATTTGTATTGTTCGATGCATGTATATGTGTAGTGTATACAGGGTCGATAAAAAGTGTGGAGCAGATATAATTGTTTTGGAAGTCAATTGCAAATACTTATTCAATATAGGTGGGGAGTAAACATTGTAAACATACTATAAGTATATTATAATACAGCCGGTGATGGAAAAAACTTTGTTCTGAACCACACTTGGCTTGCAATATAAACAACAACCATTTTTTTTTCAATGTGTATTTCCTTGTTTGTTGCAATTCTTCCAGTGCTCACGATCAAATATCCATTTTGTCCACGAGAAAAATTGTTGGTACCGGCAACCAGTCTAACATATCTGGTTGTAGTTATTATTGTATTGTAGTGTGTGTATGTGTAGTACGGTGCTTCTTATTGTATCATTGTTTATTTTTTCCAAAAGCCACCCTTTCAAAATGTTATAGAGCAGATACTGAATTTAAAATTATAAATTTGGAATTGTGTTTAGTTTTTAAGAAAGTAAGCCCATATTTTTTTATTTTTTGACGTTTATTTCAAACTGGTTTTCTCAAAAGCTAGACCCAATTTACGAGTTCAGGTTTCAGATCCAAATTGTATGAGAATAAACACACAAGAATCAATTGATACTGTGTTAGCCAGACTAATCATTTAGTTTCAATAATTGTTTTTGACAAATTAAACGTAATTGGAAATCTATGTAATGTACTGATATATATATATATACCCAAAAGATTATAGGTTTTTTATGAGCCAATAATTGTGGTAAGCAAATTGAAGAAAATAAAATCACTTTCTGTTTTATCACTTTCGTATCTAATAACTGCATCGTTCAGATTAAAATACGTCCCACATGCCTGGACAGTAGCAGAAGTTATCATGATACCAAAACTAGGCAAACCACCGAACGAGGTCAAATCATATCGCCCAATATCACTGTTGCCAATGATAGCGAAGCTCTTGAAAAGTTGCTTCTAAAGTGAATGAAACCTGCCATTGAGAGAAAGGAACTAATTCCTAATCACCAATTTGGTTTTAAAGAAAAGCATTCCACTATTGATGAAGTCCATAGAATAACAGATATCATAGAAGATATCATTAGAAGAAAAGCTTATTTGCTCAACAATCTTTCCTGATGTGACACAAGCCTTCGATAAGGTTTGGCACGAAGTATTGATACACAAACTAAAGAGTATGCTACCTTTACAATATGTCGAGCTGCTAACATCCTATGTATCTGATAGACTATTCAGAATAAAACAGATCGATGAATACTCGGAACTAAAACAAGTAAAAGCTGGTGTACTCTAGGGTAGTGTATTGGGACCAATTCTCTATCTAATATATACAAGTGACCTACCACATCTTGGGAAATGTAACAATCACCACATTTGCAGATGACACGGCTCTAATGACAGTGGGGTCAACTATTGGAAAATCTACTAGGAATCTTCAATGGACCAAAAAATAGAAGACGAAGCTCAACGAACTAAAATATGTCCAACTTTGGGGTTGCGCGAAACTTCCAATATACAAGGAATCAAAATAAAGTACAAAGGAATATGGTTAACGCTCCTTGGTACATACGGAATAGTGACCTGCATCGTGATCTTGGTGTCCCATAAGTCATCCAAGAGATAAAAAGATTCGCCACTAAGCATGAATCTCGCCTAAGCCATCATGTCAACGAAGAACCCATGCAGCTACTGAACAACCAGAATCTAGTAAGAAGACTAAAAAGAACTAAACCCTTCGAACTAGTGAACCAGTAAAATGTGTAAAAAGCAGAGCACAGTGAGTGAGTGTTAGTGCTTCTTGTTTAAGACAAAGAAAATATAGAACATCAGTGGATAGCCTATTAGAGACAAGTACCTAGTTTTAAGAATTCAGATTTAAATTGATGGTTAATCTTTTAGATTAGTTTCAATATGATAACCACTTTCTGCTTATTCATTAAAAAAAACATTTTGTTTTAATTTTTATAGAAAGTTAACGCATATTTCTTAATTTTGTCAGCCGAAAGTTTAAAATTTCCTCTCTAATCTAAAATTTGCTTTCACAAGATAGTATGAAATGTATACTTCTGAAGTTGTGAATTCTGATAAGTAGAAATAAATTTAATTCTATTCGTACACAATATAATATTACATGAAATTAGTATCACGACCAAAGTGTTTCCAAAACTACTGTCAACTGATCCCATACTTTTTAGCGACACTGTATATGCCATGGGGACCAAGAACGTACATGTATGGGAAAATTTATAACAGGTGTAAACCTATCATTACAAATTTTAAAAGTATTTTGTCACGATCGACCCGGCCGAAGACAATAAAGCGTATATAAAAGTAATACGTAACGTAACTCCTCGCTAATAGCCGAGATCAATAGCGACCAATAACATTTTCGATCGCTAATTAGTTATTTGTAATCGTAATCGTGCGTTGCTTTTGTTTTCATTCAATTTCAAAAGCGTCCGTCCGAACGGCAGATGGTTCACATGTATATTATTTATTATCGTTTTAATTACACATGCACATAATAGCGCGTAAGAACTTTTGATTGCTAAATTAAATTAATAAATTTGTAAGCTGTCGCTGTAAATCAATTTAATTACTGAAAATATGTTTATTATGCAATATGACTTTTTATATTATTCTATGCACTATGATATATGGCATATGTGATCTCGAATGGAGAAATTGCCCTAGTGATAGTAAAACACATTTTATGACTACAAATGACCTGAAGATATTGGTAAAATTTTGCAGAATCACAATTTTGATTTAAAAGGAATGAGATACGATTTGCTACCTGTAATATATAATGTACATGGGTATATTTATGCTTAATTATGAATGTATACTAATATCTAAAAGAATGACAGTTCTTCACCTCTTAGAAGCAGTAATATTTCCTGAAATATCCCTTAGAAAATTATATTATAATTATACCAATTTAGATAAATTCATTTGAAATTTTTTTTTTTTTTTTTTTTTTTTTTTTTTTTTTGGGGATGTTGCCATGTGCACAAAGCCAGTGGCTTGTCTGTGCGGCAGTCGGGGAGACGGAGTATTTGAAAAATCCCCTGCCTAACCTGGGCTTGAACCCTGGACTTCTGAGTGGAAGGCATACGCCTTATCCACTCGGCCACCTCCGCTCCGCTACTAACAATATCATTTTAATCATAATTTTGTGTTCTCGATACTAAATATTATCTCAGTTCTGATACACTCAATATGACTAACCCTATATAAGCTCAGAATCACAAAATTGAAAAATTATCTTTGAAAACCCTATAGCTACTCATTATTGCTATATTCGGAGAATAATGTGACACAAATATCATTTAAAAAAATCAACTTGTTTATTGCCATTTTGGATAAATGTGCTTTGAGTGTGAAGTATTACGTAAGTTAAGTATAATTATTATAGTACAATATAAACCCTAGAATACTTATTTTGCATAATTTCTTTTGCTACCAATTCATGATTTTATAAATTCAGAAAGACAATCACAGTACATTTTTTTATTTATATTTTTCCTTAGGCAGTAAAAGCTGTACGTTATATAAAATTAATTGACTTTTAATTAACATATTATTTTATTTTTTTAACTACCTACTATAAGTTTGGATACCACAAATTATTAAATAGCTCAAATAAATAAAAAACAAACACTTACAGATATATTTTACAGATGTTCAATAGCTTAATATTTCAAAAATACAATAATTATAACTAAGTGACAACAAAAAAGAACAATAACCTGACGACTATGGTTCTAGGGTGCAACTTTTCGTAAAATCTGGTCAATGATCTAGTTTTTGTGAAAATCTGCAAGAAATTCAAAGTGTCCATACTTGATTTTTCTTTGGCCCAAGTAGACATTTAGCTTTAATAATTACATTTTGCCAAAAATCAAGTAATTGCATAGAAAAATAACAAGATAAGAGGCGCCCTAATGCACCCTCCATGCCAATCCCTCCATGTTCAATACTTTCAGTTTAGTATAACTTTTGAATCGGTGAGGCGAAAACTGTACATAAAGTGAGTTTTTGAGAAAATGAATAAAATAACTTTGCCGGTGAAATATATTGAAAAGTATAGAATTTTCTATGGCATTTGAGGCTTGTAGATTCCTAACAGAACGTCCGTTTTAAAAAAAATCATAACGGCTAATACCACATGGCGACCAAAATTGTAACTGATATTTAAATGATTAAACGAACTTACCTTAGTGAAGTTCTATCATAATTATATGATCTTTCCATCCGGAATATGACAATATAGTAGTCTCTTTATTTCCACAATAAGCCACGTGTCTTTAAAGCCATGGTATCGAAGAAATGTCCAGTATGACAGGTATGGGTAAGCCGGCCTTGGTATATATCAGTATATATCTGACATTCTCTTGAAAGCATAGGGTCTCTAAATTGGTCAGGGTTCGGGAAAGTCTAAACAAAGGAAGGGTGGGTTATGTCATATTCCGGATGGAAAGATCATATAATTATGATAGAACTTCACTAAGGTAAGTTCGTTTAATCATTTAATTATATTTCCTTTCCATCCGTTCATATGACAATATAGTAGATGTTTAAAGCACAGAGCAATTTAGAGCCAAAACAGCATTATCGTCTGTTTATGAATAAGAAACAACAAAATGCACTTGAAAGAACATGTTAACATTTTGTTAACATGTTATTGCAACAATATATCGTTATCATGTTATTCAAAGTTAAAGAGTCAAATGTAAAAACTTTCATCAAACTTCTTTTCATGCATGCAGTTGTAAAATTGAAGAACAATTGCAAAATTGTGGGTATTTCAACCAATTTAGGCAATTCAATCTGCCAACACAAGACTAGATGCCAATGCTTGCATGACTTGTGACAAGTGCATGAAATACATATGGAGAAAGGTAATTATCGGGTAATTCCGTCATCGTAGGAAGCAACCATATGCACGTGTTTCGGACTATTAGTCGTCATCAGTACGGAATACATATGAATCAACTTTTAATAATTCCAATGTACTAATCAGTATAAATACTTTAATATACCTGTCTATGTGGCCCTTTTAAGCCTATAAACAATAAGAAGGTATATATCATGATGTAGACCTTTGTAAATAATCGGTAAATGTACTTTGTAAAAAAGATTAATATTATAGATAAACAATCGTACCTACAGCAACAGGTAACACACATAGATGTATATAAATAAAGACTGGAATTAATTTCATATGGTTATGAATAAAATTAGACGTTTAATAACCATTGGGAAAATCTTTGAACGTGATGAGCAGCGGACAAAGGCAAAAGTATAATTAATTAGATCTTTTAATTAGGCTTTTTTTTATTTCAATAAGTCTAATGGTGTCCCATATTTGATATGCATATTGTTCTTTACTGCCTCGAAGAGTAATATAATTCAATACAATTGCTGAGAACCAAGTAAAAACTTAAGCTTAGTTGGACGGGACTTGACAACACCGTTTACCGGTAGTTTCAGATAACATGAGCGGTCTAAACTTTATCCACAAATAATAAAGAAAGGGTATCCAATAAATTCCTTGGTGTTTTGATGGCTCAGCATCTAATTGACATATGATTGACTATAAAGACAACTCTAGACTGTTTTGACTGTAGTCATGGTGAACTGTCACTTAAAGAACTAACCCAGCAGCGGCTGCGCGGTTATTATTGTCCAGAAGTAAAAACACAAATTATTGGTAACGGTTCACAGGAACGTATCAACAATGAGCCGACCTCCGTATCCAAATGGTTAATATAAACCGATCGCCAACTTAGGGGTCCGCGTACCCCCAGGACTGGAGCAGACTTATGGGACTGCCCGTGAGCGGGAGAAGGACCGCAGATATAAACGGTCCATTTAGCTGCTCCAAGTTCACGCCCTTGGTCGATCCAACGCAACAAACAAAGTAATTGCCCCGTTAGCGTAACTTTTGGGATCCATCTTAGACCCAATTATTAAGTTTGTTATTGTAACAAAACAAGTGTAAAAAAAAGATAAATATATCTTTCAAGGCTTATATTAACAGTCAGCTGCCTATACAGGAGTGTCAGGAATCTTTGATTTGCGTGCCCAAACCGCTCAAAATATCTGAAAAGTGCAACAGGCATTTCTTAATGACAGAGTAAAAACCTATTGGGCAGACTCCAAAAGGTATTAATAGTCATGGTACTAATAGTCATATAAAACATATGACACACACGCATGCAAAGTTGCGAGGACGTAATGACCGAAGGAAGTAATAACTTCGTTGTGGAGGATACGCAAGTTAATAACGTTGAAAATTTTGGTCAAATAGGCAATTTAAATGAAAATTCCCTTTATCTCAGCCCAAATGTCGCTTTAATTTATGTGAATTTAAAAATTTGCAGCAGAATTATGAGCAACATCTGTTGATTCCATACCTAATCCCTAGCCGGTTTAGAGCTTGGTTGACATCTATCCTGTCAATAGGGAAAGGCTTTGTACAGTAGGACAACTGCGGTTGTAACGGCCAAAGCGCACAACTGAAATTTGTTGTAGGATTACTTCTAGGACTAGAGGTGCAAATATAAGAAAGAATAAAGAATGTTGTTTGCCACAAAATGGGGGACTTCAGCCGCTATGAAATTAGGTTATTTAACCAGGAACAAACAAGCGTGCCCCGATTAAATACTTTTCGGTACAAATAAAAGTATAGAAGGCGTATCCAAACATTGAGTAATCCTTTTGGCAGCAAAATTAATTAGCTGAATTCAGTTATCAGATATTAGTCTATTTTTAATGATCTTGAAGCAAAATCGGCTCTAACTTATTTTTAGAAAACAAACAAATTTTACCTCCTAAACATCCTTGGGATGGTTTGTTTAATCTGTCAAATGCTCGACAGCAATTTTCTTGATACAAAGTATTGCGATAGGGATATCTAAAAGTTTTCATTTGAAAACATTTCAGTCTTTATACGGAGTGAACCACCTTATATAGAGTCATCTAATGACAGCACTCAAGGCAAGAATATGGTAGCTAAGGAATGTTGCTTAGAAGACAAGACACTTTCTTTAAAATAGTCTTGTATAAACCGAAATATATTTCAAATTATAAGGCAACATTAAAAATTTTGCCAATCTCCATTATTTTGAAATATTCTCTCTGAATATTTAGAGTTTGATTTTAATAATTACTAGAGTAACAGAGTAATAGAGCTATAATTCACGAACAGAATTTTGCAATTTTGGAAAGTGATGACAAATCTCAATCTCCACTAAATTTGATTTACTATTAGAGCCACCCGGTTCTTCTTTCTTAAGAAAATTTGGGGGCAGAAACTGATCAGAAGAATTGGTCCACCTTGATACAACATATCTTAGTCGGCGCTGAATAACGACCAAATATGGTCACCCAGATTCTTTGCCCGATGTACGCATTTCAATATGGCCTAATTACTGGCTTCCGATAGGAAACGTTCCTGGTTCTGACGGTTGGGATATTGTATACTGGTACCAAATATAAGGATGTCTGCCTTGAAAGGGTACTTTAGACCAGTCATCAGCGTCCCAGGATATTGCGCCAGAATTCGCAAGATACAAAAAAAAAAGTTGACCTTTGGTCTCTGCATATTGTTGAATAGTTCGTTATTCACAATTACAAAACTTCAACAATCAATAACTAATCGATTGGGGAGTTGTTGATGACCTCACTGTGAGGCTTGTCTAACTTAACGGTAAGTCGCCATAATTATTGAACACAAAGTAATAAACTGAGGAACCTCAGTTTGATCCACTAACTTTGCAAAATAGACCATAATATTTTGATGCACATACTCCTCCCCCAAAACTGAGGACTATTATTCTTTTAGTATTCAAATATGTTGAATCTCAAAAATCTGTAAAAAATTATTTAATTTCTGGACCAGTCTACGGAAATTTTATAGTGTTTATACAACACTGAATTGTGTAATGCATTACTGAAATTACAGCTTGGCCAATGTCGGGAGGAGGCGCCGACAGCTGGGTGTCAGCAAAAGGTACACTGGCTGGGACCACTGCCAGATAGATATATCTGGCACTCTAGAAGTTTACTGGGTGCTCTCGGTGTACACCAAGAGTAGCTTTCTGTCACTTGTGGACTTCTTGAAGTGGTGAATGATAGAATAACGCACCACTGGTGTCCGTCGTCTTGCCCAACATGGATCAGATGTCAGAATGCAGCTTATTACGCACAACAACACGGCCCTCTTCTACATGCGTGTAACTGAAGCCTAGGCATGCCCGGAGGTGGCACTGACGTCTGTGTGTCAGCAAAAGGGCACTAGTTGTGGTTGTGACCACTGCCTGCCAGCTGCATCTGTCGGTACTGTAGAAGAGTACGGGGCGCTCTCGGTGTTCATCAAGAGCAACTTCCTGCCACTTCCATAAGAACACGACCTTCCTCTACATGGGCTAAAGGAAATGTAGGTAAAGGTAAACATTAAAAAAGTGCAGACCTGACAGCTTGTCAATTTTGACAAAAAATCACTGTTAGTGACAGTGACAGTGAGTGCCGGGGCCATGCCATTCTCCTTGGTATTGTTGAGATCTTCAACGACTAAGCTAACTGGTTAGGTTAAGATTTTGAAGAAGCCGGACGGTAAGCGATGTTAGGCGAGCCAAAAATGTCACCATCTGGTAACAGTAGGGCAACCTCCTCTGCATCGTTGAGATCTTCATCGATCATCATTATTCCGGCAATAGATCCGGGAATAGATCAATCATTAACGCTAAGCCAGCTGGTTAGGTTAAGATTTTGAAGAAGATCTCGCTGTTAGATATGCTCCAGATGATGTGGGTCCAGTCCAGACTTGATTACTTCCATCTTCCGTTGGTCCTAGGATGCTCCCATGGCTAAAATTTTAAGCTCTGGTAGAGAGCTGAAAAAAATGTGACGTGACATATCACGTGAAAAAAAAAAGAATGTCAGATATATACTGATATATACCAAGGCCGGCTTACCCATACCTGTCATACTGGACATTTCTTCGATACCATGGCTTTAAAGACACGTGGCTTATTGTGGAAATAAAGAGACTACTATATTGTCATATGAACGGATGGAAAGGAAATATAATTGATTTGCATGAAACTCATGTCCCGTAATGTTTGAGAATTTTACATTCAATGTCAGATTTTAAAACTTACCTTAGATTGGTTTAATACGGCGATAAAAAAACCTAAAAATTAACACGAATTTACATAAAACAATTGCGGTGCCCTCTGGTCCTAAATCTGAAGTTATATTGTTAAAATTTAAAATAGAGGATTCAATATGGCGAGAAATCTATTTTTGTATATCAAAGATTCCAAATTTAAAGTATAATTGTTATAATTTAAAATGGCGGATCCCGTGGAACCAATATAGTGGGAAAAAGTTTAAAACGATCGTCAGTTTTGCTTGAATCTTATATTATTGGATAATTGAAGCTACCTCCATCCAAGCCAAAGTTTCAAAGTTTAAAATGGCGATCAAATATGGGAACTAAATACGTAAATTTTTTTATAATGCATGAACTCCATTTTCTGTGGTATCTAATGGTAATAATTAATGGTGACTAAATTTCTTTTAGAAAATGTTTTTTTAGGTTGATTTTATGTGCCGACGTGCACATTCATGTTTTGGGATCCTTTTAGTGGTCTTCTAACAGTTACCCGATAGCAAAACACCCAAGACTACTTTGGCTATGTGAGTTAAACTCCGATTTTGCCAATTTTGCACTGTTTTTGATTTCACCGATTCAATTATTTTATGGACCGTATGCAATTGTATCTACTGAATCAACTCTCATCACACCCATTTCTTACCTTCTCGGCAACCAGTCGTATACGATATTCCGTAGCATTATAATACATGCACGTATGCAGATCGTAGCTGGCATGGTACTGGCCCAATCGTAATCGTATTGTTTCAGCGGCGACGATTCTCACACCTCCAATCTGGCTCTCACAACAACAACAACAGCAACAACAACTATATCACCTACAGGTGTGACTCAGATGGGTTTGCCCCTCTAGGGCGCTCCTCATTATACTTACATTATATTTAAATTAAATTAGACATGATTTATACTTCGGTACGCGGACGGACTTCACGTGGGCCCACGAGCCAGTCCAGAAAGCCGTCCGGTGCGTGTGCACCGGATGACGTCGTCCGTCCGGTCGGGGTCCGTGGCGATTCCCATCGATTAATTTTAATAACACCTGTTCGGCCATCGAAAATAGATAATTAATTGCCGTGAAATTAACCAGTGATTTATTCACACAACACGCTATTATGTTTACACACAGACACCGTTAGATATATATCTAAGACGAATCCATTATACGGCGCGTCACCAGCGTCGCTATGGTCGTGGAACCGAGATAGGATGGGTCAGTTCCCTTCCTGTCAACTGTGATACTGCTTTCAGCGAAGTTGGGCACGCATTTGAGTTTCCAGGTTAAACTTTAGTGAAGGAAGAACTGTGTTTAAGGGATAATTATATAATAAATATCCATATAAATATCCATGACACAATATTGAATATTATATCTACAAGTACAACTCGGTAGCAACTAGAAAGTTAAGAATACGACAAAAAATAAAAATAACACAAAAAACAACAAAGATTGAACAGCAAAACTTACATACATTTGCTAAACTAAAAAAATAAATAAGTAACCAGGTGTCTTCAATAGTCGCAAATTGTAATAAAAATACCAGAAGCTATTAAAAAATCACTATATAGCATACTGGCAGCATACTTGCATACTGCAAATTTTAAAGTATAATGTGTTATAAAATGCTGAAGATGCGAGACCTACATAATGACTCTTTTGGTTAAAAAGCAATCAATTTGTAAATTCCCCAGTTACAGAGGTAACAAAAATCCATATTTTTTGTGGAAATAAGTCAAAGTCCGAAGACATTGACTAAAGTAAAAAGTGGTGTTTCAAGTATACTCATCCTAGGCTGATAGATACAGCAAAAAAATAATTATAAAACCAATTGTGCGAACACAATCGATAAGAATAAGGCCCAAATAGAGCGATTTGCTATCCCATTATCTGACATGACTTAATTTGAAATAGTTGTTTGTCTTAATCATACTTATTATTGTAAATTATTGTACAAATTTGAAGTTAATTATTTTTTCAAACACATGAGTTATTTAAGTGTATAACCTTCAGGTGTACGTAACACAGTGTATATTCGAACTTAGTAAGTATATAGTATATTTAAGAAATTAGATCAATAATAAATATTTTTATTTTTACTTTATCATACGCAGTATTATAAAGTATTGTAATCGTGCCGAAAAAAAAAATTGAGATTTTAGCGGAAATAGGTCTTTTTGGGTCCCCTGAACATTTTTGACCAAGGTACAAAAAAATGTCTGTGTGTGTGTGTGTGTGTGTGTGTGTGTACCCGTTTTTTGTGGAGACGATTCCGGAGAAACTACTAAAGGTATCGGGCCGAAAGTTCATATTTAGTAGTTTCATGACTAAACTTAGAGCTGAAAAGCCTTTGGTTCAAAAGGGTCCAAAGGAACTGGGTATTTACTCTTAGCATTTTGCAACGATTTTGCAAATGAGCCGCCATTTCTGTAATTTCGTCAACATAGATAAATAATAAATTAAAGTAGAGAAAATTTTGGATGATTTATGTCTATAACATTTTTTGGTAAAATTAATAGTTTAGCTGCAGGAGCAAATTCTATTTGATCGAAATCGTGTCTGCATTAATAGTAGGTAGCTAGGATATTTTGAACTTTTGACAGTATTCAGAACGTCAGCGGTTGCGAAACGTCAATTCAACACGCAAATGTATGGAGAATGCGATCAAACACGCGTGCACGTACGCTATGTGAAACAATATTGGAACATCTTGGTGTTCAAAAGTCCATGTGCATTTCAAGTGCGGATAGCAATGCTGTTATGTTTTCGCGAATAAATGCAATAAAGCTTGTAAGACGCTATGTTAACCTTAAAACTTATCTGGAATATTGAGCATAATTCTTTATGATCTTTTGTAGTTAGCACTGAAGACGTGGTAATACCCAAAAATATAGTATGCTAGAAGCCAATATAATATAGTAATCATTAGAATCAACAACCTTTTTACTTTATACTAATCGCGGCGAATTTTTTTTATTACTTTATCATACGCAGTATAATAAAATATTGTAATCGTGCCGAAAAAAAAAATTGAGATTTTAGCGGAAATAGGTCCTTTTGGGTCCCCTGCACATTTTTGACCAAGGTACAAAAAAATTTCAGAAAAGCTTTTGGTTCAAAAGGGTCCAAAGGAACTGGCCATTTACTCTTAGCATTTTTCAACGATTTTGCAATTGAGCCGTTTAGCTGTACGAGCAAATTCTATTTGATCGAGATCGTGTCTGCATTAATATATTGCCAGATATTTTTATTCTAATGACAGTAGGTAGTGTTAAAGGCTGATTTTTTGACAATACCTACTGTCAACATCTGTCAAATCCTGGCTAATTCGTTTTATTTGAATGCAAACACGATCGATCTCGATAGAATCTCATGCAGCTAAACTATTAATTTAATATTTTGTATGATAAAGTCATGTGCCTGGCCACATCAGCTTTTTTTCAATATTTTAAACAATATCGCAATACTCCGTATCATTTCAAAAAATACTGGTTGAGCACACAAACATTTCTTTTGTAATCTTGAAACTATTATTGCTTGTATGCAAAAACCAGCAACAATTTCATAAAATTGACTGGCGCCCCCGTCAAATCATAACTGTTCATAAGTTTGAGATTTAAATTCAGGTTAGTTAGAGTTTTCTATCATATCGCATTGTTTTTATAAATGGTATCAAATCATGCAAAATTTCGGTCCAATTGTTTGACATTTTAAGTTGTTCCTTTTTTAAATTTGAAGTGATGGACATTTTTAGTTACGTTATTAGTTTTAGTTACAATATACATTGTACGTATTTATTTCGTATTATTTCGGTTAATAATGTCTATAATAATAATTAATAATAATTTTTCAGCACGCGAAGACAATACAGGTCCTTGACAATAGTGACATAGTCCGCCACTGCTCCAGTGGCGGATGAAGGATTCTCGGGGCCCCGAGGCAAATTATCTTTTGGGGGCCAACTCCCTCCCACAAAGTGAAATAAAAGAACAAAAAAACGAACGTATTGGTAGCAAATACTTTTTTAGTCTTTTAATCGTTTATCATCAAATATATAATAATACTAATTCTTTCAAATAATATCTCTTGGATCATTTCGTATCATTTTTACAAATTCATGGTGCCAATTTTAGAACTTGTTATTAATTTACCATGTGTTCAACATTTCTTTTCTTTTGCAACCTTAAATTCAATTGAAATTATAGGGATAAGGCATTTTGGCGCTCTTGTCTCACTATACAGCCCACTTTTTATTAACGTGGCACTGAAAATGGAGATAGGCAACCAATTATTTCGATTATTAGCAAAGCTTCAAAGTTCACTCTAACGTATACATATTTTTAACGCACAAACTAGAATATGCATTGTAACAGCCGATTGAAAATTATGATCGCATTCCCTTTTTAAACATCAGTATCGTAAAAGAACATCGCCAACCTTCACATACTACGCACGGCATCGTCAAATTTAGTGGAAATGTGGTGTACACTTCTGGAGTTTGGACTGCATTTCATGACCAAAATTTGCTTAAACATATCAATGATATTTCCTTCGTTATAAGCCCCTTTCCTCAATGTGAAACGGGACATGTTGAAGAAATTGACTTAGTGAATTTTCAAAAAGATCTTTCCGTTTGCTTGAATATTTTGCCTAGTTGCTTAGCGGCTTGTTATTTGCGTTGTAAATTCAAATAATATAAAAACAGAAAGGAAAAGCTTTCGTGAAGGCATGCGCTTTACCATTATCACGATCAGACTGTAGTTAGTACAGTGAAATACTTTTAAATTTTGAACAGATATTTTTCCCGAAATATATACTGGTATGTTGAACAATATTCATATGGCAAAAGCTTCAATTTTCTTTTACGTTTCATCAATTGTCGGTAGGTCAAATTTACTCAAATCTTGATAAACTCGAAAATGTGTTTTCCTTCTGATTCATATTCATATTAGGCATTCTGTTAAGATTAGAATTATTTTAGTTCGCATGGTTTCTTCCAAATATCTGATACGAACATTTTAAAAATTTAATGATGGAAATAGAAATCCAGACTGTTTAAATAAACTGTCGATAGAAATAGTTACATAATTTGATTTTAAAGATTTGTAAGTAGATCCTGACGCAAAGTTATTTAGACACGTACCTCATTGCCTTATGGATAATCCGCTACTGGTGCGAATACTCGAAAGAACTAAACCTTCTGAGTTGGTGAAGTGACGTGACAATAGCATAGCACAGTATTCTGTGAGTGACATGTGACCAAAGCAGATCTACGTGCAGTGTGTGAAGTTTAAAGCGTCAAGATTCAAACGAAACTTAAATTAAATCTTAGAAGAACAAACATTCGTATTTTACGAAGAGAAAAACATACTGAAATTATTTATCATGCCTTCATCAGCACGAAAATGTTGGTCGAAAATGTTGAAATACCGATAATTTTCGTCATTAAGTAACTTTATTCAGAGCAGGTGACTTGTTACTATAATAATAAAACTTAAGTGAATTTGGCCGTTGCAACAACAGTGCCATTGTGTAGCATTGAATGTTAGTTTGATAGGTCATCATAACTTGCTCTTTAATCTTGTATATGACTATGTGATATGCATGATGTGACATATAATCGTCAGTAATAAAAAACTATAATTAAAAGGTGTACGGAAAGTACACCTCATCATTAATGTTTATTAGATGAAAATCAGCATTTTGAAAGACATCATGCGTCATGGCTTAATCCAATTTTCAAAAATAAGCACTGAACAGTAAGAAACATCACGGTTTCTACTAATAGTCGCACGGTCTTATAATAAAAATCGACAATATAAGATTATCTCTCTATCTGAGGCGTGTGTGTATCCTCTTTATCTTCATCCACATCATATCCGTGGCGTGTCGGTTTTATCGGCCAAGGGATCGTCCGTCCGGATATGGATTTAACCGGTAATTAAATAAACTTTATAAAATAGTTGGCGTTCAATTAAAAATTTCACAACGGCACACGGCCGAGCACTGGTAATTATTCTAGGAATGTACAGGAACGTTGCCCGTGTAGCGCAGCCCACGCGCGCCTTTACTCATTTAGTGAGCACAATATAGCTCCCATCTGCCGTTATATGTGACACGGCCGTTCTAGTAAATTTCGTTAGTTCATTACTATATGGGTCCGTGTGCATGGGAACCTGGGATGGCGAGCCAGCGCTCGCAGAGGACACGGAGGTGTTAATAGGACAGTATAAAACGGCGACAGCATTTATTGGCTGAAATATTAGCAGTTCGGTTGCAGTTTGCCATCAGAACTAATAGCAATAATAATTTCGGTATGTGGAGACGCTCTATGCTAATTAGCTAGCTAGCAGATGTTCTTCTTGAGCTTTCCTTATTTTAATGTGCAGTTTAGAGCAACTATTTTTTGTAGCAAAGATCTTCCAGTTTGATGGCATTTATAAATAACTTGGGTAATTCCCAATTGGGGAAGTTGCTAATTTTGTCGCGCGTTTAGAAAATTATTTGTAGCGTCCACAACTTCAACGACACTACCCATCAAACTACACTTCGGAGCACAAAACAACTAGACACCTAAGATTTGGCTGATGTTTCATTACCCATTTGCGTCAAGGTAAAAAGTATGGTAGAACTCGTCAGTCATAACATATTTTTATCCCGATTTTGATTACATTTTCAGCATATAAACAAATTAATCAAAAGTACCTATCATACATCTTCGTAATTTTGAAGCAAAAAGAAGCTTGGAAATTATTATGAGGAGAAATGTGGATTTTTCTCAAGTTGTCTCTCCGACTTTCTTAGATCTTATTTTATATTTATCCCAATATGTTTGGAAGGTTTGTGTAACTGCTCAAAACTTGGCAAATATGGCACTATTCAAAATTATGCGATTTGCTAGCACATATTTGATTTAAATGTACTTTGGAATGATAATTCATTAGATTAAATCATAAAAACTTCGTTATCGATGGTTATCGATATGCGCGTCCGGAAGCTAAGAAATATAAGCTAAGAAAAGATAAGAACAGCTCAAATTAGATTTCTTCTTTAAATGTACATCTTTCATAAACACACAGATCTTGGCACCAATACAAAAACAATATGGGAATGCATGTGACTTTCTAAGAGAACTGCAATCCTGACCAAAATACCTTAACTTCACAACATGGTGTCTCAAACTTGAGAGATGTTTTGGTTCTCCCGGTATAATATGGTAAAAGTATGTTTTTGTTTCTTCAATATTGCCAAGGCATGTAATTTCCTTGATTACATCGTATATACTCTGAAAAAAATTTCAATAGCGGATAGGTAAAGTTCACAAAAGTTTTTGGACAAATTGCAATCTTATAAAGCTGTGGCTTCTACATGCAGATATTGGGGAGAATAAAAAGTTAGGAATTGTTACGGCTTTGTAAAAGACTACTAGAAAACCTAACCAACTTGCTCAATTTCTCCACAGGTATTCTTGAACCTTGATCAGCAAAACATAATCTTGCTTCTCCAGGTTTAGCAGCTGTAACAAGTTATTTTTGAAATTGCAAAAGCGAGTGATAAACTTCACGAATTTGTTTACAATGTCTTGAAAGAACAATTAAAATCAGTTTAGATTAAGATTATTTACCAAACAATTTTATTTAAACAACCTACGTCTGTCTGTTTGGGATCTAGATTGGTTCAAGTCGAATGAATGCAGTCATAGCAATGAGTTACCTACTTCTACTCACAATATTGATTAATCTAACCACACACAATTTTTAAATGTTACTATGATTGTCTACAATCTAGATATTGGTTTTGGTTGATTTCAGATTTTAATCGATACTTACTTTTAATCAATCATTTACTTTGAATTTTCGGAAACAACCAAAAATGTTTGCATTACTCATTATTACCTAATATAACGTTTTCATTGCCGTAATTTTAATTACATTGGTATTTGCCAAGGGTATTTGTTATGTCAATAAATGACAGTAGGTACTGAAATGTTACCAAAAAAGAACGTGAGGTTTCAACACATATATAAGTAGAAAATATTAAATTTAACGAATTCGTTTTCATTTTCAAAGCAATTTTGCTCTGTCCATTCTTAAGATGGCCGATTTCAGCTAAAAGTTACACTTTTTGTTATTGGGTACAGCCGCTTTCCCAAAAGTTTGAACTAACCTAGTAGTTCTGTTATGTAGGTATTATATCGTTTTAAAATTTATCCGTATTTCTGTTTTAACACACCAATAGCAACACATCTCGCATTTACAATTTCCAGCTGAAAATTTCCTGAAATAGGTTCTGCGGATAATTCTTTATTCAATGAAGAATAGACGAATAATTCATAATGGTTTTATAAGAAGTTATTGATGACTCTGAGTGGGGGTGACATATGCTAATTCTATAATATTTAATTGCAGGTCATTGTTATCCTAGCTTGTCTTGAATATACATATAAGTGTTCAACTTGCTGTCGATATGAATGCAATCGACGAATTGATGAAATTTGAAATAATAATTTATAGTTTTAGCAATTTCAATGAATTTCAATAAATTTAGTATGTTTCTTTTGTTACATGACGATTATGATTATAGGAAATTTAACTAAATTGATTTAAAATCCTATATAGTTTATCTCACCAATCACTATGTCGATTAGACATGGAATTAATTTTCGTTACGCACTTCAATGGTGTCTGTATCGTGACAGGGAGATAATCCGCCAAAGGAGAAATAATTGAAATTAATTGATAAAAATTAGTCGTTTTACGTGTGGGTGATACTGGGAACTGATCAAATAGCGAAAGCAATCTGCCATTAATTATTGTTACTTGTTTCAATATTGTAAAATTAATTGGCAAATCGTTTGATGAGGTCTTTAATTTTCTCTCAGAAGACTTTGAATAGATTTTTAAACAACATACCAACGGTGACTCGAAATACGAGTCGATATCCAAATATAGACTCTACCTTCACAACGTTAGTAAGCACAATAATACCCACAGTACATAGTGCCCGTTATAATTCAATTTAATAGAAACGGTGGTCGAGATATTTCCATACAACATCATGTAACATACCACGGATGTGATCCAATTTCCCCTGAACACAATGGGGAGCACAGAATCCGGGCGACTTTACAGTCCATGTGTAGTCGATATCTTGTCTGATACGTATCACAGATTAGCATTATATATTCAAATGGTATTCACACAATGGTGTTAATATACGAATTACGGGCAGCACACGGTATGAAGAACAAGATAGGCGTTCGACAAATTTACATGCATAATTTAGTTCGTAACTCCCATATCTACCATATCTCCATAAGATATCGTATGTAACAATCAACCACCCGGTATATATGTCCTGTATAACTCTCTACTGCTTACCGTTCATCGTTTTTTATTCGCTTTCTTCTTAACATCCTATTCGCCATCAAGTCAAACGGTGTTAATAAAAAATGTTGGTGAGGCAATGCCATGTCGAATTGTTTGTTCGATTTCATGGGTCAGTACGATTTATTATGTTCGAAGTATCGCTGTAATCAATCAGTGGTGGTTCGGTGGTTTGTAATTAATTCAGGACGAATAATTGATACTGAGTGAGCATTGAGGATTAATGGTCGCGATGGTGTCTTTCTTGTAATTCTAGACACTATCGGTCTGAAGCATCATTAGCCGTGACTGGTCCTGAAATAACATCATTGACCAAATTTAGAAACATGACAATTTATGTGCACTCGTAATGGTTGATAACCCCATTCCATGGGGTATCTTAAGGGGTTTTGAAATGTGATAACTTTAAACGAGCGCATCCGTCAGGAACAGAGATGCAATTTTAGCCAAATCGCATATAGCGGCCCCGGTTACATGGCGTTTCCAGTTTTTGTTACCTTTTGCCGAAAACAGCAATGTTCACAAATTAGCGCTAAATGTATGTTAGAAAAATTTAGGTACTCACCTAAACAAGTAATGGGTTGCGGATACACAAAAATAAAACTGATTTCTTCTGTATAAAACTATAAACCTAAATAAACTATAAAAATAAGCTAAGTCAACGTCAAGGCAGTCAATGTTATTCCGCATACGTATGTTTTAATTTGGCAAATGGTAATTTTTTTCGGGGCGTCACAATTTTGAGAAGTTTTGCATACACTGTATTGACAAATACAATGGTCAACATATAGACTAAATTCATTAAAATTTAAACTGATTATTAATTTAAGAAATCCTCAGGAACGTCCTTATAGTTATCATAATATACATTCTCATCAGATTATCGATTGTTTTTTACTTATACAGATTTTATGCCCTTATATTATACATGTTTTCGTTAAATTTCTATTCGTAGAGGTTTTTGCGTACATGGTAAACATGTTATTATTGTCTAAAAACGTGATTTTGTTAGGTATAGCTGACGAACCAAATATCGTAGAAACTTCAAAATTGTAACATTTAATATTTGTCTGAAATTCTGAAAATTGATCCACAAACCGCCAATTCAAATTTCTTATTTTGGTTTCATAATTGATTTCCAGGGACTCGTATGCCTCGCATATGCTATTTTCTTCCTAATTTTTAAGTAAGTGTGATTCTGAGTAAAAAGTTTGATCTAAATTTATTTGTTTTTGTCAATTCATTAACAATTTACAGCAGTGTAGCTAGCGACACCTGCGAATGCAAAGAAAGAAAACAAACAATCATAAAAAGTAAAAATAATAAACAAAAATTTGAATAAAAGATGAAGAAATTAATAAATCGACATAAAACTTTTCCTGGGAATTCCAACGATTTGGAAACAGCATACTAACAATTCTATGATTTAATACTTTTGCATCTGTTACATGTTAAAATTAAAAATAAAATTACTTACTCAAAATTACCATTATCTACCAGAACGACCTCGTCCAGGTACGTTGCCAGTTATCAAACTGACTGCAACACTATATGGGAAGCACATACAGTTACCGGAACACATCGAGAACTCTCCAAACGAAAGATATTTCAACAAAAATTTCGTATATTAAATATATATTTAGACGATACCTTGTTTAAAGCCAAAAACTTTACTTTGATTTTTTTAAATTTCTTGCTGTGGGACAATTATTTGGTGTTCCGGTAATTTGTGCGAAGTCTGTAGATGTATTGATGAAGATGTGACGGAATTGTCAAACTCTGAGGAATTGCGAAACTCTTTTCATTCGCAAAATCGATCATCCCTGCCGTTTCATTATTTCCATAATGTTCAGTTGTCTTATTAAAATATTTCCTTTTTATATTAAAGGCTTTAGTTAATGAAAAGTGATTCCGACGGATTTATTTGAGCAGAATGATTATAGATTCTGGTTCTTTATTTTTGCATTGTTTCAATAGGTAGGTACTTTCATTACTAACCTAAGAAAAAGAAAGTAATAAATGTGGAAAAAACTGTTAACAATTGAGAATCATGAATATCTTGGTGATAACTTTGCTACGGTGTTATATTTTTCAAATATGTTTTGTTTGTATATTTAGCAACAAATTCTTAAATGACATACATAGTTCACAACAAGAACACAAAAGTGAGAGAATTTGATTTTGCACTACTACGTATTTAATTTTTTTTTATTTCTGAGTTGGACAACATGTGAAACTGCCAGGAAAGCCATCCTATTTTTTTATTATTTCCACGTCCTCACAACTACTAAATCGAGATGTCGGTTCCACTAACAGTAAACAAGCGTCAAACAACTAAATAAATAACGCATCCAGTAATTAATTCAAACGCACCCACCCGCTCTCATAATGAGAATACCATGCTTATTAATACACCTTGACCCGTTTAGTGGAACACTTCGACGCGCTGGCAGCGAGCGCTAATGAAAACTGTCATCCGGCTAAATTATACCCTCAAGAAAAAGACGCCGCGGCACAGTTACCATCCTAAAAGAGCATAAGTTCCTAAAATAATTCCCCGACTAACGTGACGTCCATATTTCACCAATGTCACCGCAGCAATGCGGCCCCGAACAATATAAGACAATATATATTGGTATCGAGGAATGAAGATATATATGTGTTCCGTGGCGTCGCCTGCACGGCTACAATGTTAACCCGCGCGGGTGAGAGGTCACAAGATGAACTCTTAAAGTTAGCGGTGCCTTTCATCTACCATCTCCATTACTGCCGACCTGTACTGCCGTGGTTCTCTTCTCTTCTGTCTTATTGCGCTCACGCCTGACTACGGCAAGTTATACTTTTTCGTAATTATTTTCTAAGGCGTCCGGCCGCCGCCCGCCGAAAAGAATCTAAGTGTCGAAAAGCACCTGTTTACTGCAAACGTGACCTAGCGGTGGACGTAAACCGTATAATTTGTGGAGGCGCTGAGATCGGACTCGACCGTCCGTGGTGATGTCTTGGCGAAGGTGTGCTGGATTCTGTTGATGACGATTGATGGGATATCAATTTGTGCTGTGTGGCTGTATGCAGGTGCAGCAGCAGTCACATACTGGTACAAATTATGATTTATCAAACTGTAAATTTGGAGAACCACTACTAAACTTACAAGCGGGGCTGTGGAGTCGGTAAAAAAAATCTCGACTACGACTCCGACTCCCACTCCCGATAATTTTTGTAGTCCATCTCCGAAATTTTTTTATAACCTTTGTTATGTGTAGATAAGTCTTGTTTATGTAAATCATTAAAACCGTCGCAGCATTAAATTTGCTGTGAAAAAGCTCCAGGAAAAATTAACTAACAAATTTAATAAATTAAAATTATGTTCTAGTTTTTACTTTATCATACGCAGTATGATGAAGTATTGTAATCGTGCCGAAAAAAAAAATTTTAGTTTTTAGCGGAAATGTGTCTTTTGTGTGCCCTGATCATTTTTGACCAAGGTACAAACAAATGTCTGTGTGTGTGTGTGTATGTATGTGTGTGTGTATGTGTGTATGTGTGTATGTGTGTATGTATGTATGTGTGTATGTGTGTATGTGTGTATGTGTGTATGTGTGTATGTGTGTATGTGTGTATGTGTGTATGTGTGTATGTGTGTATGTGTGTACTCGATTTTTGTGGAGACGATTCCGGAGAAAGTACGAAGGTATCGGGACGAAACTTCATATTTAGAAGTTTCATGACTAAACTTAGAGCTGAAAAGCTTTTGGTTCAAAAGGGTCCAAAGGAACTGGACGTTTCCTCTAAGCATTTTTCAAGGATTTTGCAAATGAGATTTCTTCAAAATAGTTAAATAATAAATTAAGGTAGACGAAATTCTGAATAATTTATGTCTGCGACATTTTTTATTAAAATTTATAGTTTAGCTGCAAGAGCAAATTCTATTTGATCGAGATCGGTCGCATCTGCATTGATATAATACTATATAGTGAGCCAGGATTTTCAGTCTAATGACAGTACGGGTAGTGTTGTTGATGTTTTGACAATATCTCACTATATCTACTGCTACTGTCAATAGTAAAAAGATCTCATATTGTGTTACCGTGTACGGTCGTTGCCTGACGGAGTCGGGTAGGCAGCGTGTTCAGCGTGTCCAAAATGCATGTGCTCAGTTTGTTTTTGGTTTGAAGAAGTATAAGCATGTATCGCATGGGCTGGGCGACTTGGAGTGGTTGAACATGGACAACACTAGGGTGTTTCATGAAGCAATATTATATCATAAGTTGCTATCCAAGAAGATCGCACAATACGTCATGCGGAAGATACGCTGTAGAACGGATGTCCATAACCTTAATTTAAGATTCAGGGGTTTGCTTGATCCACCTGCACATCGCGCTGAGCTGTATAAACGGTCATTCTCTTACCAGGTCAGTCATATATACAAAGGTCTCAGGGAAGATATGAAAACATTATCGTTAAATAGTTTTGGGGGAAAGGTGAAGTGTTGTCTGTTTGCTCAACAAGTGGGACTTTAGGCATTGACCGCACATCGAAGGCTGTTTTAATTTTTATTTTTTATGGGCATGTGCGATGTTTTGTTGAGTTGTATTTGCTGCAATTGGGTGTAATTAGACTTATTTTGTTTGTTTTTGTTTTGATGTTCTTGGAATTATTGTTATATTATTGGTACAATTATGTCTTAGTTCTAGTTTGCGTAAGGGGTTGAGTGGTAGAGCAAGGCAATTTGGAAACAAGTGTGTTGATCTCCGCCCTAAATATAAATATTATTTTGTTCATTTAATATTTTTTTATGTTAATAAAGGAATTATTATTTTATTTAATTATTTATTTATCTGTCAAATCCTAGCTAACTAGTTTTATTTTAATGCAGGCACGATCTCAATCAAATAGATCCTCATGCAGCTAAACTATTAATTTTATATATTGTATGATAAAGTCATGTGCCTGGCCAGATCAGACTTTTTTTTGTTTAAAACATAAATTCCATCTTTTAAAACTATACATTGTCACGAAACAATTTTCATGGCACCGTACAATTCCCTACATTCTCAAAAAACATTTATTTTTTACCATTTTTAATGAAACACCGTATAAAATAAGTGCTTAGTCTCCTTAGGACAGTTTCGTTTTACTTTATTTTGGTGTTTCAGGCCAGATTAATATTTTGTTAATGGAGATGGCATGAGTTTAACTGTTATCTCAAAGGTGGTGTATTAATGCCAAAATCGCTACTCTCTGCTGCTAGTGTAGTAATTCGGGATTAGTGATGTCCGTAGTTCCGACACTCGTGTCGGTATTTGGACAATGCGTACAATTAATTGTACGTAACAATGATTCAAAATGTGTTTCAACTCGAAACATTCAAGATAAATTCAGATCCTAACATTATATATAATAAAAGGTTTCCTTGATTCGTTTCAGTATGTGAGATAAGGTCCATCAACCATAGAGTTTCGAAACATCAATTTTGTTAAAGAAGTTCCTTAAAAATATAAGTGTTTATGTATGTAAGTATATTTTTTGATTTTTTTGACGACGTGGTGTATAAGATGTTCAAAAGAAAAAATAGTGTGGCCAAATGTTGTAAAAATAACTAGGAGTTTTTCCTTAGAGCTAGCTGCCTTCTTCATTGCTGTTGCCTGCAGTTAGGTTAGTCGTGTCGTCTGCAAACGTTGTCATTTGCCACAGAATTAAAGAGTTTGAATCTAAGTATCTGTCGGAGGGCACTTCCTGGTTTAAGGTTTACTCCATCATTCATGCCAGACTTTGCCAAAAGCCCAATAAATTAATTAATTAATTAAACTTTTCCTGTCCTAAGTATCATGATCACCTCAGCCACACACTGTTTGTGGTTATACCTTCGTCTGAAGGCAGCATTGATAAGATTTATAAGCTTTACTATTGCCTTCCTTGAAAACTGCTCAAGTACCGCTCCAGTTGTCAAGTTATAATTTCGGCCATTTTGGAATTAATGACATTTATAATTAAAGGCTGAACTTCCGTAGGTGTGGTAGGCATGATTTATTTGTTTTCTTGGTCATTCTCCCACATATTCATATCCTTATCTTTCTCACAATGCTCAGTGCTTTTGTTCGTTATTCCAGGCCCAGCTTCTATCAGCGTTTTTTATAGCTGGAATTATTGACTTTTTTTATTAGTCTTGTTTTGTCATGTGTTCTGGACTGAAACTATTTTCTTCGTGCAAGAAATCTCAGACAAATAACAAAAGTCAATTCAATAGAGCA
The DNA here is from genome assembly GCA_964023965.1 of Melinopterus prodromus. Lineage (NCBI taxonomy): Eukaryota > Metazoa > Arthropoda > Insecta > Coleoptera > Scarabaeidae > Melinopterus > Melinopterus prodromus. The sequence continues at coordinate 18,918,295 of OZ030390.1, read as the reverse complement.
ATAAACAACAAATAAATTTTAAAGGTAATATACTTGATAGTCATTCAAAATACAGTATTTTTAATCTTGGTACACATCGATAACTTCTTGAAAAATAAAAAAAGAACGAAGTGTGTCGATACGCAACTTCTAACTCTATCTAAAAAAAAATTTGCTACAACACTCCGGAAAATTACCGCCCGATAGCACTGCTGTCACCACTCAATAAAATCCTTGAAAAGACACTACAAAGAAGACTAACCGAACACCTGGATAGAAACAAGATAATAGCTGCTCAACAATACGCATATCAACGAAACTCGAGCACCACATCTGCTGCGTATGACTTGATGAACGAAGTCAAATCCAGCCTAGACGATGGAAGGATAGTGCTGGGTCTCTTTATTGATTTAAAAAAAGTCTTCGACACGATATCAAAGGAAATATTATTGGAAAAACTGCAAGCAATAGGAATACGAGCAAAAAACCAAAACCTAATAGCGACTTATCTCTCCAACAGAAGGCAAAAAGCAGAAGTAAATAAAATACTGAGCGAAACCAGCGTCACCGAGTCATATGGAATGCCACAAGGCGGCAACATACCCCCCATACTTTATATCATCTACACGAATGACTTAGCCGAGCTAAGACTACACGCAACACCTTACATATATGCTGATGACACTTGCTTTTTATACTCCGCAAAAGACACAGAAGAGCTACAACAGTACATCACGGAAGACCTTGAAAAAGTAACGAATTGGTTCTTCAATAACTTACTGACAATTAATCTGAAAAAGGCAGAATACATAATATTCAACAACAAAAAGGTAAACATAAACATCAATATAGAGATAAGCGGAGAAAAAATAAGACAAGCGAAAGAAGTAACCTACTTAGGCCTCACAATTCAGGAAAATCTAAAATGGACTGAACACATAAAGAAGACAACAAACAAAAACGCAAAAACATTAGCCATCCTGATCAAAATAAGAAAATTCATTCCGGACTCAAACAGAAAGATGCTCTACCATGCACTTTTTACATCACAAAACAACTACATGATCCATACATGGGGAGACACGACAGTAAAACACATAAAACAAGTACAAGTCCAACAAAATAAAGTTCTAAAAACTCTTTACAACTTAGACAGACTGACGCCCACAAAAGATGTATACAAACTGACAGAAGAACTGGACATTCGGCAAATGATAATTCTTAACAACTTAATTCTGATACACAAAATAAAACAGGGCACGGTGAAAACAAATATAAGAATAGAAACAAACAACGAATACCATGATTGTGCCACAAGAACTTGCACACACATTCGAACAAAAAAGTACAGAAAACAGCAACTCAAGCAGAACCTTCTCACAGACACTATACATAAATACAACCGATTAGCTGACTATACAAAGAATTTACCCGAAAACACGTTCAAATTAAAAATAAAAAGTTTGCTCAGAAACGGCAAACTATAGACTAACCTACCACTCTTACATTTCCAATTAAGTATCCAAACTGCACCCTCAATACCGTTAACCCGAGGAAGGAAGACCCGACCCCGAGGTGAGGACAGAGGGAAGAACCACTGAGGCAGGATGTATAACATTTTACAATATTTTGTTGTATATATTTATATATTTGTTGCATCAATAAACGTATTAACTTAAAAAAAACACGAGAACATCATGTTTATTCTTGCCATGTAATAGGCTGTACGTTTTTAGTTTTCTTCAAAATTGCAACAGAATTTGATAATTCTGAAAAATGTCTTTAGAATGAGCCGGAATAATCACCAAAATCTGAAGAAAATCACATTGCGTAACATCCAGATTTCTAATCAAATCTACTTCTATTTTAATGTTTCGTACACTAATTATATGTTGATCAATAAGGAAAACATTTATAAAAACAGGACATTTTAAGATTTGCAATGGTGATATATTTATAAAAATCGACACAGAACTTGCGCAAATATTTTCTTTGCCATCACCGCAAAGTTTACTCTACGCAATTTGTTGTGATTTGCTGATGCGCGGAGTAATCAGATCACATAAAAATACGCCCTTTGTCGGCGGTATCAATTACGTCCACCAGTAGCGGGGCTGCGGTTAGATCGCCCAGGAAGAGAGCCCGATTACGATTACCCATTTGCCATATCGCAAAAATTATGCCGCGGACCCCTCACGTCGATACACACAATTATTTCGACGTCTTTGTTAAGCAAAACCGCAGACGCTCTCCTGAAATTGGCCTCTACGCGCACGGGATGTTTACTTTGGCAAACCAACGCTCAACCTTAACATACCGCAATTGCAAATTAATGCAAAACCACCATTGGTATTGACCAATATTACGGTCGTGTCGAAATTATTCATGTGCGGCTTTGCTTCACGTTGATGTTACCATTGTTTTATTTATCTAAATATTTATTTTTATGTATCCACCACATATGACACTGGATTAAAAAGTAGTATAAAAGTAGTAGCATGTATTAGAAAGTAGTAAGTCATTAAAATTAATACTGCTTGTAGTTTTCAAGAAATTGAAAAAAATATTTGTGATTTTTAAAATATTATTTTTTTATAATAATAACCTCCTAATTTTCTAATTATCACAATTCTATGTCCCTACAACTGAAACGTTTTGAGCACTACACACTAGAAAATTAGGGAAGTATTGTTAACTCTTCAGGAATATGAATTTCGTGAATGGAAAACAAACAGGTGAAACAGGTTAAATGAACAGGTTAAATGGAACTCTAGCTCTAACTCTAACTCTAACTCTAGCTAAAGCTCTCCTGCACTGCCAACCATGACGAACCCCAACACTAGTAACCTAAGAAGGTTCTCAATGTAAATTTGTTCATTCCTCTTTGGCATGAAATTTAGAAAAGAATTCCATGAAGAAGTGACAGCGTTTGCTTTTTCATTAACAAAACCCATTGCCCACTAATATGACCATTAAAAACCCAACGTCAATTCGAAAAAAATGTCTATTTTCACAAATATTTTCTAGCAAGTATTTTTATAATTTAATCGGATAGGATAGGTTTCTGGAAACGGGACATTTTACGACAGGTTTGCACCTTAAACCGGACACCAAACAATAAGTTTGAGAACCGGGTTGTCCGGTTTAAAACAGGACGTTTGGAAACCCATTATTTTTATAACTTTGAAAAAAAAAATTCTCAGTGCAAATTTGTCTCAAACACCAATTTTATTAAGACTACACCTTTTTACGAATACCTTAAATATATATATTTTTTTTATAATAAGTATATTCCGGGTATTTAACCACCAGCCATAACACTTCTACAGCTACTTTCACATCAGCTTCGCACATAAGTACTTAATGGAAACATACTTACGTTGAAGTCGCTCAACGCTAAATCCAACTGTAGGCACATTATCTGATTATTCGACTTTTTCTTCGTCGTTCTTAAAGTGATTGATGACAGTTGTCTTGCCACTGTTATTTAAGCCTATCACTAGCACAATCACTTCCTTTTTCTTTATGCCAAGAAAGACGCTAGTTTCTGGAACAGACCCATTTTACATGTTTGTATTGTGTGTGCGGCACTGGAAGTTACAAAATAATCGATAGAACTAAATAAGTAACATAGACAACGGAACTATCATCACGAACCATTTTCTGTTTTTCGTAGGTACCTAACCTACATACTTAAGCATTTATACAGAAATAAATTTTATCTATAAAACAAGGTTACAAGGTTGAGTATAAAAAGGAAGGAAAAAATGCGCAGCACCTACGCTGTAGAAGTGAAACTTCTTACTATTCAAGAATAGAACAATCCCATATTAATGACACAGTAGCTCTCAAATTTTTATTTAAGAATCTGATATGGCCAGCCACATGACTTTATCATACTATATATAAAATTAATAGCGTTTAGCTGCATGAGATTCTATTTGATCGAGATCGGTCGCGTCTGCATTAAAATAAAACTAGTTAGCCAGGATTTGACAGATTTATCGATACTATTGACAGCAGGTATTGTCAAAGCCATTGGCGTTTGACACTACTTACTGCCATTAGAATGAAAATATCTGTCAAATCCTGGCTAACTAGTTTCATACTAATGCAGACACGACCGATCTCGGTCAAATAGAATTTGCTCATGCAGCTGAGAATTTCAGAATTTCGTTTACTTTAATTTATTATTTAACTATTTTGATAAAAGCACAGAAATGGCAACTCATTGGCAAAATCGTTGACAAATACTAGCAGTAAATATCCTGCTCCTTTGGACCCTTTTGAACGAGAAGCTATTCACCTCTAAGTTTGATCATAAAACTTCTAAATATGAAGTTTCATACCGATACCTTCAGCAGCTTCTCCGGAATCGTCGCCACAAAAAAAAACTGGTATACACACACATACATACATACACACACACACACATACACACACACACATACACATACTCATACACACACTTACGGACATTTTTGGTACCTTGATTAAAAATGTTCAGGGGGCACGATTTCAATAATTTCTCATACTACGTATGATAAAGTAAAAAAGCATGATAACTAAATAAAAAGTCAGCCCTAGGTGCCCAGTGCATGACAGAACGAGTTTTTATTTATTGAATTAGATTGTTGTGTAGAGTCGAAGAGTACTTTATACCAGCAACGGTTATTTTCATCAAAGAACAGTTATTATTTTGGTTACTCAAGTGATCATTCTTTACTCAAGTAAACAATTTTGATATAATTCATACTCATATATAGAATTTTGTTTAGGACTTGTATATAGTTATTCTGTGATAGTAATTAATAATTATCTACAGTTTAAAACATCAACTACACATTGTGCATATAATTTTCTGATAGTCCTGAATATATATTAGAGATCATCAAAATCTGCACTATAAGAATTTAAACCAAACATGGTAAAAATAGTGTATATATTATAAATAGCAGCGTCACCTTTAATTAAGACATTCTCCATGGCAATGACATACAATTAGCAAACTTCAACCATATACTTCAATTAATTGCTTGCTAAAGAAAGATTTATTATACTATGAAACGAACTAAGGAAAAGGATTTTACTGGAGATTCAAGGCTGTCGCTAGAGGCTATATTCGACACCACCACACTAAAAAAGGCAAATTTTGTTAAAAAGGACTTTGACAAGGACCCCGAAAAAATAGGATGGAAGTCAATTTTGCTACTCCAATTTCAACGTCAGTTCACATTATCTATAATATTGGGTATCCTGTTTTGCTATGCAGTCGTTATATATGAAGCTTCCCAAGCATTGGCAGTGATGGAAAATGAAGAAGCATTGGCTGCATACATGACTGATACTAAAGGTATCGTGTACTCATTCGACGCCTTCTACTTTGTGGATATATTATTGATGATATGCTATAAAAGTGCTGAATGGCCTGGAGTTAGCCATCGATACCATGCGAGGAACGCTTTGATACTACTTATAGAAGGAGCATCTTTGATACCTGCGGATGTGATTTATTTTATTGTCTCCAGGAATAAAAGACCATCAGTGACCTCACTTCTACGGTTGAGGTACGTGATAAGATTGATAAGGTTGATATATGATCAAAGGAAGCCTACGGCTATGACAAAGCAACAGTCTGTTCTACGTGTTACCAGCCAGTTCCTTGTTGTGATCACCCTTGCTGTAACAACAATAGCAGTAATTATGCACCCATACATGTGTAACTTGCGATGCCCGTTAAACAGTACAAATTACTTCTACCAAAATTTATACGTAGCAACAGAAAAAATTACAGGTAAAGGATTTGGGCACGTCTATTTCCACGATCTTGTTCTGGACGAAATAACCGAATACGTCTTAACAATTGTAAGCTTTTTCTCATATATTGCGTTAGGATATGCCACAAGTAGGATGGTGTGTACCTTTATCTCGAGAGATTTGCACATATATTCATTTTTGATTAAGTACACGAAGATAAAGGAAGACCTTGCTGCGTGGAAGAAGAAGAACCAGAGCACCTGGAAAAATTACGACGAATCCTTATATACCACAATCCAAACCTATTATCAGATGATTTGGGATAAGAAGAGATGGTATTTGAGTCGCGTCTTCAAAGAAGAGATCCTCCCCAAGATTATGTTCAAAGATATTTACTTGGATATGTCTTGGAGTGCTCTAAAGCATTCTCACCTTTTCAAATTTCAAGAGGTTCATTTCCTTAGAGAGCTTGCTAACAGCATGAGTCATACCGTCTTTGCCCCTGGTGAGATAATCTACGGAAGATACAGGGAGAAGTCTTGCATGGTCTATATAGTAACTGGAATAGTGCAAATACTATCGGCAGAAAACGGAGAAACTCCAGTAATATCGTTATCAGGTGGTACATGCCTTGGAGAATCGTCATTAGTAATCGATTATCAATCGAGTTGGACTGTGGTGTGCAAAACCTACTGCGAAGTAACGTTGTTGGAGAAAAAAGATTTCATCAAGATAAGTTTGATTTATCCATCAATCTTTAGAAAGTTGACTACCGATATAAAACATAGATACAAAATGGCCAAACGTATGCAAAGCGTTTATGCATATCAGTGGGAAAGAGCTGATATAACCAATCCCAATACGTTATCCATGATGTGGATTAAGCGATCCCTGCACCAGCTGATCGAAAGCCATAACTCGCAATTAGATAAAATAAGCGTGTGGAATGAGGGCTATTCGTTCTGCGCGAAGTATTTGGATATGCTGGTGATTACTGGAGACATCGAGTTGGTTACTGACAAGATCTTTTTGAAAAAGAAATTTCCTGTTATATTTCAACCGGAATCTATCTTCTTGGACGGTTGGAATGTCTTTGTGGCATTTGCCGCAACAATAGTGATGATCTTGTATCCGTGTTACATGATTTTTTGCACCAAACTGGAATTGACTACTCATCTGTTGATTCTTACAAGTGTCACTATAATATGGTGCACGGATATTTATATCCAGTCGTCTACAGCCGTAAGAACTAAGGATGCTCTGCTTTCAAATATCTCTTCTATAATCTACTACCGCCTGACCAATTCTGCGTTTCTCTTAGACATATTCTCAGCATTCCCGTTCAGTGTCTTCTTAAATTCAATCAACAATCAGATACCGTATGAAACTCTATTGTTGGCAGAAGCTCACAAGCTGTTCAAGATTCACAGGTTGCAATTTATTTTCGGGAAGATGGAAAATCTTAGGTTCCTTAATAAGGTTATTTTGAAGTATTTTAAAGTTTTAATGATTGACTTCTTCTTATGCTATTACACAGCGACCGTTTTCTATTACATTATGTGCGCCGAAAATGGTTGCCCAAAAAAGTACATGGAAATATTGGATCTTTTAAGAAAAGAAGATGCAACAAAATCGAATATTCTACTTCATTTATATTGTTTAGCAGCGTTGTTCTTAGGTAACATAACATACGTAGATTTTTTCGAGTTCATTAGCATTAGCAAGATGCCTATAATCATTACGCTCCAATTTATATACACTTTCTTTGGTATATTTACAGTGTCGTTTGCAGCAATTTCGGAAACGTTACGGGAAAGTAAAGTGCATGAATTTAAGGAGTACGTGTCTACGATGGACGTCGTTATGGTAGATTTTAACATCAGCCCAGATTTGCAGAAGCGAATCAGGTTTTATCTCAAAGACCATTTCTGGATGGACAGGGGTTTGAGTGTTTTAGAACCCGAACTGTTAAGAAACAATATGTCTCCGAATCTATACGCAATCACGAAGCAAGTGCTTTATGGAAAATTCCTATACGGCGTAGAGCTCTTCAAGAATTTGGACGACCCAATCGTTTTTCAGGTTTCACGTTGCATGATTTCAACACATTATCCTCAAGGTGAAGTGATCACTTATGCTGGTGAAGTTTGCAAGGAGATGCACGTAATCCAATTTGGATTTTGCCGTATCCAAGGTGAACAAAAAATCCTATCAGCCGGCGATACTTTTTGCATGATCGAGACGTGTCTTGAGGTACCGACGTTCTTCACCGTCATTACTTTAACCGACTGCGAAATTTTGTCGATAACGTACAAGGACTACGCTAAGCTCACGGCAATGTTTCCAACCTTTAAACATTCGATTGAGCGTGCGTTAAATGAATCTATTCAGCCTGAAGACTTGCACAGAATAGCCAATAAATATACTACTTCGGACGATGTTGTCTTAGAACCGGATGCGAAAACTCCGTTGGTGAGGAAATTTAAGTTTGGGGGGAATCGCTTTCAGGAGAGTCGACGGATGTACCTTATGGAATTTGACTCACTTAAGTGCATGTTTCGTTTTATACTACTGCCGTACACATTTCCTACGTATGGACGGTTTGTCCTGTACTGGGAGATTAGTAGAATTGCGCTGGCGTTTTGTTCGAATTTGATGGTTTCACTCATAAACATATGTGTAGAGTGTAAATTGAACTACGTGTTGTTATGTTTGGATTTTACAGCATGGTTGGATATATATTGGAGACAGCACGTATGTTATTATAACGAGTTAGGCATTGAAGTGAGTCATCCAATGAGGACTGCTATTTATTACTGGAAGCATGGGTTTCTCGTTGACCTGACAGCGTCTTTTCCAATTGATTATTTATTTTCGGATAATATGAAACCATATGTTAGAATTAATAGAATCCTTCAACTTCACCGGTTAGTCAGCTTTGTGCGGTATCTGGACAACAACAGTACCTCTCGATCCAAATTGCTCCATTTAGGTAAATATATACCGTTGACGTTACTGCTTTTGAATTACCTATCCACACTGGGCTTGTACGGGACTTGCGAGTCGGGCAGCTGGATGACAAAGACAACCTGCATCTCGGAACTCTGGGCCCACCAACATTTGAAAGATTCCGACGTGACCAACCGTGTTAAGCATCATATGGGCAGTTTAATGGTGACAACTATTAGCGGGACGATGATTGGCTTCACCAGACTTACATTTATGTCGATAAAAGAAATTTTCAACTCTTGTGTGATGAATGTGGGCGGGCATTTGGTTTTCGTTTGGCTCACTGCTCGCACTGTGGCCAATAATTTTTATAGGAAAACTGACCTAACTGAATACCAGGAAGCGATGAAACTATTGTTACTATTCGTCAACTATAGGAAGATTGACAGGAATATCAAGAGGGAGATCATCGACTATTTTGAGTATATGTGGAAGAAGTCCAAAGGAAAAAACTTGGTGCACCTATTGACGCCTTTCAGTACAGCTATAAAGGAAGATATCTTATATGATATGTTTGGGAAAAGTATGAGTACCTCCTCCATATTTTCAAAAGCACCAAAGTCTTTCTTCAAAAGTTTATTCTTGGAGGCGAAGTATGAAGTCTACATACATAAAGGTAATATATATATATATAGATTAATTTTCCACAATTTGGAAAATTTTCCAAATCTTTTCAGAACATAGGATATTGAAACGTTTTCCTTTTGTACACTGGTGGAATTAAGTATGTTCTGATCCGTATTTCAGCAGTGTGTCGATGGTACATCCATGTACGAGTTTTTTGTTACTCTGGTCGTCCGCTCGGCCGCTAAGTGCAAAAAATTGTCTGTTTTTTTAAAAACACATTATGAAATTGTTAAATTTATAAGGATTTTTCAACGTACAAAGTTATATTTTTTACAAGACACCATTGACCGTTTATTACATGTGTTCTTTTTCCGATCTGTACTAGGTACGCGCAATAAGTTTGCATTGTAAATAGATCTTTTATAAACGCTCTCAACAAATTTTATTTCATAACAAAAAGCAAAATAACTCATTTTATATACGATATTTAACAATTTAATTATAGTGCGCACACTCGAAAACTAACACAGAAAAAAATATTTCTCGTAAAAAAATATTTTTTGGTAAAAAAATTTGCAAAAAAATGCTTACTGCCTACTTTTTCAAATTTATGTTTTTCCAAAATGTGCCGCTGACTTGCCGGCACGTCAGCGGCGCACCCCTGTATCTCAAAAACCAACAGTGCAAAAGAAAACTCCATTTTGGTAAAAAATTAGCAAAAAATATTGACTACTTACTTTTCCCAATTCATTTGTTTTTCCAAAATGCGCCGCTGGCTTGCCGGCACGTCAGCGGCGCCTCGGTAACTCGAAAACTAAGAGAGCAAAAAAATCGATATTTTGGTAAAAAAATATGGATATAAGGATATTCATTTTGCAAAAGTTGCGCTGACTTGCCCGACCTCATAAAGTATAAGAAACATGTTTAGAAACCCTCTCCTAATCAGGATATTAAAAGGAAACACAGTTGTGTTTATTACTCAAATACCTAGATGTAATCGTAAATTAGTCTTGCATGAATTATGTACGGTATGTTTCTCTCTCTTTTTTAGGCATTATTTACCACGTCAACGATGTACATGGATTCATATTCGTTCTCCTCAAAGGTCATGTTGAAATACTTGGCCCAGATTTCAATAAACTCCTAATCCTATCAGCGGGAAGTGTGTTTGGCAACTTGGACAACTGTTTGATGAGTAGACAGACGCTGACGTTGGTAGCAAAGGGGCATGTTGAAGTTTTGAAAATAGAAACGATTTACTTCCACAGTGTATTATCGAAATACGATTATGTACTGAACCGTTTCAAACGCTTAACAACGCTAAACGTTGATTATTTGGAAAACTTGCAGAAAATGCAAACTTCTTCAGCAATGCCTTCGCCATCGGAAATAAGACGACATAGGAGTCCATGGTATTCTGCTTGTTACCTACGTGTAACCAAAATAGTCGCAGAGAATGTCTTCACGCGAGCGTGTAAAATAACCATCATGATCATCTGTTGCTTTTGTGGATTCCATCTAGAAATGTATCAGTTCGGCAGCTACGAAGCGGATCCTTTCTTCGTGGCTACTTTATACACTCTCGACGTTTTGTACCTTGTGAAAATTTACTTACAGTTTCATATTGCATACATAGACGATACTGGATTACCGGTGAATAATAGATTTGACATTGCAAGGAACTATATCCAGCAGAAACTTGGCTTCTATTTTGATTTAGCTGCCGTCGTCCCGCTTGAAGTTATCTCATTGGCATTCGTGACTCGACCATCTTTCCGAGCTGTGTGGTCTTGGCTACGAAAGAACCGATTAATCAGAATAATACTTGTGTTGTATTTCCTGAAAAGTAGCCAAGAAAAATTGCACGTTAACGTCAAAATTGTGAGAATAATATACACCATCACATGGATTACGCTAGTTGTGCAGACTATGGGTGCACTGATGTTGTATTATAGATTGTTAAATTATACCGAGACAATCTCAACTGAGGAGAAGGTTAGTCTTCTCATTGAAACGTACAGATTGATCATATATACTGTGTCTGGTGCATCTTTGACTAATTTGAATACACCATTTACCATGTACATCGCGGTGAATAGTGTAATCCTAATGCTTGTATGCAAATTGTTCATTATCCTTTTCATATCAGAGACATGCTCAATGCTGGAAAACGTAAACCAAAGCAAAAATAAGTACAGGCTATTCACGTTATATTTGAAGTATCAAGTGAAAGAAGAAGACGTATCTGTGCCTCTTAGAAAACGAATCGGGGAGTATCTGAATTTATTGTGGACACACAATAGAGGTATCCAGTTTCCTAGATTGCTAAACGAAGCCCCCTACTATTTGAAAGAAGCTATCCTAAATGCAATGTATGGTTTTCATTTGAGAAAGCATCCGTTAATGATGCACTGCCATACAGATCTGATTAGACAAATGGCGGCCACTTTTGACGTAATAATATTTTTTCCTGGTAATTACGTCACGTATGTGGGCGATGTCGATGGATGCATGTACTTCATCCATAAAGGTGAAGTTAGCTCATTGATTGAAGACCATGTATATTCGGAAACTTATGTCGATACGCTGGTAACTGGAGACTGGTTCGGCTTAGATCAAGGTTTATACAAGAATTGTTGCCATAACTACACTTATAAAGTGCTGCAGCACTCAGTAATACTAGCTCTCGACAGAGGCAAATGGATTCACCTTTTAGACTTCTATCCTGCTTCTAGAAGGGTATTGTTCGAATTGAGGGACATGTACATGTACAAATAAAAATACATACATAAGTGGTATATTATTAGTTAGAGAATGCCGCTGATCAGTGTATTAGACATTAAAACAATATATAATTTGGAGAAATTGGGTATTATTTCAAAACAAATCTAGAGTTAATCCAAATAGTACATACAAATCAGACGAAAATTTGACTATGATGGGCGCTTTATTGACGTTCGCAAAGTTTGTTGAGTTTCAATATTCGATGGCGGCCGCAAATTTTACTAGACCATCACCAAAAAGCCACCCGTAATGTTTATGGTTCCAGTTTTTTGCATTTTTCCTCAAAACCCTGACGATTTTGCAATTTTAGCTTGAACAAAGTAAATTCTTATCAAATTCTGCACAAAAAAAGGTATATTCTACTTTTTCTTAAATAGCGTCGTTCTTAAACTGCAAGCACCCCAATAGGCATTTGCCGTTTAACAACCACACTATACACTATACAGTGTGTCCCCCGACGGGGGGACGGGGGTTTCCACGAGAAAAAGGCATTCTTTATAAAATGTGTCCTAAAAAGTCGAAAGCCATTCTTAGGATATTTTGATATAAATATAATGATATAGTATTTTGATTTAACATACAGGCTGGTTAGAAAACACGAAAATGTTAAATTGGCCGAAGAGTAAACTAACGGGTTTTCGGAATTAGATCAGAAATGTTATATATTTATTTTTATCCAATAATAACAATTGTGGTTTTCCAATTGGAAAATTGATTTTTTTATTAGAAAAGGCAAATGTCGATTAAAATCTAAACAAGATCAATATCTTTTTGGATAAATTAAAAACTCAATCCACAAATGAACAAAGTTTCAAAATCTATAATTGATCATGCATTCTTTTATGGCCTACATGATCATAAAGTGACATTTTACATCTTAGATACCATGGCAAAAACTGCTTCTTACTGCCCGCCGCGTGCGTTAAGGGTTGCCAACGTTATATGTCAAATATATCAAATATTTGTCATCCAAATTTTAAGTCGATTATTGGCGATTTAGGTTATAACTTTGACAATTAATTATCTGTACTGTCACTCAGCAATGTCAATTATTGGCGATTAAGGTTATAAGTTTGACAATTAATTGTCTATACTGTCACTCAACTGCGAATTTTTTGTATTGTTATTCAACTCCGTAGATACGCATGTCACTTGATAACGTCAAAATATTTATTAATATTACTCAAATGGAGGAACAAAACCATTGTAGGACATAAAATTTTGTATGCACCTCGGGCATTACTTGATGTTTAAACCCTCGGGTGAATAACAATTTGTAATATCGTGTTTAGTAAAATTTTTCTAAGATTGGTACACACTGACACAGTACACATTGATTGTTGATATCAAATGCCAAATGTCAAACGTACACCCTCTTTTTAATCGCTTGCTATCGCATAAACTGCGAAATATCAATATTCTATACATATTTAAACATACGTGTAGCCTGCTACAGTATGGCCAAAGGATTGGGGCTTTCTTAGTTTTGCTGTGTTCATCAAAATACACCAGCCTGACATTTCAGTGATGCTTTGCGACTCGGGTAAGTGATCGTCGTCATTCTTCTCAACTAAACATCAAATCCCTTTTTCAAATATAATTCAAGTGCCACATTTACTTTAATAAGGTTTTATACGAAAATCAAACCTACATCGTAGATATGAACGATTTTAATTACTGCTGCGGGATTGTATATGAGCAATAAATGGTTTATTGAATATCAGCGTACACGTAGGAAGCTATAGTACATTTAAAGTGTTGAGGATTTCTTAGTCTGTGTAACGTATAAGTTTTCGGTAACATATTGGACCGAATTCTGCTCGGTTCAATACCGTGCTCGTTTTTATCCGTCGCTTTTGACTTACGACGTCTTAGTTCTGGTTGTGTGCAACGAACTTGTATTACCTCCATCACATATAATTTTACTAAGTATAGCTTATTCTAATAAACTATTACACCGAAATTGCAATTTAGTTTCAATTAAATGTGCGTGGAAACTTGTTTAAGCCAGTGGTACTAGGTAGAAACTGCTATTAAACGTTAACTATTATAATAATTCTTTATTAAGTTCTTATTCTTTGAAGTAACTAATCAGTTACCGCCAAACACGTCTATTCTGATTATTATAATTATGTAACCACTATTTAATTATGAAACCAGTATTTTAAAGTGAACTTTTTAGGTTATGTTTTATGTTTTTATCACAGTAGGGTTAACACTGTTGCCCCAAGCTCCATTATGACCATAGTTGCGACCTCGCTGATTATTTATTAAAACTTAAAGGCTAAAGTAGAGTAAAATTATTCACAATTAGATTTTGTCATGATTTATCCAAATCTTACGAAGTTGACAGTTACTACAGTACTGCCACGCGGTATCCGCTAAATAGACTAGATTCTAATTTAGCGCAAAATACTAACCAGAATTTCTAAATTTGTATAAAATTAATGACGCAAAGTAGAAAAAATAGTATATTACACTCGTTTTATAAGACGTTTGGCACACTCGTTCAATTTGGGCACGACGAGCGTAGCGAGGAGGAAACAACTCGTGCGCCTATATGTCTTATAAAACTTGTATAATAGTATACAATAGTATACTGTAGATCGTAGATAGTATACTTGTAGATCCAAATCATTGGCGAAATATTGGTACAATAAGTAAGGTCAATTAGACAAGGCGTTTCACTGCTCATTACCCAAAGAAATCCAACCTACACATATATTTTTTTGTTTAACGGGCAAAAGTCTCCTGGTTTTCGTTATGAACATAATTCGACAACTTCTGACGCCACATACATTTTATGGCATTTTCTATATAGTGCAATTTAAAAAAAAAATAGATCTCTGTTGTTATTAATTCTATTCCCGATTTTGACGCTCTACTCAAAAGTTCAAGTTCAGAAGTTTTGTAATTCTAGAAAAAAGGTAACACATCTTCAAACCTGGTACAAAGCTCTGCCAACTCTTTCAACGGTGTTAGTCCGTTGTAGAGTTCTCGGTTCTGCATAAATTGCAATCGCGTAAATCTCTGATGTCGAACAAGTGACGCGTGATATTATACATACCTGCATATACATATCATATTTCACGTACGTAAGCGACATCTACAGGTACGGGTCAAAGGTGTTTATTGGAAATTGGTTCTTGTATCATCTAACACAGGATCAGTTAATGTATACGATGTTTCTGGATTGTGATTGATGTTAGATATGGCCGAACTGATGGACTGTGAAGCCTGAGTGATTGGCTCCACGTGATAAATGAGATATCGGCCGGGACCGGTGTGAGATACCGGTTACGACATGATAAATTGCACGAAAGACGAACACTCTTACATTTTAATAATTCAATATAGTATATTTGGTCACAGCACCGTGCGATATGCACCCAGGGCAGCCCAGGCCTAGTAGACACCCGGAGTTACCCCGCTGTTTCAGGTAATGTGCATGCGAATGAAGCGTTGCCCTGACGAGAACTTGAAGTGAGGGTGGACTTCTCTAATGTAATAGATTGGTAAAGCAATCAAGCTGCAGGAAACACTGACAATGTTTTCTTGATAGAGATATTGAACGTATAACGTCGACGGAATGTCATAGATGTTGTAAATGTCTCCTGGATAAAAATATCGCTTATAGATGTGTTACTTTGGGCCAGTGGTGTCAAACTCATTTGTTTGGCGCGGGCCACAAAATTCTGATCTGAACTTCGGCGGGCCGCATACAAAAAAGACCCAAAAAAGTGATTAAGTGGTAAAACAGTTTTTTGTCTCATTTGACATTTTTCATTTTAATGGTTCTTATACCATGTTGCTAATACCGTGTTAGATCAATTTCATTAGTATGTTAATTTTTGATGTTTCATGACTTACATCAATATTTTGAATTTATCTAGGCATGCGCATGCGAGCACAAGTTCGGAGTTAACAAAATAAATAAAAATTCAATAAGTATCTTTTTATCAAACATTTTTCATTTGAAATTATAATTACCTAAGAAAAGTACCATAAACATTAAAAAATAATGTTAATTTTTTATAATTTAACGAAAATCATGGAAAATAACATCAACTAAAGAAGAGAATGATAATTAAATCCAGGTGAGGATAATGGAGGGTTCCTGGTTCAAATCCAGCGGAGGTGTTATTTCCAAAAATCTATCCTCACCTGGATTAATTATCATGCGCTTCTTTAGTTGATACTATATTACGTACGACTTTACGTAATAACGATTTCCCCTTGAATTTATACAAAATAGCTTATAAACTTGACTACACCTTCACCATTCATGTTTAAAAACAATTACTATAGTACGTTTTTAATCTCAAACCCCCATTCAAATGATATTAACAAAAATATTTAAAAAGGGTGAATTTTTAAAATTTTGTTGTAAAAAAGTGTATACCGACTAATTCTTTCTCCCCGTATATGTTTAAAACTGAGGAATCAACTCACATGTGAATAAAAAAATCATCAAAACCAGTTAATCGGGTTTAGAGAAAATCAACATTGAAATCGTGCCATTTTTTTATTAACTACTGTTCTTGTTGTTTGGCCTTTAAAAACAAAGATAATGAAGTGAATCGAAAATCGACAGGTTCAAAAAATATTACAGTGTCATTCCAGTTATTGCCAGTTTGATATATGGAACTCCATATAGTACTTCAAAGTTTAGGCAAAAATCATAACATAATTCTTATACTCAAAACTAAAAGTTGAAATAAAAATTCTTCATCTGTACATCTTCTGAAGATTTAGGCTACCAGTAAGTGAAAGAATCATCAAAATGGTTTGTAACATATTTTTCATTAACCCATAAATCTTTTGATCAGTTTCGTTCAGAATTAGCCACAATCTCTAAATACAGAATGATGAACATTAAAAATGAATGATGAATCATGAACATTATTAAGAAGCTCAAAACTTTTAATCTCAAAATTCCATTCAAATGATATTTACGAAAATATTTTAAGAAAATTTCGATTTTTAATAATGATTATTGATTTTAGAGTATTTCGGGCATTCTGTTCATGTTGTTTCTGGGCTATTACAACTAAATTTTTTAGTAAAAGATTTAAATAGTGTTATACTCTTCATGAGTGCAGTTGCATAACAAGTCGTAAAATGTCTTTTTTTTCATATTTGAGAGTAAAATTTCGCGACGATGAACAACACAAGTGGACGCGTGGGCTGACATGATATGGAACTTTAAACACAAAGTTCATATTTAGCGCATAGAATGTTCCGAAAACTCCTTGTGACATGCATGAAATATGTGAAAATTGCACTTAAACGATATATTTGCGAAAATTCTACTTATAAATTATTTACTTTCTATTTATAGTAAGCCCAATAATATAGGAATACCCAAATAAAAATGGTTACTGCTCTGCTACTTAATAAGTAATAACTAGTGTCCCTGCTCCGAAGGAGAAAGGTGTTGTCGCGCAATTCCGTCTCCGAATGTCATTGCAAACTTAGTAATTAAAAACTGTTACAAATCAGTTTTTTTATTTTTAAAATTTAATCTATTGTAATACAATTTTAGCGAGTGCTCGCGGGCCGCACAGTAGGGTGTTGCGGGCGCGCAGGCGGCCCGCGGGCTGAAGGTATGGCATCACTGCTTTGGGCTATTTGATGCAAATTTCCACCAACTTTCGTTATTAAGGTATCCATCCATATCGTTTACGGTCCTTGCTTGATCCTTTCCTAAATGTACCTATGTGGTTTTTGTATCATTCGAAAGCTAATAACAGTGCAAAAATAACTCACTGTAGAATTGCTTAAATGGACCTCTCGTCATAGTGTGAAAAACAAATATCGCACGTACCAATATTTTATCGAACTGAACTGTATCCCAAAATGTGCAACGAATGATTACGACACAAAAGAAAATCTAGAGAAATAAGACCGAAAGCGGAAAAGGATCAGAATAAAAAGCTGCGCCAAGAAAGGTACTAAAGATGCGCGAACCGATAAAATACATATGAGGGAGAGAGGGCAGACTGAAGAAGACTAAGGACATATTTTATACTGTGTTTCATTAAAAATAATAAAGCACTTACATATTTCGGATCGGAGTATTTAGCGTTCCTATATATACGTAAACTCCCATAAGGGGGACTGGACGCCGGCCGTGAAAATTAAGAATGCAAACTGTTGCCAAACAGGCCCACCTTCGTCTACGCCTGCTATTTCAAGGTTGTATAATCGCGATCGGACTTTTTGACATTCCTATAGTTTGGGGATTCGAATGGTATTGGTTTTATTAAGATTGAACATATGGTAAACGAGATACCCCGATTGAATATCCCGATTTATACTAGTTTTTCGTGACATCTAATCAGCTATGAATTAATTACGGATACTAATTTACATAATTCGGATCGGACTTTTCCACTTTGACTGAAGAATGCTCGTTCGACCAGTGTTAGTTTTATTACGGTATCTCTCAGTGTACTCAAGTACTCAGCGTTTTTTTTAAGAACGCAAACTGTCGCTAAAAAGGCCAACCTTCATTTACGCCTGCTATTTCAAGGCTGAATAATCGCGATCGGACTTTTTGACATTCCTATAGTTTAAGAACCTGGGAATCGAATGGTGTTGGTTTTAGTATGATTGAACGAATGATAAACGAGATACGCCTATTGAATACCCCGATTTTTGTTAATATTTCGTGTCACCTAATCAGTTATCAATTAATTATGGATACTAATTTATATATTTCGCATCGGACTTTTCCACTTTTAGATTGATCGAGGAATGCTCGTTCGAGCAGTGTTAGTTTCATTGCGCTATCTCCAAGGGTACTCGAGTAATTAGCGTTTTTCAAAACAACTAAATTCCCATAAGGGGGCAAGAAGCCGGTCGACCAAATTAAGAACGCAAACTGTCGCCTAACACGCCGACCTTCGTTTACGCCTGCTATTTCACGGTTGTATAATCGCAATCTGACTTTTTGATATTCCCATAGTTTAGGAAGAGAAGAATCGAATAGTGTTGCTTTTATTAAAATTGACAAACAGTCAACAAGATACAGCCTATTGAATAACTGATTTTTCTAATATTTCGTGTCACCTAATCAGTTATTAGTTAATTATGGACACTAATTTATATATTTCGGATCGGACTTTTTAGGACAGTTTTCGGACAGTTTTAGATTGATCGAACAGTGTTATTATTATTACGATATCTTGCAGGGTACTCGAGTAATCAGCGGTTTTTCTATAAACGTAAATTCCCAGAAAGGGGACTGGAAGCCGGCCGTCCAAATTAAGAACGCAAACTGTCGCATAACACGCCGACATTTGTTTATGCCGGCTATTTCAAGGCTGTATATTGCGACCGGACTTTTTGACATTCCTATATTTAAAGAAAAGGGGAATCGAATGGTGTTGGTTTTATTAAGATTGAACAGAGAGTCTACGAGATACAGCCTATTGAATATCCCGATTTTTGCTAATATTTCGCAACACGTAATCAGTTATTAATTAATTACGGATACTAATTTACATATTTCGGATCGGACGTTTCCACTTTTAGATTGACCGAAGAATTCTCGTTCGAACAGTGTTAGCTTCATTGCAATATCTCTAAGGGTCCTCGAGTAATTTAGCGTTTTTCTATACACGTAAATTCTCATAAGGGGGGCCGTCCAAATTAAGAACGCAAACTGTCGCATAACACGCCGACCTTCGTCTACGCCCGCTATTTCAAGACTGTATAATCGCGATCGGACTTTTTGACAATCCTACCGTTTACACACTTTTTAACACCCAGTAGGTATATTTGAGATAAACAGCTGAGCAGTGCAAAAAGGTGCGAAGTACAGTAGAGCGTCGATAATCCGAACTAATTGGGGCCGAAGGTGATTCGGATTATCAAATTGTTCGGATTATCAAATATTGCTACTAAATAGTAGAACATGCCATTGGATAGAAGGTTAATCTTAATAAGACCAATACCATTCGATTCCGCTCTTCATAAACTATAAAAATGTCGATAAGTCAAAATTGAAGGGATATCGAACGGATATTGAAGGGATATACTAATGTCATAAAGTGTGAAAAACAAAGTAAATATTTGTTTTCAAAATTTGGCATAGTCATTAGCACCACATAAATATAAATTCTACAGTTACAAATGTAAAAAAAAAATTGTAACCTGTCTGAATTTGAGGCATTTACCCTAGGTGGTGGCTATTCGTCTAAAAAGTGTGCAAAAAAACAGTTTTTATCACATTACTCAATTGTAAAGTTTCATAACTTTGCACAGGTATATAATTTAAAAAAATCTGATGTGGCCAGGCACATGACTTTATCATACAATATATAAAATTAATAGTTTAGCTGCATGAGAATCTATTCTATTGAGATAAATCGTAGGTATTGTCAAAGCATCAGCATTTGACACTACCTACACTACGTCATTAGAATAATAGTTAATTATGTCACAAATGCCGAAAGTACGGAATAGCGCGACGAGCGGTGATACGACGCGTCACCGAAGGCGGAGTGTCGCCGTCGCATATGAGCGAGTCGCGCTATCTAGTTTTTGCCAGGAGCGACATCAATGTTTATTGTGTTGCTTTTTAAGAAATACGTATTTAAAAAAAAATAAATTATTTCTGTATAGTAAATGCTAGGTTGGTACCACTTTGACGAAAGGTGCGTTCCGATTGGTAGGTAATGGTAGCTAATGGCGGTGGTAGAATACGAAATTATAGTATTTATTACATTTCGTGAGAATGACACATATTAGTTTGCATGTACATAAACATGAGTCACTAGCAATTTTCTATTGGAAATACTATAACGGCGTCTGCTAGCACTGCCATTATCACTAATGAAAACGCACCTTAAAAAGGTAATTCAAATTCTGACAGATTTATATTTGTTCATGTCACATCCCTTCATGACACTGTAGATGTCACATCCCTACCAACATACTAAAATAAAACTACACTCATCGCTATACTTTATTTATAATTTTCTCAATGTATCATTTTTAGAATTAGATATAAAGACGGGTTGATATTTCTTATCAACAAACAATCAAATTGGTGATCTTATTTTATTTGAAATTTGTATTTTATAATTTTGCGCACTACAGCGGCACGTTCCATAGTGGTTCTCCAACCTCTGATGAGATCAGCTGTTTTCGAATGTGACAACACAAAAAAATATTTGTCAAAATCCTGGCTACTATGTAATTTCATATCAAAGCAGATGCGACCGATCTCAATCAAATAGAATTTGCTCTTGAAGGTAAACTATTAATTTTACCAAAAAATGTTATAGGCATAAATTATTCAAAATTTCTTCTGCTTTAATTTATTATTTAACTATTTTGACGAAATTACAGAAATGGCGGCTGATTTCTAAAATCCTTGAAAAAGGCTTGGAGTAAATACCCAGTCCCTTTGGACCCTTTTGAACCAAAAGCTTTTCAACTCTAAGTTTGGTCATGAAACTTCTAAATATGAAGTTCCGTGCCGATACCTTTAGTAGTTTCTCCGGAATCGGATTCACAAAAATTGAGTACACACACACACACACACACACACACACACACACACACATACACACACACACAGACATTTTTTTGTACCTTGGTCAAAAATGTTCAGGGGACCCAAAAAGACCTATTTCCGCTAAAATCCCAATTTTTTTTTTCGGCACGATTACAATACTTTACATACTGCGTATGATAAAGTAAAAAATGACGAAATACGAAACATTGATTGATCTTAAAACCCCTAAAAGTTTACAGTTCAATCTACATAAACCATTCTCAGGCGTCGAAGAATGCGACTTGCAAATTTTTTGAATTTGACTTACTTAGGTATAAATGAAAGTTTCACCTTAGAAATTACAGCTATGATGCGAAAACCATGAAAACGAAACAAAATAACTGTGTGAAATTCTATTACGTGACGTTACTTTTTTATAGCATAAACAAGTGAAAAAATCGAGATTTCTAAAGGTCTGATATTCGTTTTTGTAGTAGATATTTCTTTAGCACCTGCGTAAAGACATAGAAGTAATGTAATTTTTATACATCTTCACGACCACATGTAAATTACGATCGTATCTAACATATTTACGCTATCCTTCTAAACGTTGAGTAACGCACGATTGGCGCTACAGCGATAAGTCCATTTCGAAATTGGTAAAAATACTAAGCAATAAATCCAAACTGTCGAATCTAAATTAATTCTGCTGTTATATCCAGCTGGGAGACATACATTCTCCACAATGAAACATATCTACCAGTCTTACTAATGATGTCAATATCTCAAATTACATAGACGTTCCCAGCTTTCACAGTCCACACTGACCCTATAATCCCATATCTCACCGATGAATTTGAGATTTTCGTTAAAAATCGTCTTTTTTTCAATAGGCGAAAAAAAAAACTTTTGTAGTGTGCGCACTAACACAGCTAATGATGTGTTCTTCGTTTTGTTCCGGGTTATAAATTGTTCTCCGAGTCCAGTCCATCGAGTTACGAAACTCGCACGTAAGCTCTGCTCTAATCGAATTCGTATTGAGTTATCTACGAGCCAAGACGAATTCCTGGAATGTTAATTTCCTCAATGTAGAACTGAAAGGATTTTCGTCCGATTCATAAATAACTTACGATTTCACGCCGGCACTCTCCGTTTGTGTTTGATCTAATTGTGTGAGGTTATAACCATTCGAATTAATCGACAAATGCTGTTTTGCCTTAATTATGCATATCGTTTTAGTTTATGAATAGTAATGGTGTGTGCGCTTTTTTCAATAAGCGTTAGGAATAAATTAGCAAGTGGATGGGTTTGTGTTATAACGCACCGTTGAAATCTCCTGTAACATAACGTTATGTCCGTAAAAATATTAAATATTGTTTGGTTTTCTTATATTTTCGGATTAATTAATACCATGCCAAAGTCCAAATTATCAAAATCTTTAAATCTTGTTATGTGAAAAAAATACTTGAAAAGTTGAGATGAACGATATTAAGTGGGAGATATCAATGACACATTATAACACAAACCCACAGATTAGTTCTTATAAATATCAGCTATAATTTTCAACACTTTCCTTAACCTTATGTCTAAACAATTCACTGTAATGTTGTTTCACCAGCGACCGTAACAAAAGCGACTCGGCCATTAATATATTTGATTGTAATGCAGTTATTAATCAACGTCCACAAAATGCAAGCATGAAATAATCGCTTACTAAATCATTAGCGATGTTTTACAATACAAACCACTCTAACACGGCCACGGAGTGTAGTGTATATGTATTATTTTTACGTGGGACGAGCGAGCAGTATGCACCACAAAATAACTAATCACTATTTACAGACAATTAATTGCTTTTGCTCACCACACGAAACCAGACGAAGGTCAGGCCAGGCGAGGCATACCTCATTCACATGATGTATATGTAACAGATCCACCCGCGCTATGCAAATCGACCGAGGAATACATCATTTTCGCTCGCCGTAAAAGTCACTCAGGATCACGACAGTGGCGTACTTAAAGGGGTTTTAAAGCTCACACATTTTAAAGAGAAAAGTTAATACATGTTACAGAATTAATCCACAATATCAGAAAGTTTATAAAATAAATTGTTTGGCGTTATGCCGAACGTGAAAATTTGTAATTGCTGACTTTTCGCAAAGTTATTCGCTTCTTTGGAGCTAACTGAATAGAGCTAAGTAGGTATTCAGGTAGATTACAGTAATTATATTAGTACTCTAATTATTGGGAGCTACACACAGAAAATAAAATACTTCACTCAAAGCAATGTACTTCCATGCAAGTAAATGATTAATTTGCTATACCGCATGTAGATATTTTCTCAAGTTGAGAACAAAGAGATATTATTAAAGTAAATGAAAGAAAATATTTGAAGTCAAGTAAATATTAACATTCATTTAAAGTAAGCATATATTAACCCAATTTTCTCACGTTTTGAGAATATACTTCGCAGTGTGTAACTGAATATAAGTATTCAGTTAGCTCTCAAGATGCGAACAACATATCCGGGTTATTGGGTAGGAATATAACAACTTGTATTCTAAATTATTCTCGTCGTGAATACGTACACAAGCCTTTAAATCAAAAAAGCAAAAACTAAAAAAAACATATAAATAAATGGCCTAAACCAGTATTCACTTTTTGGTTCTAGTATACCGCGTGATTCACTCATTACGTACTCCCATTTACTTGCTTTTATTTATGATGCCGGATGAATTAAATTTGGAAATGTGGTAGGTACTAATAGACAATAGTATGGTTTCAGTTTTTTTTCGGAAATGTCGTCATCACTGAAATTGTTAATCGTATTCTATAATATACCTCCATTCTTTTTAATAAGAACAATACTACACACAATACTTCTAACCAATCTTCGATTTTTCTCAACTCGGGAGATCTGGCTTTTGAAAGTATTTTGCTTTTTAATATAGCAAGGCAATGGCAATAGATAAATATTTGTCGGTTTAACAAATGCCCTAACAGTATTTATTAAGATATAATTCATTGTTTTGATTTTAAATACTATTTTCCGAGTACTTCGAAATATTTCGATTTTGCATTTTATACATGGAAAATGTACTTATGTCCTCCTGGTAACCGTATGCTCTCTTACTGGATTTTGAATGTGTACCTACTGTGTAAAAATTATTATTGTTCTTTATTGTCATGGGATCTTTAGAATCTTGCCAAGGTATTGCACATTGTCAAGTAATGCAAATTTAGATTCATCTTGGATGTACACATAGTCGAATAGACACAGTAATATGAATATGACATTAAAATATGACTTCATAAAAACAAAACGTAATGTGGTGTACAGACCACAAAAAGCAATAAAAAGTTAAGTAAACGCAACAATATGACAATTATATAAATATAACAATTGCAATTTTGCACTCCAGTCACAGCCAGTCATAAGCACATATTCGTCCACTGAATAAGATGCATTATTAACGAGAAATTCGTGGGTAATTATACAGTCTATTCTTGTTTCAAGTAATCTTTCGGTAACAATTGGGTTACATAGAACCATATTGGGATTTCTCACAAATCACGTAAAAACCATAAATTATTCAAACTAAACTGATAGTTAAAACCTATCTATTTTTATGATCAACCACAAAAATAAAAAAAATCCAATAATACCTACCATATTTCCTAGATCATTTAAATAGGCAATAAATGTTAGTTTTTGTTGAACGACTTGTACACATTATGAAATATGAGAATAAATCACACATTTTGCTGGATATTTGCGGCTTTTTCGTCAAAACACATTTTACATTTACACTTCTTGTCGCTAAAACACATACTCCGTTGTTTGTTACATTTTCTGCCGCTAGAACACATATTTTGACGTTACAACGCATTTTTTTGCCGTTCAAGTACATACATTTCTCGAGAGAAAACCTAATTTGTTGTGCTGAAAAATGGCACCCTTAAATTTGTAGGATATTATGTTACGTCGGCCCCGACCTAGATAGTCCATAGTAGCCACGACAGATGACAGACTTTTTGCGAGGTCCGAATAAAATTAAATATGTGATATTTTGGGATAGAGTTTATGATTGTGGGGAAAGTGCTTATTGTGAAAGACGTCTAATAGCGATAATTAGCAAACAGCATTAGTACTACTGCTGTATACGTAGATTATGTAAACCAGTTGCACTTCAGTAGGGTCTAGTATATATACAATACACTTCTTATTTATCACATCTTATTTAACGCGACTGAGCATTCTTTATGTAGTTCTAAAACAAATCAACTCATATTTAAAAATGTATTATAGTTTGGATAAAAACCAATGATTACTGAAAGTACCCACTCTTTTTAATGTTACTTTGCTATATTCGCATTTTTACTGTTTTCCACGTATTTATTACTGTAACAATGCTTATCCTAGCAACTAACACCCATGATCATCTCCTACATATATAGATTATTAGCGCACGCCACTGGATAACAGTGAATCATCCAGGAACTCCAGCTGACAGCTCAGTGACGGATCGCATTCCGAGTCGGGCGCATACAGGTGATGATTGAACGATTTTCGTGTTGGTTGATTTCTCGCTTCACGGCTCTACGCGATGCGAGGATGCGAATATTAATAACTGTTGTTTCGCCATCAGGGGCCCACTCGATCCGAATTTATTCATTTAACAATTACACGGCTATTTGTTTTTGCGCCACGACACGATCTCGACGGCCGGCGCTGCGCATCCGTCAACGTGAGGATGACGCCGCGCCGCCTGCCAATAAAATGGAATGACTTTTATCTTTCTGGATGAGATTGTAGCTCTCGTATCAATCAGACGATGAAATGTGAATAACAGCTGGGTATTGTCATGCGTGATTATGGTAATTTATGCGAATATCGGCTGGTGAGAAGTGAATCAGAGCGGTGAAAGGTGTGTCTTTTGCGAGCGGTTATAAACTTAACGTATAAGGTGATGTAAAATTAAAATAATCTTCTCGAGCAAATTCTTCGATAATCTGTGCTGATTTAGGATGGGTTTTGTTACCGTTATTTGGTACAGGAAATACAAAAACGTATACCTAGTGAATTTTTAAATGAACGGGAGTTTTGGATGTTCAAGTCATGTAATATTTTTGCCGTCATTAGAGTTCAGGCCTATCAAATTTCTTTTGGTGATTGGGATTGGCGTTCATAGTTATTCCTAATAATAATGACCGGCCAGAAAAAGTGCCAAATGCAAGCATTTTTATATGGGCATCTCCCTGAAAGATAATTTATGGACAATATTTATTTCTTTTCACTTCTCAAGTAGGAATATAAGACAGAATAACCAAAAGTAGATCTGATCAAAAAATTAGGTAAGTACTCCTATATTATCATCTAGAACACTTTCAGATCGTGCTCCAAGAATTACTTGACGTTTTAGTCCAAAACGGAGCAAAACTTGAATCATTCGAATAATTTAAAATAATTTTAAATATAATCTCATCATTGTAGTACCTTCAGTGCTGATTCCGTTTGAAGTTTATTTTCTATCCTTTCGCCTTCCTACTTATGATATCACCACCTACGTATCACAGCACACCATTTTAAAAGGGTGATAATCCTATTGAAGCCAACCAGAAAGAAACAAAATTGCTCAGTTTATAGTATAATAAGCTAGTGGAAGAAGAATCTCCTTTGTCATTACATTTTTGGCAGGCGTATGTCAGTTTAACTTCGCATGGAACAGTATATTTAGTACAAAACTTTTCTTCTGAACCGAGCGTTGTTCAAATTGTCTTATATAAGAACATATTTGACAAACAACATCATTATAATAAGACTATCCATTACTCAAAACTTTGGAAATATTTGTGTATTTAAAGCCGTAGCTTTCAGGATATCTGGTAAAACAAACTTTAATGTCTAGAATGTTTAGATCGTTTCAAAAGTGTTCAGCCGATGGAAATTAACAAAATTACAAAAATTATCATTTTTTACATCTTTCAATAACTTTACGAGAAAGGAAGCTCTTGAGGCCAATTCACATTCAGCATAAATAAATCTATCGAAAAATCCTATACAATTTTCATTCACAAAATCGACTTTTTGCAGACAGGTATATTTGACGATTTTGAATTGTCTCTATACCGATAATTTTTTTTTGTAAAACCAATTTCAACATTACTGAATTCATGTCCAGGAAATGTTAATCTTTGAGTTTTATTTGGCAATATCACAATTTCGATTGAAGTTGAACAAATTCTTATATTTGAAAACAATGTATTTATTTTATAAAAAAATGTCTCATTTAGTCTCAAAATACGAAATAGTTCCAAGGGATTTTCTCATGTAATTTATTCACTGCATCAATGCATCAAACTAAAGATGAAAAATGTACAATTTTTCGTCTTATATGTGATTTATTATTATATGTGTCTTATTTGAAAAATTTGTAAAGGAATCTGACAAAAGTTTTATATTACCGTATCTCTTTTTACTGGAAAGGCAGGTTGTGCCTCGGTTGACACTATCAAATGCAGTTGCCTTAATAAAAAATATATATTGAATATTCAAATTACATATCTGAGCATTAAACTCTTCTCTATGACATTTTATATTTAACTGTGGAAAACTGAGCCATCAGTTTTAAGCAAATTTAATAGTTTCTGGTTTTGCTACTATGGCTGTGGCGTTTTTAGAACACTTTATGAAGGATATTTTTTTAAGTCTGATCTATTATTAGTATAGTTAGGCCCATTTACTTCAGTTTTCAGAGTGACTTTTATCGTCTGCTAACAATAGTACTACAAATTTTTATGTTCAGATTGACGCATTATAGTTTGGCGCTTCTAGTTTGTCCTCAAAATACCATTATTTTGCAAATTTCCTCAGAGGAAATGCGACACAATGGTTACTAATCTGGGATATTATCATCTTAGTAAAGAATAGTTTACCTACTAATAAAATAAGACCATTATACCAATTATTTCCAATTAGTTATTTATTATTATTATAGAAATATTCACCAAATAAATGAAAATGTATTGGTATATATATATTATATAATTTCACGACGTTTATGGCTTATTTAATAAGTTTTGGAACACTTTGGTCGGTAATGTTTAGTATAAAAACACTCATATCATAATAATTGTTCTGTTAGTTTGAAGAAATATGTCAGTTCCATTTTGACTTGATCACTTAAGTTCAAGTATGACACCCATAAGAAATCCCAAGGATGGTTAAGTTATCTTAAGCAGAAACATGTGAGATTAGCTTACATTCTAGGTTACACTCAATCAAGTTGGCCACAGCTAAAATCTCGTGTGGTGTAGTATGCTTTGTAGTTCTAAAACAATGATAAAATACTGATAAAATAAAAGTACAAGTAACTTGTAAGCATCATACATCTACTTTTACTAACAACTGCGCACGTAATCCACTTAATGTCAATAAATATTATGAATATCTTTACGACATAAAATCCATGCACACGTAAACGTACGAAGAGTCGTAAAGTACATCTGAAGAAGGTCATACATAGAGCGGATGTGAGCTGGAGTGCCAGAGAGAGCATGATAGCATGAAATATATCGAGTAATGATGTGATCACCGAGCACGCTGGACGGCTACCATCACGACGACGATGCTTCGAGGGACACGATTCCATTTTTACAATTTTAACATATGTCATGGTCCATTTTTACCGCATACGAAAACATGAGTTTCCCTGTTATTGCCGACTCGGTCGGTAGAAACGTTAAATTTTACAGGACGCGTGATTTGAACGTTTTACACGGGCGCGCCAATGTTGCCAGTATTATTCCGAGGATCGAGGAGAATCGTCACTCTTGCTCTTGATACTACCGTGCTCCAGCGTGCAGCTTACGTTTTTGTAATCGGTATCCTTCAGTTACAAATTTATAATTAGCTCAAGATACTGTATAATTGGTTTAATCTTCGATAATTAGGGACATTATTTAACTTTTCTTGACGATTATTTCGTGTAAACATGAATAGCAGACACCATTCGAGTGGAATCCGCTAAAATTGCGAATGTTAAAGGTGTAAAACTGCAATAATTTTATCTTCCAATTATTGGGCGGGCCGTGCTTTTTAAAAATTACTCACGAAAATTAGGAAAATTGCAATGTATAAAGCATGATAATTCTCCACAGTCTAGTAGATAAACTAGGATCAACTAATGAAGCGAATGATAATTAATCCAGAGAACGATTCAAAA
Organism: Melinopterus prodromus; assembly: GCA_964023965.1. Lineage (NCBI taxonomy): Eukaryota > Metazoa > Arthropoda > Insecta > Coleoptera > Scarabaeidae > Melinopterus > Melinopterus prodromus. The sequence goes on along the minus strand of OZ030390.1, from coordinate 18,888,466 downwards.
TAGGGTTAACATAAAATCGGTTTTCGAATTCCAGCTGTCCAAAAAAACCGTTTTGTTTTTGGTTTTTGTGGAAAATTCAATATAATTATGGAGTAAAAAATACACCGTCAGGTTAACGGTAAAGGTCTCTACCATTTTGTTTTATTTTATTGGCAAGAACGAGTTAATTGTATGCAAATGCTTGTTTCATACAAGCGTATTCAAATGGCAAATTTCCTTTTTATTAGTCTGTTAAAAATATCCTGTTAATGATTACTTAATCTTAATAACCAACTGGCCAGCTTGTTTTTTTTATTCTCAGAGCATTTAATAGGAGGTCTATATAGGTTCTTCATCAGGAAATATGTGGTAGACATTATTATTCAAATTTAATTTTTATCGAAAATAGCAAGGCTTTTTATGAAAATTTTTGGGCAATCATTACTAAACATTTTGTTCTTTGATTCACTTCTCACAGCTGGTACAAATCACAGAATCTACAAATGTTGACAAGAAAACGTGGGTCCTGTATATGATGAAGACTGAAACTTGAATAAAAATTTGTTCCACAGCATTTTTACTAAAGCCACAAAAAGGGATCTAAATAAAACTCAGAAGACTGTAGTTGACATCTTTTTACTGTAGCATACCTATATAGGGTGTCTCACGGAACTGGTACATTAGAAGTTGCTCATGTTCTACTATTTCTGGAAACTTTGGAAAAATTTAAAATTGGAAAAATTTTGGAACTACAATTTACTCGATCTGAGCTCTTCAGCTAAAATACTCTCAAGTCGGTATCAACTGTTATTTTAAATTCATGATATAATTTTAATTTTTTTTTGGTTTTTACGTATCAAAATACATCATTTTTGATAATGTTTCCTTATACCTAAATATCACCATTTTTGAGGTTTATTGATTTTACTAGTTTTTTGGTGATTTTCGGGTTTACGTTTAAAATTGAATATCTCCGTTATTATTGAAACTAGAAGTTTCATGATTGGTGGTCCAAAACTAGAAACACAACCAAATGAGACGATGTTTAGTGTGTCATGGTATCTTATACAGGGTGTTCAAAATTTACAACACAATAATTGAATTTTCAAATGTAAAAAACATTTTTTTTTTCAAATGGAACAGCCTGTATATCGATACGCCTTTCGATAGGAAATCTTATGCCCTATCAATCAATATTAGAGTTTCCTATATCTATCTTTAATAGTTTTTGAGATATTGTCACATTTTCTTCAAATCCATTTTGATATTCCCATTTAATAATAGGGGACGAAATTACATACGAAAACAACGAAAATTTACAACGAAAATTTAAATAGTGGTAGATATTTAGTAATTTTGCGAGGATGTGTGAATAATTTTTGCGAAAATCAATATTTTACGTAGAAACCAAAAATAAAATTAAAATTATACCATTCCATTTATAATAACAAAGTTGATACCTACTTCCGGTGACCGGACATGACAATTAAATTGAGAATATTTTCACAGAAGAGCTCAGATCGAGTAAATTCAAATTCCAACATTTCTAGTTTCCAGAAATAGTAGAACATCTAACCAGTTCCGTGAGACAGCCTGTATAAACGCATGTATGACAAAGTAGGCTTTATAATCGTGCTGAAAAAGAAATTGATTTTAACGGATCCTTTGGGTTTTTTAAGCCGCCATATCTGTAATTTCGTTAAAATAATTAAATAATAACGTAAAGTAGAGGAGGTTTTGTATAATGTCTATGACATTTTTGGTAAAGCGCTTAGCTGCATGAACAAATTATATTCGATCTAGATCGCATCTGCATTAATACTAGTTAGCCAGGAGTTGCCAGATATTTTCATTCTGATGACTGTAGGTAGTGTCAAACGCTGATGTTTTAACAATACCTACTGGCAATAGAATCAAAATATCTGTCAAATCCTGGCTAACTAGTTTTATTTTAATGCAGACACGACCGATCCCGATCAAATAGAATCTCATGCAGCTATACTATCAATATACTATCATATAGTATGATAAAGTCATGTGCCTGGTCAATTCAGATTTATTTTAAATAATATAACTGATTATTACTATTACATATTTAGACAAGCATCTAAAACCAGGTTTTACAATGTAGAAATCGGTTTTTGAATGTCCGATTTGGAATATTTAAAACCGGGTGTTAAAGAACCAAATAACCCTAATTCCAAGTAGTCCATACAGCGTTGAAGTTACTTATTGCATAAATAGCTGGCTTAGAATAGAAGTTCTTTGCAATATATTCTTCTACTGCAGGCTATTGTGGTGCACTCATGGCTGCTGGGACCTTCCATTTCTTCCCATGACTCTATTTATCCTGGGCGATCAAAGTCCAGTTTTTTTTTCTGATAGCGTTAAATTTCATCTCTCCATATTGTCCAGTGTCCACTCCGTTAGCAATGCCCACTACCAAATAAAATTGTTCTTTGCAATTTGTTTGAATTTCTACAAAAAGGGAGCAAAACAAGATGCAGTTATCTTTACCATTTTTGTTTGATGTACGACAAGGTTGGTTTGATACAAAAGTTTTCTCCAACTTTACGACAACGCAGTGCCTATAAATATGTAGGTAAGAAAACCGGTCCATCCCCAGATTTACACGTGACACCGTTACAATAATCCATTAAAACGAGTAATAATAGCACTTCTACTTAAGTAGAGAAACAGGACCGATGCGTAGAACAAAAGCGAAAGGGTCTGAAGTCTTAAGCGCCTCTTAAGTGTGCGATGTTGATGGATACGTTAGATCGTGGACCAGACATCGGCTCGTGTCCCGGCCACGCTACATTGTCCACACATTAGCGGCACGCCGGCCACAGGTAAACAACGCCGAAATAAATTAGATATCCCGTATAAACACCGAACACATTTTTAAAACCATATCAGATTCGGATTCGGTATCAATCATCTTGTCTTGGGCTAGCACCGACACCGATCCCAACGGAAAGGAGACGTGTAATGGATAGCGGTAAAGTTGACTCTGTGTAATGTATACGATGTTCTGGACGATCCATTTTTGTAAATTGGACCGCTCGGATCTGGCGTCTTGACAAATCCTGGTGATATGGAGAAGTCCACTGGTACTAATTTCGTGTAGAAAAATACGGGCTACACTTATGGTAATTATACCAGTTTTTGGGATTGTGAGTTTATAATCGTTTTGTGGAGATGTGTGGAAGACAGAAAATGAGACACAACATCTTCCGCAGCTTGAAACTAGTTCAATAAATATTAGGACATAATAACATTAAAATAAAAGTGTATTATACTAAAAAAGGTTTATTTTGGAAAAATATGCTCCTGTCTAAATAAACTGATGTACATAAAAATGCGGTGGTAACAGAAGTTTATTATTAAGGTAATTGTTGATTCACGTCACATAGATTCCCATTTTATCCTCATCATCATCATGATTCCTTTTGTTTCAGTCTGTGCTCCTATTATTTGAATGAAAAGGATTATTTGGACATACCGTACTCAGTACTGACTAAGTATGATGTGCGAAGACTATGGTTCTGGCAGAGAAAATTAATATGGTATCAATCGAAAATCTTTACTTTTCTTCCAATTATTTCCAGCCCATCGTCAACTTATCAATTTATGGTATATTTATCGTGAATTGTCGAAAACTAGCAACGTTAAAGTATTGTTCATTATGCAAAATGTTTATCTTATTCACGGCTTCGCTGATAAAAAAAAACTACTAAAACAAATCTTTGAAGTCAAATAATGGAATTTATTTTCTTAAATTGTCGCAGAAAGCGCTGTTTTGTTTTTCTCTAAAAAAGTTGTGTTGTTAAATTTTAAATCAGGAAGATTCGCTATTGTTTTCATTTCACTAGAAACCCGAGTTTTCATTAAATTTTTCTAATACAAGTAAATATCGACTAATATCCAAAATCTGTATTACAGAGTGAAATGGAACTGTATGTGAAATGGAACCGGGTGGTATTTCACAAACTTCCTACCGTAAATATGTTGTGATTTAAATATAGAGATATTAAACGTCATCTACTAATTTGAAATAGGGTAAGGTTGTTTAAGTCGTACCAGTGCATAAGTAGTACCTTTTAAATTTTGAATGTAACACGGCGACAACCGCGAATGTAACAGCAACCAAATATACATTTCAGTCCTAACAATTTACTTACGTACTATCGTCTGCTGTCAACCAGCCTGATCATGAATTCTCTCATCAAGTAAGTTTATTGATATTTACTTGTAATTTTCTGCATTGTTTGGTAGTTAATCTTGAAAGCAAATTATTGATAATATCTCGTTCATTATTAAAGTTAACATTAAATTAATCTTAAATTAACATGTTACCAAAACTAGAACAAATACTGGAAATCATTGTTAAACAACAGCTCAGTGAGTACTTGGATGAAAATGAATTTATTACTGACCAACAGTCAGGTTTTCGTGCTCAGCATTCTTGCGAGACAGTCCTAAATTTGGTATTGGCAAATTGGAAAGGAGAATTAGAAGACGGTGAAACGATAGTTGCAGTTTTTATAGACTTGAAAAGAGCCTTCGAGACTATTTGTCGTCAAAAGTTACCTACTAGAAAAATTGGAAACTTACGGTATCAGAGGAAAAGAATTGAAATGGTTTGAAAACTATTTAACAAACAGGAGACAGAAGATTAGGATTTGAGAAAATGAGTCAAGTGAATTAATAAACAGCTTAGGGGTACCACAAGGTTCTGTTCTGGGGCCAGTTTTGTTTAATTTATATATAAACGATGTTGCTTCACTAGTTAAATCTTGTGATATGCACCTATTTGCAGACGATACACTTATATCAATTGCCGGAGATAACTCACCTAATGTAATCACGACATTGAACTCTGAACTGGCTTCGATATCAAATTGGTATAAAGAAAATAAGTTATGTTTGAATGTATTGAAAGCAAAAGGTATGATATTGGGAAATAAAATTTCGATAAACCCTACACCTGAAATAGTTATCGATAACGCAGTTGTTGAGATAGTGGACAAATTTAAATACCTAAAGGTTTCATTTTAGACAATACCTGTGAATTTACGAGTAATATAGAGTATATAGTTAAAAAGGTGAGCCGAAAGATTATCTATTTAGGAAGAATATCTAATGAACGTACATTAAAAGCAGTATGCAATTTTTGTGTACAGACAAAGACATTAAAAAAATTCAAGTACAACAAAATCTGGCACTCAGAATTTTATTACAAAGCTCCAGGTTAACCCGTATCGAGTCAATGTTGAGTAAATTAAATTGCTTGAATGTTAAACAAGGAACGGTATATCAGGCACTGATTGATATATAAATGCATAAATAATAAACCCCCAACTTATATGATTAATTATTTAACACACAATAGTCAGCAGCATGAATACAATACTAGGCAATATGATGCTTTACTTCAGATTACCTAAATATACAAAAAGCAGTACGCAAAATTAATTTTATTATAAAGCACTGAAGATGTTTGACAGCCTACCAAGTGATATAAAAAACAGTTGCTCGCTAAGTCTTTTTAAAACATCATGTCGGATTTATGTATTGGCTAATTTTAAGTAGTTGATAAGTTTAGTACTAAGGAAACCAAATTTATTGTGATTATTAGTTTCTTTTAACTAAATAAACATCATTATTGAATTAAATATTAAAAAAAACAATTAAAACATGGTAACTTAATTTTATTAATTTATACCTATAGCTTGCTGACTGTAATAATACACAAGAAAAAAACACCGTAAAAATTTTAAATCCATGCCTATCAACGGTATTATTCAGATTTATTCCAATAGGCTATTGAAAAAACACTTTCGGTAGACTACATCGTTAACTACAGTAACTACACATAGTTGTCAGATTCTTAATCAACAAAAAGAAAACTAGCATTAATATCAAAGGATCAAAGGACGCTGAGTGGCTCAAGAAATAATTGGTACCACACAAAAATAATTAAATACATTAACTAGTTTCAAGGTTATGCAGTTCTTCATTATTAAATTTAGATTGGAAATTAAAAGTAGGAAAATATAATTTATCAACATTAAATGAAAATATCGAATACAAATAAAACCTCACTATCACATTTTGATTCTATGCCTGTCTGACGTCAACAATGACATCTATCAACTACCACTAGAACCACAGTAATGGATAGCGGTGTAAACAGATTTTCCGATATACGATGTTCTCAGCGATCTCCATGTATGTAAATTGGACCACTCAAATCAGGCATCTTGACAAATACTCGTGATATCGAAGAGTATGCTGGTACTAATTTTCTCTAAAAAATGCGGACTACTTCGTAGGTAATTATTCCACTTTTGGGAATGTGCGTGTGTGTTTAGAATTAATTGATCTCGGTGTGGAACGTTGTAATTAAGTTCTGAATCTGGAAGATGCGAGGGCCGTTACTATTGGGAAATAACTCAATTTATCGGTTGACGATTTCTTAAAATTGCGTTGTATTTCATCAGCTATACCTACCACAAAATAGACAAAAATACTCAAATCATACTGGAAGTCTATTTTTTATATTTTTAATTAAAAGTGTTTCTCGGAAAGAAATAGGTTAACCCAAAGTCAATCTACGATTTACACTCCCAGATAAAATCGGTAAATAATATTTATTGCACCGTTCGGTATTTTTTGCAGACCATAAAGCAAGCACAAATTCGCCATATCTCACCCGTTATTTATGATCAGTTATATGTTTCTTTTCTGGGCTTGTGCTCCAACACTTTATGCATAAAATTAATAAAGCGCTGGTCGTAAATTGTAGAAAAAGTTCCGGGTACGAAGGTGAGGAAAGGTTAACGAAGCAAATGAAGTGTAACCAAATTTATTGGTAGATAGCTTTCAAAAAATATATACGTATTCGATTTGGTCGATGATTGTAACCATATCTTCAACGACGATGGCAAGCATTATTTTCCTGCTAGCGTATTACAAGTTTTTACGGTTTTAATTAGAGAATATAAATAACACGCAAGATGGTTCAATTCAATAAATTTTAGGAAAACCTAAATCATAAATTTTGTATTTAGACATTTCGAATGACCATATCTGAGTAGTTGATATATTATCAAGTATAATATCACCTGATATTTCTGGGTACTTATCGACCTCGTGTGGAAACACGCGGTATTTATGACGTGTAATTATACTTTAAGTGTCGATGGTGTTAGTGTTCAATGTGATCATTGTAACATACTGTTTTCTTGACAACATTGTTGCAATTCAGAATTTATTTTGCTTATGGTGAGAGTCTGTTATTAAGGGGTGATAAATCAGGAAGTTCTAATGTGCTGTTAAATTTTAATATTCACTCATAAAGGACACAAGAGCATGCATTCTCTTAAAAGCGATTTTACAATAGTCGTAAGAAAAGGTTTAAAACGATTAGTACTAGTGTTTCTTCAAATATGACACCGAGACAATGGGTTTATGGTTTTATTCGTGCTATTACTCGTTCATGGGCTATTACAATATATACTAGGAAGCACGGCAATAGAAAATATATGTCAATAATAAATTACCTGTAGGTTCCAAATGTATGCAATGTGTATATTTGAACTATAACATTAAAATTCTAATATTTTTGGGCATTAATAAATATGATGTGAACCAAATTAAAAATTGTAAATAAAAGGCAATTTTAAATTCATCCGAGAATACTCAAACAATAAATAACATTAATGATGGTTGCAGTATTACAAAAACGTTTATTTTCAGTTAGTTAATATCCATGTTATTGAAGATTTTGTTTCTTCCTTCCCACAAAATAAACATCCACTTTTAGGCACTCGTTATTTATAGTTATATTCTGTAACCAGTCCCAAAAATACAAAAAATAACCCAGCCACATAATGAGGTATTTTCTACTTTGCGCTATTAATAGACTAGTTAATGATACCGTTCGGAATAAAAACCATTGGTAACCATAGTAACGGTGACAGAAGAAATAATAGCAAATCAGAAAAATATTGTATTTCACTCATTTTTTACGTATTGGCGTTTGTTTATTTGGAATTTTCACCAGTTTTTAAGTAAAAATATTGCTTGTTATTCGTGTTACATGGTCAGTTCTACTAGCTCGGACAGCGTTTAGCTAATACTTTTGCAAATAACTGTTCACATTCGTACCATAATAGTATATTATCAAACAAAATTTCACAAGACAATTGGCGCAAGAATGTAATATGGTATTTTGTTACTTTGAGTTCATAATTTTGGGTAAATTTACAATTTGCGATTAGGATATTGTCCGTTAACGAAAACAGGATCACAATGTGTTTATTATGAAACCAAGTTTGAGAAATAGCTATTCTGCCGCCTATTGATAGCAGTTGTTCGTTACAGTTTTGTTTTCTTTCATGTAAAGTGTTTGTATTTAAATTCTGTTGAAATTCAACTAAAAAGAACAAGTTAAAGGTATCAAATTAATTAATCCTCTATTTTGTTTGTAATTGCCAATATGTTTACACAATTCAGCAGCATTAAACATGATGGAAACCCTGTTTACTACGGAAAATTTGAAACCCACACCTTAGTGTGAGCATTACAAATAACCTGAAGAACAGTTCTCATCCATATGGTGTCTGCGTCATGAGTTAATCACAGAAGAAAGTGGCAACATTTGGTTGATTTGCAACAGGTTAGTTCATACTTTGAAATGGTAGATATTTAATAGGGGTTAATAATTATGATCAGTAATGTATATTTTTATATAGAAGTAAGTAGTAAAAATACAAAATTATTAAATTCAGCACAGTATTCTTATGCATTTTTATGAGTTGTTACTGTTATTGAGGTGGTAGATATTTTATATACTCCCACGTGGTGTAGCAGGAAGTTTGCAACAAACTTCTTTATTATGGTCTTTTTATGAACCGTATACGTGAAAATTCAAGAATTATAAATTTGCTTCAAAAGTATTGTAACAACCTTTCTAAAGAAACGACAATTTTTATTTGAACATTAGGGTGGTTAAAAAATGCAATGCAAAATTTTTTGAGACGATAGATAGCAACGATCCCCCCAAGTCCTTGCGAAATCCAAAAAAAGTGGACACGGATTTTTTTCCCCGGAATTTTGATTTTTAATGGTACGTATCGATGCATCAAATTTACATAAGAATATGCATGGGAAAAAATCATTTTTTGTATTTTTCGAATAATTGTTCGGGGTTTGGGAAAACTTAAGATTAAAGTTATAGGACTTGTAGAGGACTTTCCACTGAACAATTTGAATTAATTTGAATTGTACATATGGCTTTGACGCCGCCTACCAACACCTTCAGTGCCCTGAAAAATACCCTTAAATGAAAAATGTACATTCTTCAGAAAATGTACCCTTCTAATCACTTTATTCTCTCTTTTCTCATAGAAATTATTACTATAAGTCTAGTTGAATGTTTATAACCATTTATCAAGTAATTTCCATTTGTTTAAACAAATTCCATTTGTTTAAATTATTCGCTCTTCACGAAATTCCGTCTGAACTCTGTTTTCTGAGTTCGAAATGGCAGTTTATTATCTTAGAGTGACTTTATTCATTAAATAAATTCTTCCTATTGTTTAAACAATCAATGATTATTAATTTTCAACTGTTGTTCTAATTATGGTAGAAGTCAAAGAAAAATAATTTATTGGTTAAATAATAGGAGGGTTAATTAATGAATAATGCCACTCTAAGATAATAAATTGCCATTTCGAACTTAGAAAACAGAATTTAGACAGATTTTCGAAAAAAACGAATTATTTAAACCAATAAAATTTGTTTAAACAAATTTAATTGACAAATGTTTATAAACATCCTACTAATAATGATTTCTATGAGAGCAAAAAAGAATGAAATAACTAGAAGGATCAATTTTCTGAAGAATCTACATTTTTCATTTAAGGGTAGTTTTCAGGGCACTGTTTTCAGGGGTGGGTTGGGGGCATCAAATTCATATGTATGATAGGTCAAATATTTCCTTGGAAAGGCCTCTACAAGTCCTATAACTTTAGTTTTAAACTTTCCCAAACTCCGAACAATTATTCGAAAAATACCAAAAAATGTCTTTTTCCCATTTCTTATGTTAATAGGAGCAAATTTGATCCAAAATTAAAAAAAAAATACGTTTTAATTTTTTTTGGATTTGGAAACGATTTGGCGGGGATCGTTACTTTCTAAATAAAAATAGCCAATTTGAACACATTATTTTTTTAATTTAACTTATAATCGACACGATATGGACGTTAGTTTTTTTATTATGAAGCTAGACGAATAAAATTTGTAGTAAACAGAAAGACTGAATAGAAAACCAGATCATCCATTTGTGGGATTTTCTTGAGGTTAGTTCTTGACGTTAGTATGACTGGATATTCAGGAAATGACGTCATCTTTGAAATTTAAATTGGAAAATGGCACACTACATAATTAAATTTTTTTGAGAAATCAAAAATAAATGTTTCCCGTTTATTGCAAACTTCCTTAGACACTTTGTACATGAAAAATCATACCCAATAAAATTACCTATTAACACTGAAGATGACTGCTAGATATACCTACAACTGAAGATTATTTAGGAAAGATGTATACAGCATTCGAAATTCAACTTGATATTCTGCAAAATTATGAAAGAGAATTCTAGGAAACAGCTCCTTGAATACAGTTTATAAATCGGTGCATTCGTTGAGCCGTAGTTCTGTTCCATGTCCATCTCTAATTAACGATGTTGACATGAGGTGCTTTGATTTTATTCCAACGATACGCCATAAGCTATAAAAGCAATACTGGACCGGACGCGTCGCCTTAGAAAATATAAACGTCAGTCATCGAGTCCGGGTAACGGATGATGTACGACGCCGTGTGGACTGTTAACGAGTGAGCCGAGCGGCCGAGTTTTAATCAAAAAAAGTCGTAGTATGCTTAATATAATTTGAGATATTTGCTTTTTGTCCTGTACTAATTACTGCCGTTCGGACGGGTATGCGGTCCTTTATGGGGGCCGTTACGTGCCTTTCATACTGACAATTAGTAATAATAATAATGAGTAATACTCGTGTGCGCAATATTAAATGTGAGGCAAAATTCCAACCAGCGAGAAACGGTCCACGCTACCCGTGTTGAGCTGGAACTGGACGAGAGAAAATTGCAAATTATTGCTGATAGTGTTGTCATTATGCAAGAGGTTAGTACTACTGGTACTGTGAGTTCAGACAGGAGTATTATCTCATGCCAGCACAGTTTATAATAGCTGGACAATTTAATACTATAGTTGGCCGTATCAGCAGAAAGTATCTACCCGGTTAATTGTACAGGGCCTCCATCATTTTTGATGCATAAACTATATTAGTAAAAGGAGTATCCAGATTTTCAACTACAGCATTATGTTTGTCGTTCCATTTTCTATAAGCTATCCCGAGAGATGGGTAAACATTGGTCTCAAACTACCACTTAAGATTTAAGTCGACAAAAAAAAATAAATGAGAAAATTCGTGGATAGTTTCTATTTAATGTCCTGAACAACATACTAGAAGTATGTAAAAGGCATATGCTGATGCACCGTCCTTCAAAAGCATTAAAATTTTAAATAACAGTTCAATCATCCCTGTATCCGACACCGCCAACAATCCTCACCGCCCGCCGCTGTAACCCGAATACCGTCTGCCATGAAGCAGCAGACCCCCAGACCAACATCGCGTACTCTATTACCGACTGGCACAGTGAAAAATAAGCTGTCCTTAGAATGTCTACGGAGACACTGCGACTAAGCAGTCTTAAAACGAAAATATTGCCACTTGGTTTAGCACATAAAGCAGAGATGTGCTGGTCCCATTTAAGGGTCGAATCTAAATGAGCCTCCAAGAATTTTACACTGTTTCCATGCGCACGGTCACAGTGATCCGGACATCGGCGCAGAGAGAATACAACAGTTGAAGTCTTTTCCGGGTTCAGCTTCAGTCCGTTACAGACAAACCACCGCTCAGCATCGTCGCGAGCCGAGGCACTAGACTAAATAACATCATCAAAACTAGTACTGGCACACTTCAACGTCGTATCGTCAGCATAGCAAATAACAGACCCCCGACCTATGGCTTCTGGTAGGTCGTTTATATATATATTAAAAAAAGTAAAGGCCCGAGGACGGAACCTTGTGGGACTCCCACAGAAACAACAATTTTTTTCAGACAGTCTGCCATCACATTTGACAATTTGTGTGCTGTTTTTCAGATAGGACTTGATCAAACTTATGCTGCTATTACCAAAGTTATACTTGCTTAGCTTTGCCAGAAGTAAGTCATGAGGAACACAAACGCCTTACTCAGGTCACAAAAAGTACCCACCGTGTATTCTCCTCTTTCAAATCAGTCAATTGTACTTTCGACAAAGTCACAAATCGTGTCCGCTGTGCATTTATTTTGCCTAAACCCGGACTCCGTGAACAAATCATAGCGTTCAAACGCGTTATGAACATACCCAGCTGTTTCCCGCCAGATTTGTTGATAACATCTAAGATACGGTGGTCCACTATTACGCAAACAAAAGCATGACATAAGAGCAGCCGTGATGCCTGAAACTGTTCAGCACATTAAGCAGTCATACGGACGGAACAAATCATCGAGCAAACTGCTCCGATTCGGACCTTTTTATATCGACAAAATTTGGCCAACACCCAAACCTAATTGTATTCGATTTCGGTTTCAGGGAGCCAGTCAAAGAAATTGTTGTTCTATCTAGAGATCTTACATTGCGGCTGTAATTTACAGAGCCCAAGTTACTCTTATGGGTAATAACCGTTATACTTATTAAATTACCGCGGTAATTTAACTTCTCTGGCTCTATCCCTTCGGAAAGCGTACAAGAACCGATCGAGAGACTAGAAAACGAGAATTGATCTCTAAATTGAGGCACAAGTACCCCAATTCTTGCCCATTTGATGCTATACAAAAACACATAAATTATGAAAAAAAAATCTGTTCAACCATTGAAACACAAATCTGCGCTATTTATTTCTTTTATTATTATGTTTTATTACTATTAACATATTATAATTTCTTTTAAAAATTTTTAATGTAGATTTTTTTTTCATGATTACAAAGCTATCGTTACAGCAGTTAATTTAATTCGAAAAGAATTTATGAATCTTTTTTTTAAGAAGATAAAAATAGTTTTTTAAGAAGCAGATCTCAGCTCTCGGTGTTTCAAGTAAAAAAATCATATGATGCGCAGAAATAGAAACGACTACTAGATTGAGAATTAGATTGAATACAACGTGTCCAAAGAAGGTGGCTGCATATGGAAAATTTCTTATTTATTAATTTCTTTCTATACACTGACATTCTAGACATTTCTTTTTATAATTTCAACAGTATACCAGTAAATATTTTGGAAATCTCGAATAGATTGAAGTCGAATAGGTCTACAACTTTTTGCTTTCCAGGCTTTCCAGTTTTTTGTCCAGGCTACAGAACCATTTGTATCCAGAACCATTTGTTGAAGTTTTAGTACATTCACATAGTTCATAATTACAGAAAGCTTACGTATGCCAACTTTCATTTTTATATTTACTTTGTTTCTGTTTCTGATTATCAGTTGAACGTAATTGTACCCTTGGACTTCACTTGATAGTGAAGTACAAAAATAAGAAAATCTCAGATAACGTCTATACGGAAAAACAAAAGTTGACTTATTATTTGTTGAATATTGTTTTTAAAATGCCATGAGAAAGCTTTCCAGAAACGTTTATGAAATAAATTTTTTGACCCCATGCTGTTCTTAAAATTTTGCTTATCCATTTCTGCTCTTAAGGGTTTTAATAGAATGTACGCTACACTTACACGCAAACCGTTAACAATTGAGCTTAATGAGAATTAATAACGGTTGGACTAACAACAATTTTATTTTTTAAATTATACTTCAATTATTTCACCAATGAGCAAAACAAACTGAAACATCTGAAACATCAGAATACTGAAAGGGATGTTACTTACTTACGTACCTACTTTAAATTTCTCTTCATTAGTACACAAATACGTCCTCTAAAATAAATAACTATTTCGTTTCTCCAAACGAATGTGTGTGTATATTGACGGGTACACAATGATTTTTTTCCAAGAAGTTTTCCAAGAGAGATTCAGATATAATCATTAAACCATTATTATGTGGGAATATGCAAATTGGTATTCTGATTTTCAGAAAAAGGGGAGTAAAATGTTATGTAGTAGAACCTATAAATAGATAACTGATTTGCTAAGTAACAACAATGGCCTTAGTGTAAAATAAATCAATTACGATTTTCTTGGTACGTCAAGATCTGGATACAAACTTATTGACCACAATTACTGAAAACAACAGATATGCGTATAGATTAATAGTGAAATCAAACAATGAAAGAAAGTCTGCATTCCGATTGAAATTTCAAAAGTATTACTGCCTTGACAGTTACGGCAAAAGTCAACTTTAATTGCGATTGAGATTTACAACCAGTGTTAATTTAAATCTTGATCCATAGATAGACATTTTGTAATTTCGCTATGAAAGAAAAAAAACACAAAGAACGTGGGCGCTTATTGCCAAACTTTGTTGTTTTCACGGATACGTGTTAAACGGTCTGTCACATCTAAACAACATAAATTGCCCAAATAATTTTACGGCGCTATAAATCTTCACAGAATCTATGTCGTCCGATTGGGTCACACACGCACACAATAAAATATTCCGTATATTTTAGCATAGAAAGCACGATTTAAACGGAAACTAATGTTTGACTCCCCCTTGCTTTTGGTCGTATATCATTCTTAAGTGCTTCTCATTCATTGTTGCGCTTAATTGCCTGGAACTAATTAAAAATTATTTCGGTAGCTTTTATTATACCTAATAGATTTTTCAAAGCTGATGTATTAGTATGTCGTTAGGAATGTTTTAATTAAGCCTTGTTAATTGTCTCTACGAAATTTAGATGCTTGTAAAAAATTGTTGTAAGAAAATAATATAAAATATTGGTAACTGTCTATTATATAGACATTGTTATATACAAAAATCTTATTCAGAAGTCTTGGTTCTCTATAGTTCACTGCTAATGAAGCTATAAATAAAAAAGAATATTTAGAAACTCTTGAACTCTGAGTGTTCTAGTAAACTCTCAACAATAGAATAGCCAAAGAGTGAAAAATATTGAGAGTTGATGAATATAGGCTTGATTATTTGCCTGATTTAGATTAAGTAGAAGTTAGTTTATCCAAACCTCTTTTTCTTATGAAAAGGAAACAAACAAAAAGATTTCCTTTATTTAACGATACACAGAGACAACAACAACGTAAAATATAGCATATTTCGAAAACCCACCAGCACCGACGTTATTCGAAAATCTACGCACATTATATTAAATAGATCCATCCCCTTTCATCCTCAATTTTGTAACAACATCAAGTCCGTCCTCAATAGATATAACACATCAACAACCCATAATACAATAGAAAAAGCATTAATCAATTATAAACATCCAACAAGAACGCTAGAGAAAAGTGGAATATACAGAATTTCATGCTCAGATTGCGATGGTTAATACGTAGTCTTGTTATAAAATCGTCCATGATGTTCAATTTAGTATAAATATAAAATTCACTTGTTCGTGGTAACATCATTTAATTAGTGAATCTTGTAGAGTGGTTATAGATTTCGAAAGTAGGTTTCATCGTCGGACCATTCTACGAACTAACATAAACCATGAGTGGCGTACAACAAAACGGCAAACAAAATTACGCTAACAACAGACACACACGAGAGAAATGTTTTAGGAAGCAAAGATTAAATATCAAATTTCAGAGACTGAAGGTCATACAATATAAAAGTGTATCTATCTATAGGTAAAAAACAATAAATTAAATATAATAAAATGGTCAATAACTTACATCATGAACTGTCAAAACACAAATTACAAAACCCAATGGGTCTCCATGCGGGTGTGTGTGCACGTATTTACATTCAAACAGGGAATGACTATGACAGGCAAGGAAAGCGGGAGAGCGAGGAGGGTGTGTGCTGGCGACCGGCATGTATGTAGGTATGGAAACTTTTTGTTTATTCAAAAATTTCCCCAAACGACCGCTATGTACAGCCGTGGAAAATTCAATGGTGACAGGCTTGCCGCTAGTGTACACCAAACGTAGGTCGGAGAATGTCGGTCGTCGTATACCTACCTGGTAGTCATAAAACCGAAGGGTCACTTCTGTTTCATTTCACTTTAAGTTTTCTGTATATAGATGGTATGAATATGAGTTTCGTATTTATATAATATATTGTCGATATTCGGAGCGAAACTACCGCTCGTAGCTAAAGATTATTATTCGTTAATATTTTTGTTTCGATATGCAATTGCAGTATTATTTCATTTATACTAAAATACATAGTAACGTTAGTTATAATTGTAAAAATTTTAATTAGGCACATATTAAAATATTTCATCATCATGGCTACGTCGGTTTATGCATCAAGGCAAACCGATTACTACATCCGATATCCGCTGTCAATAATTTTTAAAGGAGGTAATTCCAGATAGGAAGTTCCTGTAAGTGAAAAAACTCATTTTTCTCGGTTTCTACTGAGTCCCAGACCGAAATAATATACTTTTATCTCAAAATGTTTTATATTTATTTAATTTACGTTATGGTAAGTAATGAAAATTGCATATAATTATGTATTCAACAAAAATAATATAAATATAACATGAGTAATAACATAAAAACAAACATTTAATAATATAGGAATAACATAAGCATGTATTAAATAAGAAAAGTGTTCTGTTAGGTTGGAGGTTGATATAAATGTGCAGGAGTGCTTTTATTTCATATGTTGTTGAGGTTGGTATGACCTGATGTTTTAGGAAATGATACATTTATGACAATCTAAACGGGACATATGTATCGTCAATTTGTTGCACTAAGAAAACAAGCAAAATCCTTTGTTGTTGTATCAGCCAAAATCGATTTAATTGTGGTTGTCTAACAAATTTACGATTTTTAATCAAATAGCTAGATAGGTGATAGGGCATTGTAACTCTTCGAAATTGTGTGTCGATGGCACGAAGTCACAACGTTATGTGATACATATTTTCAATATTTGCCTAATTTGCGGAAAGGTCAGCAAAAAAGTAAATTAAGGAACAAAACGCGACCCATAGTGTAATAAAAATACCTACATTTGTGCTTGATCGTCCGGTAGGTCGGCCGCAATACAAAATATTAGACAAGGAACTAGTGGACTTGAAACTTTTGCAATACGGCGAAAACGGTTGAATAACATAAATATAGATTGAAATTTCAATGATTTTGCTATAAATTTTTTCAAAGTTATTTGCATATCGTTCTGATGTGATATCATTCATATTGGATTGTAAATCCTGCCCTTACATGTAAAACATAAAAGAAAATTGTGTGTGGATGTTATTATAGAACGTAAATATATAATTTTAATAAACATAAAAATGACAACATTTTTATAATTAAGCTAAAATGCTGAACAACACTGTAGTATCAGTTCTAAAGGGCATATCTGCAGCAAAGAAGAAACCGGGCAAATACGATTTACAACTACATGCAAAAAATACATTAAATATTACAGTGCACTTTTGTCAGTTTCGGATATCGGAAACATATAGACGAAATTCGATTTCATTCCAT
The DNA here is from genome assembly GCA_964023965.1 of Melinopterus prodromus. Taxonomy (NCBI): domain Eukaryota; kingdom Metazoa; phylum Arthropoda; class Insecta; order Coleoptera; family Scarabaeidae; genus Melinopterus; species Melinopterus prodromus. Next base: position 18,870,788 of record OZ030390.1, on the reverse strand, counting down.
AGATACAGAAAAATAAAACGAAACGAAACAAAAGTAACCCTTTGGTTTTATGACGTTAGGAGGTAGGTATCCGACGACCGACAATCTCCGAGCTACGTTTGGTGTACACTAGCGGCAAGCCTGTTACCATTGAATTTTCCACGGCTGTACAGCCGCGGAAGAAACAATTTATGAGGTGAACGGTGGTTTGAATATGCTGCACAATATGGTCTCGGGGAAGTCTGTAAATCTGTAAACCTGTATAAGAAAAATTCATCTAGCGTATCTGTGTGATTTGCTGTCTTTTTATTGCGACTTGACTCTAATTGACGTTTATAAGACAATTAACATTGATCTCACCCGCACATATTTCGACGGTAATATTGGCATTATTTTCTGATTTTTGTAAATGACCTTGTGGCTATTTTTAGAACGCCATAATGGCTTTTCAATAAGATCTATTTATAAAAATGTGTATGTCCATAGAAAATGTTAAAAGATTTTGTAGATTCCTTGATGTTTTTGTGCTTATAATTAATTGTGATTTTCTCCTTATTCCTGCAGCTTGGCCTGACGACGAATACGTAGTAATTCGAAACCGGTAGCCAATTAGATCCATAATTAAACGTTGGAAACTAAATTCTGATTTTATTCTTTGACCTATCCACTACCAACGTTATGGAGCTTTTCATCATAATATCTGTATCTGTTCAGTAAATTTACTCCCTTGTCGTTACGCTCCTGGATGTAATGGTCTTTAAACAGATCTATTCGTTTAGACTTCTTGATGGGTTTCAGGAGTTTAATATTGTTGTCGCTAGCTTGATGATTATTGGTGTTAAGGTGGCTGCCAAACACGGAGTTATTTTTATTCTTGGGTGTTCATCAAGTCTTGTGCGTAACGATCGTCCTGACTGCCCCACATAAATTTGGTCACAAGAGTTGCATGCAAGCTCGTAGATGCCACTCATGTAAAGTCGATTACGGGTGCTTTGCAGTGGGAGAGGAGTACGTTGGAGTTGTCGTGAGGAGTACGTTGTAGTTGGCGAATATTGTTCTCAAGTGGTTGTTCATTTTGGGGTGCAAAGTAATGCTGGCATATTGGTTTTGGATTTTGTGTGGGGATTTTCCGTAGGTCAAACAAGACGAATGTTTCAAAAGAATTATAAAGAACAATATTTACTATAGGTCTCCTGCGGAAGACCTAAATATTATTCAATTGGGCCAATTTGTTTTGTGGTATATATGGGTTCATAGGGACATAAACTTGAAATTTTGAATATGGAAAAAAAAACGGTTGTTCGATGCACTCTCCTACATAGTATGAGGAAGAGGGACTATTATAAAATATATGACATAATGAACAACATTAAGCATGGACACAATAATATTAATGAAGTAACTGAATTTAACGAACCCTAACTATTTGAAATTTTCCAGTAGTTTATACTTACTGCGCATGAGCATGTACACAAGCGGTATGAACGATATCAGTGTTCAGTACACTAAGGCATGTCTCCAGTTGATTTCGCACACCTTTTTAACCTATTTGTAATGTATGTTATTTGTAGCTTTTGGATTAGCCTGATGATGGTCTAATGACCGAAATCGTTCGCTGGCAAATACAAATTTTAACATTCAGAAATAAGCAATTGTGTTATTTAACGAATAACTATTATTTTGTTGAATCGGCGGATTTTACTGCGATATAAACTTTTAAGTAGAATATTAAAAATTCAAGTATTTTGATGCAACTTTTAACAGTTGCTGCGCATAATATGGATATATCCTGTAATGGTATGCATTGCCAATTGGTTTTATTAGTGTTGTACTCGGTTGCGAATCGTGCAAGGCAATATCTTTTTGCATAAATTAGCAATATCGCTTTGATTAATGTGGGCAATAACTCGGGACAATGTGGAGTCATTTCTCGTCCATTTTCGCCGTAATACGGACGTAATTGGCCGGGTTAAATAATGGAAATTATCGTCCCGCTGTGTGTTGCGAATGGCGACTGCACGAAGCGACGGCGCGGCGGAAAGGTATTATGTTACGTCTTAATTTTGGATTCACGATTTCTGCAAATGAAGCAGCTCAACTTTAATGCCGAGCATGCATAATAAGGTGAGCAATTGCGTACATCCCAAGGACCTAAATTGAGTGATAACTACGTTGCGATTTGTTATGCGAGCGCAATCCCTCCTAGATATTAAGGTGTGGTGCACATATTTGCGCCAATTGATGCACTAATATGATTAGATTTTTTTTTCAGAACTTTGTAGATTGTCCTCGCGATTATGATGTTGATTGTGATTGGTCAAAATAATGACGTGGTTTCGTGGAATTATGTATAACCTATTAGAAGAATGGCACTTTAATTATTTTCTAAATTTCATGAACCAGAATATTTGTGTGTATATAATAGAAGAGTTATTTGATCCTCTATACAGTATGTACTAGGAGACGTTGCACCGGGAGAGTAGTTTTGTTATTAGTAGAAATAGGAAGTAGGTTAAATGGATAAAGCAAGTAGATTTGTGTGCTGCCTAATAATATCTAGAGAAAACAGGTAACTCAAAATGGTTTCGGACATACTTTGAAAATCACAGAAAGCGCCTTTTTAATAATATGGCTTATTTACAATTCGATTGTGTCAGTTTGAAATCGCTGGAAAACACATATACTTTACGTTTTTCTAATGGGTGCCATGTTGTATTTATACATATTTAAGTTCAAAATTTTGTTCCACTTCTCGAAAATCTAATTCTTGCTTGTCCAATATTTTGAATTTCATCAACTATCTGTCAGTGATAAAGAAAAAGTGTATACTACCATATTTTACTGTGTAGATTTCATTAATATTGTAGATGCGGTTATTACAAGAACTTTGTTTCACTTGAATGCGGAAATAGAAACATTATGATTTAAATAATGATTAATTGATAAGAAATGATTTGTAAATGTTGCTAAAATAGGGATGAAATTTCTGGTTTATAGATGTTTATTTTGGTTTATTTTAGATTTTAAACATTTTTATGTTATTTTCAATCAGAGTGACATTTTAGGTTCAAAAACATAACGATCGTCAGTTTTTATCACTAAGCCACGAACTTTAATCTGTATTACTCTAGGTGACTATGAATTAGTGAAAAAAATTTAAACTTGTCATGAACACAAGATAAGTCGGTTTTGGCTGATATTATTATATTGATACCAAATACTTGATATTATTGCTTGATATATTACTTGAAAAAAAAAACTAATGGTGGACCGATGAAAAAGTTACTATTGACAATGGAAATAACCCTTTTGAAGGTTTGTTATTAGTTGCTTTGTTGGTTACTGTTGATTATTATGAAAAAATGTATCCGATCAAAAGGTGAAGTTTAGGTTACAAACGATAAAGAAACGATTATTCCTAAAATCTAAGCCAAACATAAAGTGTGATGTATCATCAATTGACAAAATATAACTACTTACATTGAAAGGTAGAAAAATGTTTATTTATTATATATTAATTAATTATTTTTTTGTTGGTGTGTAAAATGAAACTCAAGCTATTCAGAATATCTTTGTGGCAATTTGTACAACTGGTGTTTCACCAGTAGTGTTGTGCGAAGCATTGTAGTCATTCGACAGTCATCATTAAATTCAATAATCGAACTTTCTTTAATATGTCGTAACAATTACGACATATAACAGAAATTTTAACCTTGCTGCTTGTATCAGGGTCACAAATTTCCGATCCCAAGAAATAACTTATCATTTTATCAAAAATAACCCCATAGTAAATTGTATCTAAGAATAACAGATTCGAATTCTAGGTTTGGACTAAAACTTTTTTTACTCCGTTGTGATATCATCAGCATTACCCTGTTTTTAGTCATAGCCCCACATTCCTTGGTTCATTTTCTATAAAACCAAACTAAGCTATTGAAATTGAGATTGCAATTGAAAATCTCATAGTTTTACAAGAAATTATTTGGGACGGTTAGGTAACGTCATGGTAAAGTCATTCTTGCTTTTCCATGCATGCGGATGCATCAAATAAATACATTAGGTTTTGCTTTCAATATAATGCGATGTATTAGCGGCAAGTATTGCGGTGCATTCTGCGGGAAGTAATATACATTACCGGCAGAGTAATATGTCAAATTAATGTCGGTCCCTTATGACCGCTGTTATACATGACAGTCCATTGACAAATGCAACGATAGATCAAGTCAGTTATGCGCGGAACGCATAAAAAGCCGTCTACGGAGCTGGTAGAAGCTCGTGCCTTAAATGCAAAGCAAAATTACATACTTGTCTGCGCTCGCCGTCCGCTCAATATGTACTGCGCGCGACGTGTAAATAAAATTTTATTCGAACTCACATAAAAGTGCAACGTTATAGATCTCTTTAGGCATTATTGGCGCGAATGCCCCATATGAGCATTAAGGAAAAGTTAAGACATTAACTTGAATACAAAATACTGTTGCTCGGTCGGCGTGCGGCGGCACAAGCCGGTGTGCGCTCAGGTCAATTGCTTCATAGGAAAACGGTACGCAGTTGTTGAGCGCCTGAAAGTTCCGTGGAAAACGCAAATAGAAATCATACGCCTCCTTCTACAGTGCTTTCGTGGAGGAGATATATTGCTCTTCAAAAGAATTCGTATACCCTGACACTGATGTAGGTACTATCGTGGCCATATATTATGTCCCTTCTTTTGACGTCGATTTACTCGCAGAACTAGGGGCGAAAAAATTTGAAAAGATTCTGATGCTGTCCTTGCTTAATATGCTACAACTCATAAAAATTAGAAAGCTGTATATGTTGGCGTTTTCCCGATTTTTCCAAATTAAGGAGAATTGGCGGTGTTTTTTCCCCGTAAATTACATTCGTTTAACTTTAGCAATTAATTACTCCGAAAATAATCCATAGATTTCAACAATTTAAAAACTAAAGTCACCTGCGGAATGCTAGCCCAGGTTGTCTTTTTGAAAACACAGGTACTCCACGGGCTAACATCACAAAATTAATGAACAAATTACTGATTATGATAAGTTTTTGTCCGTAGAGTATGAATCTGAAGTTTTGAATTTCTAGTTTTGGAGAGTGGGAGATAATATATCTATTAAGATGCAGATTCTACGGGAAGATATATTCTCATTGAAATGAATGAAACGTAAATATTTTTTTAATTTTTCTTTAAATAAAAATTTAATAAACAGTGACAGCTGATAACAAGAAGCCATAAATGTTATTCTAAAATGACAAAAAATGTTTATTGTGCAATTGCTTTTTCCTCTTTATTGAATAAATGCATCCATTGGTTCGCCGATAATTCAGAATAACGGGGGAAAAAGAAAAGTCCTTCTTCTGCGAACTAGTATTTAAGAGCACATAATTAAATACTAGTTCGCAGAAGAAGGACGTTTCTTTTTCCCCCGTTATTCTGCTTCTTCCTGTTTTTCAGGTGATAAACTTTTGAAGAGTCACAAATTGGTAGTTATGAAGAAATGTAGGTTTTCCTTTTGATATAATTTTGACAAAATTAACCACAATTCCGTATCTTTCTAACAGACATTTCTCACGAATAAGGTCATTGTATAAAAGTATAAAATTTTTCAGGTAGGTACCTACTTCTTGTAACAACAATGGTATCATACATAGGATGTGAGAACACATATATGCATTCGAGAACAATCATCGCAAAACAAGAACGTGTGGCAACCCTAGTTTGTACATATCTGCAAAAACGATGGACCTACATATTTTTCGGATTCCAAATCATTAAAATGTAATCAACCCTGGCCCAGAGAAAGTTTTTGGAACTAGAACTCCACATCAGGCGAATTCTATGTTTATACAAACCTGCACTCCTCTGAGACGCCTCAATCTTCATGTCTTCCTCTATAACGCATATCTTTTGAACACAATGCCTATTCCAGTGATATATCATTAAGAAAAATAATTAATATTAATAATAATAATAATAATAATAATAATAATAATCCATGCCTTAACGTCCCCCAACAGCTTTGGCCACTACGCGGGCATCGGCAGGCCCGTATTATCATTATTATGGCCCGCGTCTGTGGCACGTGTTAAGTTGTTTGGCTTTCAGCATTCGCCGTGGAGTAAAGGAAAACCACAGAGCAACCTTTACTTTGATAGCAGGACGTGAGACTCGAACTCACGCCCCCCAGACTGATAGCCAAGCGCCCTACCGGTCGGCGACAGTCTGGCTATGGTATATTTGTCATAAATGCATCATTACCGCATTATGCTATAGAAACCATGTTGGTTATTATCACTTAAGGAAGATTCAAGAATCAAACAGTATGTAATACAGTTTAGTTGATCCTGCGCTAGCTTAGAACATGCATAGTGTAGGTCAAATGTTATGATTTTTCAGTGGGACTGAACAAGAAATAATAAATTTTGGACACTAATGAGAAACATTAGTCTATTATTATCAATTTTCAGAAAATTTTACTTTAGTAAAAAAAGCCTTTGTATTATCTGAAACCTATAATGCAACAGGTATAAACAGGTATAATTATCGGTTGCGTATACCGGGTGTTACAAAATTAAGGAAATGACAAAAGACTAAAGAGTTAAGTGCCTATTTTTAAGATACGCAAAATTCTTAGTTGAAAAGGGTATTTAAAAACATTAGAAGGTATCAAATATGAAACTAGAATCACTTTCGTAAGCTTTTTGACCAACTGAAAAAGCAAAATCAAAAACACTGATACTATCACAAATAGAAAAGTATTGTAAAAAATTGTGTTATTACGTTTAGTATTTTTTTCCAGTCATTAAAACAATGTATTAAAATGTATTATCCTTTTGAATATTTTGTACCATAAATTCTTGTTTTTGTTGCTTTTTCTCGTTCCTTTTTTTTTTTTTATTTCTGTTGTTAATTATCCATATGAAATGTTAGGATATGTTGATTAGTTAATTTTTTAATACCAATTTTCTGTTTATTTAGTTTATAAATTTGTTAATGATAATGTCAGTTTGTGATTAAGAAAATCTCACAAAAGTGATTCTAATTTGGTATTTCATAGATTCTAATGTTTCTAAATACTTTTTTCAAATAACATTTTTGCGTATCTTTAAAAATAAAGGTACTTTACTTTTTAGTTATTTACTCAAACTTGCAACAACCCGAATACGCCAGCAGATAATTATATGATGATGTTTGCGTTTTAGAAGTAAGACGCAGAAACTTTTTACTGAAATAAAATTTTCGGACAAATTGATAATACTTTTTTTTCATTCCTGTCCAAGTAAATGCCGGACACTATGTATAACAGAATATACGTAAATATTTATTTATAATCGTTGTCGAGTTAGAAGAATGTATCATCAGTGTAATTAATAAGTATAACAGAATAGGAAATACTTAGGAATACAGATGAAATTACCTGCGTTAAAGAACTGGTTCACATCGTAATTGTCTTCCTGAATCCATTACCAGCATTACCAGTCCAAGTACACACGAACCAATAATAACTCGAAATGATTCGGTTTTTAATGCTGCCACCGTGAGAAGGAATACCACCAGATCGCGAATATTTTATGTGTGTGTTCACACGATCCGAAGCAGTTCGAGCGGCGGCGGCCTGCTCTATTATAGACCAATTATTTGGGTTGTGTTATACATATCACGCTTTGCCAGATATGGACGTATAGACGCGGAACAGGCGAGCGCACGTAGAGGCAATCTCGACGAAGCCGGACCGAGCACGCAGCAGAGAACGGAAGAGTAAAAATATCGCTGGCGAGGCAAGGTTATTAAGAAAATACTATACTTAACGGCCGTCGAATTCTACACTTTCCGCGATCCGAATTTTTACGCCGTTTTCTATGATTACGCAATCGCCATTGCCTCGGTACGGTGATCCGAAACGGCACGAACGCCTGCTTGATTCCAATTCACGGTTTTTCTGATATTAAGCCTCAAGGTATGGTTATACCTTTAAAGGTAGGCCGTGGAATTGGATTGTGACGCATCTGTAGAAAGGGCAAGAGATCTGATATTGGCAGATTGACTTGGAGCTTGTTGTTAGATGCTTGTTGAGCATAATCTTAACGAGATTGGCTAGTGAATAGCTACTAATACAGTTCTTTTTTTTAATAACGATAACGTGTTTTTGCGACACAGGTAACGCTACTTATACCTACTCCAGAATGTAAACTGATGATTTGTTGGTTTAAGTTCAATAATCCCTGAGAAGAAATTTAAGCAACATGGTTGGGCTTATATGGGAGTGTCCATTAATTACGTGAGGCGTTTAAGGGGGGAGGAGGTCAAGTCGAATCTCATCTAATCATACTCACGTAAATTTTTTCCCTCCAGAAACACAGTAAAATTGCGACAAAATTGGGTTAAATAAGTAAGACATGTTCCATCAATATTTTGTGTTCAATTCTCACTGTGATTCTACCATACATGTTACTAGAGGGGAAGGGAGGGTCGGAAAATCGCCTAAAACGGATCGCGTAATAATAGCCCCCTAATAGGGTTGCCACCCGATCTAGTTTAGCGAGGGTTATCCTCGTAATCATGTCCGTGTCACCGCGCGCCCTCGACATAAAACTAATCGTCCTCATAGAAGACGTAAAACGGTCAGAATGAACATAATTGTCAAATACTGGCTAGCCTACACGATCTCGACCAAAAATAATTTCACACAGCTAAACTATTAATTTTACCAAAAAATATAATAGACATAAATTATACAAAATGTCCTCTACTTTAAATTATTATTTAACTATTTTGAAGAAATTACAGAAATGGCAGCAGAAAAGGTATCCGGATGAAAGTTCATATTTAAACTTTCATCCCGATACTTTTAGCAGTTTCTTCGTAATAGTCGCCACACATACTGCGTATGATAAAGTAAAAAAAACTATTTAAACAATTGACAAAAATCACCTATTATTTGCAATGCATGACCTCAGATTCAGATTATACAAAAAAATCGATACTTGTTGTTGCTTTCCATTGTAGCCGTCGTCGATTCTTGTTTTTGAAAACTTCTGAATTTGCCATTTTAACGCGATAAACTAACAGTATGTTAACTGTATGGTATGTTAACTTTGCCCATATGATCCATGTTATCATTGTTATCATTATAATGGGCTCACCCATGGGATTGTCCAAAAATTCCAAGCGTCATCAACTGTCATCATATTTCTTCAAAGCTGATTCCTGTATGTATCATTTGAGTCAGAAAGACAAAACTGTATTAGGGGATACCAATATGAAATATGTTTAATTTATTAAATATTAAATAAGTGTATTAAATATTATTAAATTTTGTATGAGTTTGATTTTGGGTAAGCAATTCAAGCCGTCATTCATTCCGTACCTATTCACTGTTTTTTTGTCATCTAAAATATCTTCAAATTTTGAACCGATAGCTGTTTCGGTTGATCAATAGGTTTTGAGAATTTATTAAATTTTTTGAGCATATACACAAATTTAGTATCGGACGCCTTTGCAATTTAGTAACAGACGGCTTTACAATAAGAAAAAAATTAACTTCCAACTTTTTATAACGGTTGAACCAAAATGATGGTCTGGTGGTTTAAATTTGGGACACCTGTCGAGAAAATAAGGTCCTTGGTCTGAAGTACTGTAGTGCTCTGTTACAAAACATAAATTCCCAAGTGTCTCTTTAACTGAGCAACTATTGAGGAACCAATCGCCTAATATCATGACAAATCAAAAACATATATGGCGGTGCACATAGCTTTTGAGAAAGTTACCAAAATCAACATTTTTTCACAAAGTTCTGTTTTTTTTTCAATGTTTAATTACCTGTGATACTCTTGCAAAAACTAAATTATTGTGTTTGGTGTATTCAGAAAATTAATCAAAAGCGGTTCACAAAAGCTATTGGCATGTTGGTTACCGCTTTGTGACTTGGGAACCTGACTAAGCTGCCTAATGTTGATTCTCACAGTGTAATAACTTCTACAATTTATTTTCAAATCTGCAAAGCTGCAAAGACGGGTGATAATCCTGATAATCCATAATTAATTACAAAAGTTATTAAATACCAATGTTTAGCAAAAATTTTTATGTCCGGTTTTTATTGTTCCCGGAGTGTGGTATATATTTCATAAATTAATTTTACCCATCGTGGAGATGTTCAATACAAGCCATAACCTGCACAAATCTGTATAACCACAAAATTAAGTTGATTGAGTTTACTTATAGAATTTCCTTTACTGTTTATTAACTTAAAATTTCACTTCAAATTTAAAACGTATAACCAATAAATTCGTTTTTTTTTCAATACAATTTTCAACTACTATTTTTATTTAAATAAACATATTAATAATATAAACAAAATATTATACGATTATACAGACATATTTGATTTTAATTGACAATAGAAACCGTAATATTATTTTTTTATTTGTAACATAAGTTATTTTGATTTACATATATATTCCATTTATATTTTCTATTAATTATAGGTACTGCATTTTTGAATTGAAAAAAAGGTGAAAATATTATTGATTTATTTATTAAACTTTTACAAATAACCACCAATAAACAAATCAAGTTTCGTAAAGGTTTTATTCATTTATTTATTTGATAACTGAACTAGCATCAGAAAACGTTTAATAACACAACATAATAACTGATACTTACGACTGGATTTAGTACATCTCGTTACACGTCTCATCGGAATGCCGCCATATATTTTATTTAGAGTCCGTATAAATAAATAATAGGTACCACGCGAATTACTTTCGGACCAGTCGAAGAGCATTTCTCTTCTCCGTATATGGCCGATACCGTCGAGGAGAGCATTGCGGAGCACACAGCGAAGTAGCTGCAGCGCACACGTTCACGTATGCGAGATTACGGAGGTAAACATCGAACGGTAATGACGCAGTTCATATATCACGTTTCATTGCTTCTAGATATCACAATAATTGGAGCAAGTTTCCCATAATTGAAAAGCGGTGCGGTAATCGGCACGAGCAGAAAAAAACATAATTACACGATGTTGCGTGCACTCGGTGCCCGATCCGATAGGATTCCGATGTACGAACATGGCGAGCCAACAAATGCTTATCTTGCCTCTTGATTTTTATCGATATTACCGCGGATACGCGCATATCTTCGCAGCGCCGCAGTTTACTTTATTTCTGTTTTGCGAACGGGCGCATTGATTTCGTTTTACCGTGTTCGCTTGTGCAATATGCAAGCAGTTAACGTAAAGGTAATACCTACTATGAACGATCGACTCATTTAACTTAAATGATCAGCCAGTAATGCCAGAGCAATAGAACCTTGAATAAATTGATCAAGAACAAGTTCTTTTGTTGGTAGTTGTTGTTATATAATTGTTTCAAGTAAAAGCAACGGTTAAGTATGTATTAGGAATGTTATTGTCATATTTCATATTACCATAACTCTACGAAACTTTGAAAGCATTGTTGTATTATGTCATAGTCCAATCAGAGTTACTGAAACTGATTTTACTATTAAACGTGCTATATGTGAATGGGGGAGAAAATGATCGTTTACTAGCTCGTTCTAAAAATAATACAATTCTGTAGGAGATATAGTTACTGCTAAAATTATTACACAAAGCAAAAAAATGCAATTTGCAATAAAATATTTTATTCAAACTATATCAGAATACTATGCAATGTATTACATACTGTACAAATTATACATATATAAATAAAAAACAACTTTTCTTTTGTGGCAGTAAAACCTACATAAAAGAGAAATGGCGTGATTTAGGCGCACCATAGTTATTCGTACCTGCGTCAATGAGCAATAAAATTGCACTTGTTCGCACTATTTAGCGCCGTTGAATGATACATATTATTCCAAACATCTTCAATTGCAAGTTTTGACTTTTATTTGCTGTTGAAACGGTCCTAATTTGGCAAACGTGTCCTAAATTTCGAGCACAAGTTCTCAACCGGATTTAGGTCAGGGCTTTGAGAAGGTGTTCCTAACGTTCCTGAATGGTTGCAACATTGGTTGCAAATTTATTCCACCATGAAATTATATATAAATTTGCTTTTTAATTTTAATCAAAGATTTAGATAAATGTTTATCAAACCGGGAATCGCCTAAATATAATTGGTATAACAAATATTTAATTATTATATTAATTATATTATAATGAACTAAATTATATTTAATTAGTTCTCATTAAACAATATTTAATATTAATTAATTTCGTAAAATTGACAGCCGACAGCTGACAGCAATCCCTAAATATATTTTTATGTCCTACATGATCAGAAAGTGACATTTTACGGCTTAGATACCGGGGCAAAAACTGCTTCTTAACGCCCGCGAGGGCGTTAAGGATTCTTAACGCCCGCGCGGGCGTTAAGGGTTGTCATGGTTCTATGTCAAATATATCAAATATTTGTCATTCAAATTGTAAATTTTAAGTCATCAATGTCAATTATTGGCAATTAAGGTTATAAGTTTGACAATTAATTGTCTGCATTGTCAATATTTATTAATATTATTCAATCGGAGGAACAAAACCATTGTAGGACATAAAACTTTGTATGCACTATATATGCACAATACAGTGAACCCGCAAAGTATGGAAACATGACAAAATCTTGGAAACGGTTTGTTATTGGCAGGAATCGTTGACCACGTCGATTTTTAATCCTACACTAATTTGTAACAAATTAAATTTCTCTCCCCCAATTGTTTCTTAGTTATGATGTCAGCAACACTATTTTTTAAATTGTTTTTGTTGATTATGATTAATCTGTAATTTTATTTCATGGTTACATACACAAATGTATAACCTTACCGTAAGTTTTGCGAAAATTTATGGCTAAGAAAAGTATGGGGTTGCCATTTAAAGAAAATGTCGATGATGTGACAAACCATAAACAACTGACGGTCGAAAATTGAATTTTACATACAAATAGTTATTTTTATTGTTAAAATTCAACGAGAATTTTGTAAAATAACAAACCCTCTCAGGAATTTTGTTATATCTCCATACTTCACGTGCGCATTATAATACATTAAATAAATATAACAACAGTGTGGGCATAATACTCAGATGCCTAAAATACAAAATAATAAATTTTACAGTAGAGAAAAATAGGTTCAGATATATTGAATTGGATTGTATATTATTTTGAACCAGATGGAGACCAGCTGGTTTATTTATTGGGTATGCAGACTTATACTATAAATTATTATGATACTTTTTATAATAATTGTGCGTCCTTTAATCGGTGAGAAACTTGCTTATCGAATTATGTAACACAAAAGCTATTTTGGCAAGAATTGGAATTAGGCTATTTTCGTGTTACAAGTTATGTCACTACAAATTACAGCGGCGAAAGATTTTCAGCACTGAAAAGGATTACAAATTATTTAAGGTTGTCTTTGGGACAGAACAAATTAATTTATTTGAGTAGTTTATCCATACTCATTTAATAACTTAAATACATGTGATACCAATTTGGAAAAGAAAAACCTAGGACAATAACTATTATATAAGTTACTTACTACTCCATGTTTGTTAATTCTGTATGAACTTTTGTTTTTGTTTAGTTTAATGGTAATGAATTGGCTTTTTGGCGTTCTGACCCTTTTTTTCTTCCTTTTTCTTTTTCCGTATGAAAAGGGAGCCCACGGGCGCCGAATATTTTAGGCGGGCCCTGGTGATACCCACATGCACATTCACATGTATTGTATTTAAGTTAAAAAATAAGAGAGATTATTTTTTAAACAAAGTTTTCGATGAGGAATAAATTCATATTGGATGGATCCCAATAATATAAATTGTATTTTGTGACTGACGTCGGGGTGACCCAATCTTCAAGATAACAAAAATTAATTGTTAACCCTGAAATAATCCTGAATTATTCTCTAAATTCATTGATAAATACAAGAGGGTTTTTGACAATTAATGAGGAAATTAATTCATATAATACTTATATTTAACTCCCTCTAGTATAAAAGAAGTATATTTTCAGGAAAAAAAAACATTAGTAAAGTGGGTGCTGTTTAACACTGGCAAATTACGGTTTACTTTAACTCTCAAAGCTTCAAATAAGATAGTTTCAAACTAAACATGTTTGCCAATTGTATAGAAAATGGTGATAATACAGGTGGGTTATAAATTTTACATAGATGAAAAGTATTAAATTATTAAATATTATTGCGGTATGTCTGTACAATCGACTTTAGTTGTAAAACTTATTTGCTTTTAAAAGATCTAAGCTAATTACTTAGTTCGTATACCATTAAAATGCAGGCTTTTTTGTAGTAGACACATTATAATATGTTTTTGTTCTCCCTCTATACCAACGGACGTTACTGAGATCTCTGATTGTAGCCAACTTATTTTGGATATTCGTGCGTTTAAGTAACTTTTACAATTAAAAGTAAACAAAAATTTAAACAGTTGCTGAAGCACAAAGAAATGCAATTTTGTTTAAACATTATAAATACCAAAAACTTTTGTAAACAGCATTACGAAGCAGTGAACTTTTCCATCGATTTAGTTATTTGAACTGGTAATTCTAGAATACCAGGTCTAATCTATTTTTTATTAAGGCAAATCCATTGACAGAGTTACCGTACCGTTTAATAGTAGCAGACATATATAATAATATTCTATATCAAGCAAACAACAAACATTTGATTAATACACTAACTACTATCGATATTACACACAATATTGATTGATAGGTTGAATTTGCACACGTACGCATGATTGGTATCGTGTGACCAGCAGTAAACTTTCGAAATCTTCATGCCAAACATCGGCATGAGTACTGCCGAGAGGTAGACATAAATCTCCGGGCACGTTGTCCGAATTATTCCGTCCGCGCGATCCGGTATCGCATTGATATACGGCCGATATCCTTTGAATTCGGTTTTTACAGGCGTATTCAGCTTTCAGCAGGTCCTCAATATTAATTATTAATAATTACACGAAAACCGGCAGAGTTATCCGAAAGTGACCCCTTTCTCGATCGCAATACCGATGAAATATGCGAGCGCATCTTGTTTCCTTTTTTGTTCTTGTTAAATCTGGTCGGCATTTGGCATAAATTATTTAGCACAATGGGTATAATTTATAAGGAATCTGCGTCCTCTGATCGATACTGTGTGTGTGCGCGTCTACTGTATACAGCGATAAATATGTCCTGGTTGAGAGCGGCTTTTCTCCGTCTGATCAGCATTTGGATTAAATGCTGAAAACTGTAAACCGTTCTTTTAATTCCAGCGTACGACAATGTGAGATGTCTTCTCGGAACTTTGTCGCCTGGTGCGGCGATGGCAGTTGTGTAAGAGAAGGCATTAAGAATTTCTGCTTGGAATATATGTAACAAATTCTTCACAGTTATGGCACGTGAAGGTCCTGCTGCATTCCACTTATTCGCCTATCCTCGGAACTGGAGAAAATTATAATGTTTCAAAATACTTAATGTGTGGTAACAAGAGGTCATAAATAAGGTGAAGCGTACAAAACTGTATATATTGTTTGTATATTGTTAACAGTGTTTATCCGATCGAATAGGAACGAGTAATTTCTATCAGAATAAATTTTTTCATCGGTATAACTTGATTCTGGTGCGACGATGTTTGTTATTGGTGATCGCCCCATCATCCATAACGATATACAATATGCAAATATGGAAATACTGATATGACTTATAAATCCACTGTCTCAAAACAAAATAATAAAGTATTGCTGTACGATATTGAATCATCGAGTATAAGATGCGTAAAAAAAGCTTGAAAACCACACCTAATTCAGAGGTGTGATTGATCAGCTCTCTTAAATAATAGTGAAATGTCTTTATATTGATGTACTAACAAATAGTCTCAATATCAACAAAATCGACCAAGGCGATTCAATGGAATCATTATAAATTAGTACTGCCGTACTGGGGTGAGTTTTGTCAAGCAGGTTAGATTGAGCACCGAGTAAGATTCACAAATAAAACAAAACGACGCAGGTATATTCAACAATTACCCCAAAAAAATAAGGTCACTTTCTACAGGTTTATCATTAACTTTAACTTACATCTTATAAAACTGTGTTAACCACATCTTGGGGATGGAATAAACGCACTAACATATTTGATATAATTGCTTCGGTCATTGATAGTAGTAGGTACATTTTATGTATGTATATCTACCTATGTCACCTTTGCCTATTGATTTCCAATCATTAAATTTCTATTCCAGAGTTTACCGAAAATTTCAGTTGACGATTGTTGTTATTTGAATATTGTATTTGAATACGGTATCGCTTTAAAAGGGGTTCTTTTTAAAATGCAAATATCGAATAAAATGTATATTGATTAGTTAATAAACCACATTTTCTGACATTACCTACAGCATGGCTATGACTGTAAGATGCAGTCATTGTGGCCCTAACCTACCATGTTACCAAAATGTTGAAACTGTAAAATATCATCGCCCAATTTCAAAACCACATATCTGCATTTTCCCGCAGTTCAGATGGTATAACAAAAATGTAAAAATATATTGTTTGGAAAATAAACTGCTTCCGGGTATTGCCGTGTGACAAGATTCGTAAATGCCTCCGTACTTGTCAATTATCATTATTGTTCCCTTTTTTGTAAAAAAGTTATCTAAAATGTTTCTCTAAAAATGCCTTTTTTTGTAAAAAAATGACAATATAAGTTACTTTTTTAGTTTGTTTTTATGCCTATTGCATTTCTTCTAAAATCATTGTTACTTTTATATCCCGAATGTGACGTTACAAGCTATCAAATTGTTTTAATTTAAATACGATGTTTTTGAATGTATGACCTATAATCAGCAGTCAGAAATCTCTAATCTACCATATTAGTTGTAATAATTAATACAGATAATTCAATTTATTAACAATTAACAATTGTTACTTTTGCTATATTCGTTCTTTTCCTTCTGGCAACCATTAAACAATAAATAATGTCAAATTTCTTCTTACCTAGCTAAAAATGCAATAAAAAATACAAACTAAATAAACAAAAGATGTCTAGATCACTTACTTTAATGGAATTCGACTACTTGTTGATCAGAGGGCATACTGAAACAAATTTGCAGAAAAAAACATACAAAAATTGCATCGTTATTAGAGATCATAAACCTCATATATTAATGCATTAAAATTAGACGAAAAGTATGAAGGGAAATGAACCCAACACATGTGCCCTCTTGGGATCCGACGCGGAAAGTGTTAATTTTTAATATTCTATGGCGTTCGCAAATTTACTGGAGCCTGGCACCATAAAACGCACCCCTAACGTTGGAACGTTGACAGTTTTTGCATTTTACCGCAAAACGGGCACGATTTTAGAATTTATATCTCTTCACAAACACAATCCTTATAAAATGTGCCCCAAAATGGTATATTCATGTTTTTCTTAAATACTGTGGTTCTGAAACCCCAAGCGTTGCAATACCAGGATTTGCAGTTAAAGAACC
Organism: Melinopterus prodromus; assembly: GCA_964023965.1. NCBI lineage: Eukaryota > Metazoa > Arthropoda > Insecta > Coleoptera > Scarabaeidae > Melinopterus > Melinopterus prodromus. Next base: position 18,853,330 of record OZ030390.1, on the reverse strand, counting down.
ACACTATAGGTATATAATAATATAAGATATTAATGTATTCAGTATGTATATACTTCTGTATATTATAATACAAGTTTTATAAGACATAAATTGGCGCACGAGTGGTTTTGGGCACGATGAGCCCTATTTTTCTACTTTGCGACATTGATTTTACATACATTTAGAAAATTGCGGCTGTCATCTTATAATCTAGAGTACTTTTATCTACAACAGTTGGTAGTTGGTCTAAAACTGACAAACACGATTGAGGCGACCTAATAGCGATTGACGTCAATATTACCAATCTAGAAAAACTTAAAGTTACTAAAAGTTAGTGATCTAGTGTTTTCATAACGACACCGAAAGCGAATTCATTATGAGTTTATAATGAACGCGAAGTAGAAAAAACTCATAATATGCTAACAGTCTTAATTTCCAGGCGCCATCATACAGGGATATTCCAATATGAACATTTCCTTTCTTTAACAATTCTATACTTACATTTCACTAATTATAGTTTTGAATTGAATAATCAATACCTTTTTTGTGCAGAATTTTATAAGCATTATTTCTATATAAGATCTAAAATTACAAAATCGTGACCGTATCGGGATAAAATATGAAAAGCCGCATAGAATATTGAAATTCAACACTTTCCGTGTCGGATCTCAGAAATGCAACTGTATTGGATTTATTTCCATTCTTTTTGCAAATTTGTATGTACCTACTGAATATGTATTTCTTATGCCTACACTGTTAGATATTTAATGATTGTATGTATAGGATATCACCTGTGTAGTGGAGATGTAGTCCAGTGCTAATTTTATAATTTTATTATATGATATTATATGATTTTATTATATATTGTTTTATATCCGTAGTTTGTAATTGAACTACTTTCACTATCAATTGAACAAACATAGAAATCAAATGCCCATAAGTGACCGAATTATTCAGCAAGTGTTGCGACGCAATGTAGACAACGCAAATTCATTGTGGCCGTTAAAATTGCGCAAATTGTTCGTGTTTCTCGGAATAGTCCAGTTCGATCTGTTGGAATCTCAGCAATGACAATTAACCTGTCAAACTGATTTGTTTTTAACCGGGAATAAAACGCAGTGGACGCTATGTTAATGGAAGCGGACCTCTCCGGCCGGGAGTAAAAACCTCTCGATGCTTTTCGACGGTTTTTGCTCATCACAATTGCAAATGCAATGCATACTCTATCATTAAGCGAGCCGACGCGTACCGGCCTCTATCCGACCTACCGGCAAAAACTAATCTTCAAAACTAATTGAAACTAATTTCCTGATTATTTTTCGCCATATGTATGTGTTCGCATAAGTGAATGCGAGTCGGTACTACTCAAAGACTAATAGGAACACTCCGAGATGATAGGTGATAGGAGATGATAAGTGATAACCAATACCGATATGTTTTAGGTAATTGCTAAGTGCATAAGATTACTAATGCAAACTTAGAACACCGTTAGAATCCATTTTGCTAACAAGATTAAATTGATGGTTTTCAGCAGTGCAAATAGAAGAAACACTGGTTGGACGATTTTATTCAATAGCCATTTTAACAATTTTATATATATATATATATATATATATATTTATGACATAAGTTAGAACCTGCCAGTAACATTTATTTATAAAAATAATATAATATTGAATTGTTTATTAAAATATGTGAGGTATTTAGCCCAAAAGCTGGCCAAAATTAGTTTATGCCAGGAATGGTTCTAGTGCTGTTTGTATATTGTTGCAGTTTACTAGATTACTAAATGAATTTTATTTAGCTCCAAATATAAGAAAAAACTATTCCAGAATACTCCTACAATATATGTGGTTTTAAGTTGAAAGAGGTTTAATAAAAAAATATCAAATATATAAATACACGACATTGAACAAAATACATGTCATTATACGTGTCCATGTTTTCTTCTCCCTCATATTCTTCGCCTCGGGATTGGGATGCTGGTCCTATCTCGGGCTGATGGTATTGAGGGTGCAGTGGTCTTGTTCGTCAGTTAATTGTAATCTGTTTGTTACAATCTGTTCATTTTCAGAAGGGACTTTATTTTGAGTTTAAAAGTTATGTGTTTGAGTCGTCTTATGTCTGCGGGTAATGCATTGTATCTGTGTAGTACCTCCGATGGAATGGATGGAGCACATCGTATCGTTCTGGATGTATCTGCTCTAAGGTGTTGTCTATTTCTCGTTCCATATTTATGCACTTCTTCCGATTTTTTAAACTTTATTTTGGTTTTTATTAAGTTATTGTTTATTTTGTAGACTAGTAGGATTTTATTTTGTAATATTAATTGAGGCATGGTTACTTCGTCAATCTGTTTATACACATCAGATGTTGGTGTTCTTCGGTCAAGACCATAAAGAGTTTTTAAAATTTTATTTTGCTGTCTCTGTAACTTGCTTATCATCAATTTCGTTATGTTACTCCAAATTGCTATCATGTAGTTTATGTTAGATGTGAATAAGCAGTGGTATAGTGATTTCTTAAGAAAGTCAGGAATTATGGCTCTTACTTTGTGCATTGCGGCTATTGTCCTTGCGTTGGTGGTAATTAGTTTTTGTATGTGTGCATTCCATGTCAGATTGTCTTGTATTGTCAGTCCTAGATATTTTATTTTCCCAGCTCTTTTAATGTGTGTGTCATTGAAAATCACGTTTAGTTCTATGTTTTGTTTTTTGTTAGAGAATAGAATATATTCCGTTTTGGCCTCATTGACTGTTAACAGATTGTTGTTGAACCATTTTTCTAAAATTTGTATGTCGTCATTGATATTCTGTTGCAGTTGTTTCGCTGTTTCGGCCGAGTAGAGGATACAGGTATCGTCAGCATACATATAGACTGTACCCTTAAGTTTAAGATCGAATAAATCGTTTGTGTATAGGATATATAAGAGGGGTGGCATTATTCCTCCTTGTGGAATACCGAAGTCTGCGTACGCAATTTGGCTGCACTTGTTCTGAATTCTGGTAATTTGTGTTTAGTGTTTAGTTCCATCACATTGTATATTCTTTGAAATTTATATAAATATACCACACATCCCACTTCAAGAGGTATTAAAACTTATATATATATATATATATATTATATATATATAAGACATATAATAAAACTGAAACAATAAATGACGTACAAAGTGATAGTAGAGTGATAGTAGTGACATTAAGGAGCAACCAGATTTACCTCGTTAGGAATTTTTATTACTATTATTTCGAAACGATTTCATAGTAGACAAATTTTATATCTTTTTCAACAAAAATTTTAACATCGTACTTTAAGTAATATAACCCACATATTCCTGTTTCGAGTCCGGATTTGTATTCAGCGCAATTAAATATACCGAAAACGCATAACCCCATTTTAATGGCAAGTTCACAATTTTCTGTCCACAACAATAACTCATTGTTATAAGGCCAGCACAAGATTTTTGTATTTTGCTATACATCGTGATGGAAATAAAATCACAACAATCCTAACCGTAACAGATGTTACACTAATTATATTATTTCATTTTGACGTTTTGCGTTTCACATGAAAGTGTTTCTAACTTTATGACTATGGATGTTTTGCGGCTCTGAGATAATCAAAAATCAAAATTGTGCGAAAATTTTATAGGAAAGCATGTTGAAGGAAAGTTTATATTTGGTTCTAAAATCTAGAACAGAAAAGTTCGAATAGTAATCAGTGAAGTGAAAATCTTGCGGCTGTAATAAATGTGGAATAGTAACGGCTGTACGCAATTAAGCACAACGCATACATGCTCAAAAAGACAGCTGAAATGCTTTGTCGAGGTCAAACAGCTTCAAATTACTTAAATTCTGAGTATTAAAACACTGCCCTATTTATATATTTTTTAAGGCTTGATACACTCAGAACCGAATAGACAATTTAGAAGATTTTTTAATTATTTATGTCTACTATTTTTTAAATTATCCGCCAAAAAATATTGTCTGTATCGGTTGAGACTGGAAATCTTTTGCTTTATCCTTCCGACCATTGTGAAGATATTGGCATCTGAATGATGCACTGGAATTATTTTTGCGGTACATTTTTTAAGTAAGATACTTGGAGTTCAACAACAACAAACTGAACTCTTACCCCTTGTACGTGGGTGGGGTTGATAGGGACTTGACTAAATAACAAAAATAAAGTTCCATGCACGAAATTCAACTTGATTCCATTTATCAGAAAACAAAATAGTAGTAGGAGTGCAAGGTAATTGTTTTATGCTACGGTGTTTTAATATGTATATTTAATATAACAAAAACTATAATTACGTATTTTAATATATGCTTGAAGCAGATACCAGTAAGTATTCTAGTTTTAAATGATCTGCAAATAGTCATTGTTTTTATCAATGTTTCTTTTTTTTCATAGTTTACAATGGACTAATATTTTTATTGATCTGGTTTTATTATCACGTATAACTAGCTTTTAGTAATTTGATGCAGAATATCTTACACGACGCTTTTTAGCTAATACTAACAAGACACAGAAAAATATTTGATTACCTATAGTTAGCTCGCCCTTAAAGATACACGCGTTGTCCTTTGAACGTAGCCTTAAACAGCGCCTATAGAGCCGAGCCTCGCTCCTGCACCTTAAATCGCAATTCCGCCATTTAATTAAGAAATGCAGCGTCCAGGTATTTTAACAAGACTTGTCTCCTCGCAATTAGAACTAAGTCGGTACCGACGGCGACTATGTCGGCCGTGTTTATGACCATTAGAGGGAGCATTAGCATTGTCCGATGAATATTCATGGGAATTGAGCCGAAGAATCGCCGCTTAGTGTCACTCTTTTAAGGTTAATTAAGACTAATATTAATTAGGTACGAGCAATATCTCTTAATATGGCCTAAAAGGCCACAATGGCAGAGACGAGACTCCGTTTAAATGTCACCGAAATCATTAGAATAAATCGTTGTAGGCTTCACGCAAATATGCGAGGAACGTTCGCAGGCATTGTAGTCACATTCATCTTGTTTCCAGGATAAAAGCTACAACCATAACAGTTCGGACGATCGTGCAGTTAATGAATATGCCGCAACTCATCGATTTTCCAGTAACTTGCTCGACTAGTATTTTATGACAAATAACAGCCACTTTTTAATAGAATGATGGATCTCGTTATTTGAAACTCAATCTGGTTAACAGAGCTGAACTTCGGCTATTCAAATAGTACTAATACTGAGCTGGATCCTCAAATCCAGCCCAAGGATACAAATTGATAAAATGAAATAAAATGGTGCGTAGATGATTTAAAATGAAAACCTTTCAAAGAACTCAAATAAATCCAGAACTAATTGATTAATTTATATATAATTCCAATAAATCCAATATTGTTTGACACGAATTGACAATATTGTACTAGCCTTAATATAATAATAATATGATACATTTGAACATATGAGGTGGGTTCTATTGAAACACACACTATTACAATATATTCGGCTGATGGGACAACATCTCAAGAAGCAAAGCGAGATAAAATGTAAATATTTTAAAATGTGAAATCACAAATTGTAAAAAAATGTAAGTCTCCGTGTTACGACCCTGGGAGCCTAAAGCTACCTTTTACTTCGAATTTTGACTTTGAGTTTTGAAGCACAGAAGTTATATTCGACAAAGACATACAATAACTAATCACGGGTCTGTTCTTCTACAGGATCCGGCAGAATGTTGAAGACATATCCAAAAAAATCCTTTTTATTATCAATTTCTTTGAAAATGTTATTTCAGAAACTTTTTTCTGGATTATTTTAAACTTAAATTACAAACATCAAAACGTAATTATCTGCTTGCGTATACAGGGTGTCACTAAAATATCAGTAAAGGTCCTATATTTCAAAAAATACGCAAACATTTAATTGACGATAGTATATAGAAATATTAAAAGATATCACGAAACAGTTTCTCAGGAAATTTTATTAAGAAAAATCCGGATTGTGGAACCTAAAACACAAACATCAAAATGGAATTATCTGTTAATCTATACCAGCTATTATAAAAATCAAAGAAGGCAAACAACGCGTGTAGATGGTTGTAATTTAGTATTTGAAACCAAGTTTTATTACTAAATACGCTAGTAATACTAATAGTAATACCCCGTAATATAAGCCAAAACTACATTTAAAGTTTTCTGATTGTGAAAAAATGCGTTATTCCAGTGCTCAATTCTTCCACAAAAAAAAAAACAAGTGACAAAGGTGATTTTAATTTGGGATTAGATACTTTTTCCTTTCAATGTTTTCAAGTCCAAGATAATTTGGATGCGGACACAAATGGCCAATATTCGGATAATTCTTTAATACTACACACTGCATAGTCTTCAATTGAAAGATTAAAACTGAAATACATATATTATTTGCAAGTAATTATGTTAGCCGACTTCACTAACTACCGAAATTGATTGCCTGATGATGACACAATAGAGGCTTTAAAATATTGCAAACAAAATTTGTGGTTGCCTTGCTTATCCTGGATGTTAATACTCCTGAATAACAAGTTTATATTTTTAAAGTAATTCCTCGTAAAATTTTACGACAATGAAAAATAACAACCTATCCTAAAAAATCAGCATTCTAAGAAAAATTTTATATCTCGATACCTGTTTTTAATTTTATTTTGCACGCATAGATTATGATTAAGTAAGAAGGTACTTTTTTGTGCAGAACGATGCGTAGAATTCAAAAAATTAAGTTGATACATGGTGTCCATTTAAAAAAATTTACTTTCTTAGGAAAAACTGTTTGCTATATTTTGTTGCAGATTATGACCAACCTGAACACAATTTGGATATAATCATAATCTAAGCATGCGCAATAAAATAAAAAACAGGTATTGAGATGTACACTTTTTCGTAGACTGCTGCTTTTCCATAAAAATGCCAATAAATCAAAAAGTAAGTATAAAGCTTAGGGTAGATAATATAGGTAATACGAAATATAGGTTGTTCCATGTAAAAAGACATAAGTTTGGGTTGGTACTACCTTATGGAATACCCTGTATACACTATAATAATTTTAAAATAAGCAGTTTTAAAAAATCTTCATTAACAGAGGCACAATCTTCCGAGACCGCACTGTTCAGACACCCTGTATTTTTTATTACGCATGTTTAATAAACGATACAGCTTTATTCGATGTACATCCATTAATATAATCCAGTTATACAACGTTTATATGTACATTAATTTGGTGAAAAATAAACTGCAGAAACAGACATAGCATTGCACAACGCCAATACTAAACGGCGCTGGTTAGAAAAGCAAAAAAAGTACGCCAGAGCTATTCCGTTATGTTTCTTCCTGTAATTACCAACATACTGTGATACAATAAAAAATAGTAAATTACTCGTTTGCCATTTGTAACCAACAAAAAAACTATGCTATTTTTAAACTATATTGAATCTCACTTTAGGTGCTATGATCGCCAGAAAGGTTGAGGCCATGCAAAACTGCTCAAAAACTTCTTCTCTTATGTCAACACCGCCTACATTTAAATTGTGGTTCTGTTATTGATCGTCATGCCGAAACAAATCATTCTGGAATAAGAAATGACAGTCTCTGATCATCAATGCAGTTTTTGCAAATTAAACAATACTGTGAGCTGAAAGATCTACAACTTTTCAATAAAACAATTTAAATTGGCCCGGTAGATAGTTTAATTTCAATTTTCGCTTAACATGTGATAAATTATAGTAGGTATTCATAACACCTATAACGTAACATAATTTGCTAGCGCAGATTACCCGCCACCATTGTACACCGCGGGCTTTTTGTTCCTCAAATAGAAACAGAATTTAATTATATAATGGCACACTAATTTATATCAATAAGACCCTCGGCTAGAGACATAATAACCAGCGATGAATACACATTATCCACCGCATTGAATTGAAATTGCAAACTTACTTCGCGAAGAAGGAAAAACGGCCCCCTATGCAATATTTCAATGAAAATTGCAATATAATTACTCCACAAACACAAGCTTTGTGAATTATATCCCTCACCCGGATGAGGCAATAAATTACTATATAATTACGCGTATTAATACTGATAATTAATTTATATACACACGTACGTGCACGACACACACATACGCACACCATCTCTGGTGTTATTAAATTAAATGGACTCTATTCTAGACGTGTGTAGTATTAGCGAGTACAGCGGTGAAAAACTCAAACCGAGCCGTGAGCAGAACATCACTTTTTACTGTAATCTGTAATAATACAGTATTAGTTAATATGGTGGAACATGGGTAATTACGTCGTGATGAAAAAGCGGTGATTAAGTTTAAAATTAAACTGTTTTCGTGGACGTGCTAGTGGCAAAAACCGACATTGTAGGTCTCGCGTAACTCCTACTTGTAACGCGCGGTGGCGCTAGCGTCTGTCTACAGGCATCCATTTGTGTCAACCGTTAACACCACTTAATTTAATTGCAAATTCCTGGGATTTTCATTTCCATGGAACGATAGCGATGATAATTATAGGGAATTGCGTGTAATGGCGTGCCATTTGCGATGAAACCGCGCGCGAAATTCTGGCCTGTGCGCTGCTTTACATATTACCTAATTATCGTATTTGTTAGATATGCAGAGAGCAAATTAGTAACTGCATAGACGACCACCCTCCACAGGTGTTCAAAAGTGGTGTATACAGCTACCTTTTTGTTCATTTTGTTTGTTTAAAAAACCTGCAAGAAATTTGAAATATGATTGAACGAGAAGGATAAAAAAGTGATTACATCTGAGGCATTGGAAGATTGAAGGAAGGAATTAAGGAAAGTGCTAGAGTATTGATACATACGCCAATGATATTATCTAGCTTATCCTGATAAAAAAGGAAACACCTGAAGATGTGGAAAACAACGTAAATTTAGAGGAGACGGAACTTAGAGGAGAAAAACTGTATAGGGAACAGGGTTGTTATGTTTAAAACACCTTGTTTTAAAACAGTGTTTTAAACATGTTTTAAAACAAATATATCGCTAAAATATATCGTTTTAAACGTGTTTTAAACTACCGAAATTTAACAGCATATTTAATTATTTAATCAGAGCTGTATGCTAGTATACTCAAATAAAAAGTTTTTTTATAAAATATAGTACTACAAGAACAGTGGAAGCAAGTAAAGTAAGGAATGAGACGCCGATCAAATTGCTTTCAAATAAAATAATTGCATGATTTAAAACATATTTAAAAGGAGTTTTGTCCTTATCTAAAACATGTTTCTTTTTCGTGTGATTTAAAACCATGTTCTATTTCATATTTAAAACATGTTTTCTTGTGAAGTGTTTAAAAAGAGTTCCGTTAAAACACATTATTTAAAAATAATATATTTGTTTTGCTTAAAATGAAAACAAATCTTTCTATAACAACCCTGATAGGGAATGAAATTGTAAGGTATAAAAAAATTTAAATTATGCTACGCGTCCGGAATTTTTGTCTTTAGAAATATTTGCTCGACGGTGGTCAATTATTGTCTGCATTTTCGAGTTTTTTTATGTTTTTGAAGAATGTACTTGTCTCACGAACTACTAACGAACTTAATTTTCAAATCCCTTAAAAAAAATATAACTTTTCATGCCACATCTGAATTACAAAATAACTAACCCCAGATTCCAAAATTTCAGATTTTAATTATTCAGTTCTAGTCCCAATCGGCACCAGATATTTTTTACTAGTTTCCGTGCATTTCCAGGTCTAATACGATACACAGATGGAAAATATTTGTTTTGTTTCTAAAAAGTAAATTTATTTGAATTTATTCGTTTTGGTTAAAACAAATATGTATCCACTATTGTACAATTTATTTGGAATACTTATTTAAGTGAACAAATACATTTGTATACAAACAAAATTTACTTTTCTTAAAAATAATATTTTTGTTGTAATTTAAAAATACCTACGTTTACTTGCGTCAAATAAATCAAGTTTTGATTCAAATAAATGTATTTATTATTGTTAGTGTGAAACCCTCATTCAACTATGTTAGATCGCGTTGTAAGCTCTCTACTCACAGATCCAACCGATCTTCATTATATAACTAACCTGTGAGAGCCCGTCGCCCAGCTGACGGTGTGCGCCTGACCGTGGCATGGCAGTAGAATATTAGGCATGCTTATACGTATGAAGCGATGACGTCGAAAAGACAATTCTTGGCGTGTTTTTTAAATGCTTATGGCAGTAAATATTAAGTAATCTACCATTACATCTTGAACTGTGGAAATTAATTTATATTATTTTATTACGTTATTTTCTATAGTTTGATACAAAATTTATGTACGTTTGTGTTTATCACTGTTCACGTGGTTACCACTGTTTATTTTTGTCCTATAAATATGAAAAAATGATAATAGTGTTAGTCTACCATTTACGGAGAAAGGGCGTGTATCAAAGTGCCAGATGCCTATTTTTCCTGGTTTTGGCATATTTTATTATTTCTTTTTTACTACTTTTAACTTAATCAGTGCTTAGTTCAAAATCTAATCATTTGCGTTAGTTTCTCGAAAATTATTGAAATTTAATTTTAAAGTGTTTTAAAGTGTAATCAAATATACATATTATACAGGTTTACCCTCTTTTTCCCGCAAAAATTATTTTTAGGAAGTAAATGTTATTCTGCACAGGACTTTTTATATAGACCTAATTGCTTTTTCAAATCCTTAAGTTACAACATTTGTAACATTGATTAGGGGAATTAGAAATGAAATCAGTTCTTTAAAATAGAAGAAGCTATTATACCTTTTGGACGTGATAAGTGGAAAGAGGTTTCTAATCATTTTGCTTATTCTATTTGGTTTTATCCAACCTGAAATGCTTATTTCCACGACCTAGGAAGAACAAATGGAGAACTTTCTACACAACCCCGACCAAAATTTACAAATCGGTTAGCTCTGAGCCACTATGATTGTTGTTACACTTCTAACCAGTCGTTGCCTACTCACGTTATCGAACATGCAGGCATTTGTGCACCATTTAGGAATAACTGCGTCGATTATGCAGCCCAAATGACAATTTTTGTAGGCCTCTCCAGATTCTGTTTTGGCGGCCGCAGGTTCTTAAATCTACTTGTCTTTAAGCGTCGACATTTTGTTCTATAAACAACAAACACCGCCACTGTGTGGTATTTATTTGAAGTTTAGTTGGGTTTTTAAATCACTCGTATATGCAAAGATAAGCAGAATGTATTTCTATCTTTAACAATTTTTTTGTAATCCCATCGTTATCAATTCAATGCAATCAGTTCAATGTCCACGTTTTCTAGTACAGAGATAAAAACAGCTCGAAAGAAGCGAAATTCTTTTCTCTCGAGGACGAAGAAGAAGGGAAATTATATTCATCTTCGTATAAGCGTGGCATCACGTTTAAATGCGATGCATATTCTCTTGTACTATTGAGTGTTGAAACGTCGCAATAAATTATGTATCTCCATCCTTCATCAAATTACCAAAATTGCTATAATTAATTAATTTCGCGTACTGTAAACCAGCAATTTTGTGCCAAATTCAAGACCACATCGTAACGAAGTGCATACGCGAGTGTTGATGGCAAAAAAAGCAAAAACCAAGGTTGTCAATACGGTCTTAGCGAAACCGGAACTCAACACAGCATCATCACTGATTAATTTAGTATAATGTATCACGTTTGCCGTATGTTTTCGTGCCCGTTCAAGGTCACCAGATATGCCCGAGAAGATGCACCGTGATATCATCCATTATTAATGACTACAGTTCACCTTTTTTTTTCTATTTCTCGAGCGAGTCGCTAATGTATTCCGACGATTGTTCACTCATCAACGGTGACCATGAGAACATAAACAAATCGTAACTATTGCTGCGGTGCAATAATTAATAATTATCGTTATTGTGTTGAAACTCATCACCATATATAGCCGCCGATGTGATCGCCATGACATTTCACTTATCAAAGAGAAACTATAAATTAGATTAATTGTTTCGGTTCGATTTTACTTTAAGAACTAATATTATTGATTCAGGGCATGCGAGGAGTCTTTACGTTACGGTTGCGGTCGGAAATATGTAGTGAATGAAATAATAAAGTCGGTTTTTATCGAACGATTCTGATTTAGTGACGACGTTCTGCAATTTATTGGATAGCTTGACTGTAATGCATTGAGGAGATCGGTGTTTATTGCGGATGATTGACTGTTTTAATGAAATATCGATCACGAAGCGGAATTGAGATTAATGTTATTGTTTTGGACGTAATAATTTTAGTTTTATAGGCGCTTAGAATTGTTTCACTTAACTGCATCGATGTGCTGGTTTAATAAATAGCGGTAATCGGAAATTATTCCAAACCAACTTTATGAATTAAAGTGATCTATAACTCGGCTTCTGTCTAATTGAGATTAACAATTCTTTAAAGAAGTTTGTATTTGTGATTGTAATTATTCTAATTAACTAAGAGAATTGTTCCTAGATTTATTATGGGCACTTTTATATTTTTATGGAGAAATTTTCCAAATTTTTGTGGATACCTTCGTCAATACGTGAATATGTCCCATATTTTAATCACAGCTTTTAAATCTGTTCAGCGTTGTGGATCACTCTAAGGTTGATTTTTTCTAGCTGGTTACCCCACAAACCCTCCTTTTGTGTCAACACTACGAACGAGTAACTATTGCCAACTTTAGATACTTCACTTACTTGCCCGCCAAACAGAACGCATTTTCCTGTTTGTGATGTTACTTAATTAGCCATTGACGGTGAGTGTTTGATTTACTCTTTGTTTTGTCCGACCCTATTTTTATCTTATTTGTCACCCAGTTTAAGCCAGAGCACAACCATGAATTATTTTCCCACTTTTTGCGTATATACGTTGTGCGAAATTCGTAACCTTTCATACAGAACCTTTTTTATGGAGATTGTAGCTGTGTCACATTTTGTGTTTTATATTCGTTACATATCATGAAATATTTTTACAGTTGTCTATTTAATTACTGCATAACTTTGTTGTTAGCTACATAAATGTATTGTTGATTGTATGATCTCTTTTTCAGCTCACCTGATGATGGTTGAATACAATTGCAACGGAAATCGAACGTGAAACAGATTTATTAATTATTGACAATAAAGTACTGTAGAATTAACAATACTGTGTTTTCTTCCATGAAAGATCCTGTCGATAATGGAGATATTCATCCAAGATATTACATTGCCAAGTTCAGTTTCTTTGAAAGTTGGTAGCAACTTGCTTTCTTTCAACATTTCAGTGACGTCATAACTTTTGTTGATTAATTAGATATTTTTTTGTGGACTGTTTATTTAGTTGATAAAATAACTAATAATAACTTAACGATTGATTTTGGTTGAAAACCGTCTTCACGTGTAAAATTAAAAACATGTATAGGACTATATCTAAATAGTTACATATCTCAGTTTAAATACAAAACAATTGTAGACATTGGTACCGGATACAACATCTATAAAATTGATTCAATATACAGAAAAGTAATGACCAACAATAACCAACAACATAAAACATATGCAGGATTAGTCAACATTACCGGAACACGTAAATAATGCTACAACCGCAAAAAATGTTCAGCTTTTGTTTATTGTTTAAGTTTTTTTTGTTTTAAACAAGCCATCATTTAAATATATATTTAATATACAGGTTCTGCATTGTATTCTGGAAATCTGGTAAACTTTCTTTTTTTCAAATAGTACAGCCTGTATACTTTTACTTTCTAAATTCTAATATTAGTTCTAACAATCTTTTCTAAGCATCATACTTTTATAAAATGCATCATTTAAAATTACCGAAACATTTAAATAAATCTCCTTATATTCAAAATAAATTTAAACAATAGCATGTTTAAAACCAAAAACTTTCGTTCTTATTTAGGTGTTCTGGTAATTTTAACTAACGCTGTATAACTCCAGACCAATCTGAAAAATCCATATCTTTCACCTACTGCAAAGACATAAATTCTAAAATCGAACATATTATGAAACAACATATATTGTAGCTATAATTTAACAATCATATAATAAAAAACTACTCCGCTATAATACATGTAAAGTTCATGTATCTACAAATATATGAAAATTTCAGCAATAGGTGTTTTTCTACTCTAAAAGCTATATTTGCTTAGATTTATTAAAATATCGTACCACAGTGTCCTTAGATTAGATAATTTTAAACACGTTTTGCCGCATGTGAACTTTTTCTATACAATACTACGATAAAATGCAGCTACCATCTGCATCAAGATGCCGAACTCTTCTATTGTATTTGCCGCACATGCCGTTTTTTATCCTATTGAATTTTGTAGCAAGACAGCGGCTTGTTAGTTTTGACAGTTCTGATTTTGTGTTGTGGATTCTATTTTATTATTGAGTAAACAGTAATTATGCGTTACGGTAAAGTATTGTTTCGTTCTTTGAAAGTCACTATCCTTACTATACTCAATCCTTGACAAACACGCGGCACCTAAACTTTTTGCTATAATTTTTCTCTATATAAAATCTGTTTGATTGTTGCTATTTTTAAGGTTTTTACACTAACCCACCGTGTTAATAAAATATTCGCAAATAATAATTAAATGATTAAACGAACTTACCTTAGTGAAGTTCTATCATAATTATATGATCTTTCCATCCGGAATATGACAATCTGTAGTCTCTTTATTTCCACAATAAGCCACGTGTCTTTAAAGCCATGGTATCGAAGAAATGTCCAGTATGACAGGTATGGGTAAGCCGGCCTTGGTATATATCAGTATATATCTGACATTCTCTTGAAAGCATAGGGTCTCTAAATTGGTCAGGGTTCGGGAAAGTCTAAACAAAGGAAGGGTGGGTTATGTCATATTCCGGATGGAAAGATCATATAATTATGATAGAACTTCACTAAGGTAAGTTCGTTTAATCATTTAATTATATTTCCTTTCCATCCGTTCATATGACAATCTGTAGATGTTTAAAGCACAGAGCAATTTAGAGCCAAAACAGCATTATCGTCTGTTTATGAATAAGAAACAACAAAATGCACTTGAGAGAACATGTTAACATTTTGTTAACATGTTATTGCAACAATATATCGTTATCATGTTTTCAAAGTTAAAGAGTCAAATGTAAAAACTTTCATGAAACTTCTTTTCATGCATGCAGTTGTAAAATTGAAGAACAATTGCAAAATTGTGGGTATTTCAACCAATTTAGGCAATTCAATCTGCCAACACAAGACTAGATGCCAATGCTTGCATGACTTGTGACAAGTGCATGAAATACATATGGAGAAAGGTAATTATCGGGTAATTCCGTCATCGAAGAAAGCAACCATAGGCACGTGTTTCGGACTATTAGTCGTCATCAGTACGGAATACATATGAATCAACTTTTAATAATTCCAATGTACTAATTAGTATAAATACTTTAATATACCTGTCTATGTGGCCCTTTTAAGGCTATAAACAATAAGAAGGTATATATCATGATGTAGACCTTTGTAAATAATCGGTAAATGTACTTTGTAAAAAAGATTAATATTATAGATAAACAATCGTACCTACAGCAACAGATAACACACCTAGATGTATATAAATAAAGACTGGAATTAATTGCATATGGTTATGAATAAAATTAGACGTTTAATAACCATTGGGAAAATCTTTGAACGCGATGAGCAGCGGACAAAGGCAAAAGTATAATTAATTAGATCTTTTAATTAGGCTTTTCTTTATTTCAATAAGTCTAATGGTGTCCCATATTTGATATGCATATTGTTTCTTACTGCCTCGAAAAGTAATATAATTCAATACAATTGCTGAGTACCAAGTAAAAACTTAAGCTTAGTTGGACGGGACTTGACAACACCGTTTACCGGTAGTTTCAGATAACATGAGCGGTCTAAACTTTATCCACAAATAATAAAGAAAGGGTATCCAATAAATTCCTTAGTGTTTTGATGGCTCAGCATCTAATTTACATATGATTGACTATAAAGACAACTCTAGACTGTTTTGACTGTAGTCATGGTGAACTGTCACTTAAAGAACTAACCCAGCAGCGGCTGCGCGGTTATTATTGTCCAGAAGTAAAAACACAAATTATTGGTAACGGTTCACAGGAACAATGGTAACAATGAGCCGACCTCCGTATCCAAATGGTTAATATAAACGAGCGATCGCCAACTTAGGGGTCCGCGTACCCCCAGGACTGGAGCAGACTTATGGGACTGCCCGTGAGCGGGAGAAGGACCGCAGATATAAACGGTCCATTTAGCTGCTCCAAGTTCACGCCCTTGGTCGATCCAACGCAACAAACAAAGTAATTGCCCCGTTAGCGTAACTTTTGGGATCCATCTTAGACCCAATTATTAAGTTTGTTATTGTAACAAAACAAGTGTAAAAAAAGATAAATATATCTTTCAAGGCTTATATTAACAGTCAGCTGCCTATACAGGAGTGTCAGGAATCTTTGATTTGCGCACCCAAACCGCTCAAATATCTGAAAGGTGCAGCAGGCATTTCTTAATGAAAGAGTAAAAACCTATTGGGCAGACTCCAAAAGGTATTAATAGTCATGGTACTAATAGTCATATAAAACATATGACACACACGCATGCAACGTTGCGATGCCGTAATGACCGAAGGAAGTAATAACTTCGTTGTGGAGGATACGCAAGTTAATAACGTTGAAAATTTTGGTCAAATAGGCAATTTAAATGAAAATTCCCTTTATCTCAGCCCAAATGTCGCTTTAATTTATGTGAATTTAAAAATTTGCAGCAGAATTATGAGCAACATCTGTTGATTCCATACCTAATCCCTAGCCGGTTTAGAGCTTGGTTGACATCTATCCTGTCAACAGGGAAAGGCTTTGTACAATAGGACAACTGCGGTTGTAACGGCCAAAGCGCACAACTGAAATTTGTTGTAGGATTACTTCTAGGAGAGTATTCTAGAGGTGCAAATATAAGAAAGAATAAAGAATGTTGTTTGCCACAAAAAAAAATGGGGGACTTCAGCCGCTATGAAATTAGGTTCTTTAACCAGGAACAAACAAGCGTGCCCCGATTAAATACTTTTCGGTACAAATAAAAGTATAGAAGGCGTATCCAAACATTGAGTAATCCTTTTGGCAGCAAAATTAATTAGCTGAATTCAGTTATCAGATATTAGTCTATTTTTAATGATCTTGAAGCAAAATCGGCTCTAACTTATTTTTAGAAAACAAACAAATTTTACGTCCTAAACATCCTTGGGATGGTTTGCTTAATCTGTCAAATGCTCGACAGCAATTTTCTTGATACAAAGCAATGCGATAGGGATATCTAAAAGTTTTCATTTGAAAACATTTCAGTCTTTATACGGAGTGAACCACCTTATATAGAGTCATCTAATGACAGCACTCAAGCCAAGAATATGGTAGCTAAGGAATGTTGCTTAAAAGACAAGACACTTTCTTTAAAATAGTCTTGTATAGACCGAAATATATTTCAAATTATAGGGCAACATTAAAAATTTTGCCAATCTCCATTATTTTGAAATATTCTCTCTGAATATTTAGAGTTTGATTTTAATAATTACTAGAGTAACAGAGTAATAGAGCTATAATTCACGAACAGAATTTTGCAATTCTGGAAAGTGATGACAAATCTCAATCTCCACTAAATTTGATTTACTATTAGAGTCACCCGGTTCTTCTTTCTTAAGAAAATTTGGGGGCAGAAACTGATCAGAAGAATTGGTCCACCTTGATACAACATATCTTAGTCGGCCCTGAATAACGACCAAATATGGTCACCCAGATTCTTTGCCCAATGTACGCATTTCAATATGGTCTAAATACTGGCTTCCGATAGGAAACGTTCCAGGTTCTGACGGTTGGGATATTGTATACTGGTACCAAATATAAGGATGTCTGCCTTGAAAGGGTACTTTAGACCAGTCATCAGCGTCCCAGGATATTGCGCCAGAATTCGCAAGATACAAAAAAAGTTGACCTTTGGTCTCTGCATATTGTTGAATAGTTCGATATTCACAATTACAAAACTTCAACAATCAATAACTAATCGATTGGGGAGTTGTTGATGACCTCATTGTGAGGTTTGTCTAACTTAACGGTAAGTCGCCATAATTATTGAACACAAAGTAATAAACTGAGGAACCTCAGTTTGATCCACTAACTTTGCAAAATAGACCATAATATTTTGATGCACATACTCCTCCCCCAAAACTGAGGACTATTATTCTTTTGGTATTCAAATGCGTTGAATCTCAAAAATATCATTGAATTGTGTAATGCATTACTGAAATTACAGCTTGGCCAATGTCGGGAGGAGGCGCCGACAGCTGGGTGTCAGCAAAAGGTACACTGGCTGGGACCACTGCCAGATAGATATATCTGGCGGCACTCTAGAAGTTTACTGGGTGCTCTCGGTGTACACCAAGAGTAGCTTTCTGTCACTTGTGGTCTTCTTGAAGTGGTGAATGATAGAATAACGCACCTCTGGTGTCCGTCGTCTTGCCCAACATGGATCAGATGTCAGAATGCAGCTTATTACGCACAACAACACGGCCCTCTTCTACATGCGTGTAACTGAAGCCTAGGCATGCCCGGAGGTGGCACTGACGTCTGTGTGTCAGCAAAAGGGCACTGGTTGTGATTGTGACCACTGCCTGCCAGATGCATCTGTCGGTACTCTAGAAGAGTACGGGGCGCTCTCGGTGTTCATCAAGAGCAACTTCCTGCCACTTCCATAAGAACACGACCTTCCTCTACATGGGCTGACAGCTTGTCAATTTTGACAAAAAATCACTGTTAGTGACAGTGACAGTGAGTGCCGGGGCCATGCCATTCTCCTTGGTATCGTTGAGATCTTCAACGACTAAGCTAACTGGTTAGGTTAAGATTTTGAAGAAGCCGGACGGTAAGCGATGTTAGGCGAGCCAAAAATGTCACCATCTGGTAACATTAGGGCAACCTCCTCTGCATCGTTGAGATCTTCATCGATGATCAATATTCCGGCAACAGATCCGGGAATAAATCAATCATGAACGCTAAGCCAACTGGCTAGGTTAAGATTTTGAAGAAGATCTCGCTGTTAGATATGCTCCAGATGATGTGGGTCCAGTCCAGACTTGATTACTTCCATCTTCCGTTGGTCCCAGGATGCTCCCATGGCTAAAATTTTAAGCTCTGGTAGAGAGCTGAAAAAAAATGTGACGTGACATATCACGTGAAAAAAAAGAATGTCAGATATATACTGATATATACCAAGGCCGGCTTACCCATACCTGTCATACTGGACATTTCTTCGATACCATGGCTTTAAAGACACGTGGCTTATTGTGGAAATAAAGAGACTACAGATTGTCATATGAACGGATGGAAAGGAAATATAATTGACACTAATTATAAGAAATTGTATATAGGCTATTTCAGAAATAACGACTTACCTTCAAGGAGCATATGCCCAAGGCCGTAAGAAGCATATTTTGTCAAATAACGTATGGTCTAAGTTAACGCATTCTTGAGAAAATTAATAAAGAAAGACGGAGTCCATCCCTGTTCAGAGCAAGAAAGTGGACTACACTCCGCCACAGTTGTGTTGCAACTGGTGGCAAATCAATGCCGCCGGCAACATATCGGCCACCCTCCACTCCGGCCTTTCTCGCTCAGAGCAATGACCTACATTCATAGGTCACGTACAAGAGTGATCAGCTGTTTAGTGGTTTATTAGCGTTGTTTGTGTCGTGATTTGTGTAGTACCAGACACGGATGGATGACAATTGTATGGCTAGAATGCGACATAACTTTGATCGGCTGTGAAACGCAATTGCTGTGTTAAATCAATTTTTGTTCGACGGATTTCGCTTTGCCATCACAATGTTTGAAAATCTGCATCACATCTGGATTAGGTAGGTATCCCTACATTCTTTTTCTTTAAATCCATTAAAATTTAAACTACAGGCTGTAATAATTTTTTCGAAGACCTCGAGCGTCCTGAATTTGGCCTACCCATTTAGCATGTTTTGTTTATACAATGCATTTAAATATTGACTTATATTATATTTCGATGTGCGCCCGAAGATGACTCTCAGCCAAAATTAAATGCGTTCGAATACTCTGCATTAACAAAACTTAGACCATAAGAAAATAAATAAGTTTTATTCAAGCCTACAAAACTGTTTTCTTTTAAAAAAGTAACTATAACGGGTCCTAAATTGGTATTCTAGCAACTGGTCTCAGAATTGAATCAATTATCAAATTTCAGAAAAGTCTTTAACCAGTATTCAGACTTTAATGTCATAACATAGTCTTCTATCTACTGCAAGACTCTGTCCACTACTTTATCAACAATTTCAACTCATTGGCACAACATATCAAATACCAAAATATCCACAGAGCTAACAGAACATATATTATGTATCCACATACGTATGAAAGGTTCACTTTCAAAATCATTTTAGACACAACGAGCAATAATTTCACTTCACCAAACTAGAGAGGCTTCCATAATTATGAAGTTGAAAATCAATTTCAGCATGGTACCGTCTAAGATTGCCCGGGGTGTGCATGCTCTCTTTTCTTATTTACAGTTTTCGTGCACCATTTATTTCCACGAAACCATACTGACCCAGTTTCGGAACGATCATGCACAAGAATCAATTACACTAATACGCCGGCGTTATGGCCATAATTCTTCTCTAGCATTCGCCGATGAACCGTGACCGTTGAGTCACCGTAATCATATACTAAAATTCATAAACCGGATTAGATTATATGCATTAGGTGAATGCTGCTATCCACAGGGCCACAATTAATTGCCCAATGATTAATTGCCTATTTGACAAATTGCCAACGCCGTAGCTGGCCGCTAATATCAGGGTTCGGATGTAATTTTGTCTAAAGTCAATTTTCCACTGAATCGAAACTATTATAAGAAAAATTAGTCTGTGGAAATTTGAAATTATAGTGAGGGAATATCGTAGACAGCGCGATACTAAGTTTCAACTTGGGCTGTTAATATTAGTTAGAGGCTATTCCCATTAGCTAATGTGTTGGAAGTTTAATGTTTTTTTTTTGTTTTTATTGTAATATCGATTTTCTTCACTGTTTCTTACCCCGTTGCGCGGTTAACCTTCAAACGTCATTAATAAACAAACGCCATGTGATTGGAGCCATTAACAAGACCAGATTTTTGTAATACATATTTGGAAAATAGACGCCTTATATCAGCAGGAATATGATGAAGAAATAAGCTTTAAAAGACACCGTAGGCAAACACTATGTACTTATGTTGTACGTTTTTTTAATTACTTCGAATAGTAGCACACACTTTACAGTCTAAACCGATAATTAATATTTAACAAAAATTACCTAACAGCATTTGGGTAAACGTTCGGCAATGCTAATGCACACCGAGAAAAATATGTAACAACCAAACACGTTACGGTTTGTTATTTTAAAAATTCCTCGATCACGTCTATCGTTAACTATGTCACATAAGTAGAGGCATGAGAGAGACTACATCGTGTATTTACAAATATTTGAGAGAGATATATTCTTATTCGGCACTATGTACATTCTTGGCGCAAAGACTTGGGGAGTTTTGAAATTTGGCAGGAGTGTAGAATTGGGGGTCCTAAGTATGACACTAAGATTGACAACTCCATTCTTGCAGAAGTTTTCGCTAAAAGTTTCACAAGACTAAATTTGCTACAAGACTACTTATTTTCACTTTTTTCATCAGACATGAGGTATTGTTTTTTTTTTTATAGTGGTATCCTTGGTAGGTCTTACCCATACATTCGAACCTTTTTATAAAAACCCAAACTCGCAAAGGAGGGGGAGTCAGAAAATGATGTACATAAATAATTGTTTAGCAAATATTATCCGCTCAAACTTCCTATAAAAACATCTTTCTATAAAACATTTGCACATAAACACCTGTATAATGTCTCTAATGTCTGCTAATAGTGACTCGACCATATCAAAATACACATTTTAGGTAAACTTCAATTTCCGACGTTCAATTGTTACTGGTTTATGACGTCATCGACATTTTTACTTTATCATACGCAGTATGGTAAAGTATAGTAATCGTGCTGAAAAAAAATGAGATTTTAGCGGAAATAGGTCTTTTTGGGTCTCCTGATCATTTTTTACCAAGGTACAAAAATAAATCTGTGTGTGTGTGTGTATGTGTGTACTCGATTTTTGCGGCGACGATTCCGGAGAAACTACTAAAGGTATCGGGACGAAAGATCATATTTAAAAGTTTTATGACCTAACTTAGAGCTGACAAGCTTTTGGTTCAAAAGGGTCCAAAGGAACTGGATGTTTCCTCTAACCATTTTTCAAAGATTTGCATTTGCAAATGAACTGCCATTTCTGACATTTTTTGGTAAAACTAACAGTTTAGCTGTATGACCAAATTCTATTTGATCGAGATCGTGTTTGCATTAAAACCACATAGCTAGGATTTGTCAAACGCTGATTTTTTGACAATACCTACTGTCAATATTGTCAAAACATCTGTCAAATCCTAACTTGTGTTATTTTAATGCAGACACGATCTATCTCGATCAAATAGAATCTCATTCAGCTAAACTAAATTTGATATATTGTATGATAAAGTAATGTGCCTGGCCACATCAGATTTTTTTAAATGAAAACCCCATATTTTTAGTGGTTTTTGTGGATCGTTTAATTCACTTACACACAGAAAAATAAATACTTTACTCAAAGCAATGTGCTTCCATGCAAGTAAATGATTAGCTTGCTATACCGGAAGTAGATATTTTCACAAATTGTGATTATTAAAGTATAAGAATTCTTAAAGGGAGAAAAATGTTTTAAGCCAAGTAAATATTAATTTTTATTTCAAGCAATAGCTGCAAGCTATAATACTCTCACGTTTTGAGAATATACTTCGCTGTGTGTTACAGTAGTGGAAACATAATTGAAAATATTGATCTCTGGGGAGCATGGAGTACATAAAAAGGCGTTTCGGATAGAATTATTTACTTTGAAGATAAATGGAGGTAAAAAGTTGGCCGTTTCCTACAGGTGCAACATGTTCTTCAAAAAAAAATTTATATAATTACCTCCATTGTTCTTTTTCTTCTACATAGCTACAAAATTTGTGTCGCATCTCCGCAAAAAAAACAAGATCAGTGTTACATTGGACACTTCCTAAGCTTCTGATGGCTTTATCTTGAAAATGGTCAACTTTTAACAGCATGCTATTTTCTTATTACAAAATATGATGCTCAGTTACATTTACTTTGGTAGTGGAATGGTTTACTTAGCACATACATATTTTGTTTCTCTATCGTGCTTTTGACGCTTTTCTATACATGCAACTTAAAAGCTCCAATTCACTCGCAATCGATACAGGATATCAATGGGGATTTTTTACATGTTATTTGTTATGCCTAACCAAACGTGTATACAATAATCCACCTGGGTTGGAACTTTTTCGTAGTTTGCCGTCTTGTTTAGTTTTTTCGTCTAGTTGGCCTGGGCAGTTTCTCTTCTTTGCAAGCGCATATTCTTATTCAGTGCAAGGAATTTATGCAAAATCGTCTGACTTTCCCTTCGCAAAGAAAAATAGACAACACAAGGCCATAAGGTTCGTATGCAACCATTAAGACAGTTAACAGAATTATCAAAATCAGTACGAAGAATATGGGGTTGCCAATAAAAATAATGTCGGTGACATCATAAGTAAAGGTCAAGTGAAGACAGGAAGTTTATTATAAATATGTATATTTTGGTCCGTTTCAGAGGTTTTCTCATGTTTCAATACCGTAGAGTTTATTTTGTCAGTACTTCCCCAGATTTGTATAAACGCTTGATGACGATAGAAATCGGTGCTATTATATAACTGAAATAGTCGTTACAAAAAGGGCGTAGAAATAAACGGAAAAAATTAAATACGCGTGTATCTGACAACGTGCAAAATGAGCAACATGTAAACAAAATAAGTAAAATAAGCAATATTTGCACACTAACCAAACCAACCAACACAAGCAAAATAAAATGATACAATGATTGATATCCGCTAAGCTCTAATTTTCCTAATTTGTAGAGAATGTTAAAGGATCTTAACATCGAGGTTGTTGGTAAAACTGTTTGATATGCATATTGTCCAAATCTAAATAAAAGATCATCATGTCACTTCGGACAAATTTCCAGATTTTACACGATTAAATCAATAAGTCTCTTCTAGAGGACTGTTGAATTATTGATGAATTAACAAAGAAACAACAGGTCATAGTTTTTAGTAGGATAACATTTTACGTCCAGAAAACCAGGTCCAATTTCATTGTTTTTAGTTTAACTACTTGCAATCATTAATTTACAGAGATTGTTGTATAGCAACGCAACTTGCAACTGATATAGAATTAGTATAAGTAGGTGGCTTAATAAGGAACTTGAATGGTAACATCTCCCCGGTGACACTTCCCAGGGTTTTACTGTAACCAGACGACAAGGTAACGAGAGCGGCATTTCGAAATAGATTAAATACGCCAATTTGTAAACGTGAACGGAGGTGTACTTTAAATTGTAGTATGTACTCCGGCCGCACGATTGCAATACAGGCGAACGTGATTGCATTAGGCATTGGCGCAATGTGCAAAAATGCAATTAGGAAATACATCATCATTTCACGTAACATTTTAATCATCAATATCTCGGCCGGACTGTACGGCCGGCTCGGCGTGCATAAGGCAAATACCTAGCGTAGTAGAAGTAGAAGATTTGCGGCTGACACACTTAGAACAAAGAGTGCGCCTCCCATAACTTTTATTATACAATTGCGAAATTATATACATAAAATAACCTGCATGCACCTGATGATGGAGGAAGATGCACGTAACGGTCGCGCCGTGGCTATAGAACAATGCATCGGCGTCGAGCTGATGCCTGCTTCAAGGCTGGTCCTATAAGAAATAGCCACGAGGATGGAGCTCGGCGCCCATTTCTCAGGTGCATTTGAAAAAGTTACTTAATTACAGGTCACGATGACATCGGAGTGTTCTTTCTTGCAACAAGTATGAACTCTCTGTATCTAATTTAATAAATAATCGTCCGTAGAATGCTCACCGTCGTAAAGTAACCACGTTCACTTTTGCAATAGTAATAATCTCAGCTAGGTCGCTCAGATGGTACTTACTAACACCATAACACTACTGTAGCATACATTGTACGATACGTTTGATAAAGACAAATTGACCATCACTTAATCAATTACGTTCGCAATACTTGACTTTCAGAACGAATGCTTACTAAATAACAAATTCTCACTTGCTATAAAATATAACATGTTACATTTTCATAATTATTTGTAGTGTTTCATCTAAAATTTACCATATGGTGTGGTTAAAAAGCATTTATTGAATTCCAGGTTATCTGGCCTGTCAAAGTAGTTTCTTTAACTCCGTATTTCGCTCTAAAATAACACATTTCAAATTCACTTTTGTTTCCAACATATGTGCATTCAGTTAGTGTATCCTAATATGTGTTCAGGTTTTTATCTTTCGAAGCAAAGATTCCATTGCGTTATTCACCGTGTGCAGGTGTGCCCAATTTTGTCAACTTTTCATAGAATAGTAAACTCCTATCCTCAAAATATGTCGACATGGAAACAGTCACTAATATAGTATCTGCTCAAAAGCTTAGAGATGTCGAGTACTTTCGAATATAAATGTAGATTACTGGGAGGATTGTATGCGATCTTTATGTATACTGTCGATAAAAAGAATGATGCGCTACACTGTATATTGTAGTAGTAAAGGAAATGCAGCTTTTATCAGCTTTCATGTTATTTTGAGACGTGAAAATGATGTCTTTTTCGTAGTGACAAACAAACAACATTTGTTTTTTAATAGAACAGTTTATAATGTCACATGATCTAATAAAAAAATCACGTTTAAAGTACTAAAATGTGTCTCACGTTTTTTTTTGCAAATGCCGTAACATAAGATCTATTACGTTTCACAGTATGCTACAATATCAATCCATATTCTTACTAGACAACCTAAACTACCCTATATCATTTCTTGAACTACCTATCTTCTACATGGCTAGAGAGCATAAATGACGGAAACATGGATGACACATTTATTACATGTAAATACTAAGTAAAAATATATACAGGGTCTCCCATGACGAGATGCCATTAGAAGTATATGGAGAACCAAATGAAATTAGAGATTGAAAATTTGTGACCTTATATTGTTGGACACGATCGTCTCAACTAAAATATTTTTAGTTTTCGTTTACTTCCGGTTACACCGGAAATGATGTCAACTTTTATATTTTAAATGGAACACCATGTATATTATCGCATTTTTGAAATCTTCATTAACTTTTAGATCAATTTTTTGTTACATTGCCTATACCAAACATTTGTCATTTTTGAGATATTATTCTTTTCATTAAAAAATGACAGCTGCACGGTTACATTCAATTACTTATAAATTATCCCCTGTGACCGTTGGAAAAAAGTTGTCCGGCAAAATTGTTGTGAAGGTAACGTAGTATCAACACATCGGTAGAACTCTTCTAAACGTTATACAGGGTGTTCAAATTATAAGAGCAAAGTTGAATTCGAGAAAAGTACTAAAAGTCGATTTTTCAAATGGTAACCCTAACATATGAATACTTTTCTCAATTCTATGGAAAATTTTAGATCAACTTTGTATACAATGTCCTAAAATGTTCTTGTACGTACTGAAATCGATTTCTAAACATCAAAGTAGAAATTGCAATGTTGCCAAATCTAGATTGCGTTTGAAAACAACTGAACAATTTGGAATAAACAGAACTTTATTAAAAAAGTTTTTAGGTCATTCTTCATTATAATTAATTTTTCTTTTTTTGCCGTGAGCGTTGGCTGAGAGTTGGGGTGCCCTAGCACTGCAGCCATGTGGCTTGTTGTACTGCCGCCGCCCAGGTAGTTAATCGAAGATCTTCGTCCAGTTAATAAGGCTGAGGAGTCTTCCGATTAAATTTTCTTTTGGGAAGTTGGTTGATGGGTTTCCTCTTCCAAGGTTTGCTTCCCTCCAGGAGGTCAATGCTAAGCATTCGAATAGAACATGAGAGGCGTCTTCGTCCTCTTCGTTGCAGAGTCTGCACACAGGTTCTTCTTTCAGAATTTGTAGGGTGTGCAGGTACTTCCTGAGGCTGCAGTGTCCGTTTAGTATTTATAAAATTATAAGCCTACAATTAAATACAATATTAAAACTAAGACTAAATCGTAAAGTAAATTAAAAAAGACGGCTTAATTCTATTTCAGTAACAGTTCAAAAACGCTACCGTTTTCCGCATGCTTCAATTCTTTTTAACATATTATTGTTGGTGGCGTCCCTGATAGAGTTAGCACAAAGCAGCTCGAACTCTATCTTTCGGCACAAACAATAATATGTTAATAAATTTATAAGTTTATTGTATTTCTAAAAACATACATAAAACAACATATTCGACCTCGTTTTAAACTGGATAAGAGTAGAAGAATGTAGAATTAATTAGATACAAATAAAACAAGGAATTATCACGTATTAATAAACAAAATAAAATATTAACTTAGCAAAACATGTATTGGTCACATTTTACAGGCTTTAAATCGGTAGCCTCGAGATCATAGGAAGTAATAAACGCAAAAATTTGACGGACTCCAGCAAACAACAAGATGACCAAATTTACATCAATTTTTATCTGGATTCTCGTGACACATTGTCTCCATAAGTTAACAGCTTATACTTTTTAGCAAAGGAATAGATAAATAATATTTTCGATATCTTTTCTGTTCTAGCATTTTGTGATTTCAAAACTTCGAGATTACTGCCAATAGACGTAATTCTCAATTCCATCACAATGTTAAATATCTTATTTCTCATTAATAACTTAGGTTACATATATAAAAATCAAATTTTTAAAACAAAATTATGTAATATACGTGTACCATCATAACTA
Source organism: Melinopterus prodromus (assembly GCA_964023965.1). Classification (NCBI taxonomy): domain Eukaryota; kingdom Metazoa; phylum Arthropoda; class Insecta; order Coleoptera; family Scarabaeidae; genus Melinopterus; species Melinopterus prodromus. The sequence continues at coordinate 18,825,346 of OZ030390.1, read as the reverse complement.
AGTTGTCCGCCCAATGTATTCTTTGGAATGGAAATGTATTTCTTTTGTTCGGGTGCGGTTATTAGAAAATAATGCATATTTTCAATTTGCGGGCTTTTTTGAAACAGCCGTATTACTTGATAACATGCTTTATGTCAAAACTGCCAAAAGTGACGAATTGTTAATTAAGTTCCTATCCTAACATTCATTTTATTCTGAGAAGGTATTAGGTAACGCCCTTACCATCATCAGAGGTAGGTTTACAATTTTATTCAACAATCTTCACACAATAAATTGTCACGTGTATTTCGAGGATTTATTGTTATATAAACCTGAAAACTCGTAGTATTACCTGGGCCAAATTAAACGACTATCCTGACTGCTAATGACATAATTTGACGAAATGACTAAATTACACTCCATAATCGGACAAATGTATTTATTAGCTCTAAATTGTCCAATTTAGGAACATTTAAAAGCTTATTTATGCACTGTAGCATAGTCTCCTTTCAATTGGGCATTAGCTCAAGGAAACAACGATCAAACTTCTTTATTATGTTGGGAAATGTTTATGCCTAGCGCTCGATCACCAGCCTACGCACACTATTATGTTCTCTTCTGGAATGAGACGTCATCCGTAATTGCACCTTCACCAAAGCAATTAGCGTCTCAATTTGCATGATTTTGACGTTTGATTGCTTAATTGGTACCCGAGAAAATTGTCCTGAAACATTTAATTTTCAACTAGGTTACGGTAATGGTAACGTAGGTACAAAGGCAAAGTTGCGGTCAGTTAATAGATATTATGATTCATTTGAATTATACTGGTGAATTATGGTCATATCAAATATGCAAATTTCAGCAGTTACGAGCAATGAAACTGATATATTTCATGACGTCATAAAGTCGCGAATATTAGAACTATGCGGTGTTAAGATGCGTTATCACGCGAATGCTATGTTAAGTGCGCATAGCGAGCTTTATGGGGCATAAATAATGCGATTATGGTTTTTTAGGATTTAAGACAAGACGAAAGTTTACTGGGATCGCAAAAATATATTAACAATTAATATATTCATCTAATTGTTGCATTAATTTTTAATATGTCTTATTGTGTTTTATAGTTGCCAATTTTTTCTTCAAAATTAATAGTAGGTTATATCTGAATATCATTATTTTCAGAAATACCTATTTTTTCGAAAATAAAATAAAAAACCAAAGTTAACAAGCTAGTTGAAAAAGTATAGCCGCTATAGGGAAATGCCGCTTTCAAAAGTCTCTACAGGGCGATCAACAATGATAGGAGTCAGTTCAAATTTCCCGCAAAAAAATGAGCATTTTAGTGGATCGGATTGTTGTATTTGGGGTTAGTCGCAGACAAAATATTTGATCGCTTTCTCCTCTTTAAGTGAATATTCAAATCTTCATAACTGGTCATCAGGATATGCTACAAAAGTGTTTAATTCGTTACTAAGTAACTTCCTAGATAAATAACTAGTTGGGCTGGAAAAATAATTTGTTTTAACGATAAAAATTAGTTTTACTTCTACATCTTTAACTTTTTTCAAATATAAAACATCTAGCCCAACTCATAACCCAGAAGGGATTTTTTATTTAATTACAATTTTAACTCAAACAAAATATGTGCGATAATAAAGCGTAACAACAGAAATTTATTTATTTGCCCATATTACAGCTGCCCGGTGTAGACAGCAGATGTCTGGAGCTTTAAACACCGCCTATAGCTGGTGATTGCGGATTGATGTTGGTGGGTGACAGGCTGACCACCGCCAACAAAATAGTCGCAACGAAATTTTTCGTTTCGGACTTGCGATGTTTTCAGAACGGAGCCTTAAGGTGGGCTTCGAAATGAGTAGGCAACCAAATATAGGTACCTACCTCAAAACATATCCGGCTCAATTCTGTCGAGTCTAGGTGACGGATTTTAAGTTTATTGGTGGGTATGGCGTAGTCTTCCTGCGATCAACAAACAAAACACCGATATTCCCAGAATTCGTCACCTACACTTGACAGAATTGAGCCGGATATATTTTGTATTATCGGCAAAGGTTTCCAGGTCAGTTTAACGTATAATTTGAATGAAAACACATAATTATTTTGGTGAAATACTGATGAGCACAAAATTATGAAGTATATTTGGTTGCCTACTCATTTCGAAGCCTATCTTAACAACGACGTGTAACAGTTACCTGCTCTTGAGTACGGGAGATATCAACGCGTGGTAACCACCGAAACCCGCAAACATTTATTTGCATTGTATGTAGGTACCTCGGTACCTATCAAAAATCGATAATCTCAATATCAATATGTAACGTTCATCTATTATCTTTTCCTAAAAGATTGCCATGTGTAAGGCTATAGAACCTGAACATCATTAAATTCAGAAAGAAAAAATCCTCCTCTAATTTTTAATTTCACGTTTGTCGGATAATTTGGACTTTATTGAACGGTTTCATCTCTTTGAATACTGGAGCCATAAACGCACGGTCGGAACCAGAACCCGTAAACATTTAATTATGCCTGAATTACAATATCAAAGTGTTGACAATTTAGTTTAATAAGCCCTTCACAAACCTTTGACAAACGTTCATGGATCTTCCTGTCAAAGTTTTGCAAAGTGTCAACCATGTGTCAAGACTAGCCGAGGTGAATCCTGAACTAAAATGACCTTATTAGCTTGACAATAATTACAAACATAAATTCAATGATTCCAAAGCAACGACTCCTTTGGCATTAGCCAATGCCAATCCAAAGTAAACAAAATCCTTTTCTTAGTTTTAAACTGTGGTCGTGTTTTCATATGTGCCATAAATTATATTGACTTCAACATCAAAAGTGTTCGAAAAGTTATATAAGGTGCTGATTTGCAAATAACATATCATTGCATATCTTTGCAAATAATATTGTTGAAAGATAATGAATAATGAAATTGTCGTCCAAAATGAGACTGTGATATTTTTGCCTTGCTATTAGCATCATTGCGACACATCTCTCATATGGATGGAACTTATACCTATGTATAATTTCATGAAGGGCTTTCCATATAACATTTAGTTTCTATGAGCGTGTCTATCGTTGAAGTGTCTATCAAAGTTTCCATATTCCATGTATCTATTTTATGTTTGTTTGTGCTTCAAGACTGTCATATGTAAGGGGATAAAATCTGAAATAAATACAAAATGAAATATTCTGTGCTAAATTGTAAGGAAGCAAAATACGGTGGCATTAGGGAAACAAAACATGACGCCCATCAAAAATGTGATCACTAAGGACTTCTACTTTCGATTAGATTCCACCATACCTATTCAATTAGTAGTTACAACCGGTTTTTAAATTCTTGCTGACAAAATCTACGTAATTATAAACTGTAAAACAAGTTTATGTACATTTTAACACTAGATATATTACAAACATATATAATATACAAATAACAAATTAAAAATAAAAAAATATATATAGATACTTCGTAAAAACCCTTACATCTACCGTAAGCGATTACTGAATATTGTCCTTATTCTAAGTAAAAACTAACGAGTTCTTTGGTCCGTTATTGGGTGTGAATTAGGGCTTCCAGTCCCGGGGTCCCGGGATCCCGAAAAATGAAGAGTTTTGTCGGGATCGCGGGATTATAAATCTAAATCCCGGGATCCTAAAAAAGTTAATTTTAAATTATTTTCTTATTTTTTTGTTAATTAACGAAATGTGGGCACTGACCTACAATAAATCAATTCAGCCGCTATTTTTAAGTGTAAATATCAGTCAATGACAGCACCCTTTCTGATTAAATTAAGTATCAAGCATAAAATGTTCGTTTACACCAACATGTTGCTATAATAGAAAGAACAGATTTTGCAAGTACCAAATATAATTCGATATGGAGACAAACATGAACCTTTTCAACTTGCTTAAGTCTTTTTAGTTACTTTACCCTCAACAACAGGAAAAAAACATAAACGTAAAAATAAAGAAATTTGTGGCGGATTTCTTTACCTGGATTCAGTGATGTACTACAGAATATAAAATTAGTAAATAGGTAACAAAATACAGCGAAACACTTTCTTTCAGTTTAAGGTTTTTGCCATAAACTAAAAAATGTAATATTTTGGTACGAAGCATCTCGAGTTCGTGATGAGCTGTGACAGAAATAATATGGTCCCTTTTGACATTTCTTCATCGTACAATCATCGGTTTTTTTAGTGTAAAAGTTTTGTCAGAAAGGGCACTGCAAAATCTATAATGTATGGTTGGGCTATTTGAACTGTATTTGAGAAAACCCAAAAATTAATCATGACAAGAAATTGAATATTTAATATTCTAAAAAGTTGCACTAAATATTTCATAAATTTTGAACAATAAATGACGTCTTCACATGAATAAACATCCATGACATATGAATTCTAAAGTTATCCAATTTTATCTTAAAGAAGGAAACAAAAATACGTCAAAATATTTTACTGGCATCAACATAGAAAATTGAAAATTTTGCTCGATCAAACAATTTCTTTTGCCGTGACTATACTTGAAACATTTCACAAAAATGCAAAATCTTTTAACAAATTTTGAGATGTAAGAGCAAGTTATTATCTAATAGAGTATATATTTTGTTTATTATTTATGCCAATAAGCACACTTTCACACCTTTTACCTTTTAAACCGTCAACTTTGGTTTACTACTTGTAAAATTTGAAAACGTTGATCAAGTTTCGGGGTTAAAGATATTACCCAATCAAATATATTTTACGTGTTTCTTACTGACTGGATTTGTCATCCCAGGCGTTTTGATGCGGCAATTTTCATGAATTTTCTCATGAATCCTGGGATCAATCCGAGGATCCCGGGATTACAAAATCTTTAACCCCGAAATCCCGGGATCTATATATTGTCCAGGATTAGAAGCCCTAGTGTGTATCTATTGCTTCTTCAGGTCCTGAAAACTAACTATAAATTGAGTTTTACAATCTTTACCTTTATAATAACAGTTTTTAAATGCCGAACTAAAAACCCCCCTAACCCTAGATATTATGTCTACTTTTTCATTCGCAATCACGATCGGATGATTTAACTGCTTTGAAGCATTTTCTGTTTTCGGATACGTTTTCAAACGTCTCAAATAATCCAAAACTATCTTCCTCCCGAATTTATAAGCTACTGGGTTCTTGGCAGCGCTATCCTCTCTGCAACGAGTGACCATTGTAGGTATAGTAGTACAGCTGTTATCAGCAGCTTCCGAAGTGACCCGTGCTGAAGGTGGTAATGGGAAGAAGAGCTGCTGGACTGGCGATAGCCTGCATGCGGTGGCCGTACTCGTAATTAAAATAAAGGAAGTCGCCCCGGTAATAGAGACGTGTTTTACTGGGATCGATAAGCAATCGGATGGATCGTGTTTATGTAAATTCCAGCGGGAGTACCGTGGCCCAGCGCCTCGCTCGGTAATTATAAAGTGGTGTAGTCCTGGCCAGCATTGTCTTATCAAGATCGCCTCCGGTAATTGACTCATTACATTATGGAACGTCCTAGGTGTGCACTAGTAAAAAACTTCTCGCCGTTAAGATAAAGCCGAGGAGGCTATTGCTACCACGGAGCTCTCGATTTTTTACCTTGTTACCGACGAACGTACAGAGCCGAAGAGAGAGAGAGGGTCTCCATACGCGCCGCTGACACACGATAATCTAGATACCTGTTTGCAGAACCGCGATATCGCAGATGAATAACATAGATCACGTTCGACCATATTTTTTCTTCTTCTCCATACTCTCGGCACGGTTATTTCTCTCCTCTACCACGCGGCACGCCGCCGAACCATAAGCGTAAATTATTTTCAAAGGAGACCCGTAATGACCGCATCATACCGCAGCGATACGGCCTCTGTATTCCTCCATTCGTACCGCACAATGTTGATGCGTTCATAGCTCACGTTGGACTGCCCGAGATGGGAAGCATTCAGTGATGTTTTCCGAATAAAGATCTACAATGATCGAGATTGCTTTGTCGCATCAACAGTGTACTAGCTTTACAAAAAGCACACAGGACGTGTATACGTCCTGCATCAATATTGGTAATACTCTGTTCTGCATTAAAATTAACTTCGTTGAGAATTAGAATAATCATACCTGAAATAATTGGAATTCCTTTGAGGAAAAACTGTTCATTCCTGGATTCCCCGATATTTCATAGGTCGCACATAAAAATGTGCATAAATCTTGAAAGATTGGCGCAAATAAATTTATCTAAAATACCTAATCACTTTCCATTAACAAAAGCCATGTTCCTCAGCTAGGACGATCGGCTGATCGGCCAAACTACTACAGCCACTCCTAGAGGAAATTTGGCTGAACGAGCAAACATTTGAAGAATAGTCAAACTAAGAAAGAAGGGAGACTGTAAACAATGTGAAAACTGGAGGGGTACGTATCAATGCATCTGTAGAGCATAAACTCAGAAACTAACAAGCATGGTTCTGAAGCAGAAGATCATGCGTAGACCACATTACCACACTACGCCTAGTGATAGAACAGACAAATGAGATGAACTCAAGCCTGATGCTCACTTTTATAGATTTCAAAAAAGCTTTTGGCGGTATAAAACAAGAGAAGCTAGGGACTACACTGAGCGATTACGGCATACCGGAAAAGACTACCTATCAATATTATTAGTTTAATGTACAGAGATGCCACTTGTAAGGTATGCCATAGAGGTTTTCTAAGCGATGGTATACGAGTAAAAACAGTTGTAAAACAGCGCTGTATACTGTCGCCCCTCCTGGAGAAAGCCATAAATATCATAATAATAAATATCAATCATCTGGAACTATTGTAATAATGTAAAGCTGGCTGATTTAGATTATGGCCATGACATATTTAATATCTAATAGCATTGCAGACATGAAACTGATGTACGGGAGTCTGGTAGAGGAGGTAAGAGATGTGGGGCTGGTAATAAGAGTAGACAAAACGAAAGAGTTGCGAATAGGAAGCACACACACAGTGAAGAGTCTGTTCATAAATCATCACTTTGTCGAGGTCCTATGCTCAACTATGGACTAAAAGGAACTATATACATAGACAAAAATTACACAAAATGTACAGATAACAGTTAACTGACGATCAAGACCACTGCACCGTCAATACCATCAGCCCGAGATAGGACCAGCATCCCAATCCCGAGGTGAAGAATATGAGGGAGAAGAAAACATGGACACGTATAATGACATGTATATTATTCAATGTCGTGTATTTATATATTTTATATTTTATTAAACTTCTTTCAAATATAACTCATGCAGATATGCGTATACTCTTCCTCCCTTCGTGCTTCCGTCAGAGTGTTGAGTATTCCTCTTCTCTGTGGATGGTATTGAACGGTCGAGAGCATTCATTTATGGTGTGGGTGTTTGTTACGCTCTGTCGATCATCTCATCAGTTGGTCATACATGACCATATGTTATAGATACATGTTCCTCAGAGTTAAGCGGAGTATGGTTCAATCAATACTTTAAGTTAAACAATTGTTTTCTTATTTGAAAAAATTAGATGTAAAACCATAAAATTAAATTCAGAAAAAGAAAAACTGAAAATGTAATTTTGGGAAAAAACAATACCTTTTATAGTTGGTTTGAGCCCATTGTGCAAAGTAAATGGATATTGTAGAAAAACAGCTTCTTATATCTTTGCAATGTTTATTAGATATACTATGTGAACATGTTTCGACAGTTCATACTGTCATCCTCAGCACATAATCTACAAAAAAAGTTATAATCAAAATTCACAAGAAAAAAACCTACTTGGTCGAAGCAAACCTACAGTCAAATCCGACACTTCGCAAAAGTACTAACGGTACAGGCATCGGAAAATTACTGTAATGATATGCAGGAATTGGAGGCAACACCAAAAAGGAGAAAAACGGAAAACGTGCCTAAATTAGCGGAAACAAAAAGTTTTTGTTCAGGTTAAGGAATATGAATAAAACAGTTATCGAACTTACATGGATAGGTTAAATAGTCGTTCCAGTCAATGTAAACAGTAAAATAGACATATCAAAAGTTAAAATACTAAGGAACTATTTCAAAAATCCAACCCTCAAATTAAAGAAATGTCGAAATAGTATAATTCGTATAGGCGGCTCGAACTTATTATTATTATTATTATTATATTATGTGGTGAGGATGACAGTATGAACTGTCGAAACATGTTCACATAGTATATCTAATAAACATTGCAAAGATATAAGAAGCTGTTTTTCTACAATACCTTTTGTAACAAAAAATCGATTTTCCAATAACGCTGTGACTGGAGTTAACGAATAACTCCAAAAAACATTCCCAACTTTTGCCTGAGATCATAAGTGAAATCCCATCGCAAGTAATCCGACATTATTTGAAAAAAAAAACCGAAAATTGCCCAAACACGTGGTCACACGTGTAGCGGGAAAAATCATTAAATTTAAATTTACACTGTGTCTGGTAGCACAGGAGTCAATAGGCTAGAAATCCCACTTTACCCTTTACGAAGAAATAGAAGATGAAGTAGAAATATTTTTACCACCCTAAGATAGGTTATGTTGCATTCACAACCAAGCTTCGCATCGCTATTGAAAGCCAGCGTGTCCTACGCAATACAATCCGCCTAACGCCAAACTTCATGGTCTTGTCGCTTTCAACAAAGTGGCTTTTAATAAACACTTTTAAGGTTATATTATCGTAGGTAATAGTTTTATTGACTTAATAACACGGTGAAGGTTTTCTATGTCCCTTGCAACCTTGCTTTGAAAAATATTTATCAATTTCAAAGGTTGATGTTGGACGAGCGCACAATTAAGAATATAAGCCGCGAGCATGAAGCTTATACACGAGCCGTGGGCGAGACAAAAACGACGGTTTATATATGACTTACTAATTAAAAGTTATATAAAATATGTTTATTATGTCAGTGGTGGCGAGGCGAACTGTTAACCACGTAGGTGTTGACAGAATCGTTTTATGATAGTGACAGTTCCTTCGAATAATGACTTTATTATTGTCATCATAATCATCGACGTGTCTTTAGTGATTATATCGTCAAAGATACGTTTACAATGAACTTATTATATGTAGATAACATCAATTAATAGTCTATACCTTTATAGAATAGTATAGCAAACCAAAATCTGCAAGTTATTATAACCATCCTGTCTTAAATCAGACGCCGCAAGTTTACCAATTACTCCGCAGTATTATTTCCACTACGGAGGTGTGACCTGATAGGCGGAAATCAATGAGTCGAAGTTTAAATATCGATCGATAGTATCTTGCGGGCCGATATACCTTTCCCGTAATTATATGTATCAAGATGAAGTCATTGTAGTCATGAGCGGTGTAGTCGCACGATGTCACGGTTAAGATTGATCTAAATAGGGTAAAGTCGTGATTGAACCTGTGCCGTTACCGACCTTGACAATTAGCAATGAGATACTGTAACTTCTCTCAGCAAAGGTTAAAATAGATTTGAAATTGCGCCATGAATAAACATAAGTGTTTCAGATTCTCCAGTTTTACCTAGATGCGGACTGGCGCAAACTCGGACGCAGTAAAGTATCGAGACTGCTATCGTGGTCATTAGGCCTCTGGACATGCACATTATGTGTAGGTACGCGCTTTTCTGAGCGATATATATATATTCGTGTTGACATAATGAACCTGTAATTGAATCGCAATGTACTGTGCGGTGTTATATAACTCTTCCATTGCAATTTGCCGGAACGTTTATTTAATCTGAACTATTTAAGTAGGTTGATCTACTCAGCCACACCAAGAAATTTATAGAATAGTCGGGCAAAATATTGTTCTGCTTTTGTTGATTATTAAACCATTGTTCATTATTACAGAACAGTTTTATCGAATTCATGCTAATATAAAAAAGGTTGTTCATTTCAGCTTTACCACGTTTGCATTGCATATAGCATATGTAAATATTTTAAAAACTCCCTTAAAACAGTTCGCCTATGTGCAGATGACCGATTTAGTATGGCAATTTGTATTTAAATCCCACATTAAACATTCTCGTATATGCCCAGTCAGTTTAGGTAAAGCACTGTTCAAATCATATCGCTATTTGAGCAAGCTCATCTAAAGTGAAAATTACAGAATGTTTTTTTCTTGCTAAATAGAAACTATAATTAGGAAGTTAATGCTAAGGTTTACTCATACTATTTTCATTAAGAAAATGTCAAGTTAGCAACATTATCACCTAGATATCCGATCTTTTCAATTGAGATCCAGTTGAGGTACACACATCGGTGTGTATAATAGTATATTATTCTATGAGCAAGTAATGTAAGCAATTTCTCACGAGAACGAAGTTTGCAGCACGAGCCGTAGGCGAGTGCTGCAAAGCGTTCGAGTGAGAAATTGCCATTACTTGCGAATGGAATACTATACTTTTTCTACGACCATCCAACGAAATTTTATAAATTAATTTTTGTGCATATAGGGACAGCTGTATGTCACTATGACGGTTTACAGGATTTTGACAGATTAAAATTGTTTGGTGCGCCTTGTCACTTAGCGACGTTGTCAATGCCTTGACAATGTCGCTAAGCGGTGTATCAACAATTTGGAAATGAAAAATCCAGAGCTGTGATTGGTTCTAAAGCCGTGAGGAATGAAATATTTCTCACTACTGGCGGGGTATGAGGAGCCAGGAATGAAATATTTATCATGTGTGTGGGGAATGATTAGTATTACTTATCATAAATTGCCATGATAATGAATGCATTCCTCAATAGGAGTAGAAAATAGTATATTATTCTATGAGCAAGTAATGCAAGCAATTTCTCACGAGAACGAAGTTTGCAGCACGAGCCGTAGGCGAGTGCTGCAAAGCGTTCGAGTGAGAAATTGCCATTACTTGCGAATGGAATACTATACTTTTTCTACGACCATGCAACGAAATTTTGTAAATTAATTTTTGTGCATATAGGGACAGCTGTATGTCACTATGATGGTTTACAGGATTTTGACAGACTAAAATTGTTTGGTGCGCCTTGTCACTTAGCGACGTAGTCAATGCCTTGACAATATCGCTAAGCAGTGTATCAACAATTTGGAAATGAAAAATCCAGAGCTGTGATTGGTTCTAAAGCCGTGAGGAATGAAATATTTCTCACTACTGGCGGGGTATGAGGAGCCAGGAATGAAATATTTGTCATGTGTGTGGGGAATGGTTAGTATTACTTATCATAAATTGCCATGATAATGAATGCATTCCTCAATAGGAGTAGAAAATAGTATATTATTCTATGAGCAAGTAATGTAAGCAATTCCTCACGAGAACGAAGTTTGCAGCACGAGCCGTAGGCGAGTGCTGCAAAGCGTTCGAGTGAGAAATTGCCATTACTTGCGAATGGAATACTATACTTTTTCTACGACCATGCAGCGAAATTTTATAAATTAATTTTTGTGCATATAGGGACAGCTGTATGTCACTATGACGGTTTACAGGATTTTGACAGATTAAAATTGTTTGGTGCGTCTTGTCACTTAGCGACGTTGTCAGTGCCTTGACAATGTCGCTAAGCAGTGTATCAACAATTTGGAAATGAAAAATCCAGAGCTGTGATTGGTTCTAAAGCCGTGAGGAATCAAATATTTCTCACTACTGTCGGGGTATGAGGAGCCAGGAATGAAATATTTGTCATGTGTGTGGGGAATGGTTAGTATTACTTATCATAAATTGCCATGATAATGAATGCATTCCTCAATCGGAGTAGAAAAAATATATTGTGCGATACCGGTGATAAAACAGAAGTATTATTTTGTGAAATGTTTAGGCTATATAAATTTATTTATATAATTTATTATAAAATGTAATGCATGAGTCGTAGATTACACGTCCTAGTTGACTCGCCCATAATGGCTATAATTCATAACATGATTCATGCACTTACCCTGCGGCTCGTGTATAATTTTATTAAACTTTATCGTCATGAATTATAGTTTAAATTATGTGTTCATCAAATAATATATTAATGTTCTCGTTGATAAATTTAATTAATTACAACCACATGAATTTACATTTATATTTTTGTATATATTGAAAAGTGAGCCTTAGGAGAAAAAGCAAACTTTTTTCAAACTTTTCTTGTCCCACGTCTATTATTACTATCAGCGTGAAAGTAATCGGAGACAGTTTCCGCCGAATATTGCGGGTGGAAAGGATATGATCGGACTTTTAGTATATAATTCCTGACCGGCTACCGTGGGTTCCTATCCGTTCTTTTAACCATGACATAGACGATAATGCAGAAATGTAGTTTGGAGGTGAGAAATTTTTTCGATTTTCGCTAAAATCGGTTGAAATTTTGAGTGTACCCCTAGAAACGTCAGAAAATTTGTGAAATCGGTCGGTAAGCAAGCGACCGTTATTGTGTGTCAACAACGGTCGCTTGACAGCGAGTTGCGGGAGCCAGCGGTGCCTTTTCGGTCCGGTGTGCACCGAAAAGACGTTCAAACGGATAATAACCTATAAACATATGGTAAGTTTACTAAAACGACACGTGACATGGCCTATTTGTCTATCCAAATGTATCTTTATCAGGAGGAGGAAATCAAACATACACACACATGTATGTACACCTTCCGTGTGTTGACAATTTTGGCGATGAGGCCTCAATCATTTTAAACCTAGACACTTTTCCACCACGCAAACCTGCCTTGAGGATGCCCCAGACTAGAGGGCGAAGCGTCGGCTATGTTTTGAAATAACTGGAAAAATATACAAATCACTGACTGATAAGCAAGCGTTATTTATTCATTCACCACACAAATATTAAAGATTGTTTAGTTAATTATAAATTTTATGCCTTTTGAGGCCACTTCATAGAAACAACTTAGGAATTTGAATTAGGTGAATTAAAGTTTTCTAACAAGATTTTTTTTTGATGCATTCTTTGAGTACTTTACAATGACCAAGTAAAATCAGCTATAGATATCAGAATGATATTTGCAACGCTGGCAACGAGCCAAAGGCGAGTGTTACAAATCATTGGAGTAATTTTGGTTTAGCGCACGACGAGCGCTCCGAGGATTGCCCCTAAATGAACCAATCTGTCCCTACGGTTTTCATTATGATACTAAAAACAGTATTACAATAAGTTCGTTATTAAACCAAACTAAAACTTTCAATTAGAAAATGACTATTTTGGCGCACGACTAGCGCAACGAGGAATTTCATTTAGGCGAACCAATGCGTCCCTACTGGAAATTGAGAAATTGTGGTTAGATTATGTAGTCGTTGTAGATTATGTGAGAATATGTTACTTACGCTTTCATTATGAAACTGAAAGCAGTGTCACAAGTACTCCATTATGAATCCATAGTAAAAAAATCTGATGTGGCCAGGCACATGACTTTATCATACAATATATAAAATTAATATTTTAGCTGCATGAGAATCTATTCTATAGAGATAAATCGTAGTTATTGTCAAAGCATCAGCATTTGACACTACCTACACTACGTCATTAGAATAATAGTTATTTATGTCACAAATGCCGAAAGTACGGAATAGCGCGACGAGCGGTGATACGGCGCGTCACCGAAGGCGGAGTGTCGCCGTCGCATATGAGCGAGTCGCGCTATCTAGTTTTTGGCAGGAGCGACATCAACGTTTATTGTGTTGCTTTTTAAGAAATACATATTAAAAAAAAATAAATGATTTCTGTATAGTAAATGCTAGGTTGGTACCACTTTGACGAAAGGTGCGTTCCGATTGGTAGGTAATGGTAGCTAATGGCGGTGGTAGAATACGAAATTATAGTATTTCTTACATTTCGTGATAATGACACATATTAGTTTGCATGTACATAAACATGAGTCACTAGCAATTTTCTATTGGAAGTACTATAACGGCGTCTGCTACCACTGCCATTATTACTAATGAAAACGCACCTTAAAAAGGTAATTCAAATTCTGACAGATTTATATTTGCTCATGACACTACCTACCAACATACTAAAATAAAACTACACTCATCGCTATACTTTATTTATAATTTTCTCAATGTATCATTTTTAGAATTAGATATAAAGATGGGTTGATATTTCTTATCAACAAACAATCAAATTGGTGATCTTATTTTATTTGAAATTTGTATTTTATAATTTTGCGCACTACAGCGGCACGTTCCATAGTGGTTCTCCAACGTCTGATGAGATCAGCTGTTTTCGAATGTGACAACACAAAAAAATATTTGTCAAAATCCTGGCTACTATGTAATTTCATATCAATGCAGATGCGACCGATCTCGATCAAATAGAATTTGCTCTTGAAGGTAAACTATTAATTTTACCAAAATTTATAGGCATAAATTATTCAAAATTTCCTCTACTTTAATTTATTAATTAACTATTTTGTCGAAATTACAGAAATTACTATTAATTTTACCAAAGAATGTCATAGGCATAAATTATTCAAAATTTACTCTGCTTTAATTTATTATTTAACTATTTTGACGAAATTACAGAAATGGCGGCTGATTTCTAAAATCCTTGAAAAAGGCTTAGAGTAAACACCCAGTTCCTTTGGACCCTTTTGAACCAAAAGCTTTTCAACTCTAAGTTTGGTCATGAAACTTCTAAATATGAAGTTCCGTGCCGATATATTTAGTAGTTTCTCCGGAAATGAATTAACAAAAATTGGGTACACACACACACACACACACACACACACACACACACACACACACACACACACACACACACACACACACACACACACACACACACACACACACACACACACACACACACACACACACACACACACACACACACACACACACACACACACACACACACACACACACACACACACACACACACACACACACACACACACACACACACACACACACACACACACACACACACACACACACACACACACACACACACACACACACACACACACACACACACACACACACACACACACACACACACACACACACACACACACACACACACACACACACACACACACACACACACACACACACACACACACACACACACACACACACACACACACACACACACACACACACACACACACACACACACACACACACACACACACACACACACACACACACACACACACACACACACACACACACACACACACACACACACACACACACACATACACACACACACACACAGACATTTTTTTGTACTTTGGTCAAAAATGTTCAGGGGACCCATAAAGACCTATTTCCGCTAAAATCTCAAAAAAATTTTTCGGCGCGATTACAATACTTTACATACTGCGTATGATAAAGTAAAAATACTACAATAAGTATATTGTAGTTCACGACGAGCGCAGCGAGGGAAGCGTCACAATAAGTCTATTATGAAAACAGAGCTTCAGGTTGAGTATATCGACGAGCACGACGAGCGCAGCGAGGAGTGCCCACATAAACGAATGTGAATATGATTGGGTGTCGCGCCAATAGACCGCGATGTGTACATGGTCTGCTTATTTAAGACTAGGCTGGCTATACGTTTTACACGATCAGCTTATATCTGCGGTCTATCCATTATACCTACGCTGATATACACAATTTTCAATCTTCAAGACAAGCAATTTATAAACATCGGCGATCTAACTTCATCGATAACCTACCTACTTTACCAAACTACTGACTTTGGCGATCTATACCTATTGCGGCGGTTAACCTACTTCAGCAGTCTAGGAACTTATTCCATCTACCTATTCCATCGATTTACGAGTCACTAGTATGAAGGAACTAAAGGGACGTGTTACTTCTTGATTCTAGATTGTACTATTATCCTGAACACACAGTGTATTAATTCTTCTGAACATTTTAGTGCTTAAATTACGACTTCCTAATTTCTTCCTAACTTCCTAATAGTTTTTGAATTATTGATATTAGTCAAAAACAGCATTTTAAGCAAAAAGTAGCATAGGTATATTAATAGTTATAATATTCAATCTGGAAATAATAATTCTTGTATATTCAATAATAATTTTATTATGCAGACAACCAATCGACGCGTTTTGTAGAGGGCGTCTACAATTATGATGGAAAATCGTGTATACAGGGTGAAGTATACCTATATAGTGTTAGAAATATAAAAACCCCATAAAGAATATCATTCTATTTTACATTTTAAGGACGACAATGTTTGCTATTAATAAGAAAATAAATAGACTGGAATAGAAGAAGTAAACCAAAACAACGGATTTTTTTTTTTTTTCTAGAAATTTAATGTCTGTTTTGAATACCTTGCATTAGAACTTTATTCTGGTGGCCGTAAAATTAGTAACATGTTGTGCAAAAATCTAGTGCTTTGGAGATAAGTTCATCCTTATTCGACATGATAAAAAAGTTTTAGTTTAGTCTTTAATAAATATTCAACACATTGTATTTTGTTTCGTAAAATTATTTGTGATAAAGCATTATTCGAAAAAGAAAAGAAAATTTCAGGTAGAAGCATCGCCTCGTTTTACCGAAACTCTCAGACAAGAAAAATTGTCAACGTTTTTTATTTAATTATCGAAGTTAAATCATTATTACTCAGTCCGCTTATGAACTAAATTGGTACTCTTAATAACTACACATTACACAAACAGTTACACTAAGATGTACCTATAATAATCCAAAGAAATAGCAAAATAGTCAACCACTTCCAAGTCGCATTCCACCTAATCGCGTATAGTGGCAGTGCAAAGTAAATACCTCGGCGGGAAGGCAACTAAATAGATCAGGATACACGTAAAAATGAACTAATGACCGCCTGCAGATCGACTCCACAGAGGCAATAGCATCAGCAACAGCAGCCACAGAGCCACCAACTCGGAGGCCGGTGTGTGTATAGGTACAAACCTCGACATATGTGTACGTGTGTGTTAAATGGTAATTACTTTCTTGCATTAGAAGCCCGTATAGTTATGAGGGAATTATTCATTGCAATGTTGTCTATTAACATTTGCAGCGATATGTGCTTTAGCCGAGTTTATGTGCGGCCGTTATATTAGACGGTGTTGTAAATTGTATTTGAAATTACTGGAGGTTATCTCGCGTCGAGTGCTTCTGTTATTATTTTAAAAAGAGTAGGAGAGACGGTCCGGGCCGACGCAGTAATGAGTTATAAAGATATATTGTGGAGATATTATTAATCTGACGATAAATTAGCGGTTGAATGTTGCTTGCCTACTTTTTCCGATATTGCCCGTTTTGAGAGCCAGTTTCAGTTTATCTGCAGACAAGTGGGTTTGCAACTTGTCAACTATAAAACAGAAGGATAATGTTCTTGATTCGCCTATAATGCACGGTTGCTAATACCCTCTTTAGTCCTCCAGTGAAGTCCTCAACTCTTTTGTGGTTCCATTGCTCTCTGTATTGTAACGGTCCCAAATTATTCTTCACAAACTCTTCTTATATCCTCCCGCAGGAGCCAGATAACACTCCGGTTGCAGTCGGACTCTGTTTTTACTTTATAATATGCAGTACGATAAAGTATTGTAAAAGTGTCGAAAAAAATTGAGATTTTATCAGAAATAGGCCTTTTTGGGTTCCCCGATCATTTTTGACCAAGGTACAAAAAATATTTTGTGTGTGTGTATGTATGTGCGTCCCAGATTTTTGTGGCGGCGATTCCGGAGAAACTACTAAAGGCATCGGGACGAAAGTCCATATTTAGAACTTTCATGACCAAACTTCAAAGTTAGGTTCAGCTCTAGCTGAAAAGCTTTTTGTTCAAAAGGGTCCAAAGGAACTGGGTGTTTCGTCTAAGCATTTTCCAAGGATTTTGCAACTAAGCCGCCATTTCTGAAATTTCGTCAAAATTGTTAAACAATAAATTAAAGTAGAGGAAATTTTGTATAATTACGTTTATGACATTTTTTGGTAAAATTAATAGTTTAGCTGTATGAGCAAATTCTTTTTGACCGAGATCGTGTCTGCATTAAAACTTAGTTAGCGAGGATTTCACAATTATTTTCATTGTGACAGTAGGTAGTGTCAAAGGCTGTTTTTTTGACAATACCTACTGTCAATATTATACATATAGTATTAGTATGTATTAGGTATTATACGGAGCTTGTCCTATAGCGCCAATGTGTAGTCTAGGTTCCAACAATGTGACACGGATATATATATATATTTTGTCTATCGATGTGGTGCCCGGGATGAAACTGCGCATGCGTGGCCAGTAGTTATTAAGACCGTCGACAGATGGCGCTATTGTAGCTTAAAGTGCGCGGTCGGTATTACCGCGGCCGTTAGCCGGTAATATTCGGCAGCACTAACGCCAAACCAGTGACAGCCCATAGATAACCTTATACATGTGGCAGCTGGTGGCAGCACTGTTGCAGCCTATGGATCCAATCCAACCAATCGAATCCACGAGCTTGACGCATGCGTAGTGTGTCCACTACGTAGCACTACGTTGGATGAGATACAGATATATGTCGCAACGCTAGTGTTGGAACAGCCTGCTGCCAAATCCTGGCTAACTTGTTTTATTTTAATGTAGGCACGATCGATCTCGATCAAATAAAATCTCATGCAGCTAAACAATTAATTTTATCTATTGTATAATAAAGTCATGTGCCTGGCCACATCAGATTTTTATTTTTATTAAGTTTGGCCAAATAGTTAAGTCCAAATGCAAACTTAACTATTGGGTTCCTAAAAAACTCATGATAGTTTTTGGTACCTAGTGATGCACCGCAGCTCCGGCCGGAGCAACCTTACGAGAAATACTAAATAGAAATTTTTGCCTGCTAAAATAGTATCAGGAAGCCAATAGTCCCAAGTCACGTGGAACAGTCCGTAGGTGTATTGTGATGTGTATTCGACTATATCATTACTTAAATATCATTACTTAATTTGTTATAAACAAATTCGTTTTTCGCTTGTAAACGTAGAACTGATGGAGCAATCTTGATTCTTTTAACAGACTGATTCTAGAGAATGAAAAGACGAAAAAATGAGAATGAGCCCAACACAGACTCGATCGGATTAATATTAACAACGAAAATTAGGAAAACCGGAAAAATCTGCCGCAAAGAACACGGTTTTTGAGGCTTAATGTTTATCACAATTTAAGTAATGACCTTTGCGAGTCGAAATGTTGCTCCGGCCGGAGCTCCGCTACATCACAAGTTTTTCTCAAAATATTTATTTTGGGCTCAAAATATTTATTTCCTCTGCTTTTAGATAATGAATTAAAAGGTATAATTCAAATAATTAATTCTTTGTTGAGATCTTCAAAAGAAAGAAGGCAAAGGTAAATTTCTGTTGATTGCGATTGTCAACTTATTTTATTTTCTTTTATTTCTCGTAGTTACGTACATTCTCGTACATTATTTATTTAATTTCGTTAATTATATAGATCTCTTGATATTTTAATGAGATCGATTTACATATCTGTGTGAATATCGTTTCGCCATTTTTAGAATCAACCAGATCTACATAAGCACAACGTTGAGAAAGGAATTAAAAGAACATTCCAAAATTTCAAGTTACACTGCTGCTGTATAATGTATAAAACAAAAAACTAACTCGGTTGCTATCCGATACACTCAGTTAATTAAAGAAAATGCCATTTAGTAGAATTTAATAATTACAGAAAACATAATTATTATTACTGAAAGTACAGTTAGCTATAAGCGGACTTTTTGCGATAATACAGCTATACCTATTACCTATATTATGAAGTTATGTATATACATGTACATATTGTCACATAATCAGTCGAGAGGTTTGCTTGTGTTTTGGGAACCTTGTTCTAGGAATGTGCAGCGATAAAACAACAAACATAAGTCGACAGCAGGAAGGTCGGCTACAACCCAATACCTTGGAGAGCTTCTATAAAACTATTTTGTATATCATTTTAAACTATTTTGTATACCAGTTAGTTATTAAGCAGTTATTAAGAACCATACCATTGTAAAGTACAACAAATAAATCAACTGCATAACCGCTGTGAAGGGTCTTAAACCCTTGGGGGACAGTAAGGGTGGCTTTCCACCCAATGGGTAACCACGCCCCTACTTCTGTTAATGTCACAATAATATTTAATTATGTAATCAAAATAAATTCGAATACCTACCTGAATATTGTTGTAAGCGGAGATCGTTATATCCGGTCTCGACTGTATTGAAATATAAACAGACTATACAGGTGAGTAATCTTTATTGTCGGTTTAGAGTAGGTTGTATCGCAATAGAAAAATAAAACGTGCACCGTTGGCATTGAAATGCTGGCCCGGATGAGAATCATCCGCGAAAGTATTGAATGATCGCGGATACAGATAACTGGTGCAATGTAAAGGTCGTTCGTGGTCTCCGCTTGCTGCGCTATCGACAAAACGCACGCATATCCGTGACGATCCGATATCTAAGTACTTTTCTATTTAAATGTGTTTCAGTCACATTCTACCCAGATCTCGATCCTGTACTTTATACGTATCGAACGTTATGTGGGAATATGGTCTGTTCAAACACATTCCCACGTACCCACGTGCTAAAATGTTTGATATTTAAAGCAAATTAATTATAATTTAGTTATTTTATAAGAATAATAACCACATGATTACCTATATATAGAGCATTTTAAACAAAAACGAAATAATTGAGTTTAGACCATACAATTAAAAGTTAAAAATATGTGGTTCAATTAATAAGACGTGTATTTCTATAATGTATTCCTGTTTTTTTAATTCTTGGAAATTCACCGGTTACTACGAAGTCATTCATGTTCTTCCGTTGCACAAATACGGCAGAGATGTGAGTTTAATATTATCGTTACACGGAGGCGATGTGTTGCTATTTCCATTACGTTTTGGATCGCAACATTTCTCCGCGCTAAGCTATAAATTAAAGCACGACAATGTTGCCGATGTAATTCAAAATCTGATGTATTCCTTATCAACTTTTGAAGACACAAGAGATATAATCTCGTTCCAGTGGTTTTATAATTTAGTAGTTTCATCATTATTGATAACGTATAGGTAATGACAAAACGTTTTCTATAACTCCAGAGAAAACATGCTTTTTGTTCAGAAATGTTATTAGCATGTTATGGGCAAACTGCATTACAACTTGCGATATGATTTTCTTTGATAGATTACTAGATTGGTAAACCAAAACGGCATATTAATATAAGAATGGAACCAAATGTCGAAACAAATAATGCGCTTCAACACTTAGAGACTATGTGGTGAGATGTAGAACAAGTTTTCTTTAACTCGGCGTATGCCAATTTTACTCGGCTGTTTTACAGCATGTAAACTGTCACTGATTTGTGTCACGTATAAATGTCAGCGCGCATGAACAGACATGCGACCAGGACAGGTGGTCTTCGCTATGCTAGTTTTATTCCCTGCGCTGTTATCGAGTCAACTAGTTGACATGTACAATCAGATAAATCAAAGTTAAGTTACTACGAAGTATGACATAATTCTAGTAGACAGATATGAATTCACTAGTAGGCTGATATGAATGCTCAACCCTTGAACTTCTGCAATCTGCAGTTACAACTCTGTAAAAGAGTTGGTATTTGGTCAAGTTCTTTTAGTAGTGAAGGTTCTTCTATTGGAAGAAGAAGCAAAGGGAGATAGCAAACAATGTAGGTAAACAAATAAATCGTTTATACACGGTAAAATTCTTACGTCAAGTGCCAATTTCCACTAGCCATGGTGATCGGCCCGGCTTGAAGACACAGTTGTCATTTCGTGTTCAAACGTTGACATCAGAATACGTAGAGAATTCTATCAAGTAGCATTATTCTTTTTAACTTATCAAATATGTTAAAAACTTTATTTTAAGGCATTTTTTATGTGATTTGATAAAAACCCTAAACGACCTGTTAGCTATTCGCCTACGGAAGAACGTCTATCGAAATTCACGGTCATTAATTTGTAATTTACATTAATTAACAAAAATGTACATAAAATATTCAACACTGAAACGTTAGAAATGTGATAATTAACGATGTAGTCTATCGGAAGTCTACAGTAGATTCAGTAGTTTTCTGATGTAGTTTTGTACACTTGAAACTATATAAAATTAATAAAAGATTAATTATCTTTATTAATTTTTTTAGTAAACATTGTCATTTTTTCAAAAGACTTTCCCAAGTAGGTCATCAAAATAGAAAGGTTTTATCTATGAACTTAGTTTGAATTATTTGTAGGTTCTACGTGATATTGAATCTACAACTTAGAAAAAAAAATATTTTTTTTCTAAGACTCCCTTGACTGTTTGTTTCACGTGCCTTTTTACATCCTACATCACTTGTGGTTAGACTCCATTGCAAATAGTTTTTTTTTTCACAACAATTCTCATTAGTGGGTATACTCCTCTACTACTTAAGGAACAGATAATATGAGAATATGCATAGTTGCAAATAAGATTACCAATTTGATTGTTTGTTGATAAGAAAAAACAAAGAGTGGCCAATTCCAAAAAGGTGAGAGACTTATTTCGCTTTTTGTTAAAAACATAGCCTTGCAGTATACAATATTCAGTGCACACTTAACTTTTTAATTTTTTGCTGTATCTGTTGTTTTTTTTGTTAACTTTAAGAAATAATGTTAGGGGTTGGTGCCGGCGATCTAAGTTTAGAAAATAATCCAAGCCACTGTTACTAACAAAAAAAAAACAATTCAAGTCTTTTTTGTTTAGAATTTGTATCTGAAAGAGGAAAATAGGGAATTGAGTACCAAAACGCTAAACTTATAAAAAGAAAATTATTTTTTCTCTATATCTAATCTTAACACACAATTTCTTTTCTTTTCGTCACAAATTCATATATTGTGGAAGAAAGCAATGATGATCTGAAGAGGCATTTTGCTTTAACGTATCTCTATTTTTAACAAATATCTCAATGTAAGGAAATTTTATTTAAATAATTTTTTAATTATAATTGCTTATTACTATAATAATTGTGACCTGTAGTTGATGATGTAGTTGTAAAGAAAACCAAATAAATGATTAATTACTAAGGTAATTCATTTTTTTACATCTTTGACAATATTATTAAATACTTATTTTAATATTTTAGTTATAAAAAATAATTAATAAACACATTAACAAACTACGTTAACTTACCCCGAAACGCAAATGGCAAATAAATAGCAAACAAATATCTTTTATGCTTTGTTTTACTCTCAAATATTAGAAATTTAATGTTACCGACTCTCACGTAACAACTGCTGAAGTCAAAAGTGAGATAAATCTGAAATTAAGCAAAAATACTCCTTCCGTATGTCAGTATCCAATTTTTGACACTAGTTTTAAATTACAATTATTAGAAAGGGTTAGTACAGTAGGAGCGGCGATTATCACAGTAGTACCACATGCACAATGTCAATCAATTACAAAAGATCTATAAAAAATTTATTAAATTCGAAATTTTGGAGGAGTATTGAAGACTGGACACCCGACAATTCATTGGTAAACCGCACCGGCCGGTTAAAAACCATACGGTGGGCACTGGGCAATCCTAGGTGTACCTATACATATTTTCATTTAGTACCATAAATTTCATATTGAAATATATATATTATATATATAGATATATATTCTGGTTTTCTTAATTTAGGTAGGTAGGTAATAGTCGATTTTCTTTTTTTGTGATACTCGACTGTACCATTGTCGCAAAAAGAACGACTAAAAGAATATAGTAGATTTATCAACTTTTACAATCTCGTTCTACGGAGATACAGATAAATAAATGTCTACACAACCATTTGATTACACTACAGGTAAGTGCAACATCTATTAAGTAATTGCATATAAACACAACGCGACAACTCTTAAGGTCTATGGAAATAATGCCCACTAGAAGCTGTTTTCGTAGTGCACGCGGCGAGCAGCGGAATTTTTCTTCTTTGCAACAATGAATGGCATGAATTATTCCATCTTAGCTCACCAATATAAAGGGATACTTGTATTGAGTTTTAAAAGCCGCAGCAGCAATCTCTGCACTAACCATGAATATTACACAACCTAGCCTTTTCCCGGTAACCTTCTCATGTTCTGCATTGTCCGTGTGCACAAACGCCGCTGGAGAGAGCATCGGTGATCGGGCACGTTGCAATTTTACGGTAAATGTATCATTCAGCCGGTCGCTCACGTCTCGCGAACGAGACCTATAATTAGGGTTGTCAACATGTTAACACGTTTTGCATAATTGCACCGGAATAATTAATTTCATGATCTGTTAATTATTTCACGGACGAGGGAGGCAGGGAACTGGCTTACCGACCGACCTCTCCGGCCAGCAAATCGCGAACGCTACGGCAATTAACGAAAAAGTCGTGCCATAAATGAGCGCTAAAATAACGAACGTGGGAACTTCGGTAGAGCGGACGCTCGTTCGTATCCACATCCAATGTTGTATATATCCATGCGCGAACGTTTGGAAGGAAGTAGAATGACAGTTGACAGGTGATATCAGTCGGCGAGCATCACTTCGTGGTCTCCCGCGGTGTCCACGAGGTGGCGCTAGCATTTTAAACCGTCCCCCAGCCCTGACAGGAGCAGGTAACGTGTTCTACGCATCTGATTTACACATATCATCTAGTCAACTGGGTATATCTGGCAAGGTGATCGCGATTCTCGAACGCGAAGGGTTGCCCTAAACAACCACGCGATCCTGTGACCAGGGGCTTCGACATCGATGACGCTTGATTTATTATGGCTGAAATGAAACGATAAAAGACAATATTTCAATGTTTATAAGCCCGATCGACGTATCTACTGTGGGAAAGAAGCGATAAAAACGTAGACGTTTAGACGAGTAACACAAGATACGAGTAGCACGAGTAAATTTGACACACAGGTGTTTGTATTATAGGTACCTGGAGTTTGCGGTGTTTCGATTTGGCAGTTCTTCTAGTTTAGACCAACCAACGCCGCTTGAACGTGCCCCGAAATTTTAGAAATAGAGGAATTACGCATCCACTATGAATGCTTCACGTGCAGACCTAATTATCACTTATATGGACTTATAAAATAACTAATTGATACAGCAGTGAGTTGCAAAATAAAATTAGATTCCGCCTTTAAGTTAAGTGTGCGTTCAGTTGTCTGATATTCGATATACATAACAGGAACTTTCCAAAATGTTGATTATTGTTAATAGATTTTTAGTTTTAACCTTTAATATGCAACTTTGGCGTCGGCGCCGGAGGACCAAGCGAATTGCTATGCTTGACAGGATTGTTGTGTTTCTGATATAGTAGTACAAATTAGTAGTCATCCTCTAGAATAATGTAAACAAGTGAGTTCAAGTCTTTCTTTAGACCGACATCAACATTGAACTCATATTCTGGGTCTTGCGGAATAAAAGCAGAAATGGCGTGTTCAGTGCTGGGAAATAAATCACGTCAAAACTGTGTTAGGAGTTATCACTGCTGACTGCATTAGAAACGGCGACATCAGATGACAAGTGGACCATGACCAAGCTTATTAAGCAAAATCAACCAAAGTTGTGCTTCTGAGGATGAGGATGAGGGTCAACTGAAAAGAATCACTGACAATGCCACAAAGGTTTTTTTTTTTCTTACAACAATCTTCCACAGTCAAGTGAGACTCCTTCGTCTGAGTTGAGAATGTTACTTACCCTTTATTTTGTTTGAGTGAAAAATCAAGGTATCTATCTGGTATTTTATTAGTAATATATTGTACTATGAATTTACACGTAAAATGGCTTACACGATTTCTATTATGTATAATAGAAATTGCAACTACAATATGTATAAATATTTTTGTATTATTTGCAATCACTCTCATCTCGAATTAACGGTGGTGAGGAGGCTAATACGTACATTTTTTTCATATTTGCCCTCATTTTAAGCTTTGTAATGTTTCTATATTTTTAGGCACTGAGTTTCTTTGCTGCTTGCAGCGTATGTGCACAACATGTGGCGTAAAATATTTGTGGTTGCATATGTGATGTTCTTCTGGTACTGTACGAATAGATATCTTCTGTTTTCTTGAGTTTCAGTCCGGGCTTTATAGATTTATTTTGTATCTTATGGATCAATAACATTTATTTTAAGGGTTATGTTCCCAAAGATATCATGCGTATACACTTGCGTGGTTGCTCATATCTATATACTCCATCTTTGGGGAATCAATGAATATGTTATCAGAAAATAACTTATTGTTTACCTTCAACACTAGTATTAATTTAGAACAGTAGTGTAAACAAAAAGCCTATTGAAACTTAGCAATTGATTTATGTTACATTGGCACCGGTAACGACAAATAGAAACTAATATTCATCTAAAAGATATGCAAAATAGGAATGGGTAAAAATATTACACACTCTTGCTAATCTTGCATCGTATAACCATACTTTTGATGTTTCTAGGTACGTTGTATGACTATCTTTGAACTACGTTCTTCTCTATTTTATAGCATTCGCTAAAAAAAGGAATACAGCAAACGAGCAACAATGATAGGAGTTACATTAGAAAAATGAGAAAAATATGATACCTTGAAGTAAAAATTACTGATGTGAATACACAAATGTGTAGTAAAAATAATTCGTATGAGTATACACTAAAAGGTTAGCAATGGCGATGTAATTTTTATACTACTTTCTTTTTATTATTACTTTATCATACGGAGTATGATGAGGTATTATAATTTATTGAGGTTTTAGCGGAAATAGGTCTTTTTGGGTCCCCTGATCATTTTTGACCAAGGTACAAAAAAATGTCTGTGTGTGTGTA
This sequence comes from Melinopterus prodromus, assembly GCA_964023965.1. Taxonomy (NCBI): domain Eukaryota; kingdom Metazoa; phylum Arthropoda; class Insecta; order Coleoptera; family Scarabaeidae; genus Melinopterus; species Melinopterus prodromus. Next base: position 18,798,595 of record OZ030390.1, on the reverse strand, counting down.
TGTGTCAATGTATGTGTGTGAGTACGCGATTTTTGTGACGACGATTCCGGAGAGAGGTATCTGGACGAAAGTTCATATTTAGAAGTTTTATGACCAAACTTAGAGCTGAAAAGCGTTTGGTTCAAAAGAGTCCAAAAGAACGGGATGTTTCCTGTAGGCATTTTTCAAGTATTTTGCAAATAAGCTGACATTTCTGTAATTTCGCCAAAATAGTTAAATAATAAATTAAAGTTGAGAAAATTATGTATAATTTATGTCCGATATTTTTTGGTAAAATTAATAGTTTAGCTGTATGAGCAAATTCTTTTTGAACGAGATCGTATCTGCATTGGAACTTAGTTAGTCTGGATTTCGACAATTAATTTCATTCTGACAGTAGGTAGTGTCAACGCTGGCTTTTTGACAATAGCTACTGTCAATATTATCAATCAAAATATCTGTCAAATCCTGGCCACTTGTTTTATTTTAATGCAGACACGATCGATCTCGATGAAATAGAATCTCATGCTGCCAAACAATTAATTTTATATACTGAATGATAAAGTCATGTGTCTGGCCACATCAGATTTTGTAAGTTGGTATTAGCTACTAACAGATGATAATCTTATGTCGAAACTAGCACCAAAGTAAAACAAATAATTTGCTATAAAAATCATGTGACTTTTTATTCCACTTGCTGAATTCTACCACATTGCACGATACTATACTTTTCAACAATTCCCAAAATTTTCAAAAAGTGAAATTATTGTAATAAAAATAAACACTAAATGCAGTTGTGAAACATTTATTGGGTTAACGGAGTCAGGCTTGTAAACACACATAAAACTAATGTTGCCTAAAACTCTTAAGTCTGAAGCACTTTTCTTGATTTTAATATATTTGTAATCCCAAGTATCATCATACACCAATTTAAAATAAAAATAGGCTGCTTTACCGTACCAAGAAAGATGGTGGGTATTTTAAATGCACAATAAACGTGTCGTCCTCGCACGCCAATATAATTTTCATCGATTTTATATCGCTTTAAAATTTCTTCCGCTTTGACAGCACAACCAATTAATAGGTCATTAGACTCGTAAACTCACGCGGGTATTTAACTCCATATAAATAAAGCGCACACACCAATAAAAGTTAATTTACAAAGTTGTAACACTGCGTTTATGTTGCCACAGAATTCGTTGTCAAACCGGAAACCTTTCATTATTAGTAATAAGTTTCACTAAAGACGTGCGCAAGTGCAGCATCTTGCACACTTTTGCATGCCCACCGTGTAATCATGCGTACATAATAAAATACAATGTAAATAGTTTATCTTCCGTAATGTTTTCTTATTACAGTTGCGCTCTACGGCGAGCTCTTTAACCATTTACGCTTCCTTATGCTTGGTATGGATCTAGTTTGCCAGCGACCTGCACGTCACGTGCTTCACGTCTCTTTTTTATGATTGTATGGCCATGTTCAGCGGCGTTTTATGGCTTTAATATTCCACACTGGTATCGCGCGGAGGATATTAGATTAGACAGGAACGTAAGTAAGGAGCTGCATTGTCTGATGTATGAACTGGATGGAGGTAAATGCAAAAACTACTCGCGGCAAGAACGAGGATGCCTGTACTAGAAGACCACAACCTGAAACATGATGTATCTTCGTTGAGCAAGTTAAACAGAAGCGGAAATGGATCAGCACGTTCGAACGACCTGCTGGCCGCTGGTTAGTCCTGGTAAGGAAGCACGAGTGAACGCCACTCATTTTCCGTCAACTGGTGCAGAAGTTCTTAACCGTTTTTAATGGCCGCTCGTTATTTTTTTTCTTCGGTGCTCTATTTGGGAAATGCGAATGGATATTAAATTGCTCTGAAGTGGTGATGAGGCGTTGCTTTTAAGGAAACGCTTGGAAAATTGTGGTTTAATTATTTTGAATGAGAGAGAAGTATGTATTTTGGTATTTTTTTTTGTTATTGGCTGTTATGCCTTGTTACGTCCTGTCATTGATGACTACAACATAAATGCAATATTTAGGCACTACTATCAGAGTAAATTCAAATATCTTCTTAAACTTTTATTGTAGTTTTAAATTACAAACCTCTTTTTTTGGGTATTTAGATTGAATTTGGTATTCAAGAACTTTCGAATTTTCTTTTTTCAATTTTGAATATGTTCCTGATTTGTAAAGAATGCCATGAAGATTGTGGCAGAACAATAGCGTCAGCGACACTTACTGGTATTAACAAAATACTAGCATAACCCTCAGTATTCTCTGAACATTTCCTTTCCTTATTTGCGTATAGGTGTAACTTTAGTTACTCCAGAGATACAGGTTGAGCCATGTGATTCAAATAATTAGTAAAAGCCCTGTGACCTTTAACTCTCTTCATGACATTTAATAAATTTCAGGAGAAACATTTTGTTTTTAAAAGATATGTCCAATCATATCACACACAACCCAGATTCCCTATATTGTTTATAAATTACCACCAACAACTCAGTGGTATTGAATAATAAAGTTAGAATTTAATTTTTTTTCTTTAATACATTGAAAACGTTATTTATCTGTAGCTATATTTAAATTTAAAACACATGCTCATATTTTTATATTGTGGGACATCTGCCTAGAAAATTGACCATTTATTTATATTTATAACAAAATTAAATATTCAACCAATGCAGTTAATGCAAAGCCCATTATAACCACAATATCACTTAAGAATAATTTGACAAAACATTATGCAAACGAAACGAAAAACAAAAACAAAATTGGAGTATACAAATATTTTAGTTTTATCGATTCCTCCATTGTAGTCTGTTAAATTATGATTGAGGAATAAAAACTCGTTGGTTTTTGTCAGACTAATTAATATATTTTAAATTATTTCACACGATCGATTTCGGTCTGCGACCATCATCAGGTGTGTGGCTGAAAAAATGATGTGGCCAGGCAGATGACTTTATCATACGAAATATAAAATTAATAGTTGTGCTGCATGAGACTCTATTTGATTGAGATACATCGTGTCTGCATTAAAATGAAACTAGTTAGCCAGGATTTGACAGCTATTTTGATAGTCAATAGTATCAATAGTAGGTTTTGTCAAAGCATCAGCATTTGACACTACCTACTGTCATCAGAATAATAGTTATTTATCTCACAAGTGCCGAAAGTACGGAATAGCGCGACGAGCGGTGATGCGGCGCGTCACAGATGGCGGACCGTCGCCGTAGCATGTGAGCGAGGCGCGCTATGTAGTTTTCGGCAGGAGTGACATCAACGTTGTGTTGCTTCTTGAGAAATACGCATTTAAAAAAATCTAAAATGGTTATATTTCTGTATAGGAAGTGTTAGGTTGATACCACTTCTACGAAACGTCAAGTTTAAAAAGCTAATTCAAATTCTGACAGATTTATATATATATTTTTTTACTTGTTTATTTTACGTCGGTCTAGTTCCGCAACTTAGGCCAATCACCGACGCTGAGGGCAGGCTACACACACACAGGAATTTTGTCCTACTGAAGGAATTCTAACCTCCAGTGAGAGTTCTTTAACGTGCACGTCCCACGTTCCATAGCGGTTCTCCAACCTCTTGCCTCTGATGAAATCACCTGTTTTCGAGTGTGACAGCCATAGACATTTCTGTGGCGACAGCACAAAAAAATATGTATCAAATTCAGGCTACTATGTAGTTTTATATCAATGCAGATGCGACCGATCTCGATCAAATAGAATTTGCTCTTGAAGCTAAACTATTAATTTTACCAAAAAATATCATAGGCATAAATTATTATATAAATGTCCTCAATTTTTTTTTTTTTCGACGCGATTACAATACTTCATCATACTGCGTATGATAAAGTAACAACACAATGATAAGCTTTTCAGAAATAGATTGAGGAACCACATCCTTTTTGCAAAACACAGTATACAATAACAACAATAAAAATGTATAAAATTAAATAAAATAAAAAGAAAAACGTACATGTTACAGAGCTTTGTCCTACGGTTTTGTTTTTATTTCATTTAATTTTATACATTATTTCTTCGTGTTATTTTATACTGTGTTTTCAAAAACGATGTAGTTCGTCGATCTATTTCTGAAAAGTTAACAATTGTGTTGTTTTTAGTTTCAACTTTACGCCTGATGATGGTCGCAGACCGAAATAGATCGTGTGAAATAATTTACAATATATTATTGCTTTACTTTAATTTTTACATTTACGTAGTACTACTATTGTACTGTTGGCTCTGTGGCAATTGGAAAATATTATTTATTTTATGTATTTTTATTATGCTTTGGTATAACTTGGTTCTACCAGATATAGAATTATTAAATTGAATAAACTAACTGATAATTTGGGAACTATGTAAAATTTCAACAACCATGATGTTCTGTGTATGGGTTTCATTCTTTACATGACTAGGTAACTACCTTGTATACTACCGCAGACGTCACAAACTTCCATCGTCGATAACATTCGATAGATACACCGCACGAAAAAAATTTTCAGACAAAACATTTTCTTTATTTAGCGTAAAATCATAATTTGATAAAAAAAGTTGGGTATACTCATTTAATAATATTAATTTTACCTCATTTACACCGATTGCAGCGCCATCTGCAAATGAAACTGATAGCGCCACCTCCTTTCCCCCTTTGCGTCCTACAAGTTTATTTAAGACACTTTTGTCGTACCATGCACATTTCTCGAGATATTCTCAAGTTAAAACGACCACCCGGTATGTATCTATGCATTATACAGGTGTACCGTTTCGTGTCTCGAATAATTATCGGGGGGTATATATTTGTAACATTCCATATCATTTAATTAAAGATAAAACAGTTACTAACCAACATTTTGTTACATTTTACAAGAATTAATTATAGTCAAGAAGGTGATCAATAAGTGTTCTAAGTTCTCGAAAATCCATTAGTTATCTAGAAAATATTATTATATTTGTTGGTATTCCTTCTTAAAGTCAGATTTTCGTAAATAGTTTAGATGCTAATTAATGACTTTTACCTTTAACCCGACGATATAATATTTAGAATATTAAGAATATAATTTTCCGTTCGGTATTTTTACTTCAGAGATCATCAAGATGTTTATAATCCCAGAGCTATTTGATTATTTGGGTACAGGATAATTTTCTGGAATCAATGGTCTAGGTTTTGATGTTAGGATGTAGTGTTGGAGTTCTTCCTAGACAGGCATATATTTTGTTATTCGTGTGCAATGTATTGTGCATAGATCGTTTTCCAGGAGTAATATGTCGGTATATCTTCAGCCGGAGATATAAAAAAGAACTAGCATACATCCCAATAAGATTTATATACTAGAAAGAGGAACACCTAGTTTCTATTGATATAACATCACACCTTGAAGAATAAGAGTTTTATCATCGTTCTCATGTCCCTAAATGAAAAATTAACAAATATAGCATTTTCACAAAGCATTGCAACTTTATTCATGCCAAGAAATATAACTGCTGTGAAAACGAACAGAAGTTTTTTTTTTCTGTGGGTGCAAAAGTTTGATGACCACTGGTCGAGTTCTACCACGGACGGTCCGACTGCTCTTTCGCTTTGATTGCCTATATCGGCCGGTCGATCGCCGCGCTCCGGCCATATCGGCGACATATCGGTCTCTGATGGGAATACATACGGTCATAGATCATACGGCAAGTGGAAGCCGCCGCCGACATCGTCCGCATCGTCCATAACAGACGACGACGACGGCCACGAAGACGAAGATACGGAATGGAATTGTGAAATCCTCGCCGCCGCTCAGTTGGTAGAACTGAGCGCGGATTTATGGACGACGCTGAATTATTTCAACTGAGGACTTTACTTTCATTTCGCAAAGTGCTTTATTGCTTCTCGACTAATGAAAATACATTAATTTCTCGTACGGTATGGGATCAGAGGCAGTGGAGATGTACTCTCGCCATATTTGTTGTTGACGGACCTGAAATGGGATGAGTTACTTTGCGGCAATTAAAAACTGCGCATCCTTCTTCTATATACGTGCTCGGGCCTTTATTTATGGCGCTTCTATGGATTCCGGGCGCTTTTTTCTCGGGGATTCGCGTTAAAGCTGGCAATTCCGAGTCTGAACCGAGAATCAAAGTTTAATTAATTGTTGTTTTGCTCGATCTACGAGGTAATTAACTTAAGCGGATAATGGAAAATCTAATTGTCTTAACTGCAGTTATTCTTTTTCATCGGCAACCTATTGGCATTTATAAGTACGATTATGTACTTAGCACAGATATACAATTTACTACATCTATACTTTCTACCGCCAAAATTAGTCATGTATTTATCTATTTTATCGAAACGTCTGTAAGGTATTTAATTGTACCAAATTCTTCTTATTTCTAATATTGGCATTATTGTTCTCCATTTGTGTATATGACCCAGCCAATTCAGTTGTCGTTCTTCAGTTACTCTTCTTAGTTACTCATTAGTTGCTGTCTGATTCCCCTCTATCCGCTCTATCCAGTTATTTCCTCAGAAATTTTGACAAATCTGATTTCCAAGACTGTGATGCTATTTTATTCAGAATTTCAACAATCATCTAAAATGAATTTTTGTGGATTTTCATAACTATTACTAGTAAAATTTTCCCGTAAAAACGCCTATTTTGGATCCTGCATTTTTATATAGCAAAATACTTTGCATTTGAAGTACCAAGGTGGCTTGTTTGGTAAATAATTTATTATATTTAAGAATTTAATATATTGTTGTGTCCCATTTTTGGCAAAGGACAAAAATTAAAATCAGGACGTACCGGTATCTCAATAATCGTCAATATTACAAAGTTGGTAAATAAGTTTTGTTTTAGTAGTAAAGAAACACATTTTGCTCCCATTTTTCCAAATATTGTTTACTGAGTAGGACTTGACGAAATTAATTCATTATTTAAAATTAATTCTAGTTAGCATAGTCGCTTAATTATTAATCAGACTGATTTATTAATTATTTCAATTCTTCTCTTGTATTATTTTCATTTGGTTCACTGATAGATTTTATTTAGTGTATACAGTGAGCGCGTAAAGAACGGAAACATGACAAAATCTCAAGAACGGTTTGCTATATATAACAAAACATTATTACTTTTTCTACTGCAACTACTCTAGTTGGATTAAAGGAGGATTCTCTACCATTGTCAAGAACACACTGTTTTAACTTTGGCTTATTTTTTTGGTTGTTGATATTTTTTGTTATGAATTTTTTCTTTGTTAATTTTTAGACCTAAGTAATAATGGGTTTTGTTAATAACTAGATGCTTTTGATATAACACGGTAACATTGAATAGACAATGGAAGACTGAAACAGAACATGTCAAAATATACAGGGTATTATATTCCAAAGCGCTAGTAACGCCAGTGACTTCACATGGTTGCAAAATACTTAATTCCAACATTTCGTTAAATTCGGTCGGGCCGTTCCGGTGATTTTGTCAATTTTATTTCATAACTTTGAATTGTCTTTTTCTAGAAAATTTTCTTATATAAGGCTGTAATAAATTCACCATTGGGAAAATTAAAAGATCTATCAAATTCATTAAAAAATATATTGGGTTGGTGTCATCTAAAAAAATGTTAACAACAATTGAAAGTAATAAAATTAATTTGATATCATAAGGTGTATTTTGATAATTATAAATCGGTGTGTTTGAGGATTTTTTAAAATAGCAAACCGTTCTTGAGATTTCCATACTTTACGCGGTCACTGTATAATAGATGTCCAATATGTCCATGGTCACTTTGTATGTCCTCTGACCATGTATGGGGCAGGAACCATAAGGCAGGGGAAGGACATTTTTAAGCAAAGTTAGGAATAACCAAAGACAATGTATTTTAGATCTAATCAATTATCAGGACCATTATGTCACTTCTAACAGGATATAGATAGCAAACCCCAATTATTAAGTAAATTATAACAAATTGTAACTTCTGAGGGGAGAAGCGACAGTCACTGTATAACCTATTGATCAATGGGATCCTTTGAACGATTTGCGATATGGTTGTTAACAACTTTACGTAAAACAGGCCCAGCTCCCAGTTTTATATATGCGACTGTAAAATATATTTACAGTAATATTGGATAAAGTATATTAATTTGAAGTTATTCGATGATATGACATGAGTAGGTATGAGTAGTTCCGGAAATAATATACGATTGCTTAGGTTGCTTAGTATGTCGTGTTATTGTAAGGTATAGCAAAAAAATGTATTGCAAAAACATGGGTAAAGAGACCTCGTATTGTAGAATCACCCATTTACATTTTTCTAGTCATTATACTATTTTGAAATTTATCGAGGTATGAGATGAGACACACACTCAAGTATTGCTTTTTAATTGTTAATTAATTGGTTTATTTCGAACATCAACAGTGTTCCAACAACAACAAGAAATGGCGGTCACTGTAACTGAAGCGCAATTACTTAACCACAAGACGCATAGAAGTACTTTTTTTTAAACACGTCATTTAAAAAGAGCACTAGGTATTTAGAATATACTGTATTAGAATTGTCCCAAAAGTAATTACTACAAAGTGTTTCGGCACATCATATTACTTTTCTTCTATGCGTCTTGTGGTTGAAGATTTGAGTCTTACCGATAAAAGATCAGGTTAGTTATTTAAATTCAAAGAGCGCCTCCGCCATTTTGGTGAATAATCAATAATATTTTCAGCTGAATAAATAAGTTCTAATAACTTTATATTGTGCCTGATTAGAGAAAAACATGTCTGTCTATATGTTCCTATCTGTCCCCATCTTTTAGAATTTTTACATCTCCCAACACTTGCATGTTAATTACTCAATTAACGTTTTTTTTTTAAGATAACAGGTGCCAACGACCAGTGCCTCTTCTTCCACTATCATCTCCCTTCATTCCAGTCTTTTTCGCTCTCCTCGCGTCGGCTCGCGCTCTGATAAGAAACCGTAGCGACCGCTGCGCCGAGAAAAACGTCGCATTAGAAATTTGCGACGCGTCACGTCTTCAGCAGAAGACCCGCGGGCCCGCCGCACTGCCCGTCAATAGAAAGCCCCACTAACGACGTTTTTTCTATTCCGACCTCATCGCGGACATATCGTTACGTATACACATGGGAGCTGCGTAATATGCGGCACGTTCACCGGCGACCGAACAAGATCAATAAAGTGTAGTCGGAAGTATCGTTCATTTGCAGATTTCAAGAAAAGCGGCGTACCGCCGTTCGAAAAAAAGCCACCAAATGGTTCATTTATTTGCCCGGTAGATCTATAAAAAGCAACGGAGGGCATGCGATAACAAGGAGGCGCACTTGTTGGTGTTGCTTGCCGAGGCTTGCTGGATCCTGGGTTCGGTCCCGTGGAGATTGGTGCGCCAACGAGGAACGGTGTTGTCTCCTGTGGACAATCCGCTACGGCTGTGCTCTTTGAACTAGCGCACAAGCCGCACCGCTGACAGCCGCCGACCGCTAACAACCGCAATAAAGCTTTAGCATTTGCTGCACGTGGACGCGTCAACGGCTCTCTCGGACACTTTTTATGGACACACTCCGGCTTAATATAGCGAAACGCATCAGTCATACAATGCCTGGTGATCTATATTAATGCCTTGGTGGCTCCTTCGGTGCGAATGTAGGTCAAGTGCTGTGTCGTTTTTTAGGAGAGGTTATCGTCGAAACGATTTCAGGCTTATCAGTAAAAGATAAATCATCGATATCGTAGATTACTAGGTTTGCGTATTAATATTGATTCAAACAGCGAATATCGTTGCTATTTCAGGTCAAGACGCTGGATTACTCTCACTTATTCGACGTCAATATCGTAAGTAAGTCAAAAGCTTTGCCATGAATTCCATTAAGATGTTCTTCTGTCATACATTAAGGAAAATATGAAAATAACTAATATTTAAAGACTAGTTTTTCAATCTCATTTTATACCATCATATGATAACTCATATAACCCTAACCATGTGCTGTTTGTAAATGTCGGGTCCCTACTTGGTACACTTTCAGACATACCTTCAGGTCCATACCCAAGTATTGCTGCTATTGCCACGCTGCATACTCTTCAAATATTTCACATTTATTTCTTAACTCCTACACACACACTTACACCTGACAGAGTTGAGCCAGGTATTTTTACTTTATCATACGCAGTAACGTAAAGTATTGTAATCATGCCGAAAAAAAAAATTGAGATTTTAGCGGAAATAGGTCTTTTTGGGTCCCCTGAACATTTTTGACCAAGGTACAAAAAAATGTCTGTGTGTGTGTGTGTGTGTATGTGTGTGTGTGTGTGTGTGTGCGTATGTGTGTAAACGATTTTTGTGGCGACGATTCCGGAGAAACTACTTAAGGTATCGGGACGAAAGTTCATATTTAGAAGTTTTATGACGAAACTTAGAGCTGAAAGGCTTTTGGTTCAAAAGGGTCCAAAGGAACTGGTAGTGTATTCTAAGCCTTTTTCGAGGATTTTGCAGATGAGCCGCCATTTCTGTAATTTCGTCAAAATAGTTAAATAATAAATTAAAGCAGAGGAAATTTTGAATAATTTATGCCCATGACATTTTTTGGTAACATTAATAGTTTAGCTGCAAGAGCAAATTCTATTTGATCGAGATCGGTCGCATCTGCATTGATATGAAACTACAGAGTAGCCAGGATTTTGACAAATATTTTTTTTTGTGCTGTCACCACAGAAATGTCTATGGCTGTCACCACGCTGTCACACTCGGAGAACCGCTATGGAACGTCATGTCAGTGTCATGAACGAATATAAATCTGTCAGAATTTGAATAGCTTTTTAAACTTCACATTTCGTAGAGGTATCTACCTAACATTTTCTATACCGAAATATAACCATTTTTGAATTTTTTTAAAAATACGTATTTCTCAAAAAGCGTTGATGTCACTCCTGCCGAAAACTACATAGCGCGACTCGCTCACATGCGACGACGACGCTCCGCCATCGGTGACGCGCCGCATCACCGCTCGTTGTGCTATTCCGTACTTTCGGCTCTTGTGAGATAAACAACTATTATTCTGATGACAGTAGGTAGTGTCAAATGCTGATACTTTGACAATACCTTCGATTGATACTATTGACTATCAAAATATCTGTCAAATCCTGGCTAACTAGTTTAATTTTAATGCAGACACGATTTAACTCAGTCAAATAGATTCTCATGCAGCTAAACTATTAATTCTATATATTGTATGATAAAGTCATGTGCCTGGCCACATCAGATTTTTTTAACATTAGCAAACGTGTAAAGTTCACTATAGCGTATATTTTTAATGCACAAACTTGAACATGCATATGTAGATTGAAAATTATATCTGCATATTCGATTTAAACGGCACCTTAAAGTCCATTTTACTGACATATCAGCAGTAATACAAATAGTATGATAAAACAAATAAACACAGAATATATTGTTTTCTGCTTAATAACAAATAATAAAGCAAACCCAAGACGTAACACAGGAACAGAAACATCATTATCGTATAAAACGAGCATTTAAAACACGTAAAGTGAGATTATTCCCCCAGAAATTACGACTTATTGAAGGTGACGCCAAATATTCACCGCAAGTTGTCAAAAATGACAATGAAGTTTAAGTCTATAATAACATTCGATGAAAATAAATGAGTGAATTAGTAAACAAATATTTTTATTGTTGGTTTTCCTAAATTTGTAAATACCAACTAAATTTTACCTTTTTAATTTTCAACCTTTCTGAACAACCAGTTTTGGTATTAATGAAGTTAATATGCTAATTATAAAGCATCCGATTTATTTCAGAAATGGTCCAGTAATTAGAGACATTATACAGGTATTTTGGTGCAAAGGGTTGGTTTTCTTTTTTTAGTTTGGTAGGTGTGTGGGCTTGGACGTTAAGTATGACAACAAGTTTTGATTGAAAAAATGGCGCCCAAAACCATTTAACTTCATTCTCATACTCATACTTTGCATGTTACACGACCGAACACTAAAACGGTTTTCTTTTCTATTTTCGCAAAGTAGTCTGAGCAAACTTTACCCCACAAAACTTACAACAAAAAAACGTTTTCCTCAACATCCTTAAAAAATGGAGTTAAAAAATGGAGTTAGATAAATGGGTTTGGTCGCAAACTTGGACTCCCAAATTTGAACTCCTAAAATTTTCCGAAAATTTCCACTTCTTTGACATACAAAATTTCTAAACTCATAATTAATTAAGCCATTAAGGAATATTTTAACATTCACATCAAAATTTTAATTCATCTGTCGCCAACGCTTCACAGTATCGCCGACATTTATGTTTTTCAATTATGTGAAATGAACTCATTATACAGATCACTCATAAAAGATAAAATTTACTAAACTTAACACGTTATGTAATTACATAATTAAATCAATTGTGATAACTATTATGCATAACCGTGGAGCAAAAAAAACTAAATTATTGGATTAATATGCCTGGGCTGCCATTAGTTGCCTATCACGCTAATAAGAAATGCTTAAAATATTAACTTGATCAAAAAATATTACCTGCCTTCGAAACTTAACAAACGTAACAGATGTCAAAAAGAACAAATAGAAAAAGTTCGAATGCTATATCGAATAATTTCATCAAACAAATCTATTTAAATATTTTACCAAAATTTCAAAAACAATTATTTTGCCTTTGTAACAAAATTTAGAACAATTTATGATAGAAAAATAGTATTATCCGGTCAAATTATTAAATTTATTATTACCAGGCATGTTGATCCATCAATTTTGACGTATTTCAATAGACCCACTAATTTCACAAAAAAATCATCTAGCAGGAAATAATAAACGATAATTGCTATTATAATCCTAAGTCATCTGGATTAAAGTTGACTTCATAAAGCTACATCGGCATCTCAACACAACACCCTAATAATTCTTCCAATACAGCCTCTCGAAAATTATGATGCTACGTTCACCTGATCGCTGACAAATTGACGATGCGGTCTCTTAAACATTCAGGAACAGAGCGCTGCTCTTCTAGGAATGTAATCATCCACACTGATCTTTTATTATAACTTATCCACGAGGTTGACCATACACACAAAAGCATATAAATTTGGAGTGGATGGGATAAACCATTACAGCCGAGTCCGTAAATATAAGAACGGAACTCGACTCGGACATAAATAATCGTACGAATTCGGGCGCGGTACGCCGTTTGATAAAATTTAAATACCTCGTGGACAACTCTTTTTTCGTAGACAAAATGGACACATTCCGCTCGCTACGAGAAAATTTGAACGGTATTTGAAACTCGTCGGTCGCCGCATCTCGCCACAGTTCCATAAATTAGTAAGATTTACTACGGTGTATCGACGATAGTATTATATTAGGGAATGGCCGAATGGGACCTATTATAATCTGATAATTATAATATATGACTCGCATCTGGGATTTATATTGTCTGTTTTAGTTTATCTTCTGTTAATTGGATATGTGGTCAGAATACTGTGCAGATAAATTAGACAGAACTGACAAAGTTCTTCCTTTTTCTAGAAATTAATAGAATAAGATTATTTAGTGTTCATTTTAGTTTCCTTTCACGGAATATGTCACAAAATTTGTACGAAAACCATTCGAAAACACGTATGTTTTGGTGGCATGTCGTTTACATAATGTGGAAAAAACTATTTTGTTTTGTGATTATCTCTGAACGTATCAGTTATTTGGAAAATATGTACAAAATTGGCTGTATGTAGGTTATGTTCATTTATCCTACAACTAACCGTTTGTAATATACAGGGTCTCTCACTACTAGCTGCCATTAGATGTATATGGAGAACCAAATGAAATGAGAGATTGAAAATTTGCGGACTTATATTGTTGGACATGATTGCCTCAACTAAAATATTTAGAGTTTTCGGTTACTTCCGGTAACACCGGAAATGGTGTCAACTTTTATATTTCAAATGGAACATCCTGTATTGTATGGCATTTTTAAAATCTTCATTAAATTTTAGATCAATTTTATGTTACATTCCCTATACCTTACATGTGTCATTTTTGAGATATTAATTTTTTTCATTAACAAATGGAAGCAGCACTGTTACTTTCAATTACTTATAAATTTACCCTGTTACTGTTGGAAAAAAGTTGTCTGACAAAATTGTTGTAAGGGTAACATGTTCTTCTAAAAGTCATACAGGGTGTTCGAATTATAAGATCAAAGTTGAATTTGACAAAAGTACGTTGCCAATTTCCCCTAAACATGCTTCAATTATTTTCAACATTATATTGTTGGTGGCGTCACTGACAGTTAGCAGATAACCTATAGAAACAAACTCGAACACTATCTTTCATGTTCATCTTATCAATTACTGGGTCCTCATAAAATTCGTCTTTAACAGTACCTAAATGACCATTGGCGTCAAGTCGAGGGCACGCGTGAAATATTTGTATGGCCCATTAAGCGCAAACCACCGTTCGTCGAACATTTCGTTAAGCAAGTCTCTACTGCAACAGTTGTGTGCCCTGGGGCACCGTCCATTTGAAACCACCCAATTTTTGAGGATCCGGTAATTGATATGGAGAACATGAAAGATAGAGTGCCAGCTGCTTTCAATGGGTGATGTGCTAACTCTATCAGGGACGCCACCAACAATAATATGTAAAATAATTGAAGCATGTTTAGAGGAAAGCGGCCACGTTTTTGAACAGTTATTTTAATTTACTTAACGATTTTGTTTTATTTAAAATTGTGTTTAATTGTAGGCTTATAATTTTAGAAATACAAAATTAGTTATAATGAAATATGAAGTAAAACACTTGTTCAATAAAATTCTGGTTGTTCAAAATTGTTCAGTTGTTTTCAAACGCAATCTAGATTTGGCATTGTTTGTAATTCTCACTGTCATGTTTAATAATAATCGATTTCAGTAGGTACAAGTACACTTTAGGTATAGGACATTGTACACAAGTTAATTTAAATTTTCCATAGAATTCAAAAAAGCATTCATACGTTAGGGTTGCCATTTAAAAAAGTCGTCTTTTAGTGCTTTTCTCGAATTCAACTTTGATCTTATAATTTGAACACCCTGTATAGCTTTTAGAAGAACTCTGCGGGTGTTCGATAACATGTCACCTTCACGACAATTTTGCCACATAATTTTTTTCGAACAGTCACAGGGAATAATTTCATTTTTTAATGAAAAAAAAATATCTAAAAATTACACATGTTAGGTATAGGGAATATAACATAAAATTGATTTAAGATTTAATAAAGATTTAAAAAGTGCAATAAAATAAAAGGTGTTCTATTTAAATTATAAAAGTTGACACCATTTCCGGTGTAACCGGTGATCGTGTCCGACAATATAAGTCTACAAATTTCCAATCTCTTATTTCATTTGGTTCTCCATATATTTCTAATGGCGGCTCATCGTGGGAGACCTGGTATAGGTGTCTGAATGTAGTCATGAAGAATATTCATCATGAACTATAAATATACTGGATTTCTACACGTTGCATTATTTTGTTGTAAAGAATAATTCAAAATGTCTTATCGCCGTTACAGTTAGTCTGGGAAATGTCAATTAGCAGATTAAAGTTTGTATGGTATTATTTGTTTGATTACATATCTGAAGATCACTCAGACGCCTATATTTTATGGCAAGGATAGAAAAAGACACAATATTTGTATAAATTTTTTTTTGTAAACGAACAAAAACTTTACAAAAACTGATAATTTCTGAATGGAAACTGTTATCGGACTTATCATACAAGTAGTTTTTTAAATATGTTTTCGAAACGAGCACACACGAAACATTCTGAAAATGTTTAAAATTATCATTTACATGCCGATTTACTGTTTTTATTTGTCATCATAAGTTTACATATCCATATTGAATATGTCTGAACAACTGAAACTATGCTGATATTCGCTAAAAATAAATACCAACATATCCGCTATTCACATCACTGTTTCACCTGTTAACTTTAACGATATTCAATTGGCAACTTATACGAACGTATATCTGAACGATTTCAAAAGGGAACTAAGGCCATTTACTTTAGTAGTACACAATCCTTAGAACACTACAATTACCTCTTTCCGCATCCTGTTAACATTCGAAAACATACTCAGTTCCTTGTTCAAACTAGTTAGCCATAAAAAATCGATAGCTCTGCTGGAAGTCGGTCCAAATAAAGGCATGGTAGCGGTAGAAACGACATGGAAAAATTGAATAACTCCATAACATTTCGTCCAAATGTATAAAAGCGTTCCGCTGCTCCCCAAAGAATACATCGCACATTATACGATTTACTCTTTGTGGAATCGAGAAATTGTATTTAGAAGTTCAGACATCAAAGGAAAGTTGTCCGTGTAAGCAGGGCGGTTGGTGATATTGATCACCACGAGCCGCACGGTATCAGTGCCGTGCAAATTTGGGATCAATTTGTACTGCAATGGTGAAGAGGGACAATTTACATATAAACGACATCAGTTTTGTGAAAGCCAGTAATGTAAGGTCAAAAATATAAATACAAGATATCGAGTTGCTGATAGTGCATACATACTTGTTTTTCATTCCGAAAATTTTCGATTCGTTTATTGCATTATCAGATTTGTTTAATAATTTATTGTCTATTACTGCATTCCATTGAAGAGAGACATATCTATTACCTAATCTATATTAGGCCCTGTTCCTAACCGATTTGGTCAAAATCCTGGTTATGTTTATATATCTATATGTTATAATACATAAGTCTAATTACTTAATTTGATACCGCTATTTGAAATTGAAATAAAAGCAAAACAATATACTTTTTCTCTGTTCCTTTGACACTGGAAGATTTTTTAGATTTAGCTTAAAAGACAATAGTTATTATCGAATATTATCGAACTAAGTCCAAATAGTTAACACCTTGTTTTATTGTCTGGATGCAACAACTTTTTTTTTTTAAAATACCTAAACAATATTTATCTAGATAATGGTGAGCTATTAAACATATGTTTGTATAAATCTTTATGCTTAGAATAACCGTTTGGTTTTAACGCAAGCATACGCATCTCTGACTAGTCTAACATGTCTTTTTGTATCTTTTTTAAATGTTATTGCAGTTTCTGATTAAGATTTTTATCCTAATCAATTTGAGAACAACATATATTAGGCTATTATCCATGGCGTATCCAGATCAAAACGGAAGGGGGGTTTCTATATTTAACTTGCTGTATGGTCATGGAGACTAGAATTTTATTGAGGCAGAGCGGGACATAAGCAGGGGTTGGGTAATAATTAAAACCAAATACTTGCGTAAATGTCTAAAATCGGCGCATTCTAGGATTTTTTAAAAATATTTGTATTATCGATATTATTTAGAGTTGGGTCTGATCAACAGCTATAATTTTGCGTTGATGGGA
The DNA here is from genome assembly GCA_964023965.1 of Melinopterus prodromus. NCBI lineage: Eukaryota > Metazoa > Arthropoda > Insecta > Coleoptera > Scarabaeidae > Melinopterus > Melinopterus prodromus. Next base: position 18,781,201 of record OZ030390.1, on the reverse strand, counting down.
TGTTGATGAAAATATATCAAATTATTTTACACCAATAATAAATTGTAGACGTTCTTCGTTATATATTTATTTCAATTAGATACATTTTTGCAATATATTTTTTTGAAGAAAATTGTAATTTTTATGTCTTTTGCGGTAGACCTATTTTTTTAAAATTGAGAACTGTTTTTGTGATATATTAGGTTCATAAAGACAAATATTTTTTCGTCAACTTTTTGAAATTTTATTTAAAAAATGTCTTCACCTTATTTGTATCTTTAATTAGCTTTTATCAATCTTTTAAATAATCCACGTAGTAAAATAAAACTCTTTTCCTTACCATAGACACCAGAAATAAATATATTGTTGCCTCTAATGAAGTAACTTATTTATTTTAATTATACAAAATATCGCCCCAGTGTAAGATTGTCTATTAGGGGAACACCTAAATGCACCTAAATTTTGTGGTGGAGGTATGACGAAAGACTAAAAAATATTTTAAGTTCCAAGGAAGTGGTAAACAAATGTTCTAGTTCGCTGGCTTTGAATAATACAACAAAATATATCAAGTTGAGAAGTACGGTCTAAAAAACAGAAAATCGTTTTGTCAGATTCCATTACAGATTAAAAACAAAACAAGCTGAAAATGTTAAAAAGTGTACAAAAAAAAGTTAAAATGATTCTACACATTATCCCTGCAATTTTAATTTGGTTTTAATCTATGATAGGATAACGATAAAAATAAGTCAATAAATTGTTTGTTCATAGGTATAATATTGCAACCGTAGATTTTCTTCAACTAAATATACCAATAAGACTGACAGAAAAATTATGCTAGCAACACTGAGAAATTTATTTACCTCTGACTGCTTTCTATTTCATAAACACTATCAAAGCAGAGCAGTGAAATGAAAACGGAGTCGGCTGTGTTTTTGTGAGATAAGAAAAAACAGTGTGGAAATTACAAAAAAAAACACGATGTTACTATTTTTTAAATTACTAACATGAATTATTAAAACTTAAATTGCTAAATTGTACAAATTAGCTTAATTAAATTAGTTTAATTAAAAATTGTAAACCATATTCTTGGAATACTGTATGTGTATTATTACAGTTATGTTAAGTTATTTTTGCAAATTTTACCTTAATGCTACACCTGGCTTTTCAGCGAAATGATCGCCACGTATAGAAGGAACGTGAAGTTTATGGTCATTCGGAGAGTATTGAATTGCCCATTGAAGGGCACTTGTGAACAATATATTATTAAAACTATTCTATAAACAAACATACCGTACTCACAATGATAACTAGCAAATGATGAGTTTTAAAGTTATTTTCTGGTGATAGAAAATAATATAAATAATAATAATAAATATAACTAGTGTCCATATGATTTTATAAAGATAAACCTTAATTAAGTAGTAAACAAAATTCTTCTAGTATAGCGTTAAACATAAATCCACAAAGATTAAGTTCAACAATCCCGTATCTTACAATAAATAGCTAACGGATGTTATAAACCTACCAAATAATGAACGACCTTCGTGAATTCCTAAAAGTTGAACGATCCAATAAGAATAATTAATATCTAAATCAATTCAAATTCCTTAAATAATTTGGACTTAAGTCAGGAATCCGACAATTTTAAGTTTCGTAATCGTAAGTTTCCGCAATGAATCATCGCTAGTCGCGTTCTCAATTACTTAGGCAGCAATAAAAGCATCTGTCACGTGTGTACATACGTGTATATACGTTAAAGTGGAAACAATATTAAGTGTGGGTTATAAATAAGCGAAGGCCTCGCCTCTGACAGAATAATATATAAATTGCATCTATGTAACAAAATACGACGCATAAACTGTCTCGACGTTTACCTTGCTCTGGTCTAAATCTGATAAATTTCTGCATTTCAAATATATCGCATTGCAATGCGCTCGCCGGTTGATTTATTTAGCCAGATTGCGAAGCTGCCCGCCTCTCTCGGGAACAACCACACACGCAGTTCTCTCTGATTTCCTTTTACAGCTCTTCAGCGACTTATTTACATTATCGCATCGGGATATTTACACAACTTTTAACGGAGCGATTATAAATCATCACATTTTTTAAAATTGTTCTCATTAGCATTTAATAATCTGTCCAATATGGCATTGTTCTTGCGAGTCGTGCAATACACACGTCAACAGAATGCATGCAGTAGGTAGATATAGGATGTTCTAGAAATAACGGCTAACCTTGTAGGAGTATATCCGCCAAGGACAGACAAGCAATAATAATGAATTAACAATTAATATTATATTTATATTTCAAAGTTTTATTTATAGAAATTTTACTAATTTGACTAGCCGTCTAAGCCGTTTTACACTACATAATTCTTGCGCGTGAAGTTGTTTAGCAACTGAAATCTGCAAACAGAATATTCTTCTATTTTTGGACAATTTTGTTTAAGATTAAGATGTTGTTCTACTTGCTGACTGCACAAATTGCGCAATAAGTTGTGTAATGTAAATTGTGTTATTTTATCACGAATGTAAGTTAGACCATAGGTTATTTGTCAAAACATGTTTATTACGTGCTTGGGTATTTGCTCCTTCTAAGTTTGCCGTTATTTCCGGAGGACTGTGTATTTTAAAAATATCATTAATATTTTTCTTAACAAGGCACCATGCTTCTTCTGGTGTTTGTTTTTCTCGTCATCTTTTTTATGCGAATGCGAGTCTTTTCGAATGGGGATATCACCGGTTACCCTCTGATACATATCTATGAGCAAGTTTGCTTGTTGCTAAGAACAATAACGCACGCGCCGCGCCCATAGCTTTCCATCAAACGTATGGGAACGTATGGGCATGGTGCGTGTGTTATTATTGTTCTTAGCAACAAGCAACTTGCTGATAGATACGTACCAAACAGAGGGCAACCGGTGATATACACACTCCATTCGAAAAGTCTCGCATTCGGTTCAACAAGATGACGAGAGTATACTCCCAGGCCTGCTAATAACGGAAATAATTGAACTTACCCCCACAGAAATTTCGCGAAGCGTTTTAAAATTCCCGCCACACGCCATCTATCGGAGTGGCAGCATACGCCTGTATGTTCAATGTTCATGTTGTATCTCGGTAGTTTTATTTATGTGAATGATTTAGGTGAATAGCCGGATGAAATATTTCTTGTTGTCGTTGTGTGTATTAATGTTTTTTTGCGTTAAATACGAATCCGAGCTCAAAAGTTTTCAAACACATGTTTTGGAGTAAACTATGTAAAAATATCATGCCGTCTGGAAATGGGTGTGTGCACCCACGCAATTACTTCATAAAGTAGTTTTTGCACAGCTTTTTTAACTCCGACTCTTAGCTCTAAAAACAAATTTTCAATTTCAATGCTGTGATAGTCAATTAGTTCTCAATGTTGACTATTAATAAAAGTCCCCTTGATCCTTGTAGATTTTGATCCCTACAAATCTGCAAGGATCAAGGAGGCTTTTATTAATATTCAACATTGATTTATTAGTTCTCATTTATTATTTAGTCCATGATAACAAGCAGCTAGGTCGTGAGTCGCATTCAACGCAATCAAATCTATTATCCTTATAGTTACTCATATTTTCGTAATTTTAAATTGTCTTTTTATCCAACATTTTTTGATTCAACATTTTATGCCATCATGAAACAAAAAAATCTGATGTGGCCAGGCACATGACTTTATCATACAATATATAGGTACAATTAATAGTTTAGCTACATGAGAATCTATTTGCTTGATATCAGTCGTGTCTGCATTAAAATAAAACTAGTTTGCCAGGATTTGACAGATAAATAATTAAATAAATAAGTAATTTCTTTATTAACAAAATAATATTAAATGCAACAAAATAATATTTATATTTAGGGCGGAGATCAGCACACTTGTTTCCAAATTGTCTTGCTCTTCCACTCAACCCCTTACGCAAACTAGAACTAAGACATAGTTGTATCAATAATATAACAATAATTCCGAGAACTTATCAAAACAAAAACAAAAAAATTACTCTAGAGTCTAATTACACGTAATTGCAGCAAATCCAACTCATCAAAACATCGCACAAAAATAAAAATTAAAACAGCCTCCGATGTGCGCTCAATGCCAAAAGTCCCCCCTGTTGAGAAAACAGATAAACCTTCGCCTTTCCCCCAAAACTGGTTAACGATAATTTTTTCGTATCTTCCCTGAGATCCAGTGTATATGTGACTGACCTGGTAAGAGAATGACCGTTTATACAGCTCAGCGCGATGGGGAGGTGGAGCAAAGAAACCCCTGAATCTTAAATTAAGGTTATGGACATCCGTTCTACAGCGTACCTTCCGCATGAGGTATTGTGGGATCCTCTTGGATAGCAACTTATGATATAATATTGCTGCATGAAACACCCTAGTGTTATCCATGTTTAACCACCCCAAGTCGCCCAGCCCATTCGATACATGATCATACCTCCTCAAACCAAAAACAAACAGAACACATGCAGTTTGGACACGCTGAACACGCTGCCTATCCGACGCCGGCAGGCAATGACCGTACGACCGTACACGGTATCACAATATGAAATCTTTTTACAATTGACAGTAGATATAGTGAGATATTGTCAAAACATCAGCATTTGACACTACCTGTTCTGTCATTAGACCGAAAATTTTAAAAATCCTGGCTACTATGTAATTTCATATCAATGCAGATACGACCGATTTCGATCAAATAGAATTTGCTCTTGAAGCTAAACTATTAATTTTACCAAAAAATGTCATAGGCATAAATTATTCAAAATTTCCTCTTCTTTAAGTTATTATTTAACTATTTTGTCGAAATTACAGAAATGGTGGCTCATTTGCAAAATCTTTCAAAAAGGCTTCGAATAAACTACCAGTTCCCTTGGACCCTTTTGAACCAAAAGCTTTTCAGCTCTAAGTTTGGTCAGAAAACTTCTAAATATGAACTTTCGTCCCGATACCTTTAGTAGTTTCTCCGGAATCGTCGCCACAAAAATCGTTTACACACAGACATACATACACACACACACACACAGACATTTTTTTGTACCTTGGTCAAAAATGTTCAGGGGACCCAAAAAGGCCTATTTCCGCTAAAATCTCAATTTTTTTTTTTCGGCATGATTACAATACTTTATCTTACTGCGTATGATAAAGTAAAAATCAAAACAAAAACAAAAAAATTACTCTAGAGTCTAATTACACGTAATTGCAGCAAATCCAACTCATCAAAACATCGCACAAAAATAAAAATTAAAACAGCCTCCGATGTGCGCTCAATGCCAAAAGTCCCCCCTGTTGAGAAAACAGATAAACCTTCGCCTTTCCCCCAAAACTGGTTAACGATAATTTTTTCGTATCTTCCCTGAGATCCAGTGTATATGTGACTGACCTGGTAAGAGAATGACCGTTTATACAGCTCAGCGCGATGGGGAGGTGGAGCAAAGAAACCCCTGAATCTTAAATTAAGGTTATGGACATCCGTTCTACAGCGTACCTTCCGCATGAGGTATTGTGGGATCCTCTTGGATAGCAACTTATGATATAATATTGCTGCATGAAACACCCTAGTGTTATCCATGTTTAACCACCCCAAGTCGCCCAGCCCATTCGATACATGATCATACCTCCTCAAACCAAAAACAAACAGAACACATGCAGTTTGGACACGCTGAACACGCTGCCTATCCGACGCCGGCAGGCAATGACCGTACGACCGTACACGGTATCACAATATGAAATCTTTTTACAATTGACAGTAGATATAGTGAGATATTGTCAAAACATCAGCATTTGACACTACCTGTTCTGTCATTAGACCGAAAATTTTAAAAATCCTGGCTACTATGTAATTTCATATCAATGCAGATACGACCGATTTCGATCAAATAGAATTTGCTCTTGAAGCTAAACTATTAATTTTACCAAAAAATGTCATAGGCATAAATTATTCAAAATTTCCTCTTCTTTAAGTTATTATTTAACTATTTTGTCGAAATTACAGAAATGGTGGCTCATTTGCAAAATCTTTCAAAAAGGCTTCGAATAAACTACCAGTTCCCTTGGACCCTTTTGAACCAAAAGCTTTTCAGCTCTAAGTTTGGTCAGAAAACTTCTAAATATGAACTTTCGTCCCGATACCTTTAGTAGTTTCTCCGGAATCGTCGCCACAAAAATCGTTTACACACAGACATACATACACACACACACACACAGACATTTTTTTGTACCTTGGTCAAAAATGTTCAGGGGACCCAAAAAGGCCTATTTCCGCTAAAATCTCAATTTTTTTTTTTCGGCATGATTACAATACTTTATCTTACTGCGTATGATAAAGTAAAAATCAAAACAAAAACAAAAAAATTACTCTAGAGTCTAATTACACGTAATTGCAGCAAATCCAACTCATCAAAACATCGCACAAAAATAAAAATTAAAACAGCCTCCGATGTGCGCTCAATGCCAAAAGTCCCCCCTGTTGAGAAAACAGATAAACCTTCGCCTTTCCCCCAAAACTGGTTAACGATAATTTTTTCGTATCTTCCCTGAGATCCAGTGTATATGTGACTGACCTGGTAAGAGAATGACCGTTTATACAGCTCAGCGCGATGGGGAGGTGGAGCAAAGAAACCCCTGAATCTTAAATTAAGGTTATGGACATCCGTTCTACAGCGTACCTTCCGCATGAGGTATTGTGGGATCCTCTTGGATAGCAACTTATGATATAATATTGCTGCATGAAACACCCTAGTGTTATCCATGTTTAACCACCCCAAGTCGCCCAGCCCATTCGATACATGATCATACCTCCTCAAACCAAAAACAAACAGAACACATGCAGTTTGGACACGCTGAACACGCTGCCTATCCGACGCCGGCAGGCAATGACCGTACGACCGTACACGGTATCACAATATGAAATCTTTTTACAATTGACAGTAGATATAGTGAGATATTGTCAAAACATCAGCATTTGACACTACCTGTTCTGTCATTAGACCGAAAATTTTAAAAATCCTGGCTACTATGTAATTTCATATCAATGCAGATACGACCGATTTCGATCAAATAGAATTTGCTCTTGAAGCTAAACTATTAATTTTACCAAAAAATGTCATAGGCATAAATTATTCAAAATTTCCTCTTCTTTAAGTTATTATTTAACTATTTTGTCGAAATTACAGAAATGGTGGCTCATTTGCAAAATCTTTCAAAAAGGCTTCGAATAAACTACCAGTTCCCTTGGACCCTTTTGAACCAAAAGCTTTTCAGCTCTAAGTTTGGTCAGAAAACTTCTAAATATGAACTTTCGTCCCGATACCTTTAGTAGTTTCTCCGGAATCGTCGCCACAAAAATCGTTTACACACAGACATACATACACACACACACACACAGACATTTTTTTGTACCTTGGTCAAAAATGTTCAGGGGACCCAAAAAGGCCTATTTCCGCTAAAATCTCAATTTTTTTTTTCGGCATGATTACAATACTTTATCTTACTGCGTATGATAAAGTAAAAATCTGATGTGGCCAGGCACATGACTTTATCATACAATATATAAAATTAATAGTTTAGCTGCATGAGAATCTATTTTATTGAGATAAATCGTAGGTATTGTCAAAGCATCAGCACTTGACACTACCTACACTACGTCATTAGAATAATAGTTATTTATGTCACAAGTGCCGAAAGTACGGAATAGCGCGGCGACCGGTGATGCGGCGCGTCACCGAAGGCGAAGCGTCGCCGTCGCATGTGAGCGAGTCGCGCTATGTAGTTTTCGGCAGGAGTGACATCAACGTTTTTTGTGTTGCTTTTTGAGAAATACGTACTTACAAAAAATTAAAAATGGTTATATTTCTGGATAGGAAATGTTAGGTTGATACCACTTCTACGAAACGTCAAGTTTAAAAAGCTAAATCAAATTCTGACAGATTTATATTCGTTCATGACACTGTAGATGTCACATCCGTACCAACATACTAAAACGTAACTATACTCATCGCTATACTTTATTTACAATTTTCTCAATTATCGTTTTTACAATTAGATAACAACGGGTTGATATTTCTTATCAACAAACAATCAAATTGGCGATCTTATTTTATTTGAATTTTGTATTTTCGACTTTGCCGCAGTAGAGCGGCAACGTTCCATAGCGGTTCTCCAACCTCTGATGAAATCAGCTGTTTTCGAGTGTGACAGCCATAGACATTTCTGTGGTGACAGCACAAAAAAATATTTGTCAAATCCAGGCTACTTTGAAGTTTCATATCAATGCAGATGCGACCGATCTCGATCAAATAGAATTTGCTCTTAAAGCTAAACTATTAATTTTACCAAAAAATATCATAGGCATAAATTGTTCAAAATTTCCTCTACTTTAATTTATTATTTAACTATTTTGTCGAAATTACAGAAATGGCGGCTCATTTGCAAAATCTTTCAAAAAGGCTTTGAATAAACTACCAGTTCCTTTGGACCCCTTTCAACCAAAAGCTTTTCAGCTCTAAGTTTGGTAACAAAACTTCTAAATATGAAGTTTCGTTCCGATACCTTTAGTAGTTTCTCCGGAATCGTCGCCACAAAAATCGTTTACACACAGACATACATACGCACAGACACACACACACACACACACACAGACATTTTTTTGTACCTTGGTCAAAAATGTTCAGGGGACCCAAAAAGACCTATTTCCGCTAAAATCTCAATTTTTTTTTTCGGCATGATTACAATACTTTAGCATACTGCGTATGATAAAGTAAAAATAAATAAATGATTTCTGTATAGTAAATGCTAGGACGGTACCACTTTGACGAAACGTCAAGTTTAAAGGTGCATTCCGATTGGTAGGTAATGGTAGCTAATGGCGGTGGTAGAATACGAAATTATAGTATTTCTTACATATCGTGATAATGGCACATATTAGTTTGCATGTACATAAACATGAGTCACTAGCAATTTTCTATTGGAAATACTATAACGGCGTCTGCTACCACTGCCATTATCACTAATGAAAACGCACCTTAAAAAGGTAATTCAAATTCTGACAGATTTATATTTGTTCATGACACATCCCTACCAACATACTAAAATAAAACTACACTCATCGCTATACTTTATTTATAATTTTCTCAATTTATCGTTTTTAGAATTAGATATAAAGACGGGTTGATATTTCTTATCAACAAACAATCAAATTGGTGATCTTATTTTATTTGAAATTTGTATTTTATAATTTGCCGCACTACAGCGGTAACGTTCCATAGCGGTTCTCCAACCTCGCCAACCTCCGATGAGATCAGCTGTTTTCGAATGTGACAACACACAAAAATATTTGTCAAAATCCTGGCTACTATGTAATTTCATATCAATGCAGATGCGACCGATCTCGATCAAATAGAATTTGCTCTTGAAGCTAAACTATTAATTTTACCAAAAAATGTCATAGGCATAAATTATTCAAAATTTCCGCTACTGTAATTTATTATTTATCTATTTTGACGAAATTACAGAAATGACGAAAATCGTTGAAAATTGCTAAGAGTAAATAGCCAGTTCCTTTGGACCATTTTGAACCAAAAGCTTTTCAGCTCTAAGTTTGGCCATAAAACTACTAAATACGCACTTTCGTCCCGATACCTTTAGTAGTTTCTCCGGAATCGTCGTCACAAAAATCGTTTACACACGCACACACACACACACACACACACACACACACAGACATTTTTTTGTACCTTGGTCAAAAATGTTCAGGGGACCCATAAAGACCTATTTCCGCTAAAATCCCAATTTTTTTTTTCGGCATGATTACAATACTTTACATACTGCGTATGATAAAGTAAAAACATTCCATGAACATCCCAGTCAATCCTTTTAAAATACATCCAATACATGCTATAATGGTAAAACCCATTAGAAGGCATTAAAAGCAGAAAACAGAAAATAAATTGAAAGATGACCATCCGTTAAACCACAATAATTAGTTATAAATTCCAGAAAAGGGCTTATTGCCTTCATCCTCAAGCAATCCAGTTACTGCCCACACACAAATTCGATAATCCAACCAACAATACTAAAACCAGCAATTACTAGAAATATCCGATGATAATTCCAATTCAGAACCTAGATCTCATTTTAATGTGAGAAGAAGAACCCGTTAAACTACCAGCCCACTCTGCGTCACGCTGGTATTCTATTTCATTCCTCGGCTCGCTCCAGCGTTTATCGTAAAGTGCACAGACTGATTATACGACCGATATTATTAATACCCGTTGTGATTTAGGAGGTATAAACTTTTTAATAATTTGCTTAAGGCTTCACGTTGGCGATCGGCCGAAGGCGTCGTCGGTATCGCTCCGAGCAGATATTAAATGGACGTTTATAAAACCACTAATTGAATTTCGCAAATTTATCGGTGACATTAAGTGAGTCTCGAGACCAGAAGATTTTACCCGTCGGGCTCTATTCGGGCCTCTCGTTATGTATCCGATCCTACTCTCTCTTCTCTGATCTCCTTCTGATCATATTCCAACGACCTTATACCATAAGCTTCTGTTTTAAGCCTACTTAACGTAAACGACCACTTAATACCATAGTGAAGATCATATGCAGTTACGCCATGTCTTTTTTTTTAGTGAATTGTAATAGTAGATGAATCGCTATAAATCTACCTACTTTAAATTGGCTGTTACTGAAAATCTATTCCATAGTGAGGGTGCAACGCATGTTGGCGCAGTAACACGTTTCCAGCTCTAGAAATTTTAAAGTTGGATAAAGTTTCGAACAGTAAATTCGAACCAGCCTTTGCAATTTCTACTCGCAGATATAAAACCTATAAAACTGTGTTTTGCAAATTTTTGACAACTATGAATTGAATTATTATTTATGAACTATGAAATATGAGGAGTATAAATAGGAATATGTTTTTATGTCGATGTCGATATATTCTATATAGTATGTGGCGTGGTGGGAACCGATTTTTGTCAAACAAGCAATGACTCCTTCAGAACGTCCTACACCAATGGACACATTTTCTCTTAAGGGCCATGCCCATTTTGAAAAAAATAATCCTGTTTTGTTGTCCAATCAAGAAGTCTATCTTTAACTTCTATCCACTGGAGCTTTTGATAATGGATCTTCTGGAAACCATTTTCTTCTTATAACTATTGTTGTTTTAGTTTTCTTCTTCGACAAGTGCCCTAAATGAACGAGCGCGCGAAGATGTCTTATAAAACGAGTATAATGAACTATATTTTTCTACTTTGCGCTCGTTATAAACTTGTGAAAACACTAGATCACAAACTTTTAGTAATTTTTAGTATTCCAATATTGATGATATTGACGTCGGTCGTGTCAAATAAGGCTGACACAATCGCTATTGGCTTGCCTCAATCGTATTTGCAAATGTTACCACAACTACCAACTGTTAAAGATAAAACTACTCTAGACTGTAAAATCACAACCGCAATTTTTGAAATTTATGTAAAATTAATGTAGCAATGTAGAGAAATAGTATACACTGTGGGCCAAAAAAAACGGTGCAAATGTTCAATTACTTCTATTTCCAAAGATTTTAAGTAAATTAAAACAAGCATTTCTTTGAAGGACTAATCGCTTATGTTGTGAGGATTGAAAACATACCATATTTGCAATTCCACTTCTTCTTTTTCAGTAAAAACAGCAAAAACCGATGTTTCAAAATTTCACCCTGTATGCAAAAAAATCACCCTGTATTCGATGCAATAAAATCTCTGCTGTCCCTTTTGACCAAATGAAAAAAAAATCATTACCTGCTAATTTTATTACAGCTTGCATTTCACATTAAATTGACACGATGTTATCAGAAATGTTGCATAGCCTAACACAAAGCAACATAACTGTGGATTGAAACGTCCTGTTATTGCGAATATGGTACGGTTTCAATCTTCACACTACAGGCAATTCGTTTTTAAAAGAAATATTTGAATTGACAAAATATTATAGGAAATACGAGTGATCAAAAATTTGTACCGTTTTCTTGGCCCACCGTGTATAACACTCGTTTTATAAGACATATTGGCGCACTCCAATTCCATTTGGGCACTCCTTGCTACGCTCGTCGTGCCCAAAACAACTCGTGCGCCAATTTTTGTCCTATAAAACGTATATATTATAATATACTATTCTAATTTCCATCATTAATTTTATATAAAAAAAGAAAATATTAGTTACTATATTGCGCTAAATTAGAATCTAGCATATTTTGCGGGTACCATGTGTTAGTACTGTAAGTAACTGACATCTTCATATAATAATAACGATAATACATAATATAAGCTGCACACAACCAGACCTAAGACAAAACAGAAGCGACGTACAAAAAAGAATACGGTATCAGCACGACTAGAATTGTGCCCAAAATGTTACCGAAAACTTGTACGTTTCATAAACTAAGAAATCCTCAACACTTTAGATCGACTATAGGTTGTTACTCTATGCTCTATACTCTATTTATTGCGCATATTCAATACCGCAGCAGTAATCGAAATAACTCCTTATTTAGGGTAAATTGTACCAACTAGTAAATTCGTACGCGTTCCAATAAACGATGTTGCATATGTTTTAGCCACTTGATTTCTCGCTGTGTTGCATGGTGCATGGTGTTGTATGGTTTAATTTCGTCCTATTCTATATTCTATCACATCACCTTATTGTTGTGCAAGGGATAAACATTTTCCATAATCACGCTTTTTTGTATCATTGACGCTTTTATTCTCAAAAAGTAAGTCCAACTCAATATTTCCGTCTTCATACTTGAGTTCTAAAAAGAAAAAAACAACCTATCGGAATCAGTTGTCAATTACCAGGCATTTCTTTTTGTTGGTCACTGAAATGAATCTAATTTAATGTGGCAACCCTTCCCACAAAATAATTCTACTGTATATTAAAAAGTAAAGAGTACAACATTACAACAGTAGTAATCAATTTCAAACTCACATTATCGACATTTGTGGTGCTATTTTTCCCGTTCGTTGGCATTGCTAGGAAACAATTTTAGCACTAATTCTAAAACAACTGGTGTCATTATTTGGCTTTTTTAATGCATGCCCAACAGTATTTCATGGTTTATTTGATATGTTCGTTGTTATGTTAATTATTACTTTTATCTACGACTCACCTATAATAAGTTCATTGCATACGTATCTATGTCTATATAATCCCCATCATTATACGCGCCAATGATTATAATGACACTAGCGTTGTATAATAATGACAGTTCGTTCAAATAATGACCTCATTATTTGAACGAACTGTCATCTTTAAACATTATAGCTAGTGTCAAAGTCTGTCAAAACCAACGTGGATGACAGTTATGTGACAGTTCGCCTCGCCATCATTGACAAGTACATTTAAAATATTTGATATAAAATGGAATTTATGAGTTGTAGATAAAACGTCGTATTTAACTGGCACATAACGGATATAAATCGCTCGCATGATTACACGCTCGCCTACGGCTCGCGTGTAAACTTCATGCTCGCGATTTATATCCATAATTATGTGCTCGTCAAATAATATACTATTATTTCAATATTTATTTTACTGTAAATAATGCATCTATGCATCATCATAACAGATTTTTTCACGATATAGTTCCTCACTTACATCAGTCGTCGTGCGATGGAATATACCTATTCGGGCATCTCCTTCTCTCCGGATCTATCAGTCTATTTCTTCGCTGATCTCCTTTTGGTCATCTTAAATCGGTAACATAGTTTTTGCACGATTTCAGGCTCACGGCGACGCGCGTATTTTATCTAGGAATGCTTCTGGGAGATGTGGAGGACGTGTGTGTGGTCCGTGGTCAGTGGCGTAACCGCGGGGGAGCTTGATTGCCTCTAATATATTTGTATTCGTGGCTGCATTTAGAGATATTTGAATCCGGGTCCAGTCCCGCTGCGAGTAATCCACGGAATTAATAACGATAATTAGACGCGTTCGAAGCGATCCGAACACTGGATATATTTACATTTCCACTGATATAATTACGGCTCGTGCATTGATGGGTATATAAGTCGTGTGTTGTAAAATAAAATTGCCTCCCTATGGTGATATTATTGTGTTCGGGATTATAAAATGGAACCGTTGTGTTAAATTTAATTTAAAACAAAGCAATTTGGAATAATAAATAATTGTTTCTCTTTTTTAATTACTGCATAATGTCGGTCTTGATCGGACCTGTTTATTTCTATGAAGGTTGCATATTATCATTAGTAAAGAACAGATTTCTGGAATTCATTTATTAGTAATTAATAATTATAGTATTGGATTGAACATATAATCTTAAATATGTGTTTTTATGTAAGTTTATATTCATTGATCTTGATATCGACATGCTGTTTCTTGCAGTACCATTAAATCTGCGAAGAAAAGGAATTAAAATTTCTACAAAGGTGAACAATACAGGAACTGAGAAATTTTGCGTTAGAAATTGATGATGATTGCCGAAACCTGACAGTTTTCGACAAACAATTTTAGTCACACAATATTACCTAGGAATGTATGTAGGTAATGTAGGTAATAATATTTATTAAAATTAAGATTTTTATGATTTTTTATGTTGTCACAAAATCAGAACTAAATAATGTCAATAGTCTAAGTAAGTCAGTATTGAAAAAGCAAAAAAGCATGCAGAAATACAAAACTGTAATTAACCCTTTACATAAAACAAAAAAGATTTATCCAACAATAGTTTCTTTAGGCAGACTTTATACTTTTGGTTTGCATTTGGAATATCATTACAAATTTTCATTACAACCAAACAATAAACAACCTAAACTAAGAATTAATAAGTAAGTCATAATTTTTCCCAAGTGCCGAGGGTGCCAAGTAGGGGTTCCAATCCCGGGTTCCCGAAAAAGCTATATAAATCTAAATTATGTTCTTATTTTTTTGTTAATTGGCGAAATGTGCGCAATAATCTACAATAAATCAATTGAGGTGTTATTTTTAAGTGTGAACTTCAGTCTATAAAATAACAGCACCATTTCTGATTAAATTAAGTATCAAGCATAAAATGTTCATTTACACCAACATGTTGCTAAATGCTTTTCATCTTGCTGAAGTCTAATTAGTTTCTATACCCCCAACAAAAAACAACAGTCTGTATTTAAAACAGAAAAAATAGACATGAAATGTATAAAAATATTTTTAAAAAATAGTTGCGGATTTCTTTATCTGTATTCAATAATGTCATACAGAATATAAAATTAGTAAATAGGTTGTAAAATACTGGTAATAAAATAGCTAATAAAAAATCAATTTTTATAGGGCTATTTGAACTATATTTTTAGGCTATTTAAAATATCTGATATACGTATATGTATTATTAATTTTCTCATCACAAGAAATTGAATATTTAAATATCCTAACTCCTTATTCATTTAAGAAGTTGCACTGAATAATACATCAATTTTGAACAAGAAATAGCTGCTTTACTTGAAAACGTTCATAACTAGGTCTTAAAGTCATTATACCTGTCTATTTTTAGTAAACAATAATTGCTTTATTTAAAATGCAACCATTAGTCTACCTGCATAATAAACATCCATGAAGTATGAATTCCAAAGTTTATAATTTTATTTTAAAGAAGAAAACAAAAATTTGTCAAATTGTTTTATTGGCATTAATATGAAACATTAAGAAATTTTACACTATCAGAACAATGCAAAACAGTGCAACAGCAAGTTATTATATAATACAGTTTTAATTTTGTTTATTATTGATGTCAATAAGCACACTATGATACTTTTTACCCTTTAAACCGATAATTTTGGTTTTCTACTTGTAAGGTAAAATTTCAGAAACGTTGATTAAGTTTCGGGGTAAAAGTAAAAAAAAAGTAAAATCAGTATATTGTCTGGGATTGGAAGCCCTAGTATCAATCTATTTAATTTGCCTAAATATTAATTAATTATGTACAACCGGTATTATACACTGCTCAACAAAATTAGTGGTACAATTCTTTTCAAGGGTGATTTTCCTGTTGAATTATTCTCTAGACTTTCAATGAAAAATACGTCGATACCAAACTTCTTTTATAGATGCTATGATCGAGAAATTCTGAAAATAAATTGTAACCACAACGGAAATCCATGATCTAATTAGCTGTTGTGTTATACCCAATAAGAACTTGATACCTTCGTTTGTCTTAATTTAAGAAATCATGTAGATTAAGAAGGTAGTATAATTCTATTGGGCAATGAAATTAGCACAAATATCAATTTATGTTAATTCCACTTTACGTATTTTTGTTTGTTTCGAAATAACTCATCTCAACGGATGGAAAGATCATAACGTTCCATGACAACAGGCATTAAACCATAATCCACACAATATATTACAGATTATTCTATACCATTAGCATTTGAAGATGCAATTCCACGACCGCAGATTACTTAGCTTCAAGTACAGCGCCCATTCATTATCCGGCCTCTGGGTAGAGCAAGACTCTTGCACATTACCGTCCATCGCTATTTATTTAAGCCCGATACCCTTTACCGGTCTGCATATTGAGAACACGAATTCTTTTTCTCACACATCCATCTCGGGCGGCTCAACCTCTCTTGGCATTAACAAGACCTATCGCAATACTTTACCTACGCACAGCGCAATCAATCCTCTAATCAATTCTTTGTTCAGAAGTGGCGACCGATTTCGCTGCGAGCGAAATCTATGCCCATAACGAAAACAGCAGAATGTGCAGGTGAGGAGACGATGAAAGCATACATCACAAACTTCATTAAGTGAATCAATGATTAATTAAGCGTATAAGGTTAGTTGTACTTGACGGTTAGTACAATCGCCTCTAATAGCACGTAATATGAAAACAATGGTTTTTTGACAAAACCGTAATTGACTATTATCTGTTTGTTTGAGCTCGAGGCGATGCCTGCTGAAATATGCACGCCTACCTGTCTTTGGCATACTGCATATAGCTTCGCAACTTTCAGTCCTTGCAGGTGGAGATAAAATCAGGTCCTGAAGATGGATTGAAATAACTGTCTACGCCCTGAAAGGCGCGTTTTTATTTTAAGGGGTAGTATACTTATGCTGAAGACACATATTTTCTGGCTTTATTTATGAATTGATGATTGTGAAATTTGAGAGCTCTTGAGAGTTCTTTTGTGGTGCAAAGAAACATTTTTATTCTAACTTTTATGATAAAATGGCGGCTCAGCAGTGCACGTAAAGTAGGTCGATGTTTTAGGCACCCCGCGGCTAGCAGCAAGTCTCCAACGAACGTATTTTAAACAATGTAATTTGTTGTTCATGCTATACACGGGTATATCTACAGGAGTTTACAGGGATAATGAAAAATAAAGATTTTTGTAAATTTGGGAGCACATTGAAAAATGCTTTCATTTGTCGATAAAAATCGTAATTGCTTACCAAAGCCAAAAATCCTATGTAGATTTATAGATAATCTGTCTAAGAACGTACCGCCAACATTTCAAGTCAATCGGGTAAAAATTACTCGAGTTATAGTACTAGCCATTTTTTGAAACATTATTTCGAGAAAACTGCCCACACCACGCTCGCAACACGTGTTCGCAGTTCTATGCCAACGGCTAAAATGGCTTCACAGACAACATGTTCAATATTTGCTTAAAACTACTATCTAACGCCATCTGTACCTCATTTAGAACCTATAAAGTAGTTCCAGGTTCTTGCACAGTATTCTCGCAAGTAAAAAGAGGCGTTTAGGATTGTTTGGAGGTAAAACATAACTTCTACATGACTTTTTATTAAGTTGTCCACACGGCTGCCGAGGTTTTCTGCAGCTTTCCTTTGCTTTGCGACCTAACGTCCCCCCTCCCGAGAAGGTGAAAGTAGTTTTTCCGAACTAGTTGATCATCGCGGTAATGACGGTTCAAACGAGTTCGGTCCTTTTCAAGAGTTGGTGCAGAAGGAGACAGCACGGATGGAAGGTTATAATGGGGATATATTATCAGGAGAAGTTGGAAATGAGAAGACCCTGGGTATCACGAAGAACATTGAAGAACACTACGAGAAGATAGACGATGGATGGCCATGAAGTTGCTTTAACCTGAAGGAATGCAGTCTGGACGACGTTGCTGGAACAGTGTTAATGAGCTTCCTATTAAGGCAAAACTACTCGACAATTGACGAAGAAAAACCTAACTTTATGACCATCCACAGCAGGAACACCTATACAGTTAAAGAGCAAGAGTACCCCACTAATAAAAATTTTTGTTAGTGTTTAGAGAAAAACTACCCACATGTGATATAGGACGTAAAAAGCACATGAAACAAACGGTAAAGACAAGGGTGTCTTAGAAAAAACATTTTTCCAAATCCCGGGTTCGAAATCGCGTCAAAACGATAAATAATTCAAACTAACTTCATAGGTAAAAACCTTTCTATTTATTATGTTCTATTTTGGGAATTCATTTTCATAAAATAACAATGTATACAAAAAAAAATAACGTCGTTATTTAATATTTTATTCCTTTCATATACATTTCAATAAGCAATACAACGTCAGAACACCACTGTAAAAAATTCATATCTCTACAACGCGTATTACCGCTAGGATTCCGAACCTACGGTATGCTTCCGGTAGACTTCATCAATTGAACTCAACAAATCAAATTCTGAAAATAATACAAACAAAATACATAGGACTAATGATACCAGACAGCATGAAATGGGATGCACTTATAAGTAAAAGAAGATCTAAAAACGCTAATGCATTGGCAAGTATTTGTAAAATCAGCTCACACAAAAAATCCATTTACCACGCTTCAGGAGCAAAATTCTGCAGATGAACGACATTGTCCTATTGGCTACTGCATAAGATACAAAACAGACAAATTAAAACAGACCTGACATTACCAACCAACCACGACATTCATAACTTAAATAGAAGAGAGAGACACACAATATGCACCAAAAGGGTAAAAACAACTAGAAATAAAACGAACATCGGACTCTTTCAAGAGATACAACAAGATTCAATGCAAAGCCAAAAAACTTAAGTACAAATGCGTTAAAAAAATGGTCTACATCATGATTCTGAATAAGACCATTTAAGACAAAACAATCTGGAACCCTCGATACCAATGGCCTGAGGACAAATCTCTCCCACTCGAAGGGAAGATACAGGGATGAACCAATGTGGACAAGACGTGATATGATAATATTATGTATGGTATTTAATCCACATTGCTGTGTAAGGAATAGTAGAACAAAAATAAACTTCAAGCTTCAAAAACTGGGAAGACTAACGTAGCAAAAGAAGTAATGAAGTTGAATGCAAAACAATCGCTTTTGGAAAGGAAAAGTGGTTTCTGAGATGATACTGCAAATAAGAACACTAACTAGTTAGCTTATAAGCCAAAAGTAGTAAAGAAGACAGTTGTGCATAATATAATATGACCAATATAATTAGAATGTCTCAAAAAATTATTTATTTTGAAATGCTATTACGTTAATCGTTAACATGCTGACTATAAGACACTTTCAAGGAAAATGTCATAATTTGGCCCAAACTAGAATGTTGACTAAGAATTTGAGTTCTAAACTGTACTCTTTTGAAGTTATGTTAAATCCAACAACAGTTCATGATTCTTTGTAAAGAAGATATTTTATATTTTATATGTTCAAATAATTAATCAGCATAAAATGAACAATTATACCCCAATTTAAGCATTTCTGTGTCTCTTCACATTAAGCATAAAGTACATTGATTTTGGGTATCCGTAAGTATACCAGTTTAGCGACACAGTTCCAGACTTTGGTGAAACAGTGGTTTTAAACATTTCGGCATGAAATCGAGATATTTATTCAAGATGGAATGCGTTGAAACCAAGGCACTATTGTTAGTTAAACAAAATCGTTCATGAAGCAAAAGTAACATAAATAACACGGTATTATTATGCAACTCATGTTCGCGTTATAGATGTGGCGCCCTAACACCTCTAAGGAGATACCAATTATCCGAAAACACACGTTCCCCGGCTCATATCTATGTTATAAAGTGCACTGTCCGTGCGTTAATTCAAAAAATTAATCACGTTTATCTTTCACGTACGGGTATAACACCTTGTTCGCGTGTTCGTCATTTTTAACGTAGAACGGAACACGTAAAACTACTTCTTAGCGGCGGATAATATATAATTCTGTCGGTGGTATTAATAGGCCGTTTAATACACAAGGGTGATAATAGCGATCGGGATCGATTTCAATATACACAGACCGGACGGTGTTCCGTGTATACTTTCGAACGGTAATAGTAGCATTATATAAATGCGGCAATAAGATTTTATTGTAACGATTATTGGCCCGCAATACCACGGTGCTAATGAATATTAACGAATATGTACCACGATATCGGTGCGATATTTTCCAAGTCGTTATTGCGACGTCGTATAAATACCAAATGGAGACGTCCGCTAAGTGAAACTATATTTTGTACACTTAGTTCTAATAAAATTGAAGAAAGTCAATATTTGAAACGATAACAAGTAATATTAGGTAATGTTGGCAATAACCACATGTGCTAGCGCGGTTATACTAGCGGAATTATCTACGGAATAATTTTCTCATTTTGTAATGTGTAATTTTGATAACTGCAGTTCAAGCTTGCTACGAAGCAAACTATAAAACAACCATCCTAATACCGTTTACTGATAGTGTGGGTGAATGGTTTGTATAAAGACTGGAATAATTTTGCCATTCCGATATTGATATGTTATGTTCCGATCAAATAGATCTAATGTAATCTAATATTTAAGGATTTCTCTTGTAGGTACGCGGTCCATGCTTGCAAATATTATTAAACTGTAGGTTAATAATATGGTGATATATTATTAAACTGTTGTCGAAAAGAAATACAACCTCTTCTTTATTTGCTAAAGTTGTGTAATTTAAATTACTCTAGATTACTTATCTCTCTTGTAGTTCTAATTCTCGTTATTTGCTACTGTTTTCCTAAGATATTTCTAACTACTACCTCATCGAAACTCTGCTAACTCAGAATCTCCGATTGCTCATTGATTCTTTTGTTCTACGCTTAATGCTCATAATATTTGATCAATCTATAGGTCCATCCTTCTTAAGTATATTTCCATTTCTCTCAAGAGCATATACATTGTTCCTAAGTCCTAAGTATGAATTTTGGAACATTTGTAAGGAATCTATCCTTTGTTTCTCAAAATTTGTGCGGCACTCTAAAGTCCACTGCGACATGATTATATTTATTGAATCTGAACCCGAAGGAAAAAATCCGGGTGGAGTATAGATTTTACTTTTTTGGTATCAAAAACTAGACAGAGTTCAGAATCTCTGCTTACGTATTCCGTATTCTACTGACACAAAGTATTCTAGACACAGTTTTAGCTTGCTCGATTTTCGTCATTGTAGGCTAGGATATTCATTGACAAGACCGTTGACAAGACAGTTGACAAGACCGTGCCGTGTGCCAGATAGGGAATTAGCAATATATCCGTCTTCCGGATAATTTTACGTCTCACTATTTGTTTATTACTTCTTTTCTTAATTGAAATTGTAATTATTTTAAAGATTATCATTAAAACGACACGGAATAGTATTATAATACAAGTTTTATAAGACAAAAATTGGCGCACGAGTTGTTTTGAACGAGTGCGCCAGTACGTCTTAGAAAAAGTGTGTTAGATACAATTGTTTCTACTTTGCAACATTAATTTTACATAAATTTCTAAAATTGTGGTTGTCATTTTACAATCTGCAGTAGTTTTATATTCAACAGTTGGTAGTCGTGGTAAAATTTACAAATACGATTGAGGCATATAAATACTAAATGATATAAAGAACGTTGGTAACAGCAGGCTGTTCCAGCACAAGCGTTGCGACATACCTGTATCTCATCCGACGTAGTGCCACTAGACACACTACGCATGCGTCAAGTTCGTGGATTACAGTGGCTGGATTGGATCCATAGGCTGCCACAGTGCTGCCACCAGCTGCCTCATGTATAAGGTTATACATGGTTTGTCAAACGTTTGGCGTTAGTGATGCCGAATTTGACAGGCTAACGGCCGCGGTAATACCGACCGCGCACGGTAAGCTACAATAGCGCCATCTATAAGACGGTCCTAATAACTACTGGCTACGCATGCGCAGTTTGATCCCGGGCACCACATCGATAGACAACATGTATATCCCCGTCTCACATTGGCGGTATAGGACAAGCTCCGTATAATCCCTAATACGTATATGGATTTCGGCGAGCCAATAGCGATTACCGATGTCAGCCTTTATAACACTGACGTAAATATCATCAATCTTGGAAAACTAAAAGTTATGAAAAATTTGTGATCTAGTGACTTCATAACCACACCGAAAGCAGCTTTGTTATGAGTTTATAACGAACACAAGTAGAAAAACATCTTTCATTCTATTGAAATTGTGTCGTTATAATAAAACGTAAAAATTCTACTGAATAGACACGAATCAATACGATGCATGATACGATGTGATCAAACACTATGAAACCGCGACTAATTCATGTGGAATGTTTTAAATTTGGTGCCTAATATTCATTATGTTTGCAATCCCTAAAGTCAAAGCATTTCGATTTTTAAAGAATTATTTTAATTAATTAACAATTATAGGCAATATGAATGAGTGTTTTCGTTATCCACTACTTATTTTTATTCCCTACGAACCCTGTAAACAATAAATTTTTTATCTTATCCTTTTTTAGTACCTATTCCCTAAAAAAAGAAGATTCTGGCGGCAAATACGAGGATAAATACATTTTATTTCTTGATTGTAATTAGTGTCAATCATGAACTTATAGACGCACATAACCACGAACTGTAAAATAGAAAAGTCCAAAATACCAATATGTCAATGTTAAATACAATGCCGATGATGTTTGATAGTTGATGTGTAATGATAATGAGTGTATTAATAATGTAAATGCAGGTCACCCTAACCCAGATCTAAATAAGACTAATCAGGTTCAAGCAACTTTTGTCACATGTCACTAGATTGTTACACCAAACCCTGAGCTTCAATATTTCCTTGGAAAAATTTATGTTTTTTTTTAAATAACCGACACAGGACAAAATGTTTCTTTAAATGAAAACAGCAACACTCTCGTTGGTGCTAAACTTCTCTCCACTAAAGATTGCGATAAATTTTTACCTGAATGTTACAATGTTTGGACAAAAAATGTGTTCTGTATAAACCAGCAAATTTTAACCTGCCATTAAAACAAAAATAAACGATGAAACTTAATTTAGAGTTCAAGTCGGTGCAAGTGTTCATGCGCAGGATAACCACCGACGCAATTTATTTCCAAAGGGTAAACGATAATTGCAGCACCATCATTACGCTTATTATATCTGTTACACACATATCTGTATCTGTACATCAAAGCGCAATTATTCGTATTCGAACCATTTGTATATAAATTATATATCGAAAATTATCTTTCTAATAATTTCCTTCTAATCCAATTCACTCGATAAATTGCATTTCACAATTACCACAACATAAACTTGTAAGACAACTTGCTTCCCTCTGAGATTTTTACTTTTTCGGTACATTAATGTCAAATGGACATTAAATCTAATAACAGCATCTACCAGTAATACGTGGTTTAATTACACAAATTACGGGGTAAATAAATAAGCTAAATTACAGCTTTATACGAGCGTAATCTGCGAATGTGTATTTACAGATACTTTTTCCTTGTAAAGCAAATACGGATGTTAATGAAATTACATTTGTAATTGAAACGCTGCTTCTGTGTTAGAAAGTACTTAGAACATGCGGCACCAATCAAAATTATTACATTAATCCGAACCAAATGGAAAGCCGTTAATAACCTTCTGTTAAATCATAAATATACAATTCAAGTAGAAAATAAAGAATTGAATTAGATTGATACCTTTTTCAATCAAGCTGAAGTCTATAATTACTCACCCACTTTAAACTCGACGTATGTGCGCGTTTTCCTGTCGTAATTCGGAGCAACAGGAACTTAATATAAAACGTGAAATTAAAATCCCACATTGAATGAAGCACACTTTGATTACACCGCATCAATCATATTTGATCTAAATACTGTACCCACACATCAAACTCAAGCTTAATAACAGTATCACATGTGATGGACTCGTCTTTTTTATAGCGGCAATTAATTTGATATGTGGTATTACTACATCCATCCAAGGTATGTTTATATATAAAAAAATCTCATCAGTAACACTTAACATTTGGTGGGAATTATTTTTTCTTCAGTTAAAATATACTTGGCAAATATCTTTCAATGGTTTATGGAGTACTTATCGCCACTTTAGGAATGGTATTTATCAAACGGGGGTTCGTGGAGGAATTCGTTGACTAGACTGGTACAGAAGCTTTTAATGCATTTGCAATATCTCACTACAATTCTAGTCAATTTATGCTTTGTGCTGACTAGTTATTTTCTCTGTCGGCTGTACAGGTAGCGGTAACTTGATTCAATGCGTCTGTAGTCTCCTGTTAAGTACCTATAATATGTGCTTTTAAATACTTGTCCAAGGTCTCAGGGGAAGTGACACATGTCCCGGAGTTAACGAAAGTTATTATAACCTTTATTTAAGTAAAGAGAGGTACCAGGCAATCACCACGTACGAGAACATAAATCTCTAACACCAATAAAATGCAAAATAAGTCAGGCTGAAAGATTTATAGATTTTTTTTTATAAATATATATTGTTATACTTAATTTCCTTTTATAAATTGTAGATTTTTTTATAATTTGTCAGAAATACAGTAGTCTATGCTAAGTGACTAGTCAACATTAAACAAAATCGAACAAATGAAAACTGTCTCTGGTGGGCCTCTTTTCGTGGATTTCGAATCTGAAGACAGAAACTTAATTTAGTCCAATTTTTTAAAAAATTAGTGATAAAAATGGGCCCCGAATCCAAACTTTATTAATTTGAACAGTGAAAAACCGTCGTTTTATTTTCTTAATTTCCGTACACGTCTCTTTGAGTCTATAACCTATACAAACAAGTTTTGTTTTATACTTTCATGTGTTATTAAACATTATTGAAGGCAGTTAACCAGAACCAAATGTTGGCCAGTCACAGTCGGTCATGTGAGATATCATCAGATATGTAGCTCTTTTAAAATCACCAAATCACCAAAATTATCGCCCGAAAAGTTTCTTATAGAAACATATATGTCGTATAACATCACCAGTTTGATTGTTTGTTGATAAGGAATATCAACCCGTTGTTATATCAAGTTCTAAAAATGATAAATTGAGAAAATTGTAAATAAAGTATAGCGATGAGTGTAGATTTATTTTAGTAAGTTGGTACGCATATGATACCTACAGTGTAATGAACACACATAAATCTGTCAGAATTTGATTAGCTTTTTAAACTTAACGTTTCGTCGAAGTGGTACCAACCTACATTTCCTACCTATACAGAAATGTAACCATTTTTGAATAAGAAAAAATACATATTTACTCAAAAAGCACTCTTGTCGAAAACTACATAGCGCGACTCGCTCACATGCGACGCTCCGCCCCCGGCGTCGCGCCGCATTACTGCTCGTCGTGCTATTCCGTACTTTCGGCACTTCTAATATAAATCACCATTATCCTACACGATGCGAAAATGTCATTTTCGCGTCTCTATGGAGACACGAAATATGCTATTTGCCAGTCAGCCCCAGCCCGGCCTGTAATGAACACTTTTCGGCGCTGGCCAGGAAAATGCAATAACTCTGTCCAATCAAAGCACAGTTTTCGATTCGGTTTGAAGTTTGTGATTAAAACGTCAACGGATTTTATTTGTCAAAAGCCAATATGTCACACAATATGGTACACAAATATACAATTATTGTATTTTGGAAGAGTAATTTTTTATTATTTTGCACGTAATATCTTGAGTTTAACTGTGATTGAAATAATTGTGACAGTGATAGGCCAACGTGTAGCATTGAGTGATCAATTCATCATTAAATTAAAGTGGATTATTGAAGGTATTTAAATTATTAGTAATAAATATCAATCGAAATGGTAGGTCAAAAATCTTTTCCTTGCAGACTCCGAATAGGGCCGAATACGGCCCACGGGCCGCAGTCTAGGCATCTTTACATTATTGAATCTACCATTTTCAATTTGGAGAATATAACACCAAATTTTGTAATATATTTGTAGTAGGATAGCTTCAAATATCACTGGATATAAGATTCATGCAAATCCGAGAGTTCAATGAGATGAGAAAATTTAGCAAGCTCAATTTTTTTATACTGTTCTACTTACTCTTAAAAGGAAGATTGCCAAGTAAAATCTGTTCGACTTAATGGCAACCTTATTTCTTTGTTTCTATTGACTGGACTATTATAGTAATACTATTATATTTTGAAATAAGCGATGTTTTTTAGTTACTTATTGAGTATTTGTCTATCTGTTATGTTCATAAATGAACCTCGTACTTATGTGTTTATCGTGTTATTTCCTAAAACCAAATGTACTACGAACTATTTACATTATTTATTACCCATCATATTTTAGTTAACGCTTTCTAAACTAAACGCACAAACATTTTCTCTGTCATACATCATGCAAATAATACCCATTGTCTCGTCAACTACTGCCAAAATTGCTTCATACAATTGATGTTACATACTATGAATATTACCACCGGTATTAATAGACCTTTCCAGAAACAATCACAACTAATTAAATGTAAAAAAACTGCTTCCTATAACACTCCGTACTTGTATGAAATCTTGATGCAAGTGCCGGCATGCGTACAATTAAGCGCAATTGCGTCACTTTGTTTTAGCACTTCATTAAACATCGGTTAATTAGTTGCGTTTGCGACGCGAGCGTGCATAAATAAGCGTTAGGCCGAGTCGTACTCGCAACTTCTACTTCGTTTTCCTTTTTTCTTTGTATGGTGATGTGAGGCTAGCGCGGGTAATAAACGCGAATCGGGTAGTAAATTTAGAAAGTGTCAATGTATCGCATGGGCGTCCGTCGTCCAGAAGATTAGTAATTTATTCATTAACATTTGAACTTAGGCTCGTCTTCCGGGTCAGGTCAACGCACACGCACGACGACATTTGCCCGATATCGGTCGTCAGATAAAACTACGATCCGTTTGTGATGATATATTAGTATCGGATTAATATCATTGTGTTGTATTTTGAAAATCGCCATAAAAGCTTCTCAATAGTTTTCTTTGTTCTACCATCTTTAAGTACAGTGTAAACTTCTATTTTTGGATAGAATTAATTCACCACACCAGCTTTATTTTTTTTAATCATCATGCAAAATCAACATTTGATGAGAGTAATTATGCTCAAATTAATTTTTTTTAAATTCTTTCTCCTCTTATCAATTATTATTGTACGAACCTACACTTAAACTAATAGATTGACGCAGAAATTAATCTGTAAAAGTGTGTAGTATATTATAATATCTATAAGACAAAAATTGGCGCACGGGTTGATTAAAATTGAACGACTGCGCCAATACGTTTTATAAAACGAGTGTTATATACTATTTTTACTACTACTACACGCTTACAATCTAGAGCAGTTTTATCTTCAACATTTGGTAGTTGGTGGTAAGACAGACAAATACGACTAAAGCGGGCAAATAGCTATTGAGATTTTACGGTTCTCAACAATATCACCAATCGTTATCACCTATCACCAAATAATATCACCTAATAGTTATTCAAAGCTAGTGCTCTAGTGTTTTAATAACGACACCGAAAGCAGTTAAAGTAAAAAAATGTCAATTATTTTTTATATGTGGCTAAGCCATTTTACGCAAGACCGTGTATTGAATATTATGCACAGTTATGCATAAAAACGTAAAACTTGTTTACTGAATCTACACATATGCAGAAGTTAGAAAACGGTATTATATTTGATATCTTTCATAAAAAGCAAATTTGTCACAAACAAAAAATATTGTCAAAAAAATTGTCTTTGACAATATTTGACACGTTTGCACTAGTCGCACCACAAAAAGAAAATGTCGTACACCACATATGCAACCAAAAATGCTGAACATATTTTTGTTAGGTTTCTAACTGGCTCTTTTATAATTATAATCTATACAATGTCATTTTGACATTAATCTTAAGTACGGATTATGCATCAACTGTCAAGTGACAAATAAAAAAAAACATTATTACATTATGTAAAAATTAGCTGCACGAATTTTTTGGCGAGCATAGTACCAGCCGTAACACTGATTACAATTAATTACGGGATTGCACTGGTTAGTTTCTCTCAAGCTGACATAATAAATTTTATCTACGACTCACATATAATAAGCCATTGCATATATATCTATGAATATTTAGTCCCAATTATGATAAACGCTAATGATTATAATGACACTAGTGTTGTATAATAATGACAGTTCGTCCAAATAAGGACTTCATTATTTGAACGAACTGTCATCATTATACAACAGTAGTGTCAAAGTCTATCAAAACCTACGTGGATGAGAGTTCTGTAGCAGTTCCCCTCTACATTAGTGACAAATACATTTAAAATATTTGATATAAAATGGAATTTATGAATTTATTTTTTTACAGAGAAAAGTATGAATTACTCTGTATAGGTAACTTACATACCACTAAGCGTCGGTTTCTTCAGCTTCCGTTAAGTGTCTAATATTTTAACCACCACATAAGGAATAGAGCAACCAAAGGATTTATCTGATGCATAGCTATGCAGAACTATAAATAGGTGAATAAACCAGCCCTAAATATAAACTTAATATTCATAAATTTGTCAACAACAAGAAAACTAAATGACTACAGAGCGTCGGTTCTGACCATTGCAATCCAAATTACACTGATGATGGTTGGTATGTATAATTTTTACTTTATCATACGCAGTATGTAAAGTATTGTAATCGTGCCGTAAAAAAATTGAGATTTTAGCGGAAATACGTCATTATGGGTCCCCTGAACATTTTTGACCAAGGTACAAAAAAATGTCTGTGTGTGTGTGTGTGTGTGTGTGTGTGTGTGTGTGTGTGTGTGTGTGTGTGTGTGTGTGTGTGTGTGTGTGTGTGTGTGTGTATGTGTGTAAACGATTTTTGTGGCGACGATTCCGGAGAAACTACTAAAGGTATCGGGACGAAAGTTCATATTTAGAAGTTTTATGACCAAACTTAGAGCTGAAAAGCTTTTGGTTCAAAAGGGTCCAGAGGAACTGGTAGTTTATTCTAAGCCCTTTTCAAGGATTTTGCAAAAGAGCCGCCATTTCTGTAATTTCGTCAAAATAGTTAAATAATAAATTAAAGTAGAGGAAATTTTGAATAATTTATGCCTATGACTTTTTTTTGTAAAATTAATAGTTTAGCTACAAGAGCAAATTCTATTTGATCGAGATCGGTCGCATCTGCATTGATATGAAACTAAATAGTAGCCAGGATTTTGACAAATATTTTTTGTGCTGCCACACTCGAAAACAGCTGATTTCATCAGAGGTTGGAGAACCGCTATGGAACGGTGCCGCTCTAGTGTAGCAAAGTACACAATACAAATTTCAAATAAAATAAGGTCACCAATTTGATTGTTTGTTTGTCTTTATATCTAATTCTAAAAACAATATGTTGAGAAAATTATAAATAAAGTATAGCGATGAGTGTAGTTTTATTTTAGTATGTTGGTAGCATGGGGTGCTTACTTCCTATAGGGGTGAACCTATAGTTCACCCCCACGCGCTATCTCTGGCTAGTTCGCTACTATACCGGCCGAATCACATCTTTGACACCTATTGGCTCAGTCAAAGCGTCATTGTGGATGTCGCGTGTTGCGTAGTCATGGCGTTAAGAAACAACCATAAAGTTCTGTCAATTAACTGTCTAGCAACAAGGTTGTGACAGCGCTAATTTTTACCACAGACTTTTAAACGTATATTTTTCATTGGTATATGGGTGAAGTAAATAACTTTAAATTTTCTGTGGTAATGTTTGTACTGTACTAGTTCCATTGCGCGATTTTCCTGATTTTATGAATTAATTAAAATATAATATGTGAAAAAGCTAGAAGTGGAAGTGCTACTAGCGGTTCCTAGCGGATGGGGGTGAACTAAAAATAGAATCCACAAAGGTGGCCTTAAGTCGCCCATCTATATTAGTCTATATGTATTTTATCTATGGTTGGTAGGGATCTGTCATGAACAAATATAAATCTGTCAGAATTTGAATTAGCTTTTAAAGGTGCGTTTTCATTAGTGATAATGGCAGTGGTAGCAGACGCCATTATAGTGTTTTCAATAGAAAAATGCTAGTGACTCATGTTTATGTACATGCAAACTAATATGTGTCATTATCACGATATGTAAGAAATACTCTAATTTCGTATTCTACCACCGCCATTAGCTACCATTACCTACCAAGTAGTATGTTTGTACGGATGGTAGATTCTCATGCAGCTAAACTATTAATTTTATATATTGTATGATAAAGTCATGTGCCTGGCCACATCAGATTTTTATTTATTTAAAAGTTTTATTAGAAACAATACCCTCTATCATTTGGTCGCAATACAGGAGTATACAGAATCTTAACACGAAACAGAGAATATTAGCAATACACCAAAATATAGGTAAAAATATACAATATTCTACTCTGTCTAATGGTGGCATTTGTAATTTATATACATTTTTTAAAAATTATATATTTGTAGACTGTAAAAAGAATTTATGGATGTTTGTATTTTGTACGAAAACCCAGGATAAACCTGAATTGATCTAGAAATCTAACCTTCCTGGAACCTTCTTCTATACGTGTACAGAATTTCACCAACAAATATCCAATTTTGATATATCGACTGACCACAATTAAAGAAACGCCAAAGGAACGAATTTAGCTAAACTTTGATATTCAATAAATTTTGTAATCTTTCACTGGTTTTAATAACATACATTTGAAAATTAAATAAAATAAGATGTTCCTTATGCCGGGAGATCAAAAATGGTCTTTTTGATTATGAAGTTCCACATCCTGTCGGGTATCTAAGGAACTTGTTCTCTCGCAAGTTCTACTGTACTCTGTTACCAAACAGCATTTTGTTTTTGTTTTTGTAAAAGCTACACAGTTTGAAGTAAAATGGAATATGTAAATTTTTAAAGAAGGTCAAATTGAATTAGTTTTTTTTTTAATAAATAAAGTAAAATAATTAAATTAATTACTGAGTATTCAGTGAAGTAAATATATTTTGTTTTGACCACAAGCACAACAATTTAAAGGAAGATATTAAAAAGTTTCTACGTGTAAAAAATCTTTGTACACAACTCTTTGGACGCTAGTATTTGGTTTTAATCACTATCCCGCTTTTGCGACTGTCCCACTTTTCTACAATAAATTTCTGGTCACCTAACTTAGGCAATAGACTGAATTGAAAAAAATATATGTGCGCCAGTTATTAAATGAATATTTTCCTAGCGGATTATTCGGGTGCCCTGTACATTGGAGTCCACACGCAAAATCAGCAGTCCTTCTGCGCAGCAGTTCTCGCAAGAGTAATTGACGCTTGCAGTCACGTGTTGATAGTATTATTCCATGGGGTCCGAACAATCTTAAATCAGTGTGCCTGTATCAAACTGTTTTTGCAATATGCAAGAAAAAAGTAATTTCTTTCTATTTATTTTTGCTTCAGCGTAGTGACTAAACAGCTCTTTACCGGACATAACTTTATTTTATTTAGGTATCCGGGTGTCCCCTAGAACCCCTCTCAGTTTGTCGCAATCTTTATGGGACGTCCCACACATCCATTATATTACATGAGAATGCCCAAATAAAATGCTGCACAACACCAATATATATTAGATAGTGCATTTCTTCTTAAAAGCAATTATGTAAGAGTGTGGAGTCGACAGTATCGCCACATTCAACAATTCCAAGTATAGTAAGTTTGTGATACCATCAGTTGTTACGTATTGGTTGCCAGATCTACATAAACCGACCACAGACGATCAGGGAAAAGATGATCCCGATAATCTCGCGTCGCCGACACGTTAGAAACTCCGTAGGGTCCAATTTTTTCCTCCGTCCTCTATCTATACTTCCACATTTCCCTCGTCACGACCACTCCGAAGATAGGTACGTGTGTTTATGCGTGTACATGCGGTTCCGTGCAATCGGTCCGCGATCGAATCAAAGTTCAGGCATTCCGTTAAGAGACCACTAGCATTACACGCACGTCTATATCGGACAAAAAAGATGCTCTCCGGCGATGGGCGCACTCGCGATCCCAAAGATAATCTCCTGCTTTATTGAGGCGTACCAGTGATAAAAATAACTGTCTGTCGAACGGGTTTCTACGGCTATGTAAATATTTACACGGATTTCAGCGCATCCGTGGCAATTTGTATCGTCGCCGCACCGTCCTATCCGGGCAGGCTTTTCTCTGGTGCTAGACGTTAAACTGTACTGTCCATTGCGCGAAATACGTTATTGCCGGTGGAATACTTGTACGTTGCGCGGCGTTAAGAGGAAATGCGCGAGATAAAACGATTGATTACGCTGGATTTTCAACTATGCTCGTCCTGCTAATGCGCCCGGTCGTGCAATGAATACTAGCGACGCATCTGTCAAGGCAGGCGCCATATCTTGCAGCTTTTTTTTGCGTTCATATTATTGCTACGGATCATTTGTACCACATTTACTTAGAAGAATGGAAAAAGTACTGGTTTAGCTCAATTATCAACATTGAGGTCTACTATCTTTTTTTAAACGTTTCTATGATACCTCGCTATGAACCTTAGCACAATACTGGAACCACCTTTTTGGTGGTATATGTCTATAGAACTTTATATTGCAAAAAATATACTCTGTCTTGCTGGTATTCCGCCCAAGCAATTCGAAAAATTCAATTGTTTTCGCTACTATTCTCGTTATTTGCACATGAATTTTGTCTATCAACACGAGCTAATCAACATATTTCGAGGTTCTAGTACTCTCTTTTTATATCATATATTATCAGCAACAGGGAGTTGCTGATGGCACTCATTTGATCTCAGCATTGCTTTTAATATCATCTCGTAAGAGATGGGCAAGACTGGTGATATGCAGGGTTGGTGCTATACTACATCTTTGACATCTGTAGTATAATTGTTATCATCATAGCTTTATTAATGGCATATTGGACCAGTGTCCATGGAGCCAACCGGAATTTACGTAGCTAAGTAAAATACCGACATTTACGTTCAAATGTCATCCAGTTTTAGAATATTATGGAATTCAGCTATAGTGAAAAAAGAAGTAGTTGTTCAGAATTTTCCATGTTGTCCAGTTTAATTAAAAATGAATGTAATAATTTTAAATAACCGCGTTTTTAGGAATTACATATGAAGAAAAACCAAATAACGCAACAAAAAAGTCTTTTGCTGCTTTTGTTCGACGTCGAAGTATTTCCTTTCAATTGGATCTTACTGTCGCAAACTTTTTAAACTAAGATATGGATTGTCATTAGATTTTATCGAACATTTTATCGTATGTTTATGAACTGTCACTACACGGGCACAAATAACCCATTGAAAGCAGCTCGAACTCTATCTTTCATGTTCTCCTTATCAATTATATTAGGGCCTCATAAACTACGTCTTTAATAGGTCCCCAAATGAAAAAATCCATTGGCATAAAGTCGGGGGGAACGCGGTGGCTATTTGTATGGCCCATTAAGCGAAATCCACCGATCGTCGAACATCTCGTTAAGCAAGCCTCTTATTGCAATAATTATATGCGCTGGATACCGTCAATTTGAAACAACCCAATTGTTGGGGACCCAATAATTGGTAAGGAGAACATGAAAGATAGACCTCGAGCTACTTTCAATGGGTTATGTGCTCTATCAGGACGCCACCAACAACAATATGTTAAGAAGAACTGAAGCATTTTTAGGGGGGAAAGGTCACGTTTTGAACAGTTACTGAAATAGAATTAAGCAGTTTTTATATACTTTACGATTTTGTTTTATTTTTAAAATTGTGTTTTATTGTAGGCTTATAATATTACAAATACTAATTTAATTATAAAGAAAAATGAAAATAAGGTTCTGTTTATTCCAAATTTTCAGTTGTTTTCAAACGCAATTTGCAATTTCTATTGTGATCTTTAAAAATCGATTTCAGTTGGTACAAGTATATTTTAGGTATAGGACATTGTACAAAAAGTTGATCTAAAATATGCCATAGAA
This sequence comes from Melinopterus prodromus, assembly GCA_964023965.1. Taxonomy (NCBI): domain Eukaryota; kingdom Metazoa; phylum Arthropoda; class Insecta; order Coleoptera; family Scarabaeidae; genus Melinopterus; species Melinopterus prodromus. The sequence goes on along the minus strand of OZ030390.1, from coordinate 18,746,955 downwards.
TTTAGAAATCATTCATATGATAGGGTTGCCATTTGAAAAAAATCGACTAATAGTACTTCTCAAATTTAACTTTGATCTTATAATTTGAATACCTTGTATAACTTTTATTAGAACTCTGGCGATGTGTCGATAATATGTTACCTTCACAACGATTTTGCCGGACAATTTTTTTCCCACGGTAACAGTGGATAATTAACATTAGTAATTGAAAGTAATCGTGCAGCTGTCATTTTTTAATGAAAAAAAATAATATCTCAAAAATGACACATGTTAGGTATAGGGAATGTAACATAAAATTGAACTAAAATTTAATGAAGATTTCAAAAATGCCATAATATATAGGGTTTTCAGTTTGAAATATAAAGTTGACAATCTTTCCGGTGTAACCGAAAGTAACCGAAAACTCAAAATATTTTAGTTGAGACGATTGTGTCCAACAATATAAGTCCACAAATTGTCAATCTCTTATTTCATTTGGATCTCCATATACTTCTAATAGCAGCTCGTCGTGAGAGACCCTGTAGCCTGTATAGAAATTTGCAAATTTAATGAATAAGTTAAGCCTATAATCTTTGTCGGTATTCAGTGAATAGCGACTTATTCGGAGTAATAGAATATACTTCAAAGAGATTTCGGGTTACAATTCCAGAAACGAATCGATTTCAACAAATCTCGTGAAAATATAGAGGTCATTCAGAAGATGTGTTATTACAATTAAATAAATATGGTCCAAATATTTTAACTATCGGAAGGACTATCCTAAAATATCAAGAAGAGTAACCATATATCTATTAAAAGCTTAAAAGTGGATAACTTTGCTAACATTGGAGAGAGGAGGATTTGAAAGTCCCATTTTCATTACGCTCAGGTGTCTCAGTTGTATATCTTTTTTAGGACTATTGTGGAACATCTAACCACATCCAAGTTTACTCCAATGCAATTTTACTTACTAGAACCCAGAATAGAAAATCTATAGCTAATTATGTTCATTACAATACAATGCCTAGCGCGCACGACCGACACAGTAACTTACAGAATTATGGCTCGATTATCGATGGAGTTATTTAAAATTAATTACCCATGCGGACCCGTACAATTCGCATTGTTTGCTTACTTAATAACAACGCAGGAGGAGTAAGAGTTTCCGCCGATATCTGTAATTGAATCTAATGGTCGCAGGGAACAACAAAGTCGAGGTGCATGTTCTCGGACGGTAATTTATTGAACTTGTCGAAGGCACAAATCAATCTTCTTTCTCCTATTCTTCGCTATTCCCGGTGCACTTTGCCCGGCCGCGGTTTTGCATATACGGGCAGGCAATTTCATAATTATTCAAGAACAAACGGACCGCGGACCCGACTTAATACAGTGCGGGGAATAGAAACAATCGCATGTACAATTTCGAATTCAATGAATCACGTAATTCGTGTATTGTCGGCAATCAAACATATGGAACTCGATCTATTGCAGTACAAATAGCTAATTTCCTCTTCAATATTATGGACGATAGAAGACCTGCATTTGGAACGTGATATTATTTTACCTACAATAAATGTTTTGGAATTCATATAATAAACCAGTCAAGCTAAGTCTGAAAATATCTAAACTTTGAAGAATTAGTTAAACGCGAGATTTTCAAGTTTTGCTTATAGGGTTATCCAAACTGCAGTGGGCTATAGAAAAATATGAATGTATTGAAAATTGTGTCGTCAGACTCAGATTCTTTTTCGCACAAGTAATCGTTTCAAAAGCTGTCAAGACGACGGCCAAGTCGATTTCAATGTTGAAAACATAACTAATAAGCTAGACTTTACAATGTAGCTTCATTTACACGATTTAAACAGTATATTAGAAACCAGTGTAGGAACGTACTGATAATATAATTTTGGGTTACCAGACTTTTTTTTAATTTGCCCAATGTTTCGCCATTATTTCGCCAAAGATACAAATAAATAACATTGTTACAATTACCAATTAATAGCCATAAAACAAGTGTCGTTTTAAGACCATTAGTTGGTTGGTGTCTTTGCTATATGTAGTCTATGAAGAAGTCTGATTGACGAAATATTTGATAAATTAAAAAACTCTAACAAACAACAATATTGTTTTTTGGCCCTGGTAACCCAGAATTATATAAGTGTGTTCATTTCAAAAGTATCCACCCTTAATAACTCTGATGCGGTATTGCTTTGAATGGAAATACGTCGATTTATATATCGAGGGGGAAGTTCAAAAATTGTACCTAGAGAATTTTAGGTTTCATCCCTTAACCCCAGCTACCCCACTTCGGAATTTCAAATGGCACCCCCTACCTTGTGATACATCATTTCAAAGGGCACAAAATTCTCTACTCAATCATGATAAAAAAATTAAATCGATCGTTTGGTTCTTACTAAGAAATTATATTGTTATTTATTTTATTTTTTATTTCTTATGACTGTAATTTAATTCAACAGTGTATCCAATCCGCAATGCTTCGCTAATAATATTTTATTTCATACCTTCGATCTTCTGTGTAGTCTATCTCAAGAACCAAACGATCGATTTAATTCATCATGATTGAGTAGAGAATTTTGTGCCCTTTGAAATGATGTATCACAAGTTAGGGGGTGCCATTAGAAATTTAAAAGTGGGGTGGCTGGGGGGTGAAGGGATGAAACCTAAAATTATCTAGGTACCATTTTTGAACTTCCCCCTCGATATGTAGATGGACGTGTTTCCACTCTAAGCAATAATCCCACCAGGTCAAGAGTTATTAAGGGCGGATACTTTTGAAATGTACATCACTATATCATTAGTACAATATATTAAAAGTTTCCATGAATACAACCGCTGCAAATATTTTTATAGGTAGTGAATGGCAGTGTTAAAGAAAATTCACTATTTAAATAATTACTGGTAATATTCTATATATGAAAGGTTACAACGGCCAAACCAATTTATTCCGGAAAGTGATAACAATGAGAAAACTGCAAAAAGTTGAGGAAACTCCAGAACTTACGAAATACACTAATTAATTGTTCTACCTGCGCAGTTAAGTCGACAGAACCAAATTTTATTCGTACAAAATACAAATAATTCAGTTTGTTAACTATTTTGAATCCGAAAATGGTTTGCTGTACTTCGTTGCTCTACGTAGGTAAGTCCATCTTGTTTTAATTTTTCCTGTTCACTAATGTACTGCTTAAACTTGAGTGTTGTGTACAATCAAACGTGTAAGTTTTTGAAACGATTGCCTTCTTTTAGGAATGACGTACAACAACACATTTTCGACAAAGAATGTTCGATATTTAATTTCCATAAGCCATTTTTTACAAAAATTTCTTCTGTGGAATAGCTACTGACATTTTCAAAGTCGTTTCAAAGAATGTCGTAAATATGGACACTTTTAGAGATAATTGTACTGAAATTTGTCCTTGTCACACTATATATTTTTTGGAACTTGGAACACAACAAGTTCAGACGAATCAAAACATTTTGCGTCTCTCTCCAAGTAACTGGTCACTGGAACATTAGACGTATTATTTCAAAAATAAAAGCTCACACGTCAATTCAACTTGAATATAATTTATTAGCAGTTGATGGTAATTATTTTTTGGAACACTTTGCCGTTGCAAATTTTACGATCAACGAATTTGATGATCATCATCTTATCTGAAAAGCTGGTAGATTCTGAGATAATCGCAAAAAGCTCAACTTTATTCCAGTTTTTAAATAATTTTTTAGGTTAAATCGTATTATTTTGCTGAACTATTGTTGACAAATCATGTTCAAAAGATTTACAAGAGGTTGTCAACTCTTGTTTACCCATTTTAAGCAGTATTTTTTAACATTATGGTTCACGAAATTAGACAGAAAAGTTTTCTGAAACAGGCGTCAAAAATGTGTTGGGGACATTGGCAGAACCAGTTGTAGGTATAAATCACTTTTACTAAGTTATGTTTAGTTTTTAGTTTAATCAAATTGGAAAGAATCATTTAAGCACGACTGCATTACTTTCCGGACAGCCTGTATAGACAGATTCTACAGATTCTGAAGTGCATTTCGCATTGACCGATCGATATTAAAACACAAAAAGCATACGTACACTTAAAATGTATTGCCAGCCGAATAAGGGAATATGAGTTCTTTTTGTCGGGCGGTACGCCAACAGAGACCAAAGAGACTGTATGGAGAAGGCAGGCTCATTCACTTCTATATGATCGGCGTCATACTCGGAAATGGACGAGATAACAATCAATCGCTTTGATGTGAAAAATGGCCGGGATTGAAAATTTATGCGACCGCGCTACTAGAAAAGGCGCAAATGACTGGAACACGGCGCTCGCAAGAAATTGTCCTGTCCCCCATACGGACCGTATAGGAGTTTTACTTTGTGGCACCTTCATTAAAGGATTAATCATATGGCAAATTGTTTAGTACTAAGCTTGTTTTAAGCATAGTTATATATATATATATATATATATATATATATATATATATATATATATATATATATATATATATATATTTATATATATATATATATATATATAGTTCGTTACGCATATTTAAGAAATTCATACAGGTATGATTTAGAGCAAACCCACATCCTATTTTAAGTTCCTTGGTATTAAGATCATGTTTACTAACAAGATTGTTAATATACTTAGCTTTAATGGCTGAAATAAATATTTGGGAGGAAAACTTTTCACAAAAACTTACACCTTTGTCGATAGCGATTGAAAAAATGGGTTTTAAATAATAAAGGAAAGCCGTTCGTCTTTTATTTATTTATCACAAGTTTTGACAATTTTTACGTCATAAGCCTTAACTATAATGATAAATTACGGAAAAATGCTTTTATTTAAATGTGTTGGTGATCATAGGCAAATTAACGCAAACACTGTTTTTCTGGAAACTTCAACGCAACAATAGTCGACAAACCCGCATTCCAAGAAATGTATACGCCTATGGTATTAGGATCATGTTTACTAAGACGAATACGTAGACGCAGCAACATCGAACCTTTTGTTTAATTCAAATAAATATGCAATGACTGAATTCTCTTCTTTTGTTTTTTCATTTGTTGCCTGAAAGAACGTTTATTTGTGTCAATTAATCGATGTATTCAGTTATTTCGTTTAAAAATATATTATTGTGTGAAAGTGAAAGAATTATATAGGGTGTTTCACAGAACTGGTACATTAGAACTTTCTCACGTTTTACTATTTCTGGAAACTTGAAATTTTGGAATTAGAATTTACTCGATCTGAGCTCTTCAGCTAAAACATGGAATGATATAATTTTAATTTGATTTTTGATTTCTACGTATCAAAATACATCACTTTTAATAAGGATTTCCTATACCTAAATAACACCATTATTGAGTTTTTTTGATTTTACTTTTTTCTTGGGGATTTTCGCGGTTACAACAAAACATAACCAAATAAGATGATGTTTAGTTCATCATGATATCTTACACAATTCTTATTCCCTATGGATCAACTCTAATAACCGAGATATTAAATTTTAAACCCCGAAAATCCCCAAGAAAATAGTAAAATCAAAAGACTTAAAAATTGTGTTATTTAGGTATAGGAAATCCTTAATAAAAGTGATGTATTTTGATACGTAGAATTCAAAAATAAAATTAAAATGCCATTCCATTTAAAATAACAATGTTAATACCGAAAAGACCATTAACATCATAAAAGAATTTCTCATAGAACAATTACCGAACCACGACTACCTAGACATAATAGACATAGAATTCTTCACCGAATTACTAGAAACGGTGACAAAACAGAACTTTTTTATCTTTGACAACCAATTTTACTATATGAAAGACGGCTTAGCCATGGGATCTTCTTTATCCGGACTAATGGCAGCATTTTACATAGATTACATAGAACGAAAACTCTTTAACCCAAAGCATGCAATTTTCACAAATGGAATCGAGTACTATTGCAGGTACGTCGATGATATATTTATAATATTCAACGGTACTAACGCGGAGCTCATAGGCCTGAAAAACCTATACGATCATATGGGAAACATAAAATTCACTATCGAGAGAGAAAGCAACAATAAGATAAACTATCTAGACCTATCTATAACGAGAAATAGAGACAAACTACAGTTCGGCATATATCACAAACCCACTAGTACGGACATGGTCATCCCAAAAGAAAGTTACACCACAAACTCATATAAAGAATCAGCCTTTAGGTACATGTTTAATAGAACAACAAAAATTCCACTCACTCCATCAGAGCTAGAAAAAGAAATAAACCACATAAGCCAAATAGCTAAAAGTAACGGATACAATACAGTAGATATGCAGAACATATATAACAAGGTCCATAACAGTAACATAATAAACATGATTTACCCTAATTACAGAGCAAATAACAGATACATAACACTACCTTATCACACAACATATTCCGAACGCATAAAGGGCGCGATACAAAAATATAATATAACAACTTCATTTAAAACTGTACCTAAACTGGAAAATTGTCTGATTAATTGCAAACACAAGTTTGATAACACTATGAGGAGCGGGGTTTATAAGATAAATTGTAACGATTGTGAGAAGTTTTACATAGGCCGAACAGGCAGAAATATACTAACTAGATTCAAAGAACACATTAAAAGCGCGAACTCCGCATTGGGACGCCATCTATCCGAGAACAACCACAACTCGACCACACAGAACTTGACTTTGCTACACGGGATTGGAAACTCAAACAGATTATATCTAATGGAGGAAATGGAGATTTACAAGAATAAAAACAAGGAGCCGGACAAGATACTGAATGAATTCACGGAAGTTAACAATAATAGGTTCTTTCTGACATTTACATAACACGACACATTCACACCTAACCCCATCACGCATTCACGCCAAACTTCACACGAGACGCCACCATTTTCTAACCTTAACGCGGTGAACACGATAACGCAAAGAAAAATTGGTTTAATAAACAATTTTATGGTAAATAGCGAGAAAACTGTACAACAGTATAGTCCACACAAGAGCTTCGCTGATAGAGAGACCACCAAATGGAAAACCAGCTAGAGAATAAGGAGAAAAATACGAATGACAGTTGATGACGGTAAATACCTATCTAATAGAAATAACAAGTAATATATTTTATGTAATTTGCAGTTTGCATCTGATGACGGGGTAACCCGAAAGCTAGCTAATGCAAAAAACCAATAAAACTCACTGAACGAACCAAGGTTGTTTTTATCAAATGTTAATACCGACTTCCGGTGACCAGACGTGACAGTTAACTTGAGAATGTTTTAGCTGAAGAGCTCAAATCGAGTAAATTCTAATTCCAAAATTTCAAGTTTCCAGAAATAGGAGAACATGAGAAACTTCTAATGTATCAGATCCGTGAGACACCTGTATAATGCCACGACATAGCCTGCTCTATTCAAAGTGTTTGTGATACTTCATAATCAGTTTTCCGTTAATCAAGTTACTCAAACATTTTAAAGCTTTGCCCCATTCCTTAAAATGTGGCCCATAAGCGATTTAATCAAGATACTCCCCACACATGTCTTGCGAGGCACGAAAACTTTTTGCGATCGTCTCCTGTTATAACTCATCGCTTTACACCCGAGTTATACATTGTTCCCAACTCGGGAATGTGCGCAATTTTCTATATAGCGCTTTATGATCTCCGGTCCGCCGTTGTCCTCGCATAAGGCTTTAACAGAATTTCTCAGATTGCATCGTGCTTGTGCGGAAGAGCCGAACCGAGCGAAGCTCGTGGCGAAACGGTAAGCTCGCCATAAGGGATACGCCAGTATCGATACACTTAATGAATCGACGCGTATGAATGAATTAAGCTCATATGAGGAAAGACAATGCAAGCGTGGAATTCCCAGGTGTATGTTCTCGGAACGCTCTCACCGCACAGAGCCAGCAACTCCACGGCAAGTGTTAAGGTGTTTCGCTAACTAGGCGGAACGCCGTAAGGAAAAAAACGAATTCCTAAATGCCACGGCACATACTGATGCGTATACATATATCCACAGTAACACCTTTATTGGTATCTTGAACTAGATCATCATTGCTAATTTGTAATTTAGAAAAAGTCGACCGTGTACAAATACGGCTCGGGCCGTACAGGTGTTAGGAGAGGCTTAATGGATCATCCGTCGGTATATTTACCGGTCTGGAAATATCTTACTCTTTCTTTTGCGCCGGCTTTGTTCATACCGCGCATAGTGTCACCGTTTGTACGATGCCAACGGCCATATTTAACTGGCCAACTGCTGAGCACGCTGAAGAGGAATAGCCAGCAATGGACGATATGGAAGATTTCACAACTTCCATACGGGATGTGTCGAACCTTCTATGCAAGTACATTCGTATTAGGGAACCTTTGCAGGTTAACGGTATGCGTCTAGTTAGTATTTGCTGATATTGAAATATATCATAGATGTCTCACCAGAACAAAGAATTATCTACGAAACTAGAATTATAAAATCAGCAAACATTCCAAATGCATAACAGACAGTCATGATTAAGACGTACAAAAGTATTACAATAGACATACAAAAATTAAAGTAGGTATACCAAATATTTAGGAAAAGCTAAAGAAACATGCTCCTGAATAAACAGATCTGAACGCAGGCAGAAACAGTTATTGCAGACTTAATACTGCCCACCGTACTGAGGAAACGTCTCAAAAATATAGCTCCGATTAACAAAAATATACTCCAAATTAATGATAATGCGATTATCAGCCTACACACAGAAAAGTGATTATTTGGAAAGTGGGATGTAGAGTTAGGTATATACAAGAAATGCCATATACTCACTCTAAGTAAAATAATTTCTCAGATAAATGCTGTCGACATATTAATTCTTTCGTAGAATTAGAAGTAATTGCAATTTTCGTCCCAATAATGTCAATTTCTCTAACGAAGTAATAGTAAATCCATCCAAGTGCGTAGTTACTTGATATAACAAAATATAAGATATTTAACATAAGTAAGTATTGTTTACTGAATAAAAACCCACCAATTATTTAACTGAAGTGATTCTCACATCTTTCAACTAATCCCTTTCTCTGTGATTTTGTCAAGGCTCGCCCGCGCGTAGGTCCGGCGCCGTAAATGAGCGAAACCTAGTATGAAACAACAACGAAGTACCCGTAGGGGATGTGCCATGTGATTGGTGTACAATAAACGTTTCAACGCGGAATAGTTTGATGTAAGGCACGCAACAGTTTAGAACGAGTAAGGAATTATAACATACCTATCTTGTTAATTAGCAAGAGAAAACGTATTTGTGCCAAATCTTTAAAATTCTTACATTAAGTAGCTAAAATTATTTACCGGGAATAAAAATATACACTTCATTGAAAACTGTTTACTTAATTCACCAGTATAACAACTTTCTTAAATCTAGTAATTATCAATAAACTCTCGCGTATATACGAACCTACCAACTACTTCATCCAAGTAATTCTTTCTTCGTTCGAGAGATCACTTTTCTGTATGTAGAATTTCAAAAGACACAATTTTTAATGTTCATTAATTGAGCAAATGTATTTCTTTATAAAATGTCCTAAAAACGCAACACCAATAATCAGAACACGTATAGATTTAACATAGTCAAGAGTAATGAATCAGTTTTTCAGAATTAAATGTAAAATTACACTGGGAACAGTTTTAAATGTAATTTAACGCTCTGATACCAAAGTATATCAATTTTGATTCTTCACCTATAGTTTCTATCGTTTGGTCTGACGTGAATATTATTAACAATAACAACAATAATTATGTTATTAACAATAATTAACAATTAATTAACAATAAATTATGGCTACAATATTTGATAATGTACTATTGCTTGACAATAACATGCGTTGTCACTTGTCAGTAAAAAAAATGGAAACCGGAAAATCTTTTAGCAGACTTCAACTAATTTTGAGAAAAAAATGACAAAGTATCAAAAAGCGCTATAACCACTATAAGACGGGAAATTGCATAAGTATTCTTAACCTTGAGTTTGTGTATTGTTTTTCAGATTCTGTGAACAAATACGTGAGAAAACCCTCAAAACTACTTATAAGTTGGAACAATTCTAGATGCCATTTAGAAGGATTTTCCATTTTTTCCAGTTCAACTCTGTAATATGAGAACCTTCTAATTTTATATCTGACCATAAAATTACCTTTAAAACAACTATTCTTTAGACATTTTAAATGTATATATTTAGTGTAGGTATACTTTTGAGAAAATTGAACAAATTGCCAGCTTTTAGTTTTTTGTCTGCATGTATATTAAATCCAAATTCTGATTGTTTCTGTAAACTTTTTGGAGTAGGTACCCGAAACTCTTTACAGAGTATATTTTCTCTCGGAAAATTACAATTTAAGGTATAGTTAGGCCCATCTGGGGGCACGTATTGTATATTGTTACGTCTAGGATTTGGGGGTGTGCGGCGATAACTTAGGCACTCTTCGTTTTCAACGGAATTCCTATTAATTGAGTATAGTTATAAAGTTGTTGTTCTTATCCTAGTTCAACTAATACTAATTTACAATAATATGTGCCCGGGGCACGTTCCAGCGGCCTGAAAAGTATCGCTCCTTGCTACAATATAAACAAACACTTACAATTGCTGTAAGAATGGAGACTTCCTTCAGATACTGTGCCCTCGAAGATTGTTACCTTTGAAAAAGTATTATCTCCTTCATGATTTATTCCTCAGATATTGCTCATCGCAGATAGCTACTTCCCAAAAGTGAAAACATTCCTTTGACCTTGAGTGAAAATAAATGATTTTCCATTTTAAACTGTTAAACGCCGAGGATCTTCCAAACATTCCACTTTTCAAATTAAGTTGCCCGGGTTTCAATTCTTGCGGTCTGACCAATGGTTTCCTATTACTGAAGAAAGGCAACCTGACAAACCAAACTTTGCATCATTACACAATTCAAAAAATTGACGTTAAGTGTCAACAATTTTGATGTGAAACTTTATCTTAAAGAACTGTCTTAACTTAAATTCACTGTTGACCTATGTAATCATCTATTCGGCTACTGTACAAAATCATGATATTTACTTTAAATGTAATTTTTACAAAAAGAGCTTTCTTGACTGCTACAGTCGACTTAGGCCTAGAAGTTTAAATAAATCGTGAGCAGTGTGGCTACAGATAAACAGACAAGTATTTTATATCTAATGAAATACTTAAGGGCTTAGTGCAACAACTGGTTAAGAGCTAATTTATTCGTTCAATAACCATCCACGCGCTGGCGACAACTTATTTAAGTACTGATAAGACAATAGTAACTATAAAATGGGAATGGACGACAAGAAGAAATTAAATACACATTTCAAGTAGGTAAGTACCATACAATGAATACATTCGCTTCGCAGATCGCAAAAATGTAGATCCTTTTGATCCCATAACAGCAACAAAAGTAGGAAAAATATACGGCAATAATTTTCATTCTCCGTACGGCGATCTCCTTTCGATGGGCAATTTGTAGTAGCGGAAAAATTTATGATGAGAACCGACCTTCCTGCCTCTATTGATTCCAGTACTCGCAGAAATAAAGTAATCCTTATATATTTAGTGCTGCCGTAATTATACGCAACGATCGGATTCCATTTAGGAATTATGAGCAATAATTGCGGCATTATGTCGCTCGCTTCATTGTAATCAATAAGTCTTAATAAATCCAATTTTTTCGCCCGCCAATTTATGGCTATTCGCGGACAGTCCGGAGCATAACTTAGATGACTCTTTTTCACAAACTTGGAACTGGATTAATTTCAATGGATACGTTGCTCTTGTTTCTTGTTCCTTCGCGATGACTCCATATATACTGGTGGAAGGATCTTTACGATTCCTACTCTCTGACAAATATTACCGAGACAATTTGTACCAGTCGAGCTGACGTGATGGAGCAATGTGTCTACTGGCTACTAAGTTATTACATTTAGATACCGTTATGAAATGTTATTTATTATTGCTAAAACTCGGTGAAGATTTCAAGGTTTTTCTCATCGCTCCGATTAATAAGCCGGATTGTGGCCACATTTTAATTTAAATAGAGCTTTGTTTGGGACCTTGACATTTAACGTGCAATTTGAATATGAGCTGTGACGATTGGATGATGGTCTCGTTACAGCATTTGTTTTTAATGAAGCGATAATTTAAACGACTATATATGGTTAGAGTATGTAAAATTTATACTTGGTAATAACTTGGTAATTACAAATTATATGAAATAGTGGTATTATAGAGTTTTTTCTTCAGAGCGTTTTTTATAGCAACAAACTATGCAGCCGGTGCAATTAATTTAATTACAGAAATTATTATTCATATAAAAATGCACAAAAAATTGCATCCGTTAAACCCGCTTTATAATGGTTTGTAGCATTTGTATTTCAAGCAACGATTTGCTGTTCAGACCAAATTTTTTAAAAAATTTTCTCTTTCTTGTAGATATATCGTAGCTACTTGCTAAATTTATCTATACGGCACGTTTCTGGGTATACTTGAAAAAACAGATACACTAATTAAAGACAGTAGATGCTAAACAGCACAAGTTCATATTTTACCATTATATGTGATTTTGGTAGATTCATATAGTACGTCAACACCTCCAACCAATGAGAAACAAAACAACACAAAATTCAAAATTTAATACAAAATTTCAGCACGCGTGAGTCAGAAAGCAGCACTGGTCCACAGTTTGTGTTGTTTTGCTTCTCAGGCGTGGCCAATCAAGTTTATGCGTGGTACTGGGGTAAAAGAACGAAGAATCATTGTTTCATGTAAAAACGTGTTTCTTCGATGTTCCAGTGTTTCTATACATAATAATACAAAGTGTCCGCTAGTAATAATGATAGTGAGCATATTGGTAGAAAAAGGGCAAATAGGGATACATGGAAACGACGTGTCCTTAAAATGAAGAAAGTTTCAGGGCTGGAACATGTAAATCACCATGGAAAACGGATAACGGAACGCAGCGTAGGTTAATTTTGAACATTTGATAAAATATTATGTTTACATTGTGTGATTTTTATTGTGTATGCAAAAAGAAGTTCATGGATAGTTTATCCGATACTCTAAAACAATGCATATTGAGGAACTTTAATAGTATGAACTCTAAAAATATGCAGCCTACATATTTAGCAGCCGTAATAAGCAGACCCAGACAAGAAACTGCAAGAAAGCCTCAGATCGCTGTTTATTATTACCGCATTAAATCCGGCAACGAAGAAAAGGTAGTATGCAAACAAGCAATTTGGCTCTACATGAAATAACAATCCGTCGATTGAGACGTATTTCTACATTAGTACAGCAAGGAGTTTTCACGCCAGTTGATGAACGTGGAGGGACCCGAGAAGCTTGTTTCGTTGCAGAAGAACTGAAGATTCAGTTCAGTGAAAGGCGGGACCGGAATATGGAAAAAATTAAACTATTTCCTTCGATTGCATACAAAATACACCTTTCCCAATGATACTGGTCACAGAAATGTTTTTTGTCCGACAGCTTTGGCTATACCTTTTTGGAATACACAAAATATCTGATGACAGCTCTGATGGCGGCTCCCGAGTAGTTTTGTCTTGTGGGCATTAGAGCGTCACATTTGCACAACAAGTGTACCGCTGTCTCGGGGAACCCCCCGTAGAGAACAGATATTTTGAACATCACAAGTTTTTTAGTGTATAAACTTGCAATTTTTAATAGAAAACATAGTACTAAAAGTTAATTGTTGAATAACCAGCACATGGCATATTCGCTATGAACACTTATGCAAATAGAAATATTTCCCTGAATATATAGTTTCATCATATTTAAATAATTTTTCTTTCGAAATATCGGTTAGTAAAATATATAACAATTTGCAATTTAGCAGCTGATGGAAACTGGTGCAACTTGGCATCACCGAATCATCAGTTAGTAACGTTAAGTTTTCCATCCTGTAAAACGTCCTGAACCAAAAAATGATGGGAGGATAAATCTTGAAACAAAGCAAATTTGTCTAACTACAGATTTATTCCAACCGGAAGAAAACACGCTTCCAAAACCCCTTTTTCGTGATGGATCAGTTATGTTAAGATACACGACTCTATAATAAACTCATAAAGTTTGTTAACTGTATTAACTTATTTTATGCAAATGAGTAGATATGTGGGGAGAAAATATTATAATTCCTAATACCACACATTCATCTACCTAGGTCACATCACTTTCGGTGCGTAATAATTAATAAACAAACAATGACAGTTTTTTTCGAAATGCTAGTTTTGCTTTTTTAAAGAATAAATTGCTGGGCTGCAACTCTTACACTCTTACACTCTTGGAATACTGGACTGGAATGCAGCTCAGATGCTACTTCTTTTGGTTTCTGTTAATTTCTGGTCTTATATTCATCACTGGTATCGTAAAATAATTAACCCTAAGTATATTGCAAGAATGTGAAGTGCCCACCAGCAAGCAAACCTTTTGCTATTGGTCGTTCATTTATTCATACAATATGGGTTTTATGCGGGTTCAACAGTACAGATTTCGTATTTTAATTCACATCACAAACTCCGTGCATAAATAAACAAATTGTATGCACGACGACGACGCAACGAGTTACATAGTTGTTATAAGTACGAGCGCACTAGTCTTGTGGGCGTCCGTAATTACGAAAAATAATTTGTACTGGCAGAGTGCCATATGTGTGATCCGATGTTACAAAATACATTGTCAGCCGCGCCGGGCGTGAAATTAATTCCAAACGGTCTTTTCCTCACACTTACCCGTGTAGCGATTTACATAACTATGTTATTTGATATGTATGCAGCCAAAAAAACATTATGAGAAGTGTGGAGATCTTGTACAAGATAAATCAACTAATGAGAGTCCTGTAATTATTTTTCACGACGTTAGCAGTCGGACGGCGAGCGGGACAGGTTTGTATATTACTCGGCGAATATCAGTGCAGTATTTAACACAGTTGCAATTAATTCTGCCTTTATCTTAAGGATGCGTGCAGGATAATAACTTAACGCTCCGTTGCTGGTCGTTGGCGCAAGATGCGAGAAAAAGGGTGAAAGTAAAATGGTATTAAGATTAAACGCGTTCGTTGTAATATAAGTAAGGTTTCTTGCAAATTTACCAATTTCCATCTTGTATTTAAAAAAAAATAGGATGTCAGTGTAAATTGATAATACATATTAACACGTTGACTGCCAGTTAGGAGATATTTCAATAGAAATCCTACGAGTTATCTCGTAGTTGACAGTCAAGTTGTTAAGTATGATGTTTCTTCAGAATTGAAAAAGGTAATTTTATAAATATGTCTAATGCGTAATTATCCCTGCGTGGCGTCATTATATCGTAGGCAAATGTTTTTTTTAGGCAAAAGGCTTTTGCCTAGGCAAATAAATATGGTATTTGCCAAGACCGACGTTAGGCAAATAGCATTTAGTTTGAAATCGCGTTTGTTTTACAATTATGTGAGGTTATGTGCAATCCGTGCTTATTAGTTCTTAAATACGTTATAGTTAAGTCGTTGATTACTTCTGAGTAATATCGTATTCTAATAATGATCCTAACGTAGTTACGGCTGATTTATTGTGATTAGCATCACTACTCATGAGTGCGAAGATACGATTTCATATGGATTTTATTCCACTATAACAAGACTTTTAGGTTATGAATGTTTAGTTTCCTTTTTACTAGGAAAAAGTTATACTTGAGTAGAAAACACTAAATTTCTAAATTCTTATCGACTGGACGATTTTACTGATCTGTGCGGACGTACAACAAAATGTACAACTCACTGAACATTTGGTGTGTTGAAATGGTTTGGATGTCTTCATAATGGTTCACCGATATGCTGCGGAGGTTACTGTGATGTTCCAAACACAAAATGCTATTTGCCTATTAATGGTTTGGCCAACTGCATTTGCCTAGGCAAATAGCTTTAAACATATAAATACAGAGTCCATACCTTTTTGCCATGGCAAATAGCTTATGCCAGAAATAACCATTTGCCTACGACAATTATAAGAACGACTACACTTATAACAAAAAGACAGTGGGCGCCAGTTGCTTCAGTTGGAGAGCGACGGCCCTCTTCCCGGCTTATAAAACCATTCTCTAAATAATTTTATTTACACAGAGACATTTTTTAATAAAAATTTTTATGCCACCTTAAATAAATAAAGGAGTGGCTGTGCGTCGTACAATCGAAAACATCATATAATAGTAATATAATATACATTCAGGACGAATTGCGTACTGACATCAATTTGAACATGATCAAGAAGCACATGGGCGCCCGCAGAAATATTTCCAGTGGGGTGCAAAATAAAAGCTAGCCATGAGTTAACAACTAGCCCTAAATGGCGTTAATGTCCGTTGGAATAGCAAACATATTTCAAACATTTGCAGCAGGAAAATGTTTATAATTTTTGCAAAAATTGTTGCTCATTTTTCTATCATACCCCAAATTGTAGGTAATTAAAAGACCTATTAGCCCTTCGACGCGCGGAGTTTTGCTAAATGGCGATAATCTCCGTTCGAATCCCAAAAATTTCAATCACTCAACTTTTGCAAAAATTGAGAACAATCAGCAGCCACTTGTTTGTTTCTGTTTTTTTTTTGTTATTGAGCATCTATGAGGCTTTTATATGTAAATTCAGAAGTTTATTAATTCTTCTATTATTATGTTCTTATTTTTATTATTCTTTTTTCAATGTTAAATTTTTTTACACTAGTTATAAATTAGCATGTATTTTTTTCTTGTTGATTTTCCCCCGTTATATCAAAATCCAGAGGGGTGCAACCCCTCGCTGTGGGCGCCCATGATTCAAGCATTATGAACCGCAACTAATGTATTCAAATGTTGTTCTTGTGATGTCACCAAAAAAACGTGGTATTTAATATTTTGCAAAAGATATTTTTCTATCATCCACTTCGGTGGTCCGCTGGTATCCTAGTCATTCTATAAAAAGTCTGTAATAGAAAGTGCCATGTTCCCATGACAATATTCTAGTTTTAGTTCAAACCGCGTTGCTGCTTTTCAATCCCACAGATCAAGTAATGGAGAGTAGCGCACTCTTGCGCCCAATGAATAAGTCATTCGTGAATACGGCGCATGTAGAAAATGCATCTCGTGTCATCATATAAATTAAGCGGACACTATTGTACAATTTCTTTCTTCGCGTACGCAGTAGAAAGTGATGGATACCGTGAGAGTACGAATAGATAAGGCCACCACTAACTACACCATGAGAGTAGCCTCGCGGGTGATTGGAACTCTTCTCGAGTGATAAATGAGATATCACTCCGTAACGATACAATATACACCGCTCGGATGGCTCGGATGTAATTCCTTTTTTTAACTAACACCTGCCAATAGTATATACGTAACCTGTAACAATAATTAATTATTTACCGAGTGCTAGTAGTACCGGGTATCGCAATAAATACTAACCTATGGATGGGCGTCACATTTCCT
Organism: Melinopterus prodromus; assembly: GCA_964023965.1. NCBI lineage: Eukaryota > Metazoa > Arthropoda > Insecta > Coleoptera > Scarabaeidae > Melinopterus > Melinopterus prodromus. Next base: position 18,729,463 of record OZ030390.1, on the reverse strand, counting down.
GGGTTGGTAACGATATGTTTTTCGTGGCAAAGTTCAGAGTACAGTTTTCAGCCGCACTTGTACAATCGAGAGCATTTGCGCTGTTGTGATGTAAATTATAACGATATATCACGTTACATCGGCATTCGTGCATTTTGAATGGTTTATTAGCGGTGGATTTATGCCCGGCGATAAAAGGGACAATGTTGTCGTAGATTGTGAAACAGCGCACTCGTTCGCTTTGGGCGACAATAAATATTCATTATTTTAAACGGTACTAAATTCGTAATAAAAGATGCGAACGAGAATGCGACACGTCGGCCTTATAACTAACATTTCCGTGTGGTATTTCTAATTGCGTTCGTAGTTTTCATTTTAATTTATTCACCAGAATGTTACTCAATACAACCAAGCAAGAGGATTATTGCATTTGAAGTAATGAGTAATGTCTACGCAGTATACTATACTTGAATTTTACCAAAAACTCGACCATTGATTATGTTTGCGCAGCAATGCTTTTATTTAAAATACCTGTGAGATAGCCATACGGCCGCATTGTTGAGAGGTGTAGCGTTGAAATAGTTATTTATGTACCAAGGGCATTACACGGAAGTTCATGCCCCGATGATGACGCTCGAGGGTATAAACATCAAATAATGCCCGTGGTACATACAACATTTTATGTCCTACAATGGTTTTGTTCCTCCGTTTGAACAATATTAATAAATATTTTGACTTTATCAAGTGACATGCGTATCTACGGAGTTGAATAACAATACAAATCATAGATAACCTTATATACAAATAATTCGGAGTTGAGTAACAATACAGATACAGACAATTAATTATTATCAAACTTATAACCTTAATCGCCAATAATTGACGTTGACGATATACAATTTATAATTTGAATTACAAATAATTGATTTATTTGACATAAAACCATGGTAACCCTAATGCCAGCGCGGGCGTTAAGCATCCAAGATCCAAGAATCTTAGATGTATATTGTTACTTTATGTCCTACATGATCACAAAGTGACATTTAAAAAAAATATTTCAACGTCGGATATTGAAAACAAGAAAACATATATCCGTGAGGCGGTTTAAACGTTAAAAATATAAACTAAACGTTCAGAAATTAACCTAAGGAATAACTGAACTACAAAAGTAAAGATAGAATTTTTTTATTGAAAATTAAAAACAAGTGATCTATTGGTCTAATTTCTTTGTTGCGTAACCGCAAGAATAGATAACTAAATAAAAAATGAGGAAAACCTTTTGCCGTGAGGCGCCATCTACTAGTATTTATGCAAAACACCCAGTTACCTTACCAACAGCCAGACGAAAGTCCATCTGAAAAATTGAATTGATGTTGTCGATATAACAGAAAGGTAAAAAGTGAATTTAAAATACCAAAAACTTAAATAATCAATGGTACCAGCAAATTGGAACGTTACAAACTTTCCGAACTTCAAACTTCTCGTCCACTAATACTCTTGTCAAAATCTCCTAAAGCTTAGCAAAGCAAAAGATACTGGTACTTCATTTTTAAAAGTAGGAATGAGGTTACATTACAAATGAAAATTATAAAAAAATTTTAACCACTTTAAATATGCCCTTAAATCATTTGTAGTTATTTTACGCTAATTTGTGTTCGGTGCATTTCGGTTACAACTCTGGTTGCATTATACATTATACGTATAAATAGATATTCTTCTTCTGAATAAATAGATATTCCTCCTGCAACTCTCAACTGAGATAAACCATCATATTTTCATTCTCAATTAACCAATCTAAAGTTCATGTTAAAGTTCCGTTTTTTCCTCAATTTCAACCTTATCACTTTACTTATTGTTAATCCCTTTTGTTTCAGTTTAGAAAGCTCTAATTGACTATGCATCGATTTGACTTTTCATTGTAGAAGATGATTTGCTTGGAATGATATCGTTTGATCACTCACCACCGAACTATGTACTTTGCTGCAGGGTGTCATTGACACAACCTAATTATTTATACGGGCACTTTAATAAATTTCGCAAAAAACATTTTCTCGAGTTCCACAGCTACAAACTTCCATATCGTAACATAGTAATTTTTTTACTCAACAGTCTTGCTGGTTATATAAATATAAAAGTAAATTTATTACTCTACATCGTATTAATGAATAAAAACGCTGATAAGAAAGACAATGAGTGGTTAAACAGCAGTAAACCATTTAGTATGACGGTACGGCAGATTTTCTTATGCTCAAAAAGTAATTAGCAATAATCATGTATATTTTAAAAGTACTTATTATTACACTATTAGGTGTAGTGTTATTTATAAATGCTCGAACTGCGCGTAAGAATATATAATCAAGTAAATCTTAGCAAGTCTAATCCAACTTATTTCATTTATTCCATTCCAGCATGTCGGGAAAATGAAGTGTTCAAGCTGTGTGGTGGTTGCCAGCACGCATGCGATAATTTGAAGAAACATTGCATCAGGAGGTGCTTCCAAGGTTGCTATTGCCTCAAAGGACTCATCAGGATGAGCGAGGGTCTACCATGTGTAGCAAAAGAAGTATGCATGGACGAACTTAAAGCGAAGAACCTTGAGACATCTTACTCATTCGTAAATCGGTATTTGTAACCTATGTTAAATACTTGGCTCTAATAAGTAAGAAATTATAAATTTAACAGCTTAGATAATTTTAATCGTAACTACGGTAAACATTGTGTGCATGTATAACGAAGCAAGTAGTTTGTGATGTGGTACAGGAACATACAGGAAGAACATAAAATCTATATATTTTACTATAATATGACCAATAAATATTAATTAAAAGTTAAATAGTGACTATGCTTTGAGTATTTTTTTATAAATAGGTAGACCGATATGTCCATATGGCGTTAATTTGTCACCAGTTGCAGCACAAACTGTGTTGGAGTATTGTCGACTTTCTTGCGTTCATCAGAGACGGACTCCGTCTTTCTTTATTAATTTTCACAACCAAGTTAGACCATATGTAATTTGACAAACATGGTTATTACGTCATTTGGCTTAGGCTCCTTCAAGGTTAGCCGTTATTTCTGAAACACCCTGTATGATGACCAAGAACCATTTTTCTAAATCTGGTCAACCAATGACATACTTAATTGACAAAATTGTATTTCATTACTTTTAGGAATTTTTATCTAGCCCCTGTGCGAAATAATGAGAGTTTGTGTCTGAACTTTAGTTGGAAGGCTTACTGTATGACCAAGAAATTGCAGATTAGTGGCAAGTTAAAAAAACGATGTTTGGAAGCTGTAAAATAATCTTCAAACTTTACCACTTTTCGTAAAACTATGTTTTTCAAATGACATCATTTGACATGATCACGAGAAAACTTAGTGACCGAATTAGGTAGGTTCTTGAAATTTGCACAACAAGTTTCAATCCATTGTTTCTTGATATTCAGTCAGCCAGAGTTTTGATATTATTTTTTTGCTTTGTGTGAATGTGCTATGATTGATTTTTTTAACCTTATTTAGAAAAATAACTCCAGCATGTATCTATCAGACACAACCCCAGCTGAAATATTTAACATAATACATTCATTGAAGGATACCTCATCAACTGGGCCGGATGGTATACCGACAAAAGTATACAAGACGTGTGGAACTGTATTATGCGGACCATTATCAGTAATAATAAATAATTGTTTCAAATATGCAGTTTTCCCAAAATAACTCAAGAAAACAAACATAATACCTATATTTAAGACTGGCTCAAAAACACAATATAACCATTTTAGACCCATAGCTTTGGTCCAAAGAATGCATTTCATTCAAAAATATAAAATTATATCAAATGCGCAGAATGCATACATTAAAGGAAGATCAACGATTAGAGCTCTATACCTGAGTGAGTACTGGAGGGAATGGCTAACAAGAATAAAACAGCGGGGGTATTTCTGTACCTGTCAAAGGCGTTTGATTGCGTGGACCATCAAATCCTAATTGCCGAATTGGAGGATGTAGGTTTTCGAGGACCAGTCAAGAGCTTGCTCAAATCATACCTGTCCAACAGACTGCAGCGAGTAGTAACAACTAACACCAATACAGGAGAACAAATATCATCGGGGTCGGCAACTGTCAATAGGGGAGTCCCACAGGGGTCAATTGTAGGATGCATTTTGTTTGTGGTATATTGCAATGACTTACCATGTATTCTGTTATTCCTCCGTTATTTTTCGCACGGAGACCGACGAACAGATGGAAGGTGAAATAAAGGGCAGCGTTCAACAATTAGAAGGTTGGTTTCGAAGCAACAGCCTAAAACTTAATATAGGAAAGACAAAAATAATCAGTTTTGGCGTTTCAAAGACCAACAGCATATCAGTAGATTATGACGATGTATTGCTTACCTCTGTGGATAGTACCAAGTTCCTGGGAGTGATGATCTACTCTCACCTAAATTGGAAGGATCACATTGTTGAGCTTTTATCCAAGATCTCTTTCTTCAGATACGCACTAAGAACTATACCGGCATCGATGTTTGAAGGCGTTGCCCTGGCTTCCTATTATGCCTTTATATTCTCCAGAATAAAATACGGCATTCAGTTATGGGGAAATTCCGTAGGTGCACCAAAACTTTTCAAAATGCAGAAGTCCTGTTTGAGAAATATCGATTCCGCGATTCCTGCAAGGAAATCTTTAAAACAAAATCCATACTTACCGTACTTCCGATCTACGGGGGGAGTGTGCAGTCTTTATAAACATACTACAACGAACTATTCTCCATTTTAGAAACTAACCTTCAATATGACACTAGAGGCAATAGCACAAAACAGCTCAAAATCCCACAAACCGCATCTGCAAGCATTTACAGGGGACTGGTAATTCAGATGCTAAAGTTATGCAACCATCTACCACAAGGACTACATATCCTACGGAACAAGAACTTTAAAATTGAACTAAAAAAATACCTTCTCTTGAATGGATTCAGCAGTATAAACGAATATTTTGAATGTCACGATTTTTAATTATATAATTTATCGTAATTATCATGAATCAAGTTGTTTATTTTATTATTTCTTTTATGAATTAATTCAAATGACCTCTTCTTCACTGATCTTTTGGTTTACAGAATAAATTATTATTTATTATTATATTATTATCATTATGGGACTCATGGTTTGGCTTGGACCCGTGGTCAGGCAATTTGACGATTTGAATGTGGAGGCACTGGGAATGTCTCCATGTCTCTTCCTACTTTTCTTATCTCCACATCTCTTTACTCTTTACAATAAAACGTAACTATTATGTATCAAACATTTATATAACTCTTCACTTCATGTTTATTGTACATTCATTATCATGTATACAAACACACATATTATTCCAATAGGTCGATAGTAGTATTACTTAAGTAAAGCGTCGAAGGTAGGTCTATCCCACACACATTGAATGCAAACATTTGCATGCGAACGTGCGTTTGTTTATTTTAATTACGCATTAATGTTAGTGGTAATATGTGACAGTGGAAGAGCGCAAATGGTGTTCCCCATGGTACGCGATCGCCTAGCCCAGGCGGGAACGTTTTTACCAACGGAGTTAATAGCGCCATTCTTTTGCCTTTATTCAATGAAAGGTCCGCAGTCATCATTAACATATAATTATTCGCTAATCCTCAGCGGGCGGTATACGCTTAATTTTTCTGCAATCAGTGCAGTTACATGATATAAATTGAGTGGATTCCGTTCCTAGAAACACGTAAGCTCAGCATGCACAACAATAATGCTTCGTATTTATTGTCTTTGGGTATATAGGAAGTATTGGAATACAATTATCATTTGCTTGCCAGTTAGCTAACGGTTATTAGTATTACTATTTATCGCGATGAATATATTTCTGACTAAACACACATATTGTAAAACATTTCTAAATATTTTGATACTCTGTCGATGCAGTGTGTTGATAGTTCATTAATATGGTGTTAGCTGATCGGTTTAGTTTATGTCTTGAACTAGACAATGATCATTTTGGTGGATATTTGTATTTGATATTTTTTTGCTCCAAAGTATTTAGAGCAAAAATGTGGTCGAAATGTTGGTCTACTATTATTAAGATTTTGTGGTTCGCGACACTGGCAAGAGATTGGAAAAGGCTCCCTGAAAATAGTCCTTGCATCATTGGGATGGACATGTATCCCCAAAGTTACGCTAACGGGGCTGTTACCTTGCTTGTTGCCAGCAATTAACCAATGGCGTGAGTTTAACGTACCCAAAAGTCGCGGTTTGCTGTCACTGTAATATGGGAAGAATATGGTGTGCTAACATATGGTGTTTGGAATGTGTCCATGTCGACAACAGACAAAGGTATATAAATTAATATACTCGAAAAAATGCCTCTATTCCTTTGTAAAATATATAATTTCTTAGGTACCGGTTTCGTTGGTTACAACATCATCAGCCTAAATCTACAATTAGAAGTTGTTGGTATGAAAATAAATAAATAACAATTTAACAGATTACTCACGGTCAGGTAATTAAAAACAAGGCCGGTTTGGTTGTTATGAATAGAGAGTCATATATTAACAAAATTTTGAAATTTCTGAATGAACTCAGCAAAAGCCCCTTGAACGAAATAGTCGCCAGAACAAAATGTGTCGTTCACCAATGTAAGGAGACTTTGACTGAGTTGACTCCACACCATTATTCATTTATCCCCATGAATTTTAATATTCCCCAACTTTATACACTCCCTAAATTACACAAGAAGGACCCATTACCGTTAATGTTAAACTTATTCAAAAATTTAATATATCAACCTAAATATTGTATTAAAAATATCACTTTGCAATTATGGTATCTTTTGACATAACAAATTTATATACTAATGTTCCCATAGACCTCACCCTTAAACTAGTTTCACATCTTCAACAAACATTTTAACGTTAAATAAAAAATAAATCATTACAACATAATTTTAGGAGATATTGTCAAACAATGTTATTGCAAGTTTAATAACAAATTTTACAAGCTTGAGGACGGTTTACCAATGGAAATGACCCTATCTTCTATATTCTCTGATATTATCCTGGATCATATAGAACAGGAACATATTATCGATAATATAAACCCCTATTAATCATAGATCGTGAAGTAGATCAGATATGTTGATGATGTTTTTTTTCTTCTGGAAAGGTGATGAATTGAACCTTAAGATTTTTTACATATATCAACAACTTCCATAACAAACTTAAATTCACTTTAGAAATCGAAAACAATAAAACCTTGAACTTTTTAGATGTATCCTTAGCTAACAATAATAATATTATCGAATACAATTTATATAGAAAACCCACTGCAGTACCTACCATAATTCCATATCACTCATCCCATCCCTTTTTGATGAATTAAATTACATTTATAACCTTGCTTCAAACAACTTTTTCCCGTTAAAACATCAATAGTATTTTACAACAAATCGTCTGACCTCTGACCCACTTTACATACCAGAAAAACCCATGAAAAAATATATAAATCATTTACTTACAATAACGCCAATTTAAAAGTTAACAACATTTTAGCCAACTTTAACAATTATCCCGCTTTTAAAAGCAATAATACTATCTACAAATTACTTTCAAATATCAACAACCCTAAATCGGTTTTGGATGAGTCTGGAGTCTCCTCAGTCAAATGCTCTAATTGTGACACTGTTTATGTAGTTCAAACCGGAAGGAAGTTGGTAAAACGGATAGCGGAACACAAATCCGGAACCTCTTCTAACATTTATCAGCACAAAATTTCAACAGGTCAATATAAAATGCAACGAATCTACACTTCATCATAAATGTCATAAAAACTACAAATTAGACCTATTAGAAGAACTCGAGATAGAAAAACATAAACTATTATTATTTCGCTATCCCTCTTGCTAAATTCCAGCCGTATGTCAATTGTCCGTTGTGTTTTTAATTACCTGACCGTGAGTGATCTGTTAAATTGTTATTTATTTATTTTCATACCAACATATTCTAATTGTCGATTTAGGCTTATGATGTTGTAACCAACGAAACCGGTACCTAATAAATTATATATTTTACAAAGGAATAGAGGCCTTTTTACTTTATCATACGCAGTATGATAAAGTATTGTAATCGTGCCGAAAAAAAAAATTGAGATTTTAGCGGAAATAGGTCTTTATGGGTCCCCTGAACATTTTTGACCAAGCTACAAAAAAATGTCTGTGTGTGTGTGTGTGTGTGTGTGTGCGTGTGTGTGTACCCGTTTTTTGTGGAGACGTTTCCGGAGAAACTACTAAAGGTATCGGGACGAAAGTTCATATTTAGAAGTTTCATGACTAAACTTAGAGCTGAAAAGCTTTTGGTTCAAAAGGGTCCAAAGGAACTGGCTGTTTCCTCTAAGCATTTTTCACGGATTTTGCAAATGAGCTGCCATTTCTGTAATTTCGTCAAAATAGTTAAATAATAAATTAAAGTAGAGGAAATTTTGAATAATTTATGCCTATGATATTTTTTTGTAAAATTAATAGTTTAGCTTCAAGAGCAAATTCTATTTGATCGAGATCGGTCGCATCTGCATTGATATGAAACTACATACGTAGTAGCCTGGATTTGACAAATATTTTTTTGTGCTGTCACCACAGAAATGTCTATGGCTGTCACACTGTCTCTGTGTCTCTAGTGCGGCAATGTACAAAATACAAAATTCAAATAAAATAAGATCACCAATTTAATTGTTTGTTGATAAGAAATATCAACCCGTTGCTATATCTAATTGTAAAAACGATAAATTGAGAAAATTGTAAATAAAGTATAGCGATGAGTGTAGTTATATTTTAGTATGTTGGTACGGATGTGACATCTACAGTGTCATGAACGAATATAAATATGTCAGAATTTGAATTAGCTTTTTAAACTTGACGTTTCGTAGAAGCGGTATTAACCTAACATTTCCTATACAGAAATATAACCATTTTTGATTTTCTTTAAATACTTCTCAAAAAGCAACACAAAAACGCTGATGTCACTCCTGTCGAAAACTACATAGCGGGACTCGCTCACATGCGACGGCGACGCTCCGCCATCGGTGACGCGCGGTCACGCGCCGCATCACCGCTCGTCGCGCTATTCCGTACTTTCGGCACATGTGAGATAAATAACTATAGGCAAAACTGGGAGAGCTGAAGGTGATTCATCGCTTAAAATCGTATGAACCAATATATGAACGTACCGCGTGAATTGGTTATTAGCTGTGTATATTAAGTTGTCTACTAGGTAGTTCGTTCAAAATTAATATTTAATTATTAAAAATACTGTCATTTAATTGTGATAATTGTCCTATCTAATTTATATATCCATCATTAGCATGTTTAACAGAAGCAAAGTGAAAACATACCAACGAAAACATCTTGTTCACATCACACGTTCGCGCTCGAATTGGAGGTTAGGTTGCTACCGCTGTCATTCGTTCTTATGGTTCTAAGAACAGACGTACTTTTTTGTCTTGCCAATTTAAATTATACAGCAGACGTATGAAAAGTATGCTATTTCGTTTTAACACGCGTCAATATTTAGAAATATTCTGTAACGTATGTCTAAAATAACAGCTGAAATCTATGAGTAATCTTCAGCTCTCCTAGTTTTGCCTATATTATTCTGACGACAGTAGGTAGTGTCAAATGCTGATGCTTTGACAATACCTGCTATTGATACTATTGACTATTAAAATATCTGTCAACTCCTGGCTAACTAGTTCAATTTTAATGCAGACACGATTTATCTCAATCAAATTCTCATGCAGCTAAACAATTAATTTTATATTTTGTATGCTAAAGTCATGTGCCTGGCCACATCAGATTTTTTCAGTATATGAACATATAGTGTGCTAACATTTTCTGAACGCACCACAGAGTTGACATATTGCCGCCAATAAACCGTAAAGGACACTTACTCCAATATGCAATATAGAGGTTATATCTATAGCTGGCTGACGCCTACATTTGTGTGTGCAAGTCCTTCAACAAAAAAATGGAGTTTGTTGTTGAGGGTATATTTATTGAGGGTATTAAGGAACAAAAGCAAAGTATGAGAATAAATAATGCCTGGAAGCGGTTTTTGTGTGTATGTGTGAAACGTTCCTACAACAGGCCACTACAGGCAACTGAATGGATATATCGTTGCTATTCTACCATAGAGATCGCAAACACGGTCAGTATCAAAGGAAACAATGACCAGAAAAAAAAGCTGCCAGAAAATGTTGGAGAGAACTATAAAAAGAACTCTGAATGACAGGGCAGCAACGGAAACCATTTTGCCTGAAAAGAACGGAACTGGAAATCGTTTTGAAGTTTTATTGATAGCAAAATTTCCAAGCAAATTATATAATTTTTTGTACATTTCATTGCGTTTAGTTTTGTTAAGACCAAATCGCAGAAAATAATTTTTACAAGTGCATAAAACACATGACGCTTAAGAGAAGTACAGGTATCAGAACAATATCAGTTTAGCAATCATGTTTTTCTACTTTACGTAAGGAGGATATTATTTGCGAAAACTGAAAGATATAGGGTCCATCAAAATAAAAGCAATTAGCGTTGTTTGTTAAAAAATATCTGTCGTGCACTGTTATCCTTCTGACCACCATTGTATCAATACCTCCTTTACTAGTTTCTCTCTTATGTTCTTAATTATTTCCATAAATAATTTCTTTGATATTTACTCATCATATACAATTGAATAGAATTTGGAGTCAGATGTGTACAATCGTGAACTAAAATCTCTGAATAATCTAGTTATCAAAATTAACATAAGTGGTCAATTAACTATCAAATGATGTAATGATGCACTATGATCCACGTTGCGCCTCCTATCCAAATCTGGAGCGTCAACTATCGCCAGTCTTCGCCATCTCCAGCGTAGATCGTGATTTTTGAGGTTGGCGGGCTGAACCCGGGTGATGGGAGAGCAGATGTCGGCTCTCCTTATGCAAAAACACAAATTCGTGCGCACGTTCGCATCTCCATATCGGGCAGAGCGAAGCGTGATATGTATAACACAACCCAAATAATTGGTGTATAATAGAGTTGGCATTCGGGATCGTGTGAACGTGGACAATGAGGAGAGGCGACGGGAGGGACTCCTCCACTTCTATTGAATAGGTGTCTGTTCTCACGGACAGCAGGCCACCACTACTATGATGATAACAGCTATCATCGGTGTTACCGCGCACCAGCAACACTACTCTGCAATATAGTGAGCCGCCGACGAGCACCCATTAATTCTGTATTACTTTCCGAGGCACGTACAGATGCATACGGGACGTCGAACGTAACGCCATACAACACGAAGTGGAGGAGAGTGCGCTAGAGAAGAAATGAAAACACCAACGCTAATAACCATAATTAATATCCATTGCAGAAAACCCGACCTCTTCTCGCAAATTACCCACTAAACTGTGCGGAAAAATGACCGAAAATGTATACACATAATCAGTTGGTGGAAACAATTGCGCTAATGTTGTAAGGGAGACTACTTTTATCATTTGTTGGCAAATTATAAGCGATGCTGCGACATGTAACGACTTAATGTGATGCTTGTAATGTTAAGAGGAGCAAATTGTTCACTAGTTATGATGATATGATGAATTAGTATGACTAACATTAGTATGACTCCGACCAAAAAGGACTTTTGGATTCAAACCCCACGCGATTATGAAGAAGAGTGAGGCCTGACAAGGAATCAAGTCTGCGATGGGCTGTATTCCAAACATCTAGAAAATCTACGACTTTTAGGAGTTGGTAGAGAACGGACCACATTATTCCATGGCATAATCGACAAGCATAATTTCAGCATTTCAGTTCTTCTGGTGAAAATCTTGATCCTCCTGGTTCAACCAGTTGGTGTAAGTAGCGTAGAGCCAAGGCTTATGGAACATTGAATAACTTCACTCACGATAAACCAACTCTTGATGACCCACTGTAGCCACAAATAAAGCCCATTAGTAAAGGAGTCACATCAAAGGATTTATTGGAATGATTTTTAGAAGCAAATACGCAAAATAACAATAAATCATTAAATTCACTGGTTTAGATGTTGCTCCTAATTTCCCTATTCATTCCGGGTTAGAAACAATTAAATTCTTTGTACATGCAAAGGGTGGATTTTATGGCACTGGGATACCTGATTAACAGTAAGTATAACTTTACCTAATAACGAAACAAAATGCTCATCGAATCGACATGGAAAACTTTAAACGCGTTTTTATCGAAACCGTATTGCTGAACAATGGTGACATAAAATCTCAAACAGTACACATGTGTCTATAATTGGTACTAAAATCATATTGAAAAGCAAAAGTTAAACTCATAAATGTTAACAAAATAGTGGTACCTCCCTTAGGTTAATCCTTTAAATGGCATTGCTATTGATAATTAATCTTTCTCAATTCGCCTATGTCGCAACATAAAACATATCTTTATTATCTTCATACCTTTTACATCAATTGGCAAATGACAGGACACTTTTAATCGATAAATGGCTGAGCACGTCGGTTTCACCAAAAGAAACATTCATCATCCAACATAGTTATCTGATTTTTAAAGGAGTGGAGCAGTCTATATTTTATGCATAATCTATTATTCGTTTCACTTGAAAATAAATCATAAGCATACGTTTGGAGGTGGAAAAAATGGAGGTGCAATCCATTTTGTAGAATTTGCTGCACATTTTAATACACATTATATTTCATAAGAAGCTAATGGGTAGTAGCTATGCCAACGAACTAAAATGACATGCTGTTTCATTGTAGCTTCGAAGTTTTCCAGATTAGTTTATATGACGTAACAAACTGAAAACAGCGATGTTCTTTTAAGACTGTTAAAGTAAAATATAAATATAACTACCATATAAACTACCGACATGTAGAGAGCCTACCAAAGTGTTGTTAATCTTGATGGCTTTGGACATGGGTATTCAAAAGCTACTATTTAGTCTTCCTGGTTCTACCTATCAAGGCTATGTAGCGATTCTGTAGGACAAACTATTTAATAGTTATTTATGTACCAAGGGCATTAAACGGATGATTATGCCCGAGGGTGACCGCTCTCGAGCACCTAACTTGAAGAATGGGACAATGCAGACAATTAATTGTCAAATATAATAACCTTAATCGCCAATAATTGTCATTGAGGATTTTAAATTGACAATGGTAACTCTTAATGCCCGCGCGGGCGTTAAGAATCATTAAGAATCCTTAATGGACATAACACAAAGTAGCTGTTTTTGCCCCTGTATCTAAGATGTAAAATGTCACTTTATGATAATGTAGGGCATAAATGAATATATTGAAAACATTTTCAGAACAGAGCCGGACGTTTGAAATATGGCGACCATATAGAGATATTGTAGGATTGCGACTTTAAAATTAAGTAAATTTTATTCCAAACCTGTTTTCATTTAACGTTAAAGGAGCTAAAGAGAACCAGAAGTTGAAGCTATTGATATGAACTGTAATTACACCGGGAAATGCAAGATTTCAAAAAAGAAAATCCACCAAAAATGGAAATCAACTAATTAATATGTTTATATGAAATTACTAATTTTGTGAAATGAAATTACATTTCTTCTTGTCACAGAACATTGAAACAATTATCCTAATATTTCAAACAGTTTTTTTAAGTCTTTTTCCATATTCAATTATCTCATCATTCTAGACTATACCAAACAAATGCTCATATTTTTACCAAACGAAAAGTAACAAAACTACCAATGGAACATAAACAAAATTATTGTACATTTTTCTTTTTGACTTTTTGTTTAAATACATTTATTGTTTAGCGATTTAGTATACAAATAACATTCTAGTATTCGGATAATTCATGCTTCCTAACTTGTATAATAGTATTGTTTCCAAGTATCCATTTATCAGGCAATATCCTTGCGATGTTCATGCCCAAGGATGGTCCGTCATTGCCGATAGGCACATTCAAATCGAAAACTATTGTAGTTCCGCCGGCGAACAAAGCTGCGGTTACACCAAAAGTGCCGTAGCTAATAATACTGTGATTGCAGTGAGCTAGCAGCACCAAATCCAATCCTGGGCGTCTACCCATTGGATTTGCCGTGACATTGTCATAACGAAGTATATCTTTGATAGAATCCAAGAATTCGTCATCCATGGTTAGTAGTATGAAGACGATGTTACTGTAGCGCTTTTTGAAATAGTTCATCGCTTCAATATAGTATCCTCTCGATGCTACGTGCTAAAAGCAATTATAGATTATTCAGTTATGATTATTGTGAGGAATGCCTTCTGTTCAAAAATTGATGACCCAGTTTGTAAGGTCTCAGAGATTAAAAAAAATATTCTGTGAACTTTTGAACGTACTATAGTGGCCATATATTATGGCACTTCTTTTGACATCGATTTTCTCGCAAAATTTGGGGCGAAAAAATTTGAAAAAATTCTGATGCTGTCCTTGATTAATATGCTACAACTCATAAAAATTAGAAAGCTGTATATGTTGGCGTTTTCCCGATTTTTCCAAATTAAGAAGAATAGGCGCTGATGTTTCCCCGTAAATTTCATTCGTTTAATTTTAGCAATTAATTACTCCGGAAATAATCCATAGACTCCAACGAATTAAAAAGTAGAATCACCTGCGGAATGCTAGCTTTCAATGTACCGTTTTGTAAAATCATTGGATTAGTGGTTGACCCACAAAAAGCTATATTATGCAATGCCAGCAATTCCGTTATTAGAAGAGCTAGAATAATGAAATATAGACTATAGGCTACCAAATAATTCATAGGTTTAAAGTTTATTACATAATCATTGTTTATCTTGCATTTTTCATACAAAAGATCGTGCTGAAACTCGGCGTGAATTCCGACGCTTTACGGTCTTTAGTGTGCTGCGGGGAAGGGGAGCGTTAGCAGTGCTGTCATGTCGGAGAGAACCGACATAGCTGAGAGAACCGGGAAGCTTATTAACATTACAATTAAATTCTTAATTTTTGGATAATTTTCATTTTAATATGTGACCCGGTACGAGAGAAATCTTTTCTATCGATTGGCGTTTTTGTTTTCTTCAGTTTTTATACAATAAAGTTGTCAACTAGATTTTGATTGAAGAAGATAGATCTAATAATATGGAGTATATTGAAAACCGAGCAAAATATATTTCCGGCGAAACTTGACGTTTTATAACAAAAATGTCCTATACCAAGTTGTATTTCATAAAATAATCTACAATATTCATAAGGGTCAGTTTTACTATGGCCTCAAAATTTCCGAGAAAATTGCGAATGCCAATGCTAAAACGATTTTTCTGTTTTTTTTCCTTTATCATACACAAGTATGATGAAGTATTGTAATCGTGCAGAAATATTTTTTTTTCATTTTGCGGAAATAGGTCTTTATGGGTCCCCTGAACATTTTTGACCAAGGTACAAAAAAATGTCTCTGTGTGTGTGTGTCTGTGTGTATGTATGTGTGTGTGTTAAACGATTTTTGTGGCGACGATTCCGGAGAATCTACTAAAGGTATCGGGAAAAAAGTTCATATTTAGCAGTTTTATGACCGAAGTTAGAGCTGAAAAGCTATTGATTCAAAAGGGTCCAAAGGAACTGGTAGTTTATTCTAAGCCTTTTTCAAGGATTTTGCAAATGAGCCGCCATTTTTGTAATTTCGTGTATGAAATTTTTTGGTAAATTTAATAGTAAATAACTGCAAGAGCAAATTCAATTTGATCGAGATCGGTCGCCCAATTTTTTTGTGCTGTCACACTCGAAAACAGCTGATTTCATCAGTGGTTGGAGAACCGCTATGGAACGTTGCCGCGCTAGTGCGACAAAGTACAAAATACAAAATTCAAATAAAATAAGATCACCAATTTGATTGTTTGTTGATAAGAAATATCAACCCGTTGTTATATCTAATTGTAAAAACGATAAATTGAGAAAATTGTAAATAAAGTATAGCGATGAGTGTAGTTTCCTTTTAGTATGTTGGTACGGATGTGACATCTACAGTGTCATGAATAAATATAAAGCTGTCAGAATTTGAATTAGCTTTTAAACTTGACGTTTCGTAAAAGAGGTCATCAACCTAACATTTCCTATACAGAAATATAACCATTTTTTAAATTTTTTGTTAAATGCATGTTTCTCAAGAAGCAACACAAAAAGCGTTGATGTGACTCCTGCCGAAAACTACATAGCGCGACTCGCTCAGCCGCTCGTCGCGCTATTCCGTACTTTCGGCACTTGTGACATAAATAACTATTATTCTAATGACAGTAGGTAGTGTCAAATGCTGATGCTTTGACAATACCTACTGTCAATAATATCAAAATATCTGTCAAATGCTGGCTAACTAGTTTAATTTTAATGCAGACACGATTTATCTATATCAAA
The DNA here is from genome assembly GCA_964023965.1 of Melinopterus prodromus. Lineage (NCBI taxonomy): Eukaryota > Metazoa > Arthropoda > Insecta > Coleoptera > Scarabaeidae > Melinopterus > Melinopterus prodromus. The sequence goes on along the minus strand of OZ030390.1, from coordinate 18,713,074 downwards.
TAGATTCTCATGCAGCTAAACTATTAATTTTATATATTGTATGATAAAGTCATGTCGCAACAATAATTCAATTTTAATACAAAATTTGAAATCGTGCCATTTTATATCATAACTAAGTTTATATTTTTGTATTATACAAAAAACAATAAGTATCTGAGATATTTAGTTTTTTTCAACAAAAATCAGTTTTTGTTTTTATAGAAATTATTGTACGTTTGACGATGACGATTTTTGAATTTTTACCATCAAATACGAATTGTTATGGTAAATTATATTCATTCAATTTAGTGTTTGTTTTATTATTATTTTTCCTTTTATTATCCGAGCGAGATGTAGAAAGGGCTACGCACCAAACTGTAGTGGAGACACTGCAGACAATTAATTTGTTTTATGTAAGTATTCTAAGTAGTAGATACTTTTATCCTAATTAATTTAAATTTCGCCGCTAAAATAGAAGTGATACTTATGGTGATTTTTCATAGTGTGGCTTCAGGATTTCAGGATGTTGCCCTCCTCGTTTTTAAATTGGCTATATATCCTAATTCCCATGATACCCTACACGACCTACTTCAAATCGGATGTTAGAATTATATGCCTAGATTTGACACACTATAGGAACAATAGGTAATAATAATATAAAGAAAATAGTGTGAATTAGTACTGTCAAATGACATGTTGAAAGGATGACCTAGACAAGAGGCAAGTTTTGAGTGTCTGAATTATCATTCGATCGTTGTGACTATTTACTTGCACCCGGTTAAAGATCAGCCTGTATGAGTATGTATGAGAAAGCAACACTGGAGACTGAAAATTGATGAACATCATATATAGCAACCATAACCGTTAAAGTTACCTGTACATTCTTTCCAAATAGATACTGCAACTGTTCATAATAATCTCCTCCTCGATAATGTATACTCACAAATGTCACATTCTTTTGGTCAGTATGAGGATAAAATCGTTTGGCCAGTTCGCTTAACTTACTGTTCACCATTACTGACAACCCATTCTTGAACCTAAAAGTAGGTTTAAACCGATCAAATAACAATTACTATTTAGCTGTATAAATTATACCTCAATTCCTTTTTAATATTATCAAAACCATAAGCGATAACTTCTTTATATTTTGCGCTATACTTTCCAAGTGTGATCATCCATTTCACATCTTTTTTCTTTGGCAAAGTAAACGGATCCATAAACGGCACAAACCAAGAATAATATGATTCATCAAAAGGGTATCCACGCAGATATGCTGGGGAAATGGTTAAGCTTGAATAAATAAAATAGTAAGGAAATTATCTTTTGAACATTATGAGAATATACTCCTCAAATATTTCAGAGAGTATCTCATCTGTTTCCGGATGTATCACTGGTGCAACATCGTACTCTCGGAGAATGGCGTAGTTCTGTTTCCATATGACAAATAGAGACATGTACTCCCATATTTGGTTTCCCAATCTGCCGGAAGATTCAACTGTTATGATGGATCTCCGTGAAAAGTTTTTTCTTTCCTGAAAATTAAAAAAGAAAAATTGAGAAACTTACTTAGAAAATTAATGATTACTGTAACATTACCGGATGTGAATCCAGTGGAGGAAAATAGTTGTACCAGCTGCTTAATGCCAGTATGTTAAAACATAGACAATATGGGATAATTGTGTCATTACTTACCACCAACATTTATTAAAATTTTATTTAAAATAATACTGTTGACTAGAAAAAAAGAATGGTAGAAATGTTGCATGTTTAAAATTACAAAACATAGGTTACAATATATCGCCAAAATGACGTGTAAAAAGACTTTGAAGTTTGGTATTCATGGCGACAATTAATAATCACCTGAGGATCTTGTTACCACTTGTTACCTACAAAACATAAATGCGACAAAATTTTAGACGACTTAATGTGATGCAATCATTTTTCTGAACTTCAATTTTCCTCCAAACGTTGGTGTGTTTAATATGAGAATTATTGCATTTTAACGACTCGGCGTTATGTAATAATAATCTTCTACAGATCGCTATAATTTCACGTTACGTGATTTTTCCCTGATTATAAAAGAGCGTGGAATCATTGTGTTGTTAGGGGCTTGCAAGGACACTGTCAACTGTTACTCATCGCCCAAGAAGTAATATGCATATAATCAGAAGTTCAAATTGCTCGCGTGGGTTCTTACGTGTAATTGTGATGTTTATGGAAGTCAGTACAACCAGATAATGGCGAAATCGTTCTCGATGTAGGCAGATTAAAAATTAAGCCATCATAATGGCGCATATTTAGATTGAGAGGACGTAACTTGAATATCAATGAATTTTGCAATTGGATTAATGAACACATATTTATGGGAAAACTTAGACATTTAAACATAAAATCAAGGCCAATATCACGACGAAAATATACGTCTGTAATTTGTTGTTTCTACAAACAATTAATACAGATATGGAAAAATAAAATATAAGGTTGCTAATTTTATAGTAAATACCACAATTTTAAATTGTACTGACGACGCTTGTATCGTGGTCAATGCAACTCGACCCCGCAGGATTGAGATCATCATAAAACATCATTAAACAATTGAGGAGCTTCCATGCAAAACTGGTTATATGACGTTATACAGGGTTAGTTAAAATTACCGGAATACCTAAATAATTATCCGCCCGTACAAAAAATTGAAACAAAAGTTTTTTGGCTTTAAACAAGCTATAGTTTAAATATGTTTTTAATATACATTGTGTTTATTTTATTATGGAAGTTTAGTAACCCGTATATTTTATTCTATTTTTTTTAATTGTACTGAAAACAAATTAATTTTAGTTAATTTATGAGCAATTAATAAAAACTCCTGAACTACACATGCCGCATTCCCTGCGCTAGGTTTCCTTCCGTGGCATTACGTGACTACGTGATTTTGAATGAACTAAAGAAAAATGTGAGACAACTTCACTAAGTTGGTATAAGATCTTTCACTTCATTGTTGTAAAGTTCAAGGTTTAACGTTTGATTTGAACCTATCCAAAAGACTCTATGACCTCCCATGATTTTTTGGGAAGGTATCAAAGAGTCCAAAAATGTGATTTCTTACAGTTTGAACCTATGCTGCTAAAGTTTAACTGAAATAGTTGAAGTTTCAAACCAGAAACAAACAAAAATCTAATTAGTCGACCTGTGGATAATCAAGAGAATTTATGGCCATTAACTACGACCTATAAATTCTATTTTCGTGTATGTATTGTCCTGTCTGCAACTTGTAATTAATTATTCGAGCATATAATATTCTGGTCAATACCCAAATCAAAATAAGCAGAATAAGGATTTTTAATTTTATTTTTTAAAATTTATTATTATATTATTATATGACAAAGTATTGTGATTGTGTCGAAAAAGAGTTTTGAGATTTTAGTGGAAATATGTCCTTTTGGGGCCCCTGAATATTTTGGACCAAAGTATGTGTCTGCACTAGGGCTTCCAATCCCGGACAATATACTGATCCCGGGATTTCGGGATTAAAGATTTTGTAATCTCGAGATCCAGAGATTCATTGGAAAGGCGAAAATTGCCACATCAAAAGACCTGGCAAGGCAAATCCAGGCAGTAAGAAACGCCTAAAATATATTCGATAGGATAATATCTATTACCCCGAAAATTGATAAACGTTTTCAAATTTTACAAATACAAAACCGAAATTGACCGTTTAAAAGGTGTCAAAGTGTGCGTATTGACATCCATAATAAACAATATATATACTTTATTAGATTATAACTTGCTCTTACATATTAAATTTGTTCAAAAATTTTGCATTTTTGTTAAATTTCAAGAATAGTCACGGCAAAAGTAATTGTTTGATAGTGCCAAAGTTTCAGTTTTTAATATTGATGCCAATAAAACATTTTGACGTATTTTTGTTTTCTTCTTTAAGATAAAATTGGATAACTTTAGAATTCATACGTGATGGATGTTTATTCATGTTAATACATTATTTATTGCTCAAAATTGATGACATATTTAGTGCAAATTCTTAGAATATTAAATATTCAATTTCTTGTCATGAAGTAAGTGCTTTTTCAGACAAAACTTTTCCACTAAAAAAAACCGATAATTGTGCGATGAAGAAATGTCAAAAGAGACCATATTACCGATGTCATAGCTTATCACAAACTCGAGATGCTTCGCACGAAAATATTTCATTTTTTAGTTAAATCCTTAAACTGGAAGAAACTGTTTCGCTGTGTTTTATTACCTATTTACTAATTTTATATACTGTAGTATATCACTGAATCCAGGTAAAGAAATCCGCCACAAATTTCCTTATTTTTACGTTAATGTTTTTTTTTTCTCTGTTGTTGGTTGAGGTTACAGAAACTAAAAAGTTTGAAGCAAGTTGAAAAGGTTCATGTTTGTTTTTATATTGAATTAGATCTAGTGCTTGCAAAATCTGTTCTTTCTATTATAGCAACATGTCGGTGTAAACGAACATTTTATGCTTGATACTTAATTTAATCAGAAAGGGTACTGTTATATACTGATGTTCACACTTAAAAAGTAGCAGCTGAATTGTTTTATTGTAAGTCAGTGCCCATTTTTCGAAAAAAAATTAGAAAATAATTTAAAAAAATAAAATAAATAAAGTTAACTTTTTTAGGATCCCGGAATTTAGATTTATAATCCCGGGATCCCGAAAAACTCATTATTTGTCGGGATCCGCGTAAATTATTTATTTTTTTGCTATTCCAAATCATGTGACAATTTAAGATTTTTCCCCACAAAGAAAATAAACTACTTAATATACGAATGTTATTAGAATATTTGTATTTTGTCACGACGTTTAGCGGAGATTTACTGTCAGCCAGAAAACATTGAGAACTGCACAGTAGCTATCTTTACCCCGCCACCCTAGAAGATATTGGGATTTATGACCAGTTAACTTACTCTAAGAAATCTCGTTTGGCAAAAATTTGGGGCTAGTTAACAAGATCGGCGTAAGCGAGGAGGACGCACAAAGGGCCCAATTCAGCCATCGTCTAACGTTTGTAGGATATCGTTTTTGTGTTGCGGTAATGGTTGTATTATACATTTGTTTTAACATGTGTTTTTAATCTGTGAGAATATAAGTGGTTATCCTTATGGGTAATAAAAGAAAATGTGCAGAACATTTTTATTTTATGAAATTGCTTAAACGTTTTATTCTAATTCAACGATTTCCGATCCTAGCTTATCGCTTTACTGATTTGTGCGTGTAGTTTATTTAATTACACCTTAACACTAACACGTTTATCGGTGATTTCTTTATTGTTAGTGATGTTGTGGGCCATAAGGCACCAGTCACCTGCTGTTATCTAACTGCTGGTGCACGGATATTATGGTTTCAATCAACCAATTTCCATACTGTGGACGGGCACGCACCGACACTGTCACGCTGTCAATTGTTGGTTAACTAAATTTATCGTCCATTATAAATAATTACTAATTAATTAAACAGTACGACATTCTAGCGAATAATTATTATAACTGTGCCTGGCTTCGTCCCGGTAATATATGGTCATTGTGGCGATGCGTCAGGCGACATATAAAATGGAGAATTTGTTACACTCATATTGTCCGAGCGGAGAAAGGCATCTGTACTCCACTGCCTTAATAGGCAGAACGGTCAACTAGCTGACAAAACAACTTAATCATTCGCTTAATGCTCGCGCATCCTTAATTTTCAAATGACTCTTGAATTTCCATATGAAAGTATATTTATTTTTACTTGTCGGTTATTATTTTCTAAATATTTCATACTGTGTAAAGCGTCCTTACTCAATAACATGTTTCTGGTTCCCTAATATGGCGTGTATAATCTACGATTTGTCAAGTGGTTCTATGAAGAAAATAATTGGAAATTTCTCTGCCGGCATTTTTAAGTCATCGTTCAACAATATAACAACATTTATAAATTATTATGAAAGGCACTGCTATCACACCGAGCTCTGGTGAACAGAATGCTGGCTTATATGCCTTCTGCTTGAAGCTATTGGAATGTGTATCAATCTTATTTATGAAAAGGTACCTTAAGCCAGAAAAATATTTTACATATTTGTTTGGAGCTTGCTTGGATAACAAATAACCAACATATAGATCTTAAAATTTAAGTATATAAACTGTATATCCGAGTAAGAATATTACAAAACATTAATATTATATATTAATAATTTGAATTTCTGAAAAAAAAAAACAGATTTTCCAGCGTTGTTATTCTACGTTGGTGGTATTTCTTAATAGGTGAATCCAGAAGTCTGTGCTGTTGAAAGTAAGTTAGAAGGGTACATCCGCGTGACAGCAGTAAGCGTTCGAGGAACATTACTCTTGTGGTAATACGATCTCCTGTCAAGTAAAATTGGAAAATTACAGTCCTCTCCAATTCTGTCTCAATTATTTAGTGCACTTGCTGGAGGATCGGTGCTCTGAAAATGATGTATTGGCAATTAATTTACTTACGCCAATAAGCGAGGAACTACTGCTATATAGTACTGTTGTTACCTTACATAATAGTTTACTAATATTGTTTCATTGTATAGTCCTAATTTATGAATAAACTACAAGTAGCTAACTGGAAATTATTCGATTTAGTTTTAATAATATCGATTTAAAAAATATCAAAAGTTTATTATTTACTGGTAAATACTCTTGTTATTTCTTTGCTTCTCTTGTGGATTTTATTTATCCTTGAAATTTCAATAATAATGTATTAGGCATAGAGCCTTCGACAAAACATACTTCCGACCAAATCTAATACATACATCAAGTTATTAAGAAAACCCAGTATTCATCAATAATTATATGGGTTGAGAGTAAAATCATTCAGATGCATTGATTGAGAACTGGAGGATCCTCGTTTTAGAAGACGTTTAATTTTGTTCATGTTTTTTCATGAAAAAGTGTTAACAAGTTAAATGCTTCCTTTTTGAGGAAATCACTTCCGTAGTTACTAAATATGGTTACTGTACAAAAGATCAGTTCTAAAAACGTGCTCGCTCGCGGCATTTCACATTTTACTGCACAAGGGTCACATATCAGTAATTTTAGCCTCTACACAACTAATACTAATAGAATCTGCAACAAAAAGGTGTTCACCACTTTTTCTTGAATACAGTGGTTGCCAAACTGTGATCACCCCAACAAAGAGACACATTTTGCCAACTTTAAATCACTGTCGCGGGAAGTTTATGAGTTCTGAAACAGAGTTTGGCAAAGTTGGAGTTAGATGATGCTCGTCTTCCCATGGTGACAGAAACAAGAAACCTTGGAATCGTCATCGACCGTGGTCTTACCTTTGATGGACACGTGGATAGGCTTTGTCAGACTGCAAATGCGAAATTGAAGCTATTGCACCAATTTAATTCGGTCTTACCGACTGATACTAAGCTTATGGTTTCAGATTCGTTGGTGCTTTCTGCTGTAGGTTATGGTGACACCGTCTATGGTCCGTTCCTCTCCCAGGAAAACAAGAGACGTATTCAAGGAATACAAAATAGTTAGTTGCATTTCCTATGCCACTGTATGTCCTCGTCGACAGCACATGGGTCATGTTTTTCGGGAGCACCGACAGCTTCGGTTGACTGAAAGGCGATTCACCCACTACGCAGAGATGGTTCGTTGAGTTGTGTATGATGGCCAACCCTCCTATCTGGCGGCCAAGATCGAGCTAAGAGGGGAAGCTCATGCTATGTCGCCTCCATGGCGACAATTCCAGTGCACAGGACAGCTTCCTTCAGAAAGACTTTTTTGTCCTTTGTCAAGAATCTTAAATACGACTCTCATTGAATTCGTTCCTCATAGCAAAAGTAAAACAAAAGCTAGTTTAATGAGGGAGATTCTTGAGGGAAGCTTAGCGGTTGAAGATATATATTAATTTCAGTTTTAATCTGTATTTATTTTTGAATGGTGCCATTTTAAATCACCTTTGTGTGTAAATAAATACAAAAGGTACCTATAAGGTACCTTTCGATTTTATTTATATATAATAAAGCATTTTATTATTATTATTAGATGTTGTAATTGGTATTAAATGTAAATATAGAATTATTGACAAAAGAAAATGTTGATATTGGAATACTAATAAACATATGGCAGATTAGGAGTTTAATATTCTATAACGTATAAAAAATGTCCAAATAAACCAAGTCCTTTCGCAATAATCAATTGCAGCTACCAAGCGTGCACTCATCCATAAAAAATGCTTCTTTAATATAAAAACTGATGAGAAACGTGTCTATGGCAAATAGGCTAGTACCTGACAGTGGATGGGTAGGTACTATGGGGAGGTTCCGTGTGTGCCAGCAAAGGCCGATGTGTACTTACTATTTGATTTACTATTATAGTCGTTAATGAACGATTTTGCTGCACAAGCACCGGTTAAGATGGCAGACGGTGAGGCACCGTGACATTTGCGAGCGGCATTATTTATTGCCCACCTCTTTATGACTATGTTATTCCGAACACATAACTCCGGTGCTGTATTGTTTACATTTTTAAGCGCGCGGCGCGTCCGACAAGTGCAGAACCGACGCTTTCAGCCGGGTGCGGTGTGGGGCCGCGCTCTGGAGACACCTATCGCGGACACCTGATAATACCGAGCATAAATTATGCTGACGCTGAAAAGTGGCAATCAAAATCGTATCAGCGGTCATTATTCAGAATATCTAAAGGGATAATAGACAATAAGAAAGCCTGTGGTAATGTAGAAAGATAGATTTAAGTACTGTTAGTAATTTTAAAATCTGTAGTTGTGGTAAAAATAGTTTATTGTGTTATCAATTTAAAAAAAAAATTGTTTTAGTTTTAATGGTGTTAAACAATTTTTTAAAAGTGGCATTTTATCTCCTTAAATACTTCAACAAAATTACTTCTCTAGAGTTTTTGAAACTAATTATTTTCCATTATTAACATTTCGTCCCAATATCACTATTTCATTTGGCTTTGATATTTTCATGGCAATGCAGCTTTTTTTTATCGGAAACCCATATTCCTCTCATTCGACTTGATAGAGCGTTTAATTATCGGATTTTTATTAGAATAGTATATTATTATACCGAAACCGAAGACAGTGAATCTGTTGTTATGGATCCATAATACAAAGAAAACATTTTTTTCATACTTACATAAGAAAATTATCGTGCAAGAGACAATTGAAATTTAAGATACCAGAATTTTTACAAATGGAAGGTGAAAAATTTTGTATTTCTTGTGTTTCTTTGTGCTAATAGCAAATTCGGACTAACAAAATCCACATTTGTTTTTATGTTCTCACATTTTTATTCGGTTTTTCTCGGCTTTTTAACTTATACTACCAAAAAATGCTTGGTTATATGACGTGCTAATGGAACCGACATTTTTTATATAAAGAAATTCTGGTAAAGGTGCACTCTTGCGGAACCCTTGAAATTAGGTTGGAACGCGGCGGAACCTCAAGAAAAACAATAATAGACAGTGTCGTTCACTCCTTCCCAATATAATTCCGAGGAAAAATACACAGAGAAAAATGTGTAAAGCATTTTTGCAATTGTAAAATTACTGTGACAATAATGTATTTTCACAGGAATATGTATGTGGAATATGTGAGTTCTGTCAAAAATAGGTACAGCATTATAACCGTTATCAAATACCAGCGATGTTAACTTTTCTTTTACAGCATTTTTTGTTGTAGTTTATTACAATTATGTTCTATAACTTTGCAGATTTTGTCCCTGTGTATCAACGTATCTGTTCTTTTCATTTCATTCAAAAGTTACAGCCGTTTCAAGTATGCGCCGTTTAAAGTACGGTTTTGTTAATATTCCAAACACCTGTATTTTTAAGGCATTAAAAAATAAATAATAAAAAAACGCCTTTACTCAGATTGACTTTTACGTTTCGAAAATTAAGTTTGTGAACACCCAAGTAAATATGTGTACACCCTAATTTCATCTATAAAAGATGATTTCTATAGAATAAAATACAGGTTCATTATAATTGATTGTAGTCGAAGTGCGCCATGCCCATGTTAGATAGAACCTTTCTGCCGCTATACACAAACAATATTGTCAAACTTGAAATAGGTTATGCAACCAATTTCACTTATGGTGTAGAACAGTGATGTTCCATTCAAATAGAGCGGCAACCAGAAATCTTTACATTTGATATCATGGCCTACTTCGACTACAATCATTTATAATAACCGTTTATAATAGTGTAGTATATTTGCTATCAAGATTACACAGCACGTCATTGTTATTTTCTTTTAAAATTTATCACATAAGAAAAGAGTTGCTCATATATAGACAGTGTTGAAAACTGCACTAATACAAAATAATTATAGCCCCAGGCGGAAATTGTATGACAAAATTTTAAGAAAAAATGTTAAGTTCTAATTTTTTGCGTTGTCAAACTTTTATAAGTATTTAATTCTATTTAATTAAAATTATATTATATTATATTATAGGTTTATAGTGATTAGCCATATAAATTTTCGCCTAGAATTGCAAATCACATATTTATTGATCTCCTATAAATGGCACCGCCACAATTTCACAACCTCAGAACTTGTCTGGCAATAAATTAGTAATCTTATCTGGAATGTAAGATCACATTGAAACCTACAAGCCACAATTCTGATCTTCTCCTAAAGTCAATTATGAGCAGCAAATTCAAATTGTTGGTTCATTTTGTCACACATTTGTATAAGGGAAATTAGTGAAGACAAATTTGTTGGATTTTGACCAATAATTTTGCCAGGAGTTGTTTTCTAGAGATTATTTTGGTTTTATCTAACAGATAATTGTGTCATTGAAAGTCAGTAAATCCTTAACCGACCTACGCCGCTGCTATTTGTCTGCGGAACTCCTGACTAATCTCATCGCCTTTTCGCTCGATATGATTTTTCTTATTTAAGGTCATAAAATGTTTATGATGCAAACACAATCAACTTAATTATGAATTTTTACATTAATCATTAATGAGTGCTGTAGCATTTCTTATGATAAGTAAATTCAATAGAAATTATTATGGACAATGCTAAAATGTATAGAAACTTGGCCATTTTTCTGCTAATCCATAATTTAACCATTAACTGTACCAAACAGAAAAATATCCCCGGTAGGATGTGCAGATATCTCATAACCTTATCTAAACAGGCCCGCTATTCACTATTCATTAACATCAAATTGAATGGGAGTTATTATGCTGAATAATAATGGACGCAGAATTGACACAAGCGTACCCGGCACAGCGTGCACTGCGCTCAGAACTATTCATACAATTTGCAATAAATGCACTCCGGCATATATTACCGTCCCGACAAGTTATCCCGATGAGGTCTCATGCTATAGCCTAGCCACAAGTTCAGCTACAATAATCGTTTCCATTCTAATCGCTGACCAATTAAAGGTTGGCGTTTTTTATCTTTTCACGGGGGCCGTCTTCATTCAAGACGCATCGCACCGCGTGTACACAACAAAATATGAGTTAAGACCTCTCCTGGTCGTTATGCAGTGGCGTCCCATGTTACTTTTCCCATATATACAGATGGTATCAGTGAGTTTTTTTCAAATAAAATAATAGAAACGTGGAGAGATTGCATTTTTAAGTGAGTTTATTGACGTGAGCATTTCACATTTCAAAAATGGTTTAAGATTTTATGACATTTTGGCTTAGTGTGACATTTAAATTTAGGATACATACATCAGGAAAACGATATGGTATAAGTCGTGGAGAAATAAATATCTGCAAAAGAAGTTATCTACTATTTGAAATGAATGTACAAGAGTGAAAATGTTGCTGTGATGTAAAAGGCTGAGTCAAGGGTTTGAACTAGAAGAATTTTATGGAAATATGTGTTTTGTGCATTAACTTTACGTCAATACTTGAAGTCATGTTGCGATAATAACATTTTCATTCAACAAATTCATGGAAATTATTCTACAATTGTATGGTGATATTATAATAAACCATTTTAGTACTAGAGGGTATATCAGATGAAATTTATACGGATATGAACATTCGATCAGTCGGAAACGATAATACAAATAACAATTTGATTGAATTCGATAAACACCACATTTTTTCCGAATGATTGTACGTACCTACTACAATGTTACTTTATTCAATTGTGCTTTAAAGTTTATAGGTCACCTCAACATTACTGGTTATTTTTATTTGATTTATTGCTGTGATATTGGGTCTTGTCATTGTACTATTACCGCGCACAGATATGACGTAAAAGACAGCTTTAATAGTTAGAAGAAAAATAAAATCACATATTAAAATCATTAAAATTAAAATCACGTATTAGGATTATTTGACGAAGAAACAGCGTTATTCTTTATTAGTTGCGATTCACTTTAAAACGAATAAACATCTAGAGGAGCTACTACATAGGTGCTCCTACGATAAAGGGTCTTTTTGATGACAACACAAAAAAGGTTTTTTATGAGAACAGTTTATAATCTCACATAAAATTGTGAAGATCTCTGAATAGGACCGTTAATGTTTTAATAACTAGATTTATTAAGCTTTCCTCAAAATCAAATTAAAGTAACAAAATGTCTGTCCCCTGGTCTGTCCCATTCCGTTTTTTTGCAAATAGGTACATTCAGATAAAACCCATTACGCGTCCTAATACAGGAAGCTGCTCCTATTTAACGTGAAGTGAAGTCAGAACAGATAATAAAAAAAATAAAAATTGAAAAATTAAAAAAAGAAATAAATAAACGTCTGATTAACAATTGATCGAATAATCTCATAAATATTAATTTTTTGTAATGAATTCATTGGTTTATTTCAACATGTACATATGTCAAAATTATTTTTACAAATTTTGTAAGGGGCTAAAATTAACTATTTATTTGTTTTGCCAAAAGTCATTAAACAAATCGTAGAAACACACATATAAGAAAAGTACCTATCATAAGTACATATAAATTATTATACTTAGTTTCTTTTAAACAGTAATAGATATGAAAAATAAGCCAAAATAACATCACGTCTAAATTTACAAATTTCATATAAAGGACACTATGTCTGCCCTATATTTGCACGCTTGCTTAAAAAACTGAAAGATGTTAAAAAACACCACAGTAATTGTAGCAACGTCACTGACGAGATTTAAATAGATTTATTCGGGTTTAAAGAGATATTTTATAATACCCAAAAATGACCTAGTTTCCCTAATTATTTGTGTCTTCCGATTTTCTGTGGTCTACCATGGGCCCCATATATATCAAGACAAGTGTAATAATTGTTCATTTAGAATTGTTATACAACTCAAAATATCAATTTAAGTTATAATGAAAGAAAGTTTTTTTCAAATATTTAAGTTTCGTGTTAAAGAAAAAATTGTTAATTCAGTTCTGGATACCAAAAACAGACACAACACACTGGACCACAAACATGATTTTAACGATGCGAACAATTTTCATGTTTTAGTAGTGATAGTTGCATTATTGTATGATTTGGTTTAAGGTTTACAGTTCCATCTACTTATTCTTTAAAGTAAATAAGTCATATTAAATATCTGGCTTATTTAAGGTAACACGGGAAGAACATAAAATTTTAAAAATATTGAGTTTTAATTTTGAACAGTAGATATAAATCTTATAACCTTGTAGATAAGATGGGCTGAATCGTCTTCTATTTATCCCAATAATCTGTCATGTCCATCAAATTGGGGACACACAAAACTTTGACGAAACATCATTACCTGTAGGAGAGTGCAGGTCCAAAGAAGTACAAGCAGCCATCACATCATCATCATATCAACTTTAAACGCCAAATATTAATAATCCTTTAAAAGATGGTGATATGTTCTAGCAATGCAATATTAACAATACATTAAGACATCTACTCTTTTATATTGAGATCTAAACCCAGCGTGCAGGACATAACATTTTACTTAACATTTTTGTTGAAAGCCCCATCTCTGAAGAACCCTTTACCTCCTCTTCACTCATCGGAATTCCCGGAATGCTTTGGAAGTAACATGACCAACCAGGCCAACTACCGTTCATTTAATATCCCCATATTCCACTTGTACGTACAGTACATACATACATTGTTACCGGCACGCCACTGGTGCTCATAAACCATGGCAGAGTGCTTGAGAGACGCGCGCGACCAAGGAGGCGAGGTGTGTGTGTGAACATTATTGAGGAGAAGGAATATTCACACGGTCCACGTTCTTGTGGGCGTTCGAGGCAAGTGCCCATTGTATGGGTGGCTCTCGCGCGCCGGCTCATAATATTGCTCGTGGTGCACCGGACAATGAAATAGATTATAATGTTTAAATAGGAACTTGAACAAAGCACTTCTAAATTGCTCTTATCTCACTGCCGTGGCCGGCTGGCCGATGCGGTGCGCGCTGCTCGGTGGAGAGCGTCCCCGTGGAAAAAAATTGCTGCGCGAATAATACTCACGCTCCTTCGTTACGGCCCGGCTCCGAATTTATGTGGGCTGCGTTAGGTGCCCAGCAGAGCACGCACATTGTGCCTTGGATAACTGGGATGCTCTGGGATGCTCTTGCGTATCACCAAATACGTTCTTCCTTTCTTGCTTATCATTTATCGAATTATGTCGCAAAAGTAATGTCACACATTTTTCCAATATATTTCGTGTGATTCTCCTGTATATCCAGCGCGTCCTCCTCATTTGAGGTGACCTATTCGTCATCATAAACTGTTCTTGACGAAATAACATTTTCCATGGGACTAGCTATGAGGAATGCCGATGTTATAGGTAAAAAAACGTTAAAGGACGATTCAAAAATGAGTTAGTCATACAGGATGGCTCTAAAGTTTTATAAAATCATTTCTGAAGGTGTGGAAGAGGAGAAGAAAAGGAACATGTCATCGTCCGTCGTCGGGCTTCTCCATGCACTACTGGCAATCGCAATCTTCCATGTCCGTAACTGTTAGCATCTCCAGTGGGTAGACCTAATGCTGAAAGTGTGTTCATAACAACTAGAGTGATTATTATAATCAACTTCTATGAGAAAACAATTTTGGTCAAGCTAGCCTGTCGAGTTGGAGAATTGAGGAATGTTCTATGATTTTTCGCTGGAACCTAAATATATCTTGCAGCGAAACGGCCTTCATTTTACTGTTACTTACGTTTTACCCCCTAAAGTAAAGTAAAAATTGGCGACAATAAAAAGATTACACCAAACCTTTCATTTCTTGAAAGAGTTAAAATTTATTATTATAAAACAAGGCAAACAAGGAGTGAATCATTTATGGTGTCAAAAAATCATGCAAAAAAGTAACTCAACGCCTTCGTGTAAGCACCGTCAATCATGTTAATTTATGAATATGATTAATAAGAACTGTAATTTATGATCGCTTTTACTATAGCCGTTATTAAATATTTGTCATATGATATATCATAATGATTGACGTGGTATTAAAAAATTTGAAATTTTGTAAAAATTATCGAATCCATTATGTCATTCATTGTGTTAGTATTTTCGAATATTATTTTCTAATTTATAAAATTTTGCAATTATGTATTTATTTTTATTAATTTTCTTAGGTGGTGTAAAAGTGATGTAAGAAACATGTATTTTTAGATTTAGTTTTATGTTTAGTTACAAGTAAATATTCATCGAAAGTGACAGTTTTTCTCTCAGGTTTCTCCAAAGTTCTATAGTTGTTCGTGGTAACAACGAACAATTTTTAATAACTTGAATAACAACAAAACTTTGAATAAGTTCTTTTGCACTGTAGTTGGGCTGCCCATGTTTTAGAGTATCTTTTCTCGTATTATAGTGGTTTAACTTTTTATTCATCGATATAATATTGACAGTATATGACTAATAATAGTAATAATTAATTTTATGGATGGAATATCTTTCCTGCAATACTAAATGATGTCCACTTGAGTTTCTCCCATAAAAATTAAAATAAATAATGGCTTTCTTGTTTTTAATTTGTACCCGACCTATAATTTTTTTTATTTCAACTTTAACGATATAATTATTGTTTAAAATTGTTTTAATTATTGTTAGAAGAAATGTTTTTAGATAAGCGTAGTTTAGGCAGCTCTGTTGCAGGTTCTGTTAGTTTGAAAGCGTTTCACATCCTATAAAATATACTCTTATTATCCTCTTATTATAAAAAGAAGGTCTGAACAAGCAAACTGAAAAAAACCTGAATTGGAATTGTGGAACTTTAAAGTTATGAAGTGGTGTACACCAGGTGTTTTAACCGGATTCGTGGTATTGCTGCTTCTGCGTTTGACGTCCGCTCCTCGTCACGATTTTCAATTCCATCCTACTTATATGATAATTCTATCACGTAGAATTTATTATTTTCTCTCCCTATTTTCTCTACTATTTTGTAGAGAAAATATATGCAACAAGACGATAAGTGATATGTATTTCGTTGCTGTTAACTGAAGAAACCAAACTACCAATCACCAGATTTGGATACTCTTAGTGTATTTTTAACTCATTTTCTGTAATGTGGAACAACAATGTCTCTAAGTTGGCTGAAATTAATACTAAATCTAAAACTTTAAGCTATAAAGCCAGTTTACAATTCATCGTAAGGATTGTTGTATATAAAACGCAGGCGCACAATTCACAAATATCATTCAACCAGTAAGCAAAATGTATGCTGCATAATTCCAATGAGTTTTCGGAGGTTTATCGAGCCATAGTTGTTTTCAGGATGCATAAGAAATTCTATTATGCAGTATAATTTATCTAATTTTTTTAGGTGCGACATATGCTGATTAAATAAATAAGAAACAAATAATTCTTAAAAAGCAGTAACCAACAGTACTCGGATACTTAAGGCCACTGATATTCTGATCAGGTTCACAACCTGTCAATAAATTCACAACAGTGGACCAATAAAAGGCGATAAGCAAATTCTTTCTGGCCTTATATGATGTCCACCGTCTACAGACTCTAGTTCCAGATTCCCTCGTATTAGTAAATTTCGTCCGAATATAGCAACACGGCCAAGTCTCGAATAGACAGACCCGGTGCAGAGAGAAGTGTGTGAGAAAAGCCGAGAGACTGCGTCGTTGCGGCCGATCTTGAATCTTCACCACCGACAATGGCATCTGCACTCGATGTTCTATATGCGTACCTGTGGTAAATTAAGACCTCTACAACGAATTAGATAGTGTGTGTGTGTGTATATAGTTGGAGTGTGTACACGACCGCTTGTACCTAGTGGTACCTACGTGGCAATTTTTTGCGATGTTACCTGCGTCGGTATAGAAGAGAGCACCGGTAACAAACAGCCAGGTCGTGTATATGCAAATTCTTTGTACTACTTGTAAGGGAGCACGTGATAATTATACCCGTGTAGTCTCTCTCTGCTGTGCGCCAGGCTCTCTTATCAGATACGTAACAATAATTGACTACTTGTTAATGAATAATGCATTACATACGAATCGTTTGTTCGACATATAAGTTATTATCGCGCGAGCTTTACCAGCTCGTCCTGTGCCTTATAAAGCTCTGCCCGACTCTCGGCTACGGCTAATCTACCCAGTGCACATCACCGGACCGCTAATTATGTATTTCGTTTAATGAATTTGCACCTCCGCTTTCTAAGGCCTCCTTCTATTTATGTATATGGTGCTCTTGGGTGTATCATGTAAAAAGCGTTAAATACCATAACAGATTTGATCTTTTCATACTTTCCTAATTTCAATTTGTTTTGTTATACTATCCAATGTTATAGGTTTTGATAAGAAACCCTTATAGAACTCTATAACTCTCCAATAACTGTCTTATAGAAAATGCTATTCTCAGTACATATCTTACCGGGGGCAAGATGGACTCACCGGATCAGCTGATTATATTTACTACCGGGCGCACTTTTTGAGTTCAGCGGTTGAGAAGTTTAGGATGTGTTATAACTGCGATGAAATTGATGACCCGGGTACCCTGCAATACCTTGTATCAATAATATAATTTATAAAATAAAAGGATTATTAATTAGTAATCATGCACGCTACGCTCCAAATCGAATTTACGTTGGCAATAATGTTGGGTGTCATATTCATATTTCACAGCTTCGCGGTTAGAACTCTAGCAATGAGCAAGATATACACAAGCATTCAATCGTTAAAAGTAATCCATATATGATCCACATATAAGAACTACCAAAGTATAAGGTACGGTTTCAGTTGGTTTCAGTGGGAATTATATGCTACAAAGAAAGGGCAGTTTGCGATACAAAAAGCAATCAAAACATTTGTTTGAAGAAGGTATGATATTTTTACATGTTATTGCAAGTCAATGTTTCTCAATGTGAATGGATTGTAGTTAGTGGAATGAACCAATCACAATAATTTATTGAACCTGACGACTGTTATTTATGATGTGATCTAGGGTTGAAACGTATGCCAATACGTGCAAATACGACCAACGTTAATAATATCAAGGGGCGATGTAAGTTTCTGAACACTTGATCATCCATTGCATCGTTTAGATTTAAAATGAAGAAGATGTTCTACGCCAAATATTGTGATTTTGTGCTTCGAGTCAAGATAACGAGCACTATTCCTTAGCTTGTCGAGATTTTATTTACAACTACCATTTTGCTCAGTAACTTCAAGCATAGTACCCTTGCAAGCCCCTACGTGCCCTTTGAGATGAATGAGTTTTCTCTTGTTCTACACTACACGCATGTCTATGAGAGGGACTATGGACCGATTAGAACAGCAAATAACAGCAAATACCTAGTTTCTTAGAATATAAACGTAGTCGAAAAAGATTTAACTTGTTTAAAGCACCATACGCTCTATTTGGCTGTTACCACATATCTTATAGCGTTCACAAAATTGTGCTCTGGTGTGCTCGAGTTTTGCCAAAAGAAAACGCTATTAGCATTTTTCCTTCGCCATTTCTCCTACTACACCCTAAAGCGTTGTAGTTCGATGGTAAAAATTATTTATTATTTGTTTTTATCTTATTATCTTTTATTTATTTTTCTATATGTTCAGTTTGTCAGTTATTTCATTTTATTTACTTATTGACATTATTATCATTTATTCATTATTTTTATTATTAAATTTTATTAATTAAACGATTATTGTTAAGTTTAAAACAGTTTTGCAAACGGGAAAACAACAATTTTAAAACAATTTAACGCGGATTTTTTTCTTTATAGCTGCCTCTTTGTTAATTTGTACTGTACCATTTTCTTCGTGGTCTTTGAATGTGTCAAATAATGTAAAGACATTCAAGAAAAAACAATGTGATACAATTTATTTATTTCTATTATAACCAGAACTATTTAGTACATATTTGCTATTTATATATTATTCATAGTGTTGTTTTAGTGCATTATGTATTTTTTTGTTTATTTAATCACAAATATCACGTAAATTATGTTAAATATAATAAAATCATAATATTTATTTATAATCGCCATTAAAAATACACAAAAACGTAACAATCCAAAATTCATAGGAAAGGAACCAAACTCTTTGCCCATTTTGTTGACAATATTCCCATACTAAAAATAATTGCGGCTGCTTTATTTATTTACACAATAGTATTTTTCACAAAGCCAGTGTGGTCACGTGACTGTCAGACATTGCACATGGATACGTATCTACTTGATTACAAAAGAAAATCCCTAAATATTTACAGAAATCGTCATATTTTTTTATTTATTGTATTGTTTAATTATTATTATTTTTTATTTTTTATATCGATCAGATCAATTAACAAAAGATCGATATCTTCGATCTGATCGATCATGATCAATTGATTCATGTTCGTTTTGTGATTGACAATCGTGCACTGTTCACATATTTCTGAGGTAGACCACACGTAAATTTAGGAGTATCTATAGTCTATTAGGACTCTCAGAATCGCATATTACTTAACAGCTTACAGGTTTTGCCATAGTGGTGGTATAGCAGTGCTCAGAATCGTCCAGCATACCCAATAAGCATATTTAAGACTATCTATAAGGGTATCTATTAGGGTGGTCCATTTTTTTCAAGTTTAAAATTTTGGCTCTCCACAAACTTGTTTTCATTCCATATGTGCTAACTAACATCTGTGTAAAATTTGAGCCCAATTAGGTAATATTTAGAGGTCGCTAGGATTAATGGTTTTTGAGGGAAAGGTTAAATTTAGAAACAATCCCGTTTTTACACTTTAAAATGTATTAGAAATACTAATATATACGAAAAACTAAAATATTCATTCTAATAAATGTTTCACGGTTAATAGATTGCAGATTTTATTGGTTCATAGTCGTCTTCATAATATTGGTCTTAGAATATGTGTTATGCAGATCGACTACGCGAAGCAAATATTGTTTCTGTTCAACGTTATCCCTCGCTGTGCACAGTCGTTTACGACTTTTAATTGGAGAACTTTTGCTTCTATTTCAATGTAAACTTGATCCTCCTTCCACTCTGTAGGATCTTTTCTATGAAATGATATGGCCTTTTCTCTTCCCTCATGTATTAGCAAATCAAAGAGACTTGTATGTTTGGTTACAAAGGATTCAAGAGGATTCTGATGATTAAATCTTTTTCCGTCTTAACGCCTTTGCTTTTGGTCTTAACAAAAGGTTTTTAACCACTGGCTGACACGGACAATAAATTGCCCGTATCATCCAACGAGCTTCATGTAAAGCACCAGGCGCACGAAACTTTGCCTCAGTTTTATTTGGACAGCCAAGAAAGTTTAGACACAAGGTTAAGAGTTCGATGTAATAGTCTCTAGGCTGTTAACTTTTTTATAGCATCAGCATAGTAACCATGCATTTCTTGGCGAAGTTCAAGCAAATTCTAGGTTTAAATAATGAATCGTCTCCAACCACAAAAGTTTTTAAGTCTATTTTCGGCCAATGTTTCTGAAAGCGTCTAAATAGTTGAATATCTGGGCCACCACTTGATCCAAAAACTTCCTTAAAAAAATTAGACGGCATGACCTCAAAAATATGATGGCGGGAAGCAATCTATATGAGCTCTTTGTCAAGGGCTTGTTTAATTAAAATGCATGCACTCAAGTTTAAGCCTTTGTTAGAAGCCGTAGTGTAAAAGCATTGACCGCGGATATGCTTTTTAAAGACCAATCATCAAGAACTTGCAAGCATGCACTGTATTGATCTTCGCCCGTACCTTTATCGATTTTTGGAACTGCTAATAGTTTTTCTAGTCCACCTCCACTGACTAGAACCACAATCCTATCTACTTTTTGTACTCCACTAATAATATCGGGTAATAAGAAGTTGAATATCATAGCGACCTCTAAATGTGGTTCATACAAGCCAGATTTTGAAATAGACACTTCTTTTGATGTAAGGAATAGAAACAAGCTTGTGGAGAACAGAAAAGAACACGAAAAAAAAATTCTCATTACGTCGTGGACCACCCTAGTATCTATACCATATGAGGGCTCACAGAATCGCATTATTCCTTATAGATCTATAACAACTTCTAGGTTTGACCTTATAGACGTTATAGGTATGCACAGAATCGATCCAGATATTTGACAATTAGAGATAAGAGATGTTTGTGTACGTACAAAGTGCTCGAGGAGAGGTCGTGCGCAAGTCAGAAGAAACTGGCTAGGATATTGGACGGAATTTGGAACACGTTACTAATTCCTGGCCAATTTGGGAAGTTAGCCCATATTCGAACCAATTTCCTGTTTGATACTACAGAATTTACATTTGGTACGTGTATTATATAATATCTGGGATAATATTTTGGACACTGTAAAATACCTAAAGGGGCAAACATATATGATTGTTGTCAGTTAGGAATTTTCTTATCATAATAACTTCCAGCAGGAAACTAATAAAGCCAAATGAAATGCTAATTATTTATTGTAAGTATGTTGAGCTTTGTAATCTAAAGCTCAGCTGTGATTATTTAATGCCTTAAAAACTAACTAACTAAAGAGACAACTTGTGAGCTATGAAAAAGTACAGATTGAAAAGTGGTTGTTATTCCAGCAACTAAAAGCATGTTTAGTTCAAGCTTGAAAACAGATGCACATTCATTAAATTTATACACCAAGATGGTGAGAGACGGCGAACACACAAAAATCTGGATCATAAAGAATGGCCCAACCACATGTACGTCGGATGACAAGGTAAATCTAAACATCTTATTAGTGGCTGTTATTCAGCAATCAGTAGATTAAATCTCTTTCGCGTACCCTATAATTAGATATTAAACCGTCCGCTCGTCCTTGGCCAATTCAAAATATATTTTTATCAGGCATTATCTAACCTTAATGAGTGCGGCAGGCACAGCGATTGTACCTAATCCGCGCGCATTCTCGGTTACTATGTGGAACGGTCTTTCTTTCGCGTTCGCGTGTATTAGATCGTTCCGAGATGCGCTGGCCCGCTCAAGTGTGAGAACTGATGATATAAATACCAAGGTTTATAACAACACCCGCAATTAAAAACACTTGAATGTCATTAAATGCATAAAGCTGCCCATACACGTATGTATTTTGGAACACGTGACCGAGATTAGTAGGTTACTTAATTCGCTTTTAAACTGCCAACACCGTGATTAAATAATAGGATTTTTTGCCCTTTAGTATATTATTATCTATTATAATAATTAAGTCCCAGTTCACGCTCCAAGTGATAATCAGGAAAACTTTTTAATGGCTTTGGGAGCAAGGTATCAATACAACTTTGTTTACTTAGTTGCTGACGTTTTGGCTTTATTTTTAGCCTTAATCATAGCTAAATTATATAATACGTTATTACAAGCTAGCCAAAATATAAAAAAAAAAATACCTTAAACTAAGTTCAAGTTACACAATAAATACATTAACACGTGACAGAAGATGGACGTTAACAATGAACAATTTCAGAACACCACACATTGAAATAAAGCCGAAACATCAGCAACAAAGTAAACAAAGTTTTATTGCTACCTAGCTCCCAAAACAGTTAAACAAGTTTTTCTGATTATTATATTACTATTATATGTTATATTATTTTATATGTTATCTATTAAACCAATTGAATTTAAAAAGTCTACAGGTTAATAATGATTTTATTAATTCCACAATAGTTTTTGATGGTTAGGTTTACATAATCCTTTATAATTGTACTATGACTTCATCTTTCTCAATGAATTGGAAACATTCCTGAAATTAATTGTAGAATTATTTTAAAATAATAGTTAATTAACGAATGATTAATAGAAACTGAATGCCTTAGGAAAAACTGTTTGGTATATTTAGTTGCAGATTATGACAATCCCGTACACAATATAGATATGGTAGGTAATCACGCTAATAGAACGCTACTTACTTAATCATAACCTAAGCGTGCGCAATAAAATTAAAAACAGGTATTGAGATATAAAATTTTTCTTTTTTTTTGCCAATAAATCAAAAAGTATAAAGTTTAGGGTAGGTAATGTTAGTTTTCGTTGTCGTAAAATTTTGTGAGGAATCCAAAATTGTGCCGAAATGTAGGTTGTTCCATTTAGAAGTAACATATATTTGGGTTGGTACTACCCTATGGAACACCCTGTATGCACGCTAATAATTTTAAAATGTGCGTATATATGAGTGAAATCAGTTTTAAAATATCTTCATTAACAGAGGCACAATCGCCCGAAATCGGGTATTTAGGTTAATCAGCTTACATCCTTAGATTAAACATACACCCTTCCTCCATGACATATACCTACTTCTTTTAAATAGGAACCATGTTATTAGGAAAACTATAATATTTTACTTGGAATGCCATCAAGACATCCAAAGAAGAATATTGTTATTTGCCAACTGGAGAAGGTACCCGGTGGTGTCCTTTTAGTCCCTTTTCCATCAACACTAGAGACGTTGGACATTTGTACGTCAGGTACATTGACGGTATAATAGCACAAGCACTGATGCTGCGTAGATTCTATTCTGTTATATACCCTCTAGGAGACCTCTCTTACGAGGAGAAACTAAAGCTCCATCTATCGGCCCCGTTTAATTTATTTTCAAAACAACGACTGCCTTAAATCAAAACAATCGTTTTCTTAAAGCAAATATTTAGGTTGTTTTATATTAAAGAAGTATTCTTATGACAAGAATGTGTTGTTTTAAAACAAACAAATTATTTTAAAAATGTCATTTTCTTAACATTAGAAAACCATTTCTCTGTGTGCAGCCTGTATATTCACAAAATTGACGTTTCCCAGAGTTATCAATATTTTAAAATTGCAAATAACCTTTTTCTCGAAAACTTTCTTATGTATAGCCATACAATTTGAACTTCATGGCATTTACAAATAAACCCTCTACTATGTTTTGAAAAAAAGTAGGTACTACCAAATTTTAAAAGCGTCAAAAACCATAAGGTGGTCATGGAAATTCTACTAGTCCTATATTATGTAAACTGATTTCACGTATTTTTTCTCACCATTTCACATGCGAAAAAGTGGCTTCTTAATTCTTTATGGAAAATTTGGAGAGGCCTTTTCGGGCGCGCGGAGCGCGCCCGATCCACTATATGGATAATTCTACGTTGCGTGAGCTTTTGAAATCGACGCGAAACGGCCTCTAGGGCGTTTTTGCTTCAAAATTTTCCAAAAAGCGAGCGATTTTGGTGAACGCGCCTCAACATTCCAACAGCAGTTTTATTACGCGTCGCCATGGTTGCCAGCTAGAAACGTCAAAAGCGCAAACATAACCTTATCATAACCTCAAACCTATTTACATTGCAGTAGGTATCTACAGAGCTAAGCGATTTGTTACTTCCTCACAAGTATGATATGAAAAACCTATAACCATGTTGATCGTATAAAAATATGTATTAATTTGCGTTAGAAGATATGTAAAATTTGACAAACTGCGAATATTACCGCGCAGGTAAGTTACTACGAAAACACAGTAAGTAAATTAATAGAGATGATTAGCGTTTCGACTTTCGTTTAGTAGGGCCCCTTACTTACCCTCTAATTGATTACAGTTTGAGAGGTAGTTCTTAGATGGCATCAATGTACACCAGTCGACCAGTCAGGTCGGGTCTGCGCACAGCGCCAATGTCAAGAACCATCACCTAACCTAACGTCCTAACCTAAAATCTAATATTTTGATGGTGAGATTTCCCAAACAACCGCACCCATAGCATAAGGTGAATTTATTGCAGATTATTTGTAAAACACATTTACTTATTTATTAATAATTTCAGGATGTAAACAAACTGTCGTACGTAATTTGTACGTATTTAGCCCCACATACAATAGATCTTCCAGGTCAAAGTATATCGAAAGACATAGATGCCTCAGTCTCCAGAGCCCCTACAACTACAAGGAAGCCGAAGTTAAAGTAGTGTGCGAATTGACAGAGCGCAAGAGAGAAGCCTAGAACGTGAACATCAGCTCACTATGCCAGAAATGGGGAGGACTCGAAAGAAAATAAACAAGAATTTTTCCTCTAATCAAACATTTAGTACAAGAATTTGAACGAATGAAACTATTTATCGTTATTTTAAAGTTACATTAACTATTATATTTTTAGTTGAATTTCTTTTAATTCGATTTTTGCACAGGTAACATATACGTTGTGATAAATAGCCTGAGGAACAAGGAATCTAATTTTGGGTTAAAGAAAGTTATCTGTTACTTCGAACAAAACAGATTTGTATATATCAGAACAAATGGGACGAATATCAACATTGGTGATTCGGAAGGGTTATTGAAGTAGACTTATCGCAATATCGCATTGGTCTATCGTCTATCCTAACTCTCGGTCACCCGTAATGTTATTGTCAATTTCATATACATACGCGCATCGATCATATTACAAAGAATACAATTTCCAATCAAGGTCTGTATTGCTATAACCATAAATGAGGACAAACTTTGGATTTAGTTAAAATCTATTTATTTCAACACGTTTTTGCACAGCTAAATGTGGCATTTTGTACGGCTAAAGGGTGGGATTCTACGCACCTATGTGTAAATTGACAAAACGTTTTCTCCGGGGCGATTATGGAAAAAGATTCTATTCAAATTAACAGTTACATGTTACGAAGAAATATTTAAATTTGTTCATAATCCATTTTTTACTTATTGTTTTCTGTAATATATATACACGTGTATACAACAATTATGTGCAATGTTCTGCAAATATATATTATATTTGATTCAATCATGTTTTAGTTTCTTAATTATCATTGCTTATTTGTTATTTAAAAATACCTACTAATGTTATTATACATGTATTACATATTCTGCAATATGTGTACAATGTTATTAATCTACAATACCAATCTGTATAAGTAGTGACCAACCAAGCAGTAGAGTGTATAAAAAGAAGTTTTTGGAAAATCGAAGTTTTAAGTTGATTTATGTTATCTCTATGAACCCATATATAACATCAACAAGATTAACCCAATTAAGAAAAAAATATGTCTCCCACAAGAGGCCTAATATTTATAATTTTTTTATATTGTTTTTTGTAGTTAGGTTAAAGTATTTTTAAAGTTGAAAATTATATTTTGTGAAATAATAGCTTAAAAATATTACTTTACTGCCAGATTTAGATTTCCTGCACTTGGCATAAAATTGAGTAATTTTAACAATTGAAGCTTTTTTCTATTTCAAGTAATGGAATAACTGGGAACAAAATATAACAATTGTTTTTTTTTTCAAGTGACAAACATCTTTAATAAAATCTAAAATAAAACAAAAACAAGTCATTATTTTTTCATTAAAGCTCTCTATATAAGTGTAGATTGTAGTTGCTGGGCCAACAACATGCCATTATAAGAAAAATTATTTAGTGTTTAATCTGACAAATAGACAATTATACAAAAAATCATTATATAAGTTGATAAAAAGGTGTCTCTACGGACCCACGTTTACCACCAACAAATTTTGCCCAATTGGAAGCAATCTGAGTCTTCCACAAGTGGTCTAAAATATTTTTACATTTTGATTAAGATCATGTTTGCCACTTGAAAAAAAGATTAGATTAGATTAGATTTGTCATTGTAATTTGCATTGATTATATAATCTAATAATTATGAAAGTAAGCTAAATTTGTTAAATTTACTAAATTTTATGCAATTTAAGTGTACCTTGCATTAGAATACTATGTTTTTAACTTTTGTTTCACACCATACGTATTGTTAACATTATTCAACTTGAAAAGAAAAAGCAACCCAAAAAATAAATCAAATTTATTGCGACAATTTATATTTTTTGTTTTTAATTGCGGTAGGCTATTTTTTTCTTAATTGAACCATGTTTGTTTTATATATATATATGAGTCCATAGAAACAACTTTATAGTTATCATATAACATAAGACAGTAGTGTATATGCGGTCTATCGATTCCTGCCATGTACCGATTCACTGATCTACCCAATAGGCGGTCTATAGGCCACTAGTTTATACTATAAAAGATGTCATTAGATTTTTGGTTCACATCAACAACCAACCATAGTAGTGGTTATTTAAGCAATAACAATATATGTACTAAGAAATCAGTATGTACAGTACAGCATGTGCAATAAAGATCAAAGAACTTTTGGACATACTGGTGATCTCTACTAATACTTTTCATTTATTAAGTTTTGTAAACATCTTACCGACATTTACTTCTGACTTTTACATTGTGAACGGGCCAAGCTGGTGCGTGTATAGTCACCTTGTGAACGGGCCAGTGTTGCTCCCGATCGTGATGGTGCGATCGCGGACTATCGAACCTCGGCGCGCACACTGCATAAATGTTAAGTTAGGAAATACCAACAATTGACCACTTACCATTTACTAATCAGATGTGCACCTCGCACGCAAAACGCCGATTTCTACGCGAAAACTGGTACATCGCGGCGCAACGATCGCTTATACTACGGGGTTCAGCCGCATACTATAATTTGTCGAGGGCTAGACGTCTATGATTACAAGCAACGCAGCTCAGGATGAGAAACGGTTGAGAATTTGCGTTTCCCATATTCAATTGAGATTCACCTCGAGACTCTCGAGAGCAGTTTATGTAAATCCGTTTGAGCTATACCTGACACCTAACGCACACATTCAGCGGTAATGGCCCAATAATGTTTGGTGTCTAGGGTAATTGAAGAGATAGCGGTATATGAAATGATATGAAACTATGATAAGTGTATGTGTTTGGTAGAAGCTGCAAAATAGAAAACTGACATACTTCCGTTGACGGTAAGTTATGGGTGGTTTCAGATTAGAAACAAAAGTCTCCTATACGGCAGATATGTATTGGTACCTCTTCTTGAATAGGCCAAAAGAAAGAACAGGGCCAAAGATTGTATCTTGCATGTCTAAGTTGCGTAATAGTGGTGCAGGTTCTAGTTTACCTTCCTCGTTATAGAGAAATCTATAGGAAATCTAAGAGATAATAAATTGTCATCTGATTGGATTAGCCTGCTAAGGTGCATGTGACAGTATTATAAATCTCATTGCAGGCCATTCATGCCCTGAGCTATGTGATTGATTCTTAGAGTACCTAGTCTATTCTTCGCCTTATGCTTCCAATTCGCAATACCTCTTACCTGCAGCTTTCCATCATTCAAGATCTTCTCCCCCCCCCCCAAGCTCATCATATCCTGCATTGTCCATGTAGGCAGAGTCCACGTTCTTGACCACATTGTTTTAGGGAGTGTGGACAATACCTTAGATACAATTCTAAATGTATTTTAAATAACTGTTGAAATCTTTATCACATCTTCAAAGCATTGAACAAAAAATAGACCATGGGGTGTTTTGGCATTCTGGTTTGACAGTAGTAATGAATTAATTTAGAGACAACCGAAAAGAAATAAATAAAACGATAAACAAAAATACAGTGGTACATATGCTTCCCGTAATAGTTCGTCGGTTGGGTATAATCTGGTTATTAAGTAACCATAATTTTAGTTTTAAGAACTTTATCTAAGTACCAGAACCTTAACCATTATGAAACTAACTCTCTAAACA
Source organism: Melinopterus prodromus (assembly GCA_964023965.1). NCBI lineage: Eukaryota > Metazoa > Arthropoda > Insecta > Coleoptera > Scarabaeidae > Melinopterus > Melinopterus prodromus. The sequence continues at coordinate 18,684,157 of OZ030390.1, read as the reverse complement.
CATGCATAGGACCAATGCAGTATTTTATCAGATAATGCTCATCACTCTTACCATGATAATCAGTACTTGAACTCAATAAAAAATGTAATCAAAATCACTACCATTAAATTGTAGCAGGTTGGCTCACTTTAAATACTAAAAGAAACTTACTCGTAAGTAAAACTCAAATCCCAATAAAAAAATAACAAATATTTATTTACAATTAAAACAAAAGCATTAAAGCAATGAACTGAAACTCATCATTAAAAAGTTTCAGATGGTTTATTACAAAAGTAGTGCCAATTATTACATTACTGACGATTATTTTAGTGGCAATTTTCCATACAACTATTTTTGTCCAACCGTCGTGTGATTTTTTTCGTTACCGTAAACTTCAAAGCCATGTAATATGTGGTGCGGTTTCACTGATAGCCATTGTAAATGGCGAAACTCTTATGTTAGGATTGTAAGAGCGATTCTTTAATTATTGACATAATAACTCGATTCCGAAACCTGTTTTTTAACCTTCTCTGAAACCTTCTTGGTCTTTATATGGTGTCTTGCTAAGCTTAACAGCTTTGGAGATATTCATTCAGACGTAGGTTGCCTATCCTAACTTAGTGAAAGAGGTTTGACTTTAAACAAAAGAAACTGCATCCCTAGGTCATAAGAATTATTAATTTTTTAAGTCTGTATACAATGAGAAGTTGACGGTTTGAAATCCTTAAAAATGCAAAAAATAACACATACCGTATTTAAATTAAATACGATATTTTTAATGTGTGTTACATAGTTTGTTGTAGTATTCAGGCCCATCTTAAGTGAAGAAAATGGACGATAACAACATTTTGAAATTGCAATCTTTTATTAGGTGCAGTCGGGCATTTCGATTAGTATTAAGGCATTCATGCCCATCTTATATTTTATATACAGGTATAGTTTTGATAATAATAAAATAGTAAACCACACTTGGATTTTGAAATAATGACCACAGAGGTCCTGATGCAATTTATATCAAATGCAAGACATGTAGTATATCACCTGAATACCAGAAATATCTATTTCTCTCCGGTTGCACTAATGCGCAACATTTACATTATTCGATACCGCGCATTTAAATACGAGTTAAATTACGCTGGCAAATTTAATTTCTATTAAGGGGATTCCTTCGCATCGAAACCTTGACCGCAATAATTCAGTAATCACCCATCTAGTATACTTTTACTCTCGTTCACGTTTTTCGTGTTCTGTTCCCGACGACTGACTGGTCATTAGACTATCTATCTATCCAGCGACTATTTTTTTTTGCTAAAAGAAACCAATTACCGACCACGCGATATGTTACATTTTACGTATCCGTGCTGTTCGCAACTGCACGATATGTATGAATTTAAATGTCAAGAAGCTACGGTCTTGCACGTCGTTAACTTTTACCGATCTCGCAAACGGCCGGAATAATGAACTATTACTGCATATTCGGAAATTAAAAAATATCGCAAATTGTTCCTTTAAGTATGCTGGCTTCATTTATTCCCGAAACCAAGAGTAATCAAATCAGGCCAAGCACTTGTATTCGATGATCATTGGCAATAACTGCAAACTCTCCATTTTGCATATCAACAAAGCTATGAAGCTATAAAAAGAGTTGTTTAACTTTGACATGTTTTTCTTAGATTATCTGCTTAGATAATCTAAGCAAACTATGCATGTGATAATAATGTACGTCCAATTTCCACTGATTGAAAAGACATGTAAACTCCCTAAAATTATACAGAAAATGTTGACAAATCTATATAGCTACATAGGTATTCCTTTTGAATCTTTAAAACAATATCACATAAACCAGATGTTTTTATCAGCCACTCTTCTGAGTAGGCACTTTAATGTGATTTTAAAAGCTTAACTGTCACCTAAACGCCACGCCCGGCAACAAAAGGTGTGCTAAGTACATTGGACGTCCTTTTATTGTGGTAGTTTTGATAATAATAATATGGAATATGGACTAGTCAGGTTCTTATAATATAACATAAAGATTATTATTTAATGTCGTAATGGTCATAAAAACTGTAAAAGTATGCTGTAACTTGAATAAATCACAGAACATCAAATGACAAATAAAGAATTATTTGATTATTGTTTATCGAGTCTACTACAAAACTTCTTAATAGCAAATCAAAAAATCAACCGAAAAGAGACAATATTAATTGGAATTCACTTAACAATCGGGAAAGTTTAAACTAATGATGCAGTTAATAGGCATCATATTATATCTAAACATATTTCAGAACAGAATACCATTTCTAATTGTCACCTCATGAATTTGTGGGAAAAAATACCATCCTTGCTTTTTAGGTACTTTAGAAAATAATATATGCTGACGCATTTTGAGAAAAAGTTATAAAGTAAAACAATTTTGTAACAAAATTACCAAATTTCTTTTGCTAAATACACTCAGATGCAAATAAAGCGGACCAAAAGGTTATTTTTGCAAAAACCCTAGTTATTTGTTTTTGTTTTTGTACTTTCAATAAAACTTAGTGTTAACTTAGTCCAACTGCATCCAAGTATTCTGTGACGCACCTTGCAGAATGCGGTCGTGCGTTATCCTGCATCAGAATAAAGCCATAGCCGATCAATGGATCAAATGGCACAACATAATTTTCCAAAACCTCAATATACCGCTGTGCAGTCAGCGATCCGCTATTAATGACAACCAATTCGGTGCAGGCATCCATTGATATTCCTGCCCATACCATCAGGGAACCTCCACCATGGCAAAGCCGGGGCTTAATGATCCACTCCGCAAACCATTTTCGCGGTCGTCTCCATACTCGTTCTCTTCCATCTGGCGAATATCAGCAAAATCGACACTCGTCAGTAAACAGTACAGTCCTCCATTGTGCCAATGGCCAATTTAAATGATCGCAAGCAAATTGGAGTCTGGCTACTCAGTGACGTGGGAGTAATTTTGGTCAAGCTGCTGGTCGACAAGATTTTAGGCCAGCTTCTTGTATCCATCGACGAATTTTCCACACGCTGAAAGCTGTATTACAAACCTCTCGGAGTTGATTTTTGGTCTCCACGGAAGTCATATGACGATTCCGTAGAGTATTACGAATGATAAATCGGCCATCGATTGCAGTTGTTTTTCGATTCCTGGCAGATCCAGACCTCCGAGTATTTCTGCCGGTCTCCCTAAACCGCTCAAGTGCTCTTTGGACGGTAGAAAGACTGACATGAAGGAATCTGGACACATACCTCTGGGTTCTTCCATCTGCCACAAGAGCTTTCAGCTTTCGCAGAATTTCAGCACTTAGAACCATACTCAATACACCGATCTGCCCTGAGAATGACAGTTAATCGAAAATGGAAGAAAACCCAATAGCCACCTTGATCCTCTTTGCATAATGTCGAATGAGCAACAGGTAGTGAAGAACGTATACCTTTAAATTTTATTTTCGCTTATTAATGTAAATTTAATAAACAGATAAGTACCATATGTTGTTTTTTCTACATCCTGACGGTCTCTGATTGACAAATACCAAAAGTATTATTGAAAGTTCTAAAAAGAAATACCTGGGGTTTTTGCAAAAATATCCCAATGATCCGTTATTTTGCATCTGAGTGTAGATAGGAATAGAAATAGTGTTACTAGTAAAAGGTCAAAACTACATTCGAAGGCACAAGAAAAGCCAGACACCTACTTTTGCTAAACTTTGATGATTTATATTAACGTTTGTAACAAATCCATATAGATTATCACTTTTGAAAAATGAATTATCATACCGTGGTCCATCTTTAGGAAGAAATTAAGGTGCCTGGAGAGCTGTAATTTTTTCAGCATTGCAAATTGGCGGGTAGTAATTTAGTTAAATTTGTTTAACAATGGGTTTCTAAACCCATCGTTAATTACAAAAGTTATTACATATCAACGTTAAACAAAGTGTTAGGTTTCCGATTTTCTGTGTTCCGGCGTGAATAATTAAAATTGCAAAATGTGAGTGAAACACAACACACTTTGTGTTTGTGTACTTTCCTAAATTGTCTTAAATGGAGTGCCTCATTTTCAGGAAATGTTACAAATTTGAAATTTAAGATTTAAACGGAGAATGGTCGCTTTGAACAAATTTGAAACAACTTTGAAACAACGATGATTTTATAGTGAAAAGTCATGTTTTGTTGCTCATTAAAAGCCTTTTCTAAGAGTTAAAATATTAAAATATCCTTAAATGACAAAAACAAATTAAAAACCATATTTTGTGGTATGGTATTTGTGATAGACATACCCTTAGCTATACCCGTATATTCAGTCCTAACATATAAACATTATTATTAAATAAAATTGTTATTAGATAACCGTGATCCCAATGATTCCATTTTAACAAATCACACAACATTACTCTTGACACGAAGCGCATTACCATTTTCCACGATCTTGCAAATCGCAATCGATAAACCTCGATATTATACCTTTTAACGGCACCATTCGCCCAATTAATAAAAGCATTTACCAATTTTATATCGCGTAAACGCAACGCGCACTCCTCCACTCAAACCAAAGGTTACGTCCGTAAGAGCACCGAATTTAATCTATGCGAAACATCGGAGCGCGGTCAGGACGAACGTAGAGCGGTACTGTTGCGTGGGAATCTTGGGCATGCATATTTTTGCGCGGGCATATCTGCCGTCTAATCTGGGTTACTATGGTTTATCGAGAAATTCTGATTGATCAGATAAGAAGGCGCATTGCGCAGATAAGCACTAATATAGAGAGAGGGCCATTTACTGCCTGAAAGATGCGCATCTAATTGCATTCGTGTGTGCAGAGTTCCCCTTACGTGCATTTCAATTCTGTATAATATTTCAGAGATAGCGGAAGAGACGCTGTTTACTACGTTGTAAGGGGAAAAAAAGACGTGTGCGATATTGAACGCGATTATTGCGACTATTCAGTTAGATATTTCAAAAATATGACCTTAATTGTTTTTCAGTCGTAAAATAAGCGTTTTTTATTCAAAATATACAAGTGTAAGGTTTATAATCAAAGAATTAGTAGATAACTCAGCATTGTTTGTAAATTGTATTTGCTAGTACAAAATATTGTTATACTTTCTAGCTAATAGATAAAAGTAGTAATCAATTTTTATTAAATGAAGTGATTTTTGAAAGAATATCATCTCTATTTCTATAATGACGTTGCTTAGAAGTTTTTACGTGGCTCGGATTAGCTGGAATCGTACTAGGAGAAACCTAAGAAAAGTAAAAAAAAAGATAAATTAAAAGATTTTAGTCTGAAACATGTCATAAAATTTTAATCATCGGAAAACAATGCAAAGCAAAGTGTTCACTCCATGTTTTTGCCTCATTCAAAGGTTCACATTTTTCTTTCAACGACAATTGAAATTTTTGAAACCTAATTATACATGACTGAGAATTTTCTTTTACAGATAATATTTTTTCTTATGAAACCACAATCATGGTCACCTATGATTCTAAATTTATATAAAATTCATTAATTTTTAATCATTATCCTAAATAGAAAAAATCAAGACATTGAGTTTTTTGTATCTTATGCCCAATTCTTATTATCGTATTCGCTTGTTGGTAAAATTTATGTGAACGGATTTGGTTTCGTTCAATGTAATTAGCCATCGCTGCATCCCATCACTAATATCGTTGACAGCATTCTGCAGTTTTAGTGTTGCTCCTTCAACATTTGTATCTACTGCCATGATAGCAGTGTTATCAGCAAACGTGGCAACGGTAACACCATCTGGTTGCGGAAGATCATGTGTGTATAGAAGGTAAAGAATTGGGCCAAGTACACTACCTTGTGGTACTCCAGCTTTAATACATTTATACGGAAGTATATACGGAATTCAGCAAGATATGATTTTAATAGTTGGCTGTATAGATACATAATTCAATTTTTGTCGCTACCTTGGACACAATGTGTTACTTTTATGAATGGCAAATATAAATTATTTTTGTCTAGAGCTTATGTTCGAACAGTGCATGTCTTAAAAAATGCAAGTCGGTCATCATCAAGGTGCTTAGATGATTAAGAATTGGCTTACTAATTTCTCCTGCTGTAAAAGAAACAGGTTTAGTTTAGTATTTAGAAAACATTGTAATATTTTATTTCGACGACATAATAGTATATTATTATCCAATTTTTTATAAACATTTTCTTCTTCGATCCACTTCCTTTCTCCTTTAATACGAGATGTTGACTCCATTTGATTCCTGTGGTTAAAGCTGGTACAAAGAAAAGCTTAGCATCGTTCCTTCATCCTGCTTATTCTAAAAACTTAAAATTGAATAAAAAATCTCCCACAGTATCATTACCGCAGCACGCGCAGTGTTCAAGGATAATATGTACTATCTTAGTCCTTTATCGTCTACAATTTTACAGATAATCAAATAATAAACAGAAATCCAGTTCATTTCATTTTAAAAACGACACTAGCATAGCACCAGTTGTTTATAGCAAAATCATCAACTTTACCAGTGCAATGTATTTAATAGACGTTATAAAAGGGGACCGAAAAAAATTGAACGTGCAGCTTATATAGAAGCAACGTGTCGGCACGATGTATATTATCTGAGAAATGCGTACAGCTTCCTCATATGACCCGGCAACGTTTATTCGTAAATCGCAAGATCTAAAATCTATTTTAAATTGGCCGACCGACGACGTCCTGTAGGCGACTTTACCACGGTAGTTCTCGGTCGCCATTAACGGCACCGCCGTCTTCCTGATACACTTTTTCCACCCGTTTCGCTTCCTTTTATCATCGAGCGCTTACTGTTATTAGCGCAAGATTTACTATAAACTGTGTCCACTTCTTACTATCAAAGTGAAATTACCTTTTGTTGTTCCACACTTGTGGCAGTGTGGATCTTTATATAGTTGGATGACCTGATGTCGGCTGAGAGGAGTTCCAGGAAATCAGCGATTTCAGTGATTGTTTGTACGTAGAATGTTAGCGAATAGCTTATTTGTATACTCTATATAACCACTTTAGCGGTTGTAAATTAGTATTCTTCTAATACGTTTCTTAATAATATTAGCATTTTTTAGGAGGAATTTTGGTCGGATGACAACAGAACGCGCAAGACCCGTAGATGCAATGACAATCTATCGTATTTATAACAAAACTTATCTCCTATAATAGAGTTCTTGGAGAGGATTACATACAATTCTTTTCTCTTATTACAATATCCCATACGTTTTTGGCATATTTATTCTGTCGCCGACAAGTCCTGTCCATGCATTAAGCTTCGGTGGATATTAGGTACGGCCTTTATGCATCCAGTGATGATTTTCCCTTGCTCAATATAGGCAACTACACCTATTTAAAAATTTACAAAAGTTGTTTCAACTGAAAATATTATACGCCGCGAGATACGGTGCGCAGAATTTGCAAAGTTCTTGTCTATGATCAATGTCATTTTTTGCTAATTCATATACCAACTTATCTTATTCGGATGAGATTTTTTAATATTTAAACCGATACACCGAAACATGGCTCATTTCAGCAACCATTTTGTTGCTTTTGCTTGCTTGTCTACAAATAAACGGGATTACAATGTATTGTCACCAAAAACGGTGGTATACCTCTGCGAAATGAATTATGATTTGGGTAAAAATAACATGAGATAATAGATAATAATCGAATAATAAAAGGTATTAGGTTTTAAACAGGATGTAACATTTTGACTCTTTTCTAATGGACCTTTTGCAACCACCACTTCTTTCAAAACCCAAGGGGTGCAAGTGCACCCTCCTGCGGGCGCTCATGATTCATATCAACTTCGGGGAAATATACTAAAAAACCATTTACTCAAGTAGTCCAGGACGCCTGCAACATTCGATCATACGCACACTTTAACACATCGTACGTTCCAATCTGACAATTTTTGTTCTATACGTTTGTAGTAAAAATTTGATATGGGCAAGAGATATTGTCCGATCGACTTTAGGGTTTCTTAACGAAACGATTAGGCAATTTTTGGGTCACCAGGCGTTTAGATCCGAAAATTTTTCCTTTTCACTTCACCCTACATAATTTGATCATTATGTTATTTTCGAATATTTGTTAGTAATTATGTACCGCACACGGCAATTAAAAGCGCGTTCTCCCAAATGCATAATTTAGCAAGAATTTAGAGTGCTCCTTCGTCTGCCTTTTTGGAAGCAGCATTGCTGGTAAGAATAACTTTTACCGCGGGGCTTTATTACCTTTACTTCATGTACTCATGTATTTTATTGATTGATAGTGTTCGTTTTCTTATTATTATTTAAAGTTATATAAGGTATGGTTACTCATGTTAGTGGACGACCGTGTTCTGTCACCAATGATAAAAAGGAAACGGCAATACCAGAACAATATTTAATTGTTCTGGTATCGCAAAAAGATTTTTTGTTTGCAAAATCATTTATCCAACTTTAAATCGCAGGTATTTTTATTTTTATTTCTATTTTAAGTTAGGGCGTTGTGAATTAAAAATGTTATGTACCTACATTGAAGTAGTTTATAATTGCACATAATTTAGAGATCGTTTTAATCATGATTATTACGTGTTATATTTAGCTACCCATAAGAAGCACCATGTGGCCAAGAGGGCTGAAAATGTAACTACTTCTGATGCACCAAAAGTTGCTATTCAAGACGTCCAGAAGATACTACATGACATCGCCGATACTATCAATCGCCAAGGTATGCATTTCCTCAAAAAGAGAAAACATTTGAGATAGGTAATCAAAATTATTCCTTTCACGATATAGTGGACAATTTAAAAAAGGAATACAATTCAGCATCATTTCTGACAAAGCCGCCTTTAGTACCCATTATAATCTTTATGAAAACTCTAGCAGCAATTGTGAATACTGCTAGTACTAATTGTAAGTATATTTTACAAATTGTCACTTATATAAGTCAAATGGTGTATAATGGATATCCGTACTCCATTACCTAGAAGTAACTCAGTGCAGGACAATGACATACAGGCGGTGTTATATATGTTTCATGCTGACCAAAATATATGATCTTTGAAGAAGTAGTCCACCCCCTTAGGATATACTTTGTAGTACAAAAAAACTTTGAAATTAATACGTCTGAACATTCGGGTACTAACATATTATTTATTTTTTAGTGTCAGCTATGTCTGATATGTCTGAAAATCTTAAGGAATCTCTGAAATCAGTACCATTACAACTTCAGGATTTTGTTGGTATGTATAACACATTATCCACCATCATTACCATACTTTAACGTTACCTGTTTGCAGATTCTGCAATCCCAGTGGTAGAGAGGTCAATGGTGGTACAACGTAAGTTAAAATTCTTCCATACATCATATACATAGTTTTTCACACAGTTTTTCAGATATTCTTTTTACACCGTGTTCATATTACATATGTTATTACATGCGCGGTATATCTAAAATAAGGAGACAAATTTCGATAGCTTGTGTGGTAAACCGATCAACGAAATTTGTTCACCTATTCTGGCTACATATTAGGGTCTCCAATTTCTCGGGATACCGGGATCCCGGAATCACGACAAATAATGAGCTTTTTCGGGATCCCGGGATTATAAATCTAAATCCTGGGATCCCAAAAAAGTTAAATCTAAATTATTTTCTTACATTTTGTTAATTGGTGAAATGTGGGCACTGATCTACAAAAAAATCAATTGAGCTGCTATTTTTTAAGTATGAAGTTCAATCTATAATAGCACCCTTTCGTTTATACCAACATGTTGCTATAATAGGAGGAACTGATTTTTCAAGACGTAGATATAAATCAATATGCAGGCAGACATGAACCTTTTCAGCTTATTTAACTCTTTTTGGTTGCCTCAACACTCAACAGCATTTAAGTGTTCAAAACAGAATCAAAAACATAAATGTGAAAAAACTGTGGCGAATTTGTTTATTTGTATTCAATGCTACAGAATATAAAAATAGTAAATAGGTATAAATCAAATTGAAAAAAATATTGAAAGTATATATAAAATAAATATTAATCCCGATATATATTTAACTGTAAAATGAAACCCAAATTGTTCCAAAAATTATTTGCTATTAATCGTTGTTATTAATTTTTCGATGGTTCACTCCAATCGAACCAACGTCATTTCTTGTTCCGATTTTCCAGTTTCTTCCAGTATAAGCATTTTACCTTAAACTAAAAAAGTAAATAAATAGGTACGATGCTTGTCACGAGGTGTGTCTTCGCCGTAGATTGCGTATCGGTTAAATCAACTCGAGTTTATAATAGCTATAAGAGTGGTATTATGGTCATTTATTACATTTCTTCAAAGCACAATTATCGCTTTTTTTAGTGGAAAAATTTTGTCAAATAGTGCACTTAGATAAAAAATGTATTTTTATAAATTGGGTTGGGCTACTTGACCTATTTTTGACGAAACCGAAAAACGTACAAGTAATATTCACTTTGTTCATGACAATAAAATGAATATTTATTATTCTAAGAGGCTGCACTAAATATTTCATAAATTTTGAACAATAAATAACGCTTTACTTGAAGAGACGCGTTTAGAACTGGGTATAAAAGTCATACCTATTTTTATTTTTTTTTTTAAAACAATAATCGTTTTATTTAAAATGCAAACCGTTAGTCTATTTGCGTAATAAGCATCCATGACGTATGAATTCTAAAGTTATCCAATTTTATCTTAAAGAAGAAAACAAAAATAAGCACAATGTTTACTGGAAAGAATGGAAATTTGACTCGATCTAACAATTCATTTTTCCCTTGAAACATTTTACAAAAACCGTATTATTTTTGAGCAAGTTATATCTAATACAGTTTAAATTTTGTTTATTATTGATGTCAATACGCACACTTTGACACCATTTGACCCGACAATTGTGGTTTTATTTAAAATGTTAAATCATTGATCAAGTTTCGGGGTAAAGGATATTGTCCATTACGTAGACATTTCTTACTGATTGGATTTGGAAACTTTTGGCATTTCAGCGTTTTAATCCAGCAAATTTTGCTTTTTTTCATGAACCCGGGATCAATTCCGGGATCCCGGGATGACAAGCTCTTTAATCCCGAAATCCCGTGATTAGTATTTTGTCCGGGATTGGAAGCCCTAATACATATTGACTTCTTAATAGTAACTTACAGCTACTAATTGCCGTTTATTGTTGCAGCGTTGAAAGCCGCTTTGTGTAAGTATTGTTTATTACGTACCAAAAAGAGTAAGTGTAAAGTAAAGCGTACTATATCACCTATTAATTTCAGTGACAACCTTGACAGAAGTTGCAAAGAGTGTAGAAGATTTGAAGACCCGCCTTAACGAGTAGAAGGATTGGCAACATTTCAGGATCTCCTGGCTATCTCATCGTGCTACCGACAAGGATTTTCTCTCATATAACGTTGCAATGTTTCTACTATAAAAATTAAGCCAAATAAATAAGTAGCATTCAACATTTTCGTTTTATTATAACTCACGACTTTCTATTCATAATCTTATACTGTAGAATACAGTACAAAAAAAATAATGGGTATATCCGAAATTTGCTTTGTTTTTTCACTCTTCTGTTATTCACTGTAGATTTAAGTAAAATCATAATAAATTTAATGCATAATTTACAGTTTGGCTTGATGATGACAATATTCCGAAACTAGTCGCCACGAAACACATCAACAAACACGTGAATAAAGTAAAATAACAAACTCAGAACATCCAGTGAAATAAAACGTTAAAATACAGTTATCAGATACCACTTTTGTCCATGTACAATCGGTACAGACCGATATTTAGCAATAAACCCAGTAATATACCTCAATCTTCCTATACATTCCATTGTTTACACCTGTTCTCATGATGCCACGATCGTCGAGCGTTCAGTACTAGTAATAACAATACGGAACCTGTTACCAAAACGTGAACCGTTCCAAGGCTAATCGTGTTCTAGAATCGACACGAAAATTCTGCATACCAAATCTATCCCGTCCGTCCGTATTCTAATTGTTGTTTAATACAATGCGAATGGTGAAACGTTTGACACGCAACCAATACGGACCTTTTTGTTCGTCGGACACGATCAATGCAAGCACCATGAATGCCGAAGAGTTTCACCGGTCGCATTACGAGCTTATAGTGAGAGAATTGTCGGCGCTTTGGCTTTTATCTTTTCTTGAGAAACTTTTTTTAATAATTCCCGTGTAAAAGCGTCATATTTAATTCAGTATGGTAATATTATTCGGTCTGTACGCGCACGATTATGAGTATTAATCCATAGAAGTATTTTATGAGCAATTATTTTTGTCCATATTTGTACTGTTTGTAACTGTTAAAAAGCCCACAGAATTAGAATATGGAAATGCTTTTTGAAATACGGTGCGATATTGGGTTGGGTATTGTGAATATGATGTTCTACTTTCAGTTCAACGAAAGACGGGACTTTTGGATAATAAAGTTTTGGCTTTACTATAGTCTAGTTCGAGAAGCGTATTTGTAGTTCGCGTAATAACTAATAGCTGGGAATCAGTATGTGTATCTGAATGAACTCCAAGGTGATATGACCTGAAACCGTACTTAATTTATTTCTGCTTTTATTATTTGTTATTATTGTTACTAAAAATTAATTGTCAATATTTTTTTTATTGTCATAAACAGTCTGAAATAAATGCTCTGTTATGCACAGTAGGGCAATTAAGACATGATTACATGATAAATGAAAACACCGAGACGATAGAGAACGAGAAAGGCGTATGAGCTGGAAGCAACACATATCAAGAGTGAATAATAAGAAATTAGGGACAAGATCAAGAGATGGTAAACTTCAGGAGATGAATCCATCCGGAAGACCTCCGAAATGATGGCAATACAGATGGTTATCAGAACGTAGAAAGAAGAAGAAGCATGTATTGGCAACTCATCAGTCAGTTTTAAGGGGAGGTTCTCATGTAGAGACCTAAAAGCTAGCCCAACTGTGGGACAGTTTTTCAAATAAAATATGAGAGATATTAATTTTTTTCTTTTGCTATATATTTATTATACTTTAGTGTACAAAAAGAAATTGTGCCAACTATATGCAAGAAGTGGACACTGTTGTAGGAACTTCTGCGCGACGTGCTTGTCTCAACGACGTGCATGTTAGCTACCATAGAAGTGAACGGAAGACGAAATTTCAAAAACCCTGTCAAACTAGATGAAATTAGGTGGAGGCTACACCAACATTTAGTGCAAAAAGTTAAAAATTGACAAAATGGCTACTTTTTGAATTCCAAGATCTATTTTTTTACACATTTTTTTCGTTATCAAATCGTTATTAATAATATAATTATTTAGTAACTCGATCCGTTTAACGATTCAAAAGTAATCGCGCATATCAGTTTAAAATATCGTGTTTCAAGCAAAATGCGTCTATTATCGGTGTAATAAATGCCACAAGAGAAGGTAGAAACATTATACTTTTTAAAACTCATTTTCTAGATGAATTGATTGAATTAATTTGCTCAACATAAACACCTAAATCTATACGTTCTCTATACTGTATCCATCCATATTTCACATTCGTAGTAAAGCGTTAGAGAAAATTATCATTTGTAATCTCTGTGCGCCTCCTTATTGCAGGTAATTTCGACCGAAGAATACCATGGGCTATAAAAATGTAAAACTTTCTTTTCGGAACTTATTTTATACACTTCATGGTTTCAGAATATGAAAGAAAAACAAATGATTTTTTTCCAACCGATTACATGAGAACCTCCCCTTAATGGGCCAGGGAGAATTACTCTTTATTTTTTGCTTTAATTAATTATTAACTTTAATCAAAAATGTGTGCGTGATGGTGTAATTTTCGTTCTCGTTGCCAAGGGTTTCCCTAACGGTCTTCTGTTATTTCATTTTGAGAAACTAAACAATTGGAAATCTGGGAATTATTTTAAATCAGTTTTGTGAAAATTTAAAGAATACAAATAAAACTATTTGGTGCTAAAACTTTGACTGCCTGTTGCAATTTTTTTATTATAATAAGGACAATACTGTAACAATTTTCCTGGTCATAACTAAAAAGCGAATTGTGACAAAAGAAGAAACACCGAAAAAAAAATTATTAGGGTATCAAATCGCTTGTCTTTTTTGTTGTCATGAAGTCTATTGATTCGCTATTCATTTAGTGAAACCGGTAACCCAAAGAATTTTTAAATAAACATTTACAACTGGAAAAACTGAAATTTCCTTCGGAATATCCAAAACGAATACTGCAACATAGTACTTCAATAAAACCTCTACAACATTCCTTTTCTTAAAATGATGACTGACCCTATATCCGTGATTTAGAAACCTGGCAACTCTAGCTCTGGATGAATATGGTGAGAGAAGTGCAAGTTTCGAACGTAAATTCATTGTCAAAATCTAAGCGCTTATGACTTTCGTAAATCGGAACATTATTGGCAACTAAGGGTCAACGTGATCGTTTTATTTTTATTGAATGTCAATGAATAGCAGAGATAATGAAGTAAATAAACTATAGCAACTAGTGGTGGGCGATGTTATGGTTCGATGGTCGATGTTTTTGCCATCGATGCTTTTATTTTTATACATCGACGTTGACATCGATGTTTTGCTAACATCGTGCTAAAATGACAGCAAAAATGAGATATAGGATCCGGGCGTTTAGGTCGCGCCAACTTTAATTGCTGCTGTTTGTGATTTTGTGATTACTTAGACTAGTGATTTTTTTACTTTGCAAAATAAAAAATAGATTTGTTGTGCCAGGGATACCGCTGTGTAAGTGTGTACATTTAGATAATACAGTAATCTTGTTAAAAAATTGTTAAAAAAAGAACAAAACACTAAATGTAAACATTTTATAGAAACTAGTTTTTATGACACCGCTTAAAAGTTTGAATATATTTTATGTTGAATAATAAATATGGAACGTATAAGAAAAAAGAAATCTAGGTGTGTTTTAGTTCTTCTTTCTATGCATTCTCATGTTGTGTTTCCAATTGGAAAATAAAACAAAGCTAAATTAAAATAAGCTCAATAAGCAGAAGTTATTATGATGTATTATTATAGAAAATCATAGAAAAGAACGCTGTCCCCTGAAAACATCTTTGTTTTCAAACATCGATGTTTTATAGACGATGTTTTTATACCATCGATAGTTGGTATCGATGGTAACATCGATGGTCAACATCGATAATTTGCATTATGTCCCATCACTAAATTAGCTACTATTCAGAAAAGATCATCAACGATATAGGGCATATCATTTATTCCCGTGGTTGTTGCAGATTATAACTTCCTATAAAAGAGATACCTGAATGAATTTAAAATTTATTAAAGACCCTGTAACAAAAATAAGAACAGTAATTTCGAATGAAACAGCTTACATATTATGTCTTTTTTAAACTTTCCATTAAAATTGATCCATTTAAACGTACGCTGTTAAAAGCGTTATTATATTATTACTATTACTGAACAATGGGTCATTCATAAGCGAGTCACGAGGTGGAAACCCGGGTCTGATGGGTTCAGCGTAGTAAAACATTAATGGTTCGTATGTATACCAACGTATGTACGTATACATAGGTATGGTGCGATGCAAAAAACGTAAACGAAGAATAAGAGGAGCAAGCAAGAACACACCGTCACGTTACCAATATTAATAACCGACGGGTAATGAAGGCTAAACTGTTATATTGCTGCAAAACTCGAGAAACGCTTCAGTTAATGTATCATAAATCCCGCTGCGATCCTCAAAGTTGCAAGATATAAACTACGGGAGCCCGTTTAATGTTCATTCTTATTGGTACTAAGAATCGTCTTCACTTAACAATGTTAACTCGCAGTCATTTGTAACGGGCACTGCACCCATAAATTTCGCCCGTCGCATTGTGGAACTTGTGTTTATTAATTATTGCCAACTCGTTGGAAGTTGGCTTGGCCGTGCGGAGCGCTAGGTATAGCGGGTGATAAATGTCGCGTTTTTAAATTGATATATTAGCTCGTGCTATTTTCTGATTCGCCTCCTCTCAAATTGCCTTCGACCGCTAAAGGCTTTTTGTTCTCGCATTATGCGAACCGTGCGAGTCCAATTGTGGTCTATTGCCCGGTTTTCTATCACCGGCCGTCCGGCGCGGTTTCCATCACGACATAAACTTTGTATATGACTTCTGGTTCATTAGTCGCGAAACGGTTCGCATACATTAGGCCACCGGTGGTCGTTATAACAGTTTTAACACCTTTGTATTTCGGTATTCGCGATCGTTATACTAGTTCAAGGAAGTAATTGTCGGTTAACCTGTCCTTTACCATATGGGAGGCTTGTTCCAGTTGATGAGATAAACGAATTTTAAGGGAAGGAAATATCACACCTCCAAAAGTGTGTATTATAATGTATTCGAATTATTTAGAGAAATATTATTTCGGCATTTTACTTTATTTTTACGATTCATATTTCGAGGACAAATTCCAAATGAACAGATACTCAATTCAGTCAACTCGAGATAAGTAAAAATCCTTTATGATAAGTAGCTATCTACCAAATAGGTTTATTTGTCCACTTTATTTTTTAGGAATAATGTCACTCTAAGATGAGATTTTCAAGACAGGCGAACTATTGAAACAATTAGAATTTGTTTAAACAATTAGAAATTAACTGCAAATGTTTATAAACATTCCAGTAGACTTATAGTAATGATTTCTATGAGCAAAAAAAGAAAATGTAATGATTAAAAGGGTCAATTTTCTGAATGATGTATTTTTTTTTATTTAAGAGTTGTCGTGAGGGCCCCCATGTGACTAACAGGTCAAATTGTTCCTTGGAAAGTCCTCTACAAGGTCTATAACTTTAATCTTACATTTTCACAAAACGGCGACAGCTTTTCGAAAAATACCAAGAAATGTATTTTCCCTAGCATTTTCCCATATAACTTTAAGGCCTCCACAGGCATAATTTTAGATTATGTTTTTTTATTCGGAATCGATTTCGGGGACCATTAATTTCCAAATAAAATAGCCAATTTGAACCGCCCTAGTTTACAGTGTACTGTACACTGTAGAACTGTCTGCCGGACACGGTATATTAGGAAAACAGTATTTGTTATATTCAATTATAATCGACTTACGGTAATTGTTTTGAATAAATTTTAGTTTAGTTAAACTTAATAAGTACATAGATATTAGAATTTTACATATTGACTACATTTTACATAATGATGATAATTAATAACATTATTTCAACAATTGATATACAATATGTTTCAAAATAATACAACATATGGAAAACTTTATTATGATCATCTTATGAGATAAAATTAGTGCTTCTTCTAAAATCAAAAATGCATACAATTTTAGGTATGTGTACCGTATCAGGGGTAGTACAGAAATAACGAATTTGATTGAGCCCGAAGTTGAAAATTTATTATTATAATTTTAACAAAAATTTATTATTATAATTTTAACGAAAATAAATATGGGTGGCTGTGATTTCAAATTTGAATACACGTTATTAGTTTCAATCCATTCGCTAAATTGTTTTGACATCTAAAAACTGTTTGAATTAACAATTTCCGGTATTGAAGAAAATAAATGGACGTTACTCGTAAAATAAACATTACGGACACACTGCATGTATTCCGATACATGCAGTATGTCCTCAGCTGGACCTAACCATAATCAATCAAAATCTTAATTTTTTGGAATAAAGTCAGTTTTTATAAGGAGTTTTCAGAAAATAAGAATTATATTATAATCTGCCAATCCTTTCGTTAGATTCCTTTACTAATATGTCAAAAACCGACAAAAGCAATAAATAGCTACTATAAAACGGGAAATTGTTTTCCGAGAAAAACCCTCGGAACGTTTACGTGTTTTAGGGCTAATATGCTAATTTTTTACGAAAAAACAGTACACTTCATGCTAGAAACTACTTCCGTATGATATACCTTTTTGAATTAAGTTTTAGAAATCAAGTTAATAACTTCTGACGTCACATGTAAAATGTGAATTAAAGCAATATTTTTTACAGCTTTGTGGCAGTTTTAAAATTTCAGAAATTTTAAGTAATTTTATGGAAGAAAAAAATATGTTTTCCTTTTGGACGTACTGATTCACAAATGTGCCCCAAACTAGACCGATATCTGAGAGTTGAGATACAACATTCTAATTTGCTATTTGAGCACAAAATTACAATTACTAGAAATTTGCCTTTTTAGACATTTTATGTGTTTTCAACTTGTGCAGACTTATAAGCATTTATTTTTTAGGCAATAAAGCAATTTAATTAAGCAGAGACAATTGTGATGTCCAGGTGATGTCCTGTATTAGGATGGTTGTGGCAGGTCGATGAAATTACACACTACGCCCAGTATAATACATATATTCACATGATACTTCCAGTACATCGACTATAACACTGTAGTACATAATAATGCTTACATTCTACTTAATGCTACTTTATGTTGACTTAATACTATTCACTCATTCGCACATTCATATACTATTATATATTCCCTTACACAATGATACAAACATTATACTACAAATATAGAAGAGCACGTAAGGGAAACAACGTAAACAAACGGTATTTTGAGCCTATCACACTTTTTGTCAGTTATATTAAATACATACACGCATGCACTCTCCAGAAGCCTACAACCAAAAGTTTGATTTTTCATGTGAAAAGACAATTGTCAAACAAAATTTGTATAATAGATTTAACATATTTGTGAAAAGGACTTTTACTCAGAAAGCAATGTTAACATTTTAATTTTACTACTTACAACTGCATATAAAAACAAAGTCATGATAATAATATACGTGCCTACAGATCCACTCTAGTAACAACTCACACTGGCGATCGATTACTTGTAGAATTTACAGCTGCTGCTGCTACATTTTATATATTGTGTCTAGAAAATTTACGAATAAAATTGTAAGTGTTTTAGCAATAACCGTTTCAATTGTAAAGTTATATTGTAGTGGTACATGTGTTTCGAATTTACTGTTTTATATTTAATGGGTAACCGAAATGGGCGAACACCGTAAGAATTAAGTGCTAAAAGTATAATTAAAGCTTAAGAGAATTAAATTACTATTTTTTAACTGAAATACATTTAACATATCAAAGCAAATAGCTATAAGCATTTTAACAAATATATTTCAATAAAGCGCCAACATATTAATATTTTATAAGAAACTAAGTTTTGAAAATCGAACGTAAAGGATGGCAGTGGTTTTTACGAGATCGTTCTGATCAATTTGACCTTTAATTGCTAACTACCCCGACCAGAAGTATGAACTTGGCCGGAACTATTCCACACCACAAAACTACAAGACTAACAAATCACCATGATTTACGCTTACGGAGTAAAACATACATTCATAATAATCCGTCCAGCGACATATTTCACAGTTCAGTTGTACCATCCTCAAGCATGCAAATTCGAGCAAGAGGATTGCGACAATGGCAACCTTAGATGGAGCCAGCATTAGACCGTTCCACACACAGGCGCACACAGAGACCGTTACTAAAGCGCGGTGAGGATACGGCCAATTCACAACAATGCAAATGATATGCATTTATTGCTCAAATTGTTTACATAATCCATTGAGGGACCCACTTAGAGTGTCGTCACCGTTGCTCTCTGTACCCGTTTGTAAGCAAATGAACGGGAATTTCGACGCGATCTGGTACTAGTCATCTTGACACCTACGCCTAACCTCGAGTTTGCACACAGACGAGACCCATCCTCATCGACTATAATAAACTAGTCGGGGCCATGTCGGAAGTGCACTGTCGTAATCCATATTTTATTTCGTTATATAGAGCGGACGAAGGCAGATGGACGATTTGTGATTTCGAAACCGATCCAATTTAGGATGACTCAACAGGATGCGACAAGGTCCACGAACAATGGAATCGCGCTGGGCGCGAACATTGGAATTGGAGCGTGATGTCGCGTAGTTACTTAACTCTGGCGATATCTATTATTACCGATAAACGTTATGCTAATTGCAATTTTGGAGGTATCAACGTGGTGGACGTACCCAGGACTTTTATTCAGAGTTCATTGCCAACGGTCTATTATTATCCTTCTATTCTCTTCTCTACTTGGGTTACCTTGCATTAAATTATAATAGGATAAGTCAGCTTTGCCTAAAGAATTGTTTAGGTAATATACACTGACGAACATCACTTAATTGAGTTTTGTCAAAATACTGTATATTTTCAAGAAGCAATGATCGAATGGATCGAAACATAACCTTGAATCGCATCTTGTAATCAACAACAGGCAAACAGTGGCTAGACGATCATTTTTAATAATAACATCTTCAAAAGGTTTAAGAAATTCTCGTACACGTCGAGTTTTAATTATCAAAATACCAATATCTAATTAATTTTTTTTTGCTTATGACACTTTTTTATATGGTAATCCTCATCTCTCTTACTTTTCTGTTGTTGAGAGTGGCATATGACGACAGGCGTTTTTCATCCTTTTTTTTTTAGCTTTGTGAAAGCACCAGCGCAGCATCTAAAGAATCGCTGTCGATAATTCAGAACCACTTATGAAGACTTTTTCAGAATATGTTGTACTTAGTTTAAAGGTTTCTGAGACTATTTTGCGATTCCTAGATAATTTGGTTCATCTACACTGGTCAAAACAATTAGGGTATATAATTTCAGCATTAACAGGGTGGACAGGGCGTTTCCTTCTCGAAATTTGACTACTGTAGGTATGGTAGGTACAACAACTTGTAGTAAATTGAATGCAACAATAGCCTGATATTTTCTGGATATCCTGGTAATTAAAGTGTTTAGTGTTGATATCTATTATTTAAGTAGTTCCAAAGAGAACAGTCAAACTAGACGCACAAGATCTCATTCTATTTTCTCCACCGATGTTGATGATTGTTTTGTGTGCCATTTTCCGGCAATTTTGTAAAACAGCATTGTCAGGATCTTTTTACTGAACTATCCGGCCATGATTCGGCCAAGATTCGGCCGGATGCCGAATAGCTGGCCATTATGCCAATCCGGATCAGCCGGATCTTTACTGAAAATTGTTTAAATTTTGCAGATTATATTTGCCATTACATAAAAAATCAAGAATTTCTGTTTCTAACTACTTTGAAATAAATAAAACAGAGATAAGACCTGAAGAGATCATGCATGTAGTCTGCCAGTAGCTTATATTCGATTTAAATTTTTTTTCGTAAGTATTAATTCCCTGGGTTTTTAAAATTATAAACTTGTACTGTGGAAAATATTTGAACGATAACGTAACTATGCAGATGTTGTAAAGTTTATGAGCTAGTTTATGCACTTGGGTGTTGTAAACATTCACATCAGAATTTATTGACAGTAGGTATTATCAAAACATCTCACAGCCTTTGACACAACCTACTGTCATTAGAATGAAAATATTTGGCAAATCATGGGTAACTAGTTTCATATCAATGCAGATGCGACCGATCTCGATCAAATAGAATTTGCTCTTGCAGCTAAACTATTAATTTTACCAAAAAATGTTATAGGTGTAAATTATTCAGAACTTCCTCTACTTTAATTTATTATTTAACTGTGTACACAAAATTACAGAAATTGCGGCACATTTGCAAAGTCCTTGAAAAATGCTTAGAGTAAACATTCAGTTCCTTTGGGCCCTTTTGAACCAAAAGCTTTTCAGCTCTATGTTTAGTCATAAAACTTCTCAATATGAACTTTCGTCTCGATACCTTTAGTGGTTTCTCCGGAATCGTCGCCACAAAAATCGGGATCCAATCTGATTCAATCTTAGCAAAAACAAACAAAAGAAGAAGAACAAATAACATTCGCCTAAAATTTAGAGCTAAACAACAATTGTGAAACATCATAATTGAAACTAAAGAACATACCACCTAAAACGATAAATTCAAACATGCCGCCAATAACAACACCAATGGTTTCTCAACGGTCATTAAAGATAACTCAGGTACACAGTTAGATTTCTCTTGCCGTTGCAATGTTTTGGATACAAACATCATATTCCACTGGTTTGTACTAAAAACAATAAAAACATCGCTTAACATTTTAATATTTTATTTTTAATACACTATTCATTTCACATTAAATGTACCCGATGTTATCAGAAATATTGCATAGCAGAGCATAAAGTAACATAACTTTGGATTGAAACGTTCTGTTATTACGAATATGGTATGGTTTCAATCTTCACACTACAAGCAATTCGTTTTTTACTAAATATTTTAATTAACTAAATATTCTTGGAAATACGAGTGATAATTTGTACCCTTTTTGGCCCACAGTGTATATTAGTATGAAATTAAATATGTATAAATATTTAATACTGCTTACTGACAAACAACATCACAATACCCTCAATACCATCTGCCCCAGGCAGGACATTCCAACCCATTCCCGAGGCGAAGGAAGAGGGAGAAGACCATATGTTTGTAAGATACATTTAAGAGTTTTGATGTATATTTTTCTTAAATAAAAAATTACTTCTTACTACTTATATTGGCACTGTCTCCCAAAACTCAATATTTCAATATATACCATTTTTATTATCAATTTCCCAACAAAAACGCACTTTCACAAATATTTCTGTATCAATATAAATTCTATATAATTCATCAGATCTCAAAAATCTCTAGTAGCATAAAAAAAACATATCAATGTATTCAGGCGGTCTCCTATGCCAGTGTCCATTTTTACTTTATCATACGCAGTATGGTAAAGTATTGTAATAATGCCGAAAAAAAAATTTGAGATTTTAGCGGAAATGGGTCTTTTTGGGTCCCCTGAACATTTTTGACCAAGGTACAAAAAATGTTTGTGTGTGTGTGTGTGTGTGTGTGTCTGTGTGTATGTATGTGTGTAAACGATTTTTGTGGCGACGATTCCGGAGAAACTACTTAAGGTATCGGGACGAAAGTTCATATTTAGAAGTTTTATGACCAAACTTAGAGCTGAAAAGCTTTTGGTTCAAAAGCGTCCAAAGGAACTGGTAGTTTATTCTAAGCCTTTTTCGAGGATTTTGCAGATGGGCCGCCATTTCTGTAATTTCGTCAAAATAGTTAAATAATAAATTAAAGCAGAGGAAATTTTGAATAATTTATGCTCATGACATTTTTTGGTAACATTAATAGTTTAGCTGCAAGAGCAAATTCTATTTGATCGAGATCGGTCGCATCTGCATTGATATGAAACTACATAGTAGCCAGGATTGTGACAAATATTTTTTTAGTGCTGTCACCACAGAAATGTCTATGGCTGTCACACGCTGTCACACTCGGAGAACCGCTATGGAACGTCATCTACAGTGACATGAATGAATATAAATCTGTCAGAATTTGAATTAGCTTTTTAAACTTGACATTTCGTAGTGGTATCAACCTAACATTTTCTATACCGAAATATAACCATTTTTGAATTTTTTTAAAAATACGTATTTCTCAAAAAGCAATACAAAAAGCGTTGATGTCACTCCTGCCGAAAACTACATAGCGCGACTCGCTCACATGCG
The DNA here is from genome assembly GCA_964023965.1 of Melinopterus prodromus. Classification (NCBI taxonomy): domain Eukaryota; kingdom Metazoa; phylum Arthropoda; class Insecta; order Coleoptera; family Scarabaeidae; genus Melinopterus; species Melinopterus prodromus. Next base: position 18,660,646 of record OZ030390.1, on the reverse strand, counting down.
ACGACGACGCTCCGCCATCGGTGACGCGCCGCATCACCACTCGTTGTGCTATTCCGTACTTTCGGCACTTGGGAGATAAACAACTATTATTCTGATGACAGTAGTTAGTGTCAAATGCTGATGCTTTGACAATACCTTCGATTGATACTATTGACTATCAAAATATCTGTCAAATCCTGGCTAACTAGTTTAATTTTAATGCAGACACGATTTATCTCAGTCAAATAGATTCTCATGCAGCTAAACTATTAATTTTATATATTGTATGATAAAGTCATGTGCCTGGCCACATCAGATTTTTTTAATAACTATATATCCTGCTTAAAAGTAAAAGTCACTAAGTAACATATCGAATTATTAAGAAAATCAAAGTTAAAAATAAATACTATTAAAAATAGTGAAAATATTTCAGAGAATTGGTGAATTTGGGAGGAATTCGTTTTCTAAATAAAGTATAACAAAATGTTAGCCAAAAAAGGAGATGGAGGATGGTTTTCAAAAACGCGGATATTTTCCAAAAATTCCATTGTGGTGTGATTCTAATAGACCGAGAGCCCGCGACAAAATTCTACCCTCATAAAACATCACTCTCATTCTTTTGTGACTTATAGATAAATACATGTTCTCTCATAATAACTTGGTGTGCCTAACCCCATTTGGCCGGAAGTACTTGGCACACCTCCCTAAAGGGCAGGACAGTCGGTGTACCAATAACCTCATCGAACATCACGCCCATTTTTTATAACAAGAAACTTTGAGTATTCTTATTACCAGAAACGTTGGTGTGCCTAGCCGGAAATGGCCGGAAGTGGGTGGCAGACCACTTATTTAACAGACGATGGTATCTGCGTTACCTTACAAAACATATGTGACAAATTTGCCACAATTATAGAAGAACACATGTACTTTCATAGTAGTTTAGTCCAACCAAAATTTTACAGTAAAATTTTATAATGTGCAAAATTGTAAATCTGTCAATGCTGCAAGAGTGGAGTTGTTTTATAAGTTCTTTGCAAGTAGCAGCACTGGTGACCAATTTTTGAAGGAGGTGACAAATTTCAGTTCAAATTTAATTCAACCGTGCTGGCGCTCACTCCAGCAGAAAGTATTGAGAACAAGTTTATAAATTCTATGTGGCAAAATGCTACCCATCAAAATTGCACAGTGCTACAGCCAGAACATTGTGGATGGAAATTTAATCAAAATCAACAACCGGAGCCAGTCTGGTATGTCGGGGATCCGACTCCACTACGGGTAGACGACATCATCAAATCCTCAATAAATGAAAATGATTCCGATCATGATGACCATATACATCACCCGATGGTGATTCAGAAGAAGAATAATAATTTAAGAGGCACCAAAAAATCCTACTTATTTAATTAATTAGTAATTAGTAATTATTTAAAACAATACTTTAATATTTTCTTTACAATTATTTAAATTGTAATAAAGCTGTTATTTTAAAATCTATTTTTATTTTTTTTTAATATTGGTTGCATATTGAATCATCAACACTGGAAGGAAAAAAGAAGGCCAATTAAACAAGGCAGTCAAGGTACAAAAAATGTTTGGGCAGGTATTTTCCTCAATTTTGGGCTAGACACAACATCGGTTTTATAGTAAACAGGCTAAAACATTCTTATGCAAAAAAATGATCGAGATGTTCGATGATTGTGATGGTATACGGACGATGTTAATTGTTGAAGTCGGTGTGCCATACCGTTCCGGCCAACCGGGGTTGGTTGGACTAAACTACTATGAAAGTACATGTGTTCTTCTATAATTGTGGCAAATTTGACACATGTGTTTTGTGAAGTAACGAAGATACCATCGTCTTTTAAATAACTGGTCTGCAACCCACTTCCGGCCATTTCCGGCTAGGCACACCAACGTTTCTGTTAATCAGTAGCCGTAACCTTTGTTACGCAGAAAATGAGCGAGATGTTCGTTGAACGTGATGGTATACGGACGATGTTAACTGTTGAAGTCGGTGTGCCAGACCGTTCCGGCCAACCGGGGTTGGTTGAACTTACTTACTATGAAAGTACATATATTCTTCTGTAATTGTTGCAAATTTGACACATGTGTTTTGTAAGGTAACGCAGATACCATCGTCTGTTAAATAAGTAGTCTGCAACCCACTTCCGGCCATTTCCGACTAGGCACACCAACGTTTCTGGTAATAAGAAGACTCAAGATTTCTTGTTATAAAAAATGGGCGTGATGTTTGATGAGGGTATTGGTACACCGACTGTTCTGCCCTTCAGGGAGGTGTGCCAAGTACTTCCGGCCAAATGGGGTTAGGCACACCAAGTTATTATGAGAGAACATGTATTTATCTATAAGTCACAAAAGAATGAGAGTGATGTTTTATGAGGGTAGAATTTTGTCGCGGGCTCTCGGATTATAAATATTTAGTTCAAAAGGTGATCCATGATTTTTTAAGTTATAATTTATCGTGATTAACAGGGCGAGATTCTGAAGCATCCTCTTGCGAGAGCGATAATTAAGACGTATTCTTCATTTGGCCTGTCCTTGATACGTTGGCGTATCCTTCCGTGCATATTGACAACATTAATGGCGCCTGATTTATGGCGGCCGTTCGGATTCCCATAAATTTCGACCTCGCACTCGATCTGTTAGATCGCATGTTCCGTATCATTATCATTATATAGACATTAAGTGGATACGTACAAATTGATATGTTTCAATATGTTTATTAAGTTCATTAAGTTGTACTGTTATGTTTTGTGTGGCCCGCGGGCCACTCTCCCATACCGGGAACCGTAATTGTTTCATTATAAATTCATTTTTTACCTCTTCTGTTATCCTACGGTGGAGAGAACGATCGGAGACCGCGGAGAAATATGGGAACCGATCAATGGGCAATTAATCTTGATATCTTAATATGGGGGTGATAAATGCGCCGATCGTACGAGTGATAAGACTTAATTAATTCCTCTCACAATTGTTTTGTATATAGGCCAGCGCTGAGATGGTTCGATATCCAGTTGTATACCCTGGAGTATATATTGGACGTCATGCATTAATTCTGTGGTATTAGTAATATGAATATTTTATTTTATTAGGTCCTACTTCTGATTAAAAGTAAACGTTTGATTATGGAGTAAATTTAAATTTCTATTTGCATTACTACAACCCCTAGCTTAGTTATCGAACTACTAGTTACCAAATTTAAATTTTACCCATACGAAGATATCTTCAGCTAAACGGCTGATTGTTTTAGGTATGCAATTAGGCGGATATAGATTAGAGGAGTGTACACTGCAAATTTCATCAACTTTGCGTACAATGAAGTAACTTCCATGATTCTAAAACCCGTTTCCAGGGGTAAAACTATTTACTATTGTTAATACCTATTACAGATCGTATAGCCTGTAGAAACATGTACCTAAATCCATTAATTAATAGTTGTAGCGGGTTTCCCGAGGATGTTGTGACCGATGGACCAAATTAGCGACACCCTGATAGGGTCTCCTTCTTGCTACCATCTTGCTCCTTGGCTATACCGTACTGATGACGACTAATAAGTCCAAAACACGTGTATACGGTTGCTTGTTAGATGGCGGATATGCCCGATAATTTTCTTCTACTATTCTTCATTAATAATAAACAATAAAGTTTTAACGGTATCTGTTCTCGCCATGCCTCGATATCCCCTGCTACATACGGCAGTTTACTTTTTACTTTATCATACGCAGTATGATGAAGTATTGTAATAGTGCCGCAAAAAATGAGATTTTAGCGGAAATAAGTCTTTTTGGGTCCCCTGATCATTTTTGTCCAAGGTACAAAAAATGTCCGTGTATGTGTGTGTGTATGTGTGTATGTGTGTAGTCTGTGTGTGTGTGTGTATGTGTGTATGTATGTGTGTACTCGATTTTTGTGGCGACGATTCCGGAGAAAGTACTAAAGGTATCGGGACGAAACTTCATATTTAGAAGTTTCATGACCAAACTTAGAGCTGAAAAGCTTTTGGTTCAAAAGGGTACAAAGGAACTGGCTATTTACTCTTAGCAGTTTTCAACGATTTTGCAAATGAGCCGCCGTTTCTGCAATTTGGTCAAAATAGATAAATAATAAATTAAAGTACAGACAATTTTATATAATTTATGTCTATAACATTTTTTGCTAAAATTAATAGTTTAGCGGCAGGAGCAAATTTTATTTGATCGAAATCATGTCTGCATTAATAGTAGGTAGCCAGGATATTTTGAAACTTTTGACAGTATTCGGAACGTCAGCGTTTGCAAAACGTCAATTCAACACACAAATGCATGTGGAATTGCCATGAGGAGAAGAAACACGCGCGCACTTATGCTAGGAGAAACAAAATTTAAACATGGTGGTTACAAAGTCAATGTATGTTTCGAGTGCGGATAGCAATGTTGTTATGTTTTCGCGAATAAATACAAGAAAGTTTGTAAGACGGTATGTTAACCTTAAAACTTATTTGGAATACTGAGCACAATTCTTTATGACCTTTTGTAGTTAGCACTGAAGACGGGGTAAAACCCGAAAATATAGTATCCTAGAAGCCAATATAATATATTAATCATCAGAACCAATAACCATTTTACTTTATAAGCATCAAACTACATATAGTAATCGCACCGAAATTATTTTTTGGTGTTTTTAGCCTACACACAGAGAAATGTTTAAGACATTCGTTGTCTTGCCGAAATTTACTCCGAACAAATCAATAAAGTTTTCAATTTAGATGAGCTTTTTGAATCAAAACTCACAAATTTCCCCTTTGAAGCGACAACATTTTGTTTCCAAGTAAAACTACATTGGATAATTTTAAAAGTTCTTATGAGTTCTTTTAAGAATATAGTGTGTTGCATTGAACAATTCAATATATTCCAATGAAAACAACTATTGCATTGAAACAAGATCATATATGTAAAATATGGTGTTCAAAACAAGTAAAACTAGTTGGTTGATGCAAGAGACGTTTTGTGTGAACCAAGTAACCAAATGCTTAGTTTAAAATATCGGGTGGTTTCATACAATAACTGTGCAAAACATAACAAAACTTACAGAAGAAGAGATAAAAGAACTTATTCCGGCTATTGGAGATCGGATTGTTTTCCGGGAAGCGGTGAAGCTAAGAGGAGATTTAGAAACATCTAAGGTGAGAAACCGTATTATAATGGCCAGTTGCAGAAAGGCCCATCAAGTCTTGTTGACTGCTTAGCTCTTAACTGTACTAATTACTGTATCAGGATGACATTTTTTTTGTATTTTTGATTGTATTTTAAATGTATTTTTTTTTCTTGTATAACAAGTTATTGGGTTTATATCAGTATGACACCTACTTGTTTGAAATGTATTTTTATTTTTATAATAAATTAATGTATTGGTATATATGAACTCTTTTTACCCATTGTCTTTGCTACATGACTAAAAAAAATATATGTCTTACAAAATAATTGCTTAAAGAACTTTGATGTCAGCCAGAAGAATTATTCTTGCTAGTAAATATGATTAAGAAAGTAATGTGCTATTATAATCGTGTAGTTCTTTCTGCATTTGTTTTGATAGACTTATTTTTTATGTAACCTTTGCAGCAGCGGTAGATAGTTTTAACAAAACAACAAAAACATTCACTTCAAATCAATATATTATGTTGAATGTAAATTACTATTACTTGCTTTGAATTTTTAACGCACTTCGTTTAAAATGACAGTTACTTGCTTTGAGAACAAAATACTCTATTCAGAACACTAAAGGTGTTGAACCAAAATTACAAATGTTTCTCTGAAACATTGGTTCTTCCAAGCAAAATAACCTATTACTTATTCCGATAGCTCTATTACTCTCTTTAAGACATCATATGGTTGCATTAAAACAATGTTAGTTAGGTCCAAATGTTGAAATATTTGAAATAATACTACAAAGTTTCATTCAAAACAACATTATAGTCCTTTCGAGTTGATGACTATTTGGTGCAAGTCAATAGTTTACTCGTTGCAACTAATTTTATCTCGAACGAAGCACTTAACACATTTGTACTGAGAAAATATTGTCTCGGTTGAAGTGGATAGTTATTTCGTGGATATGGAAATCAACCGTTGTTTTGATGCAAAGCAATTTTATTTGAATTGAGCATTCCTTTCTCTGTGTGTAAATATGTCCTACTGGGTCCCCTAAACATTTTTCACCAAGGTACACAAAAATGTGCTAAAAAGTGTGCTAAACTAAACTAAGCTAACCTATTAATATATGGTATGTTAAGTCATGTGCCACATCAGATTTTTACTTTATCATTCATAGTATGACAAAGTATTTTATCCATGACAAAAAAAATCTTGAGATTTTAGCGGAAATATGTCCCTTTGGACCCCCTGAACATTGTTGACCAAGGCACAAAAAAAAATCTGTGTGGTTGTATGTCTTTCTGTATGTGTGTGTAGTTGTGTACCCGCTTTTTTGAGGCGACGATTCTGGAGAAACTATCCGGACGAAATCTAGAGCTGAAAGAATAATAAGTTAAAGTATAGAGGAAAATTTGTATCATTTATGTCTATGAATTTTTTTGGTAAAATTTATAATTTAGCTGCACGAGCAAATTCTATTTGATCGATATCGCTCGTACTGGATTAAAACTAGTTAGCCAGGATTTGACAGATGTTTTTTATACTATTGACATCAACATTTGCGTTAAAAACCACTGACATATTTTTAGTGAACCAACAGCCATCAGATACAATTAAATTAAAAAATAAAACAAAACAACTAAAAAGTACCACTGCTGGTTACAATCAGGCACTCAAATAGTATGATAAAGTCATGAGGCTGACCACATCAGAGTTTTTATTTGTGAAGTTGGATAAATGAAATTCGGAGCACTCTTAATAAACCAAAATGCAATTTTATTGAAATTAATATGACGAAATTTTGAATGGTAGCTTATATTATTTTTGTAATATTTACAGTTGAAAATTTTTGAAGAAGGTACAAAAGTGGGTACGTATGTGTTTCTGTATGAGTGTGAGCGTGCCCGTTTTATTTTTTTTTGTGGCGATGATTCCGGAGAAGCTACTAAAGCTAGCGGGACGAACCTTCATATTTAGAGGTTTCAAGACCAAACCTAGAACTGAAACAATAATAAATTAAAGTAGGTATAGAGAAAATATTGTATCTCTATAACATTGTTTGGCAAAATTAATAGTTTAGCTGCATGCGCAAATTCTATTTGATCGAGATCGCTCCTACTGCATTAAAACCAATTAGACAGGATTTGTAAGATATTTTGATACTATTGACAGTTTTGGCACAACATTTACATATACGTTGGGAACCACTGCTTAAATAGTATGATAAAGTAATGTGACTGGCCACATAAGAGTTTTTATTTATGAAGTTGGATAAATTAAATTTTGAGGGCTTTTAATAGACCAAAAATGCAATTTTCTTGAAGTTAATATGACATCCGAATTTTCGGTGATGAAATTTTGAACGGTACCTAGCTTATATGTTTGGAATATTTACAGTCAGGATAAAATACTGGACACAAAAACTTATCTCCCGTACCTACTCATTGTGAGTTAGTGCCTGTCAAGAAAAACTAATATCTATCTACAATTTGATAAATACTGATGTTACCTACTTACATTCCTTGCTGCACCTTAGATATTGCTAAAGTAATTAATGTCATTCCTAAGACTGCGCAAAACCGTTTTTCCTTATAGGCAACAATAACAAAATATACACTTGTATACGTTTGTCGGACAAAAGCGTTACGACAATAATTGAATCATCTCTCATACATTATAAAACCAGACAGTACAAAGCTACGCGATGAACATATTTTTCTTTCACGTTCGTATAATAGCGGTAATTAAGACCAAACGCCTTGGCGACTCACAGAACAGACCTGCTTGTGCAGCCGCGCACACACAACAGAGTAAGCACCGGCACATTCCTGACACATTTTCTAATTGCGTTTAAAAGTGCTAATATATAAAATAATCAATCTTTTTGTGTGTGAACATTTATGTCAAATGTAACTGTGCACCGGGCGTATTAGAGCCCCATTCTATAAGAAATTAGTCCTCGGATGATTAATGTTGTTAATATTACATCACCTATAAGAGGCGAGGAGCATAAGTCGTCCACTCGAGGAACCCCATGCGGCGAAAACAACTAACGTCGTCACGCGATCTATGTAATTACATTTAACCAAATAAATTTATTTCACACGATTCGGTGTTCTATATATTTCCTTACACTCGCCGGAGTTGAAATTGGGTCGTTATGTATTCTGATGTATGCATTTGGAATGCGATAGGTTGGAATTGCAACTGTAATAGGCTTTCATGTGCATATCTCTGGTGAACTACAACAATTTAAAGATTCAATTGTTAATAGAATGGGAAAGTTAACACAACTACGTTCTAAATATATGTTTTATGTGAGTTTATGTTTAGTCCTTACTGCATTTATTTGAATTACTTTATTACAAAGATTTATCGTTGGAGATTTCAACGACACGTAAGCATACAAACCCGTGATCAACATTTCTTCTTATTACTTAAATCGTAACTCTATACTTCATAGGAAATACATATTATAGTAGTGCCCACTTACTACGTCTACAATCATGTCTTAATGCTTTATTATACACGTTTTTTTGCCAAAATTGTGGATGATCAAAACATTCGAAAGGCGGAGAAGTCACGATTTATTTCTGAACGCGGTAACACAATCGGTCGGTACGCTGGCTGTCTTCATTATAAACACATCTGCTTTAGAAAATTACTCTCTTTCAGTATAGTGGGCCAGCCCGAGTCGTTAGATGTATAGCGCCGAATATAAGATCTGATTGCGTAATAATAGCTTTCCGAAATATATCTAAAATGTTCGGGTCAAGTAGTTCAGCATTTGAAGTGAGAGACGCGTGAGGAGTTTGAAGTGAGTCTCGGGTACACGCAACAGAATTGAGTTGTCAGAATCCAACCGAAACCGATTTTACTTATTATCATTATTATAGGAACTTTTTACGTTCCTCAATAGCTCAACAACTCGTCTCTTACATTTTTTTTTGTAGAAACGCAGTGGTAAATATTTTATACCTGTCAATCGCATTTAATTGTAATCAAAATCAAAAGAAGATTGTCTAAACTTTATAATTTAATAAACCACCAAGATATCCACATGGTTCTATTAAATTTTTATTGAACCATTAGATTACCTATATATGATAAAATACACGCCTCATTTACATTGTTATACTTAATAATAATTATAATCGTAGTGTAATCAAGTGTCAAGGAAACCACAGGTAACTTATCTGGAAAATATTAATAATCGCGCTTTAATAACTTATGCAAAATGACGTAACGTAAATGTTATCTGTGATGCACAGACACGGATAGTTGCTTAAACAATTTTAACAAAACTTCTTGACAATAAAAGACAAAATCAACCAAGTTATATGCATTCGCACGTTATTGCTTACCTTCAGGATAAATATAAGATTTATTTATATCATTTTCCTTAATAAATACGGTATTAAGATAATTTTTCCTTTATTAGTCGGTCGACTTTGAGTGGCTATTGATGATGACATCATCGCTTCACACTTGAGAAGTTACACTCTTCAACTAATAAAATTCTGACACATTTTGCAACTAAATCTTCAATATAAATTCATGGTTTAGAGTTAAAAAAATATTTTTAAATTATAATTATATTTTTTATCCTATTTATATCATCAATTAGTACAATGTTTACATTTTTAACAAAATGTTTAAATGTTATTTTAGTTTGTCTGCTTATGCCGTGTAAGAAATCAAAACATCAAAAAACGTCATCATTGACACTACTTTGATTCTATTACCTTGACACTCTATTAAAAGTATACTACATTGAGTAATCAAATCAAATAAAATCAAACTTTATTATTATTTCTAAAAAACAGAACAGAATTATACAACCAACATAGCGTCCATACCAAATAGGGAAATATGCAAGATCTATAACAAATTTACTTAATTAGCATTAAAAAAAATTCGGATAAGAGCTGTACGCACTGCACGTGGTGTACTAAGTTTCGTAATTGTAGAGGGCAGTGTGATCCACAACTTGTTTGTGCTCTTTGCCAATATCAGAAGGTCGGATATGCTTTTAGATATGTTAGCGCGGTTTGTACGATAAGTTGTCGTCAATAGTAGACAGTATCCAAGATGAATTTATACAATATATTCATTTCAAGTCGGAAACGTCAAGTTGATGTCACGTGAGTAATGCTCCTATAGTACTACACAAGCGAGAACATCACGTGACGTCAATTTTACGTCAACCGACAAAGTGCGTTGAACTAAATTGTTTAAAAAATTGGTCCATATATGTCCATCTCAATATTTTTCTTTATATCGATAGTTAATTCCTGTGAAATTTGAGTAGGATGAATACAAATGTCCCAAGAGGCTCAAAATCTGGAATAAGTGTAATTTAATAATACAAAACAATACTAAAACCGACATTTTGATTTGAATCTGGTTTTTGCGAAAAACAGTGGAAAAACTACTAAAAATACAAAACAAGCATTTGTTTTCAAAATCTAGGCAATTTTATTGATTGCAGATTTAGCTAGACTCAAAAGTTAGTGGACTATTTTTTATATCTTAAGCTAGTAATACTGGTATGTAAATGTATTGTGGGAAAGGAGAATTTTTTTAATAGCCATAAGATGCTTGACATATTGATACTAATCTAAAAGACTAACCATCAATTTAAATCTGAATTCTTAAAACTAGGTACTTGTCTCTAATAGGCATATCCACTGACCCACTGAGCACAAACACTCCACTCACTGTGTTCTGCTTTTTGATCATTTCACTGATTCACTAGTTCGAAGGGTTTTGTTATTTGTAGTCTTCTCACTAGATTCTGGTTGTCCAGTAGCTGCAGGGCCTCTATGTTGACGTAATGGCCTAGGCGAGATTCATGCTTATCAGCGAATCTTTTCATCTCTTGGATGAGTTGTGGGACACTAAGATCACGGTGCAGGTCACTGATCCATATGTACCAACGAGCGTTACCTATATTCCTTAGTACTTTATTTTGGGAAGTCTGGATTCCTTGTATATTGGATTGGAAAACCATATCGGTTTTAGTACTTGGTTGTACACTTGTAGTTTGTTCTGTACTGATAACTTAGAGTTTCTTCCCAGAAGCCAGTACAGTTCGCTGTATTTGAGACCAAGCTCTACTCTTTTCTTCTTCCATTTTTTTGTCCATTTATTTATTTTATTACTAGCTTGTTGAAGATTCCTAGTAGTTTCTTCAATAGTTGATTCCACTGCCATTAGAGCCGTGTCATCTGCGAATGTGACCACTGTTACTTTTCCAGAGAAGCTACGTCACTTGTATATAGTAAATACAAAAGTGGCCTCAAGACTCTACCCTGGGGATTTAATATTATTTAAATTAAACCTACTCGCAACTTTGGGCCCCTTGGGCACTGGTTAATATATGTTGATCAATTTGAAACTTCACAGGAATTAAGTATGGATATAGATGTACAAATTGCCCAGAAAAAAATAATAAAATGTTATCATTTATTCTGTATAAATAAGGACCACACTAGTACTCATAACTCTCATAATATTTTGTATTTGGGTATTTTAATTAACCTTTAACTACACGCGCTGGGGTATAAAGTACACCATTTTCACTGCATCAGCTGCTATTTGTTGCTCATCGCAGACTCCGCCCAATTATGATATAAAATACACCATGCGTGTAGTTATGTTACATTTTAGGGCGCGTGTAGTTAAGGGTTAAACAAACAAATATTACTTGAATTTCTATCCAATTCACTGCAAAAAAATATAGAGTATACAAAATACTGAAAACTAATATACATTGCGCAGACCTTTTTGTTAATTCAACATTATCATATTCACTTTCAATGTTATCATTGTCAAATAAAAATAGGCAACATTTTAGAATTAAGGCAAGTTGTTCCCAGGCCAATTAACTCTTAACCAACGATTAACTATTAACCTCTGATTAATTAATATACAATCCGTACAATGTCATGATCTTTTTGCAAAATCAACATCGTCGTTACAAAACCAACGCACTTCATGAAATCAACACGAAACAATTACAAATGTATATATCCGCGAGCAGAGTCGCGGTAGGTCTTCGATAACGTATTGCCCATATCATCCGGATGAATAGATTAATAAATAGCGATTCGCATCCTAATATAGTTTTCCGTATATCTCAGCGGGTACCAGACCGGTGAGCCAGCAGCCGGTGGCATCATAATTTCAGAATGCGAATCGGCCGCGGCCGCATTCGCGTACCGCTTACCTAAATCGCCGCAGTGCGTAACATGGTAGCGGATCCGAGAACGGGATGCTGGAGAAATAGCAAATCTCCCCTTTTCTGATAGTTTTGGTCCGCACGTGCTTACATTGCAAATGGTTTCGCATTGTTTCAGGACTTGCAGACGTTTATTCAGGTCTCTTACTGTTACCTACCGCACCGAGATTCAGGTATTCAGTATTTGAATAGGCCATATTAACCATAATTTTCAATAAACTATGGTTGAGGCGTAATTTACGCAGGTACACGCCAGTAAATGCAATTCATCTGTTTGTGATCTTGGATTCCTTAGTGTGTTTAGGAATGGGGTCTAAATTCTATACGTTTACATGATAGTGAATAGCTTGCCATAAGTGTTGTTTCACGTGGTATATACATATAATGTATATACATTGTTTATTATATTACCTAAACTTGCGTTGCTGGTTCTGCTTTCGATATCTACTTGGAACTTCGTAATTCGCCCAATACTGGCCATAATTATTGACCAGTAATTAACTGTACTACATATATAACAAATTTGTCGTCGCTATTGAAATGTTTCTACTGGTTCTTTTAAAACAGATACAAGATAGGATTACATTTTCGTGTATAATGTTCCTTTTTAATTATTAACCTTTTTTTTATCAAAATTCAGTATAAAAGTTAATCTTATTCCGGGTGCCAACGTATAGAATAATTACTAATTTTATAGGGAGATCATTGTTGAGCAGCTCTTAAAAACAGGTTTCCTGAAACCCGTCGTTTAAAACTAAACCCGTCAACTAACCAACTATAAATAGCATATAAAACGTAGACAGGGTGAGGTACCATAAGATAAAACAAAATACTGATTGCAATTTTGCTTTAGAATTTATGATAACTGAAGAGGACCTATGATATGGGTACCCATTTTACAAAACAAGAAGAATCACTGTAACATCTTTAATGGCAAAAATAAAATAATTTCATATGAAAGTTCCACACAAAACCTATTTGCACCTACTTTTCCTGTACTGTTTCCAAAATAACTGCTGGTTCGAAACCGCACGTTTCCAGAAATGTCTTAAGTCATCTAGCTTGGGATACAAAACACACCACATGACAGCTGCACAAAATAACGAAAACTAAAAACCCGTCTCAACTTTAGAAATAGCTTAAGAAAACTAATTTGAATGAGGTATCATAGGATGGCTTTCTATACACTTTAGACCTTCTCAGACCTTTTATTGCTTAACGGTACTGAAAATAATTAATTAAAAGGCATTTTCTTCTTCTATTTATATTAGGATTTGTCGTTCTTTTAACACCGGTTTTAAAAAGATAGATTTATTTTAGAATACCAGTTTACAATTAGCATTAACATGACAAATAATGAGGCATTTCCTTAAAAATTGACATTTTGTGTTTGAATTAGTAGATTGCTGTAGAACAATAATTTCTTGTATGGGTACACCTTTCTTATAGACCAATTCGCTTTCCTATCAAATTCTTAAAAAGTTGCATTTGAAATATTAACAAAGCAAAAGAAAGGAAGAAGAAAGTAAATTTAACTCTGAGTAACTTGCCTTTTATTGACTAATTTATCTTTTCAATTCTAATGTTTAAAATACGGTATTGCTAATACTTCAGACAGCTGTAACCTTCCCAGAAATAGAAAAGCAATATGTAACATTTTACTCAGTTTCAGATATTCACTATCACACTTAAAATAAGGTTTTGGGGAAAGAGTGCCTGGTCACTGACACTTTTAGTGGTTATTCTTTTGACGTATTTTAGAATACATATTTTCTTTAGTGGTATCAAGATATGTACATATAACAGAACAACATTTAATATTTCCATCATAATATTCCAGAAAGTAGATATTTTTCAAATGTATCTCCTGTAAAACTAACCTACTTATCTACTGCTTATAGTAGCGATACCATTGCAAACCAGCGATATAATGGATGACAGTTATTATTATGAGAGAAATGCTCATGGGGTAATCAAAAGTGATGAAAAAACATAATTTATAGATTATTTCAAGCACTTGGAGAAATAATACTAAGAAGAAATTCAATAGGTGTTTTTATGTAGTACATTTTATTGATTTCGGCTGCAAACAATCGAAAACCGGTGTTTAGAAATTCTAAAACAGGTGTTTAACATCTCAGTTTTTGAATAAACCCTAACTAGTACCTATTACTGGGTACTGATCCCGGATATTTGTAGTTCTGAATAGAACGTTTGTTAAACTGTTTCGATTTTAACATTTTAACAAAACCTGATATATTATAGACAAATTTATTGATTTTATTGAAAAAAATTGCACAAAAACATATTTACTATTTCATTTATTAGCACTTCATGACACTCGAGATATTTTTCTTTTATCGTGTGCCAAGGCGACAAAATTCGAAACATACAATAAAGTGTTAAGACATATTTCAAAAATCATGCAAGAAGAGGTCAAGGCTTATTTCGATATTTTGAGCTGGCCTGTTAGCGCTACACGTTTTTCAGTCTGAGCCAACGCCAACTAGAACTGAGACGGTTTTTCGACATTTTTATGGAGTATTAATATACAGAATAAATATAACCCTCCTCACAAATCTCATTGTCATCCGATCAATAGAGACCAACATGTGAGATAACAAACGTTTCACAGTTCAAAAATTAATTAGACATTAAATTAATTTCCTATTTTTACGTTTGAAACTTTACAAAAGGATATTAAATAACTCTTAAATTAGTATGGAATTCCAAAATACAAATCCGACAGGTTTATCTCGTTCTTTGCGGAAGCATAAGAAAATTCAACACCCAGGAGCGCTGATACTTTAATATTAAGATTTACCATTACACCACAGTAGTTAAATTAAATTTTCTCGGAATATACCCACCTGTAGCCAGTCTTCCGCCACGCCAACGTTTCAGTGCGAATCCAGTGGGCAAAAAGAACTCGTTATGGCATGTGCCGACAGTCAGTTTATCCATGTAGCATAAATCTGCATTGAATGTGTTCGCGTCCGCTCATCGGCTCTCGGAAGTACGTACCGTCGCGGTCTACCCGGGCCTGCCAAGCCGAGCGACTCCGCGCTGCCGGGCCCAGGCTTGCCGCCGCTGCAGCAATATTTACGATTGAATTGCGACGATCGGCGGTCACCAATTAATTTGTCCGTCGTTGCAAAGTAATTGCCCGTTTCCTGTTCTGGAACAACCACCGCGTTCGGGGAGCAGAGCTTACATAAACCTAGGATGATTATCGTATAGCGAATAACCGTTTGACGCAACCGTTTTGCCGTTTCGCCGTTTGCTTTAACCTCGGCCTGCCTTGCAGATCTCCGCAGAGCAATGCAGACAACGATCGGCCAATAAATCCCGAACCGGCGCAGTAAATAAGAATAAACAACCGGTTGACCAATGCCTAGGCTAATATCCGTAAACGGAGGGACCAGCGGCATCGTTGATGAAAATAGTTGTTTGCGGGAGATTACGCGGAGAAGGGTCAAGTACCAGATTATAAATTATCGGTGCGTTCAGATAGCGGTTTTTGAGGCAATTCTGTGCGTAATTTCTATTCGATGCCATGGACAAACGTTGTCAGCGCTTTAACGTAACTTGTAATCAAATTTAGAATCTGTGTAATTGTATTTTATTCATACAAGAAGCTTCTGTTGTGTGAAAGCGTTTTGAAGGTAATTGCTTTTCTTCGTAAGAATTCTTATAAAATTACTGACCGAGATTGATTTGGACATGCAACTGGCCAACTGCACAATACGGTGGTTCTTATATTGTACAAAAATACTTCTTAAGGGCAATCACTTCAAAATGCTATATGACGTGAAAAACAATTGCAGTGTTTTCTTTTCATAATTAGTTGACTGTATAATAAAAAGATTACCTAGATATTATTATACCTAAATAATTTTTATACTGGGCATAAGTAAGATCGAAATGAAAGGAAAAGGATGTTTTGAAAAATATGTGGCATCGAATTATGCAAATATAAAAATAAGTGATGGCGGTTTCAAAAGCTCCCCGCAAGAAGGAGGTTTTGAGGAGACACACAATTCAAGTTGACAATCTATTAAAATGCAATATTTCTAAATACAGCATTATTTGAAACAATATTTCCAGCTTAGTTCATGTACATTTATGGCAAGAGTTACACAGATAGAGTGTCAGCGATGCATCGGAATACTAAAAATAACATAACTTTCGAAATACATTACAACTTGATATGAGGCATTACTATGCAATTTGGTCTATCAGGAAAATGGAAGCAGATAGAAGGAAAATACTTCAAACACATGTAGCAACATTCACGGACGTGACTGACGGATTTTACACTATTGTATACCGTGTCCGGCACTAAGTTGAACACAAACTGGAAAAATGTCTATTATCAATTTTTCAGAACATATTATTCTTCATAAATGTTTCTGGATTGCCGTAATATACAAATATTAGAATGTTTGTTTGCATATATCGGGTGTTACCAAAACTATGAAAAAACTCTTAAGAGTACCTTTATTTTAAAAGCTATGCAAAAATGCTAGTTTGAAAAAGTGTTTGGAAACATTGGAGGGCATTAAATACGAACACCCATAATTTCATATTTAATGCCGATTTAATGTTTTTGCATAGGTTTGGAGATGAAGGTACTTTATGTAATTTTTATCTTTTTATCAACACGGGATGAATGCAACAGAGAAGGTGATTATAATTTCATATTTAAATACTTTTTTTTAAATAACATTTATGTGTAGCTTTAAACATAAACATACGTTACTCTTCATTGATTTTCATAGATTTGGTAACACCCGGTATATGCAAGCAGATAATTACATTCTAATATTTGCATTTCAGGTCTACTAAGACAATCCAAACAATTTTATAAAGAATAACATTTTTCGAGAAATTAATAATAATAATGTTCATTGTTAATAAAAAGACCCGGTATATGCAATGGAGAAAGTGACTATAATTTCGCATTTGATGGACTCTAATATTTCCAGATACTTTTTTCAAACAACTTTTTTGCGTAACCTTTAAAATAAAGGTACTTTACACTTTAGTGTTTTTCATTGTTCGATAACACCCGGTACATTCAAGCTGTTATTTACATTTTAATATTTGCATTTTAGGTTTATGTAACCGCAACTTTTTACTGAGAACAAATTTTCTGAAAAATTGATAATAAATGTTTCTCATTTATTAGCAACACTATCTTACTGTGGGCATACGATAAAAGCAATGTAAAGAAATACCATCCATTCCGAGATGATCATACAGTAACAATCGCACTATACTATATTACATATCAAAATCATTAAAAAGTCGAACTTTCACAAACATATTAAAGATCGATCATTCTACTACTTAGTAGTAACAATTTAAAAAGCGCTGGTTAGCAATTCAAGATGAATTAGATGATTACCACTAACGAACACAAAAAAAATGTTAAACATTATATCGTGTGCATGTAAAACAGTACACAACATGCACATTGTACATTGATCTTTAATTGTAGTGATTACAACATTCTATGCGATTTTGGAGTTTTTCGTGTCCATCTAGATTCTATAAGAAGAATTTTGAAAAGATATATTTCCTTAAGAAAGATGAATTCCTTCTTCACCTGCCGTAGCAATTTTGTTTCATTTTGACCTCTTTTTAGTATCAAGCAAATAGACATTGTGGTATGGTTAAAATTAAATTAAAAGTACGATTTATATAAAAAATCATCTAAAAACAACAAAATTAAATAAATATTGACAAGAGTTTGTAGATAGCTTTAAACTTCTTAAAAGAATGGGAATTTAAGACACACGTACAAAGGATTTATTTCAATATACTCGTAGTCGTACGTATTTTCTATATAAGCTTTCGCAAGCTTTTGCAAACGCTGTATAATATACCTATTTACATTTATAATATTATACAGAAACGTGTGGAGCATACAAATTTTTGGTGCTTTCACAGCAGAAAAGAAGCAAAATCGGTAACAAATTTCATGTCATCTACAACTCTCGTCACTACTACTTCCATCTACCTTCACAAGTACATCCCTAAACAGCAAACGCTACCATTCTGTCGGTGCTAAACACCAAGGATTCCGAATCCCGCAACAAAATTATCGTTTTATACGTCTATTCTTTTATATCTAATAAATGACATTAAATCAGAAAAAAAAGTTATTACATTTGGAGCTAATTAAAGGTACCTTATAAAACAGATTTTATTAACCAAGGATTCCATGCAGTTATGCACAAAACACTCCGATTAAAGAAATCACAGTCCATCGGTGATCCCTGATCTCGGAATTCATCGAACCAATTACCAACGTGGTGGAGTTCAACTAAATCATTTGCTCGTTTCCGCGTAGCCCCATCTACCGGCCAACCGGGTTAACTAAGACCTCTCATCGGTCGAGCTCGCTGGAAAAATTAGTCACGAGCACAGGCAGGTATGCTGGATTGTGGAAAGTATCGCAAATGTTTGAGAGGTAATGCGAGAATTTGTTAGCGAGGAATGCACGGCATCGGCGCCCGTCCCCTTATCAACGGCTCATCTCCGTCCTATCCTCGCCAATCCCGGAGGAGAGAACCGGAGGAATTCCAGTAGCGGGCTAATCTTATCTTGGCCGTTCAGTCACCAGGCCACGCATTGTTTATACCTATTTATGATTCCGGGCGCGATTTATTGGCCGATCGTTGTCTGCAAATGCGCGCACTCCTTCCCGCAAAGACGACTGTTGCGTGTAACAGTTGTTTTCCAGCAGATACCCATCTGGTGCGTTCTTTACTAATATTGAATCTTGCATTATATGCGTAGTTTACAGTGAATTCGACAGTGTCATTCTAAGGTTTATCACACTGACAATATACATAGTAGGATTGCCAGGTGTCCTAGATTTTGCAGAATTTCTTGGATTCAGGCTAAAATGCGGAATGTCGTGAAATGTTCTAAAGATCTTAAAAATGCTGGAGCTAGTACGATGATTCCTCATTCATGTATACATCTTGTCCCACTTTCCTCATTGTTTTAGAACCTAAATGTAATTATGAGTAAAACTTTTATATTGACCAATTTGGTTTCCTCATATCTTAATAAGTTACAGCTGTTTAAAGTATTAATTAAATAACGTACAAAGTTCAAAGTACAATAAAAAATAAATAAAGTACATATCAAACAATACGAAAACGAACACTTAACAATCAGTAACCATTAGGTATAACTAGAAAAAGGAAATAAAGGTAAGTAAAAACGTTAAAAATTAACAAATTAAACAAAATCCAAGAAAAAGTCATTCAAACACGTATAAAACAACACCTAGAAAGGAACAATGTAATCAGACAACAGCAATACGCATACCAGATAAACTCGGGCACAACATCAGCAGCGAACGACTTGATCCATGAAATAACAACTAACATGGACAAAGGAAAAAAGGTGGTTGCTATATTTCTTGATCTTAAGAAAGCATTTGATACAATATCAAAAGAAAAGCTGGTAGATAAACTGAAAGCAATAAATATAGACAACAAAAACTTAAACCTTATAAAGACTTATCTCACTGACCGAACACAAATAGCAAAAATAGACGAAACCTGCAGTCTGAACAATATGGAATACCTCAAAGAGGAATCATTCCACCTAATCTTTATATAATATACACCAATGACATGATGGATTTAGATCTGAAAGGAACTGTGTATATGTACGCAGATGATACATGTTTAATTTACACCGATGAAGAAGCATCGACACTGCAGTGCAACATAACCAATGATCTAAGAAAGATAGAAATGTGGTACAGAAATAACTCACTTACAGTTAATGAAAAAAAGTCGGAGTACATGATATTTAACAACACCAGGAAGCACCTTAACATTGATGTCACTATCAACAATATAAAAATTAAACAAGTACACAAAGTTATATACCTACTTAGGGCTCTACATTCAAGATGACCTGAAATGGGATGCACATTTGAACAAACTAGCTCAAGAAAATGCAGGAACAATCGCAAAAATATGGAAAATTCGCCAATAATACCACCAACCCTGCGAAAGCCCATCTACCATTCACTTTTCACGTCAAGAAACACTTACTTATTACACGTGTGGGGTAATACAACGAAAAAAAGCATGAAAAAAATACAAACCCAGTAAAATAAAGTCCTTAAAGTCATGTACTTCCTAGACAGACTGACACCGACAGAAGAAGTTTACGAAACCACACAAGAACTAAACATGAACAAGTTAATTACTCTTAGCAACTTAACATTAATACATAAAATGAACAAGAAGAAAATTAAAACCAACATCAAATTGATAGTAAACAACGCATACCACAATTACACTACAAGGGCATGCTCTCACATTCGAGCCCATATATTTAAGAAGAAGAAATTTACACAAACATCACTAACGGACACGATTAAAATTTACAATAAACTACCCGAATACGTTACAAACCTAGCGCCACAATCCTTCAAGAAAAAGGTCAAAAAAATGCTTTTGACGGGCGCACTTTAGCAAAGCAACTTTGCACCCTCAACACCGCTATCCCGAAGAAGGAAATCCATCAATGACGTCGGAGATCCAACCCCGAGGTGAAGATAGAGGGAAGAAGACACGTTTTGTATTTATTTATTTTTCTTTTAGAGAGATATGTAAGAAAATGTAATCTGTAATTTACAAATAAATTTATATATTTCAAAAAAAAATGAATAATAAAAGTTTCAATTCCCTATAAATATTATACGCGTTTAAAATACGATTTAGTTACAAGTTTTAAGAATGGTTCAACACCACTTAGTTAAAGTCAAGAACAAGGTTTGTATACAGCTTTAACAAATTCTCAAAAATTGCGTTTTTAAATGTTCAATAGTACCTTACTTTTTTTCGATTTTTTCGAACATAATATCTTTTTTTTTATTTTGACAATTTAATTATCTTTAGTGATTCTATCCTACCTGCGGATCTATAATGTGCAAAAACCTGAATATATTTCCATATAGCCACCTAAATGGACGGGATTAATAAATAGTTTTGGGAATATTGTTTAAAACATGAAAATAAAACTGGCACAAGATACCAGTTTGTTTCCAGAGCATTTTGCCCCACTTTTACTAACTGTGTGTCCTGGATTTTTGGGATTTGTCCAGTTTCTAAAACACCAACCTACAATTTCAATTTTCAATTTCAATTTCGGAAATGACAACTCTAATACATAGACGAACGCAAAGAACTCTTGACACCGATAAATTTTTGTCTTATAATTTTATAACTAATAAGCAGCAATTTGTAATTTAATGTACATAGTTCATCAACAACTTAGGGAAAAATAGTCTGCTAGGAATATGACTTTGGTTTACTCCTTACAAATGAATCATCCTATATATTCAAACATATTTCGTGTTTAAATTATTTAAATTAATTATTTCTCTATACTTTTGTTTGAAGATTTTGGTTGAAAATGACTAGATATTGACTCGTCCCGCTTCTTTTTGACGTTTTGCTAATTTGTTTTCTTCTGCCTATAAATTTCTATCTGATAACCTTTGGGGCATGCGGCTTTCACTGTTCAATTTGTAATTTGAAAGACTATCAACAACTAGGTTGTTCGCCCTAAAAAAATATTACTTTTGTCTGTTCCTTACAAATGAACCAACCTATATATTAAGAACTCTCAAATTTGTAGGTTAAATCATTTCCTAAAACTATTGGATTTTTTTCTTGTTAAGGGGACGATGTGACATTGATAAATTATGTATATTGAAGTACACTGTATACAGGCAGTTTCATAACTCGGGTTTAGTTATCAAGAGATTTGAGTTGATATTTGACAAATTTTACGACCACGATAAATTAATAAACAATAGTAAATATAAAATTCTGAAAAATGATTTATTTGCAAACAAATTTGGTTATGTACACTACCCGAATACCCGCCACAAGCTCTAATGCAAGCTCGACAACGCCAAATATATTAAATTTGAGACGAATTATGTATTATTCTAGTATTCAAGTAATCATTCTTCACTATTTTTTTCGGCATTCACTTTTACCGTAATGTAAGTAATAATAATGTGTGCTAAAAAATAAAAAAAGCAGCCTCCCATTCTTAATTGAAGTGTGAATTAGAATATAACTAAAAATTAGAATTTAATACAAAACCTACCTTTTCGTTTAGTAGGGGACAAATGGATCATGACATGATGTTTTAACCAAAATGTGGAATATACAATATTTGATGGAAATATAAATAAGCGTCTGGTGTTTATTATTTAGCATCAAATACAAAATGATCTTTACTCGAACATTGATTTTAAGCAATCCTTTCCAGATTTTAACTAGTATCTACTCGAACTGGAACTTTTAGAGACATCCTGCGCATTTTCAAACAAGAGTAATGCTAGACGTCATCAAATTTCACCGTTATATAATCAATTTGCGACACTCTATAATAGTAATTGCTACTAATTTGTTATAATTTACTCTCCGACGAAAACAAAAAAAAGCGTACCGCTCTCACCAACGCGCAATGAATCAACACCTCGCAGCTAAAAAAAAAACAAACGAAACAAAATTAATAATCCTTACAAATTGGGTGTCATTTAGAATTATTAGGCTATTTATACACTCCATATCTCCTGCGAGTAGCATTCTAATAGACTCATTCTAAGCCGATGTGTCGTGTAGTATTTATTTATATTGTGGGACGGCCGCAAAGAATTTGTGGCCGCGACCCGCATCTGAAAAATCGTGGCGATTTGTATTGTATTGTGCCGGAGGACGTCGAAATTGGGCGTCCCTAATATTTTTAACTAAGGTCGGAGATCAAGCCATTCACTACACTACGATATCTCCGTAGATTATGTGGGGTACGTAAGTAAAATATATCGCTGTGTTTTATTAGTTGACAGTAGATAGTAAACATCGGTTATTTGGATTTTGGCTTAATTCCCTATTAGCGTTTCGCCTCCTGTCACTTGCCCAACATGTGGCAATTAATTCCGTGTCATATTATCTTGAAGTATGATAATTCTTTCGATTAATTAATTGTTTATAATATTTTTGCAGGCAGTTTACGAATTTTAGAACTGAATGTAAAATCGTTGTCATGAGCTCATCAAAATCCATCATTTCCACACTCGACCCCCAGCAAAACTAAAGAGAGACGAAAGATGATATGTAACGTTTGAGAGAAAAAGATATCCTTCGTCTCTCTGTTTGCGCTTTCTTTCTCTGGCAAACGTGGAATGGCATATGTCGTCACTCTTTAGTTTTGCTGAGGGTCGAGCGTGGAAATAATGGATAGAAGAGTCAAGAACGAATACAAAACATGTAATACATAACTATAATTTAGTCTCTTACTAGTTGGACCTTAGGGGCTTGTCAGATCTCAAAATACTCAGAAGCTTCTATGGGACAAAAATTAAACAACTTGCATTGTAAAGTACAAAGTACGTTACTCACCTGTGCACCAGGGTATACCTAATTTTTATAATTCAGATTTTTTTTTCATGGTACCGTCTAGATTTGTGTGGCGGCAACAAAAAGGTCCTGCAAAAGGAAAAATCAATTCGATAATGACGAAGTGCCACAAACGACATGAAATTTAAAAATGTTATTGGTAATTGTTTTATAATTTGACTTATATTTGAAATTTAACATTTTAGTCATGGATTAATTGTTGTTATATACACGTATCGTCCATTGGTTGTCTAATAAGAAGATTACCTAACAATTCTGTGGGCATTGATCTACAACAAATCAATTGAAGTAAGACTACATCTACCATTATCTGACAGTGCTTTAACTACGCTATTATTGGCGTTTTAACTTCAGTATATTAATTATCAACAACTAAAACTAGATAAAATGCATTACTTGAGAAAACCATGCTCCTTTCAGTTTAAATTACATATCAAACATAAAATGTTCATACAATCATGAGCTAGGAACAAATTTAGCAAGAAATATATACAGGGTTAGCCAAAATTACCGTAACACCTAAATAATTCATCAACCGTAATAAGCTTAAAAATATTGTTTAAACAAAAGTTTCTTGGCTTTAAACAAGCTATCGTTTAAATATATATATATTCAATATCCAGGGTGCTAATTTTATTATAGAAATTTCGTAATATTTCCTGTTTTAAATAGAACAGCCTATATATTAAATTGTTTAGTTTTAATATTAATTCTAAGAATTTTTTATTGGAATAATTTTTTTTTATAAAATGCAATATTTTTTTATTATAAGCTCAAACACCTAAATAATTCCCCAACTGCAAAAAAAGGGATGTAACAACCTCTCGTTCAAATATTTTTTTAATATACAGGATGTTTATTTTATTATGGAAATGCGCAAACCTTTTCCTTTTCCTACAGATCACCCTGAATATTTAACATTTTTTAATGCTAAGATTAATTCTAAGAATTTTATGTACGAATTATTTTTTTATAAAATGTACTATTTTTTGGTTTTAAGCAATATATCAAAACACATGACCGGTTAAAGCTTAATCGTACAATCGCGGGACCATTATTTTTCGCCGGTATTTGTAGCCCTAGTTTGCACCGTCGCGTTGCTTTAGTTCCGCCACGCCTAAATTTGATTAAAAATATTAGCGAATATAACAGAATAAATATATATAGAAACGACGTAGATTAAAAGGTCACAAACCAATGAAGTTTTGGAGGTAGACTAAAAATATTGTAAAACTTTGTTTCAAAACAAACATTAAAGCTCTAAAAAAATCTAAATTCATTGGAAGTTGATGAAAGTAATTTAACAGTTAACAGTAAATGATATTTCCGAAAGAGCAGCAAAATTAATGGAAAGACTACAAAGGTAACCATGGAATTTTAAACAATTAGTTAATTTGTATAACAACCCGCGCCTTAACATCCCCCAACACATTTCGCCACTACTGCGGTATCATTATTATGGCCCCGCGTCTGCGGCACGTCTTAAGTTGTTTGGCTTTCAGCATTCGCCGAGGAGGAAAGGAAAACCACAGAAAAACCTTCACTCTGAAAGCTATAGTAAGTCCAACTACTACTGCTGTTTATTATTTTCCCTAGTAGTATGAATGGTATACACAGTTTGTTCTTAAAGCTTCATAAGGTTTAAAATACTAAAAAAATCCGTTGGTTTTTGGTGTGTAATAAGAACAAATTTTCAAATCATTGAGTTGTAATTACTAACTCTGTAAGCATAAGTGTAATAGTAGATAACATAAATAATTAAATACTTAACTAACAAAACACTAGTGAGATAATAATGGGCATCCAAAACATAAATTAAAGATTTATGGAATTGTTTAAAAAAAATATTTGCTATATAAAAGTTCAAATACAGCATTAGAAAGGAAGAAATGGATTGAAAATGTGTTTATTTCAATTATTAGTAAAGTTCCATTTTCTTGCATAAACAAAGCCCTTGTCTACCCATTGTACCATCGATTTAAAATTTGAAGGGAATTACTTTTTAGTATCTAGAATAAAGTACAGGTGGCTGCGTGGACGTAATTTTGAAAAACTTTTTTCCGTAAGAGTAACTAAGGTCCACTATAGAGTTCTATGCACACGGGTAAAACCTTAAAATGTTTAAATGCAATGGAAAAACCATTACAGATAGAGAATAGAACAGAAAACAGTAGAAAAAGAAAATAGGAAGGAGAGAGAGTAATCCTAAAATCGCAGTAATTTTGAATTTAAATGAATTGAAAAGAATTACAGAAAAATATCCATTCCAGGAGTTCAAGACCAGTAGCATTAGCATTAACTTGCTTCATTACATACTTATTTTTGTTGCAATTCAAATTGGATCCAGTTTATTTCATCTCGATCACAAACATTACGTTCAACGGCGATTGGTATGGCACTCGTAAAAATCATCCGTTTACGGTCCGTCCGAACCGTCCGGCCCATCCATAAAACGGAACTTTATTGGCCAGTTGGCTGCCCTTGATATTCAAATGGAAACGGAACACTCTCGCTCGGCTCCGGGATCACCGGGCCCGATAAATATTAATCAAATGCAAATACAAATTGAAGCCGGTACAAATTTGGCGCAAGAACCGCGGCCGGTGTCCTATCGATCTCGTATTAATTTAATTAAATCGAAGATTCTCGCCGAGATAACACCCTAAATACCCACTACGCTCGCGCACATTATTATAAATATTTATAATACCGAATCCACTAAGTAGATGAGTTATGTCGGCACTCCCCATCTTGCACCATGAGATCACCGGTGCTGCTGGTGCCGTGGACCACCGACGACGTCGCTATATGTCCTCTGACCCCGATACCATTACAAATGCCTGAGCATATCTCACATGGTTATATGGTCCGCTGTCACCTCAAATGCCGAAAACTTGCCCCCGGACCTATTTCGAAAATCTCTCCTCTCCGCCATGTTCAAACCTGTTCCCAGTCCGATTTCAGTTTTTCTGCACCGGCCGAGCGCATAAAAATTACATACTTAAAGACGAAAAGGTATCGCACCTGAGAGACCCTTCTACGTGCTCGTTTTTGGGATCGAAATGGTCCGTGCGCCGAAATTTCGACGGGACCGGAGACAGAGCGCGCTGCGGAGATGGCGGAGAACTTGTTTTTGCCGTTTCCAGGTTTTACCAGTCGCTGTGACCATAAGAATTGCAGAAATGCCCCGATAAGAAGCCCAAAGGAGCAAATCGATGGATGATGGTGTGTAGTACGGTCGGTTTTGTTCATGTCCGAAGGTTCGATTTGTGGTTTGTGGACAACAAAAAATATTGCTGAAAAGTAGCAAGCTTTGTCTCATTAATTAAATTGGTTCATGAATGTTTTTGTGCACCAAAACCGTCATGAGTTTCATGATATCCTATAACCACTTGTAAAAACGTGATTTCATTTTAAAATATTCAATTACACTGATCAACAGTTATTTTGACTTTCAAGGAATGACTCGTCATTTAGGTAGTTTGTTCATTGCAAATCTTGTTTTTTTTTTTCACATTTTAATGCTTTGAAACAATGGCGTGGTAGAATTATTACAGTAGTCCCAAATGAAATTGTGGATCTTGAACATTTAAGCTATGTAGTGAATAAATATAGTGAACTTTTTAACCGACCGGAAGGCTATGTTGACCCCGCTTCAAAAGTATTAGAAATGCTGTTTTTTTTTTCACATTTGTCACAACATTTAAAAAAAATGACAACGATAGAGCTAGAGATAGATGTGATCATAACGGTTTGAACCCTGCACATAGGAAGCAATTTGACAATTATCACGTTGTATGTTTTTAATAATAAGTATTAATGTGTAATAGTACTTTTTTTCTTCAAAATATTCAAAAAACAATGCCCCTTTTTCACCCTTGTGCTTTAAAACAAACTTTAACACAACCTAACCAGAAAATGTACCTCTGTTTACAAAGGGGTGGACAAAGGGCAGCATTTGGGACCAAATCTTGCAGCACCAATACGGCTGCCAAACATGTACAAAAAGTCGGGTTTGCATGCGATTCAATGCGGTCTCATATTGAAAAACTGTCGGATTTGCATGGATATTATTTTCTGTCATTTTTGATGCTGTCTGATATGAAAATATCAGATATGAAGTATGTGATATGATATATGAAGTAATTGTAAGTCTGAAAAAATGGCGCGTCCATTGGGCTTATTTAAAAAAGTCAGAGGGAAAAAGATGGACACGAAAATCAGGTTGATTCTGTTTAGAAGTTTAAGTCGTATTTGGCTGAACAAATGTAGCGAAGGGCAAAAATTGTTTGTTTAAACTATGTAGGTACTCAAAATGCTAAATATACAGTAAATTATTAAAACTTTTATAATAATAAATTAGTTTATTGGTGTTTAAGATAGAAACAAATGTATATACACAGGTCAAGAAACACAAAGGTCAAAATAAATAAATTCTTACGTTTTATCAATCATTACAACCACAAACAATGTCAAACCTAACAAAACATAATTTTAAACTAACATTACATTGAAACAAAATAGTCCGTATATTCCTGAATACTGTAAAAAGCATTTTGCAATAAAAAGGTTTTTACGGCGTTTTTAAATGTTTTAGAGTCTTTACGTGGGTTGGAAGAACGTTGTAAAACTTTATACCATACAAATTAGTAGCGTGTCTGCTACTCTTCAATCTGTGGAATGGTACATGGAGATGTGACCACGATCGTGTATTGTGTCCATGGATATCAGAATTTATTCTGTAGTCAGACAGATTATCCTTCACCCAGGTCACAGCTCTCAGAATATAAAGACACGGAAACGTCAGTATTTTTAAACGGATATACATATCTCTACAATCCTGTCTATATCCGAATCCTCCAAGCACTCTCAGCTCGGCGCTGAAGGCCAAAAATACGCTGCGCTGCAGACGAGTGACCCCATGCCAACACGGCATACTTGATCTTGAACTGGATTAGTAGGGTAAACATTTTTTGTTTAAAATTGGTAGGTACACAAATGCTAAGTATACAGTAAATTATTAAAACTTTTGGGACAAACACCTAATAATTTTGTTTTAAAACCTCAACCGCCACCGTCACTGGCGCCATATCTAACCGTAAACCTTACAAATTTCACGGTTACGATATAGCTTTGACTGATCTGAATAATAGTACGAAATTGGATTTGGCATTTAGTACGTATCTATTAAGGTGCTTTCTATTTTATCAAAAATTCTCTTTTCAAAGGCTCTCTAACTTCTAACTTCTACTACAGTAATTCGTTTATAATTTACAATATCTTTTGGGTGTAATACCGACTGTCAAATTTAAGCAATTATGCATTAACATGCAAATGCAATATTTGCACAACATTTGCAACATGCAAATATGCATTAACTTTACATAAAAACCCTAATAAGAGGAAAATTAGAGCTAGTAGGCATTGAAGGAAGCATCCATAGTGAGCTTAATTTTGTATCTACGCTACGTGATAAAATATGTCTGATTCATGTACTCAAAGAATCAGCAATAAATTACTGCTACGTACAAATTTTGTAATAATTAACATAGGTGCTTGAACAGTCTTTACGTGTTGTAGTGATGTTCTGCAGTGATGTGCGATAAAAAATGACAAATATTAAGTAACTTTGACATCTTTGCAGATACATGAAAAGGATAAAACCAAAAAATTATAAAATTGCTCAACATGTTGTAGATGTTTGTCTATAAATTGATTTATGGATGCTTCAATTTAATATTGTTTTGTAAAACTTTAGTAGCATCTAGTGATTCCTCTTAACTGCTTTAAAGGAATTTGTTTGATCTTCAACGATTCAAAGAAATTTATGGTGACTACTGATTCTGGTGTTTTTTTTTTTTCGTGGAATCTGGATTTGAATAGATATATTGAACACACAATATTTAATCCAGTTTTTGTAAAAAGCAGTGCCAAAAAATATATACAACACAAAATAACAATCTGTTATAATTTGTTGATTTTTGTGCTGTTGGCCTGGCTGGTTATTTAGTTTAGATGCTTGAATTTTTGACAATTTAAGTAATTAGAAGCAAAAAAGCTACCTCAAACATTACATACGAGGAAAACCAATTAAAACTACCATTCCTTTTGAGGAAAATAAAAAATGGAAAATAGTTTCTCAAAGGTGTTATTGATCATCACACGAAGATACCAAAGTCTTCATTATCAACGTAGATTATGCCCGAGATAAGTGAATGCGCAATATAGCATAACATAATATATCGCCTGACATAGCACAATATGCGAAGTATTTCTGTATCGGCGAGATAATCTGTGAAATAACCGAGCTAAACTTAATCCCGCCATTATACATCCGGCGGTCAGTTGGACAGGCAACAGAATAGTTTCGTACAGGTATAACTGTAAATAAATATAAGAGCGCGCGGATGCGACAAAAATAAGTTGTACGCGAGCAGGTGGATAATAAATTACCGAAGGATTCCTCAACACGTTGAAGGGCAAAGTTGGAATAACTTCCAAAACTCGGATTATATATCAGTTTCGTCCGGTTACATCGGACACCGTGTACATACGCGGAGCACAGGCACCTTTCCGCGGGCAAAAATAGTAATAAAAGCGAGTGAAATATATCAGGGAATGGACTGTATTCGGAAATAATTCAGAACATTTATCTTACTTACATGCTAAGCATTCTTTACGAAACCGAACTTGTTTGGACAGAGTCGGAGCCATGAATCGTGGCCACATGGGAAACGCTAACTGGGTATACCATATTTATTACTGTCCGAAATAAATTTTGGGAATACGTGTTCGTCGTACTTATTTAGAGATCGCCAACAATTTTGCTTCCACAGTATAATGTGTGAAGTCCGATTACACATCATACATTTTCTAATATTGACGAATATATTGCGATTTCATCGAACTTCGATATTATTATTATTAGTTGTACAATTCAAAGTTGTACTATCTCTGGAGTGCATTTGTTTTTAAGTATGAAGTTAAATTACACACAAATAATTCATTATATGGTGTATGTAGGACCTTATAGATTTTTTTTTATCCAAAACTGAAGCCGAAAGAAATTCTAAATGCCAAAGAAAAGAGGAAATTTTAAGTTAAAATTGTGCTTGTGAAAATTACTAAAAATTAGAAGGCAATAGTCAGAATTAAAACGCTGAAAATGGAGACGTTAGCACTGTACTTTACCCGCTAGGGTTACCTGATGAAAAAATAACAAATGATAATACCATAGCTAGCTCACCAAGAGCGAGCAGTAAACGTGTGGAATAAGTACAGCAAAACTGTAAATTCTTGTAATTTTAAAAAAATTCCCAAGCTCGGATAAATCTTAATTATCAAAATACACATTTTTATACCAAATTGTATACTGACCTTAAATTGTCTTCGACTTATAAGATAATTATTTTGCTTTTGTTTTGATGGGTACTTTTAATTTGCATCTTACTGTAGCATACCCTACACATTCAATAGCCATACATCTAACTTTTCGAAACAAAGAAAAAACAATTGAAAAATAGAAAATAATTGATTACTCTACTGCTGTCAAGGGGGGCATACAAAATTTAATATGAAACTTCCCGGATTTAAGGTAAAAATTCATGCACTGAAATAACTACCAGTAAATAATCCGGTTCTGCGTGGTAGTTTACAATGTCACCACAGCAAATAAAAATTTACAGTGTTAAAACATGTGTTCGTATTCAGCTGAAAGAAATCTATTGGAATCGCATATACCCTTCTTCTCACAAAACTAAAAGTATTCCTGTCTTTCATATGTTGTGGGCAAAAATATCATCCATTGAGTATTTTCAGAAAAGAGAATAAACAAAGACGTGTCAGACAAAATTTTTTGTCGTTTTTCAAATCATGCCGAGCTTCAAAACACCGAAATATTTGAAGATTTTAAAACACAAAGAAATACTAATATTTAATATTCGCGAATAATTTTGTCGCGAATTTTTCTAATATTGATTCTGGCAACGGATTCCAGACCATGTTGAAGAATTTACTTTCATTGGTATTTTATTATTAGCCTATTAATTTATTTAATAAATTGATATTAATTTTAATAATGTTTGCATTAGTTTATAAATTATTAAATTTAGCACTCAAAATATGATTTTAAAAACATGATGTTCAGAAATGCATTTTCCAATAATTGAAGTACTACAATTTTCTTTAAATTATAAACATGTATATAAAGCAGTCCAGCTAAATTGTGGTGTCCACTTGAAGATTATCGAACAGTATTGGTATTACGTAGCCCTTATTTGGTATGGTCCAGGCCAGGGTGGATGTAAATAAAACTCACACTGAGGTTTTACAGGCGTGTATAATTTCATTTTCAAGACAGTCTAAGAAAACAGCTGAGAAGGCAGGCCACTGCGTTCACGTACGGGTGTCGGATGTCTCACTCGTGAATACCAGACTAAAGTACAATTCTCCTCGATACTCCGCTATGTGGCTACTTATATCAATTGTCCAAATACGTCACTACCCTTAGGTTACCAAACGTCGAGTTTTTTCACGTGACTTGAGAACTCATACTTGAGAACTGCAAGAATTGAGCAATTTAGGTTACGGACATACTATTATATACATACTATACATAGACATACTATACATACTATTTCATAAAATCTCTTCGAAACATAATCATAACTTCGTTTTAATTTACTTCGTAACAATACTTAGGGGTTGTTCGCCTGCGAGCATAATTTTTTGCATTTTGCATTTTGCTATTTGACGTATGAATGAAACTAACGACACTTTTAGTCATTTAACACGGTCAATAATACTGTTATAATTCTGTATACCTTGTAAACATCCATCTTTCATGCAAGTATAAAAAGCTGTCACGGCCATTTATACAAGGACATGCGGTGACATGTATCTGCTGATTTACTGGTAGACCTGTACTAACTTAGACGTGTCTTGATTCTATGTCAGGTCGATTTGACATGCGTTGACATTTCAAATCACAGTTTAATCAATCGGAGACAAGCGTACAGGATAAGCGCAGCCAAAAAAGGTAACGAAAAGTCCAATCCAAATTTGTTGAGTAGTTTTTGGAGTATATAGTCACATCATATCGTCAGGCAGTTTTATATATGGCTTTTCTCTTATTATTATTGTGAATGGATAGCAGAAATAGTGTGAAATGTTTTACGTCATTCTAATCAAAAAGTTTGTACTATACATAAAATATTACCCTTAGTTTCAATGTCTATGTCGGTATCTATACAATTAAAACTAATACATATTCTAAAAGGCTTCTGTAACCAATTATCCAAATGAATAAAGCACTTAGCAGTTAGCAGTGGATAATAATTACCGTACGTCCAGATTTTTCCATCTCTATTTCCATTAGACCATCATAATTTAATTGCAAAAATATAATCCAACAGGCGCTAATTACTTAGGGCACATGTGTTATGCCAGATTCTTAGAATGTGCCATTCTTTCTTTGAATACCTGCATAAAACAGACAAAAAAAGAACAAATTATCGGACGAAATCAATCGAAATCAAAGGAGAATATCGCTCGCCATCTCAAAGCGTATCATCAGGGGCTCTACTTGGGTGGTACTGGTCTTTCGCGAAGTGGACGCCAGCTTTGACATGGCAGACACCGTACGGTACGGCCGGGACTTCTAATAAAAACTGGCGGTGTTTTAATTAACGCATCTTGTTAGCGCTACCGATGAAAGCTCCGCAATCTAATGACATGGCGGGCAGTCGGACAGCACGCGTTCTTTCTTCGCCGGTAGAGGACGGTGCGGCCGCAAACCACGGTCGAGCTAGCTTCGACGTGCGCGCCTCACAAAAAAACATCCATGTATTCCACCGATAATGTACTGTTTTCATTCAATTAATGATACATTACAGATGTAATCCGCATGTCTCCGTTTGTTCACGTGGATTGCGTACGACTTAATTAATATTTGGTATGGCAGGTATCCGGCCGAAGGTATGCCTCAGTTGCGGATCGCTGGAATAAATCACTGGTTTCAAGGATAACGCTAATGGTTACCGTTTTCAGGAATGATTTGTTCTGGTTTTCTGCAATCTATACCCATACTCAGAATTTTTCAATGTTCTAATTGCCCTACAGTCAATCGTACTTATATCGGCAGTTAAATCAACAGTAAAACGTCGACAGTTCAAACAGTAAAAAAATTGACATTTACATTATAGTGGTATAAAATGTTCCGTAAAAAGCACTATAATCATTACGATGCTATATTATTCTTGAACGTAATAATTTTATAGTACCTACTACCTCAAAATATAAGTAGAGTGTTATTTACATCAGTGGTGGCAAACTCATTTATGGGCGCGTGCCACGTAATTCTTATCTGAACTTCGGCGGGCTGCATACAAAAGAAAACTCATAAAAAAAGTGATTAACTGGTAACACAGTCTGATGTTTTGACAATACTGTCAATAGATTTTAACAAAAAATGTCATAGGCATAAATTACTCAGAAATTCGTCGACTTTCATTTATTATTTAATTAAAAATCATATTAAGTACTTTTTTATCAACCATTTTTTATTTGAAATTCAGAATTACCTAAAAACTCTATTTACAAAGTTCCACGAACATTACAAAATAATGGTAATTTTTTATATTTTTACGAAAATGTTACAAAATGGTTTATGATCACAGTACGCTTTTAATCTCAAACTCCCATTCAAATGACATTTACGAGGATATTTAAAAAAAAATTCAATTTTAATGTTTTGTTGTCAAGAAAGTATAATAATTCTTTCTCCATGTATATGTTTAAAACTGAGGGATCAACCCGCATGTGAACAAACAAACCACCAAAATCAGTTAAGCTGTCCCAGAGAAAATAAACCTTTCAAATCGTGCCATTTTGTTATTACCTACTCTTCTTGTTGTATGTCCTTTAAAATCAAAGATAATGACGTGATCGAAAAACATGTTCAGAAAATACTATTGTTTCGTGCCAGTTTTTGCCAGTTTCTTGTAGCTGGAAACCCCCGTATAGTGTTTCAAAGTCCAGTAGAGTATATACACTCGAAACAGAAAGTCGAAATAAAAACTCTTCATCCGTACTTCTTCTAAAGCATTGGTGTAGCAGTGAATCATCAAAACCAGATAAATAGTGAGGACAAAATCAACATTTTTGAATCATTTTTAATTATCCCACTAATTCTTCCGACCAGTTATGTTTCGAATTACCCCCAATCTCTAAAACACAGTTTTAGGAACTGTAAAAAACAATGAATTATTCATTTTTTAAATTCTTAAAACGTATTCACGTTTCACGTTTAAGTGAAAACAATTGCTACACTATGCTTTTGATCTCAAAATCCCATTCAAATGAAATTTACTCAGATTTTTTAAGAAAATTAGTTTTTTTGCTTCTACAACATTTCGGGGAATTCTGTTCATGTAGTTTCTGGGCTATTACTAATAACATTTTTACTCTTCATGGGTACACTTGCTTAACAAGTCTTATATTTATTAAAACCGGAAAAATCCGCGACCGAATGGACAGTGTTTAGTAAAAAAGGCCTATTTCCGCTAAAATCTCAATTTTTTTTCGGCACGATTACAGTACTTTGTCATACTGCGTATGATAAAGTTAAAACCGTTAGTTTCATAATTGGGAATAAAATTCCGCTATAAAAATTATTACTGTTCTGCTACCTAATAAGTAATAACTAGTGCCCATACACCAAAGCACCTTGCAAACTTAATATTTAAAGAATGTACACAAATTTCATATTTTTTAAATTTGACGTGCGGCCCGCGGGCCTCAGGTTAGACATCACTGGTTTACATGATCTGTCGTTCTACTTCTGCTAATCTACATTTTCTTGAACCAGAACCCTTTGCACATGTTATGATGACCCATAACTCCATTAAAATACGCGAAATATACATAAATAATAATCTATAGAGTGTGACCCACTTTTAATACAGACACACTTGTATTTCATTAATTTTTAGAGGCAGCGCTTTGGTACAGTATTTCCTTGAGTACGTAAGTTAAATGACAGGTGTAAACCAAGCCTACAATGGTTTCGCGAATAGAGCAATTCCAGATACTTCACTTGGTTTGGAAATGTCTGAAAAGCTTATTAGAACAACTTGTTCAGATTCTAATTTTAATCATGTATTCCGGACTTTAACGCAATATTACTCAATTTACAATAAATATTATCGATATTGTACCCAATTCAGATATGAGTTAAAAGGAATACATTATTTTGAAATGCATAAATGCGAAATTTAATTAGTATGAAGTGTTGTCTTCTTGACTTACCTTACCTTCAAGGGCTTCAAGTCTGCTGCATTTATAAAATCTTTAATTTCTCTCCTGCCTCTCTCCTCACAAATTTTTCAATAAATACTGCAAAGAAATACAGGACAGCTTAAATATCGTTTAAATACCGTTTTCTAAGCTTTCTACTATGAAAACAATGCATGGGTTGTTTTGATGTTAAATATAATCAGTTATCTGCGACTCCAGTTCATATATTAAGTAAAAGGAAATGTACAGAAAAATATTATGTTCTTTTTCTTATTGTTTTCCTGTCATAACATGTTAATCTGGAAATCCAAGTTTTATGCGTTAATCTTACGCAGAGGAAAAATTTTATTTAATTTAATCAAATATGCATTCACTACAATAAAATGTCAACTGAAATCAATTTAGTTGTAGATAAAAATCGATTAATTTGCAATATGTATATGTCACAAACAACGTTGGTTTGGAGATATTGTATAGATAGATATGTATTGAGTTACAATTTACAATTTGAAAATCGATTTAAAGACTTTTGCTTTCACGATATTTCGTCGCCTCAGGATCAGAGTATTCTTGTCCAGTTTCTTAAATTGTTCAGGAGAGCACGTCAAAGATCCTCATTGTTCTAATTCTTCACCATGACATTTTAGCGTAATGTCAATGAAAAACTTGATATTCAGATATTCCTGTAATATTTTTGTTGGAGTTGTTTTACAAATTAGTTTGTCAAATTTATGGGGAAGCTAGTTTAAAAAATAAGAAGTGTGTACGTACTCAGTCTATTAGCCATACTTGAAATTAACAAATTAATAGTACCTGCCACAATCTGTTTAGAAAGTCGGCACATGTTTCAACAATTATCTTCCATAATAACTGTCAGGCGACATCCACAAAGATCTACATAAATATAGATTAAAACAACAGCGCATTGTTCCACCGGGACAGACGCAAAACAATCAAAATTCCCGATCGAGCGCTTTTCGCCGATCAGTTTCATCCGCAATCTTTTGCACAAATTAGGTACACAATGTAGTGTAGTTCATTATTTGTATCACTTTCCTTAGACGGGGAATCGGAATGCGATTCCATTTGTATGGTTCAATAGACGACTGTTGGCGAACTGAATTGCTCGAGCTAGGCGGACGACAAGAATTGCGGAGAGATGCCGCGAAACGCAATATCTCCTCGATACACCGGGTGTTGTCTTTACCTAGGAGCAAAAGGCAGCAAAACCGAGTGCATGCTAGCTAGTTTATAGAGCGATGGTGACAAGGAAACATTCGAGTATGCGTGATATGGAGCGGCGGCAACCATCACAATGCAGCGTGGATGCGACGACAAGCTGCCGCGGCATTCGCAGGACTTCAAGAGGACGAGCGAGGTCCTGGGACGGTTGGGGTAGACAGCACGCACTAACGTCACCTTTGCAGTAGATCCGCCAGCGATTAAAATTATTCTAAATGTTGTTCGCCGTTGAGAGCGGTTCCCATTTAATTTATAACATTGAATGGCGGCGCGCATAGCGATGCTACTCCGCCGTCGTGGCCGTTGTCTAATGTTACCACGTACGCGTTTCAGCTGTTCACGTTCGGCAAATGTCAAGCGGCGGCGTGCACTCTCACGATCGATGCTCGACTTTTATTTAATTAGGTCTCGCGATCGAGATGTAATTAGGAATGCTGAAATATAAAAGTAAAGAGTCTTAGTAAACAAAAGTAAGAAATATAATTAATGAAACACGTTTCTTAAGTAAAATCAACGTGTTTAGGGGTTGATTTGCTCCCTCTGTAATGAAGTTTTTGAGTTTGATTTCTAAATCAAGGTTTGAAATAATATGTCGTTGTGTAAGAAATGACTCAAACGGTGATGACAATCCCATAAAATATGACCGGGATTTGCCATAAAGTAGGGTGACCAACCGTACTCAATTCAGCGAGACAGTCCAGAAATTTGACAACTTGTTTCGCCTAGTGTAGCGTCCCGAATTTTATCACGTTTTTTGATAATTCTTTCTAATGTCAAGGATTTTCAAGACACCGCCTATTTAAAAGTGGAACCACCCAGAAAATCTCGTACGTGTTTTACTATTTGTACGTTTTGAGGCAGTTATAAGGTGCATAGCTTTTAAATTACAAAAACTATTTGATTTTTTTGTGTAAATTGAGAAACTAAGATACCTTTCTTAAAAAAATTTAATTAAGAAACGTTTCTTCAAACGGTTTTTTGTTTCTTGATAAATAGGGTAAAACCGCTGCATGAATTTAGTCATGCTTGAGTTTTGATTGTGCAAGTAGAATGGATTCCATAGTCATACCAATGCAGATTAATCTTCCACATAATATTAAATTATTAGTTACACTGTTTAAATTTTTGTTTCTGGATTTAATTTTTAATTTGTCCAAAAAGATCTTTATTTGTTTTAGATGTTAATTATTATTTGGTTATTCAAAAAACAAGGAAATTTTCGAATTGAGTCGCAGACAAAATAGATAATTGTAACTATCGGATTTCAAATAAAAATAAGCATAAACTTTATTAGACAATTTAAGTATTGCAGTACAAATTACATATTTTTACAACATAAATATGTTTATAACTTTTACAAAAACTGTTTAAATCCTTTTCTCTTAGGCCAGATTGTAGGTAATTGTTTGGGATTATACTTTAAATGATTACATTAAAAGCTGAAAAGCCTCCACATTACGATATTATGTATCACACCAAGTGGAGGGAGTTGATATTGTTGTTGGCTGTGATAACAACATGTTATAACTAATAGGAAGGTAATTGAACGGGTCAAGGTAGCCCCGAAATCAGGGACACATACCTAAGAGATGTCAGCTACTTTAGACATATAAATGTAAAAAGAGGCGGTGCGGCGCACATTCTAAAGGACACTGGTACGATGGAGACACAACTGTCCAGACGCATCTGGGCGCTGCTAAAACTTCAAGAAAACTAACCTTGGTATCATAATCCAATACAACACTATATAAATACCTAAAATGTACACAAGAAGTCAAGAGCACGTTCGGCTATCGCTAAAGTAACCAGAGTACAAACCAGTCCACCCAACCTCATACCAACACTAATATACTTTCACGATCTACTCTACGTTTATCTGTTACCTATATTTTTTTAGTCTATGATGCCCAGAATGTTGAAAATACTGTGTGAAAATACTTACCGGTTATAAAAAAGAAAGAAGAAAGAAACATCTTCTATTCTAAAAAAAAAATATTTGGGACTAGTTTTACCCGTTGAACTACCTCAATAAACTTTATTGGTCCAGTAAACTAAAACAGATAATAACATATGGATAAAAGAAGGTAAAAAACAAAAATACACATCAACTTATACGGTTGAAATAAAACCACCACAGTCGGATCTCAAACTTTTTGGTATGATTCATTTGTCAAATTTAAAAACTACGCACAAATAGGTTTTCCAAGTGTCATTATAAATATGTGAGTTACCGAAATAAGCTGTAACTTATTTTTTTTTTATAAGATGTACTATACAGGCTAGCTATGAAATACATATGTGCGAAACGACAACCAGTGATTGGAGATACCAATGTAAAAAAAAACTTGATTTTGGCAATATTAGGGTCTTTATAGCGGCAAATTTTAATTTTCGTACTTTGTCACCATTAGTGGCTTTCATTTTTCACTAATATTTAATGCGCTCTGATGTTCTTTTTTTCATTCTTTCGACCATCCTTGTATCTTTTAAGTTTATAAGATCGAAAAAAAAAAATATTCCTTCATATA
This sequence comes from Melinopterus prodromus, assembly GCA_964023965.1. Lineage (NCBI taxonomy): Eukaryota > Metazoa > Arthropoda > Insecta > Coleoptera > Scarabaeidae > Melinopterus > Melinopterus prodromus. The sequence continues at coordinate 18,620,736 of OZ030390.1, read as the reverse complement.
ATTTTATTGGAAAACGGGAAAACTGAAAACGTTCGTTTCAATAGAAGCACAGCAATATTTCCTTGCGGATAAAAATGAATTTGTTTGGAAGAAAAATATTTATTTAAGTTTGACTTAAAATTTACAATTTGTATATTATAAGAGCAAGGAACAACATTTCTTACTTCAAATAATAATTATTGAGTTGACACTAATGATTTTTGCGCAATTGTAGTTTAGTTTAAAATTCTGTATTTTAAAGTAGCAATAAATGGCTCTTTGATTAAAGAAATTAATGTGAACCTTTCGGAGGCTACAGTGTAGCAAGATCCCCACATGTCGCCCTCTTTTGGGATTTTGCGGTTTCTGTACCGGTGGCTGGCGCATTACGAATACATACAGACAATGTAGATGCACAATACTCACTGATTAGGAATCAGAACCAATTAACAATACAGTTTGATACTAAGAATCTACGTTTCACCTTAATTCCGTTGGCAACTTAACTCGATGAGAACTGAGTGGATTATGTATTCATACTAACAATACTTTTATTTTAATAATAATTGAATTTACTTGCCAAAGGAAAACGTATTTCTTAGTAAAACCAAACATACTAGTGTAAACGAAAAGCCAATTTTGTTGGTATCAAGATATATTTATTTCACCTAAATAGGTATACCAAATAAATTAATCTCTACAGCCAAGGAATATGGAATAGTGAATGTAGCAAATAGTCTTTGTGTCAAGAAATCCTAAAAATGCTGATATTTTTAGAGTCATTATGTTTACCAATATCTTAAAAGTAGATACAACTGCTCTACAACTTTTATCAACACTTGGATGTGTTAATATAAAAATTACATATATGATAGGAGAATAATATTGCAGGAAGAAGGCACATACAACATAACTATCAACTATGCATAAGTCATTTTCTCAGCACTTCCTCTTCTACATTCTTTGGCTCATATTGGCAATGTCTTCCTCTTCTGTGTGATTTATCCCACCTTGAAGAAATAAAAAATACGTTACGGCGATACCGTTACGACGTACTACAACCTGGAATTAGCATTTCGACTAGAAAGCAAAGCAAACATACATGCATGTTCGCACTCCTCAATCTTGCACAGTTAATGTATTCGCCGTGTGAGATCAGTAAATTAAACGACACGACACGTTTCAAATTTCATACAATGGCAACGAGCACGTTTCCGCAAATACGACACCGCTCTCGGTCCGCACAAAAATTGCGGAAAACACACGGACGAGACGCGATGTACATCATTCGAAACCACAAATCTATCTTAACAAATTAATTACATTTCTATTTTGAAAAAAATATTTTGCTGGGTAGTTTTTCCGACGCTGTAAACTGCTTCCGATTCATGATAGTTCAGTGTTCAACCAATATTAAAAAATGTATTGTATTGGACCGAAACAGCTTAAACAACAATAATATAACGTTAACGAACTAATTTTATCTATTAATAAAACCTTCAAAGTGTTGCACTTATTTTCAGACATAAATAATAATAAATTCAATTAATAATTCTCAATAGAAATGGCAATCCAAACGACCAGTCTAGTATTTCAATGTACTCTATGGACGGACGCTTTGAAGTCCTTTGTTTGTGATTAGCTGGGTAGTGGGAGACTGACAGCCACTTAGTAATTCAACATGGCGCGCGCGATATCACAATTTCGTCGTCGTTTTCCGCTGTTATTAGCGTATTTTCTTCTTTATTAACTGCGGGAGTGTGACTGTGTCGTAGACGAAATGGCCATAACGACCGTAGAGCGATGTTGAGGCACAACCTTATATGGTAAGTCGAATTATTGAACATAAATCTTTCGGATTATTGAAAATGTAAACGACCGGTTTTTTGATAATCGTCCTCGATGCCTGTTGAAGGTGTTTTATGACAAATGCATTTGTTTGTATTGTTGAAGATACACTTGTAGTGCATACATTTACTGATCATATTATTGAAAGTCACTCGCATAAAATATTGTACACATATACTGTTCCTAGCTGTCTACACTACCTAGACACAGCATACACTACAACAGACTCAAAATATTATTAGGTACATAGTCAAAGATTCATCAACTAAGATACTGGGCTATAAATCCCAGTGAAATTAGACAAAACAAGGGAAAAGAACTTTCTACACCTTTGTTTGAACATTACAAATAACGTGCAAAAGTGCCCCATCGATATCGTGTTAACGTTGCGAAAGATCCACGGTCGAAGATAACCGAACTGTTATTTTTTTAACAATCTGTTGCTTTCTATTGATCCTGCCAATTGACATTATTACAAAACATCTAAATCTTTTTCTTTGTTTTGTGGAATTATATTAATTTTAATACAATTTTGTACCAAACTTGCCACGTTGTATCAAAATGGACAAATTAAAAAAACATTGTCAGTACCAAGTATTACATAATATTTCTTAAATGTATTGCAAAAAACTTCTGCAAAATATAGCATTCTGTTACTGATGGTTATTTTTCACATAGGTTTCAAATTCTTCAATCCCATAGAAACTCCCCTGACCGGCATATGCTTCTTTCTTTTGAAGGTCCCTATGGGTTTTTGTAGCATTTTTTGTAGCATCATAGTTGAGGTTAAAATCGTCTCTTTTCCTTGTCGGCCGAATATTGGAATAATAATTTTAAAATATTGTTATGCTGGTTTTGAAGAAATTCCTCAACAACCATTGTAGGTAGTTCATAAAACACTTTGACCTTCACAAGGTCACACCATACAATCAAGTCGCCGTTGTTCATAAAATAAGACGCTCTATCACTCTCCAATATTCGGGACGTGGAACAACACAATCTGTATAATAATTTAAAAACTATTTAAATTCGAAGTATATTTGTCAGGTATAGTCTGGAATGACAGAGAGCAAGATTTTTTCGATAGATATTCAATTTAAAAACATGATTTTTTAGTTTGAAAATGTGATATTTGTGTTTTGACCGGCCTGTATAAGATGTAATAATTAACTTAACGGCATTTTGTTTGTCCATGTTGTTGGCTTGTACTCAAACATCAAATTGGTATCTTCAATAATAACCAAGATATTCACACTGTCCCAAAGTGCCCCATGCCTGTACCAACGTGCCCCGAGCCGGGGCATATTGGTACAAACTGCAAACTGAAAAGAAGTTATTATAATTGCTAATAGTATATTATTTTTTATCGCGATTTATATCCTTAATTATGTGCTCGTCAAATACGACGTTTTATCTACGACTCATAAATTCCGTTTTATGCAAAATATTTTACATGGATTTGTCAATGATTGCGAGGCAAACTGTCAAAGAACTGTCATTCACGTAGGTTTTGACAGGTTTTGACACTAGCGTCATATAATGATGACAGTTCGTTCAAATAATGAGGTCATTATTTGAACGAACTGTCATTATTATACAACGCTAGTGTCATTATAATCATTGGCGCGTATAATGATGGGGATTATATAGTCATAGATACGTATGTAATGAACTTATTATATGTGAGTCGTAGATAAAATACTTTATTCATCTTAATATTTCCAGTGTATATATATATATATATATATATATATATATGGATAAATATGGTTTCAAATATGAGCAAAATCATTTTAGAACCGTTTTCGTTATGACACGTTATGTCGAATTATGGGACTTTTAAAGTTATACTTTTTTCTTTCTTTTTTGTTTTTCATTTTTACTCTAAAACACAGTGCGACGTAGTAAACATACGCAAGTTTCCACCATCGACATCATTTCAACACGCGTCCGGCAAAAATCGTCCGACGATTAGAAGAAATTTATAGCTCGTCGTCTATAATGATGGAAAAAGTCGAGAAAAAAATATCGCCTGTGACTATGTAGACGTGCGAGATGTATGTGTGCGTACGTGTGTGCAGCGAATACGGGTTCTAAGTCGGTTAGGCCGTATAATCCTCACTCGTATCGTGATGTACAATCAATTTCGAATTCTTCCGTGGAAACTACGCTTAATTTCAATATTAATGTCTCACTTAATGCCGCAATGAATTATTGGGAGACACTTATATAGATACATGCTCGCCTCGCATGGGCCGGTATGCGCGTACACCCACGACGTTAACTGTTAAGGCCTGAAAGCGACTAACTAACGACTGAAAAAACGGACGGAATCGCTAGTAATTCTTTTCCGGCGAAATATGTGTGAAGTTGGTCTTATATCACAGCTGAAGTAGTAGTGGCAACTCCTGAATATATAGCATGCATGTTACTCCTGAAATAAAAGACAAAACATTGAAAGTAAACATTAAAAACGACACAAGAAATTATATTATAAAAGAGCTGTATATCATTTGTTAAGATGGAGAAATTGACCAACATAGAAATACAACATAGAATACACCAACATATTTGGAACAACAGACAATATTTGGACTTTTTTTTAACTAACTCTAAGGATGGTGGTATTTAAGTAATTTATTTCATAAGTATGATTCCGTGTATAATCGGGTTACCAACCTGAACAAAAAAGTTGTTGATAATGTATATTATAATAATTGATAGGCATACAAATTTCTCCAGAATTTACTCGGCTTGGATTAAGCGTTATCTCCATTCGTTTCCCAGAAAACCTATTTTAAGTAAGAATTTTTGAGTTATGTTGATATATTTTACATGTTTCCTGAATGTGCGATTACAATGGAACCCGGACGCTTATGTCAGTGATGGGACTTGGTAAAAGAAGAAGGCTTAAGTGAAATAAAAATGTTTGATGGAATGTTCTTCGTAGATAATTACGAGAAACAAAATTTCTGACATGTCCTAAACATGTTTCGTTTCCCTTAACTTAAACTTGTTAGTATTTGTATTAACATATTTATCTGAACTAAACAAATTTTTTTCTCTGTGTTCTTTCTCTTCATGTTTCTTATTATATTTTTCCGCTATCGACAAATTGACCGTTAATTAAGTTTAAAACACACAACATTAACACTGAAATATTTGGCCCAATTGTTTTATTTGTGTATGTATATCATTTTATTGTTCATAATAAGCATTTGAAGGTTAAAAACCTAATTTAAACAATGAAGCAGTTTAAAATTAATAAGCAAAATAGTCAAAATCTTCCTGAATGTCGGTTGCTATAAATTTTTTGACTAATTCCAGATTAAACAATAAATATCGTTGAGTTAAATAATGTGTTTTCTTGGTCTGTTAGGTTCCTTAAATATTCAAGATTTTTTTAAACCAAACGTAGGGATAGAATTTGTTTAGCTTAAATCACTCTATATTGTATAGTGTCTTGAAACGCTCTATGCATGCAGGGGCTATTTTCCGCTTAGTAAATTCCTTATAGGACGTGATAGTAGAGGCCCATTAAGAACCATATATATGTCTATAATAAGTACAATTTTTAGAATTATTTTATAAAGATCTTAAAGTAATTTGTTTAGATACATAAACATTTTACAAATTTGGCTACCCTTGAAGCCGAACCAGCGTTCCTTTACAGTGGCGTAACCCTAAACTATCGTTTACATCCACTTAACTTAACTTAAGAACTTAAGTTCCCTTACATTCTCTTACGTTAGAGTCCTTGACAAGCGCATTTGACACAATATGAAATGTAGAATTTAGTCCGTTACGTTTAATTCAATGGACTTTATCATTCACTAATTTTAATTTTTGCTTACGTTGCGTTAAGACTGGATGTAAAAGACGCTTAAAGCTTTGTTTACATATTAGTAAGTAAAAAGGGTTTTTAGGCCATTTTAAACCGCCTAGGTCATCGAGGCTGTTCGCTATATATGATCAACCAAGGCAAAGAATACGTATAGAATGGAATATAAATGATTTGTCAAAATGTCGATCACCCATTGTTGCCAGCGAAGTCCGAATATATTTGTCACCGCAGCTTTCTGATTAAGATTCAGTGGCTTGGCTGAAGGCAAACTTTCCCTGATATGTCATTCTATTAGCCCATATATTATCACATTTCTCTTGATCTTAGCAGTTTACCTTTACCTATAAGCTGTGAGACCATAACAATGAGTGGTATGATTTTACTTCATAGTACTTTGTGGAGTATAATCTATTACATAAAGTAAATACTTCAATGGGTAGTTTTTACTTATGCTAGAAGTATAAACTAGAAGTAAATGCAGGACATAATATTTCCAGAAAAAAAAAATGTGAATGTCGGACTTTTCTCCACACTCTACTGTCATATACACTTTCTGGCCACGATGCATCTACAGACGTAAACATTCCTTTAGAATTTTTAGAAAATTCCTTTGGATTTGCATGTAGCCTACACATTAAGGCCAGAAAAAGCTTTACGGTTGAAATACTCTTCCCCATGAACTTTTGGTTTCAATATTCTGATATGGGTACAATCTATCGCTCCTATTGTCCCGGGTATCATCCAACACTCTGCAGCTAATTCAATTTCGCGGGCTAAGAAATCCAAACATTTTTCTCCAACACTATTTTATGTGAAACTTCTCTAATTATTTTTGAAACGGTGGTTTGGTGTACCCCACAGCTACACCAACATCTTGTTAAAACCCAGGATCACCTAGACAACTTAAAAATCTCTCAATTTTTGCTACATTTTATAAAGCTGCTCTTCCTATACATATGATTTCATAAGAACTCGACAGCGATCCATTCAATTTGTTTTGCATTGAAGGTAGGTGAACAGTGCCTTTAATTATAAATTTATCCAAAATCATAGACTTACCGAAATATTCTTCTTTATAGTTCCTCCCCATGCGTTCTACGTTCACATATTTCCCGCCTTTTCCTACGATAATTCATAAAAACCATTTGAAACACTTTTTCATCAAAGTAATGGATGTGGAGTTGCTCTATGAGTAACTTCTTAAAAACTACACAAAGCACTCCCAGATGGACTAAATACTAGACAACATTAGTAACTACTCTAGTATTGACTTCTATATACCGAAGTATATAAAGCAAAGTATGAAGTAATTGCTCGTAGTACTTACTTTAGTCTTAGGATTTGCTTGAAGTAAAAGTATATACTTTTTTTAATAATACCACTCAATATGATAGCTTTGTACTCTCGTTCATCATTTCCCTGTATTGTTAAAATATTAATACACTCATTTTCATTTCGATCATGTTTTTACTTCTACAATATATCTCTAATACCTTTAACCATCGGACATTGCACTGAGGGAAGTATGCCAAATATTTTCATGGTAGTCAGTAAGTGGCATTTATCCAGCGAATAAACTCGATGATAAAAACATTAATGGGTGCTGCCTGAAGATATATGGACATAGATCTGAGATAATGCTCTATTAGGCAAAGCAGAAACGCAACGATGACACAAATAACACCGAGGCGATAAAAAACCTTCCCGTCGATTTCACCCGATATACATTTAAGGGGTGACGCAGACAGGACGGTCCGCGCGCCTCGCGCACGATTTGAAATTCACACGGGACGGTAGTAATTACCAGTTTTAAACGGCGAAAACTAAATATGCAGTCTTATTTGGAATCGAAACATTTCAACCTATAAAAGCTTAAGCGTATTCAGTTGAAAAAGCTAAATGGATACCATTGAGCAGTACTGGCTACGCTCTGGCTGGGCTCTTTTTGTTTGGGACGTGCTTGTTTTTGAGCCGAGGGTTAAATTAAATAATTCATAGAACGTGTTTTATGACATGTCTTCGCAAATGTTAAGCATACCAAGAGTTCATGGCGGAATCCGCACGCATTAGAGGCTATTTGTGCGCAGCGCACGAGCACGTTCTAGTGCCAAAGATCCATGTATATGCGTTTTTATCCGAAATACCGGCGACTTGTTAGAACATTGTCAATTTATCTGAAAATAATTGTGCGATAGATCAAAGGGGAGAATTCGGCTCTGTAGGGACATTATGATGCCTTGGCATCTCAATGTCAGACTACTGGTTGTAGTTTGATGGATAAAAACCATTTTACATGGGCTCCAGATCGCATACTAATTGCGACTCGCCCGGTAGGGATGCCAAAACGGCTCGTCGAATAAACGAGGCACGTACCGATTAAAGAAACGATCGACACTCGACATTATTTGAATAATCGCACACGACGAGTGCGGCACAATGATAATTTATGGGCAGCGTTATCAAATAAAAGCGTTGCTCAATAACAGATGCGCTTGTATTGTTACGGTAAACGCGCCGGCCGTAATTTATAGAACGCATTACTTAACCAATCCTTATGACGACTTTTTAGGCAGTACAATAACGACATCCTTTGTACTGTCATTGGTTTATGAAACGTGTTCGGCACATCGGTAATCCCAATCTATCGGAATAGGAATATACATACTACATATATGGATAGACGTATATGGTTAATGCTGGGCACAATCTATATCGAGAATCCGACTATTAACTTTCATTTTTTAACGTTCTCTTGACTCTTCTTCACAAAATGCGTATCCACCATTATTATTCTATATGCAAATATATACATAACTAAAAGTTGTTTGACGATTGATGATTTGAAAACTCAATGAAATATGCCTTGTAAGTAATAGTCCGGAAACTGGTTATGACTTTTCTATGATTGCTGTTGATTTCTTTTAAATATTCAAATAAGGAAAATGGAGACTGTGCAGATGCTTTTCCCGTTCAAGACTTTATATGTTTCCAAAAATGAGGCGTAACTATTAATTGTACATTATACATTGCTGAGAAATAAAATTGTTGAAGAGACTGGAAATGTGGTGAAAAATTCTCACAAAATTTTTTATATGTGATGCGATACGAAAACTGGGACTGTGTCTTATTCTCTAGATTGTGAGGAGCATGAAAATAAGAGAGAACGATTTAATTAAGGAATATATGAAGATTTTAAAACAAAATAACAGTTCTGATAAAAACTACGTTAAAGTTTTAGTTTCAAATTGTGTAGCTTGTACTAGTTGCTTATTGTTGTGCGCCTACAACAACTAAATGACATAACAAGTATACACACATTCTTTTAAAGGGTTATTTTACATAAATTCTCAGGAATTAAGTATTGATATCAAGAAACAAATTGAGAGGGTCCTAGTAAAAAATAATTCTAAAAAGAACCACCCTAATGTACATATAAAAATATATATACTGACCTCTAAAATTATTGATATTACTGCAACTGCTAGTCTTTCAAGCGAGATTTTCAAATGCGTCGATAATATGATAGTTTATTATTATACAAGTTTTATAGGACGTCAAATTGGCGCATGAGTTGTTTGGGTCACGAGGAGCACCAGCGACGAGTGCCCTAAATAAACGAAAGCGCCAAGATGTGTTATAAATCGAGTGGATTTTTTCTACTTTGCGTCATTAATTTTATATAAATTTAGTAATTGTGGTTACTATATTTAAAATCTAGGGTATTTTACGGGTACAGGTTGTAGTACTGTTGGTGCTGCAGTAAACTGTCAACTTCGCAAAGTAGGGATAATATCATGACAAAATCTTATTGTGGATAATTTTACTCTACTTTAGTCTACAAGTATTAATAAATAATTAATGGAGCATAAATGCACGCACATATAATTGAATCCAAATTCTTATTTCAGTGATGTAGTTTATTAGAATTGGCACGACCAGAATTCTATCCAAAATGTTACCGAAAACATAAACACGTTACATAAACTAGAAATTCTGACTCTCCAACTCTTGTATATACTGTAGGTATAGCTGCTACGTGCATGCTGATATTCAATAAACAATTTATTGCGCATATATAATCCCGCGGCAGTATTTGAACCCGATCATTTCTACTCATTTCTTCTGTAGGTTGATATTCGCATAACTCCTTATACACAAGGGGGGGAGGCGATTTTTTTAAATTTTCAAATTCGGGAATGTACAGTAATGGAAAACGTGTGAGTCAATGAATTAAAATCACATTTTTTTTTATTGTCATGTTTTGAACTGCTCCAATGCCGTTAAAATTATTTCAATTTCCGATGTTATTTTTAAATCTTAATATTTTTGTAAAATATGGTGATATAATAATAATCCACTCCTTAACATCACCCAACAGCTTTCGCCACTACGGGAGCTACGGCAGGCTCGAATTATCATTATTTTGGCCCGCCTCTGTGCGGGCCATTTACTCCTCGGCGAATGCTGAAATCCAAACAACTTAAGGCGTGCCATAATAAGACGCGGGCCATAATAATGATAATTCGGGCCTGCCGATGCTCCCGTAGTGGCGAAAGCTGTTGGGGGATGTTAAGGCGTGGATTATTATTATTGTTACTATCACATAATATTTAAAAAATAATTAAAAAAATATCAAAAGTTAAAATAATTTTAAAGCCTTTGCGGCAGTTCAAAATATGACAATAAAAAAAATTGGGTGTTTTATTTAACTCATTAACTTACACCTTTTCCATGATTGCACATTCCCGAATTATATCATATTTAAAAACGAGCAAAAATGTCAAAAATTAGAATAATTTTAAAGCATTTGCGGCAGTTCAAAACATCAAAATAAAAAAAAAGGTAATTAGGTGTTTCTTTAATTTACTAACCCACTACTTTTCCATGATTGCACATTCCAGAATTTTAAAATTTAAAACAATCGGCCCTCCCTATTATTCAGGTAAATGTGGTCGTTGTATTGTAAGGCCCAGCCCTTTGGCAATAGTATAGAATGCTGCACGCATGTTTAAATATGTATGGAATATTTCGCAGTTTATGCGATTGCAAGCGATTCTAAAAAGGCAGTTTGTGGTTATGTGTGGTTAGGTTTGACATATGGCATTTGATATCAATGTGACCAATCTTAGAAAAAAAGTTACTAAAAACGGTGTTACAATTTGTTAATTGTAACACCGATAACAGTGTTACAATGTGTGAGTGCATTGTGAAACCAAAGTAGAAACAACAATTAATAACAGTGATGTGTATAATACAAAAGTAAGTATGTTCAGGTGGAGATATTAGCAAAAATAGTTCAATTTGATGTAAATTGTAATAAAATATGTCTAGATTGTAGACTTCCGCGGTCTGAGTCAATGATATATTGATTTCTGGGTGGAAGCCGCGTTGAGGACTTTGAAGCAGTCGACGTTTCGCGCTCTGTTGCAATAAAATAAAAAATAATAAAATGTAATAAGATATGCTTTCAAAAGACAAAAAAATTGTTTTTATGTACTGTTTATGAACAATAATTTTCAAGCCGTGCTTTGGCACGCATTTAAAGTTGGTGGTGCTGTAAACTTGTGGTGTTTGATAACGTATTCTTGGATGCTGACTTGTGATTACTTGCATCATAAACAGAGAGTTTTGTATGAACCAAAAAGAAATATTCCACCATAAAGCTTAGAAAGGATCAATATATAATTGTTTTCGTGTGCATAATTTTGATAATTTTATAAGTTTAAACACTGCTCTGGAAATCAGCTCAGGGTGATTATTGAATATAAATATTGTGTGCTTTTATCTTTTCATCTAAATAAGGCAATGTTTTATAGAAATGGTATTGTATGTTTAAAGTCAACCCACATCGCATTGTGGTTTAAAAAAATGGTGGTCGCCCAATCAAGTTTTTTGTAAAGTGAAACGTATCATGTGATATACCTTATGCAAACGAAATCCCAAACAGCCATATACATAAAAGTATAAAACAGATAAGACCCATAAGATTCAGATCAATCAAATAAAGCCTACCAGAATCGTAGACTTCGAGCTTCGCCAATACATTCGTGCAAACTATTCGCGCAAACTATCCGCGAATGATTATCTTTTATTGGTTTATGAATGTGGCAATATATTACAATCGGACCGATATGTATATGTGAGAAGGGGGCAGGCAGCGCGATCGGACCCCGAGCCGTATGTCAATCTAGATATATCTCCGGTGGTACGGCCCGGCCGCCGCGCCGCACGGTATACGCGGTACGAAACTCGGGGCCGTAACAGGACACGCACGCTTCACCAGTGTGCGTCTTCGGTTACGTTCGCAATTACTTAGAAAGCTGCAGGTTTCAAAGGACGATAAGAGACGTGCACAAGAATACCTACCACTGCCGCGCCGTCCGATCGTAACTTTTGTCTTCAGCCCGGCGAGCAGCACTCTTCTCCTCCGTCGCTTAGCTCAGTTCGCTTTTCCTTCTTTTAATGCCATTTGCTAGGCCGCTCACCACCCGGCGAATAAATCCTCCTCTAAAGTGCCTGCGATTAACCTATTCCTGAGACGAATCCGTCTTCGGCTGAAAGACCGACGACCGACACAAATAAAATGTCACCGATTTTTAAGATGGATTCAGCCACGTAGCTACCAGTTTGGTGCAATTGAATTACCCGTTAGGAGTGCTGACGAGCACTAGAAACAATACTACGGTATGTCGAGCCAAATGCCACCAAATTAACGACACCGTGGAGGTTTGGTTTACTGACGATGTAGGGGCACTTCAAATTAAAACTTTTCGCAATGGCTGTGGTAAAAAGTACCTAAGCGTCTTCGTTTTCCATAAGCTGCCCATGCCAATATTTTTTTCAGAGCTTGTTATGTCGCCATGGATGTACACTAGAGGTTCCAAATAATGAGCTTTCTCGGGATCCGGGGATTATAAATCTAAATCCCGGGATCCGGTAAAACTTAAATCAAAATTATTTTCTTATATTTATTTTGTTAATGGGCGATATGTGGGGCACTGATCTACAATAAATTGAGGTACTATTTTTTAAGTAAGAACTTCAGTCTATAGCAGTACCCTTTGTGATTAAATTTAGTATCAAACATAAAATATTCACCTACACCAACATGTTGCTATAATATGAAGCACAGATTTTGCAAGAGATTGATATAATTCAATATGGAGGCGAACGGAAACCTTCATTCCAGCTTGCATAAGTCTTGTTAGTTACAATACCCCCAACAAAAGTACTGTGTTTAAAACAGAAAAAAAAACATAAAAGCACAAAATAAAAAAATTTGTGGCGGATATAAGAAATTCAGGGAAATACAGGTAATAAAATACTGCGAAAACAAAAAAAAAGTTAACTGTCGAATGAAACCCAAATTGTACCAAAAATAATTTGATTTTAATCGTACTGATTTTGCATTTAAGAAGTTGCACTGATTATTTTATTAATTTTGAACAGTAAATATCGTCTTTACTTGAAAACGCGTTTAGAACTGGGTCATAAAGTTATTATACCTACTATCATTTTTTGTAAACAATCATTGTTCAATTTAAAATACAAACAGTCTACTTGCATAATTATCATTCATGACGAATAATTTCTAATGTTATCCATCTTATCTAAAAGGAGCAAACAAAAATTCAAGTATTTCATTTGCACTAATGTGAAAAATTGAAAATTTCGCTCGATCAAACAATTTCTTTTGTCGTGACTACTCGAAATATTTTATAATATAAGTTTTATAGCAAATTTTTTATGCAAGAGCAAATAAGGCGTTTCTTACGGACTTGATTTGGTATCTCTTTTATACTTTTGGCATCCCAGGCATTTTGATCCGGCAATTTGCGCTTATTTTCATGAATCCCGGGTTTACAAAATCTTCAATCCCAAAATCCCGGAATCAGTATATTGTCCGGGATTGGTATATTGCCCTAGTGTACACAATAGTAACACGAAAGTTTCCTTATCACTTGTCAACGACGATGGAATTGTTGTGTATTTATTGCACACTTCAACATTTGCTTTTCAAAATGTTGGTGCACCTAAATATTTCGAGAAATATGCATCCTACGACAAAAGTGTCGTATATCTTGTCGGATGTAGAGGGGGATTTAATATGGCAGAGGCAGTTTCGTTGCAGGTGGCGCTTCAATCGGTTGGAACGAGGTTAACTATTTTTTTTTTAATGTGAATATCCAACTTTTTTTGTTAATAATTATTTTAAGCTAAAAAAGAATTATCTTTTATCTGAAGCAATTTTACGTGGGATGCATCTATCAGAATTTATTAACGTTGGTAGTTTCTGGCTTTTACCTGGATGCACTTTTCAAGCAATTTCTTTTTGAAGTAAGTAATTGCTGCGAAATAATGACTTTCAACCTTTGTGTTTTTTGATCAATTATGCCCAAGCATTTGTAATTCGCAATTCGCGAGTCGATACACTTTTCTCGTCAACTTTAGCTTTTAAAAATCCCACAAAAAAAAATCCGGCGATCTGGCTTGCCAATTTAACGGGCCATGTCTTCTGATGCCTCAACCATTGTAATTGCGCTTTAATACCTCCCGAGCTATAACCGAGTATCGATCTGGACAACTCTAAAACTACTAAACAGAAAAAATTGAAATAAATTGTGTCATACCCCTGAGTTATTTCTATATAAGTTTTATGATTGTCGGCATTTCTTGCCTCTTGGCGTAAACTTGAGCGCGAGAGAAATGAGAACAGTTACCCGATTTTTGAACTTTTAAATTAACGCTCGTCATTTATATTTTTTTCCTCGTCAACCGCTCGAAAAAACAAAACTTTCAACTTTTGTTCAGGTTGCATTTAGAGTCTCTTCTATAGATTGGCGGTTTAGTTTTCTTCAGTTTTTGTGTAATAAAGGTTGCGAATAAGATTTTCATGGAAGCATATATCTCAGTAATAATATCTCTGATAAAAGATTTTTCTTTTAGCAGTACAATCATTTACATCCGACAAGATTTATATATAAGGTACTTTTTATTTTCATCCACCCGAAAGAAGAGTTTTAGCAAAACTATTTTTTTTTTATATTTTGTTTCGACAGATCGGTATCCTGTAAAGTATTCCTAAAAGAAAAAAAAATATTACTTTTCAAAACATTCAATAAATCTGTTTATAAATAAGGAAAAGAGGTAAGAAATAGGATACTCATAAATGGTTTCGACTAGCTGCTTGATATTACTTCATAATAAAACAATTTAAACATTGCTTTTACAAGGAAGGTGGATTTTTTGATTTGTTGTTTACAGCAGACCCATCAATATCGATCACCTTGTAGTTTTGCGCAATTTACCAATCAATTTAAACATTTTTTTTAAAGAGAAGAAAGTACTTCTTGAATAGTTCGTTAGTTCGTGAAAACACGTCATTATATAGAAACCGAAGTTCGAAAGAGAATGATATTTAATGCAGGTGACAATAACTCATGACAAAAAAAAACAATACCTGGGCCAACCAGGAACCACCAAATTTCCGGACGGAAGCTCTCCCTGTTGTGCTTCCGAAAAAAGAAGTGAAAATGTGTTAATGTGAGAATAACTTAATAAATGACTGTTTGCTTGTTTTTCCCGGCACAGGCACCAACAAAAGTTACCAACCTGGGATCAAAATAGGTAATCCCGTTTTCAGTTTATATTCTCGACAAATACTATATTTAGTCATCAACAGGATGATTAAACTGAAAGTATATCCTGAAAAGAAAGTATACAACCTCTTATTTTGATCTTTATACCCTGCAATTATACGTTCTAACCAATTAACCACCTGAACGAGAATTAAATCATTATTACGCATTTACGACTGAAAGTATACGGAAACAAGATGACATAATTAAAGTTGATTACGCTAATCCGATCCAGTTGTCATAAAGAAACGCCTCCGCGTTTCCGTTCGAATGACAGCGTTTACAAACAAACATCCACCGCGCGGGCACCCATTAACTTTTATGGTGTATATAAACTCCTACAACAATTACAAGCAAAGCGGCACCGGTAAAGAACCGCGTTGCACCGTTTAATTTGCATGTTCTGGCGACTTCCTAACGAATAAATATCCTATTTCAATAATGAATAAATAAATAAGCGATAAATAAAACGAGTGGGTGGCGATGATCGGGATAATAACGGAATATTTCGATTAGGTTAACAGTTTTTAGCTTCAGATATTGAGATGGAAATGGGGCTTTCTAATCTAAACGTTGCTGACAAATGGTCCGATTCGTTCAAAATGAGATTTTAACAATATTAATTTATTAGACAGGAGGGAATCCTTACAAATTGCGTGGAAGTCGACAGATTTATAATAATTCTAAAGAAAAAAAAAGAATACGCATGATTTCTCTTTTAATGTTTGATAAAACTTTTTTTTTTAAATGTGGGTTCTGATTTTGTTTCTATGAAAGTACGAAAGAGCACTTCATGGTGTGCAATTGAAACAGTTGCTGAACACAATTATGTAAAAGTTATATTGTTTTCAAGTCATCAACGACTTGTGCCTTTTCTCCAAAAGCTCATCAACAAATTATTACGTACATGATTTTGCAATAAAATTATATTTTGTATTGGTACCTGAACCATCACATACACTTAGTCGCTTTTGTAAACAAACCTTTAAACAGAAAAATGGGGACTTAATATTCAGTATGAAATATTCTATCAATCTCAAGATATATTTCCACTCTGTATTTATTCTGCTCTCTGTGAGTTGTAACTGTGTTATATAGAACAAACAGTGCGGCTTAGGCGAACCGACTATGTAACTTATAACAATATTTTGGAGACTGTGGCGAACTTAATAATAAAATTAAAAACCCCTAACCACAACAAGTATTTTAGAAACCTAAATACGTATTTCAGCAACTAAGTTGCCATCTTCAGTAGAACCTAAAAAAAGAAAAAGAGAGATTAGCACTTCATAGTATCTTTACTGGATATTGTCCAAGCAAATCACTAGTGGAATCACTAGTGGAATCACTAGTGCAAATCACTTCCACTAGTGATTTGCTTGGACAATATCCAGTAAAGATACTATGAAGTGCTAATCTCTCTTTTTAGGTTCTACTGAAGATGGCAACTTAGTTGCTGAAATACGTATTTAGGTTTCTAAAATACTTGTTGTGGTTAGGGGTTTTTAATTTTATTATGTAACTTATAAATTCTAGATTTTCTTGAGCAACTTGACATAGTATGTCATAAAAAGTAGCACACACTCTCCTCTTAAGCGATCAACTTACCTTTTTGTACAATTTATGTTATTTTCTGGGTTGTGAACTTTGTTTGTTTTTGCAGCAATCGCATTCCTTTGTATACACTACGTTTTTATCAGAGCATTCCACATATATTCAAATACTTAATTTTTCAAAAGTACAAAAATTAAAGCTAAGTGACTATCCTAACCAACAATAAACAAAATCTAAAAAGTGGTGATAAGTAAAAACTGTTTCTACTGTGCGATTTTCAATAGAAACTGAATCTGAGCGCACATGTTTTGACTTAAGCCTAGTTTTTGAGAAAAGCAGTGCTAAAAAATTGCAAAGAACACAACATTTCAAAAACTCGACAACTGACGAACAACGAACAAAATCTAAAAATTGATGAAAACTGTTTCTGGTATGCGTTTTTCAATCGAATCTAAATCTGAGTGCAGAAATTTTGACTTAAACTTAGTTTTTGAGAAAAGTAGTGCTAAAAAATTTCAAAGAAAACAACAATTCAAAAGCTCAAAAAACTAGACACAATTTGGAATTTCTGGTTTTAGATTCATATTGTACGAAACGAGCATACTCGACAGAGTTTTCATTTGTCCAATGTTATTTCTTATTGACCACGATAGGCACTTAGCTTGGATTATTGTTTTTAACAAATTACGAATGTCTAAACTTAAAAGATAATGGATTATTCGTTTTTAGGTTAAGGTAATAACTGTAGATTTAACTGTAAATTTATTGTACCTAAAAGAAAACAAAACAGTTTTTATTTTTTACATTTTTTAATTGTACTAATTCTCGACTTTGAGCCCCTTGGGGAATGGGTTAATATGTTTTGATTGATCTCAAATTGCACACCAATTAAGTACATATACGCATATAATAGAACAAAAGTGAACAAATATCTTTTTTTCTATACAGGCTGTCCTGCCTTTTCCCGCAAAAAGTCTTTTTAGAAAGTAAATGCCATTCCGAGTAAAACTTTTTATATAGACATAATCGTTTTTTCTTTCTCTTTCAAATCCTTAAGAGGTTACAGCCTCTTGAAATATTAACATAATAATAATTAAAAAAAATGTAGTTTTGCTATTATTTCGGCTGTAAATTTTTCAGGAATAAAGGAAGCGATAACGTGTATACGAAAGTTTTAGCTTAGTGTGACTTTTACTATCTGGAATAAAGTTTTCTGGGAAGAAAGTGCGACATCCTGTATAAATAAGGACTATCCTAATATGGTATATTATGACACTGATGATGTCAGTGTAGGCCGAAACCAAAATTCCGATATGTATTTTTTCAGCTTCTACTGACATCATGAATAATCATAAAATAAGTCAACTTAAGAAGTATTATCAGATTTGATTTGCTTATTCATTTTGTGTCTATTATGTGGTATTCCAGCTATTCTTTACTATTTGTTACTCTTATGATCGATAAACAGTAATATGTTCTTCCTTGAATCTACTAAAAATATACCAATAAATTTACACAATTAAAATTTTAATTACCGCAATTACATCACATTCTTTGGCACACTCCTAGATTTCTCTCGACACAGCATGTAATACTAATAAATTTACACAACACAACAGCATTTCGCTCGCATTACCGATGGCATTGCTTATAATTGCGACCAGATCTAATTCAATTCGCGCACAAAGCGCTCGACGCAACAGTTGCTAGATGTGAAGAACAATAAAACCGTTCACTACTAATTACGGCGTCCATAATGCCGGGCATTTGTTTAATATATTTCAAGAAAGTCTATATTGTGATGAATTACACGTGTATTAAAACGTAACGTGTCCGAGTGCATGTTATTCTCGAAGGCCTTATTGTAATCTAGAAATTTAATTACGGCCTTAATTATCGCATTCCGTTATCTAAAGTGATGCACAGTTTCGTATCTAATGCGCATCTATAAGAGCCCATCAAAACACTACGCCATTAAACGGGATGATTCGAGAGACGGCATCAATGAGGAATTTGCAAAATAATGAAATACCCAACCCACTTCAATTAAATCGAACCTTATGACACTTTGGATTAAAAGTGAACAGTTATAGGTTAAAGATCAATTCCCACGAAGAGCAGAACTAAGAAACTTAATCAGTTTGTCGTAGTCAATATGACGTCTGTTCGTTGTCAACTTTTTGGTACAGCGATAGAAGAAATCAATTGAAAATTACCTATTAAATAACATATGATTTGGGGTTATATACCATATAGGGTATTTGACTATTATTGGAAAACCATCTTAGTGTGTTTATTCCTTCACTCTACTTTGTAAATGCATTATTTTTCGTAATTATTTCCTCAATATTGAATCATTGAAATTGAATCACAAAAAGTTCCGCCAAAAGGATACTTTCTGCTGTACGTAGATCACGTGATTCTTGTGACGTATACACGATGTCCAATCTACCCGTATGGTCTGTAAGCATCGCCATAGTCGCCGTTTGGTAATTGTGTTGTATGGTGTGTTGTTTACACAATTTTTCACAAAAATGTGTCTGTCATATATGGTGTATAAATCCACAATGCAGAAATACGTCAATAAAAACTCCGGATAAACTATTTGTAGCTGTTCCGCAAGATTTGAAACTGCGAAGAAAGTGGTTGAGACTGGCTCGTAGAAATCGAAATGAAATAAATAGCGGCCAATACAAGTATTTTTGTTGTGAAGATTACTTCGACATAAGTAAAACTGACTGGAATAAGTGATCTATCGTGTTTTCGATCCATGTATTATCTGACAGTTTAAGGTTAGGACTAACCTAACCTACAAAGTTATGCTTACATAGCACTTTTTACACGTTACTTAGTTCAAGAGCGTAAAAATAAGGATTATGCATGTTTAAAGAAAAATCTCACCTTCAAAGCGTTAGCCTTCGGTAGATTACCACTAACCGCTTTAACAAAGTTGTTTTCTATTGTTTGTAAATTAACGTAGTAAATTCAAACGGGAGAAGCATAAGCGTACTAACGAATGACGTCACTGGAGCCAATTACAGAGCGTTTTCAATTTTTATTGCATATTGTTATTATAGTGAGTTATTATAGTGAGACTACAAATTTCGTAATTCTTGCAAAAATTTGGCAAAAGGATATATTTCTCTTTATTTTTCTCTTCACAATTTTTACTGTACGTCATGAATTGACCGTAAGTTGTATTTACTCTATTCTCTTTTTCCATGATTAATTTTGAACGTCTAAAATCATTTTAATTGATGATGACCATCTCATTAATTGATCAAAACCGGTAGTTTTATTAGTTATCAACTTAATTAAAATTAATCATTTCAAACGATCAAAAAGGTTTCATTTCCACCATTTATAATAAACTGGAAAATGGACTTATTCGTATTTCTATTTTATTTATTTTAGTTATTATTGACAGTTATTAAACGTCAGAAAATCTCGATTAATTTCATTTATCTTGTTTAACGCTTCTTTTATAGCTAAACCTCAAGATTATATTTTTGTGGTAAGCACCATCTTTCGAAATTATTCATTGCATACTTCACACCTGTTTAAGGACCGTTGCCATTTACATTAATGCAATAAATTTGGCCGCTCCGTTTGATCAGGACATTAAAATCAATAATAAATAAATGCACACCCACACTTGTCACCCACAATTTAATAACGCCTAACCTACCAGTTCACGCAGCAGCACAAATATCTACTTAAGGCGAATTATGCAAAGGCGAGATTTATAAGCGGACGAAAAAAAATCTTAATGGATCAGTGAAATCTAAACTGCCGAAGATTTACACAGACACATCGGCTATCTGAGAGGCCGTTGGAAATCGTCCTCAACGTAAATATAGCGACGATAGAATCGAATTGTGTTTAAGCGTTGCATTCATTGCCCGAATGCACCATTATATAAGAAGCGCATTTGCATTTCAGGTATTAGGGGAGATAATTTAATTTCGGATTTATCTCACGATACCATTATTTCAGTCTGAACGGGCCGATGAAATGTGAAAAATGCCCGACGTCTGATAAGCGGGCGGACGGGCACGCTGCTGCCGCGGTCGTAAAACAAATGCGCAACAGAACCGGCTGAAGATGTTCTTGTATTTCTACGATTCAAGCTCGAATATATCGCAACTACACACTTGTATTGTATATTGTGTGGATATTGTGAGACACACTTCAAAATTATCTAAGGACAGGATAAACAATTAACATAACTTCCAATATGTACCTAGTCTTCTAAAACATTTCTTCGATATCGTTGGGATTGCCTAACTTAAGGCTTCGTTATAGTTTGGAAAACACTTTCTGGAGGAAACGTGGTTGAGGGTCTGTCTTTACCGATGAGGGAGAAAGACGACTTGAGAGTTTGGCTCGTCGGATCACTAGCCAGTGAATTCTTTCATAGCATATTTTCAGTTTTGATCTTTAATAATGGAAATCCAACATTTGCGAATAGTGGTATGTAACTTCGAGCAATTGAAAAGATTGAATTTGTGTCAGTCTATATCAGCCACTTAGTATATTATATTACTTGAAACCAGAAAACGTAATTTATTGAACTTATTTTATTGATTCACATACATATTTACTTGAATACAATACATAATTTAGTTATACTAGAAATGCCGCGTACTCAATTTAAATTGGAGAATTTCTTCGGTAAATGCTCTCAAAATAAAATCCTTCTCCATATTAACAAATAAAATAAATTAAATAAATGACTTTACCAAGAAAATATATACCAAGAAAAATGTCTTTGTTTTGAAAATTGCATGAAGCATGCCAATAGATCGCACAAGGCACATCCTTTGATTATCTTGTTACTCGAAACCTTTATGACTGAGAAGCAATCAACAGCTCAACTTTTGGTTGAGTACAAATTCGCTTAGATTGCGTGGTCGTCACGGAATGCCAGACATAACATTTTATTCACTCTAGTCATTTTAGATTTGGGGAGGCAAATAATACGCCCACCTAAGAAAATAATACCAATAGAGTCAGAAAATTTTCCTAACCATCATATCAAAATGTTTACTGGATCTTTGATGATATTATTATTGAAAATAGTTATAAACTAGCTATCAGTGACTAAAAAGTTTTTCAGGAAATGTTGGCCACCTACGTTTGGTGGACAACATTTGTTAATGTTGTATAATTTGTTCTGCTATGCCTAATACTTAGCTTAATACTCATATGCAGGTAGTGATGCAAACATATCTTGACGAATTTTCTAATTAGTAATAATTTTTAATTAATTAAAAAAATAATATCACAAACAATTCAGGAAACAAGTTGATATGATACGCAGGATATTTTTCTGAATCTATTGGTATTATTTTCATAGGCGGGCGAACTATATACGACGTTCAATTATTTTTCTATTTGACTACTAGACTATCTATCAATAGTCTCACTGCTCAAATGGCTGGCAGTACGACCAAATTGTTTTGACTGATTTTCCCAGTTTTGGTAGGTATAAATCATATAGGTAATTTCATGAAATATGTTTCATTATTACTTTTGAGGTTTTGCCTTTTGCGATCCCGTTGATCATAGTATTTTGTATTATTATTACGGTAAAGGACCCAACCTCAAACCTCACTATCTCCGCAGCATTTTTATAGTGCGCTTAATAATTTTGGGATAGAATATTATATGTGACTATAGATATTAAAATCACTGTTCCATGATGCTTTACTGCTGAGTTCAGATATACCCAAAGTTAGTTGAATCTTAATTCACCAAGAACTCCGTTGATATTCAGTGTCACATATGACACAACGAAACGTTGTCTCAATTCAAAGCAACCGTTGTTAATCCAAAACAACGGTTGTTTTACATATACGTAAGAATCGATATCGTTCATTGAAGAAAAGCATTGTTTTGACCGGCTGTGTTACTTTAACATTATACAATTTTATATGGTTACTATACTTATTTGACTTAAATCAACATGTCGGGTAGTTAGATTAATCAGCTCACTTTATTGGATTAAACGTTCACTTACTTCTTTTAAATATGATCATGTTACTATGTAAGCAATAATATTTTACATGGAATGCAATTAACGCATCCAAAGAAGAATATTGTTATTTGCCAACTATATAGAGAAGACACCCGGTGTTCCTTCTTAGGTTCCTTCCATCAATATTAGAGCTGTTGAACATTTCTACGTTAGGTATATTGACGGTATCATTATCATAACACAGTCACTGATGCTGCATAGACATGTATGCGGCTACACACTCTAGGAGACCTCTCTTACGACGAGAAACTAAAGCGCCATCTATCGGCATCCATCACAATATTTTCACAACGACTTTATTAAATCAATACAATCACTATCTTAAAGCAAATATTTTGGAAGTTGTATATTAAAGAAATATTATTTGTGTTTTCTTAACATTTTCGACAAACATTTCTCTATGTGTAGGACAGAAGAAATACTACATACCATAATTCAGAGTAATTTGAGTCAAAGTTTTTTGCGTGTTGAAAATTACCGGTAATAAAAAACTACTACAAATCAAGTGTCTGTTGTTTTCAAAGCTTTCGGTTCACAAGGATGTTAACGTGGCAAGCGTTACGCATTTACCGTTCTATTATTAGTCCAGAGATTTTATTCTTCATTTTCACACAACTTCAGTCAAGCTGGGCCGAAACACTGACCTGTTAACTAGACAACTCCCGTATGTCAGAAAGCACTTTGTTTTCCAGGTTCATTGAGGTTTATATTAAAAATGATATGGAAAACAATTCTTCAATTCACTGTCTTCAACTTCTTCAATTCTGAAAACTCAATGACCAGTTGTGTAAATTGGAGTCGGATACACTTGAAGAATAACTATAAAATACTTCAAAAGTCTCTAAAATATGATAAATCTCACTTGTAATAAATTAGGAACCGCGAAGCCTTTTCAGACATGGTTATATGATATTCTGTTTGTTCATTTGGTTGGTTGAATACGATGCTGAAGTTTTCGGAAATAAAAATAAAAATTGGCAGAGTATTGATTGTTGTGTCTGGTTGCAGAATATCTCACGGATGCAACTCTACACATGAAAGTTTCCGGAATTTCTTAAAGTTTATTATTAAAACTTATCTTCATGTTTATTAAATTGCCACTGTTATTATTTACTTCTCAGTCCAATAAGCTTCAACAGCACTATGTTCATTCCATTGCATCTTTCCACTTTAAGTTTTATTTCGACACTTTTGTGGCTAGTGCTCATTTTCTTTGTCTCAAATGTACCTCCACTTCCTAGCCCATATAACTTTCTTTTTCCTTCCTTCATAATCGCAGTTACTTTGACTTATTTTTCGTGCGTTCTGAAATGTTATGTAATAATTATTTAATCTTTCAATAAATCATCTTTGCCAGATAATACTTTATACATTATTTGTAAAATAGGGTTTATCGAAAGAAAATCGTGAAATTTGAAGATGTGCCATAAATGTGTTTAGTTCTGAAGACTAATGTTAGCTTGTCATACTTTGATTCGATTGTCTTTAATCGATACACTCAGGAAGATTTAATAATAGCTTAAGCCGTCCCTGGGGTCGGGTTCATCTTCGCCGTGCATTACCTCATTTGAGCCTTATATACGTGGAGGTACGTTCCTAAGAGGTTCCACTCTGGAAACGCGCATCGCGTGAGCAGAGATATGTACCTGATATCAGTGACATGTGATATCGGCGCTGTGTGGGCGTGTTACAACTGTAGCAGAGTGCCACCCAAGGTGTTGCAGTCACGCAACTGTCCCCCCAGTGTAAGAAAACTGTTTGGATAATCTGCTATCGCGCATTTGTTATTGCCTCTTTCATTTACATCTACCGTAGACCTGTGCAGCGCTCTCTCCGCTAAGCAACTCTGTGCTGGAATTCGATAATTGAAATTACTGAGATATTAGCCTCCTAAGTACGTCGCAGTTAGTGTCCGCGGTGTAAACTGTTACCCCCTTAACGCCCGTGTCGTACAGACTTGGCCGTGTCAGATTCGCAAATGCTTACCTGATGATCTACTAACTGCATCGGCATACATGACCAGATGATGGCGGTACTGCTTAGCCTATCGTGGTTACCTGTATATCACCTGGGATCCTTTTAACTTTATTGATGTGTTATCGGGTGTATAGATTAGCTCATTCGCTTATGATAATTGGAGTAATGTATTGAGAATAGTAATTGGTACGATTAGTAATAATGGTTTGATATGGTATCTATTGGCACATCCTTAGTTTAATTATGAAAGTGCACATAGATATGAAATATATCAGCCGTAATTTTGTTTAATTTAATATTATTGGAAACTGTTTTCAAGTCTAGAAACCGAGAAAATTATATACTTCTGGGGGTTAGCCAGAAGAAGAATGCCCCCAGTGCAGGAAATTTTTATCTTCCACATCTTAGACGGTTTTGGGTCATTTTTTTAGAAGAAAAAGTAGCGCGAGGTATGTCAAATATTATTATCGACAGGCGAGTTCGTCATCTTATCAAGTATTGTAATCGTATAGGTACGTAACGTTAACACCGGCGGACAACTTTCCTTTTTTTTTTAAATTGAACAGTAACTATGTTTGCTTTTTCTCTGAAATTAAGTAGTAAGTAGATGATTTGTTTCTGAATTTATCGATTCACAAATTGTATGACCTTACATATAAATGATTACGACAGTAATTGATCTTCGCACAAAATTGATAACTTTAAAATAACTTGATTACCTTGAATAAAAGTTCAGAGTAAACGGGTCTACATTGAGAGCAGTTTCCATAAAATAGCTGACGCGTTTAGCCACAAACAAAGCAAAAATGCAAAAACTTTTAGCATAATTACCAACAAAAATTTTGATTTAAAATAACAATTAATAGAAGTTATACTTAGCAATTATTCCTTATTTTATTTCCAGCATGTTCCACCATCCTTCAGCAGCACTTCTTATTTTCTTTCATATTCTGAATAGTCGGTACCATGAACAAAGAACGCATTTTCAGAAAAATTCAAAAACATATTTGCAATTGCAAATCTGGTGATATATTTTAATCCCAAATTTTAAACTCAATTAAAAATCTGCACAATTCCCTACAAAGTCGAATTTTTAGAAAATTCGAAACACGATTTTTTACACTTCGAAAGTTCTAGGGGTAGACTCAGATACAATTAATTTTCTTCTGAAAATTTTACACAAAATCTGTAACTTAAATAAGTAAGTACGTACGCTTTCACAGCCAGATTCATTTAGAAAATGAACTGCTTCCGGGTTATGCCGTGTGTCAAAAAAATCTGCTTTATATACCTATATTTAAACCTCACTGCACACATCTGGAGCTACCGCTCCCATGTGCTTTTCCCCCTGACCGCGTTAGGATCGATTTCCAGACCCTACTTATGTCAGTACCGTCCTCGCGATTGATTGTAAATTTCAAGTCCTTACAAAATCAAGTATTGTGTCAGATATGTTGATGATACCTTTGTAGTTTGGCCAGACGGTAGAGATAAATTTACTAGTTCCTTAGCCACCTGAACAATGTTAGTCCTTCTATCAAATTCACCATGGAAATAGAGGAGGATAATCAGCTGCCATTCTTGGATGTGCTGGTATACACAACGTCAACTGGTACGCTTGGACATACAGTGTACCGTAAAAAGACACATACCGATCGGTACTTGAAAGCCAAATCACACCACCATCCCCAACAGAAGAGAAGTGTTATTAACACTCCGTTCAACAGAGCCTAGAAGGTGTGCGACTCCAGCACCTTGGACGACGAACGGATACACTTGGAGTGGGCCCTACGTCAGTATGAATACACCAAGTCCGACATACGGTCCGCTTGCTTACCATACGTAAGTGGGGTATCAGAAAGAATCGGTAGATTACTGAAGAAATCGGGTATCCCGGTAAGGTACAGAGCACCAGCTAAGGTAAAGGATCTTTTCCGTAACCCAAAGGATATCACACCACTCCTGAAGAACACTCGTGAAGAACGAAGGGGTATACAAGATAACATGTGAGTGTGGAACATGCTATGTAGGACAGACAGGACGAAGTATCGAATGTCGAGTCAAGGAGCACAGTAGACACCCGGCTACGCAAGGTTCAACAGTCCGCTGTTGCACAACATTGCCACGAGTTGGAACACGCAATGAATTTCGATGACGTGAAGATAATGGCAAGGGTGGGTAATTATCATCGAAGGCTTATTAGAGAAGCCATCGAAATTTACAAACATTCTAACAACATCAATCGCGATGACGGTACTGGCATAAGTAGTGTCTGGAAATCGATCCTAACGCGGTCAGGTGGAAAAGCACATGGGAGCGGTAGCTCCAGATGTGCACAGTGAGATGTAAAAATAGCGGTATAAGGGAGATTTTCTTGGTAGGTCTTCAGTATTCAATTAGCCTTGAAGAAGCGAGCAACATGGTTCGCGAAACGTCAGCATTAACAAATCTTGACACACGGCATAACCCGGATGCAGTTTATTTTTTATTAAAATTGTTTTGTTATTTTACGAACATGCTCTCTATGATTATTCAAAACACATATTTATTTATAAAATTATTGTTTTACTATTCATTGTATTGGTTTTCGTAGACTCTTTATTGTTTTAACAATTAGTATTACCCCTTGGTAAATTGAATTTATTTTGATTAATTATCGTACGGAATAAATTATATTTTTATTGACACCTCCAATTGCTTAGTTATGTAAAATGTTTTTTTTTTATTTTCTGGAAGCATGCATAATAATAAGTCACAATTTTTGCTGAAAATATTCATGACTATAAGACACAATTTTAAAATAATGTAAATTTTAGAAGTATCCATTGATTCATTATGTATTATGTATTATTAAGTAAAAATATAATGATGATAACAATTTTGAATTAAATATTATAATAGATCTAAATGGGTTCCATTTACTCCTAGATAGCTAATATGCCTAGGTGGTCCAGAAACAGCATTGCTCCTCTTCCAATGATACCATAGGAACAAACAGCAGACTTCTATTAATAAAATGTATGACTTTACTATCTGAAAAGGGTTGATCGTGGGAAACTAAATTTGACAAATTTGAGAATTTAGATAAAATAAAGTGAATCTGAAGAATTGCAATTAGTTTAAATCGTCCATCATTGTTTTACAAGTCCTCAATTACAAAAGTTTTGATAAATTACGAATATCATACATACTTACCTCACTTCACGTTTTCAGTTCTCAATGAAAATAGTCAAAATCAGTAGTTCTAATAGTGATACTAATGAAAATTGCAAATGAATTGAATTGTTGTTCATTTATTTGGTAAACAATAAAACACAATGATCATAAACAAAACATTTTATTAAAAAAGCAAAAAAAAATATTTTCATGTATAACATAAGGCACTTTTTACTGGCCAATAATCTAATACTTATACTGGGATTATTCTCTACTGGATGTCGATTTACAGTAACAGCAAAAATGTACAAAAATAAACTCTGAATTATACCCCATAACTGTCCTTATACAAAAATAAAGTACAATAAATATTTTCATCTCATACACAAAAAAAAATACAAATAGTGGCTACTAAAAGTGTAAAAGGATTCTTTTAGAGGCATCAGGTACTCACTCTCAGCGTGATTTTCGGCCCGTCAAGGATAAAAATTACCACAAGCTAAACAAAACACTGGCCAATATATAGTACTGTGGTATTCTTTAGACTTGAACTCTCAATTGAGTCATAAGGAACATGGTCCAACGATTATTATATAATGTACATATATAATAATAAGGTATTGTTACAATATAACGTATAAAATATAATCTATCTTTATGCATATAAAAAATCTGATCAAGAAATCACAACCTGTGCTTTTTTTCGTACACGCTACACAGTCAATTGTTTAGTTGCTTACAACATCCGTCGTCTGTCGTTCAAGAGTCAAGTCCAAAGGCACTGATTTCACTGGCTCATCCACACTGACATCTATGCTCAAGTCTGGTTCACTATGCGTTGGTGTAGGCGAAGACCTCTTATCCTTCAAGGACAAGTCAATTGGTTCTTCTTGATCAGGAGCCTGGGCTGCTATGGGAATTGGTCCTCTCAACCAGAGATCTCTCCAGGAGGAAGGATCTCCCACGCTGGGCAATGGAGGGAACCATCGAGGAACTAATCCACTGGGAGACATCGCCGGGAGGGAAGAGGGAGAAGCAGGATGAACGTTAGTTAAACCACCGATATATTTCCGTCTATTGAAACATTCACTATCACTAACTGAAGACGGTAGCTTCTTCGAGGAACTACTGGAGTAGTAATCACGATCGCTGGACGGTGATGTGGATGGTTTCAAGTACCCTAAAGCACTTGACGTCCTCAGATCGTCCTCTGGGTCTGCTGATGACGCGCCACTATCCGATTCCGAACTTCTGGTATCGCGTGTTGCTGGCGGATTGCGGAATAATGGCAAGTATGGATGGGAACGCAGAAGGTTCGCTGCGGCCATGTTGTTGGCGCCTTGTTGCTGTTGCTCCTGAAGGAGGCAGTGAATTTTGAACCAGTTGGAGCGACGTCCGTAGCGGGAACCGCTCTTTGACATCCCGACGAGGATGCATTTTCTGAGACGACACGCCTTGCACGCGGTCCTGTTCTTCTTGTTGATGACGCACTTGTCGTTGTTCTTGCATTCTGATATTGAGCCGAGGTTGTTATAGGTTCGACCGAAGAAGGACTGCAAAGATAAAGAAGAGAATATTAGTTTGTTTATTCTTATTTTTACACAAAAAGTGGGACACAAAAAGTGATTCTACGTGACGGGTGTGATAGTCGAACAATTATAATGTAGTATAAAGAAGTTCTGGGTGATTTTATTATAATTCTGACGCTAAAAATAGCAATACCAAAAGAAGATACCTCTTTTGAATTAATTTCACAGAAATCTTCACACATGGTTAAGTTTTGTAAAAATGTCTTTTTATTACCTGTGACGGGTTTTAGTTATGTTCAACTAAAAATTCAGCCTAACCATATTAAGTGAATTGACTTCCACTTGCCTAAAGTACTACGCAATATATATGCAATACAGTCTTTGACGTTCTGTAGCCAACAAAATTGATTTTAATTTTTTTAATGTGATGTATGTGGCAACATTCTTTGACGAGTGCAAATTAGAGCAAAGTTGTCAATATTACCATAACTTCATTGAATGTAGATTTTTTGTTGTATGTTATTATTTTATCAATATGACTCAATAGCTTTCAGCTTTGTTGAGAATGTTCCATTTTTCGTAAAAAAATTTTGTTTATAATAAATGTAATTTATGAGTTGTAGATAAAATGTTCATCCTATTTGCTGAACAATATATGTTCTTCAAATAACATCATTCTTCTTTCATGGTCAACTACTTACTTTTTTTTTCACTTTCTCGACTTATATTTGTTCCTTTTTGCAAGCGCGTCTATATCTACAACCAGAAGACAACGTATACCGCACCGCTGGGATTTCAACATGTAAATACAGTATATATGACAGGTGTAACATTATTAAGTCCATTTTAAGGCAAGTAAAAAAAATTAATCATTAATTAATTAATTATTAATTAATTATTTATCATTAATTAATCATTTACATATTGTTCTAACCTCACTATACAGAGTGTTTATAAATATTGTTCAAAATTTACCCCCACATACAGTTCATACGAAAGGGTGGCATTTCTTTAAATTATAAACGCTTTGATATATATATCCGAGATATTGGAGATATCAGAGTTGGAGTTCTAGATAAGTCGACCCAAAAAAAGTATAAAGTGAACGAATTTTGCGACTCTAGCAGTGTGATCTGAATGAGTTGTTTTTGGTTCACAGGAAATACCATCATACCATACCAAAAAACTGTCAACAACAAAATGTCAAAAAGTGTGCAACTTTAATATGACGATTAACGAAGAATTTGTATAATCTTCAAGTAGCATTTCAGACATAATAGGATATTTGACTTTTATTGGAATACCATCTTAGTGTGTTTATTCCTTCACTCTACTTTGTAAATGCATTATTTTTCGTAATTATTTCCACAATATTTCATAACAATCAGCGTTAATTAAAAATTGAATCACAAAAAGTCCCGCCAAAACGATACATTCAGTTGTACGTAGATCACGTAATTCTTGTAACGTCACACGATACTAGATGTCCGATCGGCCCATATGGGCTGTAAGCATCGGCATCGTCGCCGTATGGTAATTGTGTTGTATGTTGTGTTGTTTTCACAATTACTACATAAAAATGGGTTACAAATGGTGTATAAATCCATACTGCAAAACTACGTCAATAAAACTCCGGATAAACTATTTGTAACTGCCTTTAACCTTCGGTAGGTTACCACTAACCGCTTTAACAAAGTTGTTTTCAATTCGCTGTGAATTGTAAATTGTAAATTCGTTGTAATGTACTACACATTCAAACGGCGGGAGTAGCATAAGCGTACTAACGAATGACGTCACTGGAGACTGAACCAATTACAGGGCGTTTTCAATCAAGTGATAGGACGTGAATAAAATTCAATTTTAGTTTTGGTTTTTGATAGAAATAAAGCATAGTTTTTTGAAAAGTAATAACAGATAGTTTCCTTAAACTGTAATCTATTAAGATGACTATAATACAAGGATACAATAGAAGCAAAGAACTATTTTGGAATAATCAATTTTGTGGATAAAATTGAATTGAGTGAAAAAATAGGATTCTTTCTTTTTAAATGTTCAAATTCACAAACAAATTCACAAACAAACCAAAATTTAAAGAATTTTCACCCTTTTATAATAAATTAAAATGATATTTTTTACGAGAGTTTTTGTTCAGGCTACCATAATTATAAACCTCTCTGTGCAGAAATGTGAATGTTTTTATTATTCATGAATCAAATATTTTCTTTGGCGGCTGTAACATTAATAAACTGAAACTGAATACTAATTTAATAATGTTTCGGATTCTTTTCCGTTAGCGAGCAACTTTAATACTTTAATTACAAACATGGCTATATGTCAGTGTTGAAACATTTACATGACTATGCCACATAAATGTTAGTTGTTTCTATCACAGCTCGATATGAATTCCATATCAGGCATTCGTTTTCTTTACCTATAGTCAGGCATTCCTTTCATCTGTAATCAGTGCAAAAGAGGTAAAAGGAGTTGATCCATGTTCCCATTATAGCAAACATTTAAGTCTTCAAGAATTCCAATAGAACACATTGAAATAAATCCTTTCGGCGTCATTTTTTCCTAAACTTACCCGGAGCCCGGGATGCACGGAATAAAAACAATTGCGGTACACGGTTTTGGACTATCCGATATCTAAGACCGTCCATCTAACGGATGGCTCTCCGCGGACGATTTTATCAGTAAATATCATTAGTATTCGTCGTGGACGTAGGCATCTCCTTTTTCTAAAACGGCGCGGGCAATAAAATTACATCCTTTAAGGCTATCGGCTAGAGAGTCTCCGCGCTCTAGGCACGCATAAGTCACGCATGGTGACCGAATTATAAAACTTCCACTTTCTAACACAATCGAGCGGAGAGCAGCGCGCTTCTTGTTTGTCGGAGATCTCTTCTCATGTAGGACAGGCGGCCCGTTCGAAAAGATGTCATAGGTCAGACGAACGAAGCGCGGAATATTTCCTATACCGTACAATTTAAGGTGCGCTCATTCGTGTATGTACCTCTTGTAGAGGAAGTTGTCCGTGTTCACCTTGTCCGCTCCGATGTCAAAGACGTGTTAACAACGGCTAAATCTGTTCGACATAACTCCGAGCCGAACAATTGTAATACAATATGTGTCGCAACGAGAACGTCAGTGGCGTACTTGTGAAATTGACGGCACAAGTACCAGTCCCACAAAAAAGAATACATTTTGAAGAGAAGAATTAAAAGTGGGGACGGAAATCAGTATGTAATTGTAATGATCCGAATTTGACTTTAATATGTTGGTACTAATTAAAAAGACCAGATGATGGATACACTCATGACCCCTAGCAAGTTTGTGGATCTGAAAACAAACAAACGTAGATGTTGCAGATAATAGCGCCTCCACCATTTTATAAGATCTGAAAAGAGTGGTTGTAGAGATGGAAATTTTTATAACAGTCATTCTGTCAACGTTTAATCGAAAAGCCAGTTGTAACCGGACAAAAATGTATTCATATTCATTTTGGTTTTGTGTTTATCTCATTAATGCCCAATGGGTTTCCAACAAACTAGTATCAATTATTGAAACTCAGTTTCTGAGAGTGTTATTTGCACTCTCAGCAATAGCGGTAAGTATTTCTGAACATATCAGATTGCGACTCAGAATAAAGCTAAATTTATTACAGTGACGGCAGTTTATGAATAAGAGAAATATTATTAAAAGGTGTACATAAATTGTAGATTATATTTGGATTATATTTTTTATATTATATTATTATATTTGGATATTGTGTTACCACCAAGCAAATTAGCAGATAATAGAAGGAACTGGTTATGGTGCCAGGGATTGAAAAGTTTTGACTAACAACATTGGAACAGAATTAAAACAGAAATTATCTGAACAATTTATGAAATAACTACGTATAATACGCTGTAATAATTGAAAAAAATACATAATAAATAATCCATTTGGAAAAAAATTGCATTAAAAAAAGTTTTTAGCAAGGTGTAATAGACATTGATCAACCAAACTTAATAAGCGCACATGTGAGGAAGGTCGTCCACAGCACATGTGTGGCGATGGCTAAGTGGTATATGGTGGGTGGCTCCATGTTGATGATTTTTGCAGTTTCGATTGTCGATTGTCTTTCCGATTTTTTCTCCTAAACCGCTTATCTTGCAAATTGTAAATTTAGATGAATGGAAATATAGAGTCACATCTATAGATTGACGTTTCTTTCTTAAGCAACACTGTATCAAATTTTATAAACAGGGTTTTTATGAAAGCGGATACATCAGCAACGAATGTTAACACGATAACACGGTTATCATTCAAACAATCCTTATTTATTGCGATTCATATTGGTTGAATATGTAACTCGCACGAGAAAATCGCTCTAACTGCTATGTCTCGTTTCGGTAGTATTGGCACCTGTATTTGAAGGTCCATAACTCTAAAACTACAGAAAACTGCAGAAAACTACAGAAAGCTACAGAAAAAAGTATGTCATACTCCTGAAACATTTCTACATAAGATGTATGAAAATTGTTTGCATCGCGGTGTTTACAACGCTCGGCTTCCCGATTTTTTTCTTTTAATCCACTTAACACAAAACATTCAGTTTGCATTTAGAGTCTCTTCTATAGATTAGCGTTTTTGTTTGCTTTTTTTTCAGTTTTTATGTAATGAAGGTTGCGAACGAGATTTTGATGGAAACCGATATTTATTTTATTTATTTTTAAGACCGGAATAAACATAAACAGTATTTTGCGCAGTTTGGCTTCACTCGCTTGTGGGTTTTGGTGCGAGGCAGTGAAACGAGATGCTGGTATAATTAATTGTACATCTAAATTCATTATCTATATTTAACTCGCAGTAAGATTTAAAATTCCACAATTAAATTGTTTTGATCATATCGCACTA
The DNA here is from genome assembly GCA_964023965.1 of Melinopterus prodromus. NCBI lineage: Eukaryota > Metazoa > Arthropoda > Insecta > Coleoptera > Scarabaeidae > Melinopterus > Melinopterus prodromus. Next base: position 18,586,269 of record OZ030390.1, on the reverse strand, counting down.
ATAGTAAATAATCTTCCACTGTCCTAGCTACGTTTCCACTTACTGTTACGATTGACGTAGTGTGCGCTGCACGAAATTTATATCATTCGCATTAAATAAAGTATGACGATTATTTACGTGCATATCCCGTTATCGTACTAATATTCGTTACTGAGATATCCTCTTCCAGGAAAATCGTGTTCGCAACCTTTACTAAACAAAAACTAAAATGCCAATCTATAGAACAGACTCTAAAAATGCAACCTGAACAGAGATTTAAATTTTTATTGCAAGCGGTTTACAAGGGAAAAAATTGGAACGACGAACATTAATTTAAAAGTGCACTAATCTGATACCTTTTCTCATATCTCTCGCGCTCATGTTTACACCGAGACGCAAGAAATGTTGACAGTCATACAACTTGTAGAAATGATTTAGGTGTATGGCACACTTTATTTAAATATTTTCTGTTTAGTAGTTTTAGAGCGTTTTATGCGCCTTCAAACACAGGAGTCAATATTATCGAAATGAGAGATGGTAGTTAGGGCGATTCTCTCGTGCTGGGTCAAATATAATAGTATTCGACTTTAATTGTTATTTTTAAAGACGTGAACAATATTTTGCGCCGATCAGCTTTTCTTAACATATCGCCTTGGCGCAAGGTAGTCAAACGACAAGGTTTTAACAGGGCCTTTTTGTATGCATCCCATTTTAAAAAATCTCAGTTGATTATTATTAAATTTACTAAAAGCTACCTTCTATATTATTCTTCGTGTATATTCGCACTAAATAAAATTCAGTGCACGCCGCTTAATGTGATCACATCGGGACTCGGAGTTTTTGATAACAATAACCGATTGATAATAATAGCCGAAGCAAAACAAAAATTCGAAAAAAGTCGTTATTTAGAAAGTTAATATTACATACATATTATTCATAAAATAAAATAAATATTGATGCTTTACTTGAAAATTAAAAATATTACAAATAATCCTCAATAGTTGTTTGTGTCAGGTATTTGCGAAGAAGTGCGTTTATGTAGAGTTCGTACCTATGCTAGACACCACGACGCAAAACTTCTAAAGCATTCGGCATTTCTTTATTTGTTGAAGCTGGTCCAACTGGTCCAACTGGTCCAACTGGGCCAGCTGGTCTTCGTCCACTTCCTGTTGTTCACATTCGGTTTGGGTGATGCCAAAACGAATGACCGCTCGATTAACAAAAACACACACAGCTTATTTGATTTTACCGTCAACGTAAGAACCCACGTAAGAAAAAGTGATAACATAATCCGATGTGATGATTCCAATAAGCGGTGTTTTTCCTATGTTGTAATATACGGCCGGCCCGTTTTTGGCAAAAGTGATAACAATAACCGATTGATTACATTAACCGTGATTACAATAAGCGACGTGCACTGTATGACGTTGCTGAGTTACTTCCACCTTGCAAAGCTTTGTTCACAAACTTTATAACATAAAAACTTAAGAATATAAAAAACGCCAATCTATAGAAGCAAGCTGGACGATACGGATTTTTTTCTCTTTGGTAAGCTGTGTAGGAGAAAAAAGGATATCTGATATAAAATAACAGTACGCCACTGGTAAATGGAGCTTCAGGCTGTGACGTACAATGCGCAGATTGCGCGCCGGGCGAAATAGGTAAATAACGCCGGACCGGTAAAGGTCCGCGATTTATGGAATTCAATTAAAATGTAAAAGTAACATTTAACACAATGGATAATTACATTCGGCCGCCGCGCCGCGCCGCGTCCCAATATTTCATTTGAATTTATATTGGTTATTGTTTCATCGTAGTAAATTACTGCAGACCGATGGTGGAACACGTCTCTCACTCTCTCCGCCAGCATGTATATATCGGTGAGCACGCGTTTCCTTAATGCTACGATTGAAATTGTTATTATGCTCATTGCCGAAGGTGAACACGGGAAATATGTACTAAAAGCTTGCACAAGTGCTTTTGTTGTTCGTATAGCGTATCGTATTGGGTTGGTGTATCTTGACGTCTTAAAGGCAGTACAGAGTGATTCGCAAATAAAGATTTCACAACTTTGCTAGTACTTGAATATTTATAGATTCAAGAACAAAAAGAAATACTTACATATAAATTAAGACAAATGAGAACAGAGACATGAGATATAGAGATAGCTTTCTGATACCAATAATTTCACCTGTACGGCAAAAATTTTAAATAAAACATGGGCTAGGAACCAGATTACGAAAAATCCGATGGAACTGGAAAGTTCTGCATTACCACAGCAAATGTAAGCGGATCATGGGCCAATGCTTAAAAAATAAACAAATTTACTACGTCTGTGATTACTAAATAAAGTCAAGCTAAAGACTTGCTGAATACTGCTGAAACACATCTAATGATCATTATCATATCATAATCATAATTCATAATACGTTGAACAAATACAGGCTAGAAAGCATTATCAAACCTGTCATATAAGAAAATATATACAGGGTCAGTCATAACGTAGAGATAATATTAGGGGATAGGTAGAGGCGGGAAATATAAAGAATTTTCATAATAATCAATAATATGAGAACTTTTTGAGAATCTCAGATATGTTCACAAATAATTATTCTCGTCGTTTTTATAGAAACCCTTCTTAAAAAATCATTTTACCCAACTTGTTAATCATGCAGACATATTTATTCCTAGTGACTATAATTAGACATGATATCCAAAGATCATGAACAACCATCAATAACAGATACTGTCACTTAAAATGGGTCAATTTCAAACTGTCGTAAAGTTTTCAAATCTAGTTTCATGAAAACGTCAGCAGTTCTCAACAACTTAACTGATTCATCATTTTAAAGGTGATCAAATAGCTGTAACTTTTATGTGTCTACATTTATCTCAATTTTTAATTGATCATTGTATTAATTAACTATCAAGTATCTTTAATTTAAATTTAAAACATCTCTTGCCAACATAGTTCGTAAAAAAATCATTAATATGTGCGTCTTTTAAATTGCTATAACTTCCTACTTTATGAGTTTAGGTGAAAAGTTCACCAAGAAAAGACTTTGGTCTTCGCTTGCTACTCCGTCAGTCTCCTCCGTATGTAAAACAAACTCCATCACTTACGTACATTACATAAAAACAAATATCTTAATATTCCATTTAATTAATAAGTTATGAAATCATTACAAATGTTTAATTTACTGGATCATTAGACTATTTATAGTCGGATTGTGGAGAAAAGTTATGTTTTACTAAGGGGGTTGGAAGTTCAGAAAAATTCAATGCTACAGTCAGAATTTCGATTGAACATACAAGGTGGTTTCAAAACTAGAAACAGTTAGTATCAGTTTTTTTTTTCACAGATTAAATTTGATTACAAATAATCAAATAAATATAAATAGATTTAAATAAATAATTCCTCCGATATTTTAAACTATATTTTTTAATTCTAACTGCTTTCTTAAACTTGGACCGAAGCATATAGAGGTATTGCGAGTAAAAACCTGAATAAAATAATCAAACGTAACTGAAGACAATGAATGTTATTTCTCAGGCTTGGTGCGGATAAGAAATTTTTTGTATTTCTTGGTTCTGTAAAGAAAAGGCGCAAAACGTAAAAGTATAATTACAAAATTAAAAGTCAAACATATCAAAACTTCTTTTTGTTTATGTTCCCACACTCAAAAAATATAGAGGTTGAACGGAGAACAATTAAGTTTTTTTATTATCTCGAAATCCACATGCAAAATTCCAACTCGATTTCGACACGACAAATCTTCAAAATTTTATTTTAGTTTTTAATTCACAAATTGTCATCGGAAATATGTCACATGCTAAGTTGCAGCTCGAGTGGATATTTGGAAGTATATAAAATATGGAGTACATCATTTGAACGTAACAAACAAAGTAATGTTAAGATAAACGTAGTATTAAAAAACATTATATTCTTGAATGAATAATTTATAAGCAAGAATGTTATTAGTAACCACTTTTCCGAAAATATAACACTTTAAGATAACCGCAAAAAAACAGAATTTCTCCCTTTTTCATCCTTTATATTTTTACAGGGGTTGTACTAATGGGAACGCCTGAGTTTTCAAAGTTCAGAAAATACGTAAATATTAGCTTGGAGTAACTAATTTTAAATTGCAAACATGGCACATACTTCTATCTTCAACTAGGAGAAATGTTATAAAACTTATACAACACTGCGACAACAGAACTAAATAAACTGATAAATATTTGCAGCAGTCTATACATGTGCATCAAATCAGTTGACTGAATTCACATTGTTGATACAGCCAAAATATCGACATTACGAAGACAACTTCAACTTCAAGAAAAAAATATTGAATCTATTCACAGTTAAAAATTCTGATTTTTGACTTTTGGCCAGCTTTTGATACCGAATACCCCAATGTGCGATGTGTATTATTTGTGTATATTTTCAACAGTGTTTGTTTGTCACCAAAGTATTGATTTATGCAAATTCATCAATCATACATCATAATGTATATCTATTATTGGATGTTTAAGTTTAATATGACCTTATTTTCCTTAGTTCTCTATACCGGTAAAAATCAAATAAAGAGAATCAATAATTAATATAAATTTAACATATTATCAAAATTTGATACAAGACCCGCTAATCTTTTTTTAGACAAGCCATTATTCGAGTACCTCCTCGTATTTTGAAAAGTTTATTTTCTTTCTCTTATTATTATTACGACAATAATGCATACACCGTAAAATATTTCTACACTAAGGCATCCATAGCACTTACAAACACATTTCTTCGATTAAAACCACTATAATTCAAATTAAAATGTAACGTGATTGAGCAATGCCTGGCATCCAGCGTTATACGTCCGTTGCAGTCGCGCAGCGCATCACTTCTCATTCGGAATCATGCCATATTTTACGAGCATTTTTGCGGGCGCATCGCCAGTTATGCCGGAGTAATCCGCGTATGTGCCGATGGACGGCGACCAATAACTCCGGTGCGGCTGGCGGCGTGTCGCCCGAGCCAGCAGAAGACCGAACGACCGACGACGCGGTACACTGCAATAGTTTCTCCGATTCACTTCCCCGTTTTATTAGCGGTACAATTCCATGTAAGGCCGTCGAAGACAAATGCGCCACGCGTTGACGTCTGAATGGGAATATTCGGCCGATTCATCTCAATACAATCATCTATAAAATTCAAATCAAACGTAATTTTTACGATGACGACGTTCGGTTTGGAATAGTTGACACATTGTTATTGATGAGCTATTCGATGGATATATTATTTGTTTTGTGTATAAGTACATGATATATTATGTTATGAATTTGAATGGTTGTGAAATTTAAGAGTTATGTATGCTGTTCTAATTTCTTGCTTTAGTTCAGTTCCTCTAGATTTCTACTTTGCTGCGCTAATGCTCAATTTTAGTCTTGCTTAAACTGTTTTTATCTCCGGTCAAGATATTAAAACAATTTTTGACGATTAAATACAAAATCGTTTTCAACTAGCTTTTTAAGCTTGGTTGCATCATTCGCATAGCATATGATGATATGTATAACTAAATCCTTCTGTCGTTTATTGCATCAAATATTAAAACGTTGGTAATGTGTGGTTTATCATGAATATTGTGAGACGTCTGCTGTCAGACATAAATTTGAATAGTGAATACTTAGGAACGTCTCTTCTATTAAGACCATGTATCAAATCTTAGTCACGGTGTACATTTTTGTTAAGAACAAGGGTGTGTTTGTTAGCTTTCTTTGTTGCACGCCTTGGCATTAGTTTTTGCTTATCACTTATTCTGTCTTGTTGCATGCATATTTCCCAACTTTGACTTTTGATGTATGGTAAATTATAAAAAATGTAGTAAAGGGTTTTTGAGTCTCAATTCAATGTTCATATTTTACGACCATATCATATTATACTGGCTTAGCAAAAATTACCGGAACACCTAAATAATTCTCCACCGGTAAGAAATTTAAAAAAATTGCTCAAACAAAAGCTTTTTGGCTTTAAACAAGCTATCGTTCAAATATATTTTCAATATACTAGGTACTTATTTTGTTATAGATATTTGGTAACCTTTCCTTTTTAAATAGAACCCCCTGTATATATATATGATTATATGTTTTAATTCTCAGATCAATTCTAAGAATATTTTATAGGAATCATTTTTTAATAAAATGCGTTATTATTTATTATATAAGCTATTAACCAAAAATAGTAAAAATGACCGGAATATCTAAACAATTATTCAACTCCAAAAAATGTGAAAACATTTTCAAATAAAAGTTGTTTGCGTTTAAACAACCTCTTGTTTAAATATGGTTGTATAATACAGTGTGTTGATTTTATTATGGAAATTTGCAATCCTCTCCATTTTCTAGTAGACCACCTGTATATTTTTATTTTTTCAATTCAAAGATTTGTTCTAAGAACTTTTTTTACTTAGTCAGGTTAACTCCTGACCTTCAAATTAACAATATTTTCCCACATACATACACATTTACTTTAATATGAACAATTTGAACATTTAATTTATTTAATTGTGTTATTTTCTCTTAAACCGTTTTGGTTCAAGTAAAAGTTTATGATTTTTAATTAATTGCTAATAACTAACAAATTATGCATTTAAAAAAAATAATTCTCACATAAAAATCTTTGAATTATAAGTCTTCTGAGTCTTCTGTTAGAAAAAGAAAAATTGCCCAAACAAATTAACCATCCTATACTTATATTAAACATATATTTGAACGAGAGGCTATTGAAAACCAATAAACATCTATTTACAAATATTTTGCAGTTGAAAAATTGTTACGGTGTTCCGGTAATTTCGACTATTTTTGGCTTATAATAAAAAAATAATTTAATTTACGAAAAATGTATTCCTATAAAAATTCTTAGAATTTATTTATATTTAAAAAAAATTAATAATGTATAGTGTGTTTATTTTCTAAAAAGGACAAATGTACATGTATATTGAAAATATATTTTAACGATACCTTGTTTAAAGCCAAAAAACTTTTGTTTGAACAATTTTTTCAAATTTCTTGCAGTTGGAGAATTATTTAGGTGTTCCGGTAATTTTGGCTAACCCTGTATAACAACATTATCGACAAAAAGACAACTGTAAGACTCATTCATGTTCTGGACCCAAAAATAGTTGGGGCATTGGCCAACATTGTGCGTCATATGTCATTTAAATATTTCAATTTCTTATACACAATTACCAATTTAAAATTTTCATGATTATGTACAGTTTAATTAACTAACAATTACTTATCAATAAAGTAACCCCTCTTCTTTCCATTCACAAAAGCAATGTTCACTGGTGCTCTCATATTTTCTTACCGGATTTTCTTTTTTTTACTTTCTGAAATAAATTTAGAAAGGGATTGCACTACTTAAAAGACTTGTAGTTCTATACAAATTCCTTTTTAATATTCAACCTGTTAACGATCTAACCTGATTACCTAATTTATAGATTTCGGTAAAGTGTTGAAAGGATACAGGCTTTCATTTCTTATACAGTCTATATTTTGATCACATTTAATTTTTTAAATGTGTCAGTTTAACGAAAATCATTTATGTTAAATTAGGATAATTGTTAACTTTATTAACTGCTTCTACAGTAAGCCAAAGTAATGAAATATTTTTTTTAAATCTCAGACTACAAATCACGGCAAAACCATAAATAATTCAATCTAAACACGTAGGTAAAATCTTTCGAGTTTATTATATTTCCCCACGGAAAGTTTTCTTAAAAGAACAATGTTCACTAAAAATATTGAATACACTAAATACTTTTGAATTACATACACCACATAAAAAAATAACTGTACATATTTCCTATCAATGCGTGCCTATTAACGTTTGGATTCAATCATGATTCATTGAAACACTTCCCAAAGACTCCATTATTGATAGATAAAAAATAATTCGATCTTATGGTTTTATCGAAATGGGTAAACATCTGTAGACATTTGCAGATACGGTTGTATGTTTAACACAGCAGAATAGCTAATATTACAATAAAGTATTCCTTGAATGACATAGAACTAACGACATTTTCAGCAGTAATTATTTTAGATAAAAGCTTTCCTGTGATCTTATTAGATATTATATTGTTCTTCCAACCAGAACATCCAATTAACACAAAACTAAATATTAAATTTACAAAACCCATTCCAGAGTATGAGCACCACGTACCAGCAGAAATTTCTCACGTAACTCACATAATTCAGTCTCAACTAAAAGCTTTATAAATTGACCAGATAATGCACGCGTCTCGTATATCGGCTCATCGCTTAAAAACGCTGCCGCGTATGGTAATTATTTTGCCTCCCTATGAAACTTAAGAGGTCTCGTCCGTCCGTCTGTCCGCGTCCGGCCGTTTATCCCATATTAATAACGCCAAGACGAGAGAACAGTAGCGACGTGCCTCCGGAGTTACTTCCACGGCTGATTAGATTACGCTACACACCATTCGATACCGTCTAATTAACTTTCTACTTAATAATAATTAAATTACGAAAACTCACGCGCCGAAACCTCTTCTCTCCGGAGACGGACAGATGGGACAATAAAACCGATATTTCATATGACGTAATAATAATAATAATAATACATCCAATGATTCATTGTATAATTAAAATACTAATACATAATGGTAGTTATAACTAGTTACGATCCTAGATATTATTATTGTATTTTTTAACTCATTTCTTCAAAATTTTCTTTTTGTAAGAAAGACGGACATCAAAACAGAAGTAAAACTCTGCAATGCTGCTGTAGAACAGAATAATAGCTGTGGAATGGAGACACAAGAAAACAAACAAAATTTAATTGCCATGCTTGTAATATGTTGAGAGAATACCAGGAACAAGACGATTCCACATCACACCAATAATGTCGACTAGCTATGTAGAATAGGTAACATAAAATAACTGAAAACAAGATATGTAGAGGATAGATATAGAGCTGATGAAATTACTGGTTGACAAGATAAGGAACAATATATGAAGAAAATGAAAGAAAAAATACTCAACAGCAATATTTCTATGAATATCAAACTATTGGGTAAACAACGGTAAACCGCTGTATCCACTGCCTCGCTATTGTACGGTGCGCTAATTGTTATTTGAAACTACATTTATCTATTATCACTCAGCTGATATACCTTTTATAATTGGAATAGTGAATCATCAAATTGTCATAGAATTCAATTCATGTTAAACTTTTTGATGTTAGCACGTTCGAATGTAAGAAAGGTTGCATAAACGAACAATTGTTAACGCCATTGTATTGCAAAAGAACGTTTGTTTTCAGTCTTTGTTGGCCCAACAAATACGATACAAATTTTCAATTACACATATTTCCAAAGATATTAAGGAAATTCAAGCATTCCATATTTGTAATAATTGAACGTTTCAATCCAATGTTGTGTTGCTTTATGTATGGCTATGCAACATTTGTAATAATGTCGGGTCAATTTAAAGTCAAATGAAAACTGTAATAAAAATAGTAGGTATTGACATTTGTTTTCTTTTAGTCAGAAGGACCAATAGAGATTTTATACATAGTATACAAGGTGATTTTTTAGTATATAGGACGAAATTTTTAAACATACTTTGTTTGCTGTTTTCACTCAAAAAGCATAGACACGAAAAATCAAATTGCGAACTTGAGTTATTTTTAAAGAAGGTGGAGAAACTATGGCCAACGTTTATTTTTCTTATGGGCGATTCTTATGTTTGATTTTGAAATTTTTTAAGGATCTTTCGTAGCCGTTCTACATGATTGTACTACACTGAGTGAGCCTTTGGTTTTTTTTTGCAAAATTGTTAGGTTTTTGTTTTTGCAGTGTTTTCGAACCAAGATCAACATAGTTTTTTATTGAATTAAAATTATGCCAATTTGCTTTCACTTATCAGACGGCCAGGCCTTTGCTGTTAGTTTTTCACGTAAAAATTATATCTTCAAATGAAAAATTTCGAAAAAAAGGGACCAACAGTATGTATTCTAGCTTCAGGCTGATGTGGAAGTTCTCTTCATGTTTAAACATAAAGCTAAACATAAAAATAAAAAGTAGTATCACTTGCCTAAAATTTACAGCTAACCAATAAGTGTGATATATCATAAATGAAACTGATGAAATGACCACCGAAAATAATAAAATCAAACGTACCGCCCATAACAAGACCAGAATCGTTTCTCCACTATCTTTAAAAAAACTCAAGTACCTACACAATTAGATTTCTCATGCAGTTGAAATTTTTTATTACATTTTTGTCCCAAACGTCCAATTCAGCAGTTTTTTATTAAACAAATAAGAATACATTGTTTAAAAATTTCAGCCTGTATAAGAAAAAAATCATTGTATATACGATGCTATAAAATCTCTACTGATTTTTTTGACTAAAACAAAACATATGGCATTACCTATTGATTTTAACACACTTTTCATTTATGTTAAATTGAGCACATACGATCAGAAATGTTTCATAGCCATACACAAAGCAACATAACATTCGGTTGAAACGCTCTGTTATTGCGAATGTGGTATGGTTTCAATCTTCACACTACAGGCAATTTGTTTTTTAAAGAAATATTAGAATTGACTAATTATTATTGAAAATACGAGTAATTAAAAATTTGTATCGTTTTTTTTTGCCCATGAGCTAGAAAATTACTCGCAATAGATGTTCAGGGTGGAAATTGTCACTGTGCGAATCATTTTCTACATTATTTAGGTGTTGCTGCATAAATTTGTACTTGATATAACTGCAATCCAACATAATTGCATCTGCATATTTTTTTAAGAAATTATCGCTCAATTTGCTGTACAGACCTATCATTATAATTTCAATAAAACATAGCAAATTTCCATTTTTGTTGTACTTTTTTACCGAACGATTTATTGACATATTTAACAAATGAAGACAGAATTACATATAACTAAGTCATTATATAAAATCAAAACTACCCGGGCAAACATTCTTCGAACCGCTTTCCTTCCCAAATTGTGTAACACATGATTTCACCACGGCATATTTTTTAGCAAAACGGGCTCATAATATGAAAAATTTGCATTTTTTGGTTCTCTCCATAGTTTTGAGTTAAATGTTGAACCTTTCTTTTAGGATGCTTTATTTTTCGGGAACAACAAAAACGCAATTTTTGGTAATATTTTCCTCAAAGTTGTGATGTGATAGAATTCTTTAAGTAGGCTGAAATGAAAACCTGAATCTTGAACATTAAAGTTATAAACGAAAATAACCCAAATCTTAGTGACAACTCTATGAAATACTATTTTTTACTGTCAAACGTAATCAACCATTTTTGTTGCCAGATTAATCTACGAAAATTATTTAATCAAATCAAAATCATATAACACACTTTTTGGGACACGTTAGGAATTTTGGTCATCATAATTTAAGAATTATCCCGTTTAATTAACTTCCTAATAATAATTATTAAATTACATCTCGCCGAAACCACTTCCATTGTCAGATAAACAATAAGTCCAATATTTCATATCACAAAATAATAAACCTCCGACATGCCTATTAATAATTAAAATATTAGTAATTACAAATAATTACGTACTAGAATCATCATTGAATTTTTCTCCGTTTCCGAGTACTTTTCCAAGCGCTAACAAGATCTACTTTCCGTATTTCCCTCGTCATTCCTTTTGACGTTAATCATCCTTCGCATCATATCCTATTATCCTGGACAGTTTTACAGCGAATAATTAACAGATGGTACATTGTACGGACGGTTATTAAACATTTTTGCGACGTCGTTACAGTTTTAAAAGAACCCGCGCCTCCTGTCGGTCGCTCATTGAACTGTCCGACGACGGCGTAGTCCAGATTCGCGCTATGGTTTTTTGCTCGTTACCACGGACAAGTAAATTAATAACTCGCGCGCGGATTTAATTGTTGGATGCAACTGGGTGTTACGGCTGTCAAATGGAGAGCACATTGTTGATCGAGTACATAGGCAAATGGTTCTAGGAAATTGTTTCTCCCGCTGAGATTGAAATTTCTAGAGTGGCGCGTTTCTGTCCAATGTTACGTATTCTGTTAGGTGTACTGTTTTGTTACATCTCACTTGAACGGTTCTTCTCGGAATTGAAGATCGGATTAGAATCGTGTTTAGCGCGGATCAAATGGAGTATTGTCGGGTTACAATACAGCGATGGTAATGCTGTTTAAAATGCAGTATCCAAGCCAACAGGGAAATATTTAAGGATTAGAATACTTACTTTGCTTTGTTAAATATACAAGAAGAAGCTATGGAGTATGTCATTATAATATATAAATATGTTTCTATATAAGTACCTACAATCAACTTTGTTTTTTAATGAAATAGGCACTATATTTTTCTCTGAATTTGATGATGTTCGGACGCCCACGCACACCACTTAAATAACCACTATGAATACTTCATTGACACATGAAAAACTCAGAATTTCATGTAGGAAGTTAAGGTTTACTTTCCGATTTTTCTACAGAGGCTCTTCTAGGGCGTTGGGTTTGGCCGCTGTAAATTTGACCTTATGAGAAAACTTGTACCCAGATTCATATTCAGCGTGATTGAAAACACTTATTCGTTTTCCATTCACAGAATCCTGTTCCTAAGATTTAGAAATATTTAAACCTGCTTCTGTAGAAACAGTTTCTGGTATGTTCCTGAATTGTGTCTAGTTTTTGAGAAAAATAATGTATTTTGTATCTACAGCGTGTCCCACTTAAGAGTCCTTCATATGTTTTTTTTTTTATTTTTAGTCCAATTTTAGTAATTTTTTCATTTAAATATAGAGTGTGCGTGATCTATTGGAGGACGATCCTGATGGCAATTATTAAACTCTTCAGCTGCTTCCCTTGCTGATCACCTTTTCGGCGAGTGGTAAGCATTATTATTCAGACAACAATTAAATACGACAAAGCACTTTGACAGTCAGGTTTTACTTCAAACAAAATTTCCACAGCATACTTTTTAAGCGCAGCTGCCTATGCAAATAATATTTACGGACTATTTAGGAATTTTTGATGAATATTTCAATAATATTTAATTTTCATAAAATTTTGGATTTAGGGTTTTTGGGTAATTCTGAATTATTATTACAAGTAAAATTTTTCGATAAAAAGAAACCTAAAGTGACTTTTGCCATCACAAGGTGCTTTAAATTTAAAGAAGACAATTGTTTTTTTTGCAGTAAATAGAGCAGTATGTGTTCTATATTTAAAAGAAATAATTACTAAAATTGTACTAAAAATAAAAAAGATATGAAGGTGTTACACTCTTAAGTGGGACACACTGATGTATAACTAACTTTCTCAAAAGCTATACTGAATTAGGCATTTTCTTCAGATTCAGACCTGCAACAACTTTTGTAGAATGTACTAACAGGAAATTGAAAACTTTTAAATTATGACAATAGTGAGAGTGCAAAAGTAAACACAACAAATTGCCGTCGAAAACTTATGATAGGTATGTAAACACTGAATACTTAAAATTCCGCACAAACAATTTGTTTTGAAATGGTAGTAATCACGAACGTAGAATTTTGTTGTGATTATTTCCAACAATTTTGAGAAGAAATGTATCTGCACAAACGTGTTACAAGTAGTTTGGGACACACATTAAAAAAAGTTCATTTTTACGTGGTTCTTTGTTTACATACATGATTAGACCAGAATCGTCACATACGAATCAATTGTCTGCTCGACTGAAACATCGAAAAAGGCCACCCAAACGAAGCTGAAACTAGGACGGCTCATATGCTTGGCCATTACAGAAACGGAAGAAAACATGTGCCCCTTCTGCAATGGAGGCAATACTAAAGCTCAAACCTCTGCATTTTTCTGTAGAAATATTTTTTGTGAAGCCTAAACTATAATCCAGACAGAACAGTAAGCCTAGCCAACCTGTATTGCAAACACCATATGTGGCGATACTGGCCAAAGGACATGGTCAGTAGTGATTCATGACCGCAAAAATTCCAAAAGTCCAAAACTGTCTAGGACTGCTGTGGGTACTTGGGCATGCAGGAATCGAATGCAGAGAGCCTAGCCCTTAGTCCTAGCCTGAGAAGGCTAGGACTAAGACTCCCTTTCACACAACATACCACATTAGGAAAATCGCACATAGCTGGGAAGATACATCTAAACGAGCTTACAGAGAAAAATGCATCAAAGCGTACCAAAACCTTATTTATCTAAATTATTTATCCAATGCCTAACAGTATGGCTTTTAGCTACAGAAAACGCACCTATGACAGGGGTTTTTACAAGACATTGTCCATAGACAAACTATCACACATACCAAAATGATCCTCTGATCCTCTGGCAATTGAAGAAACTCATCATCGAAAGATTCTGAAGTATGAGGGAATACAATCTTCTAGGTCCAATAATATCATAAGGTGATGCTACACGGATCAATATCACCATACCATCCCATACCAAACATATGTGATAGGTAGTTATTTTTGTTGAATCCATAGAAATTTCAAAAATAATACTTATACGATATATGTGTGCGTGGATGTGAAAATGGACCAGTTGTACGTTTCTTCTTACGCATATAATCGCAAATAAAGATAAACGTCCAAAATATACATTTTCGTTTTATTCGCTAATTAGTCTTTATGGTGCTTTTTATCAGTTGTGTTCGTCTGAAACTCGTCTGCTGTTGGAAACGCATGAAAAAATGCTTTTTTCTTGGACCACTTGTCGATATATCTCTATGCTCTTGCGCATTACCATATTTGACCTACTTTCCAGAGTGCAATACAGTTGACATTTTGCATATGGACGGATTTCTGGCGGCAATGCATGAATAAATAAAAAAAACAAAAACTTTTGAACAATTTGCAAACATTTTGAAAATGTGTAATATTTATCCAATTGAGTTGAAATTTTGCGTGCGGACAGATTTCCGGTGGCAATGTATGAAACAATAAGAAAAATCGAAAACTTTTCCAAAATTTGCTAAAATTTTTAAGAATTGTCCAGTCGTTACCTAGGTTAGACTGTTTTGTAGCCCCCAGGCTCATGGCGCTATAGATTAAAAGACCTATAAAACCTAACGGAATAGCGAAATAATATATTCTACTAAAAATCTTAAAACTAATAATGAAATTGTTACAAAAATGTTGGAGTTGGAGAAAAATGTTGGAGAACTTGCAAATATGCGCAAAAATATAAACTTTTAAACTTTGCAAAAGTTTGAAGCGTCAAGGCGCAAAAGCTTACTTTTTGCATCAGCAACTTAATTATTATTTGTCTTTCTATTTCCCTTTATGGTAATGGGTTTAAAATGTTGGAATACCTTTGCCATAACTTATTCTATCCAAAAACACTTATAACTCAATTTCGGACAACTGGTCGCTTTTCATATCCAGGCATACATATCACCTTTTAAAGTTTTATAATGTTCTGCTGTATGTCTCATAAGTCAATCAGGGTATGATGGCCACTCCTAAAACCATGTCATCGCAAAGTATATATTTCGAGTGGCCATCTGTCATCCCTTTGTTGCGAATTCAATCCTTTAAACTTTAGTATTTCCATCGTCGTGTTCGCGGTGCGACGCCGGAGGTCAAAATTGACTTCCAAAGTACGAGAACAGTCACGGTAAACGGACATAATGTAATCGCATTACCGCTAACCTACTGTATACTTTGCCCAGTGGATGATCCACAAATGCGCATATCCTTTCCATATCCTTCCGAGAGCCACGTACCAACACATACAACACACACATACATACACACACACAACCAAAGAAACGGGTGAGCAAAGCACGGTTGTAAAGCATCCTACCAGAGTAGTAGTAAGAAGTTGGTACAAGTGCCCGTTGTACCACTGAACGTTTGCATGCATGTGTGTACTATATATGTATATATGTACGTTGGTAAGGACGTACAACCATCAGCTCCGGCACTATAGTTTATAATCTTGTTCGGGTATGGGGAACACGACAAATGTATGATGTATGTCCGTCTGTTTCACCGCCAAGTGCACATGCACGAGCTCCCATCCTCCGGACGAGGCAAGAAGAAGAAGAAGCCGGAGTTGCAACCCGCACTTGCAAATCGATCGGTGAAATATTACGGATACTATTGCCGTCTATTAATCATCACGTACGCTAACGCGCACTTCTTGTAATTTATATCTGGTCTTAATGTGCTTGCGGGTCGTGTTGCGAGCGCTCGTTATGGATACGGAGCTTGTCGTAAGGTTGGTCGGTTGGTTGGTAACGGTGGCTAACGTAAATCCAATTGGCGATTAGTGAAGGGAAGCGTTATGTGCATTATAAATTGAGACGCTAGAGAAGTGACAAATTAGCGTTTGGTGGGAAATGGAGGACAAATGTTGCTGATTGAAAGAAGATAGCAAAAGGACGAGTTTGTTTGAAAATATTGTTTTATTGTTCTCCATATATAAACAAAATCTTTCTAATCTCTATTTGTTATTGAGTCTCTTGAATACTTTTTTTGATACTTTCCCAAATTAAATAACAGAGCACATTTATCAGATATTTCGTCATGGTGTTATGCCAATTTGCTCCTTACTGCTAAACAGGGGACTACCTCCACACAATACCTTAATTAGCTTGCCTGAATATTTTGTTTTAGTGTGCCTTTTTTATTGTTAATACCAGTTTGTTCCTGCAAATAGTAACATCATATAATCCTCCATACATAGGTCAAAATGGATGGTTGCAGCTTGAATAACAAACCAGTGAGTAGGAAAAATATGTCGCACCTCTTTGAAGTGCCATTTCCTTACAAGCAAGCACACAGCCATAACTAACGCGTTTCCATTTTTAAGGAACCTGCAGTACCTGAAGAGTTCAGAAGGATTTTCTAGTCATAGCATCCAAATTTATCGGCTTATCTTAAATTTTTCTTAATGTCTATTTGTGAAAAGATATTTTTTTAAATAAAAAGCTGCCCCTGGTGCTGTCTTACAATTAAACACACCTATTCATATCAAATTTAGTCGACTTTTATGTATCAAAACACACACTATCTTAACAAAAAACGAGTTAATGTTTCAAAAGATTTGTAAACAAACTTTCAGATTTCTAGGTGGAAAGACAAAGTTAGAACTTTACAATAAGAAACTTTTGAGGTTTGTAGTACATTGCGTTAAGTTGGCATACATTTTTAAAGAATGCTAAAATTGCTGTTTTTGACTACACTTCTTTTGACAACCTGACGTTAGAGGAAATTTTTGAGGTATCGGATTCGTATTCTGGGCAAATAATTCTATCCAAAATGCATTTTCATATTCCATTCACATAATGCATTCTCCATTTACAATTTTCAATTATTCTTTTCAAGCTATATTTGCAAAATATTTCGCCAGTCATTAAAAGTAATTTGGATATTTCTTACCCCACTCGGTAAGAAAAACAATGGGTTGCAATTTTAAAAAAATATGAAGTCTTAGGACGTAACAATTGAAAGGCGCATATTTAACTTACCACAGAAATGTAGTATAAATTATAAATCTACGTATTTGAGGGTTCTTTGAAATAATAATCTAATCTAATAATAATCAGACTTTCTAATAGACTAGTAATTACAATCGTGCCGAATTTCTTCTTTGGAAAATAAGCTGCTTAAATAAACAAGAAAATTGAAAAAAATACTTATTTTACAAAAACCTATAACCAATAATTTTTATCAATATTGGTAATAAGCAACTTAATAGTTCAATAGGCATAGCTACCGTGTTTATTTTAACATCAGCAATGAAAGTGCCAAATGTAGAAAATAGAGTGAAAATAAACCGAAACAATCTGTGGTCGCGCACATGATTGTATCATACTATATATAAAGTTAATAGTTTAGAAGCTGCAAGAGATTCAGTTGGATCGAGATCGATCGTGTCTGCATTAAAATAAAACGTGTTAGCCAGGATTTAACAGATATTTTGATACTATTGACAGTAGGTATTGTCAAAACATCAGCGTTTGACACTACCTACTCTCAAACCTGGCAAACTAGTTTTATGTTAATGCAGACACGATCGATCTCGATTAAATAGAATTTGCTCATGCAGCTAAAGCTATTAATTTTACATAAAATGTCATTGACATAAATTATTTACAATTTCCTCTACTTTAATTTATTATTTAACTATTTTGACGAAATAACAGAAATGGCGGCTCATTTGCAAAATCGTTTGGTCATCAAACTTCTAAATATGTTTCGTCCCGGTACCTTTAGTAGTTTCTCCAGAATAGTTGCCACAAAAAAAGAGGGGACCCATAGAACATATTTTCGCTAAAATCAACATTATTTTTTTTCGGCACGATTTTGTAATTTGAAGCAAAATAATAAGAGAGTCAAGAGGTCATGTTTATAGCTCAAAATATCGTAAAATGCTCAAATAAGCAGGCGTATGACAATCAAACATCAAAAATAAAAATTGCGTCAAATGAATCATCACAAATTTTTTTTATGGTAACACCTATTTTTTGTGTTTCTAGGGCTTTGCACTTAGTTTAAAGAAATACGTTTTATATAAATCAATAAAACGACAATAGTCATAAAAAATCTGATGTGGCCAGGCACATGACTTTATCATACAATATATAAAATTAATAGTTTAGCTGCATGAGAATCTATTCTATTGAGATAAATCGTAGGTATTGTCAAAGCATCAGCATTTGACACTACCTACACTACGTCGTTAGAATAATAGTTATTTATGTCACTAATGCCGAAAGTACGGAATAGCGCGACGAGCGGTGATGCGGCGCGTCACCGAAGGCGGAGAGTCGCCGTCGCATATGAGCGAGTCGGCTATCTACTTTTTGGCAGGAGCGACATCAACGTTTATTGTGTTGCTTTTTAAGAAATACGTATTTAAAAAAATAAATGATGTCTGTATTGTAAATGCTAGGTTGGTTCCACTTTGACGAAACGTCAAGTTTAAAAGTGTGTTCCAATTGGTAGGTAATGGTAGCTAATGGCGGTGGTAAAATACGAAATTATAGTATTTCTTACATTACGTGATAATGACACATATTAGTTTGCATATACATAAACATGACTCACTATCAATGTTCTATTGGAAATACTATAACGGCATCTGCTACCACTGCCATTGTC
This sequence comes from Melinopterus prodromus, assembly GCA_964023965.1. Taxonomy (NCBI): domain Eukaryota; kingdom Metazoa; phylum Arthropoda; class Insecta; order Coleoptera; family Scarabaeidae; genus Melinopterus; species Melinopterus prodromus. Next base: position 18,567,142 of record OZ030390.1, on the reverse strand, counting down.
ACTAATGAAAACGCACCTTAAAAGGGTAATTCAAATTCTGACAGATTTATATTTGTTCATGACACATCCCTACCAACATACTAAAATAACACTAAACTCATCGCTAAACTTTATTTATAATTTTCTCAATGTATCGTTTTTAGAATTAGATATAAAGACGGGTTGATATTTCTTATCAACAAACAATCAAATTGGTGATCTTACTTTATTTGAAATTTGTATTTTATAATTTGCCGCAGTACAGCGGCAACGTTCCATAGTGGTTTTCCAACCTCTGATGAGATCAGCTGTTTTCGAATGTGACAACACAAAAAAATATTTGTCAAAATCCTGGCTACTATGTAATTTCATATCAATGCATATGCGACCGATCTCGATCAAATAGAATTTGCTCTTGAAGCCAAACTATTAATTTTACCAAAAAATTTCATAGGCATAAATTATTCAAAATGTCCTCTACTTTAATTTATTAATTAACTAATTTGACGAAATTACAGAAATGGCGGCTCATTTCCTAAATCCTTCAAAAAAGCTTAGAATAAACTAAAACGCTAAAGTATGAATTTTACCAAAAAATGTCATAAACATAAATTATTCAAAATTTCCTCTACTTTAATTTACTATTTAACTATTTTGACGAAATTACAGAAATGGCGGCTCATTTGCAAAATCCTTGAAAAAGGCTTAGAATAAACTACCAGTTCCTTTGGACCCTTGTGAACCAAAAGCTTTTCAGCTCTAAGTTAGGTCATGAAACTTCTAAATATGAACTTTCGTTCCGATACCTTCAGTAGTTTCTCCGGAATCGTCTCCACAAAAATCGTTTACACACACACATACACACAGACACACACACAGACATTTTTTTGTACCTTGGTCAAAAATGTTCAGGGGACCCAAAAAGACCTATTTCCGCTAAAATCTCATTTTTTTTTTCGGCACGATTACAATACTTTACATACTGCGTATGATAAAGTAAAAATCAGTGCCCACATTCAATAGTCACTAAGGATGTTAAGTAAAAACTGTGTGTTGTTTTCTTGAAAAGATTAACCCAAAATGAACAATAAAGATAAACACGATTAACCGTTAGTTGAATAATAATGTGTCGGGGCCCGACAAAAATATACCCAGAGATTTGGTGGTCCATACGTTGGGGACCACCTCTGGGCAAGAATTAGTCCGTTGCGGGTCGCAAAGTGTCGGAGTGGCTTGTACGATATCGAGGCGAGGGCAATGTCGAGCACGTTTATGATTTTAATAACGACCGAGGTCCCCGGCTATATATTCAAATGAGAACATTTATTGTTTATCTGAACAGCGAAAAGGCATCTCGGACATACCTTATTACACAGTCATAACGCATCCTCTGCAGTACTTTACGACGGGCATTATATGAGCGCGCCTTTAAATACGCGATTTTAGCGTTACACCGCTTTCACGTTTTATGCAGGCACGTTACTAAAAACACGCAATGACTGTCGCTGTTTAGATGAATTGTTGTCAGAGATAGTGGTAATAGAGCACAAAACACAGCTAGAGATTATCTTAATACCAGTTCTGCCCTCCTCACTAGAATTGACGTGGACGGGTACGACCGTACGACGCTTCAGGGTATTCGCTAGCACGACAGAGATGTTACCTGTAGCGGTACAGCAGGTACTACACACAGCGCTGTACCGGTAAACTATTGCAAGAAGGTACAAAAATACGCGCGTAATTGTGTGCGCCCGGTGAAAGTTGACGTACGCTTCCTCTTATTGTCATCTCCGGACGATACACTACCGCTAAATGGATTTACGACGGTTTAAATGTGATTTAGGTTTTGCTTAACAAGCCTACAGTTTTTGTATTGACATATTTAATGTTCATATAAATTCAAATGGTTACACGATTTGCAGTCGAAAATATTATGAGAATGGTGGAAAGCGAAAGCTTACCAGGTCCGAGAGAACTAGTGTACTGGCCTCAGATTGTGTATGTAGGTGCTGTCTGTACACTGTACACCTGCTTTATATGTATTATATAAAAAAAATCTGGTCCGAAAAAATTATCAATCAATTTTCGGATGGTCCTGAAATTTTATCCACAATATCTGCAGAGTATATTCTCTACTGATTATACATGTGCAATAATCTGAATGTCAGTTCTAACCTGATCCATTTTAAATGCTTCAAAAAATATCAAAACACCAGGATCATATTATATTGTATTTTTTATAAATAAACTATTGGTAATCTTTCATTGTTCTGTTATCTATAAGAACTACCTAATTAGTTTCAGAACATTTTTTTAAAGTGGTGTCAGGTAGGTAGTTATTTTTTGTTAGTTTATTAGGAATATTTCAGGAAAGAATACAGAAGGACCTTGTCTTATTTTATGAACAAAAGCATCAATGAACATATAGCCTACTACGATGACATGATTGTATAGTGTGACCTTGTGAAGGTCAAAGTGTTTTACGAACTACCTACAATGGTTGTTGAGGAGTTTCTTCAAAACCAGCATTACAATATTATAAATTATTATTCAAATATTTGGCCGACAAGGAAAAAGACGATTTTAACCTCAAAAATGATTCACCAAGGGGCGAAAGGCTTAAATTTTTTGGTACACGATGGCATTTGCACCTAAGCTACTGACGTGTTAACAAGGGCATGTTTGGACAGTGTTGTTTGTGCGAAGATGAGTAAATCCAGAGAGTATGGCAAACGCATTTATTACAAGATTATATATAAAACATATTTATAAGAAGTTATTGTACATTATACCATGTGGAAGTTAAAGAGTTTTGATTAATTGATAATAACTCAAAAATGATGCTTTTTATAACAAACATTATTCCTACAAAAAAATCTTAGAATTCCAAAAATTAAAAATATATAGGTTGTTCTATAAGAAAATGGAAAAGTTACGAAATTTTCATAATGAAATGAATATTAACACATACACCCTGAATATTAAAATATATTCATACCAAAATACTTTTCCTTGAACTTCTTTTTTAATTGTTTACGGTTGAAGAATTATTTAGTTGTTCCGATAATTTTTACTACACCTGTATTTGAAATTTTAGATTATATTTATATTGGACCTCGGAATACTTTCCAGGTAACTGTCTTACCGATCTAATGGGAACAAATATCAACTTTGTTATTTTAAATAAAATGATGTGTATTTTATTCAACGCTTGGTTTCCAGGTTTCAAAATACATCAGGTTTCTCTATAGTTACCTACATATCATCAAAACTGAGTTATTTTGATTTTCTTACTTTTTGATGATTTAACTTAATTTTAAACATCCTGTAATATAATAATGAAGTAAACATCATATTGCTAGTCATGTTTACGTATGCGTCCACCAAGCCTGAAACTGGTGCAACTGAAACAACAAAGACATAAAATTTTAAACATTGCGTCGAAATTAAAATAAAATAACAGAGCGGATATCGACTTCCGTTAAACGGGAATAACGTCAGTTTGAGAGTATTTCAGTTTCAAAGTTCGACTCGAGTAGATCATGATTCCAAACATTGAAATATATAGAAATAGTGGAACATAAAGCTTCTAATTGAACATTTCCCCTTATTTCCCTGTCCCAAACTGCCCTAGTTGAAATGTCCAAACGAGCCCCAACATGAGTTTTATGATTAGTTTTATGCATTGGTTTAATTGAATAACCCTACACCAACTATGAGTTTTATGAATTGAAAAATTCTAGAAAATTGAAAGTTATGATTTGGTAACCGCCAATAGCGGTAATGTATGAAAAATATATGTATAATTGTATGAATATACATAATATTATACAATATAACACATACAATTGTGTAGAGCCTTACGAACAGAGGTAGGAAATACTTACTTGGTTACCCAAAAACTGATACATTCATCAACAAACGTAGTATCGACACTATCGCGCTCGAAACTTTTTTGGATAATGTTTACATTCACTGACGCATATTCTGTGTGAATGCGCATTTAATCGAAAGTCATTAAGGTGGTGAATTTAAAGTGTCCCAATGTGCCCCGTGGCCCAATCTACCCCGGTCTTCCCTACAGTACATTTCGCATATTTTATTAGATTATATTATTACTTTTTTTAACTACCATACATTTTCTTACCATAATTATTTATTAGATAAATATAAACGATTAATCCATAAACTTTTAGATATCAGAACCTTTAACAGATTTCTAATTACTTAATTTGTCAGTAATACAATAATTGCAACTAAATAATGTTCATGACCGACAACTAAAGGAATAGAAGAAATAGAAGTGGTAACAGATACCGCTGTGGCTTTCATCGTGGAATCTGGATCTGAAAACGAAAACCGTGTATGGAGGGTAGTTCCTATTTGACACAATTAAAAATTGCTGCCTTCAGAACTACAGAAACGAAGTATACCAGAATCGAGTAATATGGTTTTGGTTATAGTATTTTTGACAAAAGGAAATATTGTTTGGTATCTTTTGGTATCTACTTAAAAAATAACAGCACTATTAATTTACTTTAGACTGTAATTAATGTAGGTTGTTCAGTGTTCATGGTCCGTAAAAAAATCCATATTTTAAGAATTTTGTAGCTGAGGCACGGAATAAACTATTTTTCGCAAAATTCGTAAACGTGCTAATTTCTCAAAAGCATTTTTTAAATATTAAGATCACATTTCGATATTCTAGTCAGTCGTGAGGGACGGCATTGGACGCACAGTACCTATAAGTAATTAAAAATAAAGATAACAACCTATACCGACATTGCAGCAAAGCAGATGCGAATAAAAGATATTCGTTACAATTCCAAACGCGATCGAAGATAGACGGCGCTCACGGCGCACGGTACAATATTATTTAATAACCATTATTTTATGAAATTAAAATAGCACGAAGGACCAATTTGTACGCGAGCGCTGCCCGTCCGGGGCGCTTATGTGAACTTTCTAAAGCAAATACTAACTTACCTAAATGCGTCGTTATGATAGTAATTAAATGGGTATCTGATTTCGTGAACAAAAGGATCTCGGGCGACCGCCTATACCGGCCTATCTAGTTGCCTGCACGCAAAGTATAGCGTTTCGGTAATGCTATGCATTATCGTGCCTCACAAATTGGAATACTAGCAAACGGGGCTAATCTTTTATAATGTCTTTATCAGTCGACCGACCTGTATACCACCTACGTTTCGAACATAATTAGTTTGTGGTATTGGTAAGTAATAAGTGCTCCAGTGTTTGCTTATATGCTCTTTAGTAATTGTGCGATGTTCAGTTATGATAAATAAAAACGTTTACAAGCTTTTCTTAGTATATCTTTGATAACAGTTCAATAAGAAAACTATATTTATTAATCTGTAACGAATGAAGCATTTATTTGTGAGATAAATCTACAGTCCACGCTAACAACCTAAAATGATGCACATCTTGATTATTCTGCTAAGTTTTTAGGTCCGCGGTTTTCAGGAATGATTAAGAAGAGAAAAACCATGCTCTAGTACATCGTTTCCCAACCTATTTACTCTTGACCCCAACAACACCAACAAAAAAATATACAATATCCTTTCCAAGGTATTTCAAGTATTTTTTTGCGAAGAGAAAAGCGTGTAACGCAGTTTTTCAAGTAACCACATACAAGCCTTCAAAGAAACGCATTTCACTGATTGAATATTACTTTCTACTGTGAAATTAAAGTACTTTTCCTGTAAAATTTTAACAATGTCCTTTAAAATTACGGTGGTACTGTTGTAATTTCACAAGAAAATTAATGTGGAATATGTGTTCCTAAAAACAAATATCGCTGGTGTTAAATAACCAGCAATGTTACAGTTAATTCTTCTTTTACAACTCTTTTGGTAGTTTATTACATTAATTTTTTGTAACATTGCAGATATTTCTCTCTAGTTACAAACTTATTTATCTTTTTAGTTTCTCCAAGTATTACCAAACGAAGGAAAAGGGAAATATATATCAAACAATGCGAAAGCAAAGAATACAAAAAGTACATTTTACAATTAATTAACTAAATAAATTCACTAAAAAATATAAAAGAAATCATTTGTCAAAATCTAATATCAGCGTAAGAAACATTTATTATGAGTAAAAAGTTGCATATGGACCTATTGATAACAAGTTAATATTTCTTAAGAAGTTAGAGTCACTTAAAACACTGTTTTATTAATATTTTGTTATTTTTACTTTATCATACGCAGTATGGTAAAGTATTGTAATGATGCCGAAGAAAAAAATTGAGATTTTAGCGGAAATAGGTCTTTTTGGGTCCCCTGAACATTTTTGACCAAGGTACAAAAAAATGTCTGTGTGTGTGTGTGTGTGTGTGTGTGTGTGTGTGTGTGTGTGTGTGTGTGTGTGTGTGTGTGTGTGTGTGTGTGTGTGTGTGTGTGTGTGTGTGTGTGTGTGTGTGTGTCTGTGTGTGTGTGTGTGTGTGTGTGTGTGTGTGTGTGTGTGTGTGTGTGTGTGTGTGTGTGTGTGTGTGTGTGTGTGTGTGTGTGTGTGTGTGTGTGTGTGTGTGTGTGTGTGCGTGTGTAAACGATTTTTGTGACGACGATTCCGGAGAAACTACTAAAGGTATCGGGACGAAAGTTTATATTTAGAAGTTTTATGACCAAACTTAGAGCTGAAAAGCTTTTGGTTCAAAAGGGTCCAAAGGAACTGGTAGTATATTCTAAGCCTTTTTCAAGGATTTTGCAGATGAGCCGCCATTTCTGTAATTTCGTCAAAATAGTTAAATAATAAATTAAAGCAGAGCAAATTTTGAATAATTTATGCCTATGACTTTTTTTGGTAAAATTAATAGTTTTGCTTCAAGAACAAATTCTATTTGATCGAGATCGATCGCATCTGCATATGAAATTACTTCTTTTGTGCTGTCACCAGCGATTAGAAATATCAAGATACGACACTTGCGGAGGCACCTTTGATGTCGGTGTTCCAAGTTTTACGAAACTAGCAGGCGCGACAGCCGTGATTTGAAAAAGTCCGCTAGATGGCGCCACTGCAAAAGAGGCAAATTTATTACTTCACTGACACAGACACTGTCACATTGACACAAAAATGTAAACTGTCACTCTGACAGGAAAGTGTAATAGTATATTGCCGCCTGTTGTCACCACAGAAATGTCCAAAGGAACTGGTAGTATATTCTAAGCCTTTTTCAAGGATTTTGCAGATGAGCCGCCATTTCTGTAATTTCGTCAAAATAGTTAAATAATAAATTAAAGCAGAGCAAATTTTGAATAATTTATGCCTATGAAATTTTTTGGTAAAATTAATAGTTTAGCTGCAAGAGCAAATTCGATTTGATCGAGATCGGTCGCATCTGCATTGATATGTAACTACATAGTAGCCAGGATTTTGACAAATATTTGTTTGTGCTGTCACCACAGAAATGTCTATGGCTGTCACCACGCTGTCACACTCGGAGAACCGCTATGGAACGTCATCTACAGTGTCATGAACGAATATAAATCTGTCAGAATTTGAATTAGCTTTTTAAACTTGACATTTCGTAGAAGTGGTATCAACCTAACATTTTCTATACCGAAATATAACCATTTTTTAATTTTTTTTTTGAAATACGTATTTCTCAAAAACCAACACAAAAAACGTTGATGTCACTGCTGTCGAAAACTACATAGCGCGACTCGCTCACATGCGACGACGACGCTCCGTCATCGGTGTCGCGCCGCATCACCCCTTTTTGTGCTATTCCGTACTTTCGGCACTTGTGAGTTAAGCAACTATTATTCTGATGACAGTAGGTAGCGTCAAATGCTGATGCTTTGACAATACCTTCGATTGATACTATTGACTATCAAAATGTCTGTCAAATCCTGGCTAACTAGTTTAATTTTAATGCAGACACAATTTATCTCAGTCAAATAGATTCTCATACAGCTAAACTATTAATTTTTTATATTGTATGATAAAGTCATGTGCCTGGCCACATCAGATTTTTTAAGGTAGGTATTGAAAAAAATAAATTAGGCCTTATGAAACATTTTAGTCAAAACATAATTACGTCCTGAGAAAAAAATAATCTGATGTGGCCAGGCACATGACTTTATCATACAATATATAAAATTAATAGTTTAGCTGCATGAGAATCTATTTTATTGAGATAAATCGTAGGTATTGTCAAAGCATCAGCACTTGACACTACCAACACTACGTCATTAGAATAATAGTTATTTATGTCACAAGTGCCGAAAGTACGGAATAGCGCGGCGACCGGTGATGCGGCGCGTCACTGAAGGCGAAGCGTCGCCGTCGCATATGAGCGAGTCGGCTATCTAGTTTTTGGCAGGAGCGACATCAACGTTTATTGTGTTGCTTTTTAAGAAATACGTATTTAAAAAAATTAATAAATGATTTCTGTATAGTAAATGCTAGGTTGGTACCACTTAGACGAAACGTCAAGTTTAAAGGTGCGTTCCGATTGGTAGGTAATGGTAGCTAATGGCGGTGGTAGAATACGAAATTATAGTATTTCTTACATATCGTGATAATGACACATATTAGTTTGCATGTACATAAACATGAGTCACTATCAATTTTCTATTGGAAATACTATAACGGCGTCTGCTACCACTGCCATTGTTACTAATGAAAACGCACCTTAAAAAGGTAATTCAAATTCTGACAGATTTATATTTGTTTCACCAACATACTAAAATAAAACTACACTCATCGCTATACTTTATTTATAATTTTCTCAATGTATCGTTTTTAGAATTAGATATAAAGACGGGTTGATATTTCTTATCAACAAACAATCAAATTGGTGATCTTACTTTATTTGAAATTTGTATTTTATAATTTGCCGCACTACAGCGGCAACGTTCCATAGTGGTTTTCCAACCTCTGATGAGATCAGCTGTTTTCGAATGTGACAACACAAAAACATATTTGTCAAAATCCTGGCTACTGTGTCATTTCATATCAATGCAGATGCGACCGATCTCGATCAAATAGAATTTGCTCTTGAAGATAAACTATTAATCTTACCAAAAAATTTCATAGGCATAAATTATTCAAAATTTCCTCTACTTTAATTTATTAATTAACTAATTTGTCGAAATTACAGAAATGGCGGCTCATTTCCAAAATCCTTCAAAAAGGCTTAGAATAAACTAAAAAGCTAAACTATTAATTTTACCAAAAAATGTCATAGGCATAAATTATCCAAAATTTCCTCTACTTTAATTTATTAATTAACTATTTTGTCGAAATTACAAAAATGGCGGCTCATTTCCAAAATCCTTCAAAAAGGCTTAGAATAAACTACCAGTTCATTTGGACCCTTGTGAACCAAAAGCTTTTCAGCTCTAAGTTTGGTCATCAAACTTCTAAATATAAACTTTCGTCCCGATACCTTTAGTAGTTTCTCCGGAATCGTCGTCACAAAAATCGTTTACACACGCACACACACACACACACACACACACACACACACACAGACATTTTTTTGTACCTTGGTCAAAAATGTTCAGGGGACCCATAAAGACCCTATTTCCCTAAAATCTCAATTTTTTTTTTCGGCATGATTACAATACTTTACATACTGCGTATGATTAAGTAAAAATATTAATAAACACCCAATTAGAAGATATTTGTACACACTAATTTCATCTATAACTGATGATCTCTATATTTTCTCTTAAAGTTTGTTAAATAAGAAATAGCTTGCTCATACATACACAATGGTGAAAACTGCCAATAATTGAATTTTTTATCTTTTGTCATTATTAAGTAGTTATCCCTTTTTCATCGTCAACGTAACACATTAAGAGGACAAGACTCTTTGATCAAAGGCAGGTAGAAGAAATTAAAGTTAAAGGAGGATTCTTAGGTAGGTCTCTGTTCTCCTTTTATATATAGTTCTTTTAGAAAATTTTCTGACAATACAATTGGAAATATTACACCAAACTACCGTATTGACTAATTGAAGTAGGTATAACGAATTTCACATGTCATAAGCCCCGATAGCATAGTTAGTTGTGCATTGATTGTGCTTTATACAAACAGATGCCTAGTTCAAATTCTAGCTCTGGTTGTACTTTTTAATTAAATTGAATTGAAATTTACGTGCTGTGTTTGTACCACCATCATTTATTCTATAAGTATATATTTTGTAAGAAGTTTTATGTGCTAAAACGATGATTCTGGCATAGATAATGATGAGATAACGTACCTGGAAAATCACTGCTTTTCTTTCAATTGTTTTACCTCCACCGCCAGAATAGTATCAATTTTCAAGAACTTGTAGCGTTAAAGAATTATTGATCTTTTTGGAGTCAATATGTTGATTTTAGTTCACTACCTTCGCCGACAGAAAACTACCACAAATAAATGTGGCATCCTTCGTTTCTTAAATTGTCCTGTTAAATTTTAGAGTAAAGAAAAATTTCTGTAAAAGCATCAAATGTTAATTACGAGTCTTATTTGTCGTTGACGGTGATTTTCTTTTATAACGAGTAAGTATCGATTAATTATTTTTAAAATATCAATCTAAATCTAAGTTGCAAACACAATACTCATTTAGAAATGGTTTAAAGACTTGGTTGTTTTTAAAGGTTGTCCGTCAACAAGATTTACTATGGAATTTGGTCAACCATTACCGTTCTAAAAAATACACTATGTTTCCACATCAAATTAAACAGCTTAGATTTACTATTACCCTATTAACCAAATTAGCAAATATATTTTGATAAAAAATTAGAAAACACCTTTATAAAGTTTATTTGCAAACACAGCTAGCTTATTTTGTTATGAGACCAATGTACGGTACACATGTATGGTACATCATTAGTATTATAGGTGGTCTTCGAAATTTTGGATTATAATAACATTTTCAAAAATCGGGTTAAAATTCGGGACTGTCCCGTACAAATCGAGACGGTTAGTGACCCTACTCTACAGTAAAGCTAGGTTCATGAATGGCTCGCATGTCGGTTTACAACTAAAAAACAAAAACAATAGTCGCCGTAAACAAAAACCCACTTAAAACTCACACATTTTCCTTAAAAAATTCTATCGAGAGATTCTATCGCAACAATAAAACGAAGAAGTCAACGGCGGCGATTTAGAAAACGAATTGCGACTTTTATTGCTATATCGTCGCCATTGTAATAAAATTTATGTCATCGAATGCTGGTCCATACCAGATACGTACTACACTTGGGCTCGCAGATGTGCCAACGTGCCAAGTAAATATTTGCGCTCGTCGACTTTCTAGCGTAGGCAGTGATGCTTCACTTTCACGTAAGTACTTTCGGAGCAAGAGATGAGACAATTTACTTCCCGCCGATCTCGGCGGAACGTTATTAGAACACAACATGTGCGACCCGACGCCATATATATTCGCCTGTCAGCGTAAGAAATTAATCTAATGGATTATTGTTGTCTTCCCAGTTTTCTCCGGCCACTGCTGCGATGAGTAAATAGGACTAAAAGTGTTGTATATCTCATTACTACAATTAATGATACAGGTACATACTACGCTGTGTGTGAAATCTACCAAATTTGATATTGAAATTAAGATAATATTCTATAATCAATTTTATTTTCACAAGTACTTTATTGGTATATAGGTACTAAAGCGGTCCCTACTATTTCTTGCACTCTCTTATCAGTTCGTTCTTTTATATTCATAACGAAAAAAAAATAATAATCCCTTTACATTTGAGTCAACATATCAGACCAATTGACACTTTTCCAAAAATAACACAATCTAAGCTGACTGACAACGAAAAAAATTATACCATAAAGAGTTTTCACTTGTGGTACATGAATATAATTTAGTAAACAAAATAAAAATGATTTTTTTATGTGATTGCATCAAATTTTTAACATACCAGAACAATAAAAGTCAATGTAGTACAATTTGATGTGCATACCCGTAAAAGTAATTGTTTTACTATATTAGTAGTCATAATCATTTTAAAATCTTAAGATTGATTATAGACAATCAGAAAATTGGCGGAAGTTATTTGTTTTTGGGAGGATTCAACAAATACCGAAATAATATCATACCGGATAAAAAATACTGATGGTTAAAAAAATTTCATCTATACGGGAAATGGCTTTAATTAACCAATACAACCAATACAATACATAGTTGAGTGTAGGTAAAGAGTGTGTAGGCACAGAGTGTTTATGTACAATTGATATATACGGCCTTGTACAGAAGCAAATTCTTTTTTCGATGATAATAACATCAAACGATCAGCTTTCAACTAGACCAGCATTTCCAAAACTTTTTACTTTGTCATACATACGTACTATGACAAAGTACTGAAACTGTGCCAAAAAAAAAATTAGATTTTAGCGGAAATACGTCCTATTGGGTCACCTGAACATTTTTGACCAAGGTTAAAAAAATTCTATATGTATGTATGTGTGTGTGTATGTGTGAATGTATGTGTGCGTACCCTTTTTGTGGCGACGATTCCGGAAAAACTACTAAAGGTATCGGGACGAAACTTCATATTTAGAAGTTTCATGACCAAGCTTACGGTTGGAAACATTTTTGTTCAAGGAGGTCCAAAGGAACTGGATGTTTACACTAAGCGTTTTTCAAGGATTTTGCAAATGAGTATGATTCTGTAATTTTCTGTAAATAGTAAAATAATAAATTAAAGTAGAGGAACTTTTTTATAATTTATGTCTATGACATTTTAGGCAAAATGAATAGTTTTGCTGCATACGCAAATTCTGTTTGATCGAGATCGGTCGTGTCTGCCTTAACATAAACCTAGTTAGCCAGGATTTGACAGATAGTTGCATTCCAATGACAGTAGGTAGTGTCAAACTCTGATGTTTTGACAATACCTACTGTCATTAGAATCAAAATATCTCTCAAATCCTGGCTGACTAGTTTCATTTTAATGCAGACACGACCGATCTAAATTTCATGCAAATAAACTAGTAATTTTCTATATGGTATATGGCCACGAAAAAGAAAGAGTATGGAAAATGCTGGTCTAGTGGACAAGCTGTCAGTCAGTGGACTAGACACATAAACAAAACTAGACAGCTGATCCTTTGACGTTATTGGCGTTAAAAATACCTTCATAATTAATTACAGAAAAACTATAAAATATAGATTATGACGCTTTCTTAAATTTGTAGAGATGATAAATAATTACAGAAAAACTATAAATTATAGATTATGATCCTTTCTAAAATTTGAGAGCTGCTCTACAAGCCGGTACTTTTTTTGTTTTAGTTGATTAAATCAAACTGAAACTGCGCCGACACTCCAATTTTATTGACAGTTTTTAATTAATTAGAACTATTTCCTGTAAAGTTGGAAATGGCAATATTGTTGCATATTTGAATTCTGCAAAATTTTCGAACCTGATTTCACTACATTGCTTTCATAGGCTAGTGCTTAAGATGATCGACAATAGCGAACGTATTTTAGTGAAGCATGCGTGAAAGCTGCATATTTGGAACATACGTTTTTTTACACAAAAAAATATTAACATTACAAATTATAAACCAATTAAAAATGTAGCCTTTCTTTGTTAAAAAATAAAGTTGACTAATTTTCAAACAAATGACGTAGAAACAATAGATTTTGTAAAAATATAACCATAGAGTTTTAAATAGATGCAGTCTAATATTATCAACACGCCATATGCAAATTAGAATATTATTACATCTACCAAATTTCTAAAGTTATGATTATTTGTTTTTAATATTTTTGGGTTTGCTTGTCAAATGAACATTAAAGTATCCTGACAAGTAAAAAGATATACAACATTTTTCTTGAGTGGAACGGCCAAGAAGGATGCGTACCTACTGGTTTTCTTGTAAATAGTGTCATGAAAAATGGATTAATTAAAAAATTCAAATTAATCCATTTTTCATGACACTATTTACAAGAAAACCAGTAGGTACGCATCCTTCTTGGCCGTTCCACTCAAGAAAAATGTTGTATATCTTTTTACTTGTCAGGATACTTTAATGTTACCACTGATTGTAAAAACACAATAGGTACTTATACTACAAAAAGAAAACCACAATTTGGAAGTATGCCACTATTGCCATTTTATTTTTACTAGATAGACTGAGTTAATTTAACATTTCCAATATAAACGCTAACATTGAGGTCATCACTTTATGTTGATAAAATAACGTACCTACTTATTAGGCTCAGTCCCACACCTTAAGAATGCGCTTCAAGTTTGCAAATTGATAGATAGGTACTTATTCATACATTCAGCAACACACAATATCTAATGATTTGTACGGAACCGTTCCAATTTTCTCAATAGCCGCAGACCGGCGCGGCGGTGTTACCATTGAAATTAAATCGACTTACGCGTAAATATGTTTTCGGTCAGCTGTCAGGAGTACAATTCATTATACGCTAACGACTGTTAGCCGCTCTGTATATCTATAATCACGCTTAAATAGTACAAATGCGAACTTCATTACTTATTATACTCGTAGAAATAAAGTCCGGACCGGAAACCGAACGCATTAATTAGTTTAATGGAAAACGACTAATTTGATTTTGAACAAATTATTTTTTATGTAATCGACCGACACCGCGTGATAATTAATTGTTCTTTTTGTCAGTTATGAATTATCCGGCTGTTATATCGCGGCCCGTGGTAGTAGAAAGCGAGCTAGTGTCATTTAAAAACGTGGAATGATTGTTATTTGCGAGCGTATGTGTATTTTCACACACGCTTACCTGTCAATTACCTTGTAGAGTTATTGTCGAGACAGGTACGTGTTGTGCAAGAGTTTGTTGCTGTGTTTTATTATATTTTTAAATACTTTTGTAGGTCTCGCTTTACAAACAATACGTTTATATTTAAATATTGATTTATGATATACTAACTAATTTTAATTAGCTTCTGTACTTAAAAGCGTAAGAACATGAAGTTGTGTGACGTATAGACAAGGCATATAAAGCAACTTGCTTTTTAATGATACAAGATCCAAAGCAATTAATTTCAAACCAAATACTAAGTTTCCTAATTATTATTAAATTTGTTTTTTTTGCCGAACAAATTAATATTTAATTCGAATCCTTTTAACTAAAATTAAAGTAATAATTAAATGTACGTTGTCTGACCCCTCTAGATACCACTGTATATTATTATAACATTATTAACTGGCACAAAATTTTAAAATATGAGTAATACTCAAGTACAACAGAAACAGATAATACCGGCGCCGCCACCTTTCTGAACAACGTGCTGATTGGGCCCTGCCTAGGCGGATCTTTTCATTGACAGGTTAAATACTAGAAGGAAAGAAATAGTACAGTTAATATCTACGATTTTGGGTAAGTGTGATTAAAGCATAATAACCAGAAACGCTAAAAACATAGTTGATTGAAAACAAATCTGGTTGTGTACTTGATTGCGTACAATAAAGTATACTACTAGATACTTCGGATAAGACCGTACAGTTATGCTGCACAGTCAGTATGTAAATGTTTATCTTTTCTAAACTAAAGTATAGCAAACCCAGACTTAAAGTTCAGTAACAGTATTAATGAATTCACACTGACAGGACGCATTTTACGCCGATAATTGCAAATATTATCTTCAATAGAAAGTTTATTTGGACGAGTGATAATAAGTAAAATGATTATTTTGTATATGTTATATTTAATTTTAATTCTTCATTCGCTTAAGGCTCCCGTCTCAATTCAAATAGCAAACTGTGGCAAACTTCTCTCCAAAGCTTCAAATTCACCAGATGTAGATGGCGCTACTATAAACATTTCTGTTTTTATTTCGTATTTATCACATTTGACGTATGGTATAACCTAAAGAAAGTAATGTAGTGCTTTATATTTATACAAGTATTAAAACTGGACTGCTTTCAGTTTTCTAGTCGATGATCTAGTATTTTCACAATCGTCGCTATTGTAAACATGGTAAATAACTTATTACACTCACGCACTAGAATACTCCAGAATGCAATTCTAGAGAAGTTCAGAAAAAAAAACTCGTGCTCTTTTAGTGAACATTTAATTATATTTTATAATGTATGACAGCAGACAATAATCAGACGTAACTGCCACCTATATTTGTAGTCCACACTAAACTTTGCATAAATAATTTTCATAAATATTGAAATTCCTTTCCGATGGCAGTTACGTAAGGACCTTTAGAATCGAATGGTAGCAAGCATTTCACCATTGGCGAAATAATTATGACGTGGGTTATTTTCGCGTTTTCATAGTAGGAGACGGGAGCCTTAATCGATTTCGCCCAATATGGCTTTTCTGCCAATATGTCGATATTTTTCAATGAACTTGTAAACCCCGATTGTAAATTACGTTATATTTCAAATAATAATAATAAATTAATATTTTTCACCTTTCCAGTGGCAATGGAAATAATAAAGTTTATTAGACATAGAAGAGGAAGAAATCGTAATTTTCACTCTATTCTGGCCTAAACTTAAAAATTAATAAAATTGTTAATAAAAATGAAAGTTAATTTCAATTTTCGTTAAATCTATTTGCATTGTTATTATTATGTGTATTATTATTGTAAAATTTCCTGATTCGTATTTTAAGTGACATGAGAGAAACGTCTGACGTTTTTGTTATCAGGAATTGGAATCAAAATACTACACACCACACATTTCATGTAAATATTTATATAAATTCATACATATATGAATACATATATATGAATACATACATATATCATACATATTCATACATATAGGTATATGAAAATGGCACCTAAATAACTAGTTTATGCAAAAATGCAATTCGATATTTTTCAAGAAAAAGTTTACATAGTATTGTTTATGTAGCTATGTAGTTTTATAAAAAAAAAATTCTTTAGAATACTTTTAATACTTTTTTTAATTTTAACTAATTTTAATTGTTCTTGAATCGCACCGTTTTTATTTAAATAACAAATTCATGTATCATTTTCATTAAGTTATTGTAAAATGTTAAAACGTGAACTATTTCAGCAAAACGTATTTTTTATTCATGCATTTTAAATAAAAAGCTTAACTTTGTGTAAAATATGAAAGTGTAACACGGTTTATGTGGTGTAGCCATCTGTCTATTTCATTATTATAAGTGAACTGATAATAATATATATTTTTTTATTATATCAAATTTGAGGGACCAAAGAAAGTTTCTTGCATTTAAACTCAGTAGTCATCAGGCTATGAATTCAAAATAACTAAAATCCCATTAAAACATATGTATTAGTCATAAATACAGTTTCTATCAGTTTCTTTTACTTTTTATTTTAAATGTAAAATGATATTGGCCTATGGGCCTGTACAGTAAGTATCTAAAAGTTGTTTTAAACTCTCAAACCCACTCTCATTAAACTTTGCTAAAAAATATTAAGTTGGCAGATTGTGTCATAATATCCATGTCACATGCATTCTTAATTTTTACTATTTTAACTTGCTATTTATTACAAACGATTGTTTTTAATCAAACACATTTTTAGTGGGTATTTTGCTATTTTATAAACATTTAGTTGATATGTAGAATTTTTGTATACATATAATACTTTTAAAATAAGTTTCCAAAGAAAAAAGACGAACGGAATTAGTTCACGTCTTGTCACGGCTGACAATGAGCTTGTACGTACGCTGAGCAATCGAAGTCCGGATGGAGGGCATGTGTGCTCTCTTAAACTAGGCAATCTCGGCATTAATTTGACCGGACTATTTGAAATGAAAGTGTGCTATGTTGTTATCGTCTGACCCACGCAACACAATATGTTCCGTCTCTGTTGAGGTCGTGGGAACTTGCTGCGCGCCCGGCGAAAGAACCGTAATGTACAGGTTCATAGGCAGGGCCTACTCGTCTATTCCGCGGCGAGCAAGCCTCGCCACGCCGGGTGTACATAATGACAGTCGAATGCGCGGACCGCGGTTTTGTAATCGCATAACATAAACATTTCTATAATAATGTGGCAAGGGTGACAAAAAATTGCCTCTATATTTGGCGTTACGTGAATACCGGTACAAATCTGTAGCACGGCTTAGTTTAACTTATTAACTTGGATAGGTGTTTTTTTTTTGTGTATTACGTGAGTACGACTCACTATCACTCTCCCCAATAATACTATAAAAACCAGTAAATAAAAAATTCTTGTAGAATTTGATAAATTAGACAATATAAAATGACAGTGTTTCTAGTGTAGTTACTCGATATTGGATAGTTGATTTCATTAGCTATATGAACACAGAACTAGATAGAAATCAGATATAACGGTATATGGCACATTATTACTTATGTAGCTTTATTGTCTTTGTTTGTGTGTGTCATACAAAATTTTAGAAATAAATGATGAATACATTTTCAAGCAGCCTTAATGTACTGTTATGTCGTATACCTGCAGTTAAAACTCAACTTCACTCCTCAGGCGTAGCATGATTTATTAAATATCTCCTGTACTTTTGCCGAATGATTGGTCTATAAGACGTTCTATTATGCATGTCGATTGAGACAAAAGTCCTTGTCACATTGAGAGAGGTCGTCTTTGAGCAAACTAACTGTACCTTCTTTTCCGAATTTCTCCAAAACTTGTGGGGCTATGTTTGCAAATATATTATAGTCAACGGATACTAATTTCCCACAAATTCTAAAAGTGACTTTTAAGTTACTTCTAACCACAAAAATGTTGATTTATCCTTAACTGCAATTAAAATAATTTTAAATCATGGCTCTTGCGAATAAAATTACTACTGAAATGTACATCAGACGTGCTTCAATTATTATTTATAGCATTTTCAGGGCCTGATATTGCATATTATTTATTCACATCATTTATTTTACTTGATCCATTTCTTAACTTTAATTTAATTTGTATTTCTCATTTGCCGTTATTCCTTAATTGCTCCTCATTCCATTTGACTTAAAAAAAATAAATAAATCAAAAACAAAGAATTAAAAGAAAACAGACTCTTGTGAAATCAATTCCTGGACGATGGAGTTGCACAGGAAATTTGATCTACTAATATGAATATGTTACAGAGGGTCACTGATAATATGAACTCATCGCGGAACGAATGATAAATAGCGACCAAACGGTAACATTTTGTTTTAAATTGTCCCAGAATGAACTTTTTATACTTTCAATAGAATTCAAAGAATTTATTTAATGTATGTCCAACTTTGTCATAAAGGAACAGCGCGTGCTATGAAGCGAAAACTTATATGACTGATAATATAAAGTTTTGTAGTGCAGGCTTCAGAAATATTTTATCCTTCCGACTTTATCCTTTTATCCTTCAGACTATTCAGACTACTTTAATTTTTTAAGTATATTAAAATGATTCGTCTTGAATAGTTTTCAAAAACATTGCGTTATGGAATTCCTTAAGCAAATTTAAATAAATTGAATCTTGAACTGCAGTTTCACTTTGGGCTCTTTTTGACTTTATCATACATAGTATGACAGACTTTAACTGAAATTTTGTTGCCTTGGATCCCCTGAACATTTTTAAAAAGGGGTAAAAGATTGTCCGTGTGTGTACCCGTTTTAGTGACGATGATACAGTAAAAACTACTAAAGGATTCGGAACGAAATTTCATATTTAAAAGTTTCATAACCACACACAGAGCTGAAAAGCTTTTAGTTCAAAGGAATCCAGAGGAATTGGAGGTTTACTCTTTGCATTTCTCAACTATTTTACAAATGCATTTCGTTAAAATAGTTTAATAAAGTAGAAGAAATTTTGTAAAATTTATGTCCATGAAATTTTTTGTAAAATTAATACTTTGGCTGCATGAGTAAATTCTATTTGATCAAGATCGGTCGTGTCTGCATTAATATAAAACTCGTTAGCCAGGATTTGACACATATTTTCATTCTAATGGCAATAGGTAATGTCAAACGCTGATGTTTTGACAATACCTACTGTCAATAGTATTAAAATATCTGTCAAATCCTGACTAACTGATTTTATTTTAATGCAGATACTACCGATCTTGATCAAATAGAATCTCATGCAGCTAAACTATCAATTTTATATATAGTATGATAAAGTCATGTGCCTGGCCACATCAAATTTTTTTATTGTGTAAAAACTATCGACATGGTGATTATTACGTTTGAGTACATATATGTAACTAACTAAGTGACTGACATGCTCTCTGTAGTGACGGACTTTTAAGACGTTGTTTTTTTTGTGGTTATAATTCGTCCAATACTTCGTCATATTTAGCCGATTTCATTTATTTAAAAGAATTTAATTAAATCGATTTTTAAGTCCCTTCCGCGCTGATTCGTTTATCTATTTGAGCTGCATATTATTCTAGCTATATACAATGATATAACTTTTGTCAAAACAAGGGTATGTAGTTGTTATGTTGGCAACTTGATCGCCACAATTAGGTCAGTAATTCACAGTAGACATAAACCTCAAACCTCTCTAAAAGAAAAACTTAAAAACAGTTATGTAAGAGTGAATATAGAAACCTTCCTAACTGCCACCAGTCAGTAAAGTCGATGTTCTCACTCCGGGTGACAGCTAAACGGTCACATGTTCTTTTTAACAAATAAATCCCTTTTTTTCTCTTGTCACCTTAGATAGTTATAATCAAATTATAGTATATTACATTACAAGAGCTGTAACTAGCATATTTCGTACGAGTGGAAGGTTAACATACGAGCCGAGAGCGGTGTATTTTTGTTATTTTTCACGAGTACGTAATATGCGTTACAGCTCGATTATTGTACATAATTTTACCTACGACCGACAATTTCAATAAATTGTGTTAAAAATTACAAATGAATTAAGGTAAGGATATTTGACGGTTAACAAATGTATTCGCGCGTCATGTATTGTAACTACGGAGGAAATTTATTAAAAATGACAAATAAACAATCAAAACATTCGCGCGAAATCTGTCATTATGACATTATGTCGTGCGTTAAAACAAAAGCACAACCAAAAGCACACATTGGTTATAAGCGATATACGTGTGTAGCAGTCTGTGACGTAAGGGACATTTATACATACGGTCGTAGGTAAAATTATTATGATTATTATTATATTATTATCATAAAAGAGCGTATTATGGTAATACATAATTAATATATTCATAATTGATTTTTCTATACAAATTAATATAATAAATTGTTATAGGTACTGTTATATTTTTTATGATATGAAATCCCGTTGTTTCATCTATTTCAGCGTCGTATATTCTTCGAGATTATTCGGCGTGCTCGCAAAGTATATTAAATAAGTTTCTTGGCGACAGAATTGCGTTCCATTTCTCAAACGCTGCGGATAGCATTAGCCGAGATTAGCAAACAAAAGTAGCCGAGCTACAGCAATTTGCCGCTTGTTCCGGTTTGCTAACGCGTAGTGAAAAACGAAATGCAATTTATCAAACTGAGTCGGTTTTCACACGGAAAATTATTAATACGAAACCACTTAATATATTATTAGGCCGCGATGCCACTTCCTAATGGTGTTTATTTTTGTGTTCTAATTATTGGATTACACGCCAGGCTACCGACTACTACTGACCATTCTCTGCCAATTCCGGCGGCGCCGGTAGCAACTCGTAAGTATAACAGTCCCAGCAGCAAATGTAATTTCCCATTATCCCTGTTGAATTACTGACGAGAGATTTTTTCCAAGATGGTTTACGTCCGCATCACGGTGCTATCTCTGTAATATACTCGTATATGGTCAGGCTTGATGGTTTCTTGTAATTGAATTCTTCAATTTCTATTTGTCGTGGAGTCGTAGGTTATTATGTGGTCACTAATATAGATCTTTTTTTAGCAACACGACAAATAAAACGCACGCATTTTTTAACTATACAGTTCTATTTTTCAGTAGTGAAATAATAACGTAATGGATAGTTTTATTTTAATTTATTTATTAATAATCAATAGTAAACGAAACAAAAGTGCTGGTTTGCTTGTAAGTAACAATGGAAGCAACAACATTAAAATATATGATCCCAAAAACATGCAAATATAAGTGATAAAGTACGAACAATATTGTTGACACTTTTCAAACCAAGTAGGTTTCGTTTTCTTTTATTTAACGTCACCAAAGAGAATTAAAGAGAACACAATTATTCTCATTATTTTGCAATATGTGGTGCTATATGCCAAATGTATTTTGAAATATTAGGCCTTTGTAACAGAAAATAAAACATTGATCTACACTAATACTTTGATCTACAACCAACTGCACTAAATTTAGCATATAAAATATATGTTTAGTTTCAGATAACTAAATGCTAAATCACAATGGTATTATTATTGCGGTTATTATCTGGTACCAAATTGCTTTTATTGAAACGTCACGTGACTTTTGCCATGTAGCAACACCTTATTTCTCTTACTGATTTTGGTTAATGTTTCTTTTTCTTAATGGTGTCATAAACAATTTATAGCATAGGTACATAATAAAATCACTGAGAAAAAGCCATTTCGGATTTTTCAACATTGATAATATCAATCCTCCTTGCGTTAGCGATACGCATACATATATTGATTATTTTTGTTTGTGAATTGAAAGTCAATAGGCTTTTTCAATAAGTTTCCATATGTTGAGACAAATTGGAAAGTATATGACCAAATTTTAACTTATTCTCATAAAGGAATTATCATGGTTTGTAGAACATTGGGTTCAGATCATATAAATTTGCAAAAATTTACAAAATTACGTTCATTTAAACATTTTATACCTCACGTTTTTCGAAAACTTTTCATGATGGAAAAGTTCAGACTTCAGCCTGAAGTGATATTTGAAGCAGAGTCTACATGGGTATTTACAACCAACACAAATTTTGATGAATGAAAATGCAAATGGTATTCCTTATTTCTGTGTATTTTTGGTTCGCTAAAATTCAAATACATACTTGTTGTCTCTATATGGCAACTTGTTAGTTTAAATAAAAAATTTAAAAAAATTTGTTTTATATTATGATCGTTATTTATCATGAAGTTCATAAAATACCTGTACTAGAGATAGGTGCGGGTCACCTCTTGCCGTTGTACTACACATTATGAAAACATGTTCGTAGCGACAATTTAACTGAAAATTAAAAAAATATATATTTGAGTTTTTCTTCCTCATATTGAGTTACATTACCCCTCCAAATTATTGCACTCATTTCGCACTCCTGTATAAATTTGAAGTTAGTGTTTATTAAGTCGGGTAATTGTATTTTTATATAATATGTTGTAGGCAAACGGTTATTCTAGGCAAAAGGCTTTTGCCTAGGCATAAGATATTTGCCTGGGCAAATAGATATTGAACCTTTATTTATATTTTTAAAGCTATTTGCCTAGGCAAATGTATTTGCCAAGACAGTTGTCAGGCAAATAGTTTAGAGAAGATGTGAAAGTCCATGCTTTTTTTTGCTTTATTGAGACTAATGTTAATATTACCTGTCTAACCCGTTGTGCCTGAAGAAGCATCTAGACCAGATAGATCCGACACATGTAGTGGAGCAAAAGTAAACCGAAATGTAGAATGACATTTGCATTTTTATTATGCAATTTTTTCATGAATTTATTATAAACTTATTGTAGAAGTGATATCTCTGCGATTTTAGTAAATATACGATGTAGTCTATCGGCCTCTGTGCTCTACTAATGATGGCTCGATCGTTTGTGTTTTGCTTCTTTCTTACTTGGTGGTATGAGCCCGACAAATCATTTATTTATGAAGCGATATTAATACAATCCTTAGGATTGTTAATTGACTAATACATCTTTGCCACACTTTTTGATATTGTTGAAGTTGGTATTATCTCCGGTTTAACCGGAAGTTAAATTGGATATTATTAGTATTATGGCGAATGGCAACTATTCTCCGAATCAACCATATTAGATGGACACTATCAATCAGAATCAGAATACACATTATTCCAATGAAGGCACTCCTATACTCTTACGTACAAAAAGTATATAATAAAAAGATTTTGTTTCACTTTTTCAGCTTTTCTTTTATCCTTACTATTTAAGAATATTTTCATATTAATATTATCGAAGGCGTTGTAGATATACCAACAACATGTATTCGTCAGCCAAAGAAATGTTATGAATAGGCAATTTCATCCACAATAACCAATGCAAGGAATATGAATAACATTCATCGCTCTAGGAATTTAGAGCGAAGAACAAAACCGCACTAGCTTATCGTGCACGTGAACTGTATCGTACAAAAGCGCAAATTAATGCTAACTAGCATACCGTGGAGGTAACAGAATGCGAGTAACGACAAAACTGCACCGAGTCGCGAGTGCCAACAAATGGAACATATGTGTAGCACGGAATTCTCATTCAACATACCCCTAAAAATGCTGAACGTCTGAACGACTAGGAACGTTGTTACCAGCAGTGATTAGCACCCATTGAGCTTATTCAGTGTGGGCCTGAACCGTTTTAATTTAAATAATTTATCACAGCGCGTCGCCAAAGAACGCGCCTGATGCGTTTCGTAAGCGGCGCTCGTTAGCTTTTCCGAAATTATTACAAAATCGTGTTGTGTAAATTAGGACGAAAAGAACGAAATTCCATAGGATGAATGTAGATGAAGAAGGTTAAAGAAGTGTCATCGGTAGATATAGTTGGAACTATCCATAAAGAAATTATCTCAAAACAAAAATTAATTTTACGAAATATATAAGTACACAACGGAGATGAAAATTGGGCTGTTGTAAATTTGAAGCAAATATTCTAAAAAACTACTGGTTTGTTTATAACCACTTGACGGAAGAGGTTCTGAATATCCGGTTTCCAACCTTCTCGCAAACCTACATCTTTCTATATTTTACTCGGAGATATTGATTCAAACATGGGTGGACAACATTTTCTGACAATTGTTTTTTTTTTATTTTTGTGCGGATACTGCGAGTAAGACGTACAAAAATACACGTCAAAAATATTTATTGATCATAAACACAATTTTGGGAATATTTAAGTTGTTTTTACTTTATCACGAAATCGTGGCAAAAAAGTTTCTATGTGTGTGTGTTTGTGCGTATGTATCCATTTTTTGTGGCAACGAATCCGAAGAAACTACTAAATGTATGGGAACAAACATTGATATTCAGAAGTTTCATGAGCAAACTGTTTACTATGTTTAAAATTAAATTTAAATTTATTTAAATTCTGTGAAATTTATGACTCTAACATTTTTTGAAAAATTAATAGTTTAGGTTGATGAGCAGATTCAAATCCATATCGGTCGTGTCTGCAATAAAAGTAGTTAGCCAGGATTTCACAGATATTTTGATTCTATTTTGACAGTATTGTCAAATATCAGCGTTTGACAGAGTTTGACACCAATTAACACTGCTTTATAGTCAAATAAAGGTATGTGCCTGGCCCCATCACATTTTTTATTCATAGACTGATTTTAAATTAGGAGATGCTGGTCCTGATTTTTTTAGGAAAAAACATTACTTTTCATGAATGAAAATCTACCCTAGCACCCAAATTTTGAGAAAAAATTTTGGTTGTATTCTAGAAAATTTTGTTTTCCTCTAATTTAAAAACAAAATCAGTTGACAGCTGTGACTTTACAGTTAAAATAAAAAATTGATCTGGCCAGACACATGACGTTATCATATTACACAGTATTGTCAAACTGTGTCAACTCTGAAGTTTTCACAATACTGTCAATAGAATGAAAATATCTGTCAAATCCTGGCTAACTAGTTTTAATGCAGTACGAGCGATGTCGATGAAATAGAAATTTGCTCATGCAGCTAAACTATTAATTTTACCAAAAATTGTCATTGATATAAATTATTCAGAAAGTCGTCTACTACAATTTATTATTGAACTATTGCTACGAAGGTACAGAAATGACGGATAATTTGCAAAATCATTGAAAAATGCTTTCTTTTAAGTGTAAATAATCAGTTCCTCTGGACCCGTTTGAACAAAAAGCTTTTCAGCTCAAGTTTGGTCATGAAACTTCTAAATATGAACTTTGGTCCCGATACCTTTAGCAGTTTCTACGGAATCGTCGCCACAAAAACAGGTTCATACACATACACAGACATTCTTTTTAATTCCTTAAAAATTTACAGTCGTTTGAACTATGTATTAACAAAACCGTATTGTAAACTGTTATAACTTTTTAAGGAAATGAAAAAATACATAAGATTTTTTACTAAGAATAACAATTATATTCTAAAAAAACACTAAAAAGTTTTATATTGATTTATTTGTTTGTTTTTTTCAATTTGTTATTTTTGAATCAATACATGAATCGGAACAGGGGATGCAAATGCCCCAAATGCTTCTTAATATTTATTTACGATATAATGTAAATTAGTTATTTTGAAAATATATGTTCAGTTCTACAATTTTGTAGTTTTTACAATTAATAATGGGTAAAACTGCAATACCGTGAATAAATAAAATTTCTGTACAAGTATAATAAACAGGTACATAGTTATTCACTTCATAGCAACAGCCATGAATAAAATATAAAGTAAACGTTATATTAGTTTTCCCCAGAACAAACTTTGCGACTTCACGAACTTCCCTACCGTGTTGAGAATCACAAGTTTTTCGAGAATTTCCAACCCCTCTTTTCGACATAAAAATCTTAAACTAGCAGAATAATTTTCTGTTTTGTGTCTAGTTCGAGAAATGTTGACCGCCTTGGTCGCAAATGTTCCGGGGACCCAATACGACATATTTCCGCTAAAAACAATTTTTTTTCGTGTCATACTACGTATGATAAAGTAAAAAAGTACGCTTTTTATACCACAATCTTGTTGTATTTTGATCCTGGATCCATAATAGCAGATCTTTTAATACCGAGGTTTGGGCACAACATTCCAATTTCTTTGAAATTAAAAACAGTTGAAATTAAAATAATTTTTCCTTCAAATCTTTTTAATTTAATTGTAATTAATTGCCACAATTTACTTTTCGACAAAATTAGGATGTTTTCTACCGTGCTATACAAATTATGACTTTGGCTATACACTTTTTAGGGCACCGAGAAATTAAAAATAGAACTAATAAGTATTTTAATAGGTGTTAATTATCACACGTTTTCAACACTGTGGAATGTTATAATTAAGTGCAACCAGATTAGTATAATTATACTATAATTGCTGACCACAATTACCAAATAACCCGTAAATGTGTCTGTTTGAATTGATGCAATTTGTTCCGCTCCATTGTAGGTTTATTAAATCCACTTGAGATAATTCGAATATAACCAATGTGAATCTATTAATTATCAAGAGTAGAATTTCCTAATGCGAAAAATTCAAAACAAAAATCCAAAAGTTTTTGACCCTTATATAGAAAAGATAAATTATGCATTGATTTTGAATTCAATTAATGACTTGTTTTCATTACCCAAATTAAGATTCCTAATTTGGGGTTTATTTTATTTAAATTTTGTGCATATTGAATTGTAATATACTACGTGTCTTATTAATCAAAAGCACACCATTTCCTCTGAGATATTAGCTATTAAATTAAATTACACTTGTGATGAGTAAGTCCTTAAATATAGGTCTTTAAAGAAACGTAATTTCGTGAAAGAAATGGTAAGCCTCTGCACACAATGGATCCTTAAATCAGCGGTACCATGTCCGTTCTCATACAATGTGACCGGCCTCAAATGAAAAATGTACTCGATAAAACATATTTAGAAATTGCCTGCAAGTTATGGTACAGCCAAGACGGCAATGAGTTCAAAAACTAGTATCTCACACCGGGCATGCGAGAGAATTGACTTTCTAATAACTATAAATTAGCTCGTCAACCGGCGCTCTTCCTACACATTAACTTCACAACTTACAACGAATTATGTCAAACATTTTAATAAGGTAAAAAGTGCTATTCCACGACTATGTGACTTCCCATGGTCGCATACTATAGTGAGTTTCAGAGAAACAGCAACAGGAATTAGTAATAGAAATAGTCAAATAGCACTCGCCAAAAGTGACTTAACGAGAAGTGTGATTTGAAGAGTTATTTTAGTACTCTTGCTTTAGTTGATTACGAATGTGGGCAAAAAAATTGATACATATCTTTAATATCTTGTAATAAATTCTTGTTTTTGAATGTTTGATGCAATGAGAAAACTAATGCGATGTAACGAAATTTATGTGGAACTTCAAAGTTTCAAGTGCCAGTTCGTTACGTTTTTTCCATATTGAGCATTAAAGCAATAAAGAAATAAAAACTTAGTGACAACAAACAAAGATGTAATTTAGTGTTAATGATGAGACCAAAACTACACGCGCCCGGTTAAAAATTAGAACTAAATCCTGACTTTTTATTGTCGTCATTGCATAATTGGTATGGTCGAGGACAAAATAGTATTATATCCATCCATCATTTTTGTCGCGATATAACTCAAATTCTATCCAATAATTTTTGATCTGTGTTTTCGTTCCTTGAATAATTCATAAAATACAGAGAACTTCCGGTGAAAAGTATAATTAAAATCGTTGTGTATAGTTCTTGAGTTATAACGCTTCAAAAAATAGTACTAATGCTTTCAGTTGACCCTATTTAAAGATTTAGATGATGGCATAAAATGTCAAAAATCACGGCAATCTCTCATGCCGTCCAAAAAATAACGCGACCTGAGAAAATTGTCTACGTATGCTGAAATAAAACATTGAATGTTAAACTATAACCTACGAAGAGAAAAACTAAGCCTTGTGACTCTTTGACGTTATTCTGTGTTAGTTGTTTTTAACGTCTTTGAAATAAAATGTCGAAATCGATAGATTGATTTTTAATTAAAATTTGCAAACAATACCAGTGTATTTTATAAACTTATAGTCTGCAAGAAAAGATTTATTAAATTAAATAGTTACAACTGGTCATAATAAAATAGAATTTTATTGATGTCTAACTGGCGCCTTGCCAAAATAACCTGTCCCAATTTTACAGACAACGCATGAATTTGAATTATGCAAAAAAATAGAAAAGGAACCTCAAAAGTTGCTGTTTTATGTTATTCTTAAATCTACATTACGGTGTTTCTTACCTTATCAATTTTTTTTTACTTTATTTAACAAAAATACAACAATTGAAACGATTACAATAGTTGATATGATTAACCTGGCTAACAATATTAACGAAATCGATCAACTGACAACAACAACCAACTGATTCTGGTGGGCTTTATTTCGTAGAATCTGGATTCTAAAAACAACATTTGGGAGATTAGTCTACTTTTGAGAAAATCAGTGTAAAAACACAAAAAAAGCAAAATAAACAGTTTTTCCAAAAAAACTAGCGAACAATATAATTTCTTTTTACTTCCGATTCGGAATTTACGCAAAAGGCATACCAGAAGTGGTTGTAACCTGTTTGACTTTTTCCTTTTGGCCATGTTATTCTTATTTTTTCTATAGTTTCGGTATGTTTTCCAATATCTAAATTTTTGTTATTTAAGCTATTTTCAGGTTTTCAGATACCTGCCGTTAATGTTGTATAAAAACTAATGAACTTTCAAATCGGCAAAGTGTTACTGACATTTTCTATACGAGAACTTGGACAAATGACACTGGTTAACCACAAAAGCTATCGAACAAATGACATGGCTTTGACCTGAAAATCGATGCCAAAAAGCGCACAAAAGGCGTTCGTTGGGCCTTACGTCCAGACTTCTAAATTCAACAAAAACCGTGAACAGTATGTGGTCTTGTTTTTGATATAGTCCTAATGAACATCTAACAGAAAATTTTACAAATGTTTATAAGAATAATTTTATAATTTTATAAAGCAAAAATTTTCGAAATTTTTTGATTTAGAACTGTGTGTATTTACGACGATCTGAGTGTATAAAAATTTGACAACCTTAATTTTAAACCACTTTATACGGCAATAATTTTTCTCTGATAGCGTTAAACATAATTATGCAAGCTTTTATTTTGAGCTACTTGAATAATTCAAAGCTCCAAAATGATACAAAGAAAACAGATTTACTGACATTTTAAGCACATTAAATTGTGTCGTTTGGTTGTCATATTCGTAATAGAAAACCTTTGGAACACAATGATGTTGAAACATGTTAGATAGTGTAATCTGTGTAATCAGAGTATTCTTTAAATATATAATATGAAAGTGCAAAGGTGTTGTAATTTCTCTGTACCACAGTATAGTTGCCAACCAATAAATCCATCCGCGTCAGATATCATCATAACGCGCTTGGCCGATTTTATAATAGACTCCAATCGAATTAAAATGCAATTAATTTTAACTCAACTTAACAAGTTGACAAGTTTGATGTACGTAGGTGCTAATTTAGGATTACATCTATAATAATACGATACCGCCTGAGCGCGCACTAAGTGTTTATTTTGGTAAAATTGATGGCATTTTAATAATCAAAAATTGAATTTTATCTACGCTGTAGATCCACGATCTACAACACCACACACATACACGCTCGTTTTAAATCAGCCTAATCAGCGTGTAATATAATTTCATGTTCGTTGTATGACTGAGATGCTCAGTTGAAACATCTCGTATGTTTTAATAAGGCTGATAGTGATGGGCAACTTTCAAAGCCGGTTTAATTAATTTGATCTTTAAAGAAAAAAAAAATCCCATCTCGGTATAGTTTCCGTAACGTAACTATGCACTATGCCCGATATTCAAATTTATTGGACTATTTATTTTTGACAGGTTGAAAGATAGCAATTAGAGCTGCCTCATCGAGAAAAAGAGCGTAATATGGCATTCGCCTTGGTTCGTTGTGAAACTTTTCATTCTGATTAATTGGGCATGTATAATAAGCGGTTTGAAAATTATGTTTTGATACCCTTGTCAAGCGTCGGTTTTGTGTGGATATATGTAATTGTGAAATTGGTGCTCGGCATTTCGGTAGTCGAGATTTTGTTTGCATTGGCGAAGTTGTTCTTTTTACGTAAGTCAGTTAGTTATTGGTAAAGTGATTTATCTTTGACGGCATATCGATCTTGTTCGATTTCGTAATTGATTTCTTATTATCTGAAAGTTGCAATATAATTAACTATTTTATTTGCTTGTTATTGGCACAAGTACGAATCACTTTCACGATAATAAAATCCAACAATACATAGTTCAAATGAATATAATGTGCGTTCAGTTAAGCAAACCAACATGTATAATATAGAGTGTTAGCCAAAATTACCGGACCACCTAAATAATTCTTCTCCGGTAAGAAATTAAAAAAAAAACACTTCAAACAAAAGTTTTTTTTTATTTTAAATAAGCTATCGTTGAAATATATTTTCAATATACAGGTGGTTCATTTTAATATTGGTAGTTTGATCATTTAACTTAATTCTATTTAAATTGTGTTGTTATTCTCTCTTGGATTTTTTACTTTTTACCCCTTTGGTTCCAGCAAACGTTTATATTTTTTATTAATTGCTTATAACAAATGATGCATTTTATAAAAAAATAATTCTTAGAATTAAACGTAGCATTAAAAAATATAAAAAGAGAAATTTCAAATTTTCAAAATAAAATAATCATCCTTTTTATTGAAAATATATTTGGCTGTTTAAAACAAAAAGAAACCTCTATTTGAGAATTTGTTTGCAGTTGAAGAATTATTAAGGTATATAATAGCCTATAACTAAAAATAATTTATTTTACAAAAAAATTATTCCCAAAAAGAAAATTATAATTACTTAATCTTAGTATTAAAAAATTTAATAATATTTAAAAAAAGGAAAGGTTATCAAATTTCTATAATAAAATGAATATTGAAAATATATTTAAACGATAGCTTGTTTAAGGCAAAAGAACTTTTGTTTAAACAATTTTTTTAAATTTCTTACGGTTAGAGAATTAATTAGGTGTTCCGGTAATTTTGTCTAACCCTGTATGTAAGATTCAGAAATTAGTTGCGTAAAGAAAGTAGACAATAAGAAAATAATTGGCACATAACCACATTTTGAATAGAACAGTGTGTCAAAAACATCACATCATTTTGTTGTTTCCGCACCAAACAACAAACCCTGTATTGACTTTTTTATGTGTTTAAATACACAGAAAGTATAAATAGAAAAAAGTTTTGAGATAAATATTAAACACGAAAGTAAAAAATTTGAGGTTTTAGTTTAGTTATTCAAATGTGAAGACATCCAAACAATTATTGGGCACTATAAAATTCGTAACTATTACTTAATTTAATGGTTTCTAAATACTTTTAAATAAACGCGATATTTCTATTTATTCACACGAAAAAGTTATGGAAGTAGATTCGAAAATTTATGAGGGCAAAAAAGAAACTGTTTATATTATATACTAGATACTCGCATTTCCAACAATATATAGTCAATTCCTATATTATTTTAAAACGAAATTGCTTGTATTGTAAATATTGAAAAAAATACCATAGGTACTAAAAACATTTCTATCCAATGATATCTATGGCTATTCAGCCAGTGTTTCTGATATATACAATTTGCCATTTGTTTGATTCAACAGAAACCGTAGAAATTTGATAATAGCATCGACTTTTTAAATTTTTTACTTTCGTGGTCTTTTGATGGGCGATATTCTGATTATGACATTTTATTTGGCATTTTCTTCAGTTTCAATTAGGATGTATCTTCAACCTTCAACTTTAGACAAATGTTACTACTTATTTATTGTTTAAAAAAATGATTTGGACATGAAATCACCGTTTGTTGAGCATGACACATAGTATGCCAATCGGCAGCCAAAAGGGTGTGATACATAACGGGAATCAAAAGAACTAAAAATTCTTAACTCGGAAATGTGAAAATCAAACATCGCTCAATGGAAATCTTGTTTAATAATTAAAGATTTAACTTTTCCGATGCTCGATTCGCAGAAACTTTGCGTATCTACAACTATTTAGAACACAATATAGACTTACATATTAGGTTTACTGTTTTACCTTCTTTCTACAAAGAATCTTTACCAGAACCGTATGTCAAAAAATCAGTTGTAGTTTTAGTGGTCCACTACAACAATCAAGAAGATTTTTTGGTCATGCGAGTCGGTGTTAAACCAATCGCAGTGGTTGCAGCAGTATGAAATTGTTTGGCCCGTTTTGGTGAATGATAGTTTGAAGATTTACCTGAAACAAAAGAAAACACAAAATTAATAGTCGTAAATTAATAGTCGTCTTTATAAAAACATATATAATTGATTGGGATTTGCCGATTTCCACTAGACAGCTAACCAGTAGTCCTTTCACACAAATATCGCATCTATGGCCAAACAACATCGTGACGATTACAAACCTCCTGAATCCTGACTATTCTTACAAAGTTTTGCAAATGGACGCAACATGCATTGTACCTAACAATTTAATAGCAAGTCTCGAGTTGTGCTTGCTGCCTAATAGGCACGCCGCAAAGTGGATGGTGGTTATTGTAGGTAAAGGTAGGACGTTAAGCTAGAAACGAGGAACCGACTTCGACTAGAGAGTGCGGACTGCATGCCTCAGTTTAGCCTAAACGATGACATGTTAAAGTAAACGATGAATAAGCGGTACTCGGGCACCCATCAATTGTGGAGTACCGACGCCGCCGAGGCACCGCACCGGTCTACCAAAAGCGTGACGGAAGGTCTTACTTTCCTATTCACCTGTCCACAGGAGTGAGCGCCGCATCGCGGCCGTACGTTTAATCTAGCCCGTATTCATCGCCGTATTTCGAAACGGATGAAATGTAATTCGGGTTGTTCTATTTCTAGGTTATGTTATAAATTTCCTATAACGATTGTGCTTGATGAATAAATGTACAGTATATTATATAAGTGTCCAAATAGAAACTTGCTACCCATGCAGAGGTGGGGAATGGTGGAAAAGGGCTATACGAATTCAGTTTTTTTTTGTGTAGTGTGTTTATCATTAAAAATACATAATTAAATTATTAGATTATTGGATTCCATTGAAAAATTAAGATTTTTACCTATCTATTGTTAAACTAAAACTTGGATAGAAAATGTGCAATTTGGTACCAACCTAAGAAAATAAAAGAAATAACTTCTCTTTATTTCTGTCCATTGACGTTAAATGATGCATCTAAATAAACAAGTATCATATTAAACTGATTTAGTTCTAAAAGATCTATCCTATGCTACCTCGCACGATCAAAATTCCCTACAATCAACAAAAGAAGCGAATGATTATTAACCCAGGTGAGGATAATTTTTGGAAAAAAAAACCTCCGCCGAGATTTGAACCAGGAATCCTCCAATTTCGGGTTGACAGCTCTCCCAGTTGAGCTACAGAGGCTGTGGAAATTTATAGGTTTTATTTGTCACTTTAGGACCTGCAATCCGAGTTTTGAATTAAACAATCCCGTCGTGACACCTATGGGGGGCTAGATGGAAGTTTGGTAACTAGGAATCGCTAAATGTTTATTGCTAATCAGATCATACAGATGAATAAATTCAAGGGAACATGGTGATTACTCAAACTCGTCAGTAATGTAGAATTAACTAAAGAACCGAATGATAATTAACCCATGTGAGGATAATTTTTGGAAAAAAACCCTCCGCCTGGATTTGTACCGGGAATCCTCAAATTTCCGGTTGACAGCTCTCCCAGTTGAGCTACAGAGGCTGTGGAAATTTATAGGTTTTCTTTTTCACTTCAGGAGTTGCATTCCGAGTTTTGGGTTCCTTGTTCAAATCCAGGCGGAGGTGTTTTTTCCAAAAATTATCCTCACCTGGGTTAATTAACATTCGCTTCTTTAGTTGATTCTACATTACTGACGAGTTTACATAATAACCATGTTCCCTTGCATTTATTCCCTTCTGCTTCTGCTTCTATAGAGAATGAATTTTGAGTGAAAACAAATCAAAATTACCAAAATTTGCTTTTAGAAGAAAGCATTCCACTATAGATCATGTCCATAGAATAATGAATATATTACAGAATCCATTAGATGAAAGGTTTATATGCTCAGGAATCTTTCTGGATGTAGGTTTTGCTATGTGTTGGTACGAAGAGTTAATACACAAACTGCATACATCCCACAAAAGCAGGTTACATTCTGAATATAAGGTAGAGTATTCAGAAGAAAAGGGATATGTGAATACTCAGACCTAAACGTAAGATAACGTAAATGTTGGAAAGCCCCAAGGTAGCGTCTTGAGACCAATGGAAAATTTGATAATCATCAGTTTCAGTATCAATTGTTAAAGAATCTACTAGGAAGCTTTAACAATCAAGTAAACAAGTACACCAATGCACGAAAAAAGCGGCTCAAGCTCAACGAAATCAGTTGACTTTCCAAAACAAAAAACAAAGCACATCGGTCGTATCAAGATAAACGACGCCATAGTTCCACAGGTGAGTTCTGGCAAGTAATAGTTGATGGTCCTGGTTCTCAAGCTAAGGTGGTAATACGGTAAGGCGAAACGAATAAAGCTTGGCCTGACCTTTACTGGTTTTTGTGAAAAAGATCTCAATTGTCAGTACACAACAGATTACAAATACACCAAGTACTAAAGCCGACTGTGTTACACGGCATTCAAGTTTGTGGTTATGTTAGAAAATGCAGTATTGAAAGGATCCATACTATCCAAAATAAAGTACTAAGTTTAACGCTTCTTGGTATATACTGAGCAGTGACCTGCATCATGATCTTAATGTCCCACAAGGCATCGAAGAGACATTCGCAGCCATGCATTAGTCTTTTTCTAAGCAATCACATGAACATAGAGGCCCTGCAGATACCGGATTACCAGAATCTAGTGAGAAGATTCAAAAGATCTAATCCATACGCACTAGTTCAATGTTATGTCTAAAAGGCAGCATTGAGTATCGTACAGTACGTAATTGAAAATGAGTAATACCAATTTTTCAAGTGATTTTAACGAGAGGAATTGCCAATAATGAGTAAATATTGGTAAGCGATGTTTGATGATTCCTGGATCGTAACATCTTGCTTTAAGTATCTAATAAAAGTTACTATTGCCATAATCTCACAATATGAGCAATAATTATAACATAGACTAGTACTTTCGGATTTTGAAGGCATATAATTCCGTAGCGTTAAAATGCTAGCAGATGCAGTAAAAGTAGATCCAAGCAGTTAACGCTCAAGTTTCTGAGTACACATACTTACACGAATTGCAGCCTGACCTTTCCCTTTTTCAAATCGGTATTCTCAGAGTTACTAGCACGAGTGCATTAAGGCACAGTGCACGTTAACGAATTGAT
Organism: Melinopterus prodromus; assembly: GCA_964023965.1. Lineage (NCBI taxonomy): Eukaryota > Metazoa > Arthropoda > Insecta > Coleoptera > Scarabaeidae > Melinopterus > Melinopterus prodromus. The sequence continues at coordinate 18,530,983 of OZ030390.1, read as the reverse complement.
TTATATTGGAATAATTACATGTTGGCCGAACGATTAAAGTGAAAAATGTTAATAGGCAAAATGAGTCGTCCGTGAGCGGTATATCGTTATAGTACCGTGTAATTGAAAAATGTTGACGGATTACGAGCACCAAACTGTTTCAACCTCTTTCACGATAAATAAGCGCTGTTTAATTATAGACGTGCTCACGCCGACGGGCGCTCTGGTAGTTTGTTCGTTATTTTCTTGCGTCTACTAAGCTTGAGCAATATACAAAATGCACCGATTTGCTGCTTTAGTTTACAGATTTCAGTAATAAAATCCACAAGAAGAGGGAAGAATCTTGCAAACCTTGCAAGTTTCACACGATTAGCCAAGAAACAACTTACAACTCTCAACATACTATAAATAATAAAATCACGAAAAGATATAAAGCATCGGCCACTGCCAAGTATCTTTTGCCAAACCTAAGGGACATAACATTTTTCCTGAAAGCCGAAGCAATATATAAGACAATGGGACCGTAGAACGTGCTATGCTGGACAGACTGGACTAAGCATTCAATGAGTGAGAAAACTTAGCAGAGACTTCCTGATAATCAGCTATTGCAGAGCACAGCCGCGAATAAGATACAAAATGAACATTGAAAAAACAAACGTACGCACAATATGTTGACAGTTGGTAGAGCGCAAAAAAAATAATTTAAATGCCTGATTATATTTCAGAAAATATTGTGCATTTTTATGCTTGACAAGTTTTTAAAGGAAAAGTTACTCATTCTTTTTTTATGTTTGTAGATCCAATTCGTAACCCCAACAGACTCAAAAGAAATCGAGCATATTCTTCTAAATATAAAATCAAAGAAAACGGAAGACACCTATGGTATCAGCACTAGCACTCTGAAGAAAGCAACCACTTACATCTCAAGACCACTAGAATCAATCTTCAACAAAACAATGGAACAAGATATCTTTCCTGAAAAGCTAATAACTCCCATCTTTAAAAAAGGAGAACCAAATGCGAAAATTATCGACCAATTGCTGTGATGCCATCGATTTCAAAAGTCCTGTAACCTGTTTGCAAAACAACAGTTTGCCTACCAATCTGGCAAAAGCACTGAAGATGCAATGAATGTGCTAACAGAAACAGTATGTGAAGCCTTGGAGGATCGGATATTAGGCGCAGCTCTGCGACCTCAGCCGCGCTTTGAATAAAAAACAACGGTTGTTTATATATACGCAAGAATATATAACGTTCATTGAAGGACCCAGTTATTTTGACCTGTTGTCTTACGTTAGGATTGTACAATTTTAAATGGATACTATACTTATTTGACAAAAAAAAATTGTTGTTCTTTTAAATCAGAAGGTTCGGTAGTTCCTTTAAATATGAACGTGTTATTATGAAAGCAGTAATATTTTACATGGAATGCAATTAACGCATCCAAAGAAGAATATTGTTACTTTCCAGCTAGAGAAGACTCCCGGTGTCCCTTGTTAGTCTCTTTCCATCAATATTAGAGCTGATGGGCATTTCTACGTCAGGTACATTGACGGTATAAGAGCACAATCATGATGCTGAATAGCCATGTATGCGGTTATATACCCTCTAGGAGACCTCTCTTACGACGAGTAACTACAGCGCCCTCTATCGACATCGTTCACATTATTTTCAAAACAACGATTCTCTTAAAGCAAATATTTAGGTTGTTTTATATTAAAGAAATATTATTATTATAAGTATGTGTTGTCTTAAAGCAAACAAATTATGTTATTAAGTTAAGAATGTTATTTTCTTAATATTAGACAGCCCTTTCTCTGAGTGTAGTCACGGTAAACGAAACCAACCAAGACCTTGCAAGAGAAGCAGAAAACCATCTACAACATCTTTGAAACTGATAGATAGGGGAAGCCTGGAAAATCGGTACATCAAGCGACTAGGAAAAACCCTAAGTACTGTGACATACGCCATAAGACGAACAGAGAAAACATCAGGCACCTAGCTGCCAGGGTCGCATACATGTTACGTTTCCACTCCCGGATGGTAGATATATGGTATCGAGGTCTGGGGGCACGGAACCAACACCAAATCAATCCTAAACCTCCAGAAGGGAGTCCTGAGATGCCTAACAGCTGAACACCCAAACAGCCCACTACAACAAACCTATCGCCAACAGGCTCCCAACTAGCTGGAAGGTGCAAAGTATGCGGAGTCTGCGAAATACCCTCAAACAAAATTTACTTGAAGCCACCCCATACAGCATTGAGAAATTTACCAACAACCTCCCAAGAGAAACCAGTTAAACATATTATATTGTATTCATTCAGATGTTATTGATATGCTATATTTTACTGTGACTTTGTTTTGTACAGGATGTTGAATATATTATTATTATTATTACAATGAATTTTTTAATTCGGATTTTAATTTTTCTATTCAATTGCCAATGGAAGAAAACATTTACAATTTTTTTTTTCAAGGAATGCGATAGTGCAAATTGACTTCTGAACCTAAAAAACAACAATAAAAATGGATTTGTTTCGTTGATAACCTTAAAAGTAAAAAAAACAAACCAAATTTCTTTTTAGAACAAGTTTTGTCTGAATTTATCTGTTCTAGCAGAAAGGAAGTTTGTCGGGCAATTCCGTCATACGAAGAAGCAACCGTAGACACGTGTTTCGGACTATTAGTCCTCATCAGTACGGTATAGCCAAGGAGTAAGATGGACACTCAATGGAAAAAACACTCAAAAGGAGACCATAAGGGGGGTGCCCAATGTCGCCTGTTGGTGCTTCAGTCACAACATCTCCGGGATGTGAAGACAAGATGTGACGTCGCTCCGGTGGTGACGGACACCCCAGGCCCACCAAGCCCATGGAGGTATAGATGGAAAAAGGTTATCGACGGTAAGATATTCAAGCAGAAAGGAAGTTTGTCGGGCAATTCCGTCATACGAAGAAGCAACCGTAGACACGTGTTTCGGACTATTAGTCCTCATCAGTACGGTATAGCCAAGGAGTAAGATGGACACTCAATGGAAAAAACACTCAAAAGGAGACCATAAGGGGGGTGCCCAATGTCGCCTGTTGGTGCTTCAGTCACAACATCTCCGGGATGTGAAGACAAGATGTGACGTCGCTCCGGTGGTGACGGACACCCCAGGCCCACCAAGCCCATGGAGGTATAGATGGAAAAAGGTTATCGACGGTAAGATATTCAAGCAGAAAGGAAGTTTGTCGGGCAATTCCGTCATACGAAGAAGCAACCGTAGACACGTGTTTCGGACTATTAGTCCTCATCAGTACGGTATAGCCAAGGAGTAAGATGGACACTCAATGGAAAAAACACTCAAAAGGAGACCATAAGGGGGGTGCCCAATGTCGCCTGTTGGTGCTTCAGTCACAACATCTCCGGGATGTGAAGACAAGATGTGACGTCGCTCCGGTGGTGACGGACACCCCAGGCCCACCAAGCCCATGGAGGTATAGATGGTATAGATATAGGTATAGATGTTCTTGCATCACTTCAAATAAATGGTGTTTGTAAAACGTCGGGATTTCTAGGAAACCGAGAAATGTAGTTTAAATTTGATATTATACAGCAATTAATTACATATTTCAATAAAGTAAAACGTTTGTTATTTTGTCATTAACCACAAATAAATATTTTTTAAGAAATTTTTATTATACATTGTTCTTCCAATCGGCCGCTATATTTCCTTTCTCTGAAATTAATCAAATTTTCAGAGTTTCAAAAAAATCGTACTTGGTGAATGTAAGCTAACGTTTTCAAAAAAGTTTATATCAAACAATAGAAAATGCTAAGCAAGTAAGTCATAGTAGACACACGGTTACGTTATGTAGTCAGCGTTTGATGATTTTGTTCCGCTAGTAACAGCTTTTACTCTTCCAGTAAATAGTTTCGGTTTAGAAGCAAAGAAACAATAGAAAACTTCTGAGTGCGGATTCCTATTCAGCGCAAGGAAATGTATCGTAACTAGGCATTGTTTACTAAGTCTCCAATATCAATATTTACCGACTAATTATGTCTTTGTCCAAAAAATTCAAATATTACGATTTTAACTGATAATATTATGCCCAATTATATTTAAAACATAATTAGTAACTTCAGTACGTAAATTTGCAGTGATGCGTTTGTTGCACTATATAAATATAATCTAATTTTACCCCTAGTTGTAGTAACCACGGCGTTTGGAATATAATTTCTTTTCTCCTATGCGTTCGTTATAAACTTATAACGAAACCACTTTCGGTGTCGTTATGAAAACACCAGAGCACTAGCTTTTAGTAACTTTTAGTTTGTCAAGATTGATGATGTTGATGCCGAGCGTCAAATAATGCTGACATCTCGATCGCTATTGGCTCGCCTCAATCGTTTTTATCAGTTTTGCCACAACTATCAACTGTTGAAGATAAAGCTACTCTAGATTGCCAAGATTGGCAATCGCAATTTTCGAAATGTATGTAAACTTAAAGTAGCAAAGTATAAACAATATTATATAACACTCGCTCTACAACACGAATTGGTTCACTCGTTCCGTTTGGATATGACGAGCGCAGCAAGGACAACAACAACTCGTGTGCCAATTTTCGTCTTATAAAACTTCATATTAAAGGAACATCATATTGATGTAGGTACTAAGAAACGGCTGATTCAAATCTAGCCCTCCTTTGTGCCATATGCGTAAATATCTGAGATCGTTGATTTTTTAATTATTTTGTACTTGATAGCGATTTTTATGATAATTTGTACTCAGCAATCAGATCAGTTTAGTCGAAGAAAACATTTCAAAATACCATTGCATTACAAAGCAACCCATAGCACTAGTATAGTATAATCACTTGGGTATTATTTGAATTCCAGGCCAACATTACAACTTGCTAAGTTAAATTGATACGTATCACGTACATAGGTGCACGGATCTATTACAAGAAGAGCCAAACAAAAGCCGATCGATATGGCCGTACCATTTTCACAGTAACAAAGCGGTATTACCGTCAAACCAATTCTTAAACCATTATTATTTTAAACAATCGCTAACGATCATTATGCCCCGCACATACTGATGTAACCCTATTCGGAGAGCATTGATGCCAACAGAAATGGTGTAGTATTAAATTTCTATCACGCATTCAGACGAATTCAAAATATGTCAGTTGTATGGCACTAGTTTTTTCTCTGTCTCTCGTGCCCCATCTACAGTTATTGTATCGTAATACGCATCTACATGCACATCAGAGATCTATGAAAGGAGATCTGTTTAACCATCTCTTTTGTGCGCCCAGGCATAATACAGCAATTACCAGTTATGATAAAAACGATACTCGCAGCGAAAGAGTTCGGATGAATTATGAATAGACCATGAACGTTCACCTGTAAATCCTCATTTGCAATTTGTTGATGACCGGTGGAGTTAATGCGACAAATAACACCGCGTGTGAAGAAAAAACGAGTGATGCATTCTTCGGGTTATTGGCAACGAAGGTTGTGCTCCTGCACAAGAGAGTCAGTCAGAGTCAGGCCGCAATTAATTTTCTAATTGCTATTGCACAAATTAAAAGGTTTTGCGCGATGCGATAGAACGCCTTTCATGCGGTAGCTCAAAATTGCAATTTTACCTATAACGGGCGCCCGATTTAATTAACTATTACGCGTTTTATTACCCCGCCGATTTGCAACCGTTCGATGAGTGGCGAACCCCCATAAAAATACTTATTTCTGCCGCAACTTATTTCGAGGATTAGTTGTACTGCGTAAGCGGTGCTAAAGTTAAATTGGATTGGAAAATTTTGCTCCAATTGGTGTAAGAAGGATTACATTTCCATTTTTTCTGTCGCAGGAATTTCGAAGAGGAAGTTGACCATAGAAGATAAATGGAGAACTCCTAGTTTTATGATCATCGGCTCTTCGGGTATAGGTAAGGTAACCAACAATTTTAACGTAGATTAGCGGGACAGTAGCGGGGAGGGGGTGGTGATTTAAACAAATTACTAGTGTCCTCAATACGCCGAAAATCGACAAATTAGAGGATTTTAATAAATAATTAACACAAAAATTATTTTAATATGTCCTTTAGTTTGGATGAGTACAGTTTTTGAAAGAAAGGAAGAAATTCTTTTCAGAAACTATAAAAATTATTATATACGACTTATGTTATACGTGTACTTTTATGACTTTTATGTCCATACACAGATAGAAAAGATTTCTTGTTTTTAAGAAATATATTCTTTTGAATTTATTCTTTTCTTTCAAAACATATAATTCTTTCACTAAAAACAATCATAATTATTTGAACGATTTAAACTAAATAAATCTGGCGCTTTATAATAAGCAAATTGTAAATTTTAACAGAAATTACATGTTGTTTAACATAAATAAACAGTTTCGATCATTAATCGCTAGTTTTAATATACTTGTTGGTTAAATAACTATTTAGAAACTGATTTGAAACGTAAAGTTGTAAAGTATATTTGTGTTAGATGAAGTCAACAAAAATATGATTTGTTCTTATTCCTAACGTAGTGATGATAATATCTATGAAACTACGCAATAGTATATTATAATACATGTGTTATAAGACAAAAATTGGTGCACGAGTTATTTTGGGCACGACGAGCGTAGCGAGGAGTGCCGAAATGGAACGAGTGTGCCAATGCGTCTTATAAAACGCGTGTTATATACTAGTTTTTCTATTTTGCGACATTAATTTTACATAAACGTCCAAAATTTCGGTTGTCATCTTAAAATCCAGAGTAATGTTTTTCTTGGTAGTTGTAGTAAAATTCATAAATACGATTGAGGCGAGCCAATAGCGATTGAGATATCAGCCTTATTGGACACTTGACGTCAATTTCATTAATCTTGCAACACGAAAAGTTACTAAAAGTTTGTGATCTAGTGTTTTCATAACGACACTGAAAGCGGTTTCGTTATGAGTTTATAACGAAGGCAAAGTAGAAAAATAAAAGACCATTATGAAATACACAACAGAAAATAAATGTTTTTATATAATTTAGAAGTTTCAGAAATAGGGTCACTTGCGATATTTTGATTTGCACATTATATGGTTTTCCTCGATATTAATCAATTGCTGACCGTTACTTTTTTCATGGCAACTGTTTTTTCTTGATTTATGTTTTTTAGTGACACTCACTAACTCACTTGTCACATTTTTTGCAAGAATGTATTGGAGTGTTGATTATTTTCAAAGATAGAAACCGGTAAAACTGGGAAAAAGTGTATTTTCGAGCTTTATATTACTATCTAAAATAAAATTAAACCTGTTCATTTTTGGTTTTGATGAAATCAGCAAAAGCATAATCTTTTCTTTATCCTAATTTATGTTATTGATCAGTTCCCGGATATCTGCATACCTTTAGTGCGTATTTTGCAGTTTAATGGATTGTTTTTCGATAAACAACTAATGGTAAAAACAGAATGGATCAATAAAAATGTCGTGTCATGGAATCCAGTGTTATAATTAGCAATTATAGCACTAGTACTAAAAGTGTTTCCGAACTACCATTCAGAAAACTCTTTCAGGCCACTCGATAGTCAACATTACTACTAGTGCTCTTGTCACATATATTCAATGCGTTTGTGGAAAAAAATAACAAAATTTAAATGATTGTAATACTATGACAGTGCGAGTTCTCAAGGACAGCTGAAATAAAATCACCATCACATCTAATATATTGTATACTTCGAAATTGCGCTTAACACAAATAAAAGCGAACGCCCAGCATTTACTAAAATTATAGCCCTGTACCTCCCGTTATTTTCACTCGTCGCCGATTACGCAATAATAATAACTTTCATATTTTCAGTCATCCGCCTCCCCGTTACATTTTACCAAAGCGCGTTACCAAACGCCATATCCACTTAATAGTTTTTAAATCACTCCATTCGACTACCATATGTAAATATATACATTCGTAATCCCGTTTACTTACATATTTATAAATCATTATCACCGTTTACGACGACTCTCGATGCGCGGAAGAGGCATAAACACGTTCAATTTATGTTTTGGTAGACCGCCGAATATCTCGGAATGGATATTATGCTAATACACAATATTTTAGTATTTATCGTTTGCCGCTGCGTTATGAATGAGTATGTTAAAATATGGAAAGTGTTTAAATGCTTAATATTATTAACTCTACGCACTATTTATTATTTGATCTGGCGACCCAAGTTCGAAATTGTAATGCGTTTGCTCGAATTTTAAATGCAAGGAAACCTAGATCTTATGTATTATGCAATAGGGGAGAATTAATTTTTAGTTCTGTATGTTTAATTAATTTGACGACATCACTGGAAAAGTAAGTGTGGCATTTTGAAAAATCGGATACAAGGTTTTGCTAATATTTCACTTTATGGCGGATGCGCCGCGATATTCAAAATATGGCTGTTATTGTTGCAATTTGAATTAATAAATTCAAAGTATCATAGATTGTATTTATCGAAGTGAAATGACGGCCCATTTCATATCAAGAATAATAAATTGTATTTTGTTATTTTACTACCTGATAGTATTTTTTTGGTTAAGCTTTGACAGAGTACTTTAAATGAAGTATGTCCATTTAGCGGTAAACGTTCTACTAAAAACAGGCATCTGTGAAGTGAATATATTGATAATCTACTGACATCTTAGCTCTTCAAAGAATGATGCTATATGATTATAGTTTTCTGAATGATACTTTAAAGATCACTGGTATACCACAGGGTTCCATCTTAGGACCCACGTTATTTCTGATATTCATAATCGATATAGCACCTGTGTTCCATATGAAACTACATTTGATCTTTTGGGACATGATACAAATACAGTTTATCTATGTGAAGCATGGCAAACCGGTTTCATTTGCCAGTTTTTGTGCTTTTTATTGTCTTAAATATCGGTAAATATAGAATAGCCTATTAAACATTTTATGGTATATGTGGATGCCACATTCTGCATTATAATTATATATTATTAGACGACCACATAATTAAGGATACGGCGTGTTTAAACGCTCGCCTACGGCTCGCGTGTAAACTTCACGGCCGCGATTTATATCTGTTATGTGCGAGTTAAATACGACATTTTATCTACGATTCATAAATTCCATTGACGCTAACTGTCAAATAACTGTCAACCACGTAGGTTACAAATGCCAAGCAACATTACTTTCTTATAATAATGGCAGTTCCTCTGAATAGTGAAGCCATTATTTAAACGAACTGTCAATATTATATAAAGCTACTGTCATCATAATCATTGGTGTGTTTCATGGTATGGATAAAACTACTTACCTGCTCCTGGTATTTGAGGAGGAGTTTTGAAACCTATCAGAGGCCATTGACTACAACATCAGGCCTAGGGAAAACATGGGCAACTGGATAATTCTACACTTTTTTTATAAAATTACATAGATACTGAATTAAATTAAAAAATAAATCATATTAGGGATACTTTTCGGAAATTTTTATTAGAAATTACCAAATAACTTCTATTTTTGAGTTTTTAAACACGAAAATGATACTAAAAACTTTAAAACTTGTCAGTAATTCATTTAAAAGAAATTCCACAGTATAATCTTTTTCGTTAATTTTTGTTAGTAGCTAGTTAACAGTTTATTAATAGATATGTCATATAAAACGAGTGTTATATGGTATATCTTTCTACTTACAATTTTACTTACTTACATATTTAATATCATAGAAATTTAAAAAATTAATATTAAAATATGTAGCCGTAACCATGGTTACCGAAGGTTTTACTATGAAACCGAAAACAGTTACAATGTGTTCATTATGAAACCAAAGTAGAAAAGCTTTATTCTGGTTTCAATTTAGTATAGTATATTATAATACAAGTTTTATAAGACAAACATTGGCGCACGAGTTGGAACGACTGCAAGTCGAACGAGTGTGCCAATACGTCTTATAAAACGAGTGTTATATACTTTTTTCTACTTTGCGACATGAATTTTACATAAATTTCGAAAATTGCGGTTGTCATCGTACAATCTAGAGTGCTTTCAACAGTTGCCTAGTTGTGGTAAAATTCACAAATACGATGAGGCGAGCCAATAGTGATTGAGATGTTAGCTTTATTTGACACTTGGCGTGAATATCATCAATCTCGGAAAACAAAAAGGTACTAAAAGTTTATGATCTAGTGTTTTCATAACGACACCGAAAGCGGTTTCGTTATGATTTTATAACAAACACAAAATAGAGAAAACAATTATCGTTATGATTAGGTACATTACTTTAAAGACAATTTCGATCGTTCTAAGAATATTCCAAATAAGGACAGTAAAATTACTGTTAAAGTTGCAATAACGAGTATGATTTATTGTGTGTTTTATTGGTCCTTGAATGTTTAATACAGCAAATGTATTTTGCTTAGACGGCTAGAAATATACAGAATACACTGCCGGTCACAAATATGAGTCATCACATAATATGGCAACCCTAGGTTGTCGGCCACTTTCCGCGTGGGGTCACAAAATGGCAACTGTGTTGGATTTCTATCCATTATTAGCCCATTTTCGTCTAAGATTACTGTACTAAATAACAAGATTTTTAGAAACCCAACAAATACCGACATTAATAACTTCATATATAGCAGATCGCGTGGGGTAACCACAGCAGAATTAAACAGAACTTCCAGTTTGGTACAAATAGTTAGTTAAGTTAAGTAAGAAAAGACAGATAAATTGAGAATTTTGTTACCATAAATAACTTAAGCCATTTATGCCATTGTTTTTTCTTTGGATATTGAGTATATGCGGTTAAGACTTCATAACCTTTAATAGTTATTTATGTTCCAAGGGCATTAAACGGATGTTTATGCCCCGAGGGTGGCCGCTCTCGAGCCTATCGGCCCGAGAGCTTTTTAAGTTGCCAGAGGGTATAAACATCAAGTAATGCCCGTAGTACATACAAACATTTATGTCTTACAATGGTTTTGTTCTTCCAATTTGAATATTAATAAATATTATGACGTAATCAAAAGACATGCGTCTCTACGGAGTTGAGAAGAGAGACAGAACAAACAATTCTGAGTTGCGTGACAATGCAGACAATTAATTGTCAAACAGAATAACCTTAATAGCAAATAATTGACATTGACGATTTAAAATTTACAATTGGAATGTCAAATATTTGATGTATCTGACATATAAACCATTGCAACGCTTAATGCCCGCGCGGGCATTAAGAATCTTCAATGCCCTCGCGGGCATAAAGTTGCTGTTTTCGCGCCTGTTTCTAAGATGTAAAATGTCAGTTTATGATTATGTAGGAATCAAATATTTTTATTGATAAGTTAATCTACTTCTTCTGGAGTAACAATGGTGAAAAACTCAATGGCTTGAGTATAATACAATAATATAAGGATGAGGATTGTCCTCGAAGACAATAATCACATGCAGCAGCGTGGCTAATTCCGTTTGACGGATTTAAATTCAAATCGACTCGACGCGAAATTAGCATCGGCCAGACACTTGGATCTAGTTATATAAACAGTGACATTTGCCAAATGAAAGCGCAATCAATTTATCTCTGGTTATGGGCAGCAACAATACAAGCTATTAGAAGTCGGGCATGAATAATATGCGGCGGCATACCCGTACCATGAGTGGAGTGGAGTGGATTGCTTGAGATGATCTGCTAACCTATTTCTCAGGCTTGAGGTCTTTCAGGCAGTGGGTGTACGGTCGTCGCCGTTTATTGATACACGTTATTACGTGTTGTTATATGTCGCCCGGTTTTGCTGTGCGCCTTCATAAGCAAGGCCGTACCTCCAAGAGGCATGGGTGTGGATGGACTCTATCCACTGTAGGTATTTCCGCGCATTCTCGCCTGATATGTAACAGTGGGAGATGGCTTATCCGCATCTCGATCCACACGGTAAGTCGAGAGAGGCGAAATCAACTCACGCCATGAGGCAACACCGGTAGCGACGGGCTGCTAATCTAAATTGAGATGAAAGGATTACACGCATCTGCTAACTTCAACCGCTCTGAACACGTATTATCATAATACTTCTACATGCTTTCGATTGAAAACGCTGTTAAACATGAACAAAGTGGTTCATTGCAACTTGGATTTTTCATTAGTTATTAAAGGATTAAATAATAAGATACGCGAACTTCTCTCGCTCTCTGCGTGATATCAGCATTCTGAGTATTGTAGTCTAACAGAAGGATTGTCAAGGACGAACCTTGAGCGGGAGAAGCCTCAATAACCCCTCCAGTCATGGTTGCTAAAATTGCGCAGAACATCATAAAAAAATAACTGTAAATTTTTTATATTTATGTATTACCTAATATTTTTAAATGAAAGTAGTGGCTGAATCTTATCATTAGTTTATCCGCTTTCAATTAAAATCCTTAAAAGTTAGATTATCAAATATTTCGAAACAAAACGATATCCTCCAATGATCTTAATTATATTTTATTCAAAGGTGAGTCTGCCATAACTACCTACTAATATTGAAGGACTTCTTCCGACAGGATAGAGGAAGCATCTTTTGTCAAGTAACATATAGTTATTATTAATTAAGATAAAATTGATTTTATTTCGTAGCCAACTTTTAAATGTTATCAAAACTTGCAGTTCGGCCCAAACAAGCACGATTTTGCCCCCAACATAACTTTCACAATATGGGCGCCTCAACCCTCATAGAATTTCACAACCTTTGCACCCCAATCCTTGTAGATTTTCAACGCGGAATTGTATGCATTTATATAAGTTTTATGGGATTTTGTAGATTCCATGGATATTTACGTTTTATTGTTCTATATTTAAGCACTTTCTTTTATTTTTCATTAACATTACTGAAGATAACTAGATATGAATATACGGATTGATGATTAATGTATATATAGGCCTCAATAGCTCAGTTGGTAGAGTATTGTGCTAGCGACACAAAGGTCCCTGGTTCAAATCCAGGTCGTGGCTGTAATTTTTAATTTATTTAAAGTTTACATCTTGCCTGTATAACACCATTTACTATATATTACTGAAGATGGTACAAGTATCGTTATACAGTGAGCACAAATGAGTATGGGAACATAAGACAACTTATGCGTGGCCTTATTTTTAAAAAATCCTTTACACGTCGATTATTAATCAAGTTACACATTTCGGTGTAAAATTCCATTTTCGACTTTCAACACCATCGACATTTTATTTTTTAATGTCAACCCCAAATTTTTCTTACTTATTTGGGTTGATCGTTTTGGCAGTTTTGGCCCAAATTTTCAAGAGAAGGAATTAGAAATTGTATAATATTGATAATTCGGTTATTGTGAATGGAATATGAAAATGTGTTATCGAAAACATGATTTGCCTCGAAAACGAAATTTTAAAAACCGCAATTTTGTCAATATTTACATGGGAGCTGAGCTCAATGTCTAGAATTCTCAAAATGGTCCCCTAGTAAGTTTATTGAAAAATGTTTTAAAATCATTGAATTATAAAATAAATAACGAAATGACCTGAAGTGATATGAAACTTAACGCCTAATTCACATTCAGCGCAAAACATTCTGCGGAAAACGACTATTCACTTATCCTTCATAAACAAAAGTTATCAATATCCTCTAATTCTCAACAGTCTTTTTCTGAAACATTTTCTGATTATAGGTCATAAAATGCTCTCATAAAGGCAATTGACTGATCTACCACAATCAACTAGAAAAATATTGGGTTGACATTTCACAAAATGTCGACGACGTCATCAGTTAAAAACGTTTGAGGGATAAAAATTTAATTTGATATAATTTTGTGTATTTCGAAAATATGAAAAGTCGACGTGTTCAAGGAATTTTGTTAAATAGCAAACCATGTCGGTAATATTGTTTTGTGTTTTTTAAACAGTCGTAATTGTGTATATAAAAATTAATGGTCATTATCAAATAATTTATGACTAAAAATAATTTTGCGTCCAATACATCTATAACAGACCACAACAGATTACGTACAATGTGAAAATGTCAAAGCAGCAGAAAAGAATATTTGTGAAAATACTTACGATACAAAAGAAAAAAAAAACAAAAAATGATGATGAAGTGGTGTTCATCTTAATGGTAACTGTTGATGAGCATGTAATCGGCTTATCCGGCGATTTTAAAAATTTTTTTTTGCTATTTTTGCTCCACCTGGGTTCCAAACAAAAAAAAGGTACTTGAAGGCTTGACCAGCTGCCAAGTTGTCAAGTCTCCGATGGCTGCTGGCGATGTGAGGACAAGACTTCACGCTTCAAGAGCGATAATTAAATAATTAATGTAATTTGATCCCAATCGCCACAATTAGGATCAAATATTTATTGCAATTGCTTTCAACGACCAACCTAGATATCACAATCGCAAATCGCCAGTAGGGAGTCCGGTTCGTGTGCGATCAGAACGCAAACGACTGGAAGCAATATACATGTCGGTTGCTTGTATACACACAGGACGCACACAAACACATATACATGGGGGCCATTGTATAAATTGTATACGCAATGCGCCCGTGTGTACGCGCGCGCCGACGAAACAGACAGTCGCAATTTGTCAAGTGGAGCAAAGAAGGCAATAAGGCCTTTGCCGCGCATCGATTATGATAGAAAATCCGCTGAGCGCACCGCTCTAACGGTAGCGCGTACCATCGGAGTCAAATGGGAGTATTGGCGGTACAATGGGATCTCTCTAATCGGTGAATTGACCGCCGCGGCGATGCATTGTGGGAATTTATGTCCGCGGCGAAGATGGCCAGGAGACCATCTCTTAGGAAAGTGCGAGCGATTTTGCTTATCTTGTATAACATACTGAACTAGTTTGCATTGTATGGCGTCCGTTGGCGCATATGGTACATAATCTGGTTGCAATTTGCACGTGAAGTCGAGTGCCTTCGATGTAGGCACTAAGTATTCTATTTAGAATACTGTGGAATATACTACGAGAAAACCATCATAGATTTGTGTACAAGAATTTTTATCCTGCAACTAGTTTTTTGCTGTTCAGAAGACAAATGATGGAAAACTGAAAATATTTGCCTGGTGATATTACTTTTGATATTCAGTGATATTCAGCAGTACACGACTGGCCAAAAAGATAAAATCCACTGAGGAGGCTTTAGGAAAACAGACATGTCGTTTTGGTACCCACACATGACCATTTTGCACAAACTCTTATAAGGTTTTTCTTTACCAGTGTTTCTAAAATCAATGGATTTACATATTTGTCTAGTATTGATAACTGAGTTCAAAGAAAATTAAAAATAAGAATATCCCAAATAATTTTAAAATCGAAGAAAACCAAAGATTGAATTTCAATTATACATAGAATTTTGTGTATTTCTCCTATATACAATTCCCACAACCACATTCATGTACCTACATATCAATAGATACAAAATGCTACATTATCTTATGGTGACTGTTCGGTGGCGTACGGTGATTCTATTGTGGTTTATGGTGATAGTATATGGTGGGATATAGTTTATGACATTTACATAGAAGTGTCATTCACATAAATCTATGAATAATTTATACGAAAGGCTTTTTGAATTTTTTTCGTTTTTATTGCAAAAAAATTATAAACACCGTTAAAACCAGAAAAAAAAAAAGAATAAACCAAAGGCGTGCGTAATTACCGTGTAGGTATTTACCAACAGGGTAATAATTTATACCCGATGTTTACTCAAATTTTATTATAATTTATTTAGTGAAAAAAAATCTTGATGTTTAATTGAATCGCTTGTTATTAAAAGGGACTAACTACATAGGAAAATGGCATGAGTTTAGTCCCTTTTAATAATAAGCGGTTCAATTGCTTTTTAAAAGAAGATAACTATTGTAGGTATATTTTGGTTGAACTATTTTTTTCATATTAATTTCAGTTTACTTATTTGTGTTTATTTGATTTAGTAGTTCTTAGCTTCACATTGTCTAATCTTTTGTTGCTTTTCTAAGTAATATATGTTTTTTTTAATTGATATTATTATGATTAGAGATTAGAGATGTAGAAGCAACAACAAATGATTCTTAATAAAACTCGTACAGCTGATGTTAGTTATTAATGTATTATTCTAATGTACTATGGCTACATGTTTCGAAACATTTCGTTTCGTCCTCAGGCCTTGCTGCAAAACAATATCGGATGAGTTGGTATGTAATTACAAATCAAACAATAATAAAACAAAACATTAGGCAAAGAAATTACCGTCAATGTTGCTATCATAAAAATATGAGGTGAGAGAAGTTATGTGTTTACAGCCAATACCTCGGTCAAGTCGCTTAAACAGAATCTTCCAATATACAATTTCGATGAAATACAACAACAAACAATACACTACACTTTAAAACAATTTTTATATGATTAAAAAGTTAGTACGTTGCTGTACGTGTCATTAATAATTATGTCTAACCTACTTTTTATAGTCACATCAATGACAAAATTTAACCGTTGTCGCAAGGTGGCTTATTCTCAATAGCGGGAGTTTTAAATAATTTAATAAATAATCTACTGGGATTAATTTCAATTGCCTGATTTAATAGCACGTCTGGTGGTCTCACATATCGTTTAAAGATCTCGTAATCTTCGTATATGTTTAATCTATTTGATTTTTTGATATCATGGTGTAGTTTTAAGTTAGTTAACAAAAAATGCTCGAGACTTGCTGCGAGACCAATAGTTTTACGTGCCTCCTGTAGATCGGCGGTGGAGAAGGAGAAACATCCATACTCTACTTGGAGAGTTCACCCCACAACCTTTATTGACATTAGTTTATCTGTATAGTTTTATAAGCACTTCGTTCCAAAAAAAAAGTAACGCTCTTGATGTTTGACCTAACTTTAATGTCTAATATTTTTTAAACCAGTGTGTCGATTTTTATTGTTTTCGTTGTTGGCAGGCAATTTCTTTGTCTTCAAAAAAATAAAGACGTATAAATTTATTCAATGTATCCTGGATTGTAGTGGAAAAACTGGAACCTTGTTCTTTCCTCATTTTTGACTCACCCTGTGTGTTAACCAAGTAAAAAGAAAAAGTGCTTACACTCTAAAACACCCTTCATTTATGAACATTTTGTTTATTTATGCATTTATTTGTCTCTAAAATTGTCCAAATTACAGGTTTTTTGCTGAAGCCTTACGTTTCTCCCACAAATTTATTTAATTGTAGGATCACGTTGCCTTTCAAAAACTATTTCTATTGGTAGAGCAATTAATTGGTTGTGGTGATGAAGAAAGTAATCAGATGGTTTGTAGACGTAAAAGAAGTTAATTTAAAAGCTAGGATACCCACAAAGGTCCTAAATCATTGCCTATAACATCGTGCAGCGAAAATAAATTTGGTTGAAAATTATGAAGAAAGGAATATTCCTGAATGGTCGAATGTCTTGTTTATGGATGAGTCAAGGTTTTGCGTTAACGTGGTGGATGGAAGAAAATTGGTGTGGAGAAGAACTGGTGAGAAGGGTGCGTCCTCGCGAAGGGCGTCAGGAAAGTCTCGCAGAAATGGCATGAGCATTAGTGGAAGAAGGGTACCAATGGAAACTATAAGATCCCTGGGTTCCAGTATGCCGCGTACATTAGAGTCTCTTACAGTTGCTAGGGGATTTGTATCAGTTTATTTTCTAGGAAACTGTTTCTCTGTAAATTCAGAATTTTAGAGGTAAATCAAGGAATAAAAAGCAAAATACCCGTAAAGAAGAGCCATTACTTGATTAACATATAGGGTGCATCAAAAATAAGGAAAAAACATGGTTGCAAACTTTCCACTACAGCGTATCCTGCGCTGTTCAAAAAATATTCACGTCCTTAATTTGTTATGAAAGACAACGGATATGTCTACCAGCAAATAAAAAAATTAGTTTAGAAAATATGAGACATTAAAATTAGGTCAAAAAGCAAGTGCATCATTTTTTTGGAACTGAGTGTATTTAGTTTGTATGAATTATATAATAATTGACAATGTCTTCTTGTTGATCAAATATGTTGCTGAATAATATATCGCTCCAACAAGTGCAAAGTTATCAAGGTGGCTATCCTATCTCTGTACGCGATACATTTTATGGACCATGGACCATGTTTGACTCAGCTTATCGAGTTGCCAAGTACCTACTACCTCTGTTCGACCTGTTAAAAAACTCAAACTTCCTATGGACTGGACTATGTTCATTATATGCAGGTGTATAATAAATTGTATTTCTACTATTCTTTCATGTACTTTTGCATAACTTAGATTGCTTACATAATATAAGTAAAATACATAGAAATAACTATGAGAACTTTGTCAATTATCACGAGAAACAAAATTGTAATAATGGAGTAAGTATAAGAACATTCTCAATTGAACTAGAAAGCAGTAATTCACTTAACGATACTATAATAGTGCAGACCACTTCCTTTCAATCCAATATCCCACTGCAATAGAAAATTATTATAGTTTTTGCGATGGCACACTACAATAGAACGAATAGTTGTATAATCGTACAATATTCCAAGAATTACTACAAAATAAACCACAATAATAACGCACCAAAATCATTAATTGGAATATAACCAGATCAGTCCAGTAAATGTCATCCGCTAAAGATATTATGCGGTTCAGGATACCTAATTAAAAGAAATAATTATAACAGCATTTAAGTCTAAGAGAAAATTAACATAATTTCGTATTTAATTAGAGAAGTTTATGGTTTCGTCCGTTCATGGTTGTTCCAAGCGTATAAACGGGGAATTCCGAGAACGTTGGCGATTTAAACCAGATTCCAGTTAGGATTTTCTGACATTCACATCGGTCCAAATTAATCCCAAAGAGCATACTACTCTAGATAGTATATTATGGATCTGTATCACACGTGATGGGCCTCTCTCACGTCTTTTACTGTTTCACTGGAACCCATTAAGATCTGGCGATAAAAATCACAGGTGATAAAATACAAAACGAGCAGATAGAAGCGAGACTTCGCTGCTTGCGTAAAAGCAACTATAGGCTCTCCCAATAAAACATCGATCTCTGTGGAATTTATCGTTTGAAAACAACCTATTGATTACTATCACGACCCGTTGGAACTGTAGAACCCGTATACGCGTAGAGTAGCCCAGTAAGGCAACGGGATTTTGCGTAGTATGGAAATATGTTCGGATTTGTACAAGTTTAGTGGCGAAAATAACCATTAATCATGTCATTGAGCCAAATCGGTCAGATGGTGACAACGCATATTTTTTCCACAATACCGTCAATATCATCCGATAGAATTCGTAGACATTTCTGTAGAATTCAATTCGAAAAGTAATTGTACAGAAAATGTTTTAATTTTTTTATATATCAATTATATTTATATTTTCAATTGGTAATAAGGATTTTTCTATGTAGACGTATTTACACAGTATAAGCTGAATATCAAAAATAAAACTAAGGTTGTAATTTCAATTTGTCCCTTCATATACATACTTAATTCCTGTGACATAGGAGATACACGTGCCCCAAGGGCACAAAAAAGAAAATAAGTGAACTGTAATCATATAAAATAAATAATAAAACTTTCCTTAAAACAAACAAATGTATACATTTTTTATGTTTGCTAGGAGAGTATTTCACACATATTTCAAGAACAACATTAAAAAATACAGCAATCTAAGATACATGACTGTCCTGACCAACAATGAACAAGATCAAATTATCTGTCTCACTAATAAAAGTGATACTGGTTCTGGTAATCTTTTTTCAGTAGAAGCTGAATCTGAAGGCAGAAATTCTGGCTTGAGCCTAGTTTTTGAGAAAAGAAGTGCTAAAGAACAGCTAAAAATCTAAAAATTGCATTTTATCTCAAAAACTAGGCACAATTTGGAAATTCTTTATAGCGGAAACAATTTTCACTTGTCCGATTGTGTTTTTTTGTTGTCCGGGATAGTCACTTAGCTAACATTAGTCTGCTTTTAACAAATAACGTACCAGGAGATGTGTGAAGTGCTCTCATGCAAAAGTCACTGGATTATTTGTTTTGATTAAGTTAATAACTGGTCTGTTAATTTATTATGGGTAAAAGAAAACAAAAACTTAATATTAATAAATGGAACTTCTTCCTGATGATATGTTTCGATCGATCTTAAATCTCTCAGGAATTAAGTATGAGTATAAAAGTTTAAAGTCTTATTTTTTGTCCTCTGTTTTATAAGGACAACCCTAATGCACTGCCTTTTCCATGTTATTAAAACAACTTAACGTTTTAAACCAAGTAGTAAATAACAGTACTCTAATACGAATTGTGTTTGGCTTATTGCTTCCTTTCTTTAAAAAAAGCAGTTTAAGAAAAATATCATTAGTAAACTACTGTCAATTTGTAACTGGTAATTCATCTTAGCAGAGATGTTCAGTTTAATGATATAGGACAAACAATTTTTATAGTTGCAATGTTTCACTACTTCATTGTTTTAAACAGTTTTTGCCATACCAGTCGATTTTCAGTTTCATGGAACACGTTGTATATGGTTACAATTATGGTGCCCAGCAGGGATAGACATACTTTTGTGCGAAAATCTATTCGCAAAATAGTAAGTAAATTGTAAAAAATGCGTAGGCTCTAAAAATGTGAACATAATAATATACAGAGTTTTTCATTGAACAAATAACGACTTAACTGCCAATATCTATTTAAAAGATGACAAACAACTCTGTAAGCACTAGGGCTTCCTATTCCGGGATTACGGGATCCCGGGATTCCGTAATCCCGACAAACAATGAGCTTTTTCGGGATCCCGGGATTATAAATCTAAATCCTGGGATCCCAAATGTGTTAAATTTAAATTATTTCCTTATTTATTTGTTAATTGTTGAAAAGTGGGCGCTTATCTAAAATAAACCAATTGAGCTGCTATTTTTTAAGTATGAATTTCAGTCTTTAGTAGCACATTTTCTGATGAAATTAAGTATCAAGCATAAAACGTTCGCTTACACCAATATGTTGCATAATACATAATAGGAAGAACAGTAGCAGAAGTCAGTGTGGAGGCAAACATGAACCTTTTCAGCTTGCGTAAGTATTTTTAGTTGCTATAACCTCAACAACAAATATACGAGTATTTAAAACAGAAATAACACGGATTTCTTTACCTGTATAAATAGGTAATAAAATACAGCTCAAAAGGTTTTTCCATTTTAAGGATTGTACCTTAAAGAAAAAACGAATGATTTAGGTGTGAACAATCTCGAGTATGTGAGCTGTGTTTATCGTTTTTTTCGCTTTTTTGGAGAAGTTTTGTCACAAAGTGTACTTAGATAAAAATCTATTTTTAAAATGTGAATTGGGCTACTTGAACATTACTTGAGAAAACCGAAAGAACTAATATTAATATTTAATATTCTAAGTTGCACTGAATAAATAATAAATAACGTCTTCACTTGAAAACGCGTTTAGAACTGGGTTTTCAAGACATTGTAGTTACTTTTTGTAAGCAATAATCGTTTTATTTAAAATTCAAATAGTTAGTCTACTTGCTTAATAACCATTCATTCCATGTTAATTCTAAACTTAAACTATTTTATCTTAAAGAAGAAAACAAACATTTATCAAAATGTTCTATTGCCATCATAATTTTTTTTTTAATTTGTCTCGATCAAAAAATTTCTTTTGTCGTGACTATTCTAGAAACAAGCAAACTTAAGATGCAAGCGCAATTTACTATCTGAAAAAGTTTAAATTCAGTTTATTATTGATGTCACTACGCACACTTTGCCGCCTTTTACCTTTTAAACCCTCAATTTTGGGTTTCTACCTGTGAGATAAAATTTGAAAACATTAATGAAGTTTCGGGGGACAAGATATTGTACAATGAAGTATATTTTACACGTTTCTTACTTATAGCGTTTTGGTCCGGCAATTTTCACTTTTTTTTCTTGAATCCCGGGATCCCGGGATTACAAAATCATTAATCCCGAAATTCCGGGATTAGTATATTGTCCGGGATTGGAATCCCTAGTAAGCACCCTATAATATCTTCTCAGTTGAATTCCAAACATTACGTCAAGCAAATTCATCATGGTTAAGAACTGACTTTCCAAATTTGACATATTTTCCAAACATATTGCATTAGAGCACTTTTTTGTTTATCAATATAAACTTGAAGAACAGTCTTAATACACCATAATTCTCCTTACATCAATTGAGATACTTTGAAATTAAGTTAATTAAGCCATTAACAAATCTTTTATATAAAATACATTCACATGCTTTACAAAGAACAAAATAAACGACAAAAACATTCACTGCATAGTATAAAAGGCGAAATTTATCATTTACATGGCGCTGACGTCGGCGTATATGAGCGCGCTTAACAACCGTGAAATTGTTATGCGTTCGGCAATTACCGACTAATTAATATGTTGCCGTTGCGAAACGTATAAAGAAGACCATAAATCTCAATCGTTAAAATGGACGTATCTCAAATTTTATGCAAATACCGCGCGAGCGGGCATGTGCCTGGACAAGTCGTGCATGCGTACGTCTTTATAGTAAAAAATGCAAATAAATTCTTATAATTGCCGTTATAATTCTTTTGATGCTTTGTTCATTGGGGTCGGATAAAAATATTCTAATACTGTTAGCCGAGGAAGGTTACATTTATGCTTAATTGTCCATCCTTTCACGTCTTTGATGATCCTGGAAGGAGATTGTTGCATTAGTAAGAAATTGCGGTATTTTTGCAAATGTGTAATGTGGGTGTGTGTGTGTGTGTGTGTGTGTGTGTGTGTGTGTGTGTGTGTGCATGTGTGTATGCACATACAGTCTATGTGAGCAATCTGCATAGTTTGTATGTACTAATGGGTGGATTAACATACATACTTTGATCGCTGTGTCAATGTATTGTCGCTACTAATACCTATATCAGAGAAACTTTGCGATTCTTACTATTATCATACATAGTATGATAAAATATTGTAATCGTGTCGAAAAAATGTTTTGAGATTTTAGCGGAAATATGTCTTTTTGGGTCCCCTGAACATTTTTTCATTAATCTCGAGATGGGTCGTGTCTGCATTAAAACTAGTTAGCCAAGATTTGACAGATAATTTTATTCTATTGGCAATACAGTCATAGCATCAACGTTTGACACACTTTGACACCATTTGACATTGCTTTATAGTATGATCAAATGTGCATGTTAATATAAGGTTTTTTTTTATTATCAAAAAGGTAGGTTTGGATCTTTAGTTGTTGTTTTTAATATATTGATTTCAGGGTGGAAACCGCGTTGATGAATGACTTTGCTAAACAGTCGACGTTTCGCACTCTGTTGCAAGAGGCGTCTTCAGGACTAAGTATCAAACTATGTGCTAAGAAGATTAACTCAGACCGCGGAAGTCTACAATCTAGATATTATGTTTTTGATTAGTTCTATGACTATGAAGTATCAGAGCAAATCGCTTTAATATTTTGTGTTAGGATGCTTTATAATTTATAAGAAAAGAACCACTTTTCCTAAATGTTATGTACATTAGAATCACAATTTCACTATTTTTATAACTAAAAAAATATTTTTCTTTTGGCTAAAAAAAGATTTATATATTTTTAACTACAATATGTTCAGTCCACCAATTAATAGGTCAATAAATATATATTTACTAAAATTTTGAATTTGCATATAAAAAAAAATTATTACACATTTATTCAGTTCGGTAATTAATTGTTTTTGTCCTATAGTAAATTAAAAAAGTACTTAGTTCATCAAAATACGGTTATCGAAATATTTTTACCATATCTAACAAACAAAAAAACAAACCAAACAAGTGATAACGGATGTTTTCTTGCATAGAATCTGAATCTGAAGGAATTGAAAAATTGGAATTGAATCTAAATTTTAAGAAAAACATTTTTTTGTAGTTTTTGTACCGAATTTCTTAAAAACATTTTACACTTTTTGCTTCTAGGTTCATGTTCTACCGGTAAAAGTATATCAGTTATCATAGGTATTTTGTATATTTCGTATCACCTGTCATTTAGTAATTATTTAGCATGTATCAATCTATTTACTTCATCTGAATGGTTAATGATTTTTCCTGCACAACTACAATTATTGTGGAGCTTAGAATTGCCTTTTTTTTGAAAATCATACTATTTATTTATGTGTTTCAGGAGAGATATAAGATTCCAATGCTTAAGAATTTGACTTGTACAACCTATTTGCCATCTGTGAAAAAATTAAAAACCATGCGAACAACCTTATAGCGTGAATGCTCAAGATTCAGGCTTTTAAAAAATGTACTATATTTTATAGTTTGTTAATATTTTGATGTATTAATTTATTTATATTACTTGTTTTAAACATAAGAGGAAGGTTCTGAGGTTCCAATACAGAAAAAAATCTAAAATCCCTGATTAGGTGGTCTATGTTTTTATCAAGAATATCATTTTCATGGGACTTTTGTATGTCTAAGGTTCACCGGTCGATGTCAGTACGCATAAACAATAAACATACATGTCTTATTAGCTTCTGGAGCCACTTGCGTGGACACATGTATATTTGTGGCATTGTTACACAATCTAGTTCAAGAACGATAAACTTGCGTGCCAGTTGAAAGCAAAGAAGATTATCTAAATATCTGTTCATCGTATTCGCCGCGGCATTGTATGCCGTAAAGTAATATCTCACCTAATCGGATTACTATCATTTTCAATCACTAGTCGCTACTGAACTTCACTGAACTTGTCAAATGCCAGTGGAGAAATCCCTAGGTAAGAACAACCTCTCTATTAACCTGTTTGCAGGCATTAAATAAAATATCGAAATCGATGGGAAAATTCAATCGGCTGATTGACGCGTGAACAGAAAAGAAAGAAAAAAGAAAACATCTACGCAGAAAAAATATGTCTATCAATTACCGTCATCTAGTTGGAAGCAGTTTTTCTGCTGTGTAACACTACTAATTGCGCCGAGTGTACGAGGCGTGCTGAACATACATGCTTATCTGATCTGTTATAATTTACATCAACTGCCGTCTATGCCGCGGGTTGTCCCATAGATTACCGATCAAATTCAGTGGGTTGGTAGACGTGTGTATATAAAAAAGGTAACATAAATTGGCTTTGGATCACCTACTGTGCTTGAGGATAAAAATTGACAGGATATCTAACCTACGTCTTATTATGGGACATCTAATCGAATAAATAAGATATAAATTATAACTATCATATATTATTATGGTCATCCAGGCATATTTTAGATTTTTAGTGGATACCTGTCCGAATGTAACCTAGATAAATAGTTTTTATACATATTATATTTTATAGTACCGTTTTAAAAATTGTAATTGCTAATTTAAACCAATGTTTGATATCATTGATAACTCTCCAGTTTATTAATTATTATTAATTTCTCGAAAACAATAATTTTGTCAGTGCAATTTTCCACGATTTTATCGAAGTTTTGAAGAGGAGAATGAGTTCCTTAAGAAAAGGCGTAAGTATAAAATAATACCTCTCATGACCGAATCCACAAATATTTTTCAAACTTTTACTCCAAATTGACCTAATTTACGAGAAGAGTTTCGGGTCAGCAAGCTATATTGCAACGTATTTATCTTCTCTCTTGTCTTTCGTAGGTTCGGATGGTTATAAATGATAACACTGATGTCACCTACTAATACGTTTTATTGCCTTTCGTGTCCATCACATCTCGGCCAACTGCCTATTTCTAACTATATCTAATTTTACTTGTCAAGCTTGCATCCTTTCGCACTGTCAGCAACATCGGCCCTCTTGCCACAGGTCCAACTGTATATGTCCGCACTCAGTCACGCCACTTACCACGCACTTTACGGTCATTGTTCGGAATATGATTTCATTACAATATAACTATGACATTTTCGTGAAAAAAGATCTAGGATAGTCTTACGCAAATCTTTAGAGTTTTTAGGTATTACTTATTTGTCTAAAACGTATCTTTTTAAGGAACTAATTTTACTACAAAAAAATTATTCAAAGAGTTTATGACGCAAATGACACAGGACACCTAGTTTACACACAGCGTGTTCATAATTTTGTTCCAAGATTACCGTTTTTCTTATTAGAACACCCAGTATATTACATTGTTGGAATGCAGATATTTTAAAATACAAAAAGTACTAGCATACTATTGTATGCTTTTCCCTTTTTGGAAATAAATGCATGTTTACGTCGATTGTATTCAAACGCTGGTACCTGTCGGTATTAAAACTCATATGCAAAAAAATGGTTCCAACAAAACTATCTTTAGTTTTTATGTAGGATAATAATATTCAAAAGATAATGCAAATTTCATGTAACAAATTATACCGACAGGTTTCATACAATTGTAGCAGTCTTTACACGATATAGTAAGCCAGTGCCTTCTTATGTAAAAAAATACATTGATTCCGAAATTGCAACCATGCACAGGCTGCTCTAATAAGTAAATCAATATTATTGAAATTGCTGGACTATTCCTTTCCTTCAAAATGGAATTTAATCATTAATCACTTTAAACAAAGTAATATGATTTGTGTGCCACTTGCTAATAAACGAGTAAATACATTTTCAATTTACATTACAAAGTTTTTCTGTTCACGTTTAAAAACGTAACACCAATTGTACTAAAATTATTTAAAAAATTATTATTTAATTATCGATTGACCTCCTACCATAGTTTTGCTTTTACAATCAATGCGGTATTACGTACTTAATATATCCATTTATTGCCTTGAATTAAACATTAGAAACATTTTGAAAAAATAGGAACGAAGTAATTAACTTCGATGAACATGGATTTTGTGAATCGAAAGTGAATATTGTTTATATGTGTACTATATTTATATTTATGTTTATATCTGTGCTAAATGAGAATTAAAACGAGAAAAATAAAGTCATTATGTGAAATATCATGATTTTGGCTATTTTGCTAATCCACAAAAAGCATGTTTTTTGCAAATCTCCCTAACGCGTCGCATTTGTTTAGCAAAGCAAATCCAAATACGTGAAGAGAATAATGACAACAACAATTCTAACAACATCTACAAAATCGAGACTAATTTTATCCAGTCACAGAAATTCCGATCGAATTCACCATGCAGCAATCACAGGATTGTGCAGACCTTTCAGCGGAAGAAAATAAGGCTACGTGCAGTAATTAATCCATAGATTATCACGATACCACGGTTGGCAATAAATTATTGTTCCTCGCTACTCCGCGGTAACAATAAATAAGTAACTGTTAAATAAAGGCCAAGCGCCTCAGCATCGTACGGTAGTAGTGTAAAAAGTGCTTTGGGAGGAGATGATTTATTGCTGGGTGCGAGTGGCTGTGCAAAGCAATCGATTTTTATTGGCACGTCTGGTAATTAACTAAACAATAAGTGCAATCGAAACGGCATTGAGGAACGTTTCAATAAATAGCCAAGTGCCATGATTGATTGTACGGCGCCAACCCGTGTAATATCGATCAATATTGTCGTGATTGTGTTCTCGATGGGATTTGAAAACAAACACGCTGAGGATTAAGCCATACGGAACAAGCGCCCTTGAGTATAGTGCTTTCCGAATAAGAATGCAAAACATACAGATTACTTCTGTAATTAGCCATAGATCTGCTGGAATAGCTTGATGTGTACGGGATGTTGCAGAAATAACGACGAACCTTGAAGTATCATTTGGCCAAGGACGTAATCATGTATGGAACACTCTTATGAAAAGTAATAAAGAAAAACGCAGTTGAACCCTGTTCGGCTCAAGAAAATTGTCAACGCCCCACCACAGTTGTGCTAAAACTGGTGACACAATGACCCTCAACTCTGGCGTTTCTTGCTAGCGGTGACATTGACCTACATTAGTCGATCATAATCGATTACTAAAGTCCATCAATAATTAATTAATTTATTTATTTATTGGCGAAAGTCAGCATAATACCGAGAGTAAGCAAATGAATTCAACTGTTTTTCACCAAGTGTAAGTTTAAGTGTTGAAGAGTGTGACTATTGATGAACCAGATCTAGCAGAATTGACTAAATTGTACCTTTTGTTTGGAGTTTGTGTGCAAAGAAAAACAAAAAATAGCAAGCAGTCACGTGGGAAGGCTTCACCAGCACGTAAACGTTGATACCATCCAGCTCCTCGACAACACCGAATTAATCAGAAAACTCAAGAGAAAGAAGCCATTTGAGTTAGTGTGACTGTGAGTTAGTGGCAAGTGCAGAGTAAGTTCTAGTTATAGGTGTTAGTTCTAAAAGCAGAGACAGTGCTACGTAGTGCGCAAGAAAAACGTGCCCAGTAAACCAGGACTAACTCAGAGACATCGATGGGTGCTTGTTAGGCAAAGTTATACTAGTAAAATAAGTTAGAATTAAGTTACTCATTAGTCACTTAAGACTAGAGTCTCTTTATATTCAATAAGTGCATTACAGTCTAGTCACTAGACTGTAATTGACTAGACTTGTAATACACTTATTGAATATAAAAAGTTCGGCCTGATTTCTAAGAAATGTGCAATAGAATGTCATATATTTTATCCGATTCTTCTTTTGTAACATAATATATCCTTTAAGAAACAATACTAATATAAGAAAAAACCGACGGAGAATAATAATAGTATTTCTACATATTTTGCAGTATTGATTTTTCCTATGAAATTAGCAGTAGAAAACAGGTAGAAAAGCAGTAGAAAACAAGTAGAAAACAGACAGCAGCTACTAAATCCTCTCTTCTATTTTAATAGTAACTATTGACCAATATTTTTTTTTAGTTTTTAAATAAAATACAGTAGTGTGTGTCGATCAAAGTTATTCGCTATAGCAAAGTGTTTTGCGGTATTCTATAAAGTCCATAGTCATAGACAGAATTTTGGTAAATATAAACGACGAAAAATTAGTTACTAAATTTTGCTATAGAATAAACTATGAATTGTTTTGCATTTAAATTAAAAATGTCCTAGGGAGTAATTGTTTTAACAGCAATGTTATGCTCAAATATAAAAATGGAATGTTGTATTTCAAATCGCAAATATCATTCCACTTAATAAAGCGGCACGTCCTTAATTAAAAATAACAAAGATCGGAAATATTTGAATCAGGAAGTTTCTACTCGAGAAACGAAAAACTTGGTCTATTATAGATAAAGGTAGATCCATATGAGGACACAGTGTATAGTTAAATTTGTATTCTATATCTTCATGTATCTGATCACAACAAATAAATATAAATAGGAGCTATTTTACTTCAAATTTTGTAGCTTCATTACCATTATGGATTTCCTTCAGCTTCGGCGTTGGCTTCGGCCAAATGTATCGAAAAACGCGAAGTTCGGCTTCCGCTTCTGCACAAACATCACCATCGGTCGGACACTAATTATATGTTAGGAAATGTTTTGAAAATGAAAATTCTGTTTAGGTGATTTTGAGGATGTTCCATGTTATTGTCTAAAGAAACACGATAATAACTTATAAATTATGGCACTACTAAAAGCATACCTATATCATTTTGTTGAAATTTACGAAGCAAGACCATCAAGAAAACTAGTCTACTCTCTACATAATTAGCGTCGAATAGAAAACAGGGCGACGGGTGATGCATCTCACCTTTTCGTAGAATGTATCAAATACAATGCAGGTTACATCTATTATGCGCAATGTATAGCAGAGCGAATACACCGGCATCGTTTGCCGGGTCATTAGCGTGCGTTACCCAATAAAGCGAAATTGATTACAATAATTAATATGCGCCGCTCAAATTATTAAAATTAGATTAATATCGAAATCATGGGAACCGAACGCGATAGCGAAGACCTGGAAGTAAGTACGTTCCTATATAACAAAACCACATGCCGAACAAAACACGATCTTGTTAAATACATCCACGAAAGCTTTTAATTGCAGTTGCACCTAATCACCGCTAACGATCCGTACTGTTCCCCGGCGCAGTGGTAGCGAATGACGACGATGCCAAATTTGGAAAATTGGAGTGACTGTATTAAAATGTTTGGCGCAGAGGTTCATTAGCGAGATTTATTGCGGTTATTTCCTGTGGGGCCTAGTGAGTACCTGGTGTAAGTAACCTGTATTGTGAACCCTAGTGGATAATTACGGGTTTAGTACTGTTGACTTAAGTGGAACTAATACCTCAATGCGCCGAGCTCAGCTGATTATAGAGTAATCAGTGCAACGAGCGCTATTTCTACAGAGACATCCAGGATGAAGACCGAACTCTGCTATGCGTTATTGTAATTGCTACCGGTGCTAATTGCTCGTCTCTAGTCTCAATCAGAGTAACTTTCTGTGTAAAGATTAAAAAATTTCTATTCCCGATTTGGGCAGATTAATTAAGATCATTCTGTACAACCATTATTGCAGGGTTTCATACATAATTCGCTTAATGGGACACCAATTAATCTATTGATGTTATAGTAGTTACATAAAAAACTAAACTTATGTTGCCATCATATTTTTCTAAATGGTTTTAAAGAAAATATTTAGGAATACTATATAATACTATATAATACTATACCTGCTATCAAGTTAAGAAAAATGCATTAACTTTGCATGAAAAAACAAACGGAAAATCACGTTTTTCAACTTGCATAAATGTCAAGACTATCATCTTATTAAAGAAATAATTCGTAAACTTTAAATGTGTGTAGATATCAGAACGTTACACAGATTTCCTATTACTTAATTTTTCAATAGTATAATAATTATGACTTGCTATTTAGTTTCAGACCCAAGAATGAATTAAGTCCAGGTATTGACAAAACAAAGGACGCAAAAATGCTACGCAAAAATGCTAAAAGCGCGCTCCTCTTTTTAATATATTTTGTTGTTATACTTTTTTATATTTTTACTTTATCATACGCAGTATGTAAAGTATTGTAATCGTGCCGAAAAAAAAATTGAGATTTTAGCGGAAATAGATCTTTTTGGGTCCCCTGAACATTTTTGACCAAGGTACAAAAAAATGTCTGTGTGTGTGTCTGTGTGTGTGTGTGTGTGTGTGTGTGTGTGTGTGTGTGTGTGTGTGTGTGTGTGTGTGTGTGTGTGTGTGTGTGTAAACGATTTTTGTGGAGACGATTCCGGAGAAACTACTGAAGGTATCGGAACGAAAATTCATATTTAGAAGTTTCATGACCTAACTTAGAGCTGAAAAGCTTTTGGTTCACAAGGGTCCAAAGGAACTGGTAGTTTATTCTAAGCCTTTTTCAAGGATTTTGCAAAATGAGCCGCCTTTTCTGTAATTTTGTCAAAATAGTTAAATAATAAATTAAAGTAGAGGAAATTTTGAATAATTTATGTATATGACATTTTTTGCTAAAATTCATAGTTTAGCTGCAAGAGCAAATTCTATTTGATCGAGATCGGTCGCATCTGCATTAATATGGAACTACATAGTAGCCAGGATTTTGACAAATATTTTTTTGTGTTGTCACATTCGAAAACAGCAGATCTCATCAAAGGTCATTCAGAGGTTGGAGAACCACTATGGAACGTTGCCGCTCTAGTGCGGCAAATTATAAAATACAAATTTCAAATAAAATAAGATCACCAATTTGATTGTTTGTCGATAAGAAATATCAACCCGTCTTTGTATCTAATTCTAAAAACGATAAATTGAGAAAATTATAAATAAAGTATAGCGATGAGTGTAGTTTAATTTTAGTATGTTGGTAGGGATGTGTCATGAACAAATATAAATCTGTCAGAATTTGAATTACCTTTTTAAGGTGCGTTTTCATTAGTGATAATGGCAGTGGTAGCAGACGCCATTATAGTATTTCCAATACAAAATTGCTAGTGACTCATGTTAATGTACATGCAAACTAATATGTGTCATTATAACGATATGTAAGAAATGCTATAATTTCGTATTCTACCACCGCCAATAGCTACCATTACCTACCAATCGGAACGCACCTTTAAACTTGACGTTTCGTCAAAGTGATACCAACCTAGCATTTACTATACAGAAATTTATTATTTATTTTTTTTAAATACGTATTTCTTAAAAAGCAACACAATAAACGTTGATGTCGCTCCTGCCAAAAACTAGATAGCGCGACTCGCGCACATGCGACGGCGACACTCCGCCTTCGGTGATGCGCCGCATCACCGCTCGTCGCGCTATTCCGTACTTTCGGCATTTGTGACATAAATAACTATTATTCAAATGACGTAGTGTAGGTAGTGTCAAATGCTGATGCTTTGACAATACCTACGATTTATCTCAATAGAATAGATTCTCATGCAGCTAACTATTAATTTTATATATTGTATGATAAAGTCATGTGCGTGGCCACATCAGATGTTTTAATACATTATTAAAAACTAGAAAGGCGTGAAAATTAGTTGACATTTCATTCAGAGAAACTTTAAATTCGGAAATATATTTCTGTAATTTCGTCAAAATAGTTAAATAATAAATTAAAGTAGATGATATTCTTTATAATTTATGACTATGACATTTTTTTTGTAAAATTAATAGCCTAGCTTATGAGCAAATTCTTTTTGATCGAGATCGTGTCTGCATTAAAACTTAGTTATCGAGGATTTCACAATTATTTTCATTCTGACGTAGGTAGTATCAAAGGCTGGTTTTTTGACAATACCTACTGTCAATATTATCCATATACGTATTAGGAATTATACGGAGCTTGTCCTTTAGCGTCAATGTGTAGTCTCGGTTCCAACAATGTGAGACGGAGATATATATTTTGTCTATCGATGTGGTGCCCGGGATCAAACTGCGCATGCGTGGCCAGTAGTTACTAGAACCGTTAACAGATGGCGCTATTGTAGCTTAAAGTGCGCGGTCGGTATAACCGCGGCCGTTAGCCGGTAATATTCGGCATCACTAACGCCAAACCAGCGACAGCCCATAGATATCCTTATACATGTAGCAGCTCACTAACACTAAACCACTGACACCCCATATATAACCTTATAATTGTGGCAGCTGGTGGCAACACTGTGGCAGCCTATGGATCCAATCCAGCCAATCGAATTCACGATCTTGGCGCATGCGTAGTGTATCCAGTGGCACTACGTCGGATGAGATAGAGATATATGTCGCAACGCTAGTGTTGCAACAGCCTGCTATTACCAACATTCTTTATACCATTTTGTATTTCTGTGATATTATCAAAATATCTGTCAAGTCCTGGCTAACTTGTTTTATTTTAATGCAGACACGATCGATCTCGATCAAATAGAATCAATCTTCGGCAAGATAGCAATACTTTATCATACTGTGTATGATAAAGTTAAAATAACCGATTAACAATTGTTTCCAGATCCAGATTCTACGAAAAAAAAACCTGTATCATTTGTCACTTTCGATTTTTTGGTTCTAGGACAGGGTTTAATTAGACTAATACCAGTGCTAATAATGTCGTTAAGCCAATTGGCTGGTAGCACGTAAGAAAGTAGAAAAACAAGCTTGTGCATAAAAGCAAGTCATTATTTAATTTAAAATGAAATTTGTCGAACATTTTGTTTTGTATGTGTAAATATCCATATTGCAAGTTGTATATTAATTCGGTGTGGTGAATAAAACCTCTTAATTCTTGCTTCAAAATTTAATTTATTTTATATAAGGGACATGTTTTGGCTTTACCAGTTTGATTGTATAATTGTTTGTTTCACGTGCTAATTGTTTCGTTTTGTTTTTAGATTTAAGGCTGATGAAGGCTATGATAAGCCGAAACATGTCCCTTATATAAAATAAATTAAATTTTGAAGCAAGAATTAAGAGGTTTTATTCACCACACCGAATTTTGTTTTGGTTCACTATATCTCATCTGCTAGTTTCTTTATCATTATGATGAGAAACCTGGCTTCTTTATGGACTACCTACATAACTTCATAAAAGAGTACCTAACCATAAACAAAAAATGCTGTGATCACGACGCAGAAAAAACTCAATTGACGCATTGTGATGAATCCATAACGCCGATCGTCCATAAGAAACCAATTTGCAGTCGCGCAGCGTTATTGAATCGGCTTTAATATCGCCGATGAGAAGATTCAATGAAGAGATAACGTTACCTATAAATTAATTTCAATTTGCTATTGGACTGCGGCGCCGATATTTATAGAACGTAGCACGGTAATAGAGTCGTTGTGATCACATTAATTCAACACGCTTATAATGGCCACGTTCAATAATTCATCGTCGTCCACTATTTTACAGTGTATCGCTTATAGTAAGTAACAATTTACATGCGGAACAAATAGCGACAATTAAGCTCGCAGAGTACCTAATAATTTTCTGGTTTGCAACTCGTAGACTTGATAAACCGACAATTTTCAATTGCGGTTTATATTTTCCATGGTTTCAATTACTGACGCAACCTACTTGTTACTGTATTATAATTTTCCTCTTGGTTTAGATTTTATTATGATACATGTGACGTATAAATCATAAATATAAATAAGGCAACCATCAGAAAGTTTTAACATTTATACTTTCTCAGAGCTTGTGCAAATAATCACACAATAGTTAAAAAAAAATTTACAGTTACAAGGAAATACACCGACAGAAATTTTTGTTTAACTCAAAGAAATATTTTTTTACGAGAGGCAACAATGTATTTATTTGCTACAGAGAATGTTTATTTGGGTCAAAACAATATTACTTTACTCCAAAAAAATGGTATTTGACTCAATTAAACATTCTTTGTATAAATAAATATATTTTTGCTATTCAAACACACATTTATTTGATTTAAACAAACACTTCTGTGTACAATCCGGACACCTAATATTTTGGTGAACATTATACATATTTAATAACTTTTGTAAATTTGATGATTTTTGCAGTGTATTGTAGACAAATTCAAAATTAGAATTAAACCAAAATTGTCACCATCGTTACAGGTTGGAAAATGAAATTCGTAGAACTGGGTAGAATCAAGTAAACTGTAAACAATGTAAACAAAGTCAATCCAATTTTGATTTTCCTTCATTCAAATGTAAAAGTTGCAGCTTTACAAGAAAACCTTTGCAATTTTAGCTTTAATTTTCAATAACTTTTGTAAACTGATTTTGGCAATTTTCTCAGCACTTAACCACATAACACATAATACCATTTTTTAAAAAACGTTCAGCTTCTTGTACCAGAGAACCAAAATGATGGTCTGGTGGTCCAAGTTCTTAGATGCCTGTGGAGAAATTTTGGTTCTTGGGTTTCATTCTCAAGTAGGTACTGTGTATCAAAGGATAATTTAAAGAAAATATTTCAAGTTAAATTCAAATCTAATTTATCACCACATTAGTCCAAAACTGAATTTGCAAATTGTTATCTAACTAACTTTATACAAATGCTGAGATATTGGAACAAATCAAATGTCAATTTTTATGGCATTGCTCAGAATTTTTTAAAAGCATCAAAATTCTTAATATCACTGCAGTGTCTAAAAGTTGAACCACCAGAACATAATGGGGAACCAATCAATAACAAAAACTCGTTTCGACTGTTTTTCAAAATTGCAATTGATTGTGATCTTCTTGATACATCTGCTTATGTGCTGAAAAGAATAGTCAACATCTGTTAGAGTTCAGAAGAGTTAATGAACAACAAGTAAGAAAATTATCTTCAGCCGTGCTAAAGTTACAATACCACTCACCATAAAATATTAAAAAATGGAAGCAAGTGATTTGATTTTGCCCATCACGAACTTGTCGTTATAGTCTTGAAGAGATGGAGTTAGTATACCAAATTTCAGATCAATTACTTCAAAATTACGACAGGTACAAATGTTGTATCAAACTCAATATACCCTTACCACATTAAATGTGGGGGTATAATAATTGCAAAGCTTTACCTGTCAGTCTGCATTTTTTAAAGAATTTCAGATATTGAGATAAACCAAAAACCAAAACATTGGAAATTGATATGGCTTTGTAAGGCCATATCACCAAAGAAGGGACGGCGGGTTATAATCTTCAGGAATTTGTTTATAATATGTTGAAAAAATCCTTTATATGCAGCATTAATTACAAAAGTTATTAAACATCACAGTTTAACAAAATATTAGGTGTGCGGTTTTTCTTGTGCCACATAGTGTATATTACGAAGTACGTCAATTATTAAGTACATAGTTTGTTACTAAATTTATATTCTTTCCCTTGACACGTTCCCTTGAAACTTTCACGAGTATCACGCGGGTTACTCGCTTACTCCAGTATTGAAATTTTTTAAATTCTTATTTTTTTTAACTAACTCTGTGGCTTTTCCATTCAACAACTAAATACTTAACTTGAATCAATAAGTTAGGTCATAGTTTTGTCCATAATTATTACAAATAATTGATACTGACGTTCCAATAGAACAATAAATTACTACAGCATATTACATACCTTTCTTTCCCATATTACCTAACCTACATATACGAGGAAAAATACGTACTAATTCATACAATATGACAGCCCTCATCCAATCTATCAACTACCTGAATTAAGTATTGCGCTGCGCTATATTACGTTAACCGTATTATTGCAATTTCGTAATGATGTAATTAAAACTGCACGAGTTAGAAATAATTTTTCCTGTTTCAAGTGGAGAGCGGAGCACGAACTAAGCTTCCACTAATCGCGTACACGTTCTTATTGCTCAAGAAAGTAAAGGACATGCACGAATTTATATCCCTATTACCTAAAAGACTCTATCTATCTATAAAAATGTGCCTGGTAAAAAACAGTTTTTGAAATACTAAGTAGTAGAAGACGTAGTAGGCCACAAATAGCCCCTTTTCTGAAAAAAAAAAAATTGAAAGGAACCGCAAATCAAGCGTCAAGATACGTCTAACTTCATAGACAATCTGCCCTCCTATCAAATTTTATTGTTTGTACAACCTCTAGAAATTTATTTATAACTTTCAACACTTCTTCGTTTGCCATATTTGAGCTCTTAATGTCATCCATAAATAGTTCCAATCTGGCGCCACTTTCAAAATTCCATTCTTATGCAAATCCGCACTAATTGCCGCTCTGTCTAAAAACTTAACATTTTCTTTATAATTGGCAGAACTGAGACATACACGTCGGCACATAAAAGTCAAAAATCGGTGGCCTCTGACCCGAGGCGCCCGTCTACCAACTGTAATAAAGGCGATTAATTCTTTGAACTCCATTAAATATGCAGTTTTTATGCCTTTCTATTGACGGCCGTCACCAATAAACTTGGCGATCCTCTTTATATCTCGTTATATCTCGAATGAGAATGGCGGAGCATCGCCAATGACGGCGAGCGAGCATTAATCATATTAGAGAGGGGTTTTGAAAAAGTTTATAAATCATAAATTACGAAAGCAATTAAAAATTGGCTTGTGTGTGTTTAGCGAAGTTTATGGGCCTTATTTTTAATTGTATTTATTAATGCGGACAATAGAAGGATGTAAACATAAATGTCATGTTAACCATATTTAGTGGTGGCGACGTTTTTGTTTTGTTTGTATTAGTCTGGTCACATGGAAAAGATTTCATAAGATAAGACAGTGTCTGTGTTACACAATTAATTAACACTGCCAAACTTTATAATAGATTTATAATAGTCTTCCCATGTTTTAAGACATTTTATGCAGTTATTCTATAGAGGTCGTTTTGGGTTATGAGTGTTGCCTTGATAATCGAGACCATGATAATAATAAATTATGCAACTACTTCAGTCGTCTAAGCAAGAGTTAGAAATAGCATTGATGGGTTTGGTCTGTGTGTGGCGCCCGCAATTTCAACGATAATGTCAAAGATTTTAAACTAGTCCTTCATGCAATTCAACCTGATGGTCCATAATGGCCGTATATGGCGGGTGTCGCAATGTTCACTTCATTGGAATCGCTATCTGCTCGGTTATATTTGCAATTGAAACATTATAGAATGAGAAAGTGAAATAGTTTTGATGGAATCTGGAGCCTCTTTAGATATAGAGAATCGG
The DNA here is from genome assembly GCA_964023965.1 of Melinopterus prodromus. Taxonomy (NCBI): domain Eukaryota; kingdom Metazoa; phylum Arthropoda; class Insecta; order Coleoptera; family Scarabaeidae; genus Melinopterus; species Melinopterus prodromus. The sequence continues at coordinate 18,493,077 of OZ030390.1, read as the reverse complement.
TTGAATTGGTTAATCAAGTGATGTCTTCGTCTGACTAGCAATATAACATTTGCAATTTTATTAAGTTTGCGGAACACATTGTATAATTTTAAATATTAAAAAGTGGATTTAATATAAATTATATTAGTGTGGTGTTTTCGTACTAGACTTGGCATTAGCGATACATAATTCGATAGCTCATGGCGATGTAAATGTAACGAAAAATATAGATCGCAATTAGCAACATAGAAATAACCAAAGCCACCGAGTTTTTCCCTAAGGCATTGGTAACTTCAGAAACCGCCAGCCATATAAACAATTGATAAACAATAATTGACTATTTACTTCTTGAATATTTTAAGATGGCATAAACAACAATTGAAAAGATGTAATACATAATTTTTATCTGAATGCAATGGTAATCAAATAGTAACTGAAAGTTCGAAACTATTGATACATCAGGATGAATTTATTGTGGGACATGCAAATTAATTGAAATATACAAACAAATCATTTAGACAATTTTTATGAATTTAGCGGTTAAAAAGAATCTAATAAATAAACTTTCAAGATGAAGTACCTAATCAAGATAAAATATCTTTCCGTTCGCAAAATCGATTATTCCATTACGAATTATCAATATTCCGGTTCATAAAAAAATGCATAAAATGTAATAACATTATGCAATCCAGCAGTATAAAATAACCGATTACGTTTACTTTTTGGCTCACATCAATAGGATGATTTACAGAAACGTCATGGCCGGCGCCGTTTTGTCTTTTATTAATACAACCTGTAATTTAATGTAAGAATTATGTTTCTGCAGTCCTCGACTACCCCAAAACATTTTGTTTTGATCTTAACCGCGTGTAGCGCTTACACCACTATCGAAATTTCTTACTTTAGAAAATATTTTCATGACCTTTACCATTAATAACAAGAACAATCTTGTTGTCTATTAGTGCGGCACATCAGAACCTGCTCTAAAAAACGTTTTAAAGTCTTTTAAAAATATTTTTTGTAATACATTTTTAAGACTTCCCGATTGATATTGTGTCAATAAAGGACTGCATTATTACATTTGGTCATCTTCGCTTCTGCTTTCCTGCAGAGGGGTTAAGAACAAGCTAGTTTATTTTATTTTATTTATAAAAAACAATTTTTTGTTAAAGCTAGGTAATTTCACCGATATAATTGATAAATGTGTTTAAAGTGAGCTATCATTATTTCAGCCACGTTTTAATTTGAGCTTTATAACCGCAATTTTGCTGTACAATATATTGAAGCAAAAAAAATCACTAAAAATATGAATTTTTACCTTTTTTGGCACATACAAAAAATATGCCCTAACGAGAGAACTGAAGGCTCAAAATGTTCAGTTTAGACTGAAACAGATTTTGTATCTATAACTTATTTCTTTAATTTAAGACTGTGACAATTTGGATACTTTTATTTTACCAAAAATAAAATTTTTCTAAGACCAACCTTTCAAAATGTTATATGACCTGCGATAGCATAACAGTATTTTTTCTACTTCTTGTTTTATTCAAAATACTTACTGTGCAATTTTTACTATTTAAACGAAAATATTGTAAAGAACTTTTTTTTATCTTTCGTAAAAAATAAATAATAACAATTATTTTTTTAAATATCTTAAATTTTCTTACCACATTCTATTATTAGCGTAACAAACAAATATTCATAATCTTTAGAGTATAGATATAGGGATATTACCAGGTTTTCAATTACCTAATTGGTCAAAAATACAATAATTGAAATTAAACACTTGATCTGGCTAACAATTAAAAAAATCGAACAACTAAGAACTGAAGAACTGATTCTGGAGTGCTTTTTCAAACGAATCTGGATTTGTAAAAAGAATATGTGAATTCAGTCTAGTTATCGAGAAAAACAGAGTCAAAAATGCAAAAAAATCTCGAAGCCATGCACCAAACTACTGTCTTCATATTAAGAATCTAGGAACAAAGCATATCAAAATCGTTTGTAGTTACAGTTGTTCGATCTTTTGGTGTTGGTAAAGGTAGATATTACCTACATTCTTGTTGTTATTACTGCTTTTTGACAAGTTAAGTACCTAGCTGGACTTCTGTGAAATTCTCGGAGATATGTACACAAAAGTTTATCAACAATATAAATATATTGTAGTCAAAACATAATAAAATGTTTTTTACCTTTGACAGACAGTAACGATCCCTGTATATTTGTTTCAAATTATGTAAAAAAAATAATATCTGATCATATGTATATGAAATTTTGAACCCTTGTTGGCCTAAAGGCCCTCAAATATAAAAGTTCGTATAAAAATTCGAAAGATCCCAAAATCGCCGAACAAAACCAGTGACCCAACTGCTAGATTTCTCCTCTCATAACACTTCCCAGAATTGACTCATACTCCAACTTAACTCCTTGATGATTAGATGCTGAACACAACAACCAGCACTACATCCTTGTCAGGTGTATTTGGATAGCTTTCCGATTATTTTTCCTAGTAATTGCTTATGTATTACAAATATGTGAACACATCCTCAGGCTGTTTTTCCTCTCGCTCTCGTATCCACACAACACACACACACACACACACACACACATGCACGGACAACACACGAGCGCACCGCAAGATGCTACTTAACAAAGGTGTGTTTGTGTACGTATGACTAAAGAGTCCAGTAATTGCTTTAGAAACGTAAACATATAGCGGACGAGTATAATGTCTGTGGCATTGATTGGACGTGGTGTGTTAATAGTACTTTTGCAGTTGGTAACACTGGATCCATTAGCGTGATAAATGAGTGATCTGAGTGTGTGTTTGTGTGTGCATGTACATACATCGCGATGCAGGCGATGAAAAATGCAGTACCTTGAAAAGGACAAGTGAATTTGTTACATGATTCAATCTTGGATTTTTGTTACATTGCCGTGTAGGATGGTGTTGACATATTGCCTTGTTGTGAACGCTGTATAGAAAGCAAGCTATAAATGAAAAGCTTTTTTCATTGTTTGATTTTTCCGAAAAAGTTAGTAACGTTAGCATGTAGGTAGTTAAGAACTCCGGTGCACTGTGATTTTGAAATATTTTCTTCAATTCATTATTTTTGCTAGTCTTGAGTTTTGCGAGCTTTCTTTGAAAACCTTGCTTAAAAATCATAGTTTTTGACATTGGCTGTTCTTGCATCAATGTACAGATAATAAATATGTAAAAAAATTGATTTAAGCAAGCCCACAAAACTTAACTATTAAATTTTAGCATGGTGGATGGCGACAAAAAAATATAAAAACCTGTGTAATTAGGTTGACATTTATTAATAGATTTGAAGCCTCCTGAATCTATTTTTTAAACAATTAGTTATACAAAAAAATATACAAACAATTTTATATCACAAATATTAGAAATTGCATTGATATATTTATAATCGATGAAAAATAATTGTTTCCCGTTCACCCCCTATAATATTTTGCGGGGTTGCGTTTGGAATATTCTTTGGAACAACTACAGCAACAAAATCAGCTTCTTTATAAATGAAATTAGCACGATACGCTAGGTTTTTTGAATATGTGTATAACATACTTAATTGATGTAAAATTTGCAATTGGTCAAAACTTATTAACCCGTATGCCAAGGAGTTCAAAATCTAGATTAAGTGTAATAATATTTTGTAATAATGTAATAATAGTAAAATATAGAAAAGTTTGTTTTGTTTTACCATAATAAATTTCCATATGACTGCTTTGTAATCTGAAAAAATAATCCATGTACTTTTGAGTCTAGATACCAGAGCATTTCACATATATCCCAGTACGTTTGTTAAAATACAGTATACAAATGTAAGTGACTATCCTGGCCAACAAAGAACAAAATTGAACAAGTTAAAACTCGTTCTGGTATGCCTTTTTCGTACAATCTGAATCTGAAAGCAATAATTCCAAATTGTGTCTAGATTTTGAGAGAAAAATGTATACTTACATATTTTGCCATTTTCTTTGCCTGAGGTCGAAATATCTGCCTTCAGATTCAGTTTTTATGGAACGAAATCTTGTTGGACTTACTTCATTGTCGGTAATGATTGTCAGGTAGCTTAGTATGTTGCATTTTTAACTGAAGTACTTGTAAATGTGTGAAATGTTGTGACATCTAGACTCAAGACCTAATTGATTTTTTCTATTCTATCACAGTTAATAACTGTGGTAACATGGTAAATTTTTTGTAGTAAAAAGTTATTTTTGATAATGTTTACTTAATATCGATTTTTAGCCTTTTGCGGCACGTGTTAATATGTATTCATCGATATCGAAATTCACAGGAATCAAGTATAGACACATTGAGAGGGTTCTGAGTGATAAAATAACAAAAGTTGAAAAATAAGGACCACCCAACTATGGGTGTATAATGAAAAAGTTCACAAACCAACGCAGAAAACAACAATTTATATGACAATTCGTATCTCATGTTGGAACAAACAATCGGCAAATTACAAAATATTAGTCAAACCGAATGATTCTGAATTATTTTGAAATTATTTCAAGTCAGGCTAATTGTTTTATTACATCTTAACTTAACTTGTTGTGACCAGATTTTAATATTGACGTCATTTCGAGTATCATTTTATAGTAGATTAGGAATACACATTGAACACAGCAATTTTTTTCATGGTAACTAATAGTTACAAATCCAACACTACCATTTAGCCGAAAGCCTGAGGAACCTATGTATAATAAAACATCACAACAAAAAATTTTAATGACAAATTAAGCAATAAAACGATATTTAATGAAGATAAATAATGACTAAAATTGAGTATATCAGTACTCTGTACTAACATATCTGAATTTTCTCTTTCTCTCACAATTATGGCAGAAACTTAGTGCTTTCACAATAAGTTGGTGTGGCCCCCTCCAATTGACCGTATATTCTTGAGCTTGCCACCTTGAAGAGGTAAGATATTCAAGGCGGTATCTACGAAATACAAGCGCAAATGGAGTTAGGCATACCAAGTTTTTATGCAAGCTATTATCTTCGTCTATAATTGAAAGAAAAAATATTCCGATTGTTTGAAGAATTGAGTATGAAGAATTATTGTTGAAGTGATCTACCAATTACTGAAAACCATTTTTGGCTTGGCCGTTCTTGGTATTTTGGTGCGGAAAACACTCATTTCCATTTTATTTCTTCTATAATAATATTGATCAAATCTCAGAGCACTAGCTCTAATCTTGATCGGCGAAGCTATGCGAAAAACAAAAGGGGGTTCGCCACTGTTTCACAAAAAACCTATTCCATCGATAGTTCAATAGTGTGTACTTTAACTGTAAAATTGCCTTGACATAATAATAGAAGAGATTCGTGCTTTACCACGAACTACATATATGAAATTCGTATGGATTTTTTCAGATCGAAAAAATCCTGCCCCATTCTAAATTCCGCGAGACCTTACACGAATTTCATGTTCCCTGCTCATACCAGAACCGTGACATTTAAGGTATGTAAATAGCAGCAGTGTTAATGCCAGAGATGAGACCAGTTCGCTCTACCTACCAGACGTTAATAGTTGAACTACTTAAACTAAATCTCACTCGATTTAAAAACATATACGTGCATATTCTGTTACAAAATCCTCCATAAATTATAATGGTACTCGCTGAGTTAAACCATTCACTTTCATAATGGCTAATCACCATGGAGTGCTAAAGCGAAAAACAGTACTCAAACAACAGCAGTCGAGACTTACCATTAAAGAAAAATGATCTCAGAACCGCATTAGAATTTTTATAGGCGAGATTTACATAAAAGGTTAAATTGCTAATGTTTTGTTGAACAAATTAAATCGTCTTGTGGAGACAGGGAATTAACTTTTTAACCAGCATTAATTTAAGAAGCTAATTAACATTTCCTGTATATTCGGCCGCTTTTTGATCTATTTTATCATCGCATATGCAAATGGAGAATTAATACGATCACACACTGACATTATACCAATTTATCTTTATTTATTTAGAGCGTTCGATTTTTGCTCTGCATCGTTTAGGATATTGAGGATTATCCTTAATTAGATTCGATTAAATTTTATCGAATTTGAAAGGTTATCGGAAATTGCTGCAGCTCCTTGTAAATAATTAAGATTCGTAGTTTTTTTGTCTGCTGTTGACTTATGAGGGAAAAAACAACTATTTAAATTTAATAAAATAAAAAATAAAACAACAATTAACAAAGTTCTACTGATTATACCTTACCTACTTTATTTCTACCCTCTATATCGAAGTACGAACAACAACTTGAGTAACGATACTAAACACGCATGACGTTTTCAGTAGTGCATGAATTTAACGCACCTGTTGTAGCCGTATGTACCTGAAAGCAACTTTTCCAGATCTCAACCACAGGCTTATACTGAAATTATTGCCTTGGAGTTGAATAATTATACAAGTGCCAGGAAAACATTACTTTTAGCAAAATGTAAACAAGGCATCAGACATTTAAATCACGGTTCTTGGAACCAGCCAACCAACGCCGAGATAGTCTTCAAATCCGGCTAAATGACGCAGCCTACCATTTCAATATTTTAAATCTAGAAACTATCCCGCAAATGTGTAGGTTTGGACAGTTGTAAATGGGCTTGCCGTTTATTGGTAGTTGATGCGTTCGTCAAAACACTAACAAATTTATTATGCATACCACTTTAGAGATAGGTATTTAGCATTAAATTTAAACATATATAGGTATATATAACGGTATTGTATCAAAAGGTTAAAGAATGTGAATTAAATGACCATAGATATACAGTGTGTTTGGTAGAAGAAGTTTGAACCTATTTACTTTGATGAATTAGAAGATTTGTGTTGTACAATTGTAGACTGACGTCAGTAGCTATTTTTATTAGAATTTGAGTCTTGAGGACGAGGTTATCATCGGCAATGTTTACAAACAACGTAGTTCTATCCTTTCAGAAATATTAATTTTAAGATATTAAAATTTAGCCTCCATTATGCTTATATTTTATTTTTTACATAAAGTCTCACAAAGCCGAATACTGGTCGACGATATATGTGCTAGAATTAGCCTTTTAAACAAAATGAAGCAGAGTATACTAATGAGAGATCGGATTTTGGCAACAAATTTTTAGTGGTATTTCACAAAATGGTCTATTTGAAATATTTTACGATACACCATATTTATGTATGTTTGAAAGCTAGGTGCCACAAGTGCACTGCCACTTCCGGTCTACTGCAAGCCGACAGTAACTTAATAATAATTTCATTTTGATAAATTTTATGATGAATTAGGTATATGATTTTTTGAGTATCAAAATACATCGGTATTCTGAGGTTTTCTAAATTCCTTTAAACCTAAATTCCACTATTACTGGGTTATTTTGATTTTGCTAATGTTTCGATGATTTTCGTGGTAACGGTTCAAATTTAACATCTCGAAACATCATCTATTATTTCAGATTTCAAAAATGGTCAATAAAGAACTCACTTGTTCTGAAATCAAATCCATGGACAATTCGAAAGGAAATGTTGACTCATTGTGATATCTTTTTGACAGCGCCACCGGCTGTCAAAGTTATGGGAAATAAAAACAACAACGATCGTTTAACAGTCATAAATTTGCTTACCGCCAATTGAGGACCCTGCTGCAAATAGGGACAAATTCTATTTTTCATTTTCAACATGAGTTTTCTATGTTTTATTATACAACATGACATTCTGCATCGTTTGGTGGAAAAACGACGAAATTGTAGTTTTTAGAGTTATTCTCTTTTTGCTGTAAGATCTTCAATTATTATTATTATTATTATGTCCTATTAGTAGGCGGAGATATTTTGACAGATATTGTAGGTTGGTGACATACAGGTATAAACAAACCAGTTGAAAGTCGATATACTTTAATACCAAAAATCAAATGTATTCTTTTTCATTTTGTGGACCAGAAGTGACAATAAGATATTAGATTATGAGTTCGGATCCAGTATATTCTAGTTTAAAATTTCAACTATAAATATAAAATTAATCAATAAAAAAGAAACATCAAGAACGTATAATGGATCAGCTGATTTAATTTCCAACCTTCAATTGCTTTTGACCTAAAAAAAGTGTCGCGCTTTTTTAAATTTCAACCCCATATTGTTTTGCTGATATTGATAGATCTGTTAATTATCTTAAAGACAATTCACTAAATTTGCCGCGTTAGATAAGAAAATTTCCGAGAAAAATTTCAAAAGTTACATATCACGTCAGATTATTGCGTTTATTTGAAATTTCTTTTATGGAGCCGTCCGTACCGCAGTTAAATAATCGCTGTAAGGTCTTCTAAATATTTAGGAACAAACTTTTGGGATGACAGGTAAATGTGAAACATTATTGTTTACTTACTATGACACCATTTTAAGGTTTCTAGGAGAATGAGTTCAGCTAGTATAAATTTGTTAATACATATTACAAAAATAGACACTTTGACCCCACTTTTCGGAGAGCCTTGCGCTACAGATCATTTTGGAGCCCAGATTGGCTATCAGGGCAATTAAATAAATATTTTTGAGACCATTTAGACAATTAATTGATCTACCAAACCCAGTAATGAAAAGATGGGTTTCCATGAAGAAAAAGTGCCGATGACATCATAACTCAGTAACATTGATGGTCGGAAATTGAACTTTTCACAAAAATGTGTATTTTAAGAAGTAAAACTCAAAGTTATCGAAGACTTTTTAAAAGAACAAAAAGCCTCAGAGGTTTTCTCATGTTTCCACACTTTACGCGCTCACTGTATAACGGTAAATTTTAGCTGTCAATACTTTACACAATTTATTTAAGCACATTGGAGGCAAAACGTCACCATAAACGATACACGATTAAACACAGTAAATCGATTTTGTCCACTTAACTCCAAAATTGCACGTATAAAATATCGATACCACAAAGCTGTCAGAACTGTTGCAATAACCATAATAACGAGTCGTCGCGTCGGCAGCTGGATGCATAAACAAAACATACTGCGTGATATATGCGACGTCCACACCCCTCCCATTATTACGAAAACAGAAACCTGGTCCCCAATTTTCCCCTTAATCTCAAAAGTTACGATCTCTTGTCCGATATATTGGTGCTCTCGTATGTTCGCACATTTACGCTGAGTTGGTAGAAGAACGAGACGATGGAGAAGAAAAAATGTTCCCGCGCTCTTAATAAATCAATCCAGTAGAAAATTACAGCGCTGTCGTGTCGCCTCCCATTAAATGATACATCAAACGCTGTAATACTCCCGTTAAATTCGCTCACCGGACTGCGTCGACCCGAAGCGGGTTACATAAAACTAAATTAATCACACGTACCTAGTTGATCTTATTTTGGTCGAAATGTGGTTCGAATAAATCTTTAATCTGCCACGGTCAGCAGCAGTAATCTCCTAAATATTGTTTATAGCGCGCCCATGTCGACAAAATCATAAATAATGATGATTTGATGTGCTAAAATTGGCTGTCCAAAAGACTATCTGCTGTATATTTCTGACACAAAAAAATAGTTTTGCTGCTTGATGTTCTTATTTAAGTATTTTATTTAGGTTTTTTCCTATAACTTCTGCGCTAAACATGGACAGTGCATTGATTTTGATCTTGATGTTCTGATATTAGACCCTTGTTAATAAAATGAAATTAAGTTTTAAGTGAATTGTGTAGAAAATTAAGAAAATTACTAAATTAGGTATTGTTGAATGAGTTCATAATTTTCAAAGGCGAATATGATGTTGAATGGAAATAAAACCTCTTTGATCCTTTGCTAATATTTATTTTAATAGGTACCGGTTTCAATCATCGTGTGATCATCATCAGCCTAAATCTACAACGCAAAAAATTGCAATTAAAAAATGCTTACTGTGATGAAGCAAATAAGGACAAAACAACATTTTAAAAAATATATAGCCATTGAGTTAAACAGTAAAATAGTCACAAATTACTTACGGTCAAATTAGTGAAGCATAAATTAAGAAAACATGAAGAACAACGACGACGAGACATGTGTTCGAATTGGAGAGCGGACGGAAATGAAAATAGGAAAACATGACGAACACGTCTGTATGCAACCAATATCGCAAATGACGTCACATGTATAAATAAAAGTTACAGGTTTCTACTTCGTCTCACACAGGTCGGAATGGAAAATGTACTTGAAAAGTGGATAGTGAGGGAAATTAATTTGATCATTAAGTAAATTGACATGTTTGTTACATTTTAGTTTTTCTATTTCATACTGTTCAAGTAAATCAAGTGTGTAACCTTTTTTACATCTATGCAAAAGTTTGAAGTTTTTGTAATCCAAATTATGACCTGTTTCAAGTTTGTGTTTAAATAAATTTGAAGAATTTCTAGTTTTATGTTCATTGATTCTTTGTGAAATTTTCCTGCCAGTCTGGCCTATGTAAGACGAAGAACAATTAGAGCAGCTGATCGAGTAGACACCAGAACAATCAGTGATAGGGGTGGGGATTTTGAAATTGGAGAGTAAATTATAAATTTGAGTAGAACTTTTAAATGCAGGAAAAATATTGAATTTGGGGAGAATTTTGTTAAGTTTGACGGTAGTTTTATTATAGGAGAAAGGTCTGTAAATTCTGTCTAATGGTTTCTGACTAACATAAAGTGGGTCTGTTTTAATTAAGGAATGTCGCAAAAGGCGGTCGCTGTGTTTTGTCGGGAAAGAGTTTTGCAAAGCAAGATCGTATATAAAATTAAGCTCTTCAACTTTAGAATCGAGTTCTAAGGGATAAGTAAGACATCTGTTGAGCATAAAGCATTGTCTAATTGTTCTATTGTCTAATTGTCTAATTGTCTAATTGTTCTTCGTCTTACATAGGCCAGACTGGCAGGAAAATTTCACAAAGAATCAATGAACATAAAACTAGAAATTCTTCAAATTTATTTAAACACAAACTTGAAACAGGTCATAATTTGGATTACAAAAACTTCAAACTTTTGCATAGATGTAAAAAAGGTTACACACTTGATTTACTTGAACAGTACGAAATAGAAAAACTAAAATGTAACAAACATGTCAATTTACTTAATGATCAAATTAATTTCCCTCACTATCCACTTTTCAAGTACATTTTCCATTCCGGCCTGTGTGAGACGAAGTAGAAACCTGTAACTTTTATTTATACATGTGACGTCATTTGCGATATTGGTTGCATACAGACGTGTTCGTCATGTTTTCCTATTTTCATTTCCGTCCGCTCTCCAATTCGAACACATGTCTCGTCGTCGTTGTTCTTCATGTTTTCTTAATTTATGCTTCACTAATTTGACCGTAAGTAATTTGTGACTATTTTACTGTTTAACTCAATGGCTATATATTTTTTAAAATGTTGTTTTGTCCTTATTTGCTTCATCACAGTAAGCATTTTTTAATTGCAATTTTTTGCGTTGTAGATTTAGGCTGATGATGATCACACGATGATTGAAACCGGTACCTATTAAAATAAATATTAGCAAAGGATCAAAGAGGTTTTATTTCCATTCAACACTAAATTAGGTATTTTGTCTTCAGATATTACCAAAATTTACTCGATGTAGGTAATAGGTTAGGTAGGTACAGTCATGGAAAAAAGTATGTTCGTATCGCTATCGCAGGATTTGAAAATAGTATGTCGGTTATATATTCGGTTGTATATTCCCTCGGCCCGGCCGCTTCGCAAAAAGTTGTCCGTCACGAGGTGGTTTTTCGATGGATGTAATGTAACGGAATTTAGTTTATTTTGAGCGTGTCCAATCTTTTCCTTAAGGCGGGTTTTCCTAGGAGCAGGGTTTTTACGCAGCGTACAACGCACTTCATTTCGACAGCTTAATACGCAGTGCGTTTCAGTTTTCCAAACGTGGCGCATTAGCTATTCAGGTGGTCTACTTATAGTTTGGTCAAAGGGATCTTTGCCTGTTGTCAAAAGTGACAGTCGTTTGAGAATACGTACGTTACGTTGTACGCAGTGTAAAAAACCTGCTCCTAGGAAAACCTGCCTTTAATGTGATACCTTCATTGCAATGTAATAAATGTAATATGACCACAACATTTAACTTTACGAGTAGTGCATTTAATTAAATATAAAATTACTTTTATAATAATATTAATAAACATGAATTTGATAATATGATACGAAAATCTGATATTAAGATATTGCGTAATATCACGACACATTATTTAAATTTATTTTATCTAATACACATATTAATTACGTGAGTAAATGCCTTTGCCCAGCAGTGGGATGATGGGCTTAAGTAAGTAAGTAAGTAAATGCACAAATCATCTTGTTGCCAAGGATTATCACTGAATATAGACTATTTCAGAATTGTAATATTAAAATATATTCAATAAATGTAAATAAATTCTCTAAATTTAATTTAAATTTATATTTAGGACTGAGCAGGTATTTTGTATGAAAGGATAGAATAGAAATATATCTGTATTTACTTTATAGCAGTTAATGTTTCAATTATCTTTTATGAGATCTAATACATGCTTGACAACCAAAATAATATAAATTTATAGCAATAATATATGCAGGCTGTCCCACGTTTCTTCTGCTGTAGTAGTTTTGGACATAGAGGGAACTAATTTTAACAATAATGTCATCTAAATGTTCTTTTAGATGGTCGTATATTTTGGTTTATTTATTTTTTAATACTAATTATTTCATATTTACATTCCATCAAAATTCGTCGAAAATTTAGAGCTTGCTTCTACAAGCAATTATCAATTTTTGTAAATTAGTGATATACATAATTGTCATTATTTTCAGTTGTCAGATATTTGAAAAATATTGCTGTAAAGTAAATACAAAATAATAATATAAAAAGATTGTAATGATACATTTATGCTATGCAAAATACATCCTTTCTGGTTATTAAGTTAAACTGCCAAATATCGTTGAAGCTAAATATATCGAAAACAACAGTAAATCACAAGTAACAAATTACCATAAATACAAATTTAAAGCAATTTAATTTTATTAATTTATTTCTATATTGTGATTAAATGTTAATACATAAAAGTTCTGAAATAACCTTCAGTAAAAATATTCACCACAAGAAATTGATTTTTGTATTTATTAACGAAAAAAGCTATTAGATGCAATAAGTTTGTATAGTTTGTTGTGTTTTATGCAATATCTTGAAATGAAATTTTCATTTTATGTTATATAATAAATTATATTTAATATAAACACAATTACATTGCAATGTAGGAATTACATTAATTTACTACACTTTAGGCTAATAAATAGAAATATATAAATCATTATAAACCAATTCAAAGCATTCGAACAAGGTTTCTCAAATAATAAATTTCCGATATACGAGTATGCAGCGTAACCGGACAATTTTTTCCACTTAGCGGCCGACCGGCCGACTAGAGTAACAAAAAACTCGTACATGGATGTAACATCGACATACTGCTGAAATACGGATCAGAACATACTTTATTCCACGAGTGTACATACTAACCATCCTCCATACATTTAGTTCATGACGATGATATCCAGCCCCATACATTTCTTAAGAACACAGTTATGAAGGTACCTACATTTTTATAGCGTTAATGTCAACCATAATAAAATACCGTTGAAACTATTATAATAATTTGTCACAAAAGGAAAAAAACATTTTGGTGAATAAATTCCGAAAATATACTAAATTCCGATACTACTCTGTTATGACAAGGTAGTATCTGCATGTAGCGTTATTTAGGGGTTCGCTAATAAATCGAATAATTCCCTAACATTATATTAGCAAATTGTTTGGTACTCTTTTGATAAACGTACTTGTAAATATTTATACCTATCAGGTTATAACATTGAATTGTGATCAAACCTGAACAAGAACTGAAGCATGTTTACTTCACTTTCTAAATGAATGTAGCACCAAGATATCCACAGTATCAACAAATTGCCATTAAATTGTTTTGCCAAAAGCCATAACCGAGCCCGGATAGATACCTACCAAATATTACGGAAATGACGTAACGAAGGTAACTTCCGGAAGAAGCTGAGTACATAATAACTTTAATATTACCACAATTGTGCATCTTTGGTCTATAAAATACTCCAAATTTCATTTGTCTAGCTTCGTGAATACGTTAATAAACGCTATACAGCTGCAGACAACGCATGGTGAGAACAGAAACCCACACACCCACTACAATTTATTCACCACTACTATTTCAGGGGCTTCGTTAGCTATTGGTTCACAGAATCGTAAAATCAATACCACATTAAGATAAATGATATACACATTTTTCGTCTAGAAGTAGGTTTTTATATATTTTTGTTAATACCTTAATAAACGCTATATAGCTGAAGACATCAACGCATGGTGAGAACAGAAACCCATACACCAACCACAATTTATTCACCACTACTATTTGAGGGGTTTCATCAGCGATTAGTTCACAGAATCGTAAAATCAATACCACATTAAGATAAAAGATATACACATTTTTCGTGTAGAGATAGATTTTTCATATTTTTGTCAATACGTTAATAAACGCTATACAGCTGAAGACATCAACGCATGGTGAGAACGGAAACCCACACACCCACTACAATTTATCCACCGGCACTATTTCAGGGGCTTCGTCAGCTATTAGTTCACAGAATTGTAAAATCAATACCACATTAAGATAAAAGATATACACATTTTTCGTCTAGTGGTAGATTTTTCATATTTTTGTTCGTTTCTTGGCCGTTTTCTGTTACTAATCTGACATAAAATAGACAAATTTTGCAATTTTTATGGAGAACGTAGGTTAAAATTGAAAAAGAGCAGGGTTGGGTAGGTATAACACATGAGGTAAAATACATGGTTTTCTACCAAGTAGAAATCATGTAATTTACATTAGACAGTTTTCTACATTCAGGTAATCTACGTGTAGAAAACTCAAAATATTAGTGATTGTTGAGAAGTAGTGTTGTCATAGATTATTCAACGTCATAATATATGAAACAGATATTTTTTATTTTATTTATTAAACATGAAAATACAATACCTATATGTACCTGTACAATACCTGTATCTATCCTATTTAAGTTTAATATGTGATATAACAATATAGAAAATGTAATAATAACGAAAAATCTCGATTTGTTACGTCGGTTGTTGCGTTGAGCAACGAATAAGCAAAATAATTGTGCGCGGCGAAGAACCGAGGCGTTAAATCAAATAAGCTGTGTTTATTTCTGTGAATCGAGCGGTCATTCATTTTGGCACGTCAGCATATGTGCCGTAACTACCGCGGGGCGTCCTACAAAAGATTAAATTCGTTATTCTGCAATGTTTTCAATCTCCCTAACCGAATGTGAACATCAGAAAGTGAACGAACATCCTAACTATAGAAACATTGCCAGCATAGAATCGTCAAATTTTCAGCCTCATTACGGGTACGAACTCTTCATAAACGCACTTCTTCGCAACCACCTGAGACAAACAGCTATTGAGGATTATTTCTAATTTTGTTTGTGTATATACCTACATACCTCAAGTAAAGTTCGATATTGATTTTATTTTATGAAGAATAATATTAACTTTCTGAATACAAATTTTCTTTCGAATGTTTGTTTTTCTTCGGCTTTTATTGTCAATCGGTTATTGTTATCAAAAACTTCGAGTTCCGATGTGATCACATTAAGCGACGTGCACTAGGTATTTGTTTGTTTAATAGGCGCATGTAACTGCAACACTCTTCTAATAGCACCAATAAGTAGGAACGACTATTACCACAAATACAACACAAGATGTTGGTATTCGACGTATCATACGTATTCTACATTTTTAGTAGTTTTCGACGTCGTTTTCTACGCGTAATATAGAAAACAGTTTTCTACGCGTAATTACCCAACCCTGAAAAAGAGTACCACTTAATAGATATACCTTCCTCTATAAGTGTACAAAAATGCACTTAAACATATAATCTTACATGCGTTTTTCACACTAAACTTTACTTCTTTGAGTAGTTACATGAATCAGACATAATCGAACATGTAGCATGGGCACCACAACAACAACTAATACACTTAAAATACCACAAAAAGTACACCTTTATCTATGTTTGATGTATAATATGAGTAAAAATTGATACAAAATTAAGCTCATATGGATGTTTGTTATGTAGGACGTACTAGCTTTAATGATCTGTAATATCTCACGTAATGTAATAGCTATATAAGTATATTATTTTTGACTATTTTATACAATCCATACCCTCTTAGATTTGGGTATAAGCAAAAATGTATTTTTTTTCGTTGTCTTGTTTTATGTTTGATGATTTACCTTGATAAAAATACATTATCGATATATAGTTGTCTTCAGAATGTCATTTTTTAAAAAAATTTATGGTAAACGTAGGCGACATTTAATACCACCAACAGTCCAAGAAAATGTATGTTGTGTCAATTTTATCAGAAAGATAAAAATTGTCATTTAAAATTTCGAAAAGTTGCTACTAAAAAGAATCATTGAGAGAAAGGAACTAATTCCTAATCGCCAATTTGGTTTTAGAGAAAGGCATTCCACTATAAGATCAAGTCCATGTAGTAACAGATATCATAGAGAAAGCATTAGAAGAAAAGCTTATTTGCTCCACAATCTTTCTTGATGTGACACAAGCTTTCGATAAGGTTTGGCACGAAGCATTGATACACAAACTAAAGAGTATGCTACCTTTACAATACGTCGAACTGCTAACATCCGATGTATCTGATAGACTATTCAGAATAATACAGATCGACGAATACTCGGAACTAAAAGAAGCCAAAGCTGGGGTACCCCAGGACTAATTCTCTATCTACTATATACAAGTGACTTTCCACAGCTGGAAAATGTAACAGTCGCCACATTTGCAGATGACATCACAGCTCTAATGGCAGTGGGTTCAACTATTGCAGAATCTACTAGGAATCTTCTACAAGCTAGTAATAAAATGTATAAGTGGACCAAAAAATGGAAGACCTAGCTCAACGAACTGAAATCTGTCCAGTTTAACTTTACAAACAAAAGAATCGAGGACATACCTCATGTCAAGATTAACGCCGCCATAGTTCCATATGGGAACACTGCAAAGTATTTGGGTATGACTCTGGATACAAAACTAATGTGGAAAGAACACTTTAAGAAGAAAAGACTAGAGCTTGGACTCAAATAGAGAGAACTCTACTGGCTTCTGGGAAGTTTACAACCAAATACTAAAACCGATTTGGTTATACCGCATCCAGCTTTGTCGACAACATCTGTAAAGTAAGTATAGATCACTAGCTGTCAATATAAAAATGTAGGGTTCCATACAATATGTTTCTCTAATGTCTTTGATATCATAAGGGAATACCAGAAATCTAATGTACAATAAAACTCGTTCACATATTCTTTAGCATACCCGTACTTCAGCACATCATCACGTCAGTAATGGAATTGTTCTGGTCGACATACCTCCTCAACCAGTTTAATAAGTACGTCCGCACATTCTTAACCCGATTTCATGCACGTTCGCAAAGATTCCCTGACGGGCGGCATGATTCGCATAATGCATGCATGAATGCAACTTTCAAGTGTCAGAGAACAAGTGCCATCGTCGGTCCTCTTGCGCCACCCCCGCGTTCGTTAATAGTGCGCGTGGGTGCCGATGGAGCTCGCACTCCATCTATTGTGCCGTCCCTATTCTTTATGGTTGTCATTTGTCTTAATTTGTTCCGCAGTCGAAACGAAACCATACGCGAACGTATATATGGTGCGTTTATATCCATGGTGAAAGCCGTAGAGGATATGCATATATATGTAGACAATTGTTTTTTAAAAGGGGATTTGTAATAGTTACGGGGGCGACCGTTGTTATAGAGTCAGTGACGGAAATTAATGGGAAGATGTAGATTTAGAAAAAAATATATTGTGTATACGCACGGTATAACAATGCGTAGAGTATTGCAATGCAAATGCGGTGTTTCGCATACCATTCGCATAGATTTGATTAATTCTTAATTGATTTAGCAACTTACTTTGAAGGTGGTGTGTGCAAATTAGACAGTATACATCTGTACGACTCTGCTTCGTTTACGATTAGACATATCTGTTCTGAAAACTTTACTTGCTTTTACTGACAGTAATCATGTTTGAGAGTATAAATAAATGGATTAGAAATTTACCATTAACATTAATACTGTCTATGCACTAAAGCAATATCATAAATTATTATTATATATTCCAAATTGTTCAGCGGTACATTAACATTTACTGTAGTAATAAGATTTATTATATGGTATCTACTAATGCTTATCCGTCGCATATAAATCAACAACCCATAAATCAGTTGGTTCTAATTGTTGTACCTAAATTGCAACAAATAATCGTGATAATATTCAAGTTTAAAGGCCCGGCTGCTAATAGAACAATATGAATAAAAAATGATCTGCAATTTAATGTATGTTTCTTACTTTTGCAGATGCAAAATAGAAAGAAATTATTATGGTGGACGTGGTGGTAACATTCTTCCTAAACCAAGTTCCTAAAATTCCGAATGATTCAATAAAGCTCAAAACGATGAGTCTTCCTATTAAATTTCCTATTTTTTGTAATAGGCAGACTCATCTCAAGGAGAGACATTACTAAGACCTGAAAATTGTTATTTGCAATTGCTGTGTCAAGGCGGTCTGTCTAAGTCCGGCAAAAAGTTTTACAGGACAATAGAAAAATCTAACCGGCAACTTTCATAAATGAAAACCGGTAATTTAATAATTATACTTTAATTAATTTCTAATACTACTGAATACTACTGCAAATACTTCTACGGACTGTACATTCTCACTGCCGATGTTTCACTTAAATTTATATGAATTAAAATCAGAATTACTTTTGCAATTCAAAGATCATTAGCAAACCAATAGAACCAATAGAAATATATACTTGGAAGATGATTAGAATATACACTGTGGGCAAAAAAACGGTACAAATTTTTAATAACTCGTATTTTCAATAATATTTAGTCAATTCAAATATTTCTTTTAAAAACGAATTTCGTGTAGTGTGAAGATTGAAACCATATTCGCAATAACAGAACGTTTCAATCCAAAGTTGTGTTGCTTTATGTTTGGCTATGCAACATTTCTGATAATATCGGGTCAATTTAATGTGAAATAAAAAGCGTATTAAAATCAATGGGTAATGACATTTGTCTTGTTTTTGTAAAAGGGCACTAGAGATCTTACAGCATCGTTAACATGGTGATTTTTTCCTTATACAGGTTGAAATATTTAAAGATTGTTTTTTTATTGTTTTTAGTAAAAACAGTTGAATATGACGTTTGTAACAAAAACATTATAACGGTAAAAGACACTAACTGTGTACTTGAATTATCTTTAAAGATTGTGGAGAAACCATTGGTGTTGTTATGGGCGGAATGATTGAATTTATCATTTTAGGTGGTCTTTTCGTCAGTGTTCAAGTAAAAGGTACTTCCAACATCAGCCTGAAGCCAGCCTGAATACATTATGTTGTTCCTGTTTGTAGATATTTTTTTATTTGAATATGTAACTTTTACGTTAAAAACGAACAGCAAAGACCTAGCCGTCAGGCATGTGAAAGCAAACTGCCATAATTTTAGTTCAATAAAAAACGATGTTGATTTCAGTTCTAAATAACTGCAAAGGCAAAATTTAATGTTTTTATTGCAAAAACAAAAGTTTGCAAAAATCTACAGCCCAATAATTGTAGTACATAATGGAAAACAGAGAAGAAAAATCCTTAAAAATGTCAAAATCAAACATGGCGCCCATATGGAAACGAAACGTTGCCCATAGTTTCTCCTTCATCTTTAAAGAAAACTCAAGTTTGCAATTGGACCTTTCGTGCCTATGCAATGGAATCGTTTTTTTTTATCTATGCAATCGTCCCATTCAAATGCTTTTTGAGTAAAAACAGCAAACATGTTTCAAAATTTCACCCCGTATCCTGAAAAAAATCACCCTGTATACGATGCTATAAAATCTCTACTGTTCCCTTGATCAAAAGAAAACAAATGTCATTACCTACTAATTTCATTACATCTTTAATTTCACATTAAATACACTCGATATTATCAGAAATGTTGCATGGCTACACATAAAGCAATATTACAGTGGATTAAAACGTTCAATTATTGTATATATAGTATGTTTTCAATCTTCACAAAATAAGCAATTAGTTTATCAAAGGAATGCTTGAATTTAAGTTGCCTTGAACTGCTTTTGTTATAACATTACTGTTTGGTTTGTTTTCTTATCGCTTCTGTTGATAGATCTCTGCTTGTTCTGTTGCTTGACCTCTTGTTTAAATAACAGCAAGTAGTCGCGTGGCATTCAATGAATATGTTTTCAAGTTCGAGCTTCAGGGTTTGCGGCATTGTAAAATAAAGCTTTACCGGTTTTTCTGGAACAAAAACAATGCAAAGTTTTACATGAACATGTGTATCTTCTACAAAACTTAATTTGGATAAATAAAACAAAACAAAACGTTGCGAATTAATACGGCTTTGTAACAGAGTATACACAAAAACCTGCATACGTTCCTTTGTTAACACCACATGATGGCTCGTAGTATTTTCTCTGTAAATTCTTGATATTTGGCTTAGATTTCAGGAATCATCGCAACGGCTTAAAATAGCCAGTGACGCAAAGGTAACATTTTTTAGATCATTACTTTTATTTTAATCATATGTTCTATGAAGAGATATGCAATAAGTCTTACTGCCTTTAAAACACTAGCCAAAATTTTATTTGATTTGCAAAACTGTAAAAAAACGCCTAGTTCAAAATCCTTCTAGTGAATAATCAAGAAGAATATTATATTATATAATCAATAAGAATAATAGTATTAATATTCTAAAATTCTCATCAAAGTGAATTAAAAATGCTGTCTTTATATTCTAAATTTCAAAACATCCAGTTAGAATTAACATTTCTTTTTTTCAGGCAACCAAACGATGATTCCATCTAAATCCTAAAATCTAAAACCTACCAACTCAATAGGTGACCGTTGACCACTTCCTGTCTATATGATTGAAAGAAAATGCTACTTGCCTCAGAAGTATCCAACATTGTAATCTAGATTTGTAGACTTAAGCAATAATATAGTTGTTTGCTGTAAATGTGGACAAGCAAACGAGAACAAGCACTGACAATTTTAATTAATAATTAACTTAATTAAACTTATTCGTCTAACCATCTCAAGATAAAGGATTTAGCTCATGAAAATTGTCATATTATATTCACCAAGGGTTATTGTACCTACAGTATCAAAAATCTTCAGTAACGTAATTTGTAAAGGACCCGCATCTCGATTCACTCCTCATTTATATCAGTGACATCGCTAATACGAATCATATCAGCCCATCAGTGGTAGCGAAACAAAAAGCCGCACATGTCAAGCCCTCAAACAAGCAGACTGACAACATTCGTACTATAGTAGTTACGCATACGACCACCAATACATATACATACGTACGTTCCATGAATAACGATACACACAATTCAACACACGGATCGCGCGTGGGCATTAATTACACATTTAAAATATAACCAGAATGCATAACCTGACATATTTGCATCGTTATACATTGTCGTGGTGTCAATTAGTGCTCAGCCTTTTGCCTAATGGCCGCCGCTGCAAAAATGCATCCTCGGCAACCCAAAGAAAAATCCTGACGTAAGGACATGCATACACTTTGCATACATCTGCTAGTGGAGGATATTTAGATGTAATAGATACGTGCTTGCGTCGCCGATGATAAGTTAATTGAATAGGTATAGACTGGCGGGGCTGGTGAATTTATTGCTCCGCACATTATTTAACATGTAATTCTTTCTTCTCTGGCGAGCAGAGAGCGAGTATATAAGTGAGAGCCTGGCTCTTGCTGGCGCAGCGGAATAATTGGTTACACTTTATAAGGATAGCATGGGCTCGCCCAGCTTATGAAATGGAGATCTTTGTGCTGCCCGACACTCCCAGTATTAAGTATTATATGGAAACCGTATCATGATTTTTGTGTACATAAATGTGTGTGCGTGTGAGATTTAGATACCTGTTTTGACGTAATATAGAAGTACATAAATAGAGACCTACACATCTTGCACATCTGCACAAGAACGGTGCGAAAGTGATTTTTTATTTTAAGAATCTTGGGTTAAGGATTTTAAAAGGATGTGAATATTGAGGAACGACCTAGAAAGACTAGATACAAAACAGTTTACCTCTTATTATCTAACTCCCTTTCCTTAACATTCTATTATATTTAAAAAGATCAGCCAGATATATTTTAAAATTTGAGGGCACAAAAATGCTTTCCATAGTTCGTCTTTGAAATTGAATCGCCGAGTTCGAAAAAAGTACAAACGGTATATCCTATGGACATGTGCTATTTTCGAACTCGGCAATTCAATTATTAATACAAATAGTATATTAATTCGCATATTTTGATTTTTACTTTATCATACGCAGTATGTAAAGTATTGTAATCGTGCCGAAAAAAAAAATTGGGATTTTAGCGGAAATAGGTCTTTTTGGGTCCCCTGAACATTTTTGACCAAGGTACAAAAAAATGTCTGTGTGTGTGTGTGTGTGTGTGTGTATGTGTGTGTGTACCCGATTTTTGTGACGACGATTCCGGAGAAACTACTAAAGGTATCGGAACGAAAGTTCATATTTAGAAGTTTCATGACCAAACTTAGAGCTGAAAGGTTTTTGGTTCAAAAAGGTCCAAAGGAACTGGCTATTTTCTCTTACCATTTTTCAACGATTTTGCAAATGAGCCGTCATTTCTGTAATTTCGTCAAAATAGTTAAATAAAAAATTAAAGTAGAGGAAATTTTGAATAATTTATGCCTATGATATTTTTTGGTAAAGATAATAGTTTAGCTTCAAAAGCAAATTCTATTTGATCGAGATCGGTCGCATCTGCATTGATATGCAACTACATAGTAGCCTGGATTTGACAATAATTGTTTTGTGCTGTCCCCACAGAAATGTCTATGGCTGCCACACTCGAAAACAGCTGATTTCATCAGAGGTCGGAGAACCGCTATGGAACGTTGCCGCTCTAGTGCGGCAAAGTAAAAAATACAAAATTCAAATAAAATAAGATCATCAATTTGATTGTTTGTTGATACGAAATATCAACCCTTTGTTATTATATCTAATTGTAAAAACGATAAATTGAGAAAATTGTAAATAAACAAAAAAATCTACAGTGTCATGAACGAATATAAATCTGTCAGAATTTGAATTAGCTTTTTAAACTTGACGTTTCGTAGAAGTGGTATCTAGCATTTTCTATACAGAAATATAACCATTTTTTTTTATTTTTACTTTATCATACGCAGTATGGTAAAGTATTGTAATCATGCCGAAAAAAAATTGAGATTTTAGCGGAAATAGGTCTTTTTGGGTCCCCTGAACATTTTTGACCAAGGTACAAAAAAATGTCTGTGTGTGTGTGTGTGTGTGTGTGTATGTGTGTGTGTGTGTGTGCGTATGTGTGTACTCGATTTTTGTGGAGACGATTCCGGAAAAACTACTAAAGGTATCGGGACGAAAGTTCATATTTAGAAGTTTTATGACCAAACTTAGAGCTGAAAAGCTTTTGGTTCAAAAGGGGCCAAAGGAACTGGTAGTTTATTCTAAGCCATTTTCAAGGATTTTAGATTTTTTTTAGGATTTTTTTTTTTCTGTAATTTCGTCAAAATAGTTAAATAATAAATTAAAGCAGAGGAAATTTTGAATAATTTATGCCTATGACATTTTTTGGTAAAATTAATAGTTTAGCTGCAAGAGCAAATTCTATTTGATCGAGATCGGTCGCATCTGCATTGATATGCTACATAGTAGCCAGGATTTTGACAAATATTTTTTTTTGTGCTGTCACCACAGAAGTGCCTATGGCTGTCACCACGCTGTCACACTCGGAGAACCCTCGACTATAAATCTGTCAGAATTTGAATTAGCTTTTTAAACTTGACATTTCGTAGAAGTGGTATCAACCTAACATTTTCTATACCGAAATATAACCATTTTTGATTTTTTTTAAATACGTATTTCTCAAAAAGCAATACAAAAAACGTTGATGTCACTCCTGCCGAAAACTACATAGCGCGACTCGCTCACATGCGACGACGACGCTCCGCCATCGGTGACGCGCCGCATCACCGATCGTTGTGCTATTCCGTACTTTCGGCACTTGTGAGATAAACAACTATTATTCTGATGACAGTAGGTAGTGTCAAATGCTGATGCTTTGACAATACCTTCGATTGATACTATTGACTATCAAAATATCTGTCAAATCCTGGCTAACTAGTTTAATTTTAATGCATACACGATTTATCTCAGTCAAATAGATTCTCATGCAGCTAAACTATTAATTTTGTATTTTGTATGATAAAGTCATGTGCCTGGCCACATCAGATTTTTTTATTTGCGATGAAAACGATTCCGCAGATTCAGAAAAAAATCCGATACTAAATTTCATAGAAAAAACCATTCCAGTTGAAAAACATACAAGTTATAAGAAAAATAACCGTTTATTCTTTTTACATTTTATAAAAATAACGAAATGTATGGAATGGAAACATGAGAAAAACACGTCGTTATGTTAAAAATCTGTTCGAGGATTTTTAATCGATTTTTAATTATTAAAATACCCATTTGTGTGAAGTTCAATTTCAAACCATCAATTGATACTGAGTTATGATGTCATAGGCACATTTTTTATATGGCTACCCCATTTTTTTCTTACTGACTTTGGTAAATCATTTAATTGTCTACATGGAATCGGAAATATATTATGGCCTTACTCAAAAAGAAATTCGAGAGCAAAACAAATTGACGATGGTGAAATATTGATATCTTTAGGGAAAATAGCTTTTGTGAATTAAATATGAACAGCGTTAGAAGTAGAATTAATTGCCCTGAAAACGAACCTGAGGTCAGACATTCTCTATCGCGCAGGATTTTCGTAAAAAATGGAACCAAATTGTTAACCCTTTCACAGCTCTTGACGGATATATTCGTCAACTGGTGCGGTTGAGTTTTTCCCATTTCACGCAAAAGCAAGATCAGAATGATCATTCGCCTCGATACTAGAAAATTTCAAAAAGAAACTACAGCCGCCGTGAAAGTGTTAAAAACGCTATTTTGACATTATTTACAAATTTATACCCGGGAAACCTAGGTCCTAGAAACCTCAAAATGGTCTCATAGTAAACCTTAATCTATGCACTTTTACATGAAATCCGAAAAGTTTGTTCCCAAATGTTATTAAGCATTTACAGCAATTCTTTAAAGAGGTTGGGGACGACTCCATAAAAGAAACGTAAGCATCGCTATAACTTGACGTGATATGCAACTTTTCAGCTCAGATTGGCATTCAGCGCAAATAAATCAACCGAAAACGTCTTTCCATAAACACACATAAGTTATCAATATTACCTACCCCAATTTTGTCTCATTCTCGAAAATTTTCTTAAGTAATGCGGTCAATTTTGTGAATTACCTTTAAGACAATCAATAGATCTATCAATATCAGTACAAAAAATATGGGGTTTGCCATTAAGAAAGTGTCAATGGTGTCATAATTCGAAACAATTGAAGGTCGGAAATTAAATTAGATGCTAATATGTATATTTTGATGATTAAAAATCGAGAGGATTCTTTTAAATAATAAACCGTTTCAGACATTTTGTCATGTTTCATACTTGATGTGATAACTGTATATTGTCCTAGAAACAGAATGCTGTTAAGTCTAATGAAGCTCCTTGCTATTATAATTATTGCTCTCCATTAAAAGGAAATATGCTGAAAAGAAGATAATAATAAGGTAAAACACCAACAAAACAGACAACTAAAATTTAACACAAATTTGTAATAAACACAAAGTTGTAATAAAAATTTGTTTTGACAAGAGTGTTCAGAGTTGCAGATTTTTGAGGATAGCCTACAAATATATAAACAGTTCTTAAAAATATTTTCTTTAAATATTTTATTATCCAAACAATAACCAAGTATTCAAACATACTGTATAAAAAATAATATCAGATTTTTGAGTACCTTGTTAGGTACCTATTTGAGTTTGAGTTTGAAATTATGGTTATATTAAAAATTAACTATACATATTATGCATGTTAGGATGTATTTATTTTGCCCTTTAGTATTTTATTCCAAAATATTATGACGTGCACTGTATCAAATCGCAATATTTAAATAATAAACAATGAGAAATATTACCAACAATCAATTAATAGACAAAATTCACCTCTTTGTTACTTTGACATTAATATTGTATGCTAGCGGAATAAATGTATGATATTCCGCATATTATAAAAAGTTTTTGTTTTCGTTGACATCAATAAATTTGAATACCATTAACTTAATCTAAAAAAATAATCATTTAGCTTTTGCGTCTAGATATCAGAGTCAAGTACGTCAATTTTTAAAAACACAATATTCTAAGCCAAGTGACTATCCTAGCCAGTAAGGAACAAAATGGCATGACTGAAAACTGTTTCTGAAAGCAAAAATCCAAATCCAGTCTATTTTTTTTAAAGATGAATTTTTTGACTTTTATAAAACTTTTTTAGCACCGCTTTTCTCAAAATCTAGGATCAAGTTAAAACTTTTGTCTTCAGATTCAGATTCTACAGAATAAACCATACCAGAAACAGTTATCAATTGTTTTATGAGAGACAAACATATATATATATATATATATATATATATATATTTTCTAGAAGGAATGTTTATTTGAGTCTAAACAATATCACTTTACTTCAAACAAACATTCTTTGAAGCAAATAAATATATTTTCGCCAGCATTCAAATACCCATGTATTTGAGTTAAACAATAATTTCTATCTGTGTATTATTCATGTTGAGGTTAATTAAGGCAAAATGTCATACTGCCAACATATTAACATTATTTTAACTTGAATACCATCAATATTTAATTAATACATCACCATAGTATTTGCTTGTACTACCAACTAATACATGTAGAAATCAAAATTCTCGTCGGCGAAATAGAGCTCACACATGGCCATCCGAACACGAATAGAATTGCAAAACAAGCTGGTACAGTCCAATGTAACATGTTCCATATAACCGCCGATAGATGGCCACAACTTTGAATTCCGACGGTGTCCTCATCAGACCATAAAAAGAACCGTGTTATAAATATGTTGGCGCGAAGTGAATACAAAATAAATTATATTTACCACATCGGATTTCTGCTCCCATTGAGAGTCGTCATTATATTCCTGTTTTAATGCGCCCGTGGTCGTTGCATAATTAACTTAAGCGTGTTGAAAACATAATTACATTGTTGGGTAAAGTATTTGCACATGACAATTATAATTACACTCATCACAATTAACCAACCCGGCCGCTAGTTCTACTTCGCTGGTGGATTTTTTAAAGCATAACCGGGCGGCAAGGCGGTGCGGCTTCGGCGATCTTACGCTTGACCGCAGAGTAATTAATATTTCGAATCGTGAGCAACACTTGCCTTCATTGCAGGATTCTATTGCTGCGAAAGTTTGAAACTGAAATATAATTTTAATGATTTTGTGAACGGGCAACCAGAATTAAACCGTAATATGACAAAACCGCATAATAATGTGTAATTTTCAGTTACCCATCGTGTGTGCCCATCGTGCAGACATTCTACAGTGAAGATAGTCATACAATATGCAGTGGGATTCATATATTTGTGCAGTAAATATACTGTTCAATTTTCGGTATGTAATTATTTATGTTTTCGTACACAATCCATGCCACGGATTAAAGAAGTTGATGCAGATCATCCGAAAATGAGTGTGTGTGTGTGTTTTTTATGAATTTTGTGGCGACGATTCCGGAGAAACTACTAAAGGTATCGGGACGAAAGTTCATACTTAGTTTTAGACCAACCTTAGAGGTGAAAAGCTTTTGGTTCAAAAGGGTCCAAAGAAACTGGATGTTTCCTCTAAGCATTTTTCAAAGATTTTGCAAATGAGCTGCCATTTATGTAATTTTGTCAAAATAGTTAAATAATTAAATAAACTAGAGGAAATTTTGTGTTATTTATGTCTATGACGTGTTTTGGTAAAATTAATAGTTTAGAGTTTAGCTGTATGAGCTAAACAAAAACAATTATATTTGATCGACATCGTGTCTGCATTAAAACCACATAGTTACCGAGGATTTGTCAAACACTGACATTTTAACAATACCTGTCAGTATTGTCAATACTGTCAAAACTGTCAATATTTTCAAAATATCTCTTAAATCTTTCCTAACTTGTGTTATTTTAATGCAGACACGATCTCGCTCAAATAGAATCTCATGCAGCTAAACTATTAATTTTATATATTGTATGATAAAGTAATGTGCCTGGCCACATCAGATTTTTTTACCTTTAATTGTTTTTAACAGACCTTTTTTTAACATTTACCTTTTTTAAATGACAACCCAATATTTTTTAATACATTTAACAGACCTTTTAATTGTCTTAATGGTAACATACTATTTTTATGACCTGACATAAGAACATTTTCGAGAAAAGGACAATTGAAGGTTATGTAATAAAACTGAAAAAATCTCGGGAATGCTTTGACTGAATTTAACGAAATTTTGGAATTAAGTCTTTGCAACCATGTGAAGTCACTGACGTTATTATTGTTAATGCAACGTTTACAGCTTCTGAGATATAACCTCCAGCTTTTGAATTTTAAATAGAACATCCTGTATATTTTGACATTTTCCGTTACAGTCTTCATTATTACATCAAAAATATCTAGAAATGAACAAATACCTTTATTACTTAGGTCTAAAAATTAACACAGACAAAATTGATAACAACACATTATTACAATTTCTACTGAAATTACTCTAGTTGGTTAATGAGGATTCTCAACCATTGACAAGAACACATTGTTTTAAATCTGATCGGTTTAATTTTTTGTTGATGTTATTTTTTATCATTTTTTTGTGTTAATTTTTAAGTCTAAGTACTTAATACAGGTTTTTGTTAATTTCTAGATTCAAGCGTAGTAACATTGAATAGGCAATGGAAGACTGTAACAGAAAATGTCAAAATATACAGGCTGTTCTATTTTAAATTGAAAAGGTTGAGGTTATATCTCAGAAACTGTAAACGTTGCATCAACGATAATAACAACAGTGACCTCACATGGTTACAAAATACTTAATTCCAAAATTTCGTTAAATTCGGTCTACCGTTGCGGAGATTTTGTCAC
Source organism: Melinopterus prodromus (assembly GCA_964023965.1). Classification (NCBI taxonomy): domain Eukaryota; kingdom Metazoa; phylum Arthropoda; class Insecta; order Coleoptera; family Scarabaeidae; genus Melinopterus; species Melinopterus prodromus. The sequence continues at coordinate 18,463,799 of OZ030390.1, read as the reverse complement.
TTTTATTTCATAACCTTAAATTGTCTCTTTCTCGAAAATTTTCTCATGTAAGGCCATGAGAATATAATGCTCCTATTAAGACAATTAAAAGACCTGTCAAATTCATTAAAAAACTTATAGAGTTGTCAAAAAATGTCGATGACGTCATCAGTTAAAAACAATTGAAGGTAAGAAAATTAATTTGATATAATGTGTATTTTGATAATTATAAATCGACGTGTTCGAAGATTTTTGACGTGTTTGTCATTTTTCCATACTTTACGTGCTCACTATATAGAGAGCAATATTGATTGTAGCTCTATATAGCGTTATTACATTAAAAACAATTTATTTAGTTTTCCATTCAATAATTTAGTAATTCTCCATGCTACAGAGGCATATTTAAGAAACAGAAGATATAAAAGAAAAACAAGTCTCGTTTCAATCTTAAATAATATATCGTACAGATTTTGAATGCATGTACTTTTTATTGTTTACTATTAATGTATTATGTGCCATTATACAGCTTAAAAATTAAAAAAATAAATGATAACCTGTGAAGGCATGATGAGGAGGAAAATAAAAACCAGTGGTGATTCTCTTGAGACTCATTAGTTGAAAGGAGAAGATATTCTCCTGCTATTATCCTAAAATAAAATAAATTGGTACCATGGTTTTATTGGTTTCTAATCAATAATAACGTAGATATTTGTGCAGTAGAAAAGGCACTATATTTCTTTGTTCATATAATAGCAAATTGAAGATTAAGATCCGATTTCACCAACTAGAGATAAGTGGTTAATCATTCCAACCCGAAGATTATAGCTAAAAAAATCGGGCTTATAAGTGATGGTTAATCATTAATAATTCTAATTCTCTTCACAATAATGCGTCCAGCTTGTATTAGGATGACCAGATACAGTAGGCTAACTTGATTGATATAAAGAGATCCACTCGCGCGAAATGTCAAAATTGGTAAGACCAGTTTATGCAATCCGGTATCGGTTTAAGGAGATCGAGCAAATTTCCTCATTCCCTGGCACATATTTTTATCACCGCGAAAGCTGGCCGCGCTTTCCTGGTATAGTAGTCACAAAATCTCTCGTGCTGAATGAATGTGCGGCACTTGTAGATAGATATGCCGGTAACTGGTTGGAAAAAGCGCGCGATACGCATTTGTTCGCAAAAGGACGGCGCTCATGAACTAATTAGGAAAGATGAAAGAAACCAAAAAGTGACGCCGTTCTGTTTCGGTGTCTTTGTATTTTTCTCTCCGCAATTCCTCCTTGGAATAACAGTAACGCGACCATATGAGGCGAGCGCGACTTCTAACTAGAGTCGCATAACGCAAATACCTACACATGTTCAATACTGTCTCGTGTCAAACCAGTTTGTAATAATTCAGTAATATCGGCACTTCACAGCCGCTCGCCGCCATGTCGGAAAGATCTAGATTATTCCGATTGTTTTTCGCTTCCTTCTTTCTCCGCGTGACAATGAGAATTATTAATCCCGATGTATCCTTGGATAAAGGCTTACATTAGGCCGATCCTTCGCAGACATCCAATTTTCAATTCAAATTCAAACGAGCCACCGGATTATAGGCATTATTTTGTGGACGAGTAGGTGAGAATAAATGGAGTACAGTAATTGGTTCATGTCTATTCAAATTTGCAACGAACACTAATGCCGTCTTGCGTCATGTCACAGCGATCGCAATGGCGGAAATTGAATAATGACCATCTTGTAAAAAGTGTGGCAAGTCTTAACGATTCTGTTTTGTTGTGCCAGTCAATTTGTTCGATATGTTCGATTTGATCGGCAATTTCAAACGTCATATTTGGAGAGAAAGTTATCCTTTGTTATCTTCTCATTGATGATATTCGGATATATCTGTGCTGGTTCGTGGAAGTTACATCCAAATATTGTAATTTGGCGAAATATACCTTTGTTGATTTCATTTTTGTCTTCTATGTATCAAAATACAAGAACATTTAGCATATTTTGATTTGTTTTGTTGATCTGGACACTTAAAATATCTCGGTTATTATTGTTGAGGCCAATGGAATATCTTAAAGACAGCCAAACAATATGACGTTAAGTCCATCATTATATTTTATACAGACCGCTCAAAATTTGCGTATTATAAAGCGAATGATAATTAATCAAGGCGAGAATAGTTTGTGGAAAAGATAACTCGGACTGGATTTTAGTTATCCCAGGCTAGATATTATTTGAAAAATTTGTGAGTTAAAAAAAAGATTATCTGGATTCGAACATAAGAAAACCCTTCGTGACACCTATTGGGGATAGTTTGAAGTTCGGTGAATAACTATGTAGACTACGTAGAATAAATAAAAAACGAATGGTTCTTATGTGAAAACTCGTCAGTAAATAGAAAACTAAATGAGGTAACAAATGATGATTAATCCAGGTGAGGATAATTTGTCGAAAAGATACCTTGGCCTGGATTTGAACCACGAACCCGATCTACTCTTGCAATACTTTTATCTCTTTTACGACAAATGTCTTTCTCTAATACGAAAAAGTTTCTAAATAACGTATAGAATACGTTATTATTATTATGTTTATGTTTATTATGTTTCCCTAAGCCTTGGGTTAGGTATGTCGACGATATTTTTGCCATTTTTGACACCAAGAAGTGCAGTATTCAAGATTTTCTTCTCGTTTTGAATTCTAAGTTCAACACCATTAATTTTACTGTAGAACAAGAAGTTAACGGCCAACTTCCATTTTTAGATACTCTGGTAGTCAGGAATAGCAAAAATATAATAGAAATTGACGTGTATCGGAAAGATACTAACACAATCATGTTTATCCCTAATGATTCGCAGCATCCTTTTCAACAAAAATTGTCTTTTATTAGTTGTTTAGTAAATAGGTTATTGAAATTTTCATTGTCCGCAGATAGATATCAGCAAGAATTATTGTTTATTAAGAATGTTGTCATACATAATGGGTACCCTGAGAAAATAGTTGATAGAATGATTAAGAAGCAGAATCAAAAAATGTATGTAAATCAAATATCTACTTTAAATACTTTGTCTGTAGAAAAGAAGAATTATGTTAAAATACCGTTCGATTGTGCATATACAAGGGGTTTGAGAAGTATTTTTACATCACAAAATCTCTGTTTAGCATATTCGACTCATAATAGCATAAAGAACCTTCTTGGAAACCCAAAGGATAAGGTAGATGTACTTGATAAATCTGGTATATATTGTATCAAATGTTATGACTATGAAAAAGAATACGTAGGCCAGACTAGAAGAACAATTTTAACTAATTTTAACCAATTTCAAAGAACATGTAGCTCATTTTAAATATAATCGTTTTGAAAAATCTAGTGTGGCTCAACATATTTTAGACACAGGTCATAAAGTAGTTGTAGATGACTTAAAACTTGTAAAAGCTGTGTCAAATAATAGGGAACTAAACAGCTTGGAAAGTATCTTTATTCACTTGAATAGAGATAAATTAATAAATTCAGACAGGGGTCCTATACCTAGTTCGCCATTGTTTGACCTGCTTTAATTAAAACTTGTTTTTTACGCTTCAATGATCAAAATTCACTGAGGCGTGAACAACAAATGGGTATATATAGGATAATTTTTAACATGGACGTCACTTCCACTAGTGATTTGCTTGGACAATATCCAGTAAAGATACTATGAAGTGCTAATCTCTCTTTTTCTTTTGTTAGGTTCTACTGAAGATGGCAACATAGTTGCTGAAATACGTATTTAGGTTTCTAAAATACTTGTTGTGGTTAGGGGTTTATAATTTTATTATAGAATACGGGACAACTTATTTTGTCATTTTTTGCATAAATAAAAGGTACATTTACTACAAGAAAAACTATTATAACGTCAAAATATTGATAAACTAAGCTTGAGTAAGGTCGAAGGCGGGAACGGATCAAGGTCGTCAAAGCTGCCACCATACCTACTAATGTTATTTCTGTCCTTTTTTGAGACCCTAGCACTGCAGCCATGTGCCTTGTTGTACTGCGACCGCCCAGGTAGTTTAATCAAAGATCGTTCAGTTTATGAGTCTTCCATAAGAAGACTCTCTTTGGGGCAGTTGGTTGTGGGGTTCCCTCTTCCAAGGTTTGCTTCCCTACAGGAGGTCAATGCTACGCATTCGAATAAGATATGAAAGGCATCTTCCTCCTCTTCATTGCAAAGTCTGCACATAGGTTCTTCTTTCAGAAGTTGTATAGTATGCAGGTGCTTCCTGAGGCTGCAGTGCCCGGTTATGAGTCCGGTCACCATCCTTAGGTTGTTCCTGCTGAGTTTTTTCACCTCAGCGGCTATATGTCTTGAGGGTTTCTTCAATAGTATTTTACTATGTCGGTGCCCTGTCATGATTTCCCAGCGGTTGGTGTGTTTTTAGATAGCCCACTCCACACCACTGGATTGGATTTTGTAGCAGGCAAGAGCTTTGATGGCTGCTTGACTGTCGGAGTATATTTTGCTTTTTGTACCTCCTTTGTAAGTTTTCCAATGCACATTGGTTTATCGAATAGATTTCGGTGTGATAAGCTGTTGCCAGTGCCCCAAGGAGATACCCAACTCACATCTGGGGGATAGACTGTAAATCCATGCGCCTAATCCATCTACCCTTTTGGACCCGTCTGTGTACCAAGTCAGGGTTCCTGGCTTTTTGGTGTTTTCTCGTAGTTCCCTTTCAGTTATTATTCTGCAGGTCGTAATCAGGGAGTATTGTGGTCTCATGCAGCCGCTTCGTTAATGTTGGTTTTGCGACTCACTGAATTACTCTTTAGTGTTTCCCATTTAAGTGCCAGTTGCCGTTGAGTTGTAGCCTGTATGCCCCTAGTCTCGCTTCCACTTTAATGAATCCACTATGCCTAGTGGTTGGAGGTTTAGCAGTGTTTCCATGGAGGAAGCCGGTGTGCTGCACATGGCGCCAGTTATGCATAGGCAAGCTTGCCCCTGTAGTCTCGAGAGACCTGTCCAGGCAGCATTCTGTTTTAATTTTGGTCACCACACCGTGGTGATCATGGGATTTACTACCGAGTTATAGAGCCATCGCATCATCTCCGGTTTGTGCACCAATGTCTTTGCTTGGTTATGTCTATTTACATTGCCCTGTAAGTGAAAACATTCAAAGTTATTTTTCACTTTTTACGTTTCTAAGCACAATTTGTAGGCAGAGGTTATATCAGATATATTTCAGAAGACATCTCTTCTAGGGAGTCCATCATCTCACGATCGTCTTTCTATCATCCATCCAGGAAGTATTTGGCTCCAGGTTCTTAGCAATTTCCTTGATTCTTTTCCCATGTTAGCGTCAGTCACCGCTTTCTTAAGAACTTTTGGGTCTGAGCCTCAGAGTAATCTTCAGATCAGTTTTCCTTGCTTCCATATCCAACCGATCTGACCTACCTGACCTATGTATAGATGTTGTTACTAGGTATTCTGTTAACTAGATCCAATTGAATTCCTTTCAATAAACTAGCAGGACTAGCATTTTTGCCCACTAACGTGACAGATGCAACTTGATTCTAGATTCATGAAACAACCTCGAATAGCAACATGAAGATGAACCCGTATAAGAAGACATGGAAGTTTACTGCCAATTATAAGGTACGGAAAAACGCGGACACTTGAAATGTCATGAGAGTTAAAGCGACATCTTCCGATTTCGCACGGCAGATTGTTTGATTGTGATGTCAATAGCTCCGCACAGAATCATTAACGGCAGGCCGGCAAACGAGTTCCTCATTTCCTCGTACGTGATCGAAGGCATTATCGCCGCAAAGAGTAACTTATCTAGCAGATGGGAACAGTTAATGCGAGTAAAAGCGTTTAGAAGATTTAGAATCGTTAAATTGGCATTGGTGTGAAAACGATAAACCACATTTCGATTAGCGGATGTACGGCGGCGTACAGCAGTACAACAATTCTAGTTTAGACCGCTATAATATATTAGAGAACAAGAGCGTATTATAAATTATATTGTATGCTAGCAGTGGTTCTCAAAGTTTTTCATGCAAACATGTGAACCTGGACGATAAATGGTACCTATATCTAGTACTTCACAGTATAAGTTTTTAAATTATTGATTGATTCAGGTGCAATAGAAACGACTGTGTCTCAAAAACCAATTGATGCCAGTGTGATGCCAGTTGATGCCAAGTGATGCCATATTTTGGCATCACGACTATTTGGCATTTGCTCTTTCAGAAACAATCAACAAATTTATTTCGAAACAAATTGACCAAATGCTTTGTATCATTATGAGTCTGTTTTAACTACCACTCAATGTTTGTCACAATTTTTAAAGAAACAGGTGGAACCCTAATGTGATGTATTTGCGTTTGAAGGAAAGCATACATTTGTTCATTGAGTTGTCATTAAGTCATTTATAGTTCTGAATTCTGATGCCCAAGTTACAACCATTTACCTTACTTAAGGAATTCAATTATATTTCCATTATTCAATTATTTTAAAGAAAATTTAGGCATAAGCAGGCTGAAACCAAAGCAAGAATTTTGAACTCAAAGCTGTGACCATAAAATGTGGTGAAACCACTGTGAAACCAAAGCTGTCAATTGAGTATAACGAATTCTATCACGTCACTTATTCTTTTTTTGTTACGATGAAATAGCTCCAAAACATAGGGATCTTGACATTTTAATGCAATTTTTCTAAAAAAATTGAGATGATGGAGACCTTTTTTTGTCATATTCGTATACTATGAGGAAAACGTTGAATCGTATAACACTGTGCGACAAATTTTGATCAACTTTCTTCCTCCCGAGAAGCACCTGCCCCAATGCGTTGTCCTAGGTTAGCTTGAATAAGCAGATAAGAAAACACTCTGTATATAATGGCAAAATAGTCCAATCAAAGCCTTTTCGAGGGAAATCTCTTATTTTATGTGTTTTTTGGGGTGCTGAATCTGAATTTCAACTTTGCTACTTCCCACGGATGTGGCTTCCCAATGAAAATCGCAGAATACTAATAATTTTCGACCGTTTTTAAGCTTTTTGAGAAAAACTGATAAAAGTATGCACTTTACGAGGTAGACCATTCCATAGAAAAATAAAGGACATTAAATTTCCTATAAGAGCACTCCTGAAATGCATTTTTGGTTGAACAGTTTGGCCGCTAGAGCGCGCTGAAAGAAGGGCAAATTTTCCTACTTTATGTAAAACCCAGTTTTGAGTTAGTTAAAAAGGCTAAAATTGTGCTAAAACTACATTAATTCCCCTACAAATGCACATCTTAATCACTCATTGGCCAAACTGTGTGGCCGCGAAACTAGGTTGATATATTATGTCATTTTAAGCTGAGCGAAGCCGCTAAGTCAAGAGCCCGAATGTTTATAAAAAAATTTAAATTACATAATGCATTAAGCATTAATTAAAAAGAGCAAATATATAGTTAATAAATAAATACTAATAATATAGGTCTATATTGAATTTTTGGTGAAAAGCTGTTGTGATCGCGGTTTCGCGTTATGTGAATTTCAACGCGCTCTAGCGGCTACACAGTTTGGCCAAAATAAATGATTAAGTTATGTAATTTGTAGAGAAATTAATGTAGTTTTATCAGAATCTAAGATTTTTGTAATTACACGCACATCACATAAAGTAGGAAAATTTCACCTTCTTTCAGCGCTCTCCAGCGGCCAAACCATTCAACCAGAAAGTACACTTGAGGGTACCTTTTATAGTAAATTTAGTGTACTTTATTTTTGTATATAGTAGTCTACGTCGAAAAGTGCATAGTTTTATGACTTTTAGGCTATAAACTGTAGAAAGGTATCTTGCGATTTTCGTTGTGAAGCCATATCGGTGGGAAGTAGCAAAGTACAAATTCGGATTCAGCTCGCCAAAAAACATATGGGATGATTGGTTTCCTGGCCAAAACACTATTTTACTGGACTAAAATTATGAATAAAATTAAAAATAAAATTGCAAATATCTCGCTTATTCGAGCAAACCTAGAAAAACGCCTTTGTGGAAGTGTTAATGGAGTCATAAAGAATCATTATTAGCTAAAATTTCCGGGGAGGAAATTTGTTGTTGCACAGTGAATCGATTATTTGGCAAGAATCCGATCATTTGATCAATAATAATCGATTATAATTGATTACCAAATCATTCGATTATCAGAACTAGACAAATTAGATACTTTAATTTTTTGTTTCCTTTCAGTTTTTCAATGTTGAGAAAGTTAGTCTCTGTGAATTCTAATTTACTGAAAATAATCTTAGAATATGATCAAGAAGCGCAGCTAGTCTGAATTTAAAAAATTTTACGGTGGAGAAGAAATTCAAATAGTATCCACACATATGGCCGATTACCTGTAATGCCAGTAACATACATATTAAACACTTGTAATGTTTAATCGTTTTAAATAATTGTTTAATAGAATGACCAATCAAACCTTGTTGAACTATGGTTGAACAACTTCATTTAATTAGAGGTGACAATATGTAGGCTCAACGAAATTGACTACGAAGACTACGTGAAAAAGTTTTATTTTCATCATAGTTGTTCAACCACAGGTGAATAATGAGAACAAAAGCTACAAAAGCGACAGCCCACTTAATGAAAATTATCAACTAAATAATGTTTAATCACTTGATCTCAAAAAACAACAAGCTATGTTACTTGTATATTTCATTTGAGTAGCAAAAGATAGGCACAAAATAGTTATAAATTGCCCACAGTATAGTTGTACTTGCTTTGAGGACCACTGCTTCATAAAGCACACAATAAAAGCCAAAAGGAACCGCCTCGCCACAATACGTTCTCTTCTACATCGCGTACAAATAATTAGGGCGAAATGAAATTGAGAATGCGTTATAATTTATAATGTTCGTCCAATTAGAGAAATACGGAAACCACCTATCTATATGGCTCTATAAATTTCTAGTGGACAGCCCGTGAGAATTCGATATTTCTTTCCAATTACAGACGGATCACGTTCACCATGGAGGATCGATGAGGTGAGGGAGATGATACACAAGGCGACCCGAGCAAATTCGTACGCATTAACTCACGATCGGAACGTGGTACTATACAACGAACCGCTTCTACCAACATCGGCAAAAGTACGGAACAAAAAGTCTAAGTATTCTCGGACACGTATACTTAATTTTTTTAATTAGGATGAAAAATATAATGAATCCATATGAAGATGATAAGGAATAACAACCTCACCTAAATGTGAACCAGAAACCGACCAGTTGAGAGCCAGTTTAGCTACCGTGAAAAATAAAAACATAAACAAACTCCGCATGACGCCTAGTGGAGCTAGATTGAAGTTTGGTGAATAGATATTGCTAATTATTATTGCTAATATTGCTTTTAGACGTTTGCACTGATGACGAACAACCGTTCGAAACCGGTCTGCAAGATCTCTCATTAAAATACCTCATCAACAAACCCTCAGCGTTTTATTTTGAATATACTTAGTTGATGACAAAATAGAGGCTTTTATAGCAAAGATATTGCTAAGTTATGACTGTTATCATTAGTACTGCGAGAGCTTCTAACCGGCAATTGAGGGGTCTCTGGTTCAAATTTACGCCGAAGTTATTTTTCGTCAAATCTTCTTTTCCACCTAATCTTCTTAATAATAGTGAATAAATGTAAGGTGGAACAAAAGGTGGAGCAAAAACAAAAGAAGAACCCAAGCAATCCAATCGAAATAAACAAGTCAATAAGTAGCTAAATCACGAATAATAAAAATAAATTTAATAAAATATAAGTTAATAAGAAATTGGTTGCTGCTGATTTGTCTAGAAAATAATTATCATTTTAGGTTAGTCCTCTCCTTTGAGGTCGAAATCAGCAAAAAGTTTTGTATAAAGTTATGCTCCTTAATATTTTAATTATTTGGCATTTTGTTATTTTTTAATTAATTTATTTGCTTCTTATTATTGTAAGGGTATTGTTTGTGTGTTTTCTCTGCTTTCGCGTATTTTTCTGATTTTATTTTTATTTGTTTTTTACTTTATCATACGCAGTATGTAAAGTATTGTAATCGTGCCGAAAAAAAAAATTGGATTTTAGCGGAAATAGGTCTTTTTGGGTCCCCTGAACATTTTTGACCAAGGTACAAAAAAATGTCTGTGTGTGTGTGTGTGTGTGTGTGTGTGTATGTGTGTGTGTACCCGATTTTTGTGACGACGATTCCGGAGAAACTACTAAAGGTATCGGAACGAAAGTTCATATTTAGAAGTTTTGTTAGCAAACTTAGAGCTGAAAAGCTTTTGGTTGAAAAGGGTCCAAAGGAACTGGTAGTTTATTCCAAGCCTTTTTGAAGGATTTTGCAAATGAGCCGCCATTTCTGTAATTTCGACAAAACAGTTAATTAATAAATTAAAGTAGAGGAAATTTTGAATAATTTATACCTATGAAATTTTTTGGTAAAATTAATAGTTTAGCTTCAAGAGCAAATTCTATTTGATCGAGATCGGTCGCATCTGCATTGATATGAAATTACATAGTAGCCAGGATTTTGACAAATATTTTTTTGTGTTGTCACATTCGAAAACAGCTGATCTCATCAGAGTGATCAGAGGTTGGAGAACCACTATAGAACGTTGTCGCTGTAGTGCGTCAAATTATAAAATACAAATTTCAAATAAAATAAGATCACCAATTTGATTGTGTGTTGATAAGAAATATCAACCCGCCTTTATATCTAATTCTAAAAACGATAAATTGAGGAAATTATAAATAAAGTATAGCGATGAGTGTAGTTTTATTTTAGTATGTTGGTAGGGATGTGTCATGAACAAATATAAATCTGTCAGAATTTGAATTACTTTTTTAAGGTGCGTTTTCATTAGTAATAATGGCAGTGGTAGCAGACGCCGTTATAGTATTTCCAATAGAAAAGTGCTAGTGACTCATGTTTATGTACATGCAAACTAATATATGTCATTATCACGATATGTAAGAAATACTATAATTTCGTATTCTACCACCGCCATTAGCTACCAGTACCTACCAATCGGAACACACCTTTAAACTTGACGTTTCGTCAAAGTGGTACCAACCTAGCATTTACTATACAGAAATCATTTATTTATTTTTTTAAATACGTATTTCTTAAAAACCAACACAATAAACGTTGATGTCGCTCCTGCCAAAAACTAGATAGCGCGACTCGCTCACATGCGACGGCGACACTCCGCTTTCGGTGACGCGCCGCATCACCCCTCGTCGCGCTATTCCGTACTTTCGGCATTTGTGACATAAAGAACTATTATTCTAATGACGTAGTGTAGGTAGTGTCAAATGCTGATGCTTTGACAATACTTACGATTTATCTCAATAGAATAGATTCTCATGCAGCTAAACTATTAATTTTATATATTGTATGATAAAGTCATGTGCCTGGCCACATCAGATTTTTTTAGATAATATTCCAAACTGCTGTATTTTTCTAAGGAATTGAAAATAATAATAACTGTGTACATGAAAGATTTACTCAGAATTAAAATTGTTTTCTAGAAAATACGACAAAAAACTGGGACATTCTGAATATCAAAAATATATCACTACATTTAAAATAATAAATACCTAGTTGATACTGACTTTGCGTTGATTTTGATCAAGTATTTTATAAAAGTAATGAATTTGTATTATATTCCGATGATTAATTTTTACACAGTTAACGCTATTTTGAATAGAGAACGTGTTTCAAGTAAACACGTGTGTATCACATGGCTGCTCGAGGCACACATGTATACAGCTAATTAAATGACTTTGCAAGGATCAAGGAGGCTTTCATCTAATTCAACATTTTCATAATAAATTACTGACATGTTTCACGTAAGCATTAGTTTCCTTGTTGGTTTATTGAATTACTACTGATAACAGTTATCACTTAGCGATCCCTGACAATGTTTAACGACATATTATCAAAGTAATATTATAGGTTAATAATATAGTGACATACATGGGATGTAAATTTTAAATAAATCAAAAATTACAGCCACGATCTGGATTTGAACCAGGAACCTTTGGGTTTCTAGCACAATGCTAGAAAAGGTCCATAGGCCTCAGTAGCTCAGATGGGAGAGCATTGTGCTAGAAACGCAAAGGTCCCTGGTTCAAATCCAGGTTGTAGCTGTCATTTTTGATTTAATTAAAATTTACATCCCGCTCGTAAGTCAGCATACTTTTAACCTTAGCGATGACGGTTCACTAGAGTTCCATCTATGCCTAATAGGTGTCGCATCTTATCAATTCACTGACGAGTTTCACATAAGAATTACTTCCCTAGTTTATTTATTTATTTATTAAACTTATAATTTAATTTTACTTAAATATGGTTTCATGAAATTGAAATCTCAACCTGTTTCATTTTTGTTCAGTCATATAGTTTTTTTTATGACAATCCCCCATTTTCATATTGATTTGGAAAGTACCTTTAATTATCTTTATTGTATCGAACAAATGTTTGGATATACATCAGAAAGTTTTTAAGCGTACCTAGATAATTGAAAATTAAGATAATTTTATAAATCTAGGGAACATGTATTTCTTGAATGGAAAGTAAATTAGAGTTTAGTTAGACACATTGCTTTGTTGTGAATACGAATTCGGTATCAAAAGTTTCAAGTCAGAATGACGCCACACTTTCGAAAAACAAAAGATTATTTGGGCAATTTTTAGAATTGCACGGCATTTTCTTATCATTCTGTATTCACTAGTACTATTGAATATTTAACGGAGATTTTGCTTCTTCATAAATTTCTGGCGAGGTCAAAATTCCAAAAAGCGGCAGCAATTTTAACATTCTTTGCTAGTTTTGTTGAATCAATCTCGGGTGCCCTAGTAAACATTAAGCACTTTTACGTACTTTGTAAGTCCTGAAAGTTATTTCACAAGCGTATTGAGGCATGGACAGTATTTCGTAATTCCTGTGCAACTTTCAACGCAAACAAAAGTATAAAAAACAACAGAAGTAAAAGTTAACACTGTTAACATATTTTTCCCCGAAAATTATGTGTATGTACATGTAGTTAAAGTTTAGAATTGCTTAAAGTTATTAGTTAATAATAGTTCAACTTGTAGTTTTAAAACAATAATAAATGCATAATCAAAACCTTTCTTTCTTGTATAAGGCCAGAAAATTTAAACTCTACTTTTAAGACAATATTAAATGATCTATTGCAATCAGTAAGAAATAGTTTGGGTTGCCATTGAAAAGTCATAACAGACACTATGAATAAAAAAGGACGAAATAAATTGAATTTGATATAAAAATAATTTTGTTGATCAAATGCATTTGACGTGGAAGGTTTTTGAAATACTAAACTTTCAATCTTAACTAATTTATTCCATACTTTTGACGCTCACTGTATATCCAGAGCTCATTCTCTGGCTCCTCGGCGACGACATTAACATTTATATATCAACCCATAAACCATCTAAAATGCCGACTTATCCGCGGACCGTATGGAATGTGGACACGTTTGGAGGCATCTAGTGCACATCTCGGGTGATGATATACCTACAGATTGAGGTGGACGAACGAGTTTGCCCGGAGTGGACTGAAAACGTTAGACGACGCTCGTAAAATGAGTTGAACAGTGGGAACTTTCACTCACCGGTATGGAATATATGAAAATAATGGGGAATGAGACGCCGGCGATAGAAATTGTTCGGATTATTTGTCAGGCCGAAGGCATCCAGTCGGGTATGAATGAGAATCTGATTGGAGAGTTCTTATAAGAAATCGAGCAATTAATAGTAAACGTATGATAAAATCATTCTGTTATTTGTTGTGTAATTGTTGTAGTTGCCTTAATTGCAAGTAGGTACTTATTTTAGGATTTATTTATTTACTAATTCAAATTGAAGAACTATATTTCTTGACTAGTTCTCCAGATTACAACAATTAGAATCTACTCCAGTAGCTAGATGGCGACAGGCGTTCTAATGCTTTTGTAGATATTGTCCAAAACTATGTAAATTTTGTTACCAATATTTTACTTGTTTGAACTCCTCTTATGTTAATGTTGTTGACACGTTGTATGCCATAATAGTGCAAGCCAGAATTACACAAAGAAAGTTCTAAAAACAATGGGCTATAAGTACTGAGCATTAACGACTGAAGGAAGGAAACCACAATGGGTGCGAAGACATAAAAACAACCAACCGCAATTTTCATTTCTACCGCATAGATTAGAGCTACAATTTCACTGGATTTTACACCTGACTAATTCGCCTTCATACAAAATGAACATAATTTCCGCACTTTTTGGGTATTTTTGTAACTGTGTTTCTCTATCATTATATTTTTGTTTAATTTAGCAGCGCATTTACGTTTACCTACAATATTGTTTGTACTGATTTGATCTATCAAAATCAGTACAAAAAATATTGTAGGAAAACGTGTTGGGTCTCGTAATGATAATATTCAAAATCCATTGCTTTACATGATTTATTTGCACTGAATTTGCAGGACTTCAGGTGAAAGTGGAAACATTATAAGTTACTATGAGACCCTTTTTAGTATTCTAGGCTATGCGTTCAGGTGGTATAAATTTGCAAAACTTACTAAAATTGATATTTTTTTGTATGTTGAACTCACACGCCTGGATTCGTTTTCAGTGTTTTATATTCGCCTCACAATATACATGTTCGCCGCAGTAATCAATATTCTACCATTTTAAATTTTTCAACATTTGTTTATGTAACACCATGGGCGTATCCAGCTCAAAACGGAAGGGGCAGTTTTCTAAATGTAACTTGCTGTATGGGCAAGGTAACCAGAATTTTATTGAGGCAAAGCGGAACATAAGCGGGGGGGGGGGGTAACGTTAAAGTGATGCTCATCTAAACATATCTAATTATTTTGCACCGAAAAATTTAGACATTCTTCGTTCTATATTTATTTCAATTAGATAAATGTAGGGAATGTATTTTTTGAAGAACATTGTAAATGTTAAGCCTCTTGCGGTAGACCTATTTTTTTAATTGTGTGTTACTATCTTTGTGATATATTAAGTCATAAAGACAACATTATATCAAATTTTTGATAACTCATTTGATTTGAAATAAAAAACCTCAATTTTATAATTTATCGACAACTTTTTGAATTTGGATGTAAAAAAATCTGCAACTTATTTGTATCTTTAATTAGCTTTCATCAATCTTTTAAATAATTCACTCTTTTTGTTACCATAATTTCTTCAATATCCTTTTTTTGTACCAAATAGATTTACTGAATATGTAAATATATTTCTATCCAGAAATAAATATATTGTTCCCTCTTATGAAGTAACTTATTTATTTTAATTATACAAAATATCGCCGCAGTGTAAGATTGTCTATTAAGGGAACACCTAAATACTAAATTTGTGGTGGAGGTATGATGACAGACTAATAATAATTTTAAGTTCCAAGGAGATGTTAATTCGCTGGCTTTGAACAATAGAGCAAAATATGCCAAGTTGAGAGGTACGGTCTAAAAAAACAGCAAATCCTGTTGTCAGATTCCTTTACAGATTAAAAACAAAAGTAGATGAAACTACCAAAAATTCCTAAAAAAAGTTAAAAACTCTACACGTTATCGCTGCAATTTTAATTTGGTTTCAATCTATGACAGGATAACAATAAAAATAAGTCAATAAGTTGATTGTTCATAGGTATAATATTACACCCGTCGATTTTCTTCAACTCAATATGTCAATAAGACTGCCGGAAAAATTATGCTAGCGAGACTGAGAAATTTATTTACCTCTGACTACTACCTATTTCATAAACACTATCAAAGCAAAGCAGTGAAATGAAAACGGAGTTGGCTGTGTTTTTGTGAGATAAGAAAAACATTCCGCAAATTGCAAAAAGAACCACGATATTATGATTGTTTAAATTATTAACGTGATTATTAAAACCTAAATTGCAAAATAGTACAAATTATAACGTTAATTAAAAATTGTAAACCAAATTCCTCGGAATACCGTATGTGTATTATTACAGTTATTTTTGCTAATTTTACCAAATTGCTACGCCTGGCTTTTCAATCAAATGATCGCCACATACAAATGGAACGTAAAGTTTATAGTCGTTCAATCGAGAGTAATAGTTTTTGACAAACTAACCAACATTAACTTTTTATTATTATGAATATTAACTTATTATAATAAATACTGGTATGTAAGTACGTATGATGAGTAATTTAAAATTTTGTTTGGAAAACATTTTAACTACAATAATAAAAATATTGCTACTGCTTTTTATTGAACGCTTTGAAAAAGAATGTTTCGACAAATTTTAAAATCTTACTACATTGCTACACACTTTTAAAACACCGCGGGACGCGGGACAAAATATGAAAAAGCGTGACGTCAAAATACAGAAGGAAGGGTAGCTTCCCCCTCTTGCCCCTCTCCCCTGAATACGCCTATGTGTAACACCATTTACGGTACATTTAGGATAAAAATCTACGAAAATTAGTTAATTGTGAGTCAGATTATGAATTTTTCACAATAATATTTATGTTAATAATTCAAAATCGACATGACTCAGGTTCACTAAGATTCTCATGTTACCATATCGTATATATCAGAAACTTTCATAGATTTTGAAGTATGTACCTAAAACAATCAAAAATACCATTATCAAAGTTAATTAATTTTCTTTCTATAGTTCTTTCTATAGTTAATTTTCTTTCTATAGAATCTGAATCCGAATGAAAAAAAGTGTGAATTGAGTCTAGTTTGGAGGCACAATTTATAGATTTCACAAGAGAAACCGTACTAGAATTAGTTGTCACTTATTTAATATTCTTTGGGCCAGGGTAATCATTTAGATTCAATTATTGTATTTTAGACCTATTAAGTAATTGGAAATTTTGCGAAACTTTTTGACATCTACATTGAAGAGTTTATTGATAATTATTTATTTTTGATTTACATTATATTAATTAATAAATAACTTACACTAGTAAAATAAGTTAGAATTAAGTTACTCATTAGTCAATTATGACTAGATTGTAATGCTCTTGTTGAATAAAAAAAGTTTTTTTTATATTTTCTATGTAGAATACTGTGAAAAATGCTGTTATATCGACGAGAACAAACTATAGGCTTACATTTTCTCTGTGACGATAAAAACTACTCAATTTTGATTATCTTTCTATAAATTCTGTACATTCCAGGGATTACTCTGAAAAAAATAGTTCATGATTTGTTGGGTCGTTCTTGAGCTGCATCCTCATAAAACAAAAATGTGTGAGTGAGGTTATGATAACACATTCATTACGACCAGTATCTTACAAAAAAAAAACAAACTAGACCTGAAATTCAAATCAACCATCTTAAAGTT
Organism: Melinopterus prodromus; assembly: GCA_964023965.1. Taxonomy (NCBI): domain Eukaryota; kingdom Metazoa; phylum Arthropoda; class Insecta; order Coleoptera; family Scarabaeidae; genus Melinopterus; species Melinopterus prodromus. The sequence goes on along the minus strand of OZ030390.1, from coordinate 18,446,467 downwards.
ACGTTCGTCATATATTCAAATAACCATGAAAATCCATCACGTGCACTTATCATCAACAAAACACAAATTCAACTCCTCGTCGCCAACGAAAAAATCTTTACAGTTGGCAAACCTGCATCCGAACCCATAAACGTTCGTCTTCGAACCGCTTATAATAATTTATATCTAGTATTTCCGCATGAAAGGAGTCAAAGGAGCGATGCCCATTGAGGCGCTATAATTAGCGGAGATGCGCTCATCAGTCGGCTTATAGCGCACTCTCAGGACACACGGACGGGTATTATTATTTATGCATATTGGATCGGGTCAGAGGCTAAGCGTGGGTGGCTGTACTGACCTTGCAGCCCTCGCAGGTGAAGGCACCGAAGTGGAAGCCGGCCGCTGGCTCTCCGCACACCTTGCACAGCTGGTTCATCTGCAATCATAAAAGGCATCCTCACAATTATGTGCTATTATGTATATTGTTAGTAACTAAGTGTGTAAATATTTAGTTGTTGGTTGTAATGGTACGGTAATTATGGTGATCATGATGAGTTTAGTAATAATAAACGGTGACGTTACGTCAGGTAAATTGAATAAGTTGCTGATATGGTGAAAAGTACATATCGATGGTTGAAGTGAGTTATTGTTCGGTTGAGATAAAGTAGATGAAACATACAAATCTACATACAAATATTACAACATAGTTTTCAGGAAAATACACCAAGATTGTGCAATTTAAGAATTACTGACAACAATTAATTCTTCATAGACTAATAAGGTTGAAACCAAACCTAAAGTGCACAATAGAAACGGTTTACACTAGTAAGATATGTTGTGTATACTTAAAAAAAAAATCTGATGTGGCCAGACACATGACTTTATCATACAATATATAAAATTAATAGTTTAGCTGCATGAGAATCTATTCTATTGAGATAAATCATAGGTATTGTCAAAGCATCAGCATTTGACACTACCTACACTACGTCATTAGAATAATAGTTATTTATGTTACAAATGCCGAACGTACGGAATAGCGCGACGAGCGGTGATGCGGCGCGTCACCGAAGGCGGAGTGTCGCCGTCGCATATGAGCGAGTCGGCTATCTAGTTTTTGGCAGGAGCGACATCAACGTTTATTGTGTTGCTTTTTAAGAAATACGTATTTAAAAAAAAATAAATGATGTCTGAATAGTAAATGCTAGGTTGGTACCACTTTGACGAAACGTCAAGTTTAAAGGTGCGTTCCGATTGGTAGGTAATGGTAGCTAATGGCGGTGGTAGAATACGAAATTATAGTATTTCTTACATATCGTGATAATGACACATATTAGTTTGCATGTACATAAACATGAGTCACTATCAACTTTCTATTGGAAATACTATAACGCCGTCTGCTACCAAGGTTGGTAGAGCCGTATTTTACAGAGGTTGCGCTGATGCCTATATTGCCCATGTATCCTAGCGACCCCCGCACATGCCTACAAGCTCACGAAAAAGTGACATCAGTGGCGTCAGGACCGATAAAACGTCTAGTAGACTAGGAGTTTTGCGTGTTACAAGATAGCAGTTTTGGACGTCACTGGTGGACCTCATCCCCGCCCCGCAAATGACTCTCGGCATAACCTCTGTAAAATACGGCTCTACCAACCTTGGTCTGCTACCACTGCCATTGTCACTAATGAAAACGCACCTTAAAAAGGTAATTCAAATTCTGACAGATTTATAATTGTTCATGACACATCCCTACCAACATACTAAAATAAAACTACACTCATCGCTATACTTTATATATAATTTTCTCAATGTATCGTTTTTAGAATTAGATATAAAGACGGGTTGATATTTCTTATCAACAAACAATCAAATTGGTGATCTTACTTTATTTGAAATTTGTATTTTATAATTTGCCGCACTACAGCGGCAACGTTCCATAGTGGTTTTCCAACCTCTGATGAGATCAGCTGTTTTCGAATGTGACAACACAAGAAAATATTTGTCAAAATCCTGGCTACTATGTAATTTCATATCAATGCAGATGCGACCGATCTCGATCAAATAGAATTTGCTCTTGAAGCTAAACTATTAATTTTACCAAAAAAATTCATAGGCATAAATTATTCAAAATTTCCTCTACTTTAATTTGTTAATTAACTAATTTGTCGAAATTACAGAAATGGCGGCTCATTTCCGAAATCCTTCAAAAAGGCTTAGAATAAACTAAAAAGCTAAACTATTAATTTTACCAAAAAATGTCATAGGCATAAATTATTCAAAATTTCCTCTACTTTAATTTATTAATTAACTATTTTGTCGAAATTATAGAAATGGCGGCTCATTTCCAAAATCCTTCAAAAAGGCTTAGAATAAACTACCAGTTCCTTTGGACCCTTGTGAACCAAAACCTTTTCAGCTCTAAGTTAGGTCATGAAAGTTCTAAATATGAACTTTCGTCCCGATACCTTCAGTAGTTTCGCCGGAATCGTCGCCACAAAAATCGTTTACACACATACACACACACACACACACACACACAGACATTTTTTTGTACCTTGGTCAAAAATGTTCAGGGGACCCAAAAAGACCTATTTCCGCTAAAATCTCAAAATTTTTTTTCGGCACGATTACAATACTTTACATACTGCGTATGATAAAGTAATAATCTTTCACCATTCAGCGATATATGATGATGTATGATAATAACAACTGCAGTTGCAACGGTGAAAATTTTGGGGTCCACGTGCAAGGTTTCAAAGAAGTAATAATATTGCTGAAGGAATCAGTTATTTCTTAATAAATATGCAATACCAAAAGGTAGAAAGAACATTTTAAAGGAAAAATTACCACAGAAAAATTTTGGAAAACTATTCTAGAAATTCTGGGCCGCTATACGAAATTGAACAATAGAAAACGGTAAATACTGAAAAAAAGAATGGAAGCACAACTAAGCAACTAAGCAACTAAGCAAACTAAAAATACAAACAAAAATCAACTAAAGAAGCGAATGATAATTAACCCAGGTGAGGATAATTTTTGGAACAAACACCTCCGCCTGGATTTGAACCAGGAACCCTCCACAGCCTCTGTAGCTCCAGGCAAGGTGTTTTTCCAAAAATTGTCCTCACCTGGGTTAATTATCATACGCTTCTTTAGTATGCTACATTACTGACGAGTTTACGTAATACCCATGTTCCCTTGAATTTATTCATCTGTTTGAGCTGTTTAGCAATAAACATTTAGCGATTCCTAGTTACCAAACTTCTATCTAGCCCCAATAGGTGTCACGACGGGTTTGTTTAATTCGAAAGTCGTATTGCTAGTCCTGAAGTGACAAATTAATCCTATAAATTTCCACAGCCTCTGTAGCTCAACTGGCAGAGCTATCAACCGGAAACTGGAGGGTTCCTGGTTCAAATCCAGGTGGACGTGTTTTTCTAAAAATGTTCCCTTGAATTTATTTAATCGTATTTCAAAATTTGTTTGAATTAATTCTTGTTATTTAGAGCTATTGGGTCTAGAAAATAAGTGATAAAAGGCTGCAATGAAAAATAAATTTGCATTTGTTTCTCAAAAACTAGACACAACGGAAGCAATACCAAAAACGTTTTTAACTTGCTTGTTCATATTGTTTATTGTTGGCCACGGTTGGTTAGATTAACTTGAATAAGGGTGTAAGGATAACATCAGCACCACTCTCATATACTGGTTTTCTAGGTTGCTAATTATATTATATTATTTCATTATTACCTACTATTATTAAAGTATCGTTAATTTTAAAATATTAGTTGAAATACTGAATTATGAACCTCACAATTATCAATTACATGATACTAATGCGTTTTGCAAAGTTTTGTGCTTTAGAAACGGATTCAGTGTGTAAACAATTAATTGTTAGGCGGATCAAATTTCGGCATATTAATATCCAGTAATATTCAAGGTATAAGTAAGTAACTGCCATTTAGCACTGTTTTTATTTGGTTGTTGTTTAACTACAAAATTATTTTCTAATAAACAAGTAAAAAGTTCCATTCTACACGATAATTAATTGAAATAATCAAAATATAAGAGGCAGTAACTTCCGTGGTTTTGGGGCTACATAAGTTTCAGAAATTTAAATTTCCGTCTTCAGGCCACGCAATGAATCAATAAAAAACTTAAGATTACGCCTCCGTACATACTAGTACATAAATAGTCAAGATAAAAACAATTATTTACCGTCAAAACCGAAAACAATATTTTATTATGGTAAAGTGGGGTTAGGTATGCTTGGTGTACAATTTCTTGCTATATATTATGATTAACATCTAAAACAAAATAAAAACAGTTACATCAACCCAAAACACACACTTGCTTAACAACTTACAATATAATTATAAAAAATCTGATGTGGCCAGGCACATGACTTTATCATACTATTTATAAAATGAATAGTACATGAGATTCTATTTGATCGAGATCGGTTGTATCTGCATTAAAATAAAAGCTAGTTAGCCAGGATTTGACCGATAATAATAACAATAATAAATCTTTATTCACAGAAAGAAAAACACTATACAAAGTGAAAAACACAATACAAAATGAGCGAATAAAGATCGGTTAGACATGCCACAGCATTGAATTAACACATGTGTGTGGCTTTAATTTAATGAGTACACATACGCTCGAAGCCCAAGAAATATAAAATTAACAAATAATATAATACAGATTGCGAAACCAGAGCACAAACTACACCAACCCAGTATTGACGACTATTGATGAGTATTGACTCATCGAACAAATAAATTCCCTAGAATGGCTGCAAAACATATCTCTGTCCAACGAAAGTACAACCAACACGTTAACCCCCGCTTTCCTCAGATAAACCAGAAATACATTACATATCTTTGGTGCAATACTCAGAAATGATCTATGGACAATCGACCATAAGGCAATCCCATCTCTCCGCCCCTTGTAAAATAAGAATGTGAATTAATACTAAATTAAAACTACACTCATCGCTATACTTTATTTACAATTTTCTCAATTTATCGTTTATAGAATTAGATATAAAGACGGGTTGATATTTCTTATCAACAAACAATCAAATTGGTGATCTTATGGTATTTGAAATTTGTATTTTGTACTTTGCCCCACTAGAGCGGCAACGTTCCATAGCGGTTCTTCAACCTCTGATGCATACTCTAATGAAATCAGCTGTTTTCGAGTGTGATAGCACAAAAAAGTGACAACCATAGACATTTCTGTGGTGACAGTACAAAAAAATATTTGTCAAATCCAGGCTACTATGTACTTTCATATCAATGCAGATGCGACCGATCTCGATCATATGGAATTTGCTCTTGCAGCTAAACTATTAATTTTACCAAAACATGACATAGGCATAAATTATTCAAAATTTCCTCTACTTTAATTTATTATTTAACTATTTTGACGAACTTACAGAAATGGCGGCTCATTTGCAAAATCTTTGAAAAAGGCTTAGAATAAACTATCAGTTCCTTTGGGCCCTTTTGAACCAAAAGCTTTTCAGCTCTAAGTTTAGTCATGCAACTTCTAAATATGAACTTTCGTCCCGATACCTTTAGTAGTTTCTCCGGAATCGTCCCAACAAAAATCGGGTACACACACACATACACACACACATACACACACACATACACACACACACACAGACATTTTTTTGTACCTTGGTCAAAAATGTTCAGGGGACCCAAAAAGACCTATTTCCGCTAAAATCTCAATTTTTTTTTTCGGCACGATTACAATACTTTATAATACTGCGTATGATAAAGTAAAAAGTAAACGATAAACATAAAGGTGTACCTAATTGAACTGCGTTTGAAGAAACCGTCATATAGTATATATAAAAATAAACATGTTTTAACTTTAGATAATTTTGATTATTATTTTTGATTATTTTGCAGATTCAGTTGCAAGTATTAACATTTCTTTCATTGCTTTAACCTGCGGATTTAGTTACTATGACAACCAACTTTCAACAAAATTCAACAAAAGATTACTTTTTATTTAGTTATGGTCAACGAATATGAAATTATATGACCTTAATTAGAAATTTCTTAGCGAATAGCCAGACACTGAATAAGAATTTTGTGAATTAGAAATTAACAAGCATTCAATAGATTTTCTTGTGCTGAATACGAAGCCGAAGTCCAAAGCTTCAAGATTCCAGTGATCCAAAGCCTCAATGGTACAAAGTTTCAATATTTAAGTCAAACGTTTTCCTAACGAGATTGTTGTCAGAAAATGAATTGTCAAATGTGGCATATGAAGAAGAAATCGATAGTGTGACATTAGCTTAGTAAAACGTGATTTATCGTTTCACTATTTGTTTGAAATAGTAAGAATAAAATTCTGCTTTGCGAAGAAGTTTAGGAGCCACAAAGAAAAGCTAAATGTATCTTAAATAAAACTTATTTAACTTAATAGAAGTCCTTAATTATATTGATTAATTAAGTAATCTTGAATTTTGATAATGGGAATAACGTGTAGTTGTAATATAATACATAGGTATTTCGTATTATCGAGTCCGTATTGTATAAGAAAGCGCATAACGAGTTATATTTCAAATACTATTTTGATATTATTCTAATGTTTACTGTGCAAATCGTCTATTTTTACTCTTCTATTCATATCGTCATAGATCGTTGATCCATTTTTTTTATTGGCAATATACCGGCAATATATCGCAAAATATCGTCCTCTGGAAGTGAAACAATTTTGATTATAGAGAGTGGAATATCCATAATTTGAAGTATATTCTATTATTAGGAGTAAACTAAAATACCTAAACATTCAGGTATCACAGACGTTTGAAAATCATGATTGCATTTTCATTTTGAACTCTACCATAATGGTAATTTGATAATGTATCTAATATTGTGGAATGTTAATACAAAATGTCTAAATATTACTTATATTTCCTTGGAAAAAATATTCAATTCTCTTAGTAGCAAATCGGGCAAAGATCTCTGCATACTGCGCGCCCATATCTGGACGTATTACATAAAAAAATCCTTAACGGGAAGAGTAATAAAGGTTCAGGACCCAGTGAATATGACCGACATATATTACGTTCACCTTCATCGTTCAGAGTCACAATGTTCACTAAATACGTGTTATTATTGTGCCCGTCTTTATCCGAGCATGTGTGTAGTAGTACTCCAGTGCACAATGGGCCTCTCTTGCACATACACAGACTGTGGGCGAGCGATCATTGTTATTTATTCATGACGAAACACGGGCAATTTGTATATAAATATACATATACGCGATATACTTGTTCCAGTTTCCCTTCCAGCTCCCCATCTTGAGGATTAATTTATGAAACTCGTTTGTTATCCCATTATACTTCTCGTATTTAAACGGATGTTCTACAACAGAGAGCGGTCATGTAAATTGTCTATAAAGTATATACTTTGGCGAGCGAATGCCGAGATAAAAAATTGACGCTGTTAATCTTCGGTAACCTTGCGCTTGCCTTTCTTTTCTTACATTATTTCATCTTTGACTCTTAATGACTTCCTGTAACATTTTTCTTTTATATCTCGTATAGAAGGTGGATCTGCTGCGCCTCTCCGAACATAAACATATTAGGACTCATTAGGTTATCACGTAAGAAGCTTATTGTGAGTTAATTGGTTCCACTCCAAATTAAACTCGTCGCGACTTATGTCATGCTGAGCGCCGACCTTCTGATCATTTTTCATACTTTGCCATTGCATTATGCAGCGTTTATGATTTATCTCAATCTGACAGGTTGGAAAACATTTCTCACAGCGCTATTTACATATATTCATTATGTATGATCTTTGCTCGGTGGTTTTCTAAAAGCGGTCGTTGAAATGTCGTTCATTGCAGTCTTTTATTATATTTTTTGTTAATGTGATTAGCGGAACGTCAAACATTGGGAATGAGTCATCAAGATGAGGTAGAAAGGTTGTAAATTATGTCAAGTTAACTTATGTGGACGACATAAGTACATTTCAGAGCTTTGAAACTCAACTGAAAAATAAGAGTTGATATCTCGTCTTACACCTCGGTTCCCAGGCCAATTTTCTTCATCTTTGTTTTAAATTGAAGAATTTGATTTGCTTGTTAAAAAACTCAATTATATTGGAAAATATCATTTTCAATTTAGCAATTATGGAATGATGAATTTCATAATTGAAAATCTGAGACCACGGTCAAGACCATTTTTGAGTCATACCTCAAAATTGTCTTTCCGACATCCGGCCAGATTGACCGGATCTTTTCGAATACTTACTTCTTGTGTAATTTTATAATAAAATTGTATTCCAACATTCAATAGTTATTGACAAAACAAAGCATATTATACTAAAGAATATTAAATTAAAGTAATGTTTAGAGAATCAACATTTATTGATTTTTTCTATTTTTTCAGCAATCTAAAATGGAATCGGTTTGTTTATTTTCGGGTTTTTATTAATTTCTTTAAGTTACATAGTTCTTTCAAAATACAGAACTTTTTGAAAAAAGAAGCTTTCGTAGGTGACTTTATATGCAAATCCTCAAAGATACGAAAATAAACAGAATAAAATCAAGATCAAGGATTTTTTTCTAATCGAAAACTCTTTCTCGTAATTGTCCTGATTTGCCCAACAACATTAAATACATGAAGTGCATGAAAATGAAAAATATTAAAAATGATAAGTTTTTATGTTACACATAACAACACTCAAATGTAATAAATTTTAGTTATTTATGTCACAAGTGCCGAAAGTACGGAATAGCGCGAGTCGCGCTATGTAGTTTTCGGCAGGAGTTTTTGGAACAACGTTTCTTGTGCTGCTTTTTGAGTAAAAATGTATTAAAAAAAATTGAAAATGGATATATTTCTGTATAGGAAATGTTAGGTTGGTACCACCTACGTCGAGTGGATTACATGCGTATCACATGCGTACCAACATACTAAACTAAAACTACACTCATCTCTATACTTTATTTACAATTGTCTTAATTTATCGTTTTTAGAATTAGATATATAACAACTGGTAGATATACCTTATCAACAAACATTCAAATTGGTAATCATAATTTATTTGATATTGTTGTTTGTAATTTGCCGCACTAGATCGCGCAAAGTTCCACAGCGATTTTCCAACCTCGGGCGAAATCAGTTGTTTTCGAGTGTGACAGATCAAAAATGTTTAATAGTAACACCTTCAGAGTTCACGATTTACTTGAAACGTTTTTTAAAAATATTGAAATACCATTCTAATGTTTTATTTTTACAGTACTTTTTAATATCTTTTTGTAAAAAAACAATATTGTTCAATATTTTAACATTTTGCAGCAATACAGTCCGGCCGGTGTCCGGATATCCGACCGATTCCCGATTCGTTATCGCTCTAGTTTTTATATTTCAAATTGCCTGGTCATCAACTATAAAAAAAAGTTGTTAAATTCTTCTCCTATATGTTAAGTGGCATTGTTTTGTTTTAATTTCTAGTGCAATTTTTCCTTCTTTGCTAAAACTATAAATCGCTTCTCCACTGATGGTGTTTTTATCACTTAATGATGTATGTTCCACAAAAAGTAAGGCTAACCCATCGCAGAAAATCATTAGAATACACGCATGAAAAGGCAACTCATTCTATCGCACATGCAACAGCTAAAATCGATAAATCGCTCTCACTTTTCGTATGTGACATATTAAGTATATAGTATATACCATACCAGAAATATTATCAAGTTACAATACTGGATCTGACTAAAGAACAATCAACGTGAAGTGTGTTTGAATGCAAGTGGTAGAATTTCTATGGAGAAAATTTAAATATCTGTCGTAGAATCACTAAAACCATACAAACTCCTACCTCAGGCTAAAAATCAAGAATGCGTTTGTTCCATGTTTTCTTATTTCCAGAAATGAAAACTGAAAATATATCACCTTGGCCACAAAATTGAAATAAAATAATAAACTCCTAAAATTTTACTTTCCAACTGTGCTTGGACTCCAGAACTGAAGAGCATCGTCCTATTTCAGTGTCTTGAAAAAAGTGCGGCTTTTGTTGTTTGTATTTTGTAGGTATTATATAGAAACTCCTTTTTTACGTTACAGCCAATAACTAACATTTGTGACTACGTAATTCTCTATGCAAAATTTACTGTACGACTGCATAGATTAAAATCTCAACAAAATCTAAATTGCAAATCAAATCAAAACATTATCAAAATCGGCCAAATAATACGCTCTTTCAGCATATAACGAAACTGTTAACCTTTGAATAATATAAGCAGTACTCTTCAACTCCTTTTACACGTGTAAGTGTTTTGCTGTACATCCAAAACATTCAGAATTGTGGGTGTGCGAAGAGCAGGCAATAAAAAACCAATCGCAATAAATTCTGGAATTATACCACTCTGAATTCCTCATAATATTGATTTCCGTTAACATATTTTACACTAATTTACATCTCAGGACGGCGCCGCAGATAAAAACCACGGCTCCAAATATCGTATATCCAATTCTTGAAAGTCGACACAACGGAACTGTGCGATTAAAAAAGAATATTACAATCAAAATATTTGAATATTTGTCCAATTTTACGATCATGTCGAACAGAATCGACGACAAATAAAAACTGTAATAGCACATCAAGCGATTCTTGCTCTCTGTGAGTGGAAATGATCATTTCACGAGATCCGTACGGGACGTAAAAGTTCGTGGAGGTTGCGGAACAGTCTCTCAAATCGAGTAACACCCACATCCGAAACGTTGTTTCTTTTTTTATTGCCGTCGTCCATAAAAATGTAACAGTTAGGATGCCGCAATTTCTTTTGTAATGCCTTTGGCCTGGAATTAAGGTGCGCTTCCTCATCAAACTGACAAAGAAGCGCACATCATTTATTAGTCGGTAGTATTTCATATTTCAGTGTTGACCTAATGGGACTCTCCATCATATGGTTATGGTACAAGCCTGACGTTGTGGGCTAATAAATACTTATTTAAAAGCATGAAGTTGAAATACAAAAACAAAACTTTAGAAACAATATAATATAATGGCAAAAGATACAAACCGTCACAAATTATTAAATATGAGACAAGAAAAAGTCATGGAAATTTGCTTATATATTTCCTTTTCTTGCACTAAATGAGAATAAAATGCATTATATAGTCAAAGCTAGTGTTCTTTTATCTGATACTTATACATTACTTATACATATTTATACATTATGTGTAAAGAGCTCTGTTATTAGAAATGATATCTGAAAAGTAAAATCGGCATCCCATTTCAACATTTTTACTCGCATAAATCTTTTTCTTTCGCGTTTGTAAAAAACGTTTCGCTTCTCGCTGTTCATCATCAGCCATATAGGTTGTCCCGTAATTGGATTGACATACCTTAACCATATGCTTTTGGTACATATATTAGATCCAAGTATCTATATATGCAATTGAGGAGCTTGCAGCAAGAACGAGCCCGTTTCAATTTTATTACAAACGGAGGTTATGCAGTGATCATGGAACAACTGCATGTACCATAACTTATAGGAGTTATGTTATAGGCGTTATAGGAGACGCATTTGCTACAGCTTAGGGCAAGATAAAGCTCCGGGAGCAGCAGACGCGTCCGTATGATATTTTTTGGTAACCGGAAACTAGATCGTGAACCAGTAAGATCTAAATCTAAAGGCATGGTTGAAAAATAAAGCATAGAAGTAAAAAAAAAGGAGAAAATATTTAAGAAATAGGGGTCATAATCGACCAATTTTGGCTAAATTTTCGGAAGCTTGAGAAGGTTAAAGAAGGCCGATGGTGATCTTGTGAGGTATCATAGGATTGCTCTTTCAAGCTCTTTCTATGAACAAACTAAATGAAAATTTGTAATTTTTTAATTAATGTTAGCCAATATTAGATTTTGATTAATTCTTTTCATTCACGATAAATGAAAAACTTTAACCAGTACCTATCGTGCTCTGTCTCCGGATTTTATTATTATTACCAGAACTTGTTATTAAATACGTTTTAGATATAAATGACACCGAAATAAAACCGGATATCTCACATTTTGTTGTATGACGAGACTACTGTCCACTGGTGGAAATATCAGTTAAGTCAAATAAGTCTTTGTTTGCATAGAGTCAAAAGTATATTTATTTACTACAAACAAATGTGCTTTGACTCAAATAAGCGCTCTTTGTTGCAAATAAATATATGATTACCTCTATCCAAACAACGATTTATTCGAGATCAATAGAATTTTAAAGTTTACTTTTCAAAAACATATTTTGTTATAACAAAGGCCCTGACTTGAAAATAAATTAGGTAACTGGATCACATCTTTTGCAATGATATCTTGTTCAAAACGATAGATTCTTGTGCGGTTTAGGAGGAAAAAAGTTAGAATAATTAATCATGAAATTTGTTTGTGTAATTAAATGAAACTATTTCTATTATTTTATTTTTTACAATAATTGTAGGGTCATTTGCTTCTTTACCAATGCCCAAGAAGAATACAAAAAAGAGAATATAAAAAATGAATGAGTTAAACAATGCATTTACATTTTGTTCGTCGAATAAACTTTTACGTGGAGAAAAATATGTAACTAAAAAGATAATATTTAGAAATAGCTTCATTCAAGTACTCGATCAAATTTCATGATCATTCTTCGTATTTTATTTTTCTTCATAAACCCTACCAGGTATAAAAATGGACAAATATGAATCGCTCTTTTGGAAAAATATAAAATGTACATACACAATATACAGTGCCCATTTGGGTGGTCCAAATGTATAACTAGCATTTTTTGCATAATGACAACGATCACGTCCAATCTGTTCCTTTTCCTAAAAAAAAAAAAAAGGATACGACAGTACCATTGTATATTTTTTAAACAAATGGTACCTATTAGTTTAACCAATTGCATACTAATTAATAACCAACAATGCCAATAATCTAATAATAATTTCTCAAAAAATAGAAAAACATGTCCGTAACATTGTATACATTTGTAAACAAATAGTATTTTGTTAAAAAATTGCAAATTAGTTAGTAAATTGCAAAAAAATGCCAATAACCTAATAAAAATAATAATTTCAAAATTTCAAAAATATAAAAATATAAAGTAACATTGTTTGTTTAAACAAATGGTAACTGTTTAAACAATTTCAAATTAGTTAATAAATAAAAAAACAACACCCAATAATAATCATTTTGGAAAAATATAAAACGCAAAATTGTAAATTTGGGAAACATTTGTCTCATATTTACGGAACCATGGGGAATGTGAGTGGTCGTGAGCAAAAAAAATGTGGTTGTGGATTTGTTCCTTGGGGAGTTCTGGAAACAATTCTTGATAATCTCCCGTAACTTTTTTTATAAATCCAAATCGTGAAAAGGGACATTTTTGCAATGTATTTTAAATGGGAAAGAGGTGTTCGATGGCACCAGTTAACGTTTACCAATTTTTCTCAAATTTGGGTGAAATTTGGTGGAAAAGGAACTTATTGGTGGGGATTGCTAGCGAAAGTCCGTTTTTAGGACCAGCCTAGAGCGCATATACAATATGGACAAACCTCCTATTTTGTGAGCATCTATATTGGTATATTCTCATACTACCTTTTGACTGCGACGATAGCTTTTAAAAGTAATGCAGTATTGAAAAACGCGTTTCGAATATTGAAATTATTCATGGTCGCGAAAAAAAATCATTTATCCATCCTGCATTTTTGCGGCGTTATGACTCACAACCAATCCAACATATCTATTTCTGTTTTTTTTTTTATTATCCCTAAAATGCAAACAAAAACTGGGTGAAAGTCCCACCTAAATTCGTTGGGTGGTTTGTGAATTGTATCTAAACAAAATCGATGTTTTTCCTCATATAATTTTTAAACGAAAATAATGTCGCACGTAGATACTATCGTGGCCATATATTATGTCCCTTCTTTTGACGTCCATTTTCTCGGACAGGTAGGGGGGAAATTTTTTTAAAAAATTGTGGTGCTGTCCTTGATTAATATGCTACAACTCATAAAAATTAGAAAGCTGTATGTGTTGGCGTTTTCCCGATTTTTCCAAATTAACAAGAATTGGCGCTCTATTTACCACGTAAATTTTATTCGTTTAACTTTAGCAATTAATTACTCCGGAAATAATACATAGATTTGAACGAATTAAAAAGTAAAATCACCTGCGGAATGCTAGCTTTCAATGTGCATTTTTGTAAAATCGTTGGATTAGTGGTTGACCCACCAAAAGCTATATTATGCAGTGCCAGCCATTCCGTTATTAGAAGAGCTAGAATAATGAAATATAGACTATAGCCTACCCAATAATTCATAGGTTTAAAGTTTATTACATAACCATTGTTTATCTTGCATTCTTTATACAAAAGATCGTGCTGAAACTCCGCGTGAATTCCGACGCTCTACGGTCTTTGGGGTGCTTCGGGGAACGGAGGCGTTAGCGGTGCAGTCATGCCGGAGAGAACCGACACAGCTGGGAGAACCGGGGTAGCTTATTATCAATACACAAAAAGAACCATAACTTGACAAGGTAGTAATTTTAACTAACAATTAAATTCTTAATATTTGCATAATTTTGATTATAATATGTGACCCGGTACGAGAGAAATCTCTTCTATCGATTGGCGTTTATGTATTCTTCAGTTTTTATACAATAAGGTTGTAAACAAGATTTTGATGGGAGCGGATAAATCTAATAATATGGAGTTAGCAGATTTTCCGATTAGTGGTGAATACTAAATTAAGCTTGCTTGATAAACACAAAAAATATTTCAAAATTATGCCCGATTTTGTTATATAAATATTCAAAAATTCAAGCAATTCTATCAATTTGATAGAATTGCTTGAAAATTCTAATGCCGTCTCTATGCGGCGTTGATTCAAACAGTTTTGACAAACGCGTTATAAATTAAACGGTAAATTGCATATAATAAGCTATTAATCACGTCCGGCGCATTTCCCTGAAATATATATCAAAATATGGTTTCCCAACGGCGCGCCGTCCGCGCCACACGCATAAATCAAGAGTAATCCAACGCCAACGCGTAAGACCGTTTGCGCAATTATAATCATATTTTACGGCAAATGGTACAATTTGTCCTAATCGCTTACCGCAGTGACATTTCGCTAAAAGCGCTCGCCATAATTCCCAGAGACGCGAGGATGCCGGCATATAATAAATCCATTCTGCTTAAAAGTAACAGGTGTTGGTTTACAAATATATTGCGCTCGGATGGGCAGACGTACGAATGCTTACTTACGTCTGGACGTGTCCGCGGGAAGGATCACTTTCAGGCAGGGCGCAGCCTTGCAAATTAATGCTAGGATGGTCGCGACTAGGATGGATGAGAGAGCACATGAGAGCTTATTAAGAAATGGCGCCATGAGACTTGTCTGGTTTGATTTTTATAACTGATATTACTATTATTGTTCGCGTTTTGAATATTTCTGGGCGCGATTGAGCAATACATTTAATTTTTATGAATAAAAAATTCTATTTTTAATCTAGTTTTGCATCCTATAGAGCCATTTGCAAAATTTTTGCACTGGTTTTGGAGACATTTTCAATATCTGGTAATAAAATAAAGTGTTGACTAAATGTTTATTGGTCTTTTGTATATGATGCTCTATCTAAATGCTGTGTTGGTATCTTGTACATAGAATACGTTCCAAACTACCATCTCATCAAAGTCATAACACCCGATACACACAAAATCATAAATATTATTTGTTGCTGTATCAAAGTTGATCGTCCTTTTCATTCTTCTCCTACCACTCAAAAGAAAAGGAGCCCGACATGACAGTGAAGTAATTCAAATCGATTCATAACAAACATTTTGGAACAAAACACGTATAAACAATACAAAAACAAAATTATAAAACTCAAATGTAACAAAATAACTGAATAGACTTTACAACATCTTATATACTCCACAGTTCACGTTCTATATAAAACAATTTCCAGAGTAAGCCAATTTCAAAATCCATTCAGGTAATATTTACAGGCTTGCAATTGTGTTTTTAACGAAAATTTTTATATCTTTTTCTCATTTCAGCCAGTATTAAAACTTCTGTATTTTGTCTTTCTTATTGTAGTACAGCTTGCACCACACATTTTTTCAAGATCATTATTTTGTGGCACTGGGCTATTTCTGAAGAAAACTAATAGAAAATTGTCACCAAGCGGTGCTATTGCCTGTCCAAATTTTTCGTAAATGTCTTTAATGTCAACCAGTAAAAAGGTTGGCCGTAAATATTTTAAATAACACAGGTACAAATAGGTAGCTTTTTTTGAAAAATCTATCTCCGCTGTAATCGTCTAATTTAAATGTCCATATAGGTAATTTAGAAACTTAAAACTGAAATAGGCGACTTAGGTGCCTATTAAGGCTTCTAATCGCTGGATTTAGGGATCCCGACAAATAATGAGGTTTTTCGGAATCCCGGGATTATAAATCTAAATCAAGTTCAATCTAAATTATTTTCTTATTTTTTGGTTAATTGGTGAAATCTGGGCACTGATCTACAACAAATTAATTGTGTTGCTATTTTTTAAGTATGAACTTCAATCTAAAACAGCACCCTTTCTCATTAAATTAAGTATCAAGCATAAAATGTTTGTTTACACCAACATGTGCTTATAATAGAAAGAACAGATTTTGCAAGAAGTAGATATAATTCAATTTGGAGGCAAACATGAACATTTTCAGCATTAATTGAGACAGAAACAAAAAACAAACGAAACAAATAAAAACACTAGTGGCGGATTTCATTACCTGTATTCTATGATGTAGGTACCTACTACAGAATATAAAATTAGTAAATAGGTAGAAAAAACAGCGGAAATAGAAAAATAATTGAAAATATATATAAAGTAAAGATACAAATTAATTCCGATATATTTAACTGTAAAATGAAACTCAAATGGTATTAAAAATTATTTCCTATTAATCGTATACGAAGATTCACTCCAATCGAACGAACGATGTTATTTATTTCTTGTTCCGATTTTCAAGGTTCTTTCAGTTTAAAGATTTTACCTTAAACTAAAAACCGAAATATTTAGGTACGATGTTTTTCTGTCATGGGGTGCGTACAGTTAGTCTATTTGCATAATAAACAACCACGACGTATGAATTCTAAAGTTATGCAACTTTAAGTTAAAAAAGAAAACAAAAATTTGTCAAAATGTGTTATTGGCATTATATAAAAAAATTTAAGTTTAACTCGATCAAACAATTACTTTTGTTGTGACTATTCTTGAAACATTTTACAAAAATGTCAATTTTTTTAGCTAATTTAAGATGAAAGAGCAAGTTATTATCTAAATTTTGTTTATTATTTATGTCAATACGCACAGTTTGACTCCTTATACCTTTTCAACCGACAATTTCCAGTTATCTACTTGCAAGGTAAAATTTAAAAACGTTGATCTAGTTTCAGGGTAAAAAATATTGTCCAATCAAGTATATTTAGGCTTACTGACTGAATTTGGTAACTTTTGGCGTCACTGGGACTTTGATCCGGTAACATACGATTTCCTGTATGAATCCCGGGTTTAAAAAATTTTTAATCCCGAAATCCCGGGATTATTATATTGTCCGAGATTAGAAAGCTTAGTGCCTATCGATCAGTGGTTCTTAACCTGTGGGTATTTACCCCCTTGGGGGTAAAATTGCAATCTGGGATGGGTAACCGAGCTCTAGATTTTTTTAAGGTAAATTGGCTCGTGTTTTCGTCCTCCTATATCACCGTACTAATTCTAGAATTTTTAAATTGTTGTCAAGCGGTAAAGTTTTGAATAGAGTGGTTAACCTGCGTGAAGAAATATATATATTTTTTTAAAAATCCAAGAACAGAAACGGAGAAGAATATACTAGCTTATTTGGCTGACTTTTTCAGTAAAATTAACAGTTTAAATGTCTCATTGTAAGAAAACATGAGCAATATTTTGATAGCGCAAGATAAAGTTGCTGGTTTTCTGCGAAAGCTAGAACTGTACAAATGTAAATTTCAAGCTGGGGATATATCAATCTTCACACAATTGTTCGAGACAATCAGTACTCACAACGAAGAAAATGCTGCTACACTAATTCCATTCAGCAACTTTTTTGATACATTCGTTGAATTATTCCTGGGCACTAAGACCATTTTGTACAGACATCTAATTGTTTACTGACAAGGATGTTTCAGCTTAAGTTCAATTTCTGGAACTACGCGAAGGCAGCTCATTAGTCATAGTCATTTTTTAGTTCTTGAAAAACTCAGAGGAGTATAGTACATGTCAAAAAAATACAATGAAATACACATATAAATACTTAAAAAATAAATTTTAAATAGCATTAAATATGGAATTCCAAGATTATGATATAGCTACATTTTGGACACAAATGGGGACTGAATATTAAATTTAGGCCGACAGGGCTTTAAGAATTAGTTCGTTTTGGTACAAGTTATAAATGAGAAAGCGGCTTTTCAACTTTAGTGTCTATATAAACAAAATCTAGGAATTGGCCCAATGACTTTCGATGTACATTATCATAAACTAAAGCAAACATTAAAAATCTGTCTAATAGAAAACACAAATTATGTAAGCTTTACAGGTATTATGTTAAAAGTATATAAGACGTTATTCATACATGTGCATATCATACTGCAAAGTAATTTTTATGCATGGGTAACACCTTAATCTCAAGCAGGTCATATGGGTATAAGTACTGAAAAGCTTAAGAAACACTGCTATAGATGGAGGAATATTGTAAGACATAGATTTTCACACTCCAAGCAGCAACTATGCATTTTCAAATGCAGATGATTTGATGCCTACATAATTTGATCTAACCACCTTCAAATTTGAAAGGTAGGTTTGCATTCAAGCCATCGTGTGGATATTATTTCAAGTAAAGAGCGACTACAACCTAACCCAACGCACCCGCAAACGAAAAACCAACCGCTCTTTGCTCTTCAATAGACAATTGTTGGGGACGCTCAGCTTTAGCGGACGACCGACCGACCGACCGTCCAACGGGCGGACGCAGTTAAATAGCGGACACGGCCCGTGGACAAGTTAGCGTCGGTGATGGGCAGAGAAGTGAAATGGTAAGTATTCGTATCATGGCCATTAGTGGCCATCAGTCGGCTTGAAATGTCACTCAGTCGAGCCGCCTCCTTCTCTCTCGGCCACTTTAATGTTCATCGGCAACCAGATTCAATGCGCCGTTTAATTAAGTGTCCCACCGGCCCGGACGACCGCGGCCTCCGCTAGATGGCAGGACCGTCGGCGGAAGGATAATTGCCGCCGTGGACGACGCACACCGGCCGCGCGACATGAGACAGTTCTGTACCGAAGTTGAAGGCGGCCTCGGACTCTTCGACGCAAAGAGCCCGCCGACGTTAAAAGAAACGCCGGCTTCAATTGACGACGAAGAAAGTAGAGCTACGTGATGGTTTAAACAATTTTCCAACGATGCCGATGCAGCTATTTTTGTTAATGATTAGGTTGGTACATTGATGCGTAATGCCCAATTAATAGTGGATAGGTATTAGTGTACTGCGTACGTTAAGGCTCCCGTCTCCGATCCCCAAAATGCGAAAATAACCCACGTCATAATTATTGCGCCAATCGTGAAATGCTCGCTACCTATCGATTGTGAAGGTCCTTGTGCAATTGCCATCGGAAAGAAATTTCAATATCTATGAAAATTATTTAAGCAAATTTTGATGTGGACTACAAATGAATCGGTGAGTGGAAGGATAGAATAAAATTTGACATTTTAGACTAAGATAGCCATTTTGGATAAAAATTCTCGATCTTTTCGAAAATATGAAAGCCATAATGATATATATTACCAGTACTTCTGTAGAAGCACCGTACTTCACGCAATGACTGGAAGAACAGAATAAGTCCCGGACATACTCTGTTTTTCCACTCATTGCATGGAGCGCGCTTTTCTTTACATCATAGACATTTTTTGATACGTCAACCCTATATATTTTTAATGAATAGGATAGAACCTTTAATTGTCTTAATAGTACCATAATATCTTTAACGCCTTACCGTTAAACCTTACCGCCTTACCGCCTTAACGCCTTGCCGAACGTTTTCGAAAAAAAAAGGCAATTAAAGGTTATGGAAGAAAAGTGACTAAGTCTCGGAACTGCTGGACCGATTTTAAAGAAATTTTTGAATTAAGTATTTTGCAACCATGTCAGGTCACTGGCGTTATTATCGTTGATGCAACGTTTACAGTTTCGAAGATATGATCTCAAAGTTTTGAATTTGAAATAGAAACATTTTCTGTTTCAGTCTTCCATTGCCTATTCCATGTTACTACGCTCGTTACAGCATTATATCAAAAATATCTAGAAATTAATAAAAACCTTTATTAGCTAGGTCTAAAAATTAACAAAGAAAACAAAAACCACAACTAAAAAAATAAACCAGTCAAATTTAAAACAATGTGTTCTTGTCAACAGTTGAGAATTCTCATAAACCAACTAGAGTACCTAGTTGCAGTAGAAAATGTAAAAATGTTTTGTTATCAATTTTTTCTTTTTTAATTTTTAAACGTAAGTAATAAAGGTTTTTGTTAATTTCTAGATGTTTTTGTTATAATAATGCAGCCTAACAGAAAATGTCAAAATATACTATTTCAAATTCAAAAGTTTGATGTTATATCTAGAAAATTGTAAACGTTGCGGCAATGATAGTAACGCCAGTGACTTCCACATTGTTGCAAAATACGTAATTCCAAAAATTCGTTAAATTCGGTCGAGCTGTTCCAGTGATTTTGTTACTTTTATTTCATAACTTTCAATTGTCTCTTTCTCGAAATTTTTCTTATACAGTACCTTTAAAATGTTATGCTACCACTAAGGCAATTAAAAGATCTGCAATTCATTAAAATATATAGGGTGGTTATTTAAAAAAAATGTCATCCGACGTCATCCGTTAAAAAGAATTGAAGGTAAAAAATTAATTTCATTTCATAAGGTGTATTTTGATAATTATAAATCGAGGTGTTCGAGGATTTTTTAAAATAGCAATTCTTGAGATTTTGTCATGTTTCCATACTTTACGCGCTCACTGCATAGATGGCTACACCACCCATTTTTTTCAAACTATAAAAAGAATGTAATAATCGTCCGTTTTAAATTAAGTGTAATATTAACGCAAAGTTTCATTGAAACATTCCTTAATTCTACCAAATCTTTATACTTTTGGTAAATATTGTGTCCATTGAAAGTAGGCAGAAGACTCGCCAGCGTGTATTGAAGTCAACGTGTAATTGCTACATATAATTGCTATGTTGAATTTTACAACAAAATTGTTTAAATAATAATAGTGGTTTTGGGAAATTGTGTTGGGTGTGTTTTTGTATTGCTTATTACTACTTGGTTTTCTTGGTATAATAACCAACTGTTTTTCAAAATGAATAATATTTTGCTTTTTATCTGGAATTCAGTAGAGGGTTTTTCCTAATATAGGAACAAGGATTTTGCGAACCGACTGTTGGCTTGTTTTCAGTAGATTCTTGTTAGCTCTGAAGACGTATCCGGGGTTTGCATTCGGTTTATGTGTCTTTGTTTGTAGTAAATGCCGGCGCACACCACTTAAACCAATACTGTCAGTGCTTTAATACGTTTGTTCGAGCAGTACCTACCAAAGTAAGTGAATAAAGCACTTATTCTTTGTCTTGCGCATGCGAAATGGTGTTTTGCCCTTCCAAGACCATCATTGCTCACGCGTAGAAAACTACAGAATTGTTTTTGCTGCTGCTCGAAAACACCGAATGACTAAGGTGCACAAGCTTACAGGATTTGTGGTAAGTTTTAAAAGTTATTTATTTTAGTTGATACAGTTTCGATGTTTCTATGGTATTGGTTTCAGCCGCTATAAATACCATGTTCTGACTAGTCTTTGCAGCTACTTAAAACAATTTAGTACTCGTACCTTCTGAAGAACAATTGGTATACATGATAGTTAAACCCATTTTGGGGAGCTTTAGCTACCAGATTTGTGATCTAGTAATTCCTTTTTGAGTCACAAAATGCTTGAGTCTTGTCGGACCCGTATAAACCGATTTAATTTATTTTTTATTATTGAATAGATACTTGCAACTTTTTTGAAATGCTGAAGACACATTGGTAGAAAAAAATCTGATGTGGCCAGGCACATGACTTTATCATACAAAATATAAAATTAATAGTTTAGCTGCATGAGAATCTATTTGACTGAGATAAATCGTGTCTGCATTAAAATTAAACTAGTTAGCCAGGATTTGACAGATATTTTGATAGTCAATACTATCAATAGTAGGTATTGTCAAAGCGTCAACATTTGACACTACCTACTGTCATCAGAATAATAGTTATTTATCTCACAAGTGCCGAAAGTACGGAATAGCGCGCCGAGCGGTGATGCAGCGCGTCACCGATGACAGAGCGTCGCCGTCGCATGTGCGAGTCGCGCTATGTAGTTTTCGGCAGGACTGACATCAACGTTTTTTGTGTCGCTTTTTGAGAAATACGTATATAAAAAAAAATTTAAATCGTTATATTTCTGGATGGGAAATGTTAGGTTGATACCACTTCTACGAAACGTCAAGTTTAAAAAGCTAATTCAAATTCTGACAGATTTATATTCGTGCATGACACAGTAGATGTCACATCCGTACCAACATACTAAAATATAACTACACTCATCGCTATACTTTATTTACAATTTTCTCAATTTATCGCTTTTACAATTAGATATAGCAACGGGTTGATATTTCTTACCAACAAACAATCAAATTGGTGACATCTGATGAAATCAGCTGTTTTCGAGTGTGACAGCCATAGATTTCTGTGGTGACAGCACAAAAAAATATTTGTCAAATCCAGGCTACTTTGAAGTTTCATATCAATGCAGATGCGACCGATCTCGATCAAATAGAATTTGCTCTTAAAGCTAAACTATTAATTTTACCAAAAAATATCATAGGCATAAGTTATTCAAAATTTCCTCTACTTTAATTTATTATTTAACTATTTTGACGAAATTACAGAAATAGCAGCTCATTTGCAAAATCCTTGAAAAATGCTTAGAGGAAACTGCCAGTTCCTTTGGACCCTTTTGAACCAAAAGCTTTTCAGCTCTAAGTTTAGTCATAAAACTTCTAAATATGAACTTTCGTCTCGATACCTTTAGTAGTTTCTCCGGAATCGTCGCCACAAAAATCGAGTACACACATACGCACACACACACACACACACACATACACACACACAGACATTTTTTTGTACCTTGGTCAAAAATGTTCAGGGGACCCAAAAAGACCTATTTCCGCTAAAATCTCAATTTTTTTTTTCGGCGCGATTACAATACTTCATCATACTGCGTATGATAAAGTAATAAAAGATGAGTTGTGAAGTTTCACAAAAAAAAAACAATCTCAATGAGTTTCTCAAGATCGAGACGTCATCCCGCCGTTAGTTAGGGTCAATTTCAGTAAAAATTTCCTTTAGTATTTCTGGTGTAGCTAATACACCCTTCACAGAAAAGTAAACATTAGTATTATTCAGCCTGAGATATCGGTTCAGATTAGGCAGATTTGCCATCCTTTGTCAAATGACCACAAAAAAATAGTATCCATTAACTACACTGTTACTTCAGTGTAATTTGTCATAAATGTCCAGTTGACATTTCATATGTTTTTATTACTTTATCATACGTAGTATGATAAATAATATAATAATAATAATAATAATAATATTGTAATCATGGCGAAAAAAAAATTGAGATTTTAGCGGAAATAGGTCTTTTTGGGTCCCCTGAACATTTTTGACCAAGGTACAAAAAAATGTCTGTGTGTGTGTGTGTGTATGTGTGTGTGTGTGTGTGTGTGTGTGTGTGTGTGTGTGCGTATGTGTGTACTCGATTTTTGTGACGACGATTCCGGAGAAACTACTAAAGGTATCGGGACGAAAGTTCATATTTAGAAGTTTTATGACCAAACTTAGAGCTGAGAAGCTTTTGGTTCAAAAGGGTCCAAAGGAACTGGTAGTTTATTCTAAGCCTTTTTCAAGGATTTTGCAGATGAGCCGCCATTTCTGTAATTTCGTCAAAATAGTTAAATAATAACTTAAAGCAGAGGAAATTTTGAATAATTTATGCCTATGACATTTTTTGGTAAAATTAATAGTTTAGCTGCAAGAGCAAATTCTATTTGATCGAGATCGGTCGCATCTGCGTTGATAGGAAACTACATAGTAGCCAGGATTTTGACAAATACTTTTTGTGTGCTATCACCACAGAAATGTCTATGGCTGTCACCACACTGTCACACTCGGAGAACCGCTATGGAACGTCATCTACAGTGTCATGAACGAATATATATCTGTCAGAATTTGAATTAGCTTTTTAAACTTGACATTTCGTAGAAGTGGTATCAACCTAACATTTTCTATACCGAAATATAACCATTTTAAAAATTTTTTTTTTAAATACGTGTTTCTCAAAAAGCAACACAAAAAACGTTGATGTCACTCCTGCCGAAAACAACATAGCGCGACTCGCTCACATGCGAAGACGACGCTCCGCCATCGGTGACGCGCCGCATCACCGGTCGTTGTGCTATTCCGTACTTTCGGCACTTGTGAGATAAACAACTATTATTCTGATGACAGTAGGTAGTGTCAAATGCTGATGCTTTGACAATACCTTCGATTGATACTATTGACAATCAAAATATCTGCCAAATCCTGGCTAACTAGTTTAATTTTAATGCAGACACGATTTATCTCAGTCAAATAGATTCTCATGCAGCTAAACTATTAATTTTATATATTGTATGATAAAGTCATGTGCCTGGCCACATCAGATTTGTTTTTAGTACAAAGGAATGTAGCATATTAGATATAAAAGTACTACAAGATAGCATAAGGTGGTTTTCTCTGACAAACCATCTCTAACAGATAATCTCCAACAGAATATCGAGTTTCGCAAGGATCAAATAAAAAAGATGTTGATGGAAATTAACCATTAAGCAACCGAACAAATCTATTAAAATTCTTCATACTATTTTTGTAGATGAACATGCCTGACGGTAAAAATTTCTTGTCGTCCAGAAGGCTATACCGGCAATGCAACTCGACCATAATTGAATACCCATCGCACAACTAGCCTTCGGTACGGAGAGTTCTAAAGTATGAACTGGCCATTCCATAAAGTGCAGCGCAAACAGTTTTCCGTTGCACATTATCTGCTGATCTTTTTGCAAAGTGCCGCGACACAATCTCATCACATTCTTCAGTTGTAGTACACCCGACAGTGTCAAATAAATTAACCTATAAAGGCGAGTGCGCGCACCGCTTCGCGCTTGCAATCCTCTACTTTCTCGACTGAAAAACTAACACAATGGTGTGCTGACGCCGATACCGCATCGCTGATTGGACTGGCGGTTTTATGGTAAAAGATTCACTCCAGTAGGAAATTCTTTTAATGTAAATGAACCAACAGGTGTAATCAGGAAAGTTCATGCGAGTATGCGGACAATCGAGCTGGCGAAACGAAAAAAGAGTAAGTGCTAATGGCTACTTAGTTCGAATACTTGATGAGAAATGTGATTTTCTCTGTAGTTTCTTACAAACACAACATTTCGTCCAAACCAGTGAAATATATGTATGTACAAGTAGGTATATTGGCAATAGAATAGAGTATTTAGGAATGGTTCTAAATCGATTTCAAGAAAGAATTAGTACAGGGTGACCAAACATACAGGATTGTACTGGACAAACTACAAGTTTGTCATTTCCAGTGTTTATATTGTATTAGGAAAATGTGTCAGATTGTTACGCTTTGGAATTCATTTTTAATATCAGTGTTGATAACCCAAACATGACAATTATTAATACAAGTAATTCATAATTCCAAGAATTGTTTAAATAAAAGTAGTTTCACCATTGATTTTTTAACAGAAAAGTATTTCTTCTGAATTCTGAATCCAACGGTGACAATTAAAAATCCTAAAATGTTGATAACTCTGGGGAAATCGGTTTTGGAAAGGGAAAAAAAACTTCGTTTTAAAAAATATTTTCTTTGGTCTGTTAACCCAACCTAAAAGTTCTTTAATACGTTTAGCGGTTGTTTAGCGATATTTTGATATTGACAGTAGGTATTGTCAAAAAACCAGCGCTTGACACTAGCTACTGTCATTAGACTGCAAATAATTGTCAAATCCTGGCTAACTACGTTTAATGCAGACACGATCTTGATCAAATAGAATTTGCTTATACAGCTAAACTATTAATTTTACCAAAAAATATCATAGACATAAATTATACAAAATTTCCTCTACTTTAAAGTATAATTTATCTATTTTGACCAAATTATAGAAATGGCAGCTCATTTGCAAAATCCTTGAAAAATACTTGGAAAACACACCCAGTTCCTTTGGACCCTTTTGAACCAAAAGCTTTTCAGCTCTAAGTTTGGCCATAAAACTTCTAAATATGAACTTTCGGCCCGATACCTTTAGTAGTTTCTCCGAAATCGTCGCCACAAAAATCAGGTACACACATACACATACGCACACACACAGAAATTTTTTTCTACCTTGGTCAAAATGTTCCCAAAAAGACCATTTCCTCTAAAATATATTTTTGCGTATGATAAAGTAAACAATCGTAAGTACTGAATTCAAAGAACAAAAAGTATAGGTATAAATCTCTTTAAAAACATAAGTTAAACAACAAAACTGAAAATTATAAACAAGAGAATAAATTCCAGCAGAATTAGTCAAACTAATTTTTATTAAACGAAAACAACTACAAAGTAGCAATTACTTTCTATACTCCCTGAATATTATTAGATATTAATACACCGAAATTTTATCCGCTCAACAAATGCTTAAAAATTGTATCCATCTCTAAAGCGCCTTTTGCAAAAGAATGTTAAACAAAATTAGTAATCTTTTGCATGATAATTCAATATTTCAGCTATTATGGAATGCAACAGATTATTGATTAGCAACATAAAGCGGCGACAAAAGGTGCTGGCTGCATTTATATAAAACTTCTGCTTTTTTATAAGCGAAAATTAAAGAATTATATAACTTATATTTTGCCAAGTTGTTTTTTTTTGTTTACTTGCTAAAGATTACCATATACGATACACCGTATATATTATTATGAACACGATGATGATGAACAATTTTTCAGCAGGATCCACTCAATATCTCTATACTAAAACCTGCTACAAAGCAGGTATTTTTTGCTATAAATAACCGTTAAAATAATAATTTTATTGTGACTTTTGGTTTGACGTTTGGTTTTTGGTATGCTTCACAAACTCAGGAATTTTGTCGAACTGAAGCCCCTTTCTATATTGTATTCTATATTGATAATCTGGGAGTCGTCGCTGGCGAAGGAAATCTAAAATAAAAGAAAAAGAAGGCGACACACTGCTTTTGTGGACAACAATTTTTGTTTGCAAGTTCAAAAAACACAAATTGTGCATGAAATGTATTTTTATTTTGGTATAGTCTTCTCACCTTGCAGTGCTTGAGCAATGTGCTTCAAACACAGTCCTCATCATTCTTCAGATGTTTAAACTACAAACATTGTATCAATTGGTTATGTCGAAATGAATACTAAATAAATTTATTCTTACGCAAAGAGAAGTCATTAATTGACAGATACTTCATGAAATAGAAATCGATTGGGCATAATTTTTTTCGTAGATCCTCCGATAAAAGAGTGTACAATGATATTCGTTGTTGTTGAATAACGCAAATGGGTGATCTAATGGTAAGGAGGCGCACTCGATTTTTAACGCTCCTCTCGAACCTTACTGTTACACATGATGTGAAAGAGAAAGGATGCAAGCAAGAAATTATTACATGCGTTCAAAGTGATTGGTATTTCGAGTTGAGGAGTTCGTACTTTGACATGCGAATGTTAATAATACATCTTATTCCCAGCCGTACCCGTTCACACTTTTAATACGATTCGGACATTTCATCTTAGTTCGTTGCACGAACGAGCAGTGGCGTGCAGTCAGTTGCTTTCCGAGGTGTGCAGACCGCCAGAAGTCCCACAATTTTACAAAAAAACAAAAATATTATAATATGGCAAACAAATGATACATCTCTAAGATGTTATCATCCTAAAGAAATATTTTTTTATTAATACACATGAATTTGTTTGTCAAGCCTGATTGTCCTTTAGCTTGCTTTGTATGCTAATATTTTGTATTTGTTATTGACTTTTATTGATACGTTTTAGTGGCTTAGTTAGTCTGTGTTTTTTTTACGTATTTACCATTTTGTTTGCTCTGTCCTATTATTTACCGAGAGTTCTAGCTTACCAATGTAATTGTAATCAATTTAAATTTCTTTATAAATTACAAACATTGCCCAGTCCCTAGTTTTTGATTACAATCTTGATTTTACAATATTGAATTTTATGAAAATGTAATCAAAGAAGTTTGTTAATCGTCTTTCTGCTGACTTTAAATCAAACCAAGAAATTGCTTTGTCTTTTTCCTCTAAAAAATTGAGAAATTGGCGGTCATTGTGAAAAAGAAAAACACGTTTTAAAAAAATATTTGCAACAGAAATGCTAAAAAAATAATAGGTTTTCTTCCCTATATTTCAAATCTGGTTGCTAAAGGTTTCCATCACGTCACATTTTTTTAATCAAAAGAGTCTAAAGGCTTTTAGAAAATAAACTGCTTCCGGGTTATGCCGTGTGTCAAGATTTGTTAATGCTGACGTTTCGCGAACCATGTTGCTCGCTTCTTCAAAGCTAATTGAATACAAATAGCTTTGAAGAAGCGAGCAACATGGTTCGCGAAACGTCAGCATTAACAAATCTTGACACACGGCATAACCCGGAGGCAGTTTATTTTCTAAATGATTCTGGCCGTGAAAGCCTACGTACTTATTTAGTCTAAAGGCTATTAAAATTTGACAAAATCCTCGAAGTATGATGAAATTATAGTATAAATCTTGACTGCTATGCATAAAAAACTATCAAAAACATCTGTTTAAAACAGATGTGTTACTGCGACTTTTTTCGTTAAGAATACTGTACCTATCCTCTGTCAGAATTTTAGGAATGTCCTTGAAAATGAAAATGTGATCCTCTTTATAATCACAATAGTAGTAATAACTTTAATTTTCAAGCTTATTGACTTCTTTTTTGATTTCTTTGTCTTTTATCTATCAAAATGTGCCTTGTTGTATTTTGACATTTTATTAATTTTACATATCTAAAGAATTATTTAAGTAGATTCTATTTAAACGTTGAACATTAACAGTCAGTGTAAGGAACCTTTTTGTCCTTTATTGTTATTATTACGGAAAAAGGTGTATTTTTTTACTTGCGAGCTAAAAAGTCGACTCGTACTAAGAGGACATAAAATGGGCTTTTTGTTCAAAAGGAGCATGTCCAGTGTATTGAAAACGTACAGTGTTTGAAAGCCTGAATCTTCAGCTTTAGGACAACACCATTACCATTAAAATCAATCGCTTACTCATTTAATTATGCAGTTTTAAGTGGGAGAATACGAAAAAGCTGAGTATTCGGTACCCACGAATCGCTCATCCAACCGATGATAACTAGGCAGTTACCTTAGGCAGTCGTGAGCAACCACTTGTCAGATGTTGGCAGGTAGACAACTCCAAGATTTGCTGACATTGATTCCACCAAACCATGGATACCACGCCAAAAAGGGCCTCCCAAGTGGTCGCTCTGTAACAACATAGGCTCAGACAGCGAACAATAGCTGCCCAGCTGCATTTAAGTCAGTCAGCCGTATCAAGAGTAATCGGAAGATTCGTTGACGGCTGGCATCTCCTTAGTGGGAAAAACGAAGCTTGTTTTCATACCTGGAGGAAGCCGAGAAGGAGGACTGGACATGTGCCAGGAATTCTCCTGGAACATGTTGTTCCCTACACTGGATTTATAGGCGATAATTTTGTGTTGATGCACGATAATGCTCGTTGTCACACTTCACGTACCAGTTAGCAACGAGGTCGGTATACGGACGATGGAGTGGCCAGCGGCCAGTCCAGATTTAAACCCCATAGAACATTTATGGGACCATCTTAAACGGAGGGTCCGGGCTAGAAGTAATGTTCCTGCGAATACTAATGAGCTGAAAACGGCTTTGTTAGAGGAGTGCAACGCAATTTCTTAAGATCACGTTGCCAGATTAATAACTTCGATGACAAATCGATTACAAGCTATCATCAGGACCAGAACACCGTGTATTGACAAAAAGAATTTACTTCACTTTACATTTTCTTGTTTCATGTGAAAAAAAGCAACCATATTTCCCAACAGGCTTTTAAACACTGTATGTTTTCCATACAGTGGTCAAGCAATTTTTGAAAAGAAAATGTGCGTGAGGCTATTTACTTGCTCGCAAGTGTATATATTTATTCCAATATTTCGCCAGTAAATTTTCTTCAGTGACCTTTGTGGAACTTTGTTTTTAATTGCCTAAATGGGCACAATTTTCTGGCGAAATATTGGAATAATAGAAAGAAATTAGAGAAACCACGTTTTTTTGTTATGTTCAACATTAAACTCAAAGGTATGAACCTATGAACAGATTTAATTACTTTCTGGTTTCAAGTTTGTATCTCCTTCAATATGATGTAGTGTCATTCGATGAAGCAATATTCAATCAGCAGTTGGTTTGAAGCTAACCCTTGGAAACTAAATCGACGTGTTTTCGGTCAACATCGTACGTCAATGATTTTTAAACTTTAACAATTTGTAGTTTTATACTGCAATTAATATTTTACAGTTATAAAGCTTTAAAATCTAATAATAATAATAACGATACCGTGGCAGTGATTTAAAAGGCATTACAAGATCGAGGAGTATGGCCAGGAGAAAAATTACAATATAGGTATTTCATATTTGCTCAAAATTTGACAAATTAATATCAAAATGGATCATTTTAATAGTTATGGTAACAACTGAAGAAGCGGTGAAACTGTGGACTGTACGCCACTGCACTTCATCTCCTCTCTCATGGAACGATCAAGATTTTTCCGCACTGAGACGTCATGTGTGCGGTTCAGAAGAATAGATTACCAGGCTACCAATAAACAATCCCCTCGGACTTCAATCCACCTGAAGAGACTAGTACTTTATGGCTCACACTAAAACGTAATTGCGTCTACCACAAGACCAGCTCACTCACTGATGGATACCATATTGTTTACAATAAACTTTATAGACGATTTACAACGATAAACCACTCCCATTATTGTACCATCTAGTGGTAGCGTACCAGCCAGACATACCACCGCACTTTTACCAAACGGTTACGACTTACGACCATATTTAACCTGAATTATAACATGCAAGTGGTTCGTAAATTGTCACGCGTTTCGAGCACTCAGCGTCTTTTGTTTTGCTCTGCTCCTCGATCGGTATCTGTAAATAATTTTTGGAAAAATGGCCGTCGACAGGTCAGAGTATTCCCACGATGGTGCGGCTTGTAGGGCGATATAGAATCGTGCCTTCGCTACGGCTAACATCACTCTGATTCCTGAGTGCTTGTATGACAATAAAGTAGCGATGCAAGTAACGATATTCGTGTTTTGTTCAGGGAACCGTGCTAGTTAGATGCTCCGGAAGTTTTGTTAAAGGGAAATTGAGAGGTATTGTTGCTATACTATTATATATACTTATATTGTGTATGTTTACTCAGAGAGCATTCATGACGTGTCATAATAATACTTATATACCCGAGGTTTCTCGGCACTGCTTGTTAATGTAATCGAAAGCTAGTATTTGCGTCTTAAACGTCAAAAACGGCATAAAGATAGTTCATAGGAGAACCGCTACACTGAGTAAATGTCAATTTGGCTTTCGGCGCTAACTTTTAGGTTCTGATCAGGAAAAATGACATATCTTCAGTAGTATCGTAAAGTCATACTGTGCGTATAAATAAGTACGTAGGCTTTTACGGTCAGAATCAACCTCGAAAAACGAAAACAAAAAATCTGTTAATCAGCAATATTACTTTAGTTATTTCGAAATGTGTAGTATGATTATTTTATTATTTATTAGTTATTTTGGTTTTAATTCATAAGGTTATAACAGAAAATAATGAAACTTGAGTTATAAAAACAACAAACACTTTACGAGAAAAATATCACAACTCAAATAAGGGTTCGATATTAGGCATTGTGGGTCAATGTTTGCCCACATTAAATAATAAAATAATTTTAATAACTTTATTATATTTGATAAGGATAAATGTCATAAGGAAGAAAACGATGTGTTCTGTTGTAGTTGCAAAGAATGAATGAATATATTACAAAATAAATAATCTTCGTTTCTTAGAAACTATATGGTCACTTAATTTCCTTAAATTGTGCAAGTGCACAGGTGACAGGAAAATGGACAACTGCAACATGAAGTACGCTACAGATTATTCCCCTCCCGAAAAAGAAAATAAACATATCAAATATAGAGGAATTTCAAAGTGAAAATTTAGGTAAAATTGAAAGTACCTTATCAAGAGAGTTACAATTTTGAGCTAAAAATTTGTCATCCAAGATAAAAACAGGTTTCATACGATCTATGCTGGCAGTACAATTTCTGTTATTTTTCAAAATAGTAAATGTTTTGGAAAATCTGTCAATAACTTTAAAAGGACCCTCGCATCTTGGAGATAATGTGGATTTTTTGTTTTCAGTTCTAAGAAATACGAAATCTGACGAACAAGTCTTTGTGCACAAATGGTTTAAAAGAAGAATGACGATGAGGAAGAGTAAGCAGTAAATTTGAAAAAATTACGCGTAAAATTATTAATAAAGGAAAACTATCTAAATCGTTCGAGGTGAATACAAATATTCTCCAGGAAGGTTGACCATAAATCAAATCAGCTGAAGACTAGCCTAACTCTTCTTGAAGAGAAGATCTTACACCTAGAAGAATAATTGGTAGATCATTTTTCCATTGAGTCCATTTTTCCATTGAGAAACTCCGTTACTGTGCGGATGACCAAGAATGAGTTTGTTGTGATTCGAAAAATTGTTTAAATTTAGAAAAAAGTTGCGGCTCAAATTGTCCACCTTGGTCATAAGTAATAGTAGAGGAATGCCGAAGCGGAAAACACACCAAAACAATCTCGCCATTTCAATTTCATCACACAATTTTCCACTGACATTCGATATATCACAGGTAACTCCAACATGACTATACAGGACTATGACTATACAAGGTCTCCCAAAACGAGCTGTCATTAGAAGTATATGGAGAATCAAATGAAATGAGAGATTGAAAATTTGAGGACTTATGTGGTTGGACACGATCGTCTCAACTAAAACAATTTAAGTTTTCGGTTACATGGAACACTCTGTATTTGTTAGCATTTTTTAAATCTTCATTAAATTTTAGATCAATTTTATGTTACATTCCCTATACCTAACATTTGTCATTTTTGAGATAATCATTTTTGCATTAAAAAATGATAACTTTCAATTACTTATAAATTATTTCCTGTGACCGTTGGAAAAAAGTTGTCCAGCAAAATTGTTGTGAAGGTAACATATTATCGACACATCGGTAAAATTCTTCTAATAGTTATACAGGGTGTTCAAATTATAAGATCAAAGTTGAATACGAGAAAAGTACTAAAAGTCAATTTTTCAAATGGCAACATGCCATTATTGAATCAATAACATTTGGTAAGCGTAATTGCTTTTTTGTCATCGCTTATTTATTCTTGCACTGCGAATACAGCTCATTTCGCCGTATCCCTTCATGCATTCTGAATTTTAAAAAAATACATAATACCAGAAGAATTATTTGTAATGGGTCAGTTCAAACACTTTCTGTAATCATTTTAGTTGCTTTGTAACAGTACCAGAATTATTTATTTAATTTTTTAACAATAAAATTATGTATCACAATTCTCTTTTTCTCTAAAGTATGCTTAGGTAAGTTACTATTCATTATTCGATCAATAAATAACATGACCTCCCATAAGCAGACAAAAATGTTGGAACCATGAGTGTCCGCTTATGGGAGCTTTCACTGTACAGTTGTACACCATTTCCTGAAATCATAAAATACCTTTGATTCAATATCTTATAATAATATTTAATAATATATTAATAATACTGGTTTACGATTGAGACTGCTTGCTAATTATATATAGGTAGGTACCGACCATTATTATTGCAGCAGTTGTGTTCCGCACAAGCCTAGAAAGTGAAGCATCCGCTGAAAATGGAATATGACAATCGGAAAAATACTCTCGAGGCGAACGTTTTGTTTTCAGTGCCGTGTATAGCATTTAAATCGCCGTAATTGCCTGTAATTTGATATTTGCTTAGCAAATATCACGGGAGAGTGCCACGTTTCCCGCCATAGGATTGTTGTTGGCTCAGTGCTCACTGAGCCAAGCTCGACGGTTCAGAAAAATCGGATGCCGCTTGTTAGATCATCTTTAAATGGTCAAACACGATCCAATATGTTCCGAGCAATATTGCGAATCTAATTCTATTAGTAATCCCAACTGGGCAAATTGAAAATTCATGTTCGATCAATAATCGCCGGACCGACAGATTTAATAGTCGGATTGCCCGCTAGCGCTGATTCCGTTTCCATGGAATCATTTCCTAAGAATAGTACCTACAGAGTTCGATATGTCATTATTAATGTTCCTTCTTAGAGTAAGTGCTTATGCTGTGATAGACACTACTAAGAAATTTACATAAAACATGTAAATAATAACAAATGTATTTTTTGTCAAAGTATTATTTATAACTTAACTATATGTATATTGTACACTATACTAAAGTTTTCCCAGAAACTCAACGTACGAAAGTTACCAGTATATAGTTTTGATCCTCAACGAACAATACTGGAGATAACACAAAACAGTGAATATTAGTCAGAGATACGTTGTGTAATAGGCTTTTGTGTAAATATTAAAATGGTTGCTTTTGGAGTAGTAAATTTAGTAAAACTTTTAATTAAATTAAATTAAATTAAAACTTTTAGTAAAACAAAATAAACTAGTAAGAAAATTATATTCAGTTGGGCCAATGATCAAAAACCTCCACCGTAAAAAAATTGGAGTGAACCGATTTTGCCATACTTTTTACGATATATGTTCGTATACCAAATTTCAGATCAATTACTTCAAAATTACGGTAGCTATCGTGTACACAGGCGGACAGACGGACAGACAGACGGGCATAAGTAAAACAATTCAGTTTTCAATGCTGATAAAAATACATATACAAGTCTATTCCTGCCACGCTTCCTTAAGGGTGTTACAAATGTTGTGACAAAGTCAATAGACCCTACCACAGTAAATGTGGGGGATTAAAAAGAAGAATAAGGAAACATCCGTTGACTTCTTGATATTGTTGTTGATATTTGAAACTTGATATTTGTTATTTAAAATTAGGCTAAAAAATAATACTTAAAATGATTTCATACCTAGTTATTGGAAGGTGGTACAGATACCAGATGATAGAAAATTTTAATTTATATATACGTTTATCTACTAGTTCTTGCTCCGTTCTCGTTTCTGGCTTTTATAAAACTGGTAAAAGCAGTCAAAATAATATGGTCGCTCAGACATTGTAGAATAATATCCTAGCTAGCGGTACAGGGCGACCACGCGAAAGCATTTTTCACCCTTTAGTACTAAACAAGTGTACTCAAGTAAAAGTCGAGAGTGATCGTTTCTCGATCAGATGCATTTATGGTACAAAAACAATAAAAAAATATCCATTGATGCTGTATTCAGATTTTATATACCCAAGGAAGTGCCTTTTACGATGAGACAAGTAAAGCGACATCTATTGGCAGCCGTCATACTATTTTCAAACAATGATAGTCTTATCAGGTAAATACCATTTCAACAACAAAAATTATTTCTTTGGAATAATTACTAGATTTATATTTTAATGTTTACTTTGGTAAAGTAAATAGATTTTTATAATATCCACATAATATTGGTTATTATGAAGAAGGTTGCATTTCTTGTATATACCTAACTTTATGTAAATACGCTAGTTAAGTAAATACGCATTTAAATCAATAAATTCATTTCTGTGTGTATTTGTTTTAAGCATTACATTGATATAGATATATTTAATTACGTTTCCATGTAAACTATAGATGGAGTTTATCGACATAAAAAAGTTTGCGTATATATTGTAAAAATAACATCGTATCATAAGTTTTAATCATATGGACTAGAATTCCAAAAACTATAATAAAAAATACAACAGGCGCTACAATCGATTGCCACCAGTGTACAAATATGCCCCCATAGTGTAACCCTAAAGTCGGTTAAATTTTGTAAACAATGACATTTTCCCGACAATTAAAATTGTGAAACACAAAATAAGTCTTCTCAATTTATAGGTGTAGCTATTAGTTGATGCTCAATATTTTACTGTCTAACAAATTACCTACTTTAAATTAAATAATTACCTACGTCAAACAAAATCATTGATTAAAACGTATTTTCTAAAAATAGTTATGATTGTATTACACACGTATTATTCATTCATTCTATCAAGAAATATCAACGATATGTCAAATAAAATATATCAAAGTGTTTACGTTGTGTTTTTAGTTTAAAGAAACAAATTACCCAACATTAATTCCGCATGTCCCATTACCATAATCACAATTAATAACATTTGACTTTTCGCTAATCCGTATTGTACCGGATTTGTCAATGAACACAAACATGAGATTCTCTCACGTAAATATCGCCCACACATCAACTGTACTACGTACTATTTGTGAGTGGATTATATTCTCTGACAAATTCATGTAAATTAATTAAGGTTTTTCTTTTCGTGAATAACCGTTGGCAAAAAAACACCAGCATCATCAATATAATATCTTAAATAATTTAGTGCTTTGTTTGGTGAACCTTTGGCTGACAGATAAGGACAAATTCGCAAAACATTATTGAAGCTATTGAAAAACATAGCTGAGTCAAACACAAGAATGATGAAAATTCGCTCTTGTTCTATAGAATTCTTCGGTACAATAACAGTTCTAAAAGTAATCCATAGAATTCTGATGATATCTAACATTTAATCTGTAAGATACAACATAAAAAATTGAACATTCAATAAGAATAAAGCTTATACAAAATCAAGATCATCATATTCGTATATACGAAAATACTTTGAGTTAAATTCTGTTTCTGTCTATTAGAGTACAGCGTTCTGTGCCGACGAATAAACTGTTGATTTTATTGGACGTTTTTATGTTGTTTTAATGCCGAACGGGACACCGCTCAGTTAGGTAATCAGTTCACAGCTGTTGTCATACGATTTCTAATTATTTATCCGGCCTTAAGGAATTCGGCCTGTCCGTGTGCGTAATTTATGTGGTTTGGTACATTTGTTTTATATTCGACGGTTTGTCGCGAGCATATATCTAAATAGGAGCACGTTTTATCGTTTTTTATGTTTATTTATGAGCTTTTCGGTAGTATTTCAGGGCCGCGAAAATTGTTATAACCACATAAACATCAGATGTCGCATCAATGTTAAGTTATTCTGACAGAGGATTGTCGTAATTCTATGATTTGTTTTGAAAGAAGTATGTCAGATAAAATGTATTTTGTATGTAATCAGAATAAATAAAATAAATTGATCTGTTAACATCGATTCATAATATTATCGTTTTTATTATATAATACTCCGTTGATTTGAAAGCTTCGCGTTTCAGGCGGATAAAATGCTCACAAAAGTTTAACTCACAGAAAAAAATTGAAACTGGCAGTTTGCAGGTGATACGATTCTAACAAAAAGTGAAGAGAAACGTCTATATTGTGGTTAAAGTTGTGCATCTTTGTGCTGTTCAATAAAATTCTATGTTAATAAATAACCCAAAAAAAAAACATAAAATTTGGTTTGGTAGTTGTTCTGATTAATTATTCTATTATATTATATTCTATTCTAACCCAGTGCCCTAGAATCTTCATAGTATTGAAGGGTCAACAACCCATATTATGGCTTATTCCGTTTTTTTGTTCAGCTTGTATTGAAAGCAACATGTCTATTTGTACTTTATCATGCGCTGTATGACCAAAAATGGTAATCGTGACGAAAAAAAAAATGAGATTAGAGATTTCTTTGTGTATGTGGATGTGTGTGTATTTCTGTTTGTGTGTACCACTTTTTGTGATGACGATTCCGGAGAAACTACTAAAGGTATCAGGACGAAACTTCCTATTTTGAAATCAAAATAGGTAAATAATAAACTAAAGTAGAGGAAATTTTTTATAAATTATGTCTATGACATTCTTTTCGTAGTGAGAGATCGGTAGTGTCTGC
The DNA here is from genome assembly GCA_964023965.1 of Melinopterus prodromus. Classification (NCBI taxonomy): domain Eukaryota; kingdom Metazoa; phylum Arthropoda; class Insecta; order Coleoptera; family Scarabaeidae; genus Melinopterus; species Melinopterus prodromus. The sequence goes on along the minus strand of OZ030390.1, from coordinate 18,408,133 downwards.
ATTAATATAAAATTAGTTAGCCACGATTTGACAGGTATTTTCATTCTAATGATAGTAGGTAGTCAAACGCTGATGTTTTGACTACCGATCTCGATTAAATAGAATCTCATGCAGCTAAACTATTAATTTTATATATAGTATGATGAAGTCATGTGCCTGGCCTCATCAGATTGCCAAGGTTTTGATGTTGAGACGTCGCATTTTGGGGTTTATGTTATGTTGTTACAACAACGTATCACCAGATGGCAGTAATTCAATTCTGAAACATTTTACTTTGGCATGACTCATACAAAAAACCTGGACAATGTAAAAATCTAATGTCGTTATACACTAGGCTGGTTTACATTTTATAGAAAATTGCTTTTTTTCAAATCGTTTTCAATTGAATTTATATTTAAAAAACTTTTTATTTTTATGTTGACTTCAATATATTTGAATACCACGATTACAACCTAAATAAAAGAATAATCGGTAAACATGACGTTAGATACCAGAGCTTTCATAGATTTTCAATTACTTAAGTTTTCTAAAATACAAAACTATGAATTAAATGACTACCGGGGCAGCAGCAAAAAAATCAATCATCTCAGAACCGATTCTGGTATTCTTTTGTCCCATATATTGTGAATCTGAAGTCAGATATTTTGCAATGTGTCTTGTTTTTGGGAAAAAGCGTATCTTTGTATATTTTACGTTTTTTTTTGGCTCTGGTTTCCTCAAAAGGTAGATTTAATTATAATTTCGTTTTTCAGATCCACATTCTACGAAAGGGCACACCACAATCAGTTGTCACTGGTTTTCGTTAATCGTTAGCCAAGCTAAGTCTCAATCATTGACTTTTGATAAATTAAGTTATTGGAAATCTGAGAAATGTTTTGATATCTACACACTTAAGTTAATGATTTTTTTGCATAAGCTAATAATTATGGAAAGCAAATTAATGATAGTTAACAACATTTTTTAAGACGTGGTCTTTAGAACAAAACATTTTTTATAAAATAAACTATTATTATATTATACATTATGCCTATGAATGTTAGGCATTACTTGGACTGCATCATGGACAATACTTTATTCAAAATATCAAGATAGCAGGGTTTATTTGAGAAAAATAAGTTTTCCATGTTTCAAAATGGCGAACAATAGAACTATAAATTTTGAACGCCCTGTACAACGAACAAATCGCATATTGTATGGCCATGTTCACACTTTTCCGGCATTTCGATGCCAGCATTTCGGCATAGAAAAATGATTCCATGAAATTGTAACGTAAATGACACAAATAGTACACAACACAAAATTTCAACTTTAAAACCATAAATTACCAAGCAGACATAAATGTCTGTGAAATATAAAAAAAATATCATCGAAGAAGCTCTGATTAATTTAATTGGTCCATTAAAACACGATATTAACGACCTGCAACTCTGCAGAGTTGCCATGGCAATGCATCAATTTCGAACATAAAAAACACATAGTCCGACAGATCTATAAATTTCCCACGAACCGCTCGTAAAAATCCGGTATCAAAAATCCTCAAACCGTATCAATTAAAAACACTTTCTGCTGAATCGGAGCATTTTCCATGACTTATTGCGATGGCTCTTTTATGGAACATTATCATCCCGGAGAGTTCTAAGGCCTTAGCGAAGCCGTGGAGAATTAACTACGCATTTTATTGATATATTTTACTGTGTCATTTCCATATATAATTGCCCATGGTCGTTCTTGGTGTTCGGTTTTAAGTCACGGCAAGGGTAACCGCCGAATTTAGTACGTTTTATTGGGTTATTTACTGCCTTGTGAACCACTTTATGGGGAAGCTGGAAGAATACACCGTCGACTTTATTTATTGCGGGCAATAGGAGGCTTAAAGTATAAATTTTATTACGTAGCCGAACGTGTATAGTCTTCCACTGAGCATCATGCAGGTGCATGTCTCGCGGTTTATAGTTTTCACCTTTGTTGGTAGTATTCCTCTGGTGGGATTAATCTAGATTGAAGAATTTGTAGAGAGGTTTTTGACGATAACAATTCTCTTATCCTCTAACCCAAAAAAGAAGAAAAAAGCTTACAGCGGATTCTGTAGGTATAAGTATATGCAATGGATTAGCAATAATGATGAGGTTGAGAAGAAAGTAGGCGTGATAACTTGGTTAAATCTGAATTAAACTTTTTTATTAGTACGTATATTTTATGAGAATCGATTAAAGTAGGTACCACTCCAGACAGTGGTATTCAAGAGATATCAATGATGCTATTGACGCGCAACCCTGCATAACTGGCTGTAGATTTAGGTAGATTTCGAAAAAGAGATTCAAGTGTTGTGTTTCTCCGTGAAATCCAAATCAAAGATATTTTATAGTTAAGTTTGTATTAGTTTCAATTCATAGGGCACTCAAAAATGTTAATAGATCTCCTCTATAAAGAAGTAAAGATAAATTGGAATTTCAAGAAAAGCTTTAAAGTGGTTTCTAATGCTTAAAATATGGCAGTTTCCCTAATTTTGAGGTCCTTAAATATTTCGAATATTACTACCAGTATACTAAATACTGAAAAGTGTTGTACCATCATCAGAGCAGCAAAAATTGCAGAAACTCAAAACGTGAATCATGACAAAAAGTATGTTTTGCCTGAATTTTATAATAGTGGATCTAACAGGTACATTTTCTAATTATTTTTTATATATAATTTAAATCCAAAAATTATAAAATGTATAAATGATGCTTATATTTAATTTCATAATTTGCAACTTTTTTTATTTTAATGTTTTTGAGTGCTTAAGATTTGTTTGAATATTGTTGTTATTTATTTGGCTGCATTGTGTATTTGTGTTTGTTTATAACTATGTATATTTTTTATGTTTCTAAGAAATTCTGCTAAATAAATTGTTGAATACCTTGATATAGAATTTTCTGGAACACCAGGAAGCCATTATTTAAGCTAACGAAAGGCCCAATAGTTTCCTTATTTAAAATATTGTCTAGTTTAATATTTAAAATTCTTGTATTTTTTCGTGTACACCAGTGGTTCTTAACCGGTGGTCCGCTGACCACTGATGGTCCCTGAAAGCACCCGAAGTGATCCGCAAAGCCAAAATGCACTTAAATAAATTAATGACAAAAACGACGAATTGATGACGCGAAGACTACGATTATTTATGAAATACTTAATTATTTTATTACGTGTGTAAACCAAACCTTGTTTTGTTTGTTATGTTGCATGTAACTAAGAAAGTATGCTAAGTAGGTAGGTACTGTAATATCCTGAAGTTACTATACCAGGCCACAAATTGTTTTAATTTAAGGAGTTGGTTACCAAATCTAATAGGTAGGTATTTACACCTAGTAGTTTTATACCTAGTTCCCGTTGCTTGTGAGTTCTCATCGATTTTACTTATTTTTATTCAGTTCATTGCCAGTTTCACAGCTGGCAGCAATTCCTGTTGGGTATAATGTTGGGATTTGAAATGTGAAAAAATGACCGCTTCTATTAAATTAGGCGTGGTACAGTGTGCTTAGGTAGAATCTGCGAATAGTTAAGTATAATTAACTTAATTTGGTGTTAGGAAAAAAATCCACGTATGACACGTATCCACAGTATTCAGTACCGAAAATCGCATCTTCAAAGCTTCTTCAACTTTAGCATATAATATGCACTTGATTAAAATAATTTCAAACGTCTTTTATTTATGTTTGTTTTACTTTTTTTACGTTATAATATTTTATTTTGCCGCTAAACATTTAGTGGCCCGCGACAAAACTAAAGTTCAAATGGCCCCTCATCACTAAAAGGCGAAGAACCACTGGTTTACACAATTACTGCGCTATAAATAAACTATTATTTAATTATAGCTGGATTTAGCTCCAATCTGCAGCAAGAAAGGATGTATTTATGAATAACATCAACTGCGGCTAGTGAGACTCTAGGCTATAGGTCTTCAGGTATTTTTGGTATAATTCTATTTTTGCATAATTTATAAACTGTACAAATTCCAAGCATATCGATCGAATCCGATCTAGAAATATGAATAATTTAAAAAATAAAAATAGGTCATAATCAAAATCAACCATTAAAAATTACGACTTTGTTTTAAAACAGCATAAATTACCCCAAATTGCCACGAAAATTATCATTCAGTAATTTTTATTGCGCTCAAGAAAAACGAATGATAGAACCAGAACACACAATTTTGTACAAACGAAAACAATTAGTAACATTTATAGCCAAGCATAGAGCACACCATGTAAAAGGCTCCTCTATAATATGCAGCTATGACAAAAAAGATATCTATAAGTTAACACAAGACAGATATAACTAATCTGTAAGTAGTAGGTATTCTTGTTTAAAACTTGTTGAAAAAAAGAACTGTGTTTATGTTTTATAGATATTGCGTAAACAGTACCTACGTAGTATATACCTAATGTGCAGTGCACGTATGTGTAGTATAAAGTACGCTGATCTTTTCCTATACATTTTCCGTCATTTCCACGTGCCATTACCTATACTAGCAATTCCGCAAAGAATTTCATTCATCTCGAGTATCACGAGTGCAATCTGAATCTGTCCGGTAATAAACTTGTAAATAAATTGTATAAATTTGAAATAAAATGCCCGCCGCAATAATTCTCCGGTTGCCATCGATCGGCTGCCGTTGTATAGCGGCCGTTTCGTCCGGGGCTATCGCTTCATTGAAACCATAACGATATAAACACATTAAAGTAAATATCGGTATAATTGCGCCAGTCGGATGATAACAGCCCAACAGAACCGGTAGCGATGGGTGATTAATTTAAAACTGGATCTATTGAACGAGCCAGGTCTGGGCGACGAGTCGTGGAAGCAGCCACGAACCCCGGCGAGATCCCACCATCCGTGTGCCCCACGGAGACTCAATAATAATCATCGATAATCTCGGATCTGAAAAGACCACGTCGAGTTGCTGTGGATATTTTTCTTAGATTGATCACGAACCAAATGTTGAGTAAATAATATTGTTGGAAAGTGGTTCATTAACACTACAGAACTATACATAACGCTACTTAACATATGTACTAACATCATCTCAGTATACCTACGCAAATCGACGAACAAGTGCAATTTAAAAAAAATAAATACGACATGGTTCTATAGCGGAAAAACACCATTGTCAAGCGATTTTTGATATTTGAGGTCCTAATCAAGATTTTGGTGAACAAAACTCCAATGACAAATTCAATAATGAAAAATTAACCGTTCAGTACCTAAGCCTTGTTGTTTAGATACATATGGAAACAAGAAGGCAAATTTTATTACGCTAATGGTAAGTAATATTGCAAAGAAAGAAGTGTGTTTTCTGTACACAGCAGGTAGGATCAGTCTAATTCCTTCATAACAATCAAACCTCGCTTCAGTAAAATTCTCGAATTAGATTCTATAGCCATAAAAATACAAACAATAATACCAATAATTACAATAAACAATGAAACAATAAACCTATAGACGATCAACGATACTAATTTCGGATAAAAATTGCAGAAACGTTGTCAATATTATCTTTATCGGTCAATATCTTTTTCCACGAAACTTGCCTACAGTTTTCATTCTTAGTTAAAACATCGCTTCGATCGAAACGGAATGGGTGTCAAAATGTGTATATTTAGGATGCTTCTTATTTTGTCCAAAAATCTCTTTTTAACTGGCCCAGGGGTAAAACTTAATGTGTAAACTGTTACATGACTGAGAGCCAATCAAAGTACTTTTTCAAAATTTAAAAGTTTAGAAAGTATTTATGGTTTGACAACGGCATTCAAAAACGAGTTATTTTATTAATAACTTCGCATTAAAAAATATCATATATTTAGTTACCTCAATTAATAGCTAAAAATAAAAATCACAGAAATTTCACAGATTCCCAATTAATTAACAAGTTATTATCCCGGTGCGATGCTGTGCTTTTCGTAGAATTTATATTTGAAAACAAAAATAAGGAATTGATCTAGTTGTTGACTAAATCTGTGCAAAAAATCGCGTTGTTCTACAGCCAGATTCCACGAGGATTTCTATTTTTGTTGTTGGTAATTAATTAATTAAATAAGCAATTGGAAAGCTTTTAAATGCTCTGATATTTAAACACAAAATTTATGGATTTTATTTATCTATTAATATAATTGTGACATAGGTTGGTACAAATATATTGAGGTAAAAGCAAAAAGTATTGACTACTTCATTTTTTAGATACAGTTTTTTTTTCTTTGATAGCCGGTAGGGACACCTAAATATGTATTAAAATTGTAAATGTAAGGTGCAAATGTTAGCAATTAGTTAACTTCGAATACTTATAGTTATTGATACCACTCATGACCTCTTTTATGTTTCGACAATTTGCGTTGGTATGTGTTGTGATGAACCTTTTAAATGTTTCTGTTCAAAATATGTTGAAAGTACTTAGGTATATAGTTAGTATCTTAAGCATTACTAATTCATATGATTAAGCAAGTTTTACATCTACCGCATCAGACATTTAGATCAGATAATTATACTTTGTATCAAACAGCCGCCAGGTATATTTATAGCTTTTTGCATAAAACCAAATTTGTTGATTTTAATATTTCTTTCGATAGGTTTGAAACATATTTCTATAGTGAGTCGTATTGTATTAGAATATTGTACCGTTTAATGTTATAGTTATTATAGAGTTCACAGATTAGAAATATTGTTTCTGTAAATAGGTACCTAACTAATTATTATTATTTGTAACAGTAGTGAAATTTCTTTGTATCTAGCCACAAACGTTGATTCGACTTGATTGCTTAACGCTACAGCACAACATCCACATTCCAACTCATTCAAGATTGTGTCCACACAGACAACAAAAGTTGACAATGCAAAACAAAGTTAAGAAGTAATAAATAAATCCCGTTGGCGAACAAGAAGAAAGAACACCGAAAATCAAAATATTAGCTTTTTGATGAAATCTAAAAAAATAATAAAAATAAATAAATAGATTAGCCCCAGTTTAACTACGATTTTGTATCTCTACAATAAACGAGATCACAGATTTGGAATACAAATACAAACACCAGTTTTATTAAATGGTCATGTTTTCTTTAAATACGTATGCACCTTTTTAAAGTTATTGTTTGGAGAGAAAAAAACAACACAAAAAGAAACCAATCTATAGCTAGTATATAATATTTAGGTACATAAATTAATTTTATAAGTTTCCAGCATTTTGAAGAAATACGTTACTAAATATTGCATTATGATGCTTAACACAATACATATCATTTATTTTTACTACCTAATTGTTAGGTACCCCACAAATTTAGATGAACTTTGCAAAATGTCCTCCATTTTTATTAAGACAATTTTGGAAATGTCAAAAAGTCAGCATTGGACTAATTATTGTTAAAAATTTGCCTATGTACCTATATAAGAGAACTCTTAAAATGTCTATTTGATTCTAATTAGGTATATATTAAAATAATGTGGACCTACCTAAATTTGTTTCATCTACATCATACATCTCAACTATAGGTACGCAGTAGGTAGGTACTCTTGGCGCTACCTATGGAGCGCATCAACAACTAACACGACACAGGTCAACAGGTCAAAATGCATGGCTTTTCAAATAAAATTCTTCATTTTTTCAATGTTGAATTCTGAAACTTTAAATGTACCTAATCCAAATGCATTTGAATTTGTTGTAAACTAAAACAAAGTAGATACAGTTTTGACACTTGTGTATATAGTCAATTTAACAGCTGTGCAAAACGAAGGTGAGTAACTAAAGCTATTTGATCTGTTAATTTGGTAAAATTTGACTGGATGCTATAATTAATTTCGCTTCTAGGTATAATATAGGTACTTCATAGATAATACCTATGAACCTTTGCAGAAATACTGAACGTAAATACTACTAGGTCCATTGGAGAGTACTCCAATGTACGCATACGCTACAATACGCATATGCGTATTGATAGGTACCTATATTACCAATATCGGTCATGGATGTGACCTATATTTCTAACAATTTCGAAATCCGTATTTCCTGATAAGGATAACGTAAGAACAGGAAATCTGCCTACTCTGAAGTTTAACATCACATCGAAGTCACCATGTTTTTTTAACAGAATATTAATAAGTAACTAGCTATTGTAATATTGGAACATCAGGTTTGCAGTCTAACCAAGCATTGAACTCACCGGATTCTCCCACTAGAATTGCTATATTAAACACGTCGGAGGAATTAATTAGGAATACTGCGAACCACAAAATTATTATTGAATTGCCGATTAAAAAAAAAAAAAACTTTAAACACCACAAATTTTATGACACAATTAACATTTCAACACCGCGCCGATATCTTGACCTACGACTGAGGGAATTTTAGCGCGAGAAACCGTAATCTCAACTTCTCGATTATTAGTCTACAAATTAATAGTTTATCTAGAAGTATCATCAGTCACCATAAATTAACGCAATTCCATCACCACCATCAAGAAATTTATAGCATCCATCAACGGTAAATAAATTTTCAAAAGACGATATAAAACTAGGTAGGTATATAGACGATTATGTTGATATCGATCGCATCCAATTAGCAATGCATAGCTGAGCCGTTGCGCGAAAATGTCATCCCATTAAAAAGCGATAAAAAGTCGTATAATTAAATATTGGACTGACCTTTCGTTGACAATGCGAAGAGCGCCGAGCGCGGCATTCCGAATTTAAAGCTCGCTAAGCATCCCAGTTCGGACAGGTGAGCAGCACGTGAGTCGCACAAGCACTGAACAGCATCTCATCACCTGCAACTGAGCACAATCTCTATAGTTCGTTCCGGGGCCGAGAGCGGCGCTAGTCTACAGTCCCTCGGTTAGAGATCCTCCCACCAGGTGAAACGTTTACGCCTCCATTTTGTACGATTTGCTATCCCACACTCTGGTCTTGTTTGAGGACCAATTGGACGTGGAGGTGGGTTCGCGGTGTTGCGGAAGTGAAGTTTGACGGAAATCGGGGCGTTAATTAAACAATGAGCGAATAAAGGTGCGAGGAACGATGTTGGATTTGATGCTGGATAACTTTCGATTATCCTTGAGTGTGGAGCGAGTGCTCGCTCACCTGCTCGAGGAGGTGCGGTTGCGCAATTTATGTGAGATTAGAAATATTAACACAGATATAGATAATTAATTATGGATGTGAATATATTTCAGTTGGGAAAAGGACTTTTAAGGAATGGTGGAGGTTACTTTTAAACGCTTTTAAATGTGTCGTTACTTTTGTAGTGTGCTGATTTTTCTTTTCATTAGGGTCTTTTATATTTTCTTTTCTGTTCTGATTTTGGTGGTTTTAAAAGAATAAACGAGCAATTTCTTTTCAAATTGTCTCTTTGCTTACTAGAGGCGGAGGCGCCAGACGATTTGCAATTATTATATATAAGACTGAGATAAACACGTAAAAAAGAAGCGAATCTAATCTAAGTACTATATTTTAACCTAAAGACAACTGATCTATGAAGTGAAGACCAGCCCTTGTATCCAAAATCCTTCATAGCAAACAATTACAGACCCTATCTTATAAAGTAAACCATATACGAATATAGTAGGTATCTCACTGTGTAGTATTTTATTTTTGTATCACATTTTTATCGTTTTATCAAGAAAATATAGAATTGTGGTCCATTGGCTTTCAAAATATGCCGTCAGAATCTCGCTTCCGGACGGCTAAGGGGTGTTTGACATTGTAATGCAAAATATTTAGAGATTGATACTGGCCCCTAACCCTGACCACCTTAAATAAATAAACTTGAATTGTAATTGTAAATGCTTAAATGTGTTTTAGATGTATTTACGATAATGTATTTTCATGCCACAATTACTACCTTAATAAAAACAATAATCCATAAAACAATAGAGGTTAGAGCTTTTCACACATTTCCAATTACATAAGTTGTCAAAAATACAATAATCTAAACTAACTAACTACCCTGGTCAACAGCAAAAAGTACGAACACATTACAACCGATTCTGGTGTTTTTCTTTTTTCATGGAAAATGAATGAGAAGGTAGAAATTTTTCTTTTTGGAACTCACTCATAAATTAAATTTACAGTTTCTGTTTTCATGTTTACCAAATTCCAAGAAAACAAAAGCACACGCGATTCACTTTTTGAATTACATATTTAATCTGTTTACATTAACGTTATCAGCAGCCTTTCTGACTTACCCATCATTGCACTACTATTAGTAGTGCAATGTATAATATAAATAGTAGTGCACTACTATTAGTAGTGCAATGATGGGTAAGTCAGAAAGGCTGCTGATAACGTAAATGTAAACAGATTAAATATGTAATTCAAAAAGTGAATCGCGTGTGCTTTTGTTTTCTTGGAATTTGTCTACTGTACTTTTTTAGCGGTTTTTAGCGTCCTAAGCGTTTCAAGCTCCTTCTTATCGTAATACTTTCTTAGCCTTACCTTTTCGTCAAATCTACCAATGATTATAAACATTGGCTTTGTTTGGTTCTCTTTAAAAAAAATGATTAGTTTTCGGACGTAATGACACCCGATAACAACATCTTCATCGTACGACGACATCTTTTATTAATATTAATACACACAGAAAAGTGTTTACTCGAAACAAGAAAACGTAATTTCTTAAACCTTTTAGTGGATTCAAATGTATAAGTACTTGGATGTAGAAAATTAGGTATATACAAGAAATGTCACCTACTCAATCTAAGTCATTGAATTTCTCAGGTAAACGTTCACGACAAAAAATATTTCTCATAATAACACGAAAATGGTACGGATGCGAATAAATGTCGGTTTACTGTCTGATCGTAAATTGTCATCATCTTAGGGTATATAAACGCTGTATACAGGTCTAATTATAGTTCTGTGGATCCAACTGTCAACAGATCGATATTTTCTGACAGTACAAGCGCGCAAAATGTGACAGGGTGGCCAGTGTATCAGCAATGTTAGTATTTTGGCAATGGCATCCCATGACTCACAAGGCTGGCTGCGAGGAATCTTACAATATTTGGTGTGAATTATTGCGGTTTTGGTAAAAATCATACTATATTTTAGTCAAATTTTAGTGGAAAACTTACGTTTTAAATCTACAAAAAATCTTGCACAAGGTTAGATAACTTCTTAACGCAAAAACTAACTCCCTCTATTGAAGATGCTAAAAATATTGGCTGCAAATAAAAATATGCACTTCACTGAAGACTATTTACTTAATTCAACGGAGTAACAACTTTCTTAAATCTAGAAATTATTCCAAGAAACAAAATTTCTTGGTTAAGCTCAATCTCGCGCGTACACACAGCGAATTATATTCTCAAAACGTGAGAAAATTATATGCTTGCTACTATTGTTTTATATGAAAGTTAATATTTACTTGGCTTGAAACATTTTCTTTCATGTAAGAAGTCTTTACTTTAATCAAATCAATATAGTCTCAACTTGAGAAAATATCTACTTCCGGTAGGTATAGCAAACTAATCATTTACTTGCATGGAAGCACATGTGTATGTACGAACCTACCAACCACTTCATCCAAGTAATTGTCTCTTCGTTAAAGGAATAATTTTTCTGTATGTACAAAGTAGGTGAAAATACTGCTTGCTGGGCGAATTATTAGGCATTAGTTCCGGGTGATCATTTGCCTGCTGTTCGCTGCTCAAACCTAAATATATTTCGTAAAAAAAAATTCGAAGGAATGTGCTGAAAAAAATATTGACAAAATGCACCCTAGTGTGCAATTTTCTAATTTATAAACTAGTAGAACAAGTCTAATAAACAACAATTTGTTACCGATATAGACATAAATATTATTCTTCAGCAATATTCAATTTTTTATAACTTAAAACAAGCTTGTTGTAGTTTGTATGTATCAATAAAGAACGGAAAAAATGTCTCCAAAAATTTTACTAAATGATGGTTTTTTTGTTTAGTTTCAACCACAAAAGGCCGTAACACTGAAGACTCTGCAGCAGACATGAAGTACCTACCTATCTGCGTATTTGTAGGAGCTGCTAATCAGGGGTTACTTTTGAAAAGAAAATTTCAGTATTTATCCTATCATTATTATAAATATTTTCCAACAGGGTGCGGTAGATACAATGGTGATATGGTCAAAATGCACGGGTAAAAATGCTATGTTAGGGACATCACCATGGTTTTACTTTGTACAGGCAAGGCAAGGTTTAAGGATTACTTGTCTCATTTCAGAGCTGTAATCAAATAACAATCGTCAAAATCTTAAGTTAACATCAACATTACACTCTTGTAACGAATAAAATATGTTCTTGCAATACAAGGTTTTTCGAAGATCCGCCTGAAAATATATGCTTTCAAATACTTGAACTAAATACTTATCCTTTTTATTTTGATAGACCAATAAATTATCAAAAAATAGACCAATTTTAATTGGCGATGACTTAATTAACGTAGAATGAATTATTTATTAAGCAATTAAACGTCTCAGTGACTCAGGGACTCACAAAACTCCACTGGCAAAATTATAAAAATTCTCCCCATCTCGCCCGATGCCATTTGTTATTTTCAAACGCATTGCGAAACCGACTTTCAGACAACCATAAATCACGACCTGCACAGCGCGGCATTCACGTTGCAATAAATAATAGACGGTCTCGGAACCTCATCGAAATTGTCATTTTTCCGAATCGGTTACGGCTCAGCGCCATTTTCGACAAAACACGTACCAATTAAGCGCTGCGTTTAATTAATTTAATTATACGTGCGGGCGCGATGCTCGTGGCCGTCGTTAATTATTATGTATACATATTATTATGTATAGACCTACACTCAATACTCTATATAGATTAATAACACGTCACGTCAACGTGCTTATTGATACATCTAAAACCAATCTAACGTATATTAAAACATGTTTTGTCGACATGGAATTAATGCACTTTAGGCACGCCCCCGGTAATTATCTATTTTAATAGTGTATCCCCGCAATCGGTATCCAGTTTATCTTGAAGTAAACGTCCGGTTTTATGCTGTGTCCCACTTTATTGTTAAGTACTTCGTTAGTACAAATACGAATTGGCAATTATATTTGAAACGGTATTCTATTTTATGAGATACATGCATCTTTTCTATACTGTTTTATGATTCTTTTAGACAAGGGGGAGCTTCGTATAGATGGAAAAAAAAATTAGGAAAATTTTGGGATTTTCTTCTGTAAAAACTATACAATATTTTTATTTCAAATTTTTACTGTATATTCTTGAGTATTTTGAGAATGCCATTAATCTTTTTTATTGAAAATTTATACTTAAGGGCGTCGTAAAAAAAATAATAACGTTAATGACTTTTTTCTTCTTCTCAATCGGCGCGTCTGCTGTATCGTTCTGAAACATACCAACATGATTTTGTGGTTGTTATCATACCAATATTTCATCAACCTACCTAATTTTAAAGTACAAAAAAATGTGTAACAAAATGGAGAGCTTTGGAAAAAAATTAAGATTTTTTTTTCTTTGTTGTTTTGCAAAAAGTGGTTAAATAATTTGTTGTTGCAAAATTCAATAGGTATCGACTAGCTGAGTAAATTTTTTTCAAATGGTATTTTTTTATTCATATACGTTGAAAACTCGGTGAATAATTTTACACGAAAACTCGCAAAATGCGATTGATGTTAGCGGTGGACGAAAACATATTTTTACTTTACCTTTCATTTTCGATGTTTTTGCTATTCAGCCATGCCTGGGCCATAAAAGAGGTCACCTTCGGGGTCAAATCCCCTCTCAGCAGAGTGCCTTTGTATTCGAGCACGTTCCGAGCGGCCCCCTACCCCCACTGTTACCTGCTCAGCGCGCCTAAGGAACTTAGCGAAAGTACCTATGTATATCTAAGCAACCGCTTGGAATTTCGCTTTGAAATTTTAACAGTGTATTCTTAAAATGATATACATCGATTTATACAATAAAAAAATTATTCCGATTTTTCTATCCATCTATCTGAGGCTCCCCCCTTAATATACAGTCACCGGTAAAAAATACTGGCTACCTAAAATTTTTGTAAGTTTGATATTGCATAAATTTTTGTTTTGGGACATGGTAAGTAAATTCATCAAAATTGTCACATTATTTTGGAATTTCGAAAAAGAAAACAGTTATGAGATTAACGAATGTTCGTAACAGATATACAGTTACAAACAAAACTTGCAAAACTGCAATGTTAGGTTTGATGTTTAACAATCTTTTGCAATCGATTGATTTTGATGATTTTATCATGAGTATTATATTCACTAAAATTCCACACGCCATTGAAATTTTGGAAAAACTCTTAAAGCTTGTCATACTGGAAGAACTAAAATTATGTTTTAGTGATGAATGTTTGAAACGCCCAGTGTAGTAAAGTTCCCTGGTACTCTGCTTTACATCTATATAAATTCTCCACATTTGTTTGGTTTTTGAATCATCCCAATTACTGAATGTGAATCCTGAAGAGATACAGTTATGAGCAAATAAGCAATCTTTCTCTCATTGCTGTAGTTCAACCAGTAGTTTGTACGACAGTAATAAATTTATAGACAACAACCAAAAACGAACAAGTAACACAATAAACAGAAACTTAATTAAACTTTAGTAACTGATACGTAATCTTGCTAACCTTTGATAAGTATTTATGTATTGGTCTATAAACAACGCAATGCATTAAAAGTTGATAATTCCACACGATTTTTTTATGGACCCGCAAATAGTTTTGTAAACTGTACTTCTTATAAACTTACTTCAGTACATAAATAATTGAAAGCTACTCTCTTTCCATTCAAACGATCCATGTTTTCCAGTCTTATCAAAATTGTACTAATTTTTAATTGACATTTTATCCAATAAGAAAATCCTAAATATATTTTGAAAGAATATCTACAAGACAAATTGTGAATTCTTATAAGTAACAAAAATGTAAAAAACATGGAAAATGAATTTGGCGTAAATGGTACCTTAAATTAAATTGGTATCTTGATAAATGAATAAAATTTCCTGTTGTAGTAATTCTTAAAATGTGTGATGAATAAATAACGCTTCTTTTTAAGTCATTGATTTTTATATTTCCAATTATCTCAATACATAGCCGACGTTTCGCGCAACAACCATGCAATGGCGACAGAAATATGATATTTCTGTCGCTATTCTGTCGTTTTTCGCTATGAGGCCTCAAGCATTCTATATCTAGACACTTTTCCACTACGCAAATCTGCCTTGAAGATGCCCCAGACTAGAGGGCGAAACGTCGGTTATGTTTTGAGATAATTGGAAATATACAAATCACTGACTGAAAAAGAAGCGTTATCTATTCATCACACAATCACAAACCACAGTCATAAGTTACAGGGAAAAAAACTTTTTAACATAATGATATGGTTTTTGGAAGTAGGTAATTATAAATTTGCATTTATTAAAAACTTCACTTTATAAAATCTTTAATATTATTAAAACAAAGAAGCACTTTGTGATACCTATGAATAAAAATGTTAAATGTTGCTCCTTGTCACTGAAGTTATTCGAGGTAATAAATTGAGGAAAGAAATTTATTTAATGTTAATATTTAGTTATTTGATACTTGTGCAATTAAAGACAATGTTGACAGATTGTTAATATTCTTCCGAAAAAATATTTTTAGCAATAATTATTTATTTTGGAAATCTTCTATAGACATGTGGATATTGTGATGGATCTACCAGCAAAATGTTGGGAAACGAATGGGGTATTTTATAGTGTACAAGCGAATGTGACCAAGGTTCCTTAGTTAAGAACTTATATCACCAAAACATAATAAGCTCAGATGCAATAAGACTTACTTTGTTGATTATTTTAAAAGCGTGGGATGAATTTGTTTTCAAATCGATCAAAACAATTATCAAACTACTAAAAGATTATGAAAGTTATCGAACATCAAGAATGAAATTGGAAATGTTTCTCGGTAATAGGAAATTTTGGAAATCTGCTACTATCATATCAAACTCAAATAAAAATAAACTTCATTTAATATTCTTTTATTAAAAAAAGTAAATACCTCAACTAAATAGCATCGGTAAGAAATCCGATACAGCAAATATCGAAAAATAGTGACCAGTGAATAGTAGATATACTAATAATGTAACGCATTTATTTAATAAGATGCTGTTAATGCCATACCAACTTTCCACCCAAATTACGAAAACATAATTAAATTTAATTAATTATTAAATTGGCCAAGCAAAACTACATTTTACAATTAAGTATCTCAAGGAAATTATAAATTCCTCTTAAGTTTTACATCCTGAAGAACACAACTACCACAATATTAATCGCAAAATTATAACATCGATACCAGACACTTCAGTAATCAACGCCACAGAACATAATTGGCCTCGAATAGTACCAATGTTTCATTTAATTATAAGAAGCCGATCTTGTTTCTCGCCGGCCCTCTGCGATGACTCTGAGCTTTTCCTTAATAAATGAACACGGGATTTCAGCCTTGATCGTAATATATTTCAATTAAATTCAACGTTTATACAGCGCTTTCAGCGTGTTGATACATAACGAGGAAATAAGACCTTGATTTTACATCCACATCGGCCGCATAAATTAAACGCATAACAAAATGTAGCAGAGTGAAGATCTGTATCTCTGTAAGTGATACACATATTACGCAGGAGCGGACTAGGGTTAGCTTTTGTGGATGACATAAGAATTTATGAACTTATTTAGGTAAATAATCTTACGAGAAGTGCTTTTTACAATAATTCTATCTACACAATAGCACAAAGTAGAGAAAAACATAAATAATAGCATAAAGTACATTTTGCTATATGTTAATTCCATTAAATTGAATACAAAAATTAAAGTTGGACCTTGTTTTTGCACGATGTTGTTTTAACATTGGTGTAGGTATAATACAATAATTGGCACAGGCTACAGCCCGTGTTCTTTTGTCGCCTTTTGTCTTATCATTCTGATATCGGTGTTGCTGTAGAAGAAGCCTCACTAAAACGCCTATTACGAACACCTATAATTAAATTAAAATATTATTAAGTTAAACTTTAATCTTCCTTAACTTTTAATTGTATTTTTGTAACATTTTACCGTTTTGATGATTTTAGAGCAGGTTGTATTGTATTATCAAACACCTTTGCAGTATTGAAAAATTAATACTTACAGCTTATTATGCCTAAAGAGTCAACTTGTTATTTTGGTCATCTACGTACTATATTTAAACTGTGTATGTTTTTCAAACTTTCAGATATTGGGATAAATCATTAAACAAAATTTTGACACCTAATACATAGATAAGAGAAGGTTTAACAAAATACTTGACAACTTGACCGCGTTCCCCCAACGGATTTTCTAAATCTTTTTCTAATTCTCTTTTCAAAATTGCAAATGTATGTCGAGTTAATAAGTCATATTAATAAATTTGTTTACAATGACAAAAAAAATCATCAACATCATCCAAGAATACAAACAATTGTTTGCGTACTGCAAACATCACAAAAATTTTAAAAATCGTTGGTGGTATAACAGCAATAGTCTAATTAATTCAAAGTTTCCCTTGGGAGTTTTCTACAAACAAGAACTTTGGAAACCTCGTCACTAAGACATCTTCAATAGATCTTTTGGATGGCAACAAATCCAATTGGTACTTTTAATTAAGGCGAACTTACCATATTTAATATTGATATCCCCGATTGTAGTTTTTATTTTCTGATTGGAGTGATACATCACACTTATGTGCATGAGGTTTTAGGAATCACTTTCGAAGAAAAATTATGTTTGCTAGAAATTATTGGACGATCTAACTATATTTTGTAAAATTTTACTATTTTTAATTTTCGTCGAGGAAGTAAGTGTGTGCTTATAAGCTATAGGAAGGCTTGCTTTTTTTTAATTTTTAAAAATCCGCCCTTTTGTCACGCGGCGTCTTTTGAAAGTTTTCTATGATGTGAAAATAATTCGCTACACCATTTCTTTAATAATTAATTATAAATAACTAAATTTATATTTAATAAAATAATGTTTTTATGTTTAGTCATTTTCGTATATTTGAACAATTTAAAAACATTAGTCAAGGGAAAAATGTCGATCAAATGACAACTGATTTTGGTATGTTTCCTTTCGTTTATTCTGAATCTGTCAGTAATTTCGAATTGTCTCTAGTTATTGTGAAAGTCAGTGTCAAAAATGTGCAGAACACGTTTTAGGCATTTGTTTTTCCTCAAAATTTGGACTGATGATAATTCCTGTCAACCGATTTATGTACGGAAAAACGCATTCAACAGATTTAAATAATTTAATTTATTCAAATTACAAACGCAAATAAAAAGAACTTTACTTCAAACAAGAAGTATCATCATAATGTCATATAATATAGTATCATACAAAATCGGTTGAAAACTGCAGCAAACATCGAGAAAACACAATTTGACAATCGATGGTTTGTCCCATCTTTAGTGCTTTTTTTTAATCCAATGACACTATTAGATTTCTTGTAAAAAAAAGTATTTACAGTAATGTCTGGTCAACAAGTTACTAGTTATGGACTTGAGAAACAATATAATATAACACAAAAATATTTCTTGTTAATATGTTTAAAACTAAGAATCGGCTTCAATTTAATGTTTGCTAAAATTATTCAGCGCAACGTTGTTGATATTGCCATATGAAGACAATAACGCCACGCTGAAATTATTCCACATTACCAGCATTCTTTTTCATTCGTCAATTATTACAATTTTAAGAAATACCCTAATCACTTTTTATGAGAAATACCATACCATCTTAATGTAATTATCCTTAAAAATAAACTTTTTGTCGAAATCTACGCATGAAATGGATTCATTTCAACAAGGTTTTATCACAAGACGGCTTTCCGATTTCACAAACTTACAGTGTTAAAATATAAAAGAACCAACAACCGTATTGAATCTTTAATCATATTGAATCATAAGAAATTCCAATAAAAATGTCGTAGTCTTCTTGCGATCAACAAAACAACACCGATATTCCCAGAATTCGTCACCTACACTTGACACAATTGAGCCTGATATTTTTTGTATTATCGGCAAAGGTTTCAAGTTCAGTTTAATGTATAACTTGAATGGAAATACCTAAACATTTCGGTGAAATACTGCGAACAAAATTATGAAGTATATTTGGTTGCCTACTCATTTCGAAGCCCATCTTAATTGTAATGAAAATTTCAGTCTGGCTGGAATCGACTCTTAAGCCCACCCTGTGTTTACGTCTGCAAAGTCGTTGGAGTTGCGCTCGCGTTCAAACACACACGAGTACTCGAGTACCTTATTCGTTAATGATCCACCCAGCAGCGTTATAGATACTTACAACCGCCGATACCGATCGATATTTATTAGCATAGAAATTGAGCGGACGAGATCGGCGGCTCGTCCTCGCAAAACCAATCGCAATTAATAAATGCGCCTAGACGCATTACTCACGCCAGTAAGCCGCCTCACTGAAACCACACGCGCACGTACCTATATTGATTTTGAAAGCGCCAATTAAACGATAATTCATGACTCGGTCGATTCGAAAATTCGGACGACTGTAATTTCATCCCACGCATATAATACTATCTCATCATTACAAACTGTATTATTTTATCGAGCGCTCTCAAGTGACAAATTTATTGCTGGAGTCCCCGCGTGATGCGTGGGTGTCCAAAATATCATACTCGAGGCGTCCAAATTGATTAGAAAGTGATCGGGTGACCTGAGATTTCGAGTGATAAAATAATTCGATTTATAGTAGTTGGTTGTGGAATGTCCATATATGTGCCCGGATAGGATTTAATGCTGGCGGTGGTCATATCATTGAAATTAAGTATTTGGTATTATATAGCCATAAAGGTAATATTTCGCCGTCATGATGAAATATGTTATTTTCTCTTCTTTTCATCCGGCAACAACGAACATAATATTGTTTATTTATTTCAGCAGAAACTCAACATTTGATTTGTACACCAATGGAAGCTAAAATTAGCGCCCAAATTGAAACCAAGTGCTTTGACAAAGTTTCAGTTTTACAATAACATTCAAATGGCTACAAGTTACACCCACTGAAATAAATACAAAAAAAAAAACTAGTTTGAGGGCTATACAAGCACTCCATTTTTTATATGCAAAATCTGTTTCTTTTTCTTCTTCGATAACGGATTTTTATGAAAATTTTCCAACAAGTTACACCCGTTGGAATAAGTCCTTCCTCAAACGTGCACGATGTTCACCTCTAAATCACCGTTACATAGATGCCAAATTCGTTTAGCTTCGCCAGTGGACTTAGGTTGTATCGGAACTCAACGATACAAATAACATAAGTCCTATACAAGCACTCAACTTTTGTATATGCAAATTTTTCTTTTTCTTCTTACATTAAAGGAAAGGATTTGAATGAAGACGATAAACTCACGAAATTTCACTTAATGTGTGTACGAGTGTAACTTGTAGCCATCTAATCAGGAAAAATTATTTGCTAGACATTTCCTAATGTATCATTTTAAAAAAGATTGTCATTTATATGTTCTTACTTTCAGATAAAAAAATAAAAGTATATAGAGTATAAATTAGGAATTAAAATGGATAGAAAAAAGTCAAAAAACAATAATATGCGTTGAAAATAGCACCTAATATTAAGCAATGAGAATTACATACACGATTTCATCACAATGATCATATATACGACGCTCAAAAAGCACAAATATTTTCAAATAATACTGTGTAATAGAACTCGTACATGTGAATAATCACAAATTTGGCACAGAATAATACAACCGTGTAATATTAAATTTGCTATTAAAATAAAAACACTGCCAGGAAATATGAAACAAATTTAATAAATTAAATTGCTATTCGAGTATTCTGATTCTATTAAACATATGGCTTGTGCACAGTGGCGTAGCTACCATGGGTGGCACTCTGTGTGGATATCGTGGGGTCACCCTAAGAATGAAAAGTGAAAACCGTTAAAATTAACAAAAATCCGATAAAGATAAAGTTTATAAACATAAGTTTATTTAATCAATACAAATGAGTGTTATTAATAACTAAGTTACAATATTATGATAAGAATAGCACTAATGATTATAGGTACTATAATCGATAGGTATATCCTTTCATATAGATGTATGAAAGTGAATCTCTTCCTTTCTCAAAACCTCTTCTGTCTAGCTTTAGCAGCCGCAAACTCGAAAATCACATTTTGAACATTTAGATTTTGTGTTGCCTGGTATTTTATTGTTAATATGCCAAGATATATAAGTCTAATTTGGGTCATTGTTGCCCGCAAATAATTTTTAGTTAATTTTAATTTGTTAAAACACCTTTCACACGAAGCAACTGTTTGTGAACAAATTGTCATAAATAACTTTAGTGCGATCGTTACATTCGGATGGGATTCTATAAAATCATCCCATTCCACGATGAATTTCAAGTCTAGAGACGCACAATTAGAAACTGTAACTGGTCGCTTTTAAATGTCTTCTCAAACTTTTGGTATCTCAAAGAGGAATTGTGTTTCTGATACCTCATCATAAAAACCAGGGAATTTGGATACAGCTAATTTCAACTTTTCAGTGTTCTCCAAAAGTAACGTGTTTGGCTGCACAACTTCGAACAATGAAGCTACATCTTAAATTGGCTTCGATCTAGTGGGACTTCAATACTGAATCCAACATATCCTTTTCAAGTTCAGATCTCTGTGAAAGTCCTGCATCGGTGGCCAAATTACCGGCCATAGTCCTCCGATTTTTTCACAGCAAAATCTATTGCCTCTTCTACAATATGACTTTTCTTCAATATATTTATACGAAGTGTCCCTATTTTTATAGCTAACTGACCAACACTCAAGCCGTTACTTTGCAATGCAATCTGAGCACACTTTATTTCCCTTGGAAGTAAAGATAGCAAAGAAATCACACACAGCAGACATAAGGTGTCTAAATTTTCGTGATGATCACACAATTTCTAAATTGCAGCCACAATCCCATCAAAATTTTCAGCAGATACTTTTACTGCAGCATAATGAGCACTCCAACACGTTGTTGAGAGTCTTTCAACAGATGCTTTGCTGTGATTAAGAAGCAATTCCAAGGTGCTTGTTAGGAATGTGTATATGTCAGATTCGTTTTATTTTATTTTAGGTAACATGTGCTTTGCTGTCATTAAGAAGCAATTCCAAGGTGCTTGTTAGGAATGTGTATATGTCAGATTCGTTTTATTTTATTTTAGGTATCATGTGGATACTATTCTGTCTTGTATATTTGTAACTTGTGAGCCTTTTGGTCAAACTGTACGTCTGTTTTGGCGACATACTACCCATAATTGGGTGGTCTATAGTCTATATGGTCTAAGTGCGCCTTTCCTGGTGAAATAACACAGATGTTTGGGCCTCAAAGATGCAAAATCAGGTACCAAGCGAGAGAGTATATCTCATAGAGTTCAATCTTAGCCACGGTCGAAAACAGACGTGTTAACGACACGCGTCCTGGAAATACGGTATACGGCAAAGGCGCGCATTCACTTAAATAATTTGTAACAACTGTAGCATAATTGTCTCCACAATAAAGTAGCTAGTAAGGAAAGTGCTGGTGTATTCGTTCAATCCTTCTAGTGCCTTATATTATGAACAGAACATTGTAAGTTCTGTTACCATCAAGAATACCGCGAACAAGGGTTCGCAACAGTGCTAGTAGAAGCAAAAAATGTAAATATGGTCTCTATCATTCCGAAAATGTTACACATGATACATGACACATGTGCAAATGTGTGTTGGCCACATAAATTAATTCAATCTATATATCCACCAAAAAATTGGTTTGTGGTAAACAAAAAAATAGATTACAAATAAATCATAACCATATGTACACATCAGTAGGTACTGCCATTTATAAAAATTTGCAAACCTGTAGTGATTGCATAACTGCCACTTGTAAATATTTTAATCTGCTGTAATTATTTATTTAATAACTTACAAGCAATTAACTAAATCTACTAAATCTTAACTAAATCTTTTACTATGGATAACTGGTTAAAATGGCTTCAAATCTAAAGTGATTTATAGTTGAAAAACATAATGATGGTTTTTATAAGTTTTTTCTTTCACGGTCGGGTGGCACCTTAAAACGGGTGGCACCCGGTGCGGGGGCGGCCCGCACCGGGTGCTCTTAGCTCCGCCAGTGCATAATATACCAAATTACTCACAACCAAATTCTGATCCCATAGGAAGAACAAGTTTGATTTGTGTCCAGGGAATTTGTTGGCACAAATATTTTAACTGAAAATCTAAATGTAAATAAAAACGACTTGTCCATTTAACCGACTTTCTATCTCTAATAATCACAAAACTGACCATTAGACACAATGTGTAATAATACTAAATAAAATTCATTCTAATAAAAACAATACTTATACGTTTGTAAAATTGTTGTGAGGGACGCTAATTTACCTGCAAAGATGCCCTTAAATCATTTTTAATTATTTACAAAGCTGAAAATACTGAAAATACCCTACTACTCAATCTCATTTTAACTCTCTTGTTAAAATTTCCTTTTTCAAATTTCTGTCAGATTACTTTTGTTAATCGTCTTCACTTTCGTTTGGACAGTGTACCTATTTTGTAGTTTTAATATTTAGATATATGTATGTAGGTAGGTACTTTGTAAAAGAGACCTAATAGAATATTTTGTTTTATTGTTTACTGTTTACTGAGGCAACGTCCATCTCGCATGTTTTTTTCTGCAGCAGTTAAACCTGGACTCGGAGTCGGAGTCGGTGCATTTTTTCCGATTCCGACTCCAACTCCTCTGAAATTTGTTTGAACTTCGACTCCGACTCCACGACTCCGACTAAAAGTAATTTTATATTTAGTTTAATTTTATTTTTCTTTTCGATGACCCAGACTCTAAAGTTTCCGATCAAGTGTCAGCTTCTTAGTGTTGGCACCCGCAAATCGAGAAAATTGTTGCTATAGTATCCCTAATCGTCTCTATGTACACTTTCCAGTCTTGACAGTTCCGTGCGATCACTTTCTTGTCTGCAACAGACTTAGATATATACAAGAAAACAAAAACGCCAAAACCTGGGCAGATTTATGTTTATATGATTTTTTAACAACAACTGAGAGTCCCATCAATATACAAATAACTTAAAATCAACACACATTGTTTTTGAAACGTTATTAAGTATTCTTCATTCAATATACTACCGCATTCAATTTATGACGATCGTTAGTCTGCCTTGAGCGACTCCTAACATGATGTGATTTTTATTAAATACCGGCCTAAGTATTTTTCCGGGACACATAAACATATACACCGTTTACCTCCTCTTTTCATATACACAACAGGACGTTACCATGGCAGCTCAGTGCCAACTTATAGACCGTAATTATGAAGGTATCGGCGGCATGAGACAGGTGTAGCACGATGGTTATAATTTAGAGGCCATAGATTACCTCCGGTGCGCAATGACAATGCCGGAGATGTTTCACAACGTTGGCCGCACTGCGTTAGGAAAACGGACCGACCGAACGACGTGTCCGTTAATGTACAATCTTCATATTGTCTATGAAATATTGCGGACCGTCCCCGATGAGCACGTATGCGCGTTCCTGAAATACTAGACGCACGTAAGATATGGCGATGCCATTAGAAAATAACTGAAAACGTAATCTTCCCAAGCCCTGCCGGGTTAATATGGGAAAAAGTTCGGCGCGACGCACGACGACATGATAATAGATCTTGGAGATAAAAGAGAGCCACACCACACCACACCGTGTTTTCCTTATCATTAGAACGTTTATTATTTATAGGTTAATATGGTATGGCTCTTATGGTGTAAGGTGTACTGTACAGTTACTGCAGTATTCGTATATATACCTATCTTATTCTTATTGAGTTAGTGTTCGAGATAAAAAGGAAAAAAATCGGATTTATGATGACCTGCCAGACATGAATTAGATATTATGTATACTGGTCTTTACTGTATTTCTCTTGAAGCTTATCCTAAAATATACATACACATAAAAACTACGCAATGAGATGATATTCCATAACATATTATATTTTATGCTTTTGTTGTAGTTAAATTAACTTCATCCCAAGTAATTACAAGTTTATGTTAACCAAAACGGTGAAAACCCCTACATCACAGTCATTTTGTCTACTACTTATTTGAGTATTGCGGTACAAATTACATATCTTTGCAACAGAAAAATGTTTATAACTTTGACAAAAACTGTTTAAATCCTTTTCTCTTAGGCCAAATTTTAGGTAATTGATTGGGATTATACTTTAAATGATTACATTACGATATTATCTATGATACCAAGTGGAGGGAGTTGATATTTTGGTTGGCTGTGTTCTGCAACATGTTTATAACTTGTTCACAAATTATTATATAACTTTCCACCGTATAGTAAAATATAGGTAATTAGATGCGGTAGTTCTATCATGAATGCAAAATGTTTTGCTCTGACGTGAAGAACCCCTAAATAACGATATTGTACTTATGTTGTGTGGCTTCAACTGAACATTACTTTGTTCTGCTTTAGCAAAATGTTATAACTTTTCTGAATGTTGTTCTATAATTTTCTGTCATGCGTCAAATTGAAGATCATTAATGGGGGTTAAGTCCTTTGGTAGTCGATTTCGGAACATTTTGTAAATATATGCTATGATTGTTACCATACACAATTTAATAATCTAACAAATGTGAATATCTTTAAAAGACAAACGTCAATTTTTTAGGTGTAACGCTGCCAGTGCGTTAAATTTGCAACGTTTTCAAAAACTAATTATTAAAATATTAGTATTTCTACCGGCTTCCGACATGACGCACTATTTCTGTCTTATTTTAACACCAATAATAACAGTAACAGTAACAGTAACAGCAATAATGTTCTGCAAAATAAAATTTGTGGAATGCTTCATTTGTTTTTTTTTTAATTGATTTTAGAAGAAGATATTATAATATTAAATGTACATTAAGCGAAAAATACGAGAGTTTCAATAAATAATTACACTTATTCCAGTATTTCTTTTGTTACAAAATGTTATATGGACATTACAAAACGCTTTTGTTTGTAGATATCGAACCGGGAACTTCTCCATCACGTCTTTTGCGTTTCGCAGACTTCTTGGTTTGGAATCTATGAAGTCAAAATTGAAACGATATTTCACATCTCTTGTGACAACATCAGTGTTACCATCACGTCTTATCTGTGCACAGTAATTTTTGCTGTTTTGTGTTGAAATATATGCATTATTTGGTATTCAAATTTACTTTGGTGGGAACGTCCCAATTGTTAATGATTTTGGTATATATGATGTTCGGATTATATAAAAGACGAAATACATAAGAAAACACTTGAGAAGCAGAAGAAAAGGACACAAGGGAATTAGTTTGCAATCACAATTTTTGTAAATCCGTATCACATTTCTGGATTTAGCTACGTACCAATTTTTCTAATTTCCCATTATGTTAAATGTGTATATATGGTTGCATTCGCTTTTCGGTCATGCGCGATTGGCTATTCATTAGGGCAGGCCTTAGACCATTTAGTTAACACAATTTTGTTGGTTTACTTAAAGCTATGGAATAGACTACGTTATTTGGCCAAAATTTTCCTCTTTTCTGTCCTTGGCGGATAAGCTCTTTTGAGGCTAGCCGTTATTTCTAAAACACTATATTTTTAAAAGATGTTTATCCATATAGGTAGGTACTCACGTATCGATATATGTTTGGAGATCAATGATAGATAACGAGACAAACGCGGTCTTTTAAACAGTTTACTAACATATTGTATTAATCATTTCCCCATCTACCAATCGGTGTAGGGGAATCTACATAAAATCGAAAAATACAAGTCATCCTAACTTAAAGTAATTCTGTGTACAATATAACTCATCCCTGTTCTTCTGTAAATCTGGTGAAGTTTCTCCAATGGGTTCGATTATTTGCTATTTGTCTTGCTTCTGGTATACTCTTTCCTCTCCTAATTATTGCCTTAGCCACGGTATCGTCCCAGTCTCCTGCTGGTCTACCTCTTCCCCTTCTTATGGTTATTCGTGATTCCCATACACTTTTCACAGGCCTGCTCTCGTCCGTCCTTTGCATGTGACCCCACCAACTGAGCTGTCTTTCCTCCACATAGTCCAAAATAGAATCAGTACCAAGTGCCTTTCTTATGTCGTCGTTCCTTTCTCTGTCCATTCTGCTTACTCCCTTGACTCCTCGTAGGTATTTCATTTCCGTGGCCTGTATTCTGCTCTTCCTCGATCTGTTTAGAGTCCAAGACTCACTTCCAAAGGTCTATACATGATCTTCAATATTGTCATCTTTGTTTCGCTCAGCACTTCCTCCTTCCTAATAAAATTTCTTATTCATTGCGTGATACATTTTAACTGTTTTCTGTATCCTTTCACTTATGTCCCTGTCCTGTTTCCCGTTCTTCTGCATTATGACACCAAGGTATTTAAATTCGTCCACCTGTTCGATACTTTCTGCGTCGATTTTGATGTATATCTTCTCCATTTCCCATGACGTCACCATTACCTTCGTGTTATTCTTGTTTATTTTCATTCCATTTCTATTTAGGGTCTCGTTCCATACATCTATTTTGTTTTAAAGTCCTTCGAAGCTTCCCGCCATAATCACAATGTCGTCAGCATAACGCACATTCCGAAATGTCTATGCTTTGTAATTTGCGATATCCTATGCTGAATTTCTTCAGTTTGGATCTGCACTGCTTCATGGTTTCACCTATAAATACTGTAAACAGTACCGGGCTCAGAACTCCTCCCTGTCTCAGGCCTTCTTTTGTTTTAAATGTGGTAGATTTCATGTTTTTATTTAAGACATAGTTAACGTTGTCGTTGTATGGGTTTTTTATTGCTTCCAGTAGTCCACCATCTTCTTCTTTGCGTTTCAGCGCTGCCCATACTTTACTGCTCTGCACACTATCAAAAGCTTTTTTCAAGTCAATAAATGCCAAATATGTTTCCTTTTGCTTTTAATTGTTTCTTCTACACAGAGAGAAATTTTTGTTTGGTTCAAATAAATATGCATTGACTCAAAGAAATTTGTTGTTTCAATAGAGGCAAAGAAATATTTATTTGCGGGTAAAAACGCATTTATTTGAAATATTTGTTTGGTAAAAAGAACATTGATTTGCGTCAAACAACTTATGTTTCCAGTTAAAAAGTTTGCAATTTGTGTATTATAAGAAATGAGATTTATTTACTTCAAATAATTATGATTGTGTTGAGTGAAAGAATTACATTTTTTTAAATTAACAAAATTGTTGGTCGAGTTAAAATGCTTAAAATTATTAATTTGTTGAAGGAATTAATAGACAAGAATTTTTCGGAAGACCCCTTTTTGGGATGTCGCACATCCTCGACCAGTGCTTGGTCTTCCCAACCCAACATGTAGTCAAGGTTAAGTTAGTAAAGTGTACTCTGATTTGTAATCGCAACTTGAACCTGCAGGCACTGTACTCTATAAGTTCTATACTGTCGATCACGCGGCTTTATACTCTCGATATGTACGAAGTGCGAGGAGAGAGTTTACAGCGCCATCTAACAATACAGTTGGATGACATTAAAAATATATTTATTTGAATCAAAATATGATTTCTTTGGTCGAAGGAACCCTATTTTAAAGCCAAAACAAAAATATTACTTTGAAGGAAATAAATATCTTCTTGTGTAAAAATATATTTATTTTAATCAAAATATGATTTCTTTGGCGGAAGTAAACCTATTTTTAAGCCAAAGACAAAATATTACTTTAAGCGAAATAAATCTCTCCTTATATACAAATTTATATGTTAGAATCAAAATTATATTTCATTGGTGTAAAGAAACGTTTTTTTAAAATCAAGACTAAAATATTACTTTAAAGGAAAGTAATTTTTGTTTGTATCCATATATATTTATTCCACTTAAATAAATATTTCAAATAAATTAATCTCTGCAAGCAATAAACTCGAGTATTCAATGAAGTAAATATTGTTGGCGTCAAAGAAATATGTTTTGACCCAAAAGAATAAATTCAAACAAATACATTTCTTTGAAACAAGAAATCTTTTCTCTCTGTGTATAATTTGTTTGACAGTGAAAATGTGATCCTGTATAGTTCTTCCGGTTCTGAAGCCACTCTGCGCCTCTTCCAGTGTCGGCTCATTTATCGTTCTTAATTTGATCATTAGTAAATAAGTACTTATTTAAGGTATTCTGATATTGAGATTTTAATGAGTCGTGTTGAGACAAACCTATTAACCTATATTTTTTTATTTGTAACTTCAATAATAAATTATTGATCGATTAAAATAAAATTCTTTTAGTAGATGGGTTTGCTAACTCAGTTTCTCACTAATAATAATAGTTTTCGCAAACATTTTATTATTAACTACATATACGATATGAATTAATAATAAAAATCCTTGATTTGTTCTGTACATAGGTACCTACTAAATTGTTCGCGCGTACGTGCCTATTTATTAAATAATAATTAAATAAATACTTAATAATAAATCGTAAATAACGTTAACGTTTTAAGCTCAGTTATTATTTCCTATTTCCTTCCGTCGGGAATTAAAAAATAATAATTGGAATTCATATACGTATCTTATTAGTTATTACAACTCTTTGCATACTCGCAGTATCCACACAGTCGGTACTCATACAACGCCTACTTTCCTATCTCCATGTTATTCACGCCGTATAACCTTTGACACTTCGTTAACTTGGAACTGTATTGAAATGTAAAATATGCCTTTTTAATTGCCATAACACATAAATTAGTGGGCAGAGACCTCTAGGTGGCCGAACAGGGAACCAGTACCTATAGTACCTCGATACCAAATTTAAATAATTAACCTAGCGCCCATCCTCTACCATAATTTGTGTGCAGCGACTCGGGAAATATGACCGTTGTCTGAATAATTTATACTGTCAGTTGAAATGGTTTATAAACAATTTGATGCATGGCTGGCAAGATATGGAGCAAAATCTATTAACGCGATGAGGCATTGCCCAAGGAGGAACGTGTAAGTTATACTCGAAGTGGTGCCCAATAAGATTTATCGCACTACTTAGTGATTGCTTTTGAATGAAGCCCTGCTCAAGGATATACCGTTCAGATATTCCGATGCAGGAACAATATTGTGTACGGTATTTATTATTAAGGTAATTTATTAGGTTATGGGATGGGCAGAATCGGATTTCACTGAAACAATGTTCACATTTATTAGCGTTTGTTCGTGCGTATATATACCTACTATAGATCGAGATGGTTACGCAGTGAAATTGATAATGAATAATTGCATGCCCATGTGAATAGAATGTTACAATGTTTTTTAGACCATCACTTTGTTAAAGGAAAATTCACTTGAAGGAGAAAGCAGAAAAAATGTTCCTTATGAAAACTTATTTGGCGATCAAATCATACAACCAGTTTCTGTATTAGTTACTGCAGTAGGATCGTCATTCTTTAATTTGCAATTAATACAGTTCTTAAAATATCTTCAATTTGGCTGTGTAGAAGAACCCTTATACGCTGAACTCTAGATCGTGCTCCATAAGTAATAATAGATTTTCGTAAATCAGTACTGTCCTCGTAGAACGTGCGTTTTCAAATTAAAAACGTAATTTAACTCTTGATCAAAAATAAAATTTAACCAGTTTCTGAGCTTTGAAGACATTATCAAGAAACTTGGAAACGGTGATATTTAGTGATATGATTTTGCCTCGTTCGATGCTTTACCTAATTTGCTATCATGATAACTTCTGCTATTTTCCAAACAAATGTTCCGTTGGTCCCTGCAACAAGTCAAACACTCTAGTATTCATTATTATAGCATAACTTTGAGTAGCAGTCGCCGTTGTCTTTATCCATATTCTTTTTTAGTCATTTGGTAGTAGGTTTGAAATAGCTTCTTCTAAAGTTAGACGTACATGTTTTAGGTAAGAACTATTTCCTTTGAATGTACTCTACCAAGTGCTGTAACAGCAAGAAACATTTGGCAATCCCTTTGTACCAAACTTTTAACTATCCCTTTTAACTAGTCCTTTAAGTGACAAATTTGCCTATAAATTTCTATTACCTTGGTAGCTCAACTGGCACAGCTCCCAACCGACAATTAGGAGGTTCCTGGTTCAAATCCAGACCAAGGTACCTATCTTTTCCAAAAATGATCCTTGTCTGGGTTATAAATTCATTACCTAATTTTGTTTTATAGTTCATAGTTTTCTGTTATATAGCGTCTTTTCCAAGATACATAATGGCTAAGATATAATGTCACCATTATGACCAATGATAAAAAATTTGTGTATAAATGGTATAAATTAGTGTATAAAATATCTAGTCCAAACGGCGTATAATCAATAAATATCCTAAACACCGAAACCGAAAGCCTTATTTTGTGCGAAAATGGTTCCATGCCGTTTCACAGTTTGGTACAAGTGTACAAAAACAGGCAAGCCCTCTGTAGTGAGTGAAACAATTCAATCTGTACGATACATATTATTTAGACATTGACAACAATTGAAAAGATGAAATGCAATAGTATATTATAATACAAGTTTTATAAGACAAAAATTGGCGCACGAGTAGTTTTGGGCACGACGAGCATAGCGAGGAGTGCCCAAATGGAACGAGTGCGCCAATACGTCTTATAAAACGAGTGTTATATACTATTTTTTCTACTTTGCGACTTTAAATTCACATACATTTCGAAAATTGCGGTTGTCATCTTACAATCTAGAGTAGTTTCATATTCAACAGTTGGTAGTTGTACTAAAATTCACAAATACGATTGACGCGAGCCAATAGCGATTGAGATGTCAGCCAGATGCCAGCCTTATTTGACACTTAACGTCAATATCATCAGTCGTGGAAAACTAAAAGTTACCAAATGTTTGTGACCTAGTGTTTTCATAACGACACCGAAACCGGTTTCGTTATGAGTTCATAACGAACGCAAAGTAGAAAATAGTATATTACATTACAAGAGCTGTAACTAGCATATTACGTGCGAGTGGAAAGTTAACATACGAGCCGCGAAGCGGCGAGTTTTGTTATTTTTCACGAGCACGTTATCTGCGTGTACAGCTCGAGTATTGTACATAGTTTTACCTACGACCGACAATTTCAATAAATTGTATCAAAAATGTCAAATAAATAAAGGTAAGGATATTTGACGGGTGACAATATTTGACGGTAATCGCGCGACATTTATTGCAACTACGGAGAACTTTGTCTGAAGTGTCGGCCAAAAATTCCAATACAAATTCAACATAAATGTTCACGAATATGCAATATATGTTACAGCTCGACTATTGCACTTACCTACGACCGAAAATTTCAATAAATATAAATAGTATCAAAAATGACAAATAATTAATCAAAATATTCGCGCGACATCTGTCATTATGACATTAGGTCGTGCGTAAAAAAACACAAACGCACAGCCAAACGCACACGTATGTAAATAAGCGATATACGAGCGAAGCACTCCGTGACGTAAGTGACGTTTACACATACGGTCGTAGGTAAAAGGGTTAACAGTGCTATTTTTCTTTGTAGGTATCCAATATAGCTCAATGTGACACAGAATTCACACTTTAACTCCTTTGTATTTCTCTTGAATTTATAAACATAGGTACATACACAAACCTTCAGGAAATACATGTAATTACAAAATTTTAGACTGATTGGTGTACACTGGCTTCCAACGGTCCAATGTGTAAGTTTTTTTACCTACGACCATATGTGTAAACGTCCCTTACGTCACGGACTGCTTCGCTCGTATATCGCTTATAACAAACGTGTGCGTTTGGCTGTGCGTTTGTGTTTTTTACGCACGACCTAATGTCATAATGACAGATGTCGCGCAAATGTTTTGATTAATTATTTGTCATTTTTGATACAATTTATATTTATTGAAATTTTCGGTCGTAAGTAAGAGCAATACTCAAGCTGTAACATACATGACATGCTTGTAAACATTTATGTTGGATTTGTATTGGAATTTTCTATCGACACTTCAGACAAAGTTCTCCGTAGTTGCAATAGATGTCGCGCGAATACCGTCAAATATTGTCACCCGGCAAATATCCTTACCTTTATTTTTTTGACATTTTTGATATAATTTATTGAAATTGTCGGTCGTAGGTAAAACTATGTACAATACTCGAGCTGTACACGCATATAACGTGCTCGTGAAAAATAACAAAACTCGCCGCTTCGCGGCTCGTATGTTAACTTTCCACTCGCACGTAATATGCTAGTTACAGCTCTTGTAATGTAATATACTATTTTAATTCCTTTTACATCTCCATATCATCTTTCTAAAAAACAAACGTAATTATTAGACTAATGGAAATATATTTCTAATTTCAATATTTACTTTTACTCTTATCCCCAATTTTCTATCATTCTCTTTAAAATGTTTTACTATAATCATTACACTTTTCCTTGTAATGTTCGCAATGAAGTACAAAGCCACGTATATCACTTAGAAAGCAAATGTATTTTCCTAATTTAGCACGGTTTTAAACTCCAGAGTGAATAAATAGCATCTCAATGGCATGTTTGATGCAAAAACGTACACTTACCCCATAGTATAAACTGAACACACAGTCACAATGTGTGGCACATTCGCTACAATATTAGATTAGATATATATAATATACCCCATAGCTAATCAAATAAGAGATCAGTTTTGCTTCAGACGTTTCAGCAACAAGCCAAAACACCATCAACGATTGCTATCACAAGCACTTGTCTAACCTCGTAATTATACATCATGCGATTTTACATGTCCGATTGTAACATTACAGACACCAGTGTAAAATGACTGCAGGATTACACAACACACGTATTTTTACATTATGTTTTATGTAATTCATCAGTTACATGAATAACAGTGCATTTTTTGCATCTGTAGTGATGTAAAATTACATTTATTGGATACAGTGTATTAAAGATCTATCTGTCATGGATAAACAGGATTATTTTGAATTGTATTTTAAAGTTGAATTTCTTGATAATTCTTTCATTAAAGGGTAGTTTTTATTTAGCCAAATAACTGTACATTTGGTATGTAACATTGGTTTCTTTTTAGTCTATATACTTTCGACAATATATGTAACATCAAATGTCAAACATGGACCTTCTAACCCCGTCCTACCCTACTATAATATTAAATATTTGATTATTTTATTTAGTACTACAGTATCCATACCGTAATTGGTGCAACGAGAAAGAATGTCAATGGTGGCTAACGACACAAACTCTGTTTTTAAGCATTTTTTTCGAATATTTGTTCATAATACTAATATTTTCTAATTTGTGCAGCTATAAAGCATAGTAATTTACAATTTAAACTGAGTTTTCTTTAATTAATAAACACTGAAAGTTGTGGTAACTTGGAGATAGCAATGATGCGTAACAAAACAAACCTCGTCCTTTAATTATTTTTTTGTAACTTTGGCTGCTAAACTCATATTCTTTAGTGAGTTATCAGTTATCACTTATCAGACATAAAATATTGTTATTAGATTCATAAACTTAGAGCCACAAATTGACGTTCTTTGAAAAAGTTGAAAAATCTATTCCTTACATCATCGGCATTGCAATGTAATTTTGGATCTCTAGTATTCTAACTATAGTATTCTATTCGATTATGTAAGTAATACCACATAAAGGACGTATTTCTTATTTTTATCTTATGTGAAGGTATTAAAAATCAAAAGAGGGTCATGAGAAAATGCTTGATTCTAACTATATCTTCCAGTACATGTTAAGTCACCAGAACATACGTCGTGTAGGAAATCTGTATATAAATAACAGACTAATAGCTGCATTATAAATTGAGACTTTAACGTTAACTCCGCTACCATTTGTACTTAAGAGATAAACGTTTCCTTCCAAGGCGAATTAAACCTTATTGCGCAAGTTGATCCTAACAGATAACTTTATCTGGCATATGGTAAACTAGATTTGAAACCATTTAGGATTTCGATATACTATTCAGGACCACTGTTCAAGTTTAATAGCCACAGTTGAGCGCATATATGTCTATATACCTTCAGTGGATAGTAAACCTCGCACACTAGATACCAAACTTAATAACGTTATTATCGTAGAGTTGTAAAAATAACAACGCGGGATTTGTTTTTACAGCCGCGTTCGGCTTTTATTGTCCTTTCACGTAGGTACTGTTTAAATGTGGAAGATAAAACGATTCTTCCTTCAGACTCCAGATTTTCCAATTAGACGAGCTGAAATTATTAATTACACGAAGAAGTAATTAAGTCTTTCTTTTCCACGTGGCCGTAATTGTTGGTAATTATGGGCGCAGTTAACGATAATTAGATTTAATCATAATTAAGAGCATCTAATAATGTTTATTTTTAAATGGTGTAAGAAATACGTGACAGCTTGTTAGCCTCTTGTGCAAGCTGCCTGCATCTGTGAGCAGCTTCTCATGGTCATAATTGTTAAATAAAAATGATTAATTATACTCTGTGTGTCGGTAATACAAGAACAATACACTCACAGTGAATTATTGTGTATTAAATATCATGCAGATTGTTAGAGATCTTCTGGAATTTCGCTTTTTTGTTTAGCTCAGTATTTCTCGTGTAAATGCGTTGGAATTAAGCAAGATGGATGTAGTATCTATTTCATACAAGCTGCCGTGTATTGTATATTATGGTGGATGCTCTTTTGCGTACCTTTTAGTAATTAATATTTCATTTAAAACTCAAAAGAACAGATTTCTTGAGATAGCCCCAAACTATTTATATGATAACAATTTGTATTCGGTTATACATATAAAAAAAGACATATCTAGGTACTATTTTTAGGACATCATAAAACTGCCTGCCATACTAAAAAGAACAGATGTGCTATTTAAAAAAATACGTTTAGATATATATGTGTGTTAAGATATGTGTCACTTACGGAAGAAGTCATGTAATTAATTGTACTTGTAAATGTAATTACAAATTTTATTTTTACTGGAACCGATAATTAAGATTTGTATGTTTATTTTTAATTTGCAGCTTGATTTTTCTGAGACGACATGGTAAAAATATTTCAGTAAAAAAGAAACATCCAAATCAGTTCGTGAGAAAAAAAGTTATGATATGCGTTTATGGCTGTATTACACATTAAAATTGGAAATTTTAAATGACAGTGCGTTCATTACTAACTAACCGGTAATTATTATTCAATATGTCAAATTTTGTAATTCGTAATTTTATCCATAGATTCAATCGTATTGAACATAAATAAAATTTGTTCCTAAGAACGAAATAGTAACCAGTGGCAACTAGTGGAAGTTTTTAGGGAGCGGGGGCTTCTGTCGAAAGCAAAGTAAAAAGTGCATTGAAATACAATAAGATAATAAAATTTTCATTTTATACTGCTATATGTCTACAGCCAAATATCTAAGTCAAAACTTTCCACCCATCTTTACATTTATCGTAAATGCAAAATGTTGGTAAATAAAAGTTAGTATCTTTCTTCCATTAGTTTTTAAGTTAAAAATAATAAATTATATTTTTAATTAATTTAAACTGTTTACACAGAAAGACAAAGATGGGTTAAATTTATTGTAAATTCATTGACATAAAAGGAACATATTTATGTATATTTTTATTTTTATAACTTTTCCCTAAATTCTTTTCTGTTTCTTCTAAATTTAAATAAATAAGATCGAATCGGTATGCATTCAAACAAAAATGGACGGTCTCAGTATAGGCAACCTAATACGCTATCGAGCATCTTGTGTTACCTACCAAATAAAATATTATTTAGGGATATTTGGTAAATTTCCACCAACAGAAACCAGTGTTACCACACTAAAAACCCTAGGTATGAGAAGCGTTGTTGATGCGATATTTTAAATATTGTATAATAGCGTAAATATATCAGTTAGTGCGTTTTGAAGTTTAGTCATTAATAAAACAAGTAAGTAGCCATATTTTCAAACCATGCTCAGCGCACCATCTCCAATATATCACCTATAATCGGTCGGCGTACACATAACCTAACATTTCCTAATTACAGTATGGATATCCGACCAAATAACACTATTTACATAAACAATCTAAATGAAAAGATCAAAAAGGAGGAGCTGAAGAAGTCCCTGTATGCCATATTCTCACAATTTGGCCAAATTCTAGACATAGTTGCCGTGAAAACATTGAAAATGCGTGGACAAGCTTTCGTTATATTCAAGGAAATTCAGAGCGCTACAAATGCTTTAAGGTCGATGCAGGGATTTCCTTTCTATGACAAACCAATGGTAATGTTCATTTGTTAATTAATCTTCTTCTTTGTTATAAAAAAAATTATTTTCGTAGAGGATACAGTATAGCAAAACGGACTCCGATTTAATAGCAAAAATGAAGGGCACGTACTCAGAGAGGCCGAAGAAGATTAGACCGCCACCTACCAAGGAGGATGACGCACCTAAAAAGAAGAAGAAGAACAAGGACCCCAACAGGATTCCCGGAGGAAATAACGCTGAACAGCCACCCAACCAAATTCTGTTCCTTACGAATCTACCTGACGAAACTAGTGAAATGATGTTGTCCATGTTATTCAACCAGTAAGTATTTGTGGTTTTTTTACCCTGTAGTGGTCACAATGATTTTTATTCAGACATATACGTACGTTAATTTTGTATATTGCAGCATATTTTGTAGAGCATTTATACGGCTCGTGTATGATTTTTATCGGATTTTTTTCTAAAAATGCATTCAGTGTGGGTTTTTGTAAATGTGAATTTACAGCTGAAAAAGTCACTTTCTCTGGACCCATTTCTATGCTACGCTACAGACGAATAGAAATCACATACTCATATGAATAGAAATGGGTGATGAAAAGTGCCTTTTCTGCCTACAGCAACACTAGTTTGTTAAATCTAATTAATTTAATAATTAAAAATTCAGTTACTTTTTTTAGTTATTTAGTTTTCATAGTTTGCTGGTAATAAAATTCCTTTTTTTTTTGTTGTCTGCACTTTGACAACATTATAATAAAACAGTTTACTCTAATTGAGAATTTGTTTGGTGGTAGTAATCCAATAAGTAATTTGGCTTTATATCTGATCTTGCATTATTTGTTAAATACATATATTCGACCAACTATACCGTTCACTATACTCATTTGATAAAATAGCTTGAGTAGTTGTCAGATTGTACAACAACATACATAAAGAAACACAAATTAAGGAAATAAGAATCGATTTATTAAGTAACACAAAATAAGACTACATTGTTTCAAGAAGGTGAAAACGAACAGTTTAAATCAGAATCCACAATTGCATTGCCTACTCACAAAGGCTAGACTGAAAATTTTCTAAAATTCTCTTTTTTAAATGAAATGTTTCTCTTTTCTAGTTTGAACAGCATATTGTGTGTTTCCAAGGAATTGGATTTCCATACAATAAACTACGTAAACCCTGAGTTATCACTGATGTTTTGTTTTTTTTCTCAGATTTCCTGGATTTAAGGAAGTTCGTCTGGTTCCAAACCGTCACGACATAGCCTTCGTCGAGTTTGAAAATGAACTGCAATCTGGCACTGCAAAAGACGCTTTGCAAGGTTTCAAGATCACACCGACACACGCGATGAAAATATCATTCGCCAAGAAGTAGATATATATTTATTTCGATGTAATTCTTATTTTTTTTTATATAAGTACGATTAAGTTAAAAACTACGGATGTAATTATGAATGTAATATCTACATTAAAACACAAATTTCCTCGGAATAGCCTTTTTCATTCATTCTTTCTTTATTTACAGTTGCACAAGAGTATATTATACAACAAAAAATAGCGTATACAGGTATTATAATAGGTATGTACAATTAACGTAAAAAATAAAGACCGTACATAGGTATATAATTAGATCCTAGCTGAAATCATCTTTAACGTTACGAGAAACTGCGGTTTGCCGATCAAGGTACATCTGAAACGGAATTACTAATTAATTTACTAATACTGGACGTAATAAATATATCCTTAAGAGTTAGAATTAATGGCACGATCTCATTCTAACGTTTCTACACCTTTGTTGTTAGCTTAAAATTAAACGAGTGTTTTCTAAGTGGTCACAGCACGCGACAATATTTTTTTTGTATTAATCGTCATCAATAACCAACCCTGTTCGCGCCGGTTGATGCTGGTTCCGCTGCAGGATATTATAGCATTGGAGGAGACAGTGGAGAGACGCGGCAGAAGTGGCTTTCAGTAGTAACAGGTTCGGATCGTCTATGAATGTGCTGCCTGCTGATTCTAACACCCTGCAGAGAGCGATGTCCGCCTGTTCTGTATTCTGGAGCTGCGCTTTTGCTGTACCCATTGCGTCCAAAACTGCCAAGTGTTCTCGAGGCGGTAATGGTGGACTAGTCGCGCTTATCGCCTGTAAATAAAATATTATGATTAGTTTATCTTTTAATAAAGGTAATAATAATATTACATATATAACAGAGTCGGGTGTGGAACTTTTTTGAAATGTTATATTTGAAACAATTACAGAGAAACTATAATATACAATTTTTATAATGTTTTATTAAATACATTTAAGAGACAACCTAAGCAATCCCATAATATCACTTCTGGAAGTATTGACTCATTTTTTGTTATTAGATACTTTTAAACTTAAATTTGTTCCATAAATTTTTTTTCCATTCCCCTGGCATAATATAGTAAATATACTTCA
The DNA here is from genome assembly GCA_964023965.1 of Melinopterus prodromus. NCBI lineage: Eukaryota > Metazoa > Arthropoda > Insecta > Coleoptera > Scarabaeidae > Melinopterus > Melinopterus prodromus. The sequence goes on along the minus strand of OZ030390.1, from coordinate 18,368,366 downwards.
CGCTCACATACGTAAAACTGGGAGGTGCTCTTGTTTGGTGTGAAGTTGGTAACAACCATTTTGTAAATTGTTGAAAGGCTCACAATGGTCAATGAGAGTCGTGGAACAACGTGGTATCCGTGTTTATTATGTGACTGCCATCCCTCTCCGGACAAGTTGCCATTTGTTACAATTCACTTAATCAATTCAAAACGTTAAATAAATAATGTACCAACTAATTGATTAGCCTTCTTTTAGACATACTCCTAGTAACTGATAAAATTAAAATTTTTCAATATTCTAAAATTATCAATTGATATGTTTTGTCAAAAATCCGAAAAAATGCTACCTCTTATTGTAGAAAGACCCATATATCTGAGAGAAATACTAATATATTCATGGCACTCTACTAATAGTGATTCGACCATACCCTGGTCAACAACAAAACAAAAATGAAACAAGTGAAACTGATTGACAAAGTTGGAAAATGGCTAACAACAACTGACTCAGAATCATTTTTTTCATGTTATGCAAGGTTATTTATACTTTATTCCCCTAGTTTCATGTTTCGGTGTGGAAAAACGTCATATTATTTGAGTTTCACCTGTATTTACAGCAAGAATATAATATCAGCAGAAATTACAACATTAAAAGAACGAAGAAATATACATAATATCTTAAAAAATTGCTGTTAGCATAAAACTCTATCATGCAAGATTATTTACAACCCAAAAAAAGAAAGATAAATTGATAAATAAAAATGGTGGAAAGACAAAATATTAACTAAATAGCACCTACTTAAGAGAAAATTTGTTTTGGCGTTGCTTTGTGTTTTTTAATAATAATCTAAACTATTTTTTGGATATAAGTTGTTATGTACTGTCATGAATAATGAGGCAAGCATATTAAGAAAACAACTTCCACTTATTTCTGGCCCTATCTGTAGGTATGTAAGGTAGAAGTCCAGCAAACATTTAAGTTAACATATTGCTTTTAAACTCTATTTTGTGCATTCTAAAACATAACAAAAAATTTATAATCACCAGAACAGCAAATATTATTATTCAATAGGTCCAAAAGACGTGATGAACTTGGAAATTATAACAATGTTTGTGATTTGCGTGCATATAAATATTACAAATACATAATCAAAGCATTTAAAATCCCCTTTTTTTTATTTTTTATGTATTTATTACCTAAAAGATAAATTCCAAACAAATCTGAGGTGCTGTTTGTTTTTCTAGATTGAAATAATTCTAGTACAAAATAATTCTAAACCAACAGTGCGCTACATGGAATGTACCATCAGTATTTATGTTGCTCAATATTAGAATGTAAAGTACATTTTCAAAAACATCACTTCTTACTAGAATCTGGATTTTGTTACGTTTTTTTTTCAAAATCCGCTACTGATTAAGGTGGAATTTAAATCCGAAATGCAGTTATAATTTTCAATCGGCATTATATGCATGTCTAAGTTTGTACGTAAAAATAAATGTTAAAATGAACTTTGTACCTTTGCTAACAATAGAAAAAATCCTGGCTCAATTCTATTAAGTGTAGGGGACAAATTCTGTGATTATTGGCGTGTTTTAAATATGCAAGAAGACTACGTCATAGCCACCAACAATCTTAAAATGCGTCACTAGACTTGACCGGATTGAGCCAGATATTTTTTGCATTATCGGCAAAGGTTCCATGTTCAGTTTAACGTATAATTTGAATGGAAATACCTAATCATTTCGGTATAATACTGCTTACAAAATTATGAAGAATATTTGGTTGCCTACTCATTATATCCTGTTTCAAAACAGATCCTGTAAATAATCCTTCATACACGGTTTCAATAAGAACTATGAGGGAAAATAAACTAAAAAAAATACCTAACAGTGTTGTTGCCATGTGCTTACGAAATTTTGTAATTTATGGTACACCAATTCCAATTAGATAAGAAATTTTGAAAAAAACATTTGATAACAGCAAATACCTCGTCTACTGCTGTAAACAATTTTCTCACTGCATAATACCACTCTAACAGCAAATCAACCTAACGTTAACGAACCTTAGTGTGAGATTCAGCAACAGCTCGTAAACCGTTAACCCATTCCTGTCTAGCCCTAGCGTCAGCCGCTCTCAGTTTCAGCATATCACCCGAAGCACAATTCACAGTGAATGTCTTGGAGTCCTCGTCGCTGGGACATATGACGGCACCTGCTAAATGTACTGAGCCTCGAGGAAGGGTACCTTCAGGCTTCTCTCCCTCGCATAAATAATAATGAAGCAGTCCAGCACTGCCGTCCACAGTGAAATACCGATATTGCCACCCTTTCATCACATTCGTGTATTTGTAGAGTTGACCAGAAAATTGCCTATTCTTTGAGTGCAAGTCCATAATTTCGTGTATGAGATCTATGTTGACGCCGCTCGATCGTAGGTCGATTGATATGGGGCGTACCGTGAACGCTAAATGGACGAAAAATGCTGTAAGTACAAGTAATTTAGTGATTATAGTAACCTCAAAACAATGACACTTATGTCAAAGTCAAACGGGTTGATGAGTAATCTGTTTGTTTACTTTTGGTGGCGCCCTCTCGAGAATAGTAGCCGAAATGGATGGTGCAGCTATGTACCGTTGAGAAAAGCAATCCATCCAATACCGAAATTAGGATTTTGAATTGTTGTACTGATGTAGGTACAAATAACTTTTTACAAACAAATTATAGATGTGGTAATTGTTAATGACACCAAGTTATTAGTAATCTACTTTATCCACTCTGTCCCTCTGGGAATTAGTAGTTGAGATGTGATATCGTGGTTGCCTAACATCTGGCTGAATTCTGTCCAATCGACAAAATGATATAAATTCATGTTAAACATAGTTAAACAAAGATAAACCAAGCAAGAATTTGGAATTTTGCTTATGGCTTTATTTATTATGATGTTATTGTACGCACTATTATACTGATAGCCCAAGTAAACAGATACCTACATGGCTCCCATTTATTTCCATAACAATGAAAAAATGTTACCTTCATATTATTTCCTATTTCAAACATCAGTGAAAAGAATTCATAAACATAATTACATAAATATAATTTGCGGGTATCCAGATATAGTAACAATACTCTTTTGTGGATTGGAATTAAGCTTCGACTAATTTTGATCGTGCAATATTAATATTTTTGACCCAATAATTATATTTTTAAAAATCGACAGTTTTTGTAAATATTTAAAACCCAATGGGACGCAGGCTAAAGGAAACAAATATACAGAGTGTCCCTCTTCAATTGGACTCAACTTCATACTGTAAAGTGTAAATACCTACCCAAACACACCAAGTTTCATTGACATATCCAGATCTTTAGCTTATATAAAAAAAATAAAATTTTTAAGTTACGGTAAAAAACAAGAATATCAAGATTTACAAAAATATTTCAGTTTTTTTTGTTTCCAAAAGTTTTAAGATGTGAATACAATCTAAACTAAATATTGTAATAACGTGCATTAAACCAAACTTTGTGCATTTTGTTTTATCATGGGCAGTTTTTCCTAATAACTTTTAACAGTATCTCCATAACGAACCAAATTACCGACAAAGCTTTTCAAAGATAACACTAAAAATTTTCATTTTGGCTCCCGACTCAATTCAAATAGCGAACTGTAGCAAACTTTTCTCCATAGTTTTGAAATAGATAATCACCAGATGTAGATGGCGCTACTGTAAATATGTCTGTTTTTCTTTCGTATTCATTACATTTGAGGTATGGTAAAACCTAAACAAATTACTGTATTGCTTTCTATTTGTACAAATATTCAAACTGAACTGTGTTTCAGTTTTCTAGTCGATGATATTGTAGTTTCGCAATCGTCGTTATTGTTAACATGATTGCCAACTCACTAAAAATACAATACTCAGTGTTGCGAGATTAATCTCACAAGAATGCCGGAGATGATGGGGTAGGTATAGTAGACAAGATAACAAAAAAAAATAAAAATAAATAACGAAATTTATTTTTAAAACGGAAGTATTTTCAATTTGATTCTGTGATTAAAAAAATCAGACCGGTTTACCTCGCATGTGGCAAACTCAATCAGGTCTAAAGAATTGATCATAAGCGCCTATGCAGTTTCCATTTCCAAAAGACACGTTCTCCAGGATTGCATATATTTTGCACTTTTTAATTTTGCCACTTCTTCAATTTTCTTATACGGTAAAAAGCTCCCGTCTTTGAATACGTCAATTTTTTACATACACATTTGATGTAGTGGTAACTGGCAACCTCATATTTGCCATAGTGATTTTAATTTAAATTTTAATTGTATTAATGGTAGCGGAAGAAAATTTATGGCTTATAGAACATACCTAATTGAAATTGCAAAACATTGATAACCCTGGGTACTGTGGAGTTTCTAAATGGAATGTAAAATGTGCTCTGGATAGCTGTATTTGCCATGAATATGAATGGGAACTCAAAATTGCGTAAGACATCGGGAACAGTGAGGTCAAAATGTCAAAAATTTAATTTTATCAACATTTGTAAATGTATGCCAGCTGTACTCAATCTCCCAGAACCCTCAAAATGGTGTGCTAGTAAACTGTAAACTTTGTCAACTTTCTATTTGAAGTTCCAAAAGTTTGTGCACAAATGTTTTGATACTTCCATAACAGAAACACCAACAAAAACGCAATGGCTTGATGTGATATACAACGTTCAAGCCCAGATTCATATTCAGCGCAAAGAAATTAATCGATAACACTTATTCGATTTTAATTCACAAACAAAAGTTATTAATGTAACACTAATTTGCAACTATCTTTTTTCTAGAAAATTGCTTTTTTTTACTTTATCATACGCAGTATGTAAAGTATTGTAATCGTGCCGAAAAAAATTTTTGAGATTTTAGCGGAAATAGGTCTTTATGGGTCCCCTGAACATTTTTGACCAAGGTCCAAAAAAATGTCTGTGTGTGTGTGTGTGTGTGTGTGTGTATGTGTGTGTGTAAACGATTTTTGTGGCGACGATTCCGGAGAAACTACTAAAGGTATCGGGACGAAAGTTCATATTTAGAAGTTTTATGACCAAACTTAGAGCTGAAAAGCTTTTGGTTCAAAAGGGTCCAAAGGAACCGGCTATTTACTCTTAGCATTTTTCAACGATTTTGCAAATGAGCCGTCATTTCTGTAATTTCATCAAAATAGATAAATAATAAATTAAAGTAGAGGAAATTTTGGATAATTTATGTCTATAACATTTTTTGGTAAAATTAATAGTTTAGCTACAGGAGCAAATTCTATTTGATCAAAATCGTGTCTGCATTAATACTAGTAGCCAGGATATTTTGATGCTTTTGACAGTATTTGGAACGTCAGCGTTTGCGAAACGTCAATTCAACACGCAAATGCATGGAGAATTGCCATGAGGAGCTAGGTGAAACAATATTGAAACAAGATTGAAAAACAATATTTCGAGTGCGGATAGCAAAGTTATGTTTTCGCGAATAAATACAAGAAAGATTGTAAGACGGTATGTTAACCTTAAAACTTATTTGGAATACTGAGCATAAATCTTTATGAACTTTTGTAGTTAGCACTGAAGACGGCGTAAAACTCGAAAATATAGTATGCTAGAAGCCAATATAATATATGAATCATCAGAACCAGAACCTTTTTACTTTATCATCCGTAGTATGACAACACTCCATATTTAGAAGCTTTCTGTTGAACCAAGGGTCCAAAGGAACTGGAGGTTTAGTATTAGCATTTTTGAAAGATATTGCAAATAAGCCACTATATCTGGAATTTCGTCGAAATAGTTAAATAATAAATTAAAGTAGAGGAAATCGGAATAATTTATGACTATGACATTTTTTGGTAAAATTAATAGTTTAGCTACATGAGCAAATTCTATTTCATCGAGATCGCTCGTACTGCATATAAACTAGTTAGCCAGGATTTGTCAGATATTGTGATTCTAATGACAGTAGGTAGTGTCAAATGCTGATGTTTTGACATTACCTACTGTAAATATAATCAAAGTAGCTCTAGTCAAGTTCTAGTAGTTTTATTTTAATGCAGACATGGCCGATCTCGATCAAATAGAATCTCATGCAGCTGCACTATTAATTTTATATATGGTATGATAAAGTCATGTGCCTGGCCACATCAGATTTTTTCTTTTAAAGCCAATGGTGTCATTTAAAAAATATGTCTATTGCGTCCTAATTCAAAAACCGGCGAAGGTCAGAAATTTAGTTTAAGATAAATATGGATACATATTTTGATAATTCAAACCGAGTATTTTTTTTTTAAATAACAAACCGTTCTCAAAGATTGTGTCATGTTTCAATCTATGTGTTCTCCCTGTATAATAGCGGTATTACACTATTTTTAATAGCACTAATAACACGTATGTTTTATTGGTTAAAAAATTGTAGAATATTTTGCGTGATCAATTGAGTTGAGTAAAATAATTTGAATAACATTGAAACGTAAAATTTAACAATAATATGTCTGTGTCTGCATATCGTCTGTTAAAAGGAAAAGTCAATAGATAACATCTCAAATAATTACAAAAACCTGATTTTTCAACGGAATACCAATAAATATAAAAACCTTTTCCAGAGAATTAATGTATTTTAAGAACTTATTGAACTTATTTTACCAACACTTATTGATCGTCTTTTCGATAAGATACGCATTTACAATTTGACTACAGTTTGATAAATTATTAACAAGAATGTATATTTATAAGAATGCCGGAGATGTTTGAATGCCTGCCGGAGACCCTAGATGAGCCTCAGCGCCGCAGACTCCGGCGCAATGCCGGAGAGCTGGCAACCCTGACAATACTCTAAAGTGCAAGTCTACAGAAGTTAAGAAGAAACTAACTTGTGGTCTTATATATCTAGATTGTAGACTTCCGCGGCCTGAGGCAATGATATCTTGATTTCCGCGTGGAAACCACGTTGAGGACTCTAAGGCCTGCTTCTAAAGCAGTCGACGTTTCGCGCTCTGTTGCAAGAGGCATCTACAGGACAAAGTTATAAAACCAAGTGCTAAGAAGAAACGTCGACTGCTTCAAAGTCCTCAACGCGGTTTCCACCTGGAAATCAATATATCATTGTGCACGTATAGTTAATATTTAATTATATTTTATAATGTATTACTGCAGACAACAATCAGACGCAACTGCAATCGGAAAGCATTTCTATATTTGTAGTCCACACCAAAATTAGGCATTAGCATAAATAATTTTCATAAATATTGAAATTCCTTTCCGTTGGCAGTTGCATAAGGACCTTCAGAATCAAATGGTAGCGAGCATTTCGCGATTGGTATATAATAATTATGACGTGGGGTATTTTCGCATTTTAAAGGTCGGAGACTTTATTTCACACACTTCTATTGGCAATATCCACCTAAATTGGCTATATAATCAATTAATTTCCTATAAGCAAATATTCTAAAATACTTCCATTCTCCTTATATCATGATTTCTGGTTTTGAGTTCTTAGTCGAGATACGGTGGTGCCCATATATTAAAAACCGGGTAATAAAACTAAAAAAAGTGATGCTTAATGTTTTTTCTACTAATTTTTATATATGCCACGTTTTTTGAAAGCCGACAATGTGCTGCCCATGTCTACGAATTTACGGACTGCAACATATCTTACAGCAATCAAAAGCACAAATATAGTCTCAAAAACCTCAAAACGAGAAGCATTCGATGCTGTAAAATTTGTAGGAGTAATGTCGTATTGGAGTCTTGATCTTTTATAAGCATTGATGATCTGCTAACTGATTTGTATTTGATTGATGTGTTTTTCAAAAGGCCATCCACGTTCAATCCCACTTCAATTGTTTGTCCTCGTGACGTTACTGTCAATATGCGATTCATATCTAATTTACATTCTCATTAAACTGCAATGTTTATGATAATCGTTAGTACGTACTGTAAAGTGGACGTAAGGCGTTTTGCTATGCCGAGCGATAGTCAAGAACGTTTCGGAAGACGAATGATTTATGATTTCTTTTTTTGTTCGCTGGCGGCAATTAATATGAGACTCGTCTGCCATACAATAGCGGGGAAATTTGCATTTAAATGCTGATGCACTTTACGAGAGGCGCCGTTGTTCCTGTGTGCAATATTTATTATAATTTACAACCATAAGTCCATAAGACTGACTGAGCCGACGTTGAAGGAACATTTGCTGTGTGTTGTATTTGTCTGCAATGGCGGCGCCACCCATGAAAGTGATAGTTTGTCGATTGTGTTGGCAATTTGCGTTGACGCGATACGTAATTTTGCAAAATGCAATCTGATAGACAAAAGGTTGCTCTAGAGTTTGTTCAAAATTGTAGCAGAACACCAGAAACTAAAATAAAAGAAATTACATTAAATGTATGCCAATGATTCAGACTGGAATCTTGCTAGCTAATAATAGTTTGTAGTTTGTCTTCGAAATGAGTAGGCAACCAAATATACTTCATAATTTTGTAATCAGTATTACACCAAAATGAAGAGGTATTTCCATCCAAATTATACATTAAATTCGGTTGAGTCTGGGTGACGGGTTTTAAGATTGTTGGTGGCTATGGCGTAGTCTTCTTGCGTTCAACTAAATAACGCCGATATTCACAGAATTCGTCATCTACACTTGACAGAATTGACCCAGGTATTTTTTCTTATTTTTAGCAAAGGTAAAAAGTTTACTCTAACGTATACTTTTATGTACAAACTTAAACATGCATATGTCACCTAAAGTAAAAGCTTTTGTTGGCAAGTATAAACTACGAAAACAGTAGTATTTTCTTTACCTTTTACTTCCAGTAGAAGTAAAATACTCAACTTTTGCTTTTGCTTCACATTTTACTGTATAAATAAACTTTTTACTTTGGTATACTTTGGTATACAGCAATCTTCTTTTATCTTTTGCTTTCTAGAGAAGTAGTATAGTTTTCGCAAAGCTGGAAAAAACCAAGAAAACCCTTTTCACCACCAAATGTCTAAATGATGGTTTTGGAGATTTTTCAAAGAACGACAAAAAAATAAAAAGTATAAACAGTTGGGACGTCTGACTGATCCCGGACTTGAAGTGGGTGAAACGGATTGATTTTTGGAATTCTAGAATCCAGTAATTCCCTTAATCCACCACAAAAGTCAACAAAGTGGATTCTAGGAAGGCGACATTGCAAGAATAAAATATTATTGGATTTTACTTCTAATTATAGCAGATGTATTTGAAACCAAAAAAATGGATGGCATATAGATGGTGCTAACACATATGCCACAATAATAAAACCCTAAATTCACGTAGAGCACTATTTTGTTCGAAATTGCTACAACCGTTCTAGCAATGTAGAGGCAACTTCAATTGTCTTTTTTATGCCTGAAGATTGTACATTGTACACTGAATAAGTTTTTTCGCTATCAGTCATAATTTATTTATTTCGACAAAGCCCCAAACAGTTTTCAAAGTAATAAATTATTATACTGTAGTTATTTTGACACAATTTCACGCTGTGAGTGTAGAAAAGCCATGCGTAGTTCAAGATGAAGTGATGACGGTAGCAGGTACCTACCGTAGGAAATGCTTTGAAGCAAAAGCTTCTGCTTGTAGTAAAAGTATATATTCATTCATAGGTACGATCCCTATCATAAGATAGGTAACTCAATTTGAGTAAAAATGATACTAGACGACTCAAGTATAAACAAGCGTATAACACTCATATAAAATTTAATTGCAGCAAAATTGTCACATGTTAGTATTTAAACAAAAAATTAGAGTGTACCTACCAAAGTGGTGTGGCTAAAGTTTGAGACTACCCGTATAGTAATTATGGTCTTGGTTCTCACAAATCCTCACCTATTTTCGTAATTTTTGGTCTTTTTATTGATCCCAATACCTGAATGTTTACAAAAATACGTATTCAAAACAAAACTTTTGAGTTTGAAATACCGTTAAACATTTGAGTAACATATAACTGAAATGAGGTCCCATTGCACCAACAAGATAGTTACATGCAGTCCATTTATTCCATTACTTGAATGAAGATATTAAAGCAAATACAATTCACTCACGAAAATAAAAATTTCAAGCCAACGTTATTTTTCTTTGTGTCAGAATTGGCGCAATGTTTTAACCCTATATAACAAGAAGTATATCACTAATAGTACTAATGGTAATATTGTACAATAAACAACTAGTCTAGACTCAAGATGACAAAGCAAAAGCAAAAAGTCTCCAAAGAGCCATTGAGATCTGAGCTGGGTAATACTTAACATGTAACCGTACAGCACACTTGTGTTATACGTTGTACTCTTTACCAGTCCTTAAGAGAAGTAATGTCTTATGTAACCGGCGAAGGGTCCATCTCCAGTTTGTTTACCAGGTAGTAAACGTACTGCTAATTTTGCATATTCAACATCTTCAATTATACACTTCGAACCGACAATCATTCCTACGCATCAGCATCCAGATACTTGTAGATTCAGTGTGGGAATACGTGTGTATATGCTTCTGAACACAGTTTACCTAAGCGTATAATTAGCGGTCTTCGGTTTCGGAACGATTTGAGTGATGACTTGAGTGAGAGCGCCCCTGTATATACTTTTCGGCCACTAATTGTAAGTAAATATTTATGATCGTCACCTTTAATGTACAGTACATGAGGCCGTTATTAGCTTGACTCCACTGTCACATTATTTATAGAACCCGTCACTGAAAATGAAGACGGATTTGCTATTCATAATTTTTAATCTGCCGGTTATCGTACTGTATAGTGTTTGGTTAGGACCCATCTAAATAAACAGACGCCACAGCCTGTCGAATGTCGAACGCGAACAAATACCAAAAAGCTTTCTCCCTCTCTTTCTATTGCGCTCCCAAATCTACATAATACGGTCCGTACGAAATCTCGAATATTTACCTACACATGTAATAACAAGATTGACATGTGTTTGATTTGAGATGGTCGGCCGTACGCTTTATTATCTTTTAAGACTGTCAACTGTTTTCCGGGAAAACGACAGGGGTTTCAGATATCAGAATGTATACATACAGCGTTCCGCGTTTCAATATAACGTACAGTCTTGATCGAAAGTATTGGACAATATCATCACTAACTATTTATTAGAAAATACACACAACGAAACGTTCTCAAGAATAACTGGATAGAAAAAATATTGAATGTAGTAGTATAAACAAAACACTGAGAAGAGCGTTATAATAAACGGAGGACTGGAATGCAATCATGTGAGTGTGAGTGTGAGTGTGAGTGTGACAAAATCTCATAATGGTACTTTAAGAGAAGAATAGAGTTGGAGGTGGTGGACTTCACTATGATCTTACATTTCAGATAAGATAACTATCCTATCACCAGACAAGTTCTGAGCTTCTATGTATGACTAAAATTGTCGGTCCCATTCATAGAAAATCAATAAATATACAGAGTGATTAGCAATTCTAGACGAAAATTTGCGCGGACAGGAAACTAAAGCGTAATTTAAAATTTCGTTACTGCATTTAACGAAACAAAAAGTAATTAAATTGAAGTGAGTACTTATATTGACAAAGAAACAAATTTAAAAGTTCTTTTTTATAACTTTTTATGTTTTTGCATTTAATTTTCACCTCGAGTTATAAATTATACCTTGTATCAGTTCAGTTTTCAACATTGTGTATGTATGAGCAGGGTTTTCTTATTTAACAAACTTTAAGAGAAAATATAGGTAGCATCTGCTTTAGATGAAATAAGTGTGTACAAATATCTTTTAGTTTGGTGTTCATTCCCACACTTTTTTATTCTCAGACCGTAATTATTGTTCTGACTAAAATGTTTCATAAGGATTTATTTATTTTTTCAATACGTTAAAAAATAAGAAAATATTAATAAAAAGGTATTTTAAATGGCTCTAACTTCTTAAGGAATATTGACTTGTTATCCATATGAAACTTTTTACTAATTTACTATTTTTTAGTGAATTTATTTATTTAATAATTTGTAAAAACTACTTTTTGTATTCTTCGTTTTTGCATTGTTTGATTCGTATTTCCTGTTTCCTTGTTTGGTAATACTTGAAGGAATTAAGAAGAACAAATTAGTTTATACCTAGAGAGAAATATCTGCAATGTTATATTTCTGTATTGGTTTTACAGAATTCACATAGTCCACATGCATTGTTCACATGCATGGTTTCAAAACTATAATAGTACATTTACCACTCATGGTATACGTTACTGTTGATGGACTATTGCTGAATTGAAGACACTGTTTGTCGAAGAAAATGATCTATGTGCTGAATAATCAATAATTCGACAGATAGAAAAATATTAGTGCGGAATTTTCATTGGTTCTTTCTAGAAATATGGAAATCGAAACTTGGATTAGGAAATCATTGTTGTTTTTCGGATACTGTGCTAGATAATTTCATAGAAATCGTATATGACAGTAATCTTTGAATGAGTTCGAAGATGATAACTTATTTATGAAAAAAAAATATATATTTTCGATGAAGTTTTCTTTTGCAACATGTAATAAAAATAAACATTATGCCAACCGTTGGAGACAACTTTAATTAATTTAAAAATTAATGTTTTGGCCTTGCTGAATTTGAAAACCATCCACCAGATTGGTCGGATATGAGTTGCATTTTGGTTATAAAGCAGAAATATATTTTTTAAATATTATTTGTTTTTTAATAGTTAATAAATAGAAAAAGCAAACTATGTACCGACCGTCAGTTTGTTATTTTCAAAATTCATTGTTCAGTTCGAAAATCTTGAGGAAGATACTTTGCAAGTGCACTGCAGCTTATAAAAACGTTTAATTTAATAAAAATATCAACAAATTTGAACAATAGGTTTCTTATATGGCTTGTCTTTTTGCTGTTTCAGTGTCTTCATCCCCTGCATCCCCCTATAAGTGGAGCAAATGACCCAAAACATGGAGAATGACTGGTGGAGCAGCCACATTCACGTAGTTTTGATCCGTTTTATATATTTCCTCACGTACTGTCACAAACCCATCACAATTTGTTTGCTGTTACATAAACTCGAACAAAATGGTATGAAAAAGTAACAAATATAGTTTCGTAGATGTTATGAATATGGTGTCTAGTACTTTTGACCAAGGCTATATATGAACGTATATACAGATATAGATATACATGTTTAGGTTGCAGTCGATTGGGAGCTGATAACTGATAAAAATGTCGGCCATGATTTATGGACTAGTGATTTATTACCAGTTTGATAGGGACTACATTTCCATTCATATATGTGGCGCTGATATAAATCCGCGGTTCTACCTGAAACAATCGCGAGGCTTATTTCAGGATATTGCACCTGTTCCCCCCAGATCTGATTGAACTGAAAATAACGAAAATGCACGCGAACTTTGATAATCCTTGCTGCAAATTCTATTCCAATACAGGATTTTAAATATAAATTTGAAGTTTCTGTCGTGTGTATAGGAGAGATAAACTATCTCGATAGGTATTAGTTTGGTGGTTGGTCACTTTAAAAATCCTGACGCACTAATGCTAGGAAGTGTCCGGTGTGATAAAGCTTTTGAATGGTTCACCGAATACCGGAAATTAGTTGGGACTTAATTACGATGGGATCGTCGCAAATGTTCCATGAAACCATGCTTCCTCTGGAAAGCAATCAATACGAAATATATTGCTTCAGCAAACTAAATACGCAACACTAAACGTCTAATAAAATTATGTATGCTTTATTAAAAGTTTAATATTTATTAAATTGATAATAAAATAAGAATTTCTCATAAATCTCTTTTAGCGAAAAGGATTTCTAATGTATAAATTTTGCAATAACAAAGAATTCTGATTTTACTAACAAAATTGACATGGTGCAAAATTTGGCGTTTGGAGATTTGTATATCACATCATGTATGTATTTGCGTATTTTTCTTTAAAAGGTTGCTTTTCAAAAACTGAGTTCATTTTTTTACCTAAATTTTTTGGTGTTTATTGATGTAAATAATTTACCCGGTATTTTTTTATTATGTATAACCCACAAACATACATTTAGCAAAATAAATCCAATACAAATGTCAGACCCAATAATTGGGTGAAATTACCTTGTTTATTTCTATTTAATAGTTTCTCCATTCATCCCATGATATTTCTGAGTACTTTTATTACTTTGGTATGGTCGATGTTATGATGACTCAGTCTAGGTCCTTTTTAAGATTTGGAATATCAACGAAAACTATGAACTATGGAAACTATGAAAAATGTGTTAAAACAGCTATAACAGATAAGCATTGTAAAATCATGTATTTTAATAGATGGACTAACTTTTTTGAATATATCTAATACTGCTAAAAACGTACACTGGGTCCTAGAAATTATCGATAATATCATAACATGCTGTGTTTTTTGTTGATCTATTACAGCTAAAAACTAAAAGTTATAAGATCAGCAGTATAGCAAGATTAAATAAATGAAAAGGTAAGAATAAAATTTGGAAAGGCAAGGTTGGTTGCTATGGCAACAAAGCCGAATAACTTTGAAACGAAACAAAAATGTTAGAATGACAGAAAACACGTTTATTACAATATCTTTATTAAACCACAATATTTTTAAATTCTTCCTCACTTTATAAAGCCTTTTATACGATTTGTTATTGACTATAAAGCCCACATCGACACAATGAGATCAACACAAAAAATCTGACGTGGCCAGGCACATGACTTTATCATACTATATATAAAATTGTTACTTTAGCTGCATGGGATTGTATTTGATCGTATAATACGTATAACTGAAAAGGACGCGAGATGGCGAATAAGTGAGGCAAATCCATTTGGTATGCATTATGCAACCCGCAGTGATGTGGGGGTAGCCATCTCTTTCAATCGCATACGGTGCCATTGCAGCCTTCAATAAAAAAAAAACACTACAGCGTTCTACTTTCAGCGTTCTGCCTACGGTAGTCAGATAGTGACACATACCCCATATCATCGCTCTGTCTGTTTTGCTTGCGCCTGCCTCAATTTTCGCAAGCTAATGTAAAGTGCGCGTTCCTTCCAGTTTGATTCACTGTGTATCCATTAAAATACTAGAACAACTACGTTTGACACTACCTCTGTCATTAGAATGACACTATTTGTAAAATGTTGGCTAACTACAAAGTTTTATATTAATGCAGACACGAGCGATTTTGAAGAAATAGAATTTGCTCATGCAGCTAAACTATTAATTTTACCAAATAATTTCTAAGAGATAAATTATTCAGAATTTCCTCCATTTTAATTTGTTATTTAACTTTTTGACGAAATTACAGAAATGGCGGCTCATTTGCAAAATCGTTAAAAAAATGCTGAGTAAACATCCAGTTCTTTTGGACCATTTTGAACCAAAATCTTTTCAGCTCTAAGTTTGGTCATGAAACAAAAAAAACTAAATATGATGTTTCGTCCCGATACCTTTAGTAGTTTCTCCGGAATCGTCGCCACAAAAATCGGGTACACACACACACATACACACATACACACACACACTGACATTTTTTTGTACCTTGGTCAAAAATGGTCAGGGTATTCAAAAAGACCTATTTCCGCTAAAATCTCAATTTTTTTTCGGCACGATTACAATACTTTATCATACTGCGTATGATAAAGTAAAAATATCTGTTTGATCACTCTGTTGATTGTCTGTGTGCTATAAAAACTAAAACGCCAAGTTTATTTAATTAAATATTTATTTTCAATCCTGACCCCCGAAATATGGAAAATGATGAAAGTTACAAAATAGTTAAAACATAAAAAAGAACACTCAATTAAAAACTGTTTTTTTGACTGCCAACCAGAGAGGTAGTCTTTGGATTTTTCAACATGTTTTTCCTTTTTAACCGTGTTAGCAGTTTGTTGTTTTTTTTCTATAAAAAATAGTGTAAACATATTGAAGCATGTTTAAGCTTTCACACCTTTCAACCTGTCATTATCATAAAAATAGCATATATAGAACCACTGTTGAAAACAGGCATATACCAATTTGTAGAAAAATGAAAAAAAAAATGCAAACAGAAGCAAAGCAGCATAATGATTGTCAATTCTCCAACTCAAACTTACTATTCCAGACGACATTTTAGCAAGGAAGTAACGCAGTACAAAAGTGAAAGATGTTCTGTTTAAAAACGCATGACTCAATACTTTGGAATTTATTACATTACAAAAGATGAAAAGAATTTTGTTTTGAGAAATGTCACGATTAAGTAAGCGAGCAAGTTGTTTACGAAGAACTGAAAAACCATGCTATTTTCAAAACGTCAGGCATTGTAGACACTCGACAAAATCCTAACCGATACAAAATACAAACAACAATCATACAATATGATTGTATTGCATTAATGAAGTTCTCCACAATATGATATCATTGCGTACACATTTAACATGTATATTGATTTGGTATCTTAATCTGGTTGGTATTATCCTAATTTATGGCATATCTAAAATTAACCGCAAGTGAAGTCATTATTGATTTTAAGCGGAGTAAAAATGGCGCGCGTAAAGGGACAAGGCTACATTAGATCGGCTTTTATCAGGGTGACACTACGAATTTTAATGGCCCGCGTCTATTTTGATTCGGCGGCGTCTTTCAACTCCTGAAAACGGCGCGCCACTTTATCACTTGTTGTTAGATCCGGCCGAAGAATTTATGTTTATTGAGCAATGCTTTCAGGCGGTAATCGCCGTTCGCACAACTCTCTGATTGATGAAAAACAAATCCACATTCGGAGCGACGCGTTATTGAAGAACGCATTAAGCTCGACATTATATTTTTAGGGTTACGAGCCCATCCCGCCGCTTTGAAATTGTTGTTTTCATGTTTTCAGGGTTTACATCTTCGGGGGGGTTGATCGCGAAAGCGATCCGAACGCGAATATATTATCTTTTAAGTCAACCGTGAAGGAGCGAGGAGTGTTTTGATAGATTGCTCTTGTTTTCAGTCGAGCTTTTATTGTTGCGGGAGAGTTCATATCTTTCAGTCTATGCCAATAGTATTAATGCTAAGAGTTGTTGAGAAACTTCAGTAACAATTTTAAAACATCTCATTTTAAAAAAAAAGTAATAAGTTTAGGAATATTTTTGATGTACGTTAAAATTACTATTTCATTAGTAAATGAATCTGGACATATCAGCCAGACGCTTATTGATATATGCGTAATAAGCTTCAAGTATTTTACAAAATCTTTTATAACCAAAATATAAAAATAACCAAAAAAGTGAACGCGTATGGAAACATATCTGAGAAACATCCCGTTGTTATTTTAAAAAATCCTATGAACAACACAAGTTTTTTTTCATTTAAAGAACTGTACTGTGTAGAACTATTTGCCCGTAACACAAATCTAGACTAAAAGATGCTCTCGCGTAAGATTTTCTACAAAATTGTGTTCAAAATGCAATAGGACGCGATTTTACTATTGCAAATTTATATCAGCTGAACCCATTGTCGTAGGATCCTCAAAAGGGTTTTAATCCTTGTAAATTTACCTGTAATCCTGAAAGTGTGTTAGCAAATGTTTTTGAAGCATTTTCAGCGATTCAAAAAAACGCAATAACCTGACTTAATAAGCAACTTTTAAGCTTGGATTCGCTATAAGCGGAAAAAAGTCAATCGAAAATGCTTATTCGGTTTTCTTATAAAAGTTGTCGTTATTGCCCTAACTTTGTTTATCTCTTTTCTCAAAAATTGTTTCATCTCAGGCCCATAAAATTTGTATCTTACCATTACGAGAATTAAAAAATCTATCAAAATCATTATGTAATACATGGACTGCCATTTAAAAAAACAACTCTTGACTATGTCACAAGCCAGAAACAAATGAAGGCCGGAAATTAATTTTGACATAATATTTATTTAAAAATCAATTAAAAATTCTATTGTCCGAGGAAATTTTACTTTATAATGCGTATGACAAAGTATTGTTATCGTGCCGAAAAAAAATGCGATTTTAGCGGAAATATGTCCTGTTGGCTCCCCAGGACACTTTTGACCAAGGTGTGTACCTGTTTTATGTGGCGACGATTCCGGAAAGACTACTAAAGGTATCGGAAGGCGACTTTATATATTTTTTATATTCATGACCAAACTTAGAGCTGAAAAGTTTCTTGATCAAAAGTTAGCATTTTTTAACGATTTTTGCAAATGAGCCTTTTCTGTAATTTCGCAAAATAGTTATATCTATGACATTTTTTGTTAAAATTAATAGTTAGCTGCATGAGTAAATTCTACTTCATCGAGATCGCTCGTACTGCATTAAAACTAGTTAGCCAGGATTTGACAGTATTGTGAAAACATCAGAGTTTGACACAGTATTACAGTGATGTATACTTTGATAAAGTCATGTGTCTGGCCACAACAGACTTTTTAAATAGCAAATTCGTGTCAAGATTTTGTTATGTTTTCATTGTTTGCGCTCTAACTGTATACTGTATAGTGAGCATGCAGAATAAAATTTAATTTCTGGTTGTTTTAGAAAATTTCTTGCTCGGAAGGTTTTTTGACCAAAATAAAGTCACACGGTGTTACCTACTGCACATAGCAAGTAATTTATTTTATATATAATTATCACCGTACTTCAGCTGAAAACTATATTACTGGCGGGGGATATATGGCAAAACGGAAATTTTCAAACGATGGATTTTTTGACATGATAATCAAAATTGGTGGTAAAACTCCTGTTTGCCAATGCGTATTTTTAAATAAAATTCAACTACGGGTTTTACATGTTAAAAATTCACCCAAGAGATAGAACAAATTGGGTAAATATTGATAAATCTCGTTAATAACTTCAAAGTGAATAGGCGTTACAATAAGTTTTTTAGCGCTGAACATTCTTCGGGTATGTTTTTGCTCGACGTTTTATTTTTGTTTTGTTTCACTTGTGAACAACCCTCTGGAAACTATAGACAGGATTTCAAGAGCAAAGGTTAGAAGCTTACTGCCTGACCGTATAGTGTGTTTAGCTGATATTTCAGTCAAAAGACAACAACCAGTTTGGGTTGAAAAACTTGGGATAGTGTTTACACTTGGTAATAATGTTGATTAAATTATTAATTAAAAACCTAAATTTGACAGAAGATTTTAACGATTTCTGCAGTACTTTAGAGTCACTTCCTATACCACTATACCAACTAAACATATTTTTGGCTGATTAATAGGTAACTAACGCTGTTCAGTCAAAATCAAAAACATATTTGGGCTTTTAATCGGAAACTTTTTTTTGATATTTTCCGGACAAAAAAACATTTAAACTCGAAAATTGACCTATAGGCAAAAATAAAATATCATCTAGAATTAAAAATAAAAAACGTATGAAATCGAATAATTAAGTAAATTATAAAATTGATGCATTTTTGAAATCAATTTCAATAAATTAATCCAATTTAGTACCTACCAGACATTATCGTCTGCGTACAAGATTACACATGCTGTTGAGGATTAGTATAATGTTTTTTTTTTATTATGATATGAATTTCGCTTTAGTAGACCGCTTGCGTCAAAACGAGTCGAAAAACAGTCGTAAATTAGATAAAGTTGGTTGTGCGCGTCAATTATAGCGTTATAAATAAATGCATTATCATTCAATAATGTCGATTTTAATTAAATTCATTCAGTTCGCTCGAAGATACGGGTTCACATGGTATGCAGTTCAAGGGTTATCCGCGGTGGCTTGCTTATCGAATATACTCGGCTAATAGTTTCTCTATTCAGAGAACTGTGTCACTCGTTGGTAAATACATAAGTTAAAATATCAGTATCCGGTCTTGCATTTTGAGTGAAAGATGGTAGAATGTGGACTACATAAGTTAATTTACAAAGTCTTGTCTTGAAGAATATTGTTCCACAAAGTGTGTTAATTGAATAATTGTTTATTACTTATTATCTGCATATCATGTTCTCAGAAGGCAATGTATTATTAGATTGTAAATAAATTGATAAACAATAATACATTTATGTTGTCTGAGTTCGAAGAAATATGGCATAATTATCTTAGTAGGAAAGAACAAGTGCCTACCAGAGAAAAATAAATTGCGTATATTTACTGCAAGTTCATATTTTGGTATCTGATTTAAATTGTATATAATTTTACACTATCATCTGTGATGAATTTGTAAACTTATAAAAATATATAAAACGGAGGAAAATCCTATAAAGTATTGTACACTATTTTTTTAATAAAGTATGTTTGTTTTAAGATTTCCTTAGAACAATATTACCGATTGTCCGATTTTACTATTCATTTGCTGATGAGTTATAAAGGAAGGACGACTATATGGCCGGACTTCATATATCTGCAAATTTGTTGTTTTCATTTTGAATTTTACCAATAAAATCAGAAGTTGGAAGATTTGTTGTTGATCTATTAAAGCAGCCAATTCATTTTAAAACGCACATTCTTTAGCGCAATATTTCAGAAACGCAACTGCAACTTTTTGTCTTAGCAAAGCAGAATATTAAGGAGATTATAGTCCTAGAAAAAAGAATGTACTATTCCTACATTTTCTGTGGAAATATGATTAACTACCCAAGTAATTTTGATTTGACTTTTACACATAAATTCTTTGTATTCCAATTAAGATACATATTTAAAAAAAAAACTGCTGTGGGAATCACAGGATTGACCGCATTTATCGTATACACACACACACACCACTCACCATATATTTATTGACATAACTTGCCAATAAAGCTGCACAAGAAATTCAGCTTATTACTAATTTTGTTTAAGTCAAAATCCATTTTGATTGTAATAAACAAGTCAGACTATAACTTTGCAACGATTAGTTGTAAGAGAAAACACATATATTCTCGATAGCAAATTTTACTAGTTATAATTTTAATAATAATTTTAATAATCCAGTTTTTATCCACCTTTGTTTGGGAGTTTTTGGGATATTATTTAAATCATACAAATGAGCTGACAATAATTATTTTTATAGGGTATATTCACTTTGCCACATCAATTGTAACACCCTTACGGAGGCGTGATATAGACTTTTTTCAAATCACACGATAACTGCCGTAATTTTGCTGCAGATTGCAGATTGCTGCAGTTGATCTGAAATTTGGTATACAAGCTTATCTCCTAAAAAATGAGGACAAGTTTGTGAATGGGAAAAATCGGTTAATTCCATTTTTTTCCAAATTCCACACAATCATATTTTACGGTGGGGTGTATTAACTTCGGCCCAGCTGAAGTTAATTTTCTTACTAGTTCATAAATAATAATATCTTTATTCGATAAACCAAAAAGTATAGAACACGTAAAAAAAAGAATCCTTACAACTAATACATAATATGCAAAAAAATACACAGAAAAATTACAAAAATAAGTGACATTCAAAATAATCCTTCACCCAGTAGAAGCAGTTCGTGAGCAAATGGTCTTTAACATATTTTTAAACACTTTAAAATTTTATTTTCTATATCCTAAAGGAAGATGATTGAATATCTTTATAGCTTGAATAGTGGCTCCCTTCTGAATAGTAGCATACTTTGTTTGTGGTACTTTCAATATCACATCGTCACGACCCCTTGTATCATGAACGTGGTTCGTCTCAAACATGCAGAAGAACTTACTGTAGTACCTCTTCACAAAACAAACACATTCCATGATGTAGATACATGGGAAAGTAAGTATTTTATTGGTTTTAAAACACATAAAACAAGATTCTCTTCTCACCAAGTGATACACTCCGTATACATGACTTGCAATTAAAAATTCGAGGACTGAATGTCGAGTTGCCCCAAAAAATTACACCATACCGAACTCTTGCCTCAACATAGGCACGATAGCTCATGAGTGTAGATGCTTCACTAACAACAGGTGATATTCTTCGTAGTGCATAAATGTAACTGGAGATTTTACTGGCCAGATCATCGACATGTGGTTTCCAAGTTAATTGAGAGTCGATGACAATACCCAGAAATGTTGCATTAGATGATGAGGCAAGCATAACTACGATCAGTTGGCAGTGTTTGTGATATTAACATTTCAAATCTCTGCCAATTTAATATTAGACCACGATGAAATTCTGGACAGAAAAACATACCGATTGTCAATTTGCACCACTAAGGTAACAAAAAAATCACATTTGTGTTTGTTAATCTTTGTAGCTATATGAATTGGGGCAAATTTGTCAAATAAAAACCAACAAACGATTTTGGCGGATTTTGCATTACTGGCATTATTTTGTGTATTCCTTCAAATATCTTCCAAATATCTGTCCAGCTTTATAAATATAAAAAATAAGCTAACTTATCTATATCGTGGGTCACCTAGTAAATCTCTGAAATGGTTAGTTGTATAAAGAAATATGCTTTCACTATTTTGACAGCCATCATTTTGTTAACATTTTTCGTGATAATGTTTCCGAGATAATCACAAACGACTTAATTTTAGCCACAATTTTGATATATTGTTTCAAACGTCTAAATTATTTAATTTATTAAGACAAAAAAATGTCGTATCTTTCGATACGACGCTAGTTAGAACCAATTCTTTACTTACACGAAAAGCTCTTTTAAAATTGTGTTATGATTTTACACTTTTTATATAGCATCGTCCATAGTATATAGGCATCACTTGATATCGATTTGAGGCGGAATTTAACGCGGCTAAACCAATTTGGATAGAAGAGAAAACGTATAAAAAAGGTCTTAAATGTAAGCCGCCGTAGTTTCTTTCTTATTAGGTACCTTCACAATTCCTTTTGTTTATTCTTTCCTTTAAACGTTTAAAAAACGCCCACCACCTACTTTGACTATGGCTATCATCATCATCGTCATCACCATTCCCGTTAAAGCTTTAACTCCTTTAAACGAATACTTTCCACTTATTCGGCGTGGTGAAAATCGCCCCCAGGTGATACAAAGACACAGACAAAGAAATCTTGAAACGTGATTAGCCATAGCTCGCGGTGCTTTCTAAAACTTGGGGTAATGACATTTTATCTTGGGGCGATGACGATGGCCCTCCACACTGCACGTTCCGCAGACGTCAAATGCGCCGACAAAAAAGGTATTGATGCATATCAAACACGCCGACGGGGCTCGTGTGCTCGTGATATAAGTGCCATAAGGGACCTTTCATGGGACGGCAGAGGTGGTGGGTACAGAGAGGAGTCTGACGGCTAAAACCAGAGCTCGTGGATGCAAACGCGAGCCGTGCTTCGGACGTAATTGTACATTGCAGCTGGAAGAGGGTTGGAGTCCACCACCCCGCTGATCTTGCCCTACTGCACTTACGCGGAAAGCATGTCAGACCCAGTGAGGGGGGTGAGCCACTAATTTCAAATCAGTTTTATTAACACCGCATCTTTTGTACGCACATAATAAAATTCGGTTGGTCATTATATCGGAGTCATAAAATATTCGATATTGTTGTATTTATCGTTCTGGAGGGTGGGTGTCGACATTTGTGATTTGACGCTTTGCAATATGGTATTTTATTATGGTGTTACTGATGCGAAATAGCTACGAAAAGTTTGTATTTTGTTGAAAAGTGCTGTGGTAGTTATTATAATACAGGAGTGCAGTTGTATTGGATTTAAGATAAGTATAAAAGTGATGGAAAACCCAGTCAGTTTTTGTTTTTGTCATACTTGTAATACATTTCTCGATGATCTTTATTCAAAAATAATCCATTTGATTCCACAATTGAAAGACCAAATACAAAAAAAGTCCTTGAGAGTCCTTGAGAAACAATATCCTAAGAATGTTGGAGTATCAAATGACGAGGTGATGTTAGAGGAAAAAGTAAATACGGGGCTTCGATGCAATTCATCGGAGCTTGACGAAAATATTTTCAAAAATACACATGACAGATGACTTTTCAGCATAGATATTAAACATATTGACAACCTCGGTTCTGAAAGCCCTTATTTTAACCTTCTCCCAGTTTTTGTTGTAGTTTTCTAACCTAATTTAACAATGCACTCTATCTTAGATAATAACAAAACTAACTTAAAATACTAAAATAATGCACTTAAACTACAACCTAAATAAATAATAATCTAAATGAATCTGGCAGGTATGCCAGATTTATTGTTGTATTTTACCCAACTTTACTTTGTGTTCTACAGTTTAATAACTTTTTGTTTCATATATTTAGGCAATATTTGTAAGTAGGTACTTCGTTAAAGATTTTTACGAAGAGAATTTAAATAATCATCAAAATGTTGTAGTCCGTACAGTTATAATACTGTCATGGTTATAAAATTCAACACACGCTTTTTAACACGGTATTTTGTGTAATATAAAATATATAGGTTTGTCAAAGTTGGAATGAGTTTGAAAATGTTTTGTGTTATTTTTTTGCTACAATAAGATTGACCGAAATAAAAAAAAATCTGATGCGGCCAGGCACATGACTTTATCATGCAATATATAAAATTAATGGTCTAGCTGCATGAGAATCCATTTGATTGAGATAAATCATGTCTGCATTAAAATTAAAGTAGTTAGCCAGAATTTGACAGATATTTTGATACTATTGACAGTAGGTATTGTGAAAGCATCAGCATTTGACACTACTTACTGTCATTAGAATAATAGTTACTTATGTCACCAGTGCCGAAAGTACGGAATAGCGCGACGAGCGGTGATGCGGCGCGTCACCGAAGGCGGAGCGTCGCTGTCGCATGTGAGCTAGTCGCGCTATGTAGTTTTCGGCAGGAGTGACATACTACGTTTTTTGAGTTACTTTTTGAGTAAATATGTATTTTAAAAAATATATATCAAAAAAGGTTATATTTCTGTATAGGAAATGTTAGGTTGGTACCAGTTCGACAAAACGTCAATTTTAAAAAAGTAATTAAATTCTGACAGATTTATATTTGTTCATTACACTGTAGGTGTCATATGCGTACCAACATACTAAAATAAAACTACACTCATCGCCATACTTTGTTTACAATTTTCTCAATTTATAGTTTTTAGAATTGATATAGAACGGGTTGATATTTCTTATCAACAAACAATCAAATTGGTGACGTTATTTTATTTGAAATTTGAATTTTGTACTTTGCCGCGCTAGAGCGGCAACGTCATATCAATGCAGATGCGACCAATCTCGATCAAATAGAATTTGCTCTTGCAGCTAAACTATTAATTTAAAAAAAAAATTGATATGCATAAATTATTCAAAATTTCATTTACTTTAATTTATTATTTAACTATTTTGACAAAATTACAGAATTGGCGGCTCAAAATCCTTGGAAAGGGTTAGAATAAACATCCAGTTCCTTTGGACCCTTTTGAACCAAAAGCTTTTCAGCTCTAAGTTTGGTCATAAAACTTGTAAATATGAAGTTTTGTCCCGATACCTTTAGTAGTTTTTCCGGAATCGTCGCAACAAAAGTCAGGTACACACACACACAGACATTTTTTGTACCTTGGTCAAAAATGTTCACGGGACCCAAAAACTACCTTATTCCGATAAAATCTCAATTTCTTTTCCGGCTCGATTACAATACAATACGTTTATTATGACAGCATTATACAGATATCCAAACTGTTGATTTGTTAAAAATTCACTATTTCTCCCTCAAATTCACATTCTACAGACAAAAGCAAAATGGAGAATACTCCAGAAGGATAATTTATTTACATGAAAAAGTCGAAGAATCTTGCGTTTCAATTCAACATTTAGACAAAACAAAAGAGAACACGCGTTGATCCTATGTTTAAATTTTTCTTCTCTCGCACAGTGCTACAAGCCTGTGTTGCCTGTAGTCATGTTCAACTTTTAACTAAACAGCACTATTTTAAAGAAGAAACGTAATAGCTAATAAGTACATAAGTATATATATTATTTATAAATACATTCCTCATTAATTGCAAATGTAGAGATAAAGAAATTGCAAATAATAACATATTTCATAGTTAGCATTGCTAAAGTTCCTTAATGTAAGGTCGTGATTTATTACTGTTCAATTACTTAAATTCTATTAGTTTCAGATACCCGAGTTATGCAACAGCATAAACAGTAGGTATTATTTTACAACGCCAGTGAATAATAAGTAAGGTAAACACCTACTATGTGCACCATCAGTTTTAAGTACATACTAACTTAAGTACGAATTTTTGCGTACTGATTTTGTCGTATATCCGTACTGCAATCAAATTTAATTTATTCGTGCATGCAGCTGGAGGGTTGAAGTCCACAACCCCGCTGACCTACCCTCGCAGCACTTACG
Source organism: Melinopterus prodromus (assembly GCA_964023965.1). Classification (NCBI taxonomy): domain Eukaryota; kingdom Metazoa; phylum Arthropoda; class Insecta; order Coleoptera; family Scarabaeidae; genus Melinopterus; species Melinopterus prodromus. Next base: position 18,342,151 of record OZ030390.1, on the reverse strand, counting down.
TGAAAAACATGTCATGGGGTGAGCCTCGAAATCGAAATTGCTTTATTAACACCGCATCTTCAGTCCACATCGGCCGTCACAAAATTCGCCACGCTGGATTATATATTGAGCGAGTAACGAGACGGTGGCCATTGTAATTTCACGATTATTACACTTTGCATAACTCAATTTAAAGTGCACGGTGATGCTGTTGCAGATTTAATTATGTACTTACCGTTCGCGGATTGAAGAGGGCCGTCCTGCTGCTCCAGCCTTTTATGTATTGTGTTGCGCAATATTACGAGGATGGTAAATTGAGAGGATACATGATAAATATAGGGGTTGCTTTTTGCCTTCTCCTATAGTTATTATTAGTGATATTGGTATGTCGATTAGAAACGGAATGTAGATAAGTTCAGATCAGTGGTTCAGTATGGGTTTTATTCCTAACAGCAAATAACGTTTTAAACAATGCCTTGATTGACTTGTATAATGTTTAGTTGGATTTACTTACGGCAGAAGTGGGGAAATACTTCCTTTTTTATGTTGTATTTGTAGGAATATATACTTCATCTCCATCATGAACGATAGAAAATATGAAGAAGATCTGGTTATGACGTACATATGAAGGAATTAAACGAAATTGTCACTGTAGATTATAGTATTGTAACTACGCAATTCTAAGCTGTGTGAATACGTTTTAAAGTTACATGGCTACAACTTCGTTCTTCATGTAACTTGTGCAAGTTGGTTTTTGGTATTAATCAAATTAATGAACATGAAACCGCGGTTTACCACTAAAACTCAATCAAATTTATAAAACAGGTCAATATCCTGATGGCTCTAAACAAGTTTAATTTCCTTGTTTAAAAGAAACTATGTGAAGAAATGCCAGGAGCATCAGCTTACAAGCATCATGTACTTTAGAATATTACTTAAAATTATTTATCAAAGTATATTGATACAAACAAAACTGTTGTAACGAAAGGAACAGTCTTCTAATTAGTGTTCCACTCCTCAATATTTTCGAAGAGACACTTGAAGATGATGAAGAAGTATTATGATATTATTTGGTTAGTACTCAACAGTGAGTTGATGATGTGGAATAATGAACTTTAAAGGTTTCTGCCATTAGAAAAGAAAGCCTTGAAGATGTGGATCTACCGTGCTCTGTTCAAAATTTCTCGGACGCCAGGCATACCAAATGAGGAAGTTCTTAGAAGAATGACGAACAATAACAGTAAACAAGAACTGCTATTGGCAATAAAAGAAGGAAAATGTTCCATGTCCATAGTATGCAACACGAAATACCTGCAGCTGGTACAAACTGATCATAGAAGAAGAAGAATCAAAATTTGAAGGTAGAAGATACGTGGAGAGAATGAAGATGGCGCGGTTACACAATATTAAATAATAACCCGACTGACATTGCAAAATATGGTCGCAAACATCCTTTGGTGGATAAGAAGAAAATTGCATTTCACATGGAAAGTCCATAGAATAAGGGATATACTGGAGAAGACATTAGAAGAAAGGCTTTGCTCAACAATCTTTATGGACGTGACGTAAGCTATCTGATACACAAACTAAATAGTATGCTACCCTTACACTCCGAGCTGCTAACATCCTATATGTGCTATATTCAGAATATAAAAGATAAAAAATACTCTGAGTTTAAAGAAGTAAAGGTAGGGGTACCCCAGGGTAGTGTCTTGGGGCCAATTCTCTCGCTAGATCAAAAAATAGAAGACCAAGCCCAACGAACTGAAATTTGTCGAGATTAACTTTACAAACAAAAGAACCGTGGATATACTTCACGTCAGGATTAACGACGTCATAGTTCCGTATGCGAACACTATAAATTATTTGGGTATGATCTGGATACAAAGCTAATGTGGAAAGAACACGTTAAAAAGAAAATAGTAGAGAAGTTTGGCCTCAAATATTGAGAACTGTACTGGCTTTTGGGAACAAAAATACTACAACCGATTTGTTTATACTGCATTCAACTTTGGGGTTGCTTAAACATGCAAATATACAAGAAATCTAGAAGTTCCAAAATAAAGTAGGTACTAAGAATTATTGTAACGCCCCTTGGAATATACGGAACACTCGGAACAGTGACCTGCATGAAGCATGAATCTCGTCTAACCCATCGTCACGTCAACGTAGAGGCCTTGCAGCTACTGGACAAGAATCTAACCAGAACACAAAAATGAACCAAACACTATTAGTAAAGTGTTAGTGCTTCTCGTTTACGATAAAGTAAATGTTGGACATCAGTGGTTAGATTATTATAGTCAAGTACCAGGTTTTAACAATTCAGATTCAAATTTAGGGTTAATCTTTTATAGTAGTTTCAATATCTTAGGCATCTTGCGCTTATTAATAATAAAAAAGCATGCAAATGATGACCTGAGTTTTGCTGGTTTTGTTGTCTAAAATGTTGTAGTCTGATCTCTTTGTGATATTATGTACTATTTTCGGGACAACTCAGCATACCGGCAGCTAGTGCCTCGCCGAACTTATGAGAGAGCTAGTGGATAATTATTGTATTCTTATTGATTAAGAACATTTTAAGAAGTTGAATTACATTTAAAGCGATCTGGAAGAAAGTGCCTTAAGTCGGAAAATAAGTCGATGCAGATCGATAGGTTGAAGTTAATCTTTCATACCCATTTATTTATCGTCCATTTATCATTAACCCATAGATAGCACTTGACGGTGACCGTGTTTCAGGTTTCAGTTACTGTTATATTTTTCCCAAAATATATTCCATTCAATTTTTAAATTATTATTAGGTACATATTTTAAATCTTCTAATCTTTAGCCGAAATTGGCAATAGCTTGCAACTGAGATCTCCACTCTCGTTTGCTTGCACCACAAACTCTCGTTTTTTTTTTGATACATTACCTAAGTACAGTTTTATTTAAACTTCACTATTAAAAACTTCATACTCCAAGAGAATTTTCGTGCCACCGGATAAATCCGATATATCTGGTAACCCAATTAGATTTCGAAGTTGTTCGCAGCGTGCGGTAAACGACACTGCTTATCTTCCCGGAGTCACGTACTATATATCTCCAGCATTTCCAGTACGACGATCGCGCAAGCCATTAATAATTTTTAACAACGCCCAACAACTCGGCCGATAAGTGCGTGTGGCAAGGGTTTTTTTGGTCGGCCGGTTTGCTGGCTTGCCAGCGACTACGACGACGATCATCATCATCTCGCCGGCGAGAAATAGGTCAAGCAATTCGGCAACATTAATCCACGTCAGCGGCATCCAGGACCGAGCCGTGTCCGATTCAAAACGGATCATCCATCGTGGCCACGTTTCCCTGACACCAGATACCGCGGGTGCACCCGAACAGATAATGTTTCCATGCGAGTGGGTTCTCTCAATCACCACACCTCATTACCCCCTCATCATCCCATGCCACCTTTATCCCCTTCACCCTTTCCCGTGCCCTTATTTGTACACATACGCCCTCCCGATCGCGCGACATGTGTAATTCGGCCAGGGATCGTTCGAGCTTGAAGCAGCTGAGATAGGTGACAAACATCGACGAGAATAAGCTACAGGCTATGGATTATGCCTGCCGAACAAAATTTCAATGAAAACTTGAAAAAGAAATCCAGCCGAAATTGTGGAAGCGATAGAACGGAGAAAGCAATGTAGGCAATAAATAACTGATAGCTAGGAAGATAACCAAAAATAAAACTACAGATGTGATGCAGAGCTTATGTGAAAATAGCTGGGAGTTGGGAGCTCACTGCTCACTTATTGAAAATGGAAGACAACTCACATTGAAATCACCAAATTTAATGGAGATGCAGTATTTTTTTGGGAAATAAGAAGTCGATCTACTTGTCTATCTGTCAAGGGACGTCAATGTAACAAAATGAATTCAAAAAAAATCTCCACACCATTGCAGAATATATTTTGTCAATTTTATAACTGGCCGTGAATAACACTCATATGACCATAGATAACCCTATTGCAAAGATTATAGAAGTACAAAATTTTGTGCCTATATTTTTAGCTTTTTTTTGTAACATTTTAGAAATGTGCAGTAGGACCGATTTAATCAATTTTCGAATAAAAAGCAGACTAAAGTGCACTTTTTCGTGCTGGGTATAAGATGGATAAAAATCATAATATTTACACTTGTCTACAAGAAAACTCGAAAAAAAGTGTCAGTCGAATGGGAGTGTTTTAACTTTTTTTGTGGCCATATTGGATCCGCACACCGTAAATTCTGATATCAGGGTTAACGCCATGAATATTGGCTATTTAATTTTAAATATCTGGCTACAAATTTGGATTCAGCGTGCTTCAGATATAATATTCATAAAGATTCATGATTGTTTACCATATTGGCTCCGCCATTTTCAATTTTTGGAATGTTACTTCAAATTTCGAACCATTGAGATTAAAATATTATTTAATATAAGATTTATGCAACGCTAAGTATCGTACACGTTTTGGTTTTTCAATATGGCGATTTGATTTTGAATGTTGACTGATAACTTCAGATTTTTTAGCCCAGTTTTTCTTTTAATTTTGGGTTGCGCCATGGTTTATTTTCCCATTTTGCCATTTTGAATTAAGTTGACAATCTGACATGGTATTTGGAATCTTCTGATATTACCGCAAATAAGGTTAATATAAATCCAAAACTGTTTTCATTCTCGTTGTCCTATGTCCTATGTTATTTTGAATTTTTAAAATCAATCATCAGATGGGAAATCTAAGCTCTTCAAATGTCACAGCAAATACATTTCATAAAACTGCACTACGATGAATCCAAAAAAAATCTGATATGAAGAGACAAGACAGAAACAGGTACACTATGCAATATACAAAAGAGGTAACGCATTTTAGAAAATTTACAAGAACTAATGGCACATCCTGTCTAATCGATATATAAAATTGAACATTGTAGCTGCAATTGACTACAAATTTATACACCTGATGCTTCATTTCACCTCATCAAGAGATAAAATGTAACTATAGGCATTATATCATTTCTGAAACATTTTTCTATCCCAAAAGGTATAACAACTAACTTTTCGAAGCCTTTTTTGAGAAAATTTAACTGAATATGTCTAGACATTTTTCTTTTTGCTCGTTTTGATGTTCTCCACAAAGTAACTCTGCAAATGTATTGCTTCAAACCTTGAACATTAACGCTATGAAACCACAAAAACATGTAAAAACTCCGTGCATTTGTCAATCGCCGATTTTTAATCTTCGAGCATTAAGCCACCTATATGACAACTTTATGAAGAGGCATTTCGTTACTGTCAAACTCTGGACCAAAATTGGTGCGCGCTCGGTTAAAAAGCCTGTTCTAAGCCACTTGTTTTGATGCTCAGGTATTCAGCTTTAATTTCACCCTACTTAGAGAATTCTGTTAGGTCGTGTTTTGGAGGATATCAAAAAGCGTATAGTACTTTGAATTTTGTGGCACAGCTTTTTTTATCCTCGCGTATGGCAGTTTTGGTCGCGTATGCGGCAGTAAAAACATACCAATTTAATGAGAGGTCATGGTTCCAGCTCTCAATTAGGCCTACTTCAAGATTTTAGGACCAAACATGACCTGACAAAATTAATTATGCTGAAATAAAAGCTTGAACGTTGAACTCAAAGCTGTGAAGATAAAATCTAGTGAAATAGATGTATTCCGGATGCAGTGCCAAACATTAGTTCTAAATCTTGCAACACTAAATATGGCAGATATATCTGACAATAATAGAAAAAACTGGGTACAACTAGGAGAACAAGAAACAATAGGCAATGAAAACAGGTTTAATAAGAAAAAGTAGGTACAAGACCTACTCTACTTTAGTCTAGTTTAAGCAATAATCAAGACACATACAATACGTCATATACTTTAGCATTGTAAACGTAATTTAAAGAAAAAAAAAAACATTCACACCGCTATATAGGACAAACTCTTCCCGTTACCGTCGACACTCACGTCCATTACACCGAATGCGGGAGATATCCGATTTCGCCGTCACCTATCCAATATCCATCTCGAAACTGTTCTCTCGCCTCGAGATGAAAATATGAAATCATATACGCGCCGGTGGGACGCTCACACGTGACGGCATATCGAGGATACTTGATCAAATTTGGAAAGGAAATCTCATCGAAGCCGTACACCAATCCATTGCCTATTGGCTACCGTGCATCACTGACCGTCGTCCGACGCGACACCTATCTCAGCTGCTTCGTGCTCGAATGAATCCTGCCTGAATTACAGATGTCGCAAAATCGGGAGGGCGCGCGTAGGTATATAAATAAGCGTTGGGTTGGAAAGAAGGGTTTATTCCAAAAAACTTTTAAAATTTTTATAAAACGAAGATTTTAAGCTGTATAGGGAATTCATAATTTATCCCCCTGTAACACAATGTTTGTAAAAGCCATAAAAATATACAGGATGATTCAATTTCGAGGCTCACCATGGGGATCTCGCTTATTAGTGGAGATGGAGTCTATATTTAAATTTGGCAAAGTTTCGTATTTTTGTGTTGATCAATTATCATTTCTGTAATTTTGTTAAAATAGTTAAATAATAAATTAAAGTAGAGGATATTTTGTATTATTTATGTCTGACATTTTTTGGTAAAATTAATAGTTTAGCTGTTTGAACAAATTCTATCTGAACGAGATTGTGTCTGCACAAAAACTAGTAGCCAGAGCGTGTCAGATGTGTTGATACTTTTGACAGTATTCAGAACGGCAGCCTTTACGAAACGCCAATTTAACACACAAATGCATGGAGATTGCCATGACGAGGAGAAACATGCGCGCAACTATCGTTAGGTGAAACAATATTGATACATTTGGTGCTTACAAAGTCGTGTATTTCGAGTTCGGATAGAAATATTATTATTTTTTCGTGAATAAATACAAGATAGACTGTAAGATTGTATGTTAACCTTAAAACTTATTTGGAATAAGGATACTAATTGTTTATGATCTTTTGTAGTTAGCACTGAAGACGGCTAAATACAATATAAATATTATTTTGTTGCATTTAATATTGTTTTATGTTAACAAAGGAATTATTTATTTATTTAATTAGTTATTTAACTGTCAGATCCTGGGTAACTAGTTTTATTTTAATGCAGACACGACTGATCTCAATCAAATAAATTCTCATGCGGCTAAACTATTAATTTTATATATTGTATGATAATACAAACGTATTTATTTATCAATGAACTTTGCATTCTTGGCAGAGATAAGTTGGATTAATGTTGGAGCGCCTGGTGCTGAAAACAAATGCATAACGTAACTGATCTAAATTGACAATTAGCATTAGTATTTGGCTTAAATAACAAGTCGTTTAGAACAGCTGTTATCATTCTAAATAAATTATAACCAAAATTTCAACATTTCTTTAGGATTTAATTTAATATCGAATTTTCTTCATACTTCTTTATTACATTTTATTTTTCATTAATTTTTTTAGCTCTAATTTAAACGCATCTTTCAATTCACAAATTCAACATTTTCTTAAGTTCAGTCTTCTTGATTTTCCCTGTAGGTGTCATCGGAATTATATCGACGATTTTCACACCGCCTCGTAATTTCTTCGTCTCGTCAACTGTAGAATCGACAAATGCGCGCAACTCATCCGGCGTCGCCGAGCAATTTTCCTTTAAGATGACCACACCAAGCGGATGTTCGCCGTCTTCTTCGTGTTCAACGCCAAGCACCACAGCTTGTTTAACAGCAGGATGCCGCTCCAAAATTTCAACGAGCAAACCTGTTGGTATTTGGCAAAACTGATATTTAATCATGTCTTTAGAACGGTCTAAGTAATGAAAACAAAAATCTTCATCATAGTACAGGATATCTCCAGTAGTTAACCAGTTATCTTCATCCCATGCGGATGATGACTCCCTTTTGTAGTAACCGTTCAGTTGATACTTGGTTTTTATTTTTAATTCTCCTGGTTGATTTGGACCAAGAGGTTTACCAGTTTCTGGATCAACAATCTTGAAGAATAAAATGATGTTAGAGAAGTGTTAACAATTTTTTTATTAACGTGTAATGCCACTCTAGCGCGAGAAAAAATAGTCGCTTTTGTTGCTATATCTTTTACAATATAGTAAATGAATTACAAAAACCCTTTAAAGCCCTTTATTCTTCATATTTTGGGGAATATTCATTCACAATAAAAAAAAAACTAAAATAACTAAAAAATTGAAGCGTTAGAGGACATCAACGTAAACCTCTTCCGGCGGACAGGGTTGCACGGCCGGAAAGATTTTTCACGCAGTTTTCCACTTAGCCAAAAAACAAAAAAGAAATTGGTTCTATATAAGATTATCTCGGGAAATACGTACGGAAATTAGAACATTCCGCTTTAAAACAAAATGGCGCTTGAACACAAATTATCACTTTTAGGTACAAAGTTAGTTTAACAAATGTTTATAACAAAAAAAGTTTTGAACTTATCGTAAAATCCGTACGTACTTCTCTAGATAATGTTGTTCTGAAGCTGCATATAAAATTTGAAGTGAATTGACAGAGATCAGTTGAAGTTATCTTTCCGGCCAGTTTGAAAAATGCTGTTTTGAGGAAACATGGTTTGAAGTATTTTTGTAACTTTGATGTATAGAATTGTTATATTTTACTATAGTCGGCGATATAATTATCTTTTGAATTAATATTTTCCTCCCCTTGTTTCTTTCTGTTTGATTTTGACGACAGGCGGGCATGTTTTGCAGCATCAGTCAGCGATGGCTCTGAAAACATGATGCGCCGTGCGTCAGCCTTTGCGCAGAAATTATTGCAGTTTGGCCCGATGCTCGTACACAATACTTCCATAATCTTCATAAGGCTAGATAATACATAATTGACAACACATACATATGGCTATACTTGCTGCAATACGCACAATTACTTTGCCTCATGAAAGTGAAAATGAAAATGAAATCACCAGGTGGACAATTCTCGTGCTGCGACATTTAATCGGTCAGAATGTATTGTGCAGTGTCGCCCAGATATTTTCTTCACACACTACAACTTAAGAAATAGCAGAAAACACAGCAATAAAGTTCAAAAGATGATAGTTAAACGTCATCCACACGATGTAAAAATCTTCAACCGACATTACATTTTTGCCGGTGTGGACTATGGATACGATCAGGCAGAGGAGTCGCCTCGTCGGAGTCATTTCTTGTCATATTAATTCTATTTGAAAATCAGCTGCTTCCTTTCGGCTCCTTTCGATCACGATATACTCCAGGAATGTCACTAATTATTTAACTAATCAAGAACAACACACGTTACATCAGCCAGCTATAACATTGTGCGGTTAGCGTCAGTTCAACGAATATACCGAGGATATTTCCACAATATCTTTGTGTTTTATGATATTTTATGTTATATTTCACAACATACATGTAATTTCTCCAAATAAGATAAGAGCGTATAGGTCTCTAGGCTGTAAAGAGTGTAAAGTCTCAGGCTAAAGTTTTTGCATGTACGCTTAGCTAGACACTTGGCTGTATGTTCATTAAATAACCATTTAAAATTCTTTTTCAAGTATGAAGCGTATTATACCTTATTTCTAAGTTCTCAAGGCATCATTTAAGCAAAAAATTTAAGCTTACTTTATACCAGTTGCCAGGGATTGGCCTTCCACAAGACGATGGTTTGATTCTTAGGAAAGACAGATCCTTTTCTGATGATAGATTGAAACCTAATGCCATACCAGCAACCTCCGTCATGGCAAAAGCAGGACATAATATAGCTTTCGTGAAAATAGCTTGTAACTTCTGAAATATAACATCTGAAGCATAAGCACCAGCCACACAAACGTACTTCAAGTATGGTAGATGTATACTGCCCGGCTTCAAAGCATTTATGTAAGCTTTTGCGTGTACTACAGCAGAAAATAGGAATGTAACCTAAAAATAATCATCTATATAAAATTGACACCAAAGATCAATAACAAACCTTGTATCTATCGACCAGTTCCATTGCTTCAACTGGATGAAACCTATTGCACAACACTCTCGTGCTTCCATCATAGAACGCACCAGCTAGCACGTTCAAACTGGATATCCAATACAATGTGGCGAATGTAAGAACACAAGTGGTGTCGTAAGTCATTACCCTACAGAAGAAAAGCATAATAATCAAACCTAAAACGGACATCTAAAACACCTCTTCCTCACCTAGTAACAATAGTTTTGTTGATAACCAACTTGTGACTAAGACAAATTCCTTTCGGAGATCCTGTGGTACCACTGCTGAAGAAGATAGCGGCTGTTTTGGTCACATCTTCAACTATGTAGGGTCTAAAGTCATCTTCTTCTTCTTTGGGCTTCAAGAATGTGAAGATTGAGTTGACATCACCAGTTGGTTCCAATGAAATAACTTCGCATTTCAAGCTTAAACCTTTCACGATGTTCTCTAGTTGGTTTCTGGATGTAGGTACGCAGAAGATCATGGAAGGTGATACTTGTGCCAGGAGATTCTTTATGTCTTCTTCTGGTAGGAAGGGATGTAATGATGATACTATAGCCCCGACAAAGAAAGCTGCTATGTAAGCAGCGAAACCGTCTCTTTCGTTGAAACTGCAATAGCAGATGATATCGTCTGGTTTTATTCCACGCGATTTCATTTCCATGGCGATTCTTATCGACTTTTGGAGTAATTCTCCGTACGTATCGGACTGGCCGGTCACAGCATCGATCTACAAAACAAAACTTTGAAAAACCACAGTCGATTATAGATCAAATGTTGTACTAATTATTATCATTTCATACAGACCTGTGCTATATTGCCTTCGTATTCCTTCATTTTATCAAAGAATAGCTTTCCCAACGAAAAATTTTCATCGCTGAACTTGGTGTCCAGGGTTCTGATGATGTTGTCTCCTTCATCTGGAGTAATATGATTTGTTGCCTCTAGCAAATTGTTTTCGTCCACGAACATGCTAGCGAATTGCATCTATTGACAGAATTGCGGCAGAGTTACCCAGTACAATGCAAAAAACTTATTTTTATGTAGGTGCTACCTATTGGACTGTGGACTTCGCACGATTGTAAAGATAAGTTGGATTACTGTTTGATTAGATGATATATACAGGATGTCCCACTTTTTTTCCCGCATTTTTTATTTAAATATATTATTTAACTATAAGTACCTTTTTTAAGTTAAAATGTTACAGACGCTTGAGATATTAAGCTTTGACGGCCAGAATCATTTAGAAAATAAACTGCTTCCGGGTTATGTAGTGTATCAAGATTTGTTAATGCTGACGTTTCGCGAACCATGTTGCTCGCTTCTTCAAAGCTAATTGAATACTGAAGACCTATCAAGAAACTCTCCTTTATTTACCTGTATTTACACCACACTGCGAACATCTGGAGCTACCGCTCCCATGTGCTTTTCCACCTGACCGCGTTAGGATCGATTTCCAGACCCTACTAATGTCAGTACCATCCTCGCGATTGATGTTGTTAGGATGTTCGTAAATTTCGATGGCTTCTCTAATAAGCCTTCGATGATAATTACCAACCCTTGCCAACATCTTCACGTCATCGAAAATCATTGTGTGTCCCGACTCGTGGCAGTGTTGAGCAACAGCGGACTGTTGAATCTTGCGTAGCCGGGTGTCTCTACTGTGCTCCTTGACTCGACATTCGATACTTCGTCATGTCTGTCCGACATACACTCACGTGTTATCTTGTATACCCCTTCGTTCTTCAGGAGGGTGTGGCAAAAGATCCTTTACCTTTGCTGGTGCTCTGTACCTTACCGTGATACTCGATTTCTCAAACTAATTAAGTATAAAATATGTGACAATCGCAATAAGATTACCCACAGTCATGTACCTGGCCACATCAGATTTTTAATATACATGTTGGTTAAGTAACTAAGGAAACTAATAAAACTATGATTTTTTGTCATAAAATGTGAAACGTTAAACCTATAGTCGACGGGTGGTCAGTGTTTTTACAATATCTCATAACTTTCATTTGGTTAACTTGATGGGACTTGATGATGACTGCACAACCAGGCATTATTCGAAAGTGCAGCTGGACACAAAATGTGAAGTAGAAATTTTGAGTTATGCAGTAGGAATCTCTTGTGCAGTAATAAATTTTCGTGTATTTATTTTCTCATTCGAACAAAAAAAATCTATCAAAAGCGCCGAATATGTCTGCACATGCACAAAAATTACCCTTTTTAAAATTCTTTGTTGTGCATTTTTTTTTCTTTGTTGTTGTTTAGAACTGCGCTGAAAAAAATATAGACTCATCAGTTGACTTTTACTCCATACAGCACAAGAACAACAGTGATGCGGGCGCCAATTTATTGAAATAGAAGCAGATAATGTGTAACTACGTCATCCGTTTCTACTTCTGAAATTTTCCACCTGGGATAATTTTAGAGAAAGCCACGTCCAATTAGTTCTTGAGGAAATAGCAAAGACCAAAGGCAAGAAAGTGTTTAATGTTCATTATTTGCCGTCAACAATAAATGGCAGTATCTATCTTCGGATAAATCATTTTTAGTTCACGATAATGAGGTGAACTATCTACCCTCAGAAATTAGTGTTATCGCTTTCTTGTTGTATTATAATATATTATTAATTGGTACATTTATAATATTTTTCGTTTTCTTCAAACTTTCTTAACAATATTTGGGATACAAATCCTGTTTTGTTGGTATCTTAGTTTAGTATGCATTAAAACACAACTTCAAATTCTTACAATGTATTTTATCATTTTAGATTGTTGAACATAAGAACCCACAACGTTTTTGTAAGAGCCTAAGATACAGTAAATCCAAACATTTCCTTAACTCTTGTAAATGTTGGACAGAACTACCAAATGACAAATGCGCATTGCTGTCTGGTCACCTAAACTTATACCAATATTTTTTAACAATAAAACGGGAATTCAAATTACGACTATCTACTTAAGCCTAATTTTTTATTCGGATGGCAGCCTCCAGCCTTAGATTTTTAATAACTACTAGTAACGAATCAAAAAGTGTCTGCTCTATTTCTAGCTGATAAAATTGTATCAGGCCCATTAGCTCAGTTGGTTAGAGCGTCGTGCTAATAACGCGAAGGTCGCGGGTTCGATCCCCTCATGGGCCAGGTCTATTTTTGGATTTTGAATACATAATAAAATAAACATAAAAATGATGATATCATAAACTTACTAATAACAACTTATTAAATATTGCTAACACAATGCATTTAGTAATGAAATGCGTTCAATTTGCTTATTCGTCTATTATATTCAACTACCATTGCAAAACAACAATAATAATAGTGAATAAAATATTCTTTATCTACGACTCACATATAATAAGTTCATTGTATATGCATCTATGACTATATAATCCCTTCCCATCATTATACGCGCGAATGATTATAATGACACTAGCGTTGTATAATAATTCCAGTTCGTTCAAATAATGACTTTATTATTTGAACGAACGTACTGTCAGAGTCAGTCTAATCCTACGCGGATGACAGTTATTTGACATTTTGCCTCGCCACCATTGACATATACATTTAAAAGATTTGATATAAAATGCAATTTATGAGTCGATTCGCACACAACTGACACAATCGCTGAACATCTTGTGATGATATTACATTCGTTATTAAAATATAATCGCGTTATCTCGAACAATTAGGTACACTAAAATACAGACTTTATCACACAGTAGCAAAAATAGTTCAAATTTATTGTGATTTACTGTTATTTAAATACTATTATCGATGATTGTAAATTAAACCTCGCGATAGAGGTCGTTATATTAATTACCTCTCATTTACTGTGAGTTAATAATATCGAATTTTCACCTTAAAAACACCTTCCCTGTGTACAATAATTTATTATTTATCTTGGCTTGCACAATGCATTATAAATGACCTGTTTTGCCTTCGAAAACGGATGCCAGAGAATACACCCAAAGTTTGTCAGGCAATGATTCAAGTCTCTCACAGAATGACATCTAGATCATTAAGCATTACTGGGTCCGGTCAAATAATATATTAATCTTTCTCGAGTAATTCACATGGTTAAATAAATCATTGTTAAAATCTCAGCACTCTAAATTCAAATGACCGATTGCTTAATCTTTGAGTGCCTCGACAGCAAACGCCACGGATTATGAAACAATGAAAGACTAAAGTGGACCGAGATTTACAACAGATTTATTTATTCGATAGCCGGCTGCACAATTTCTATATTGACATTACTTTGAATTGCTAAACCGATTTAATCCTCGCTCTGAAGGAATTTTATTGCGGTATTAGTTTTATCGTAGCCTACGCATTTGAGGCCGCTTTGCTGGCTGTTGTTTATATGAGATTTTAGTAATTGGTTAGCCAACCCAAGTTTCTTTGGACAATTGGTGCCATTACCACGGTGATTGTTCTAAAATTCTTACCACATAGTTCAAAATGGTCAATACTAAGCCATTCGGCTTCGGAAATAAAAAAATTATGATCTGTGATTTGTAATGCAATAAAAGAAATTATGATTTCTTTAGGAACGATTTTTATTATTTTTCTTGATTTGAGGCGATTGCATTTCTGTTTATAGAAAGTTTTTCCTACTGCTGGTTTGAGTTATATACGTCGCACATTTTTTTAACAAATATTATTTTTTATTTGTTATTACTATTATATTGTACATTCAAGAAAAAATGAGATAAGTGCATGCCGGAGCCACTTCCTCCTTCCAACTGCATTATCATCAACTGCAAACATAGCTTTCAATGTAAAATATTTTATATTTTTCAAGTATTATATATATTTCTTTATTATATAGGTCCAAATTTAATGGTCGTCAGTTCAGAAGCGTGTTTTGATGCCATTATAAGAATAAATTGCAAGTCACTTAAACCACAGAAAACCCTCTGTTCTATATATTATCGAATAATAATTTTCTAAACTTCTTATTGTGCTTTATTTTCAGTTACCACTCTTACATAGTTATTACTTACGTTAATGGAAAAATAGCTACTTACAGATGTTTAAGGTCATTGGTTTTACAACACATGATATGTGCTCCGAAACGAAAAACCAGACTTACTTGACCAGACCTGCTCTCCCACCAGTCGGCAGTCTCACTATAATTGGCTGCCCCACTCAACCTACGTTGGCAGTGTTGTCGTGTGATACGCTAGTTTCTATAGATCTATGCCTAATTTTTGCGGACACAATCTGTATTATTGAGAAATATTTAGTTCTTGACCAAAGACGAGATTTCTCGTATTTTTTTTTTAATACATAAAATCACTAATCAGTCCACAACACCAACACGATCAAGAATGCAACTATTTGGTCTGGAATTAATAAAAATAATCTAGAAGTATATATTCATTTGCTTTGTCAGCTTACGATAATGTTTAGGTATTTTATTACTGTTACTAATGTTACTATAAACTGAAGTTGTATTCTTAAGTACTAAATATAATAAAATACATGGTTAGTATAATGTCACCTTCAACATAATTGACATTAAGCCATTCGGCTTCGGAAATAAAAAAATTATGATCTGTGATTTGTAATGCAATAAAAGAAATTATGATTTCTTTAGGAACGATTTTTATTATTTTTCTTGATTTGAGGCGATTGCATTTCTGTTTATAGAAAGTTTTTCCTACTGCTGGTTTGAGTTATATACGTCGCACATTTTTTTAACAAATATTATTTTTTATTTGTTATTACTATTATATTGTACATTCAAGAAAAAATGAGATAAGTGCATGCCGGAGCCACTTCCTCCTTCCAACTGCATTATCATCAACTGCAAACATAGCTTTCAATGTAAAATATTTTATATTTTTCAAGTATTATATATATTTCTTTATTATATAGTTCCAAATTTAATGGTCGTCAGTTCAGAAGCGTGTTTTGATGCCATTATAAGAATAAATTGCAAGTCACTTAAACCACAGAAAACCCTCTGTTCTATATATTATCGAATAATAATTTTCTAAACTTCTTATTGTGCTTTATTTTCAGTTACCACTCTTACATAGTTATTACTTACGTTAATGGAAAAATAGCTACTTACAGATGTTTAAGGTCATTGGTTTTACAACACATGATATGTGCTCCGAAACGAAAAACCAGACTTACTTGACCAGACCTGCTCTCCCACCAGTCGGCAGTCTCACTATAATTGGCTGCCCCACTCAACCTACGTTGGCAGTGTTGTCGTGTGATACGCTAGTTTCTATAGATCTATGCCTAATTTTTGCGGACACAATCTGTATTATTGAGAAATATTTAGTTCTTGACCAAAGACGAGATTTCTCGTATTTTTTTTTTAATACATAAAATCACTAATCAGTCCACAACACCAACACGATCAAGAATGCAACTATTTGGTCTGGAATTAATAAAAATAATCTAGAAGTATATATTCATTTGCTTTGTCAGCTTACGATAATGTTTAGGTATTTTATTACTGTTACTAATGTTACTATAAACTGAAGTTGTATTCTTAAGTACTAAATATAATAAAATACATGGTTAGTATAATGTCACCTTCAACATAATTGACATTAAGCCAGTCGGTTTTACAAGTTTATATTCTCTGGAGATATTTGAAGGGATTATTTGAACGAAACATACAAATTTGCGATTATTATTTGGACACCAAGCACCGTACTCATTCATTTTATCTTTAAGGTGTGTTTGAAGTTGTTACATTTTTACGTGAGGCAGATAAACCCGTATCGACGTCGGTAATCCAAATTCAACACCCTTCAACACATTCAGCACTTCAACTATAATCTACAAGTTTTTATCTAACAATTTTAGTTGGTCTATTCATTTTTTTGCTCAAACACATAACACAAAAGATATGATGGTATTAATAATGTAGTCAGTATGAAACTATTTAACATTATTTAGCGTATAATGCTGGATAAAGTAGACAAACCGCAACGTTAGTTAGAGTTAGAACTTCGTATTAATCCCGTCTGAAATTTATTAATTACCCAACCGAATCGATAGACCATCGTAAACGGTTCCCAGTAAATAGTGATTTAGAAGTTGCCGACTACAATATCTGCACCCAGCGGAAGATCTAGGTAGCTTACCAGAGCGATCCATTTAAACCGTCAAACTTCAGCCCCAAAGTTTAGGCAGTGCTCAACTTCCGTTAAATACCTAAACTCCAATATCCTTGTAGCAAGCGAACGCTCCCAAAATAAGAAGGATACGCAGTCTTAAACCTAATTGAAAATTGCATCGTACCTCTTAACAAAAGTATGTGATCACTTTTCGAGACTATTACTAAAATAGAAGTAAAGGGGATGTGTAAAGAGTTATTTTAAAAACATTATTACCTTAATATTAAAGAATTATTTAATTTGAATAGGGTAAGTCTTCGTTTGTAATAGATAATAGAAAGGTGATAATTTGTTAGGTACTCAAAAAAATACCTAAAGACATAAATACAAATTGACTAAATAAAAAGGTGTTAAGGGAAGGTACATGCTTCATCGAGCTTGTCGTTATAGAATAATAAAAAAAGACAATACAAAAACGACACTATTCATAGCAATTCACTGAATTGTCGAATTATCGCTTAAAAGAAAAAATGCAAGAACAACGTCTGCAGGCATAATAATGTTAAATAAGTTAAATCACTTCCGGGTTATGCCGTGTGTCAAGATTTGTAATTGCTGACGTTCCGCGAACCATGTTGCTCGCTTCATCAAAGCTAATTGAATACTGGAGACCTACCAAGAAAATCTCGCTTATATACCTAAATTTACACCTCACTGCGCACATCTGGAGCTACCGCTCCCATGTGCTTTTGCACCTGACCGCGTTAGGATCGATTTCCAGACTCTACTAATGTCACTACCGTCCTCGCGATTGATGTTGTCAGGATGTTTGTAAATTTCGATGGCTTCTCTAATAAGCCTTCGATTATAATTACCCACCCTTGCCAACATCTTCACGTCATCGAAATTAATTGTGTATCCCGACTCGTGGTAGTGTTGAGCAATAGCGGACTGTTGAATCTTGCGTAGCCGGGTGTCTCTGCTGTGCTCCTTGACTCGACATTCCTGTTTGCGCTACATAGCATGTTCCACACTCACATGTTTTCTTGTATTTCGCTTCGTTTTTCAGGAGTGGTGTGATATCTTTTGGGTTAGACAAAACATCCTTTACCTATGCTGGTGCTCTGTACCTCGCCGTGATACCCGATTTCTACAGTATTCTACCGATTCTTTCTGATACCCCACATACGTATGGTAAGCAAGTGAACCACTTTGACTCCTGCCGCTCCTCTGAGACTTGCGGCGTTCTTTGTGTGACACCCCGTATGCCAGACTTGGTGTATCCATTCTGACGTGGAGCCCACTCCAAGTGTTTCCATTCGTCGTCAAAGGTGCTGGAGTCGCACACCGTCTCGGCTCTGTTGAACAGAGTGTTCTCTTCTGTTGGGATGGTGGTGTGATGATAGCTTTGAAGAAGCGAGCAACATGGTTCGCGAAACGTCAGCATTTACAAATCTCGACACACGGCATAACCCGGAAGTAGTTTATTTTCTAAAAAACATAATATTGTTGTCGAACGTTAGTTGCAGTTGGAATAATTTGACAATTACATTTATTAAAAACTTAAGTCTTGTCTTTTATGATGGCAACTTTCATATACCAAACGTCAAATATCGTACTTGTCGCCCAACGATTTTCGTTACCAGAGTTTCAGCGGTAATACAGCTCAGTAGTTACAGAATAAGGCACCAAGATTTGCAAATCGATACCACAAATTTCTATAGACTTCTGGACCGGTTTTGCTGAATTCCTTTTTTAAAGAATATAAAAACAAACAAAACGTTATGTCATTAGTGTAAAGGATTTGGTTTTGTTTTCTTTTTGTTTAAGACTGTACACTGCGCGTCAAGTTGCCTATTCTATTTTATAATTCTTTTGTTAAGTTGTAGATGGGATCTTTAGTAACTCGTCTGTGGTTGAAATTTATGTATCCAAAAAATCAGTTTTGAGCATATACAGCGTGCAAGTATGACAAATACTGTTTTTGGACAAAATTCAATCTGGAATATTTGTGTTCCAAAATATTTTAATTATTATTGATCTTCCTTTCATATACAGTAGTTCTAAGCTTTTTCAAGATAATCAATTTCGTCAAGATAATATTGGCAGAAACGCTTAATTAAAAGTTTAAACAACTCTTCAAGTTAAATATCTCATTTCTATTTGCATTATTATACCCGAACCCTGAAAGTATAACTTAGCCGACCATATTTTACACCAAGCTGCACATAAAATATAATTCCTCCATTGTCTTTCACGTAATTTAACTGTACGATATTTGCCTTACCATATTTACATTATAAACGTTGCGTGGCTTTTGCAGTCGACACATGACAAATGAAAGAGGTAATTGTGGGTTGTAAAATTATCCCATTCCTTCAAATAGCACTAAACCAGCTTTGCAACCAACCTACGTACGGTTTCTGAATATTATTACAGACACGATATCCCTAGCAGATATTTGCGCATATGTATGTTCTTAATTTGTTTTGATACCAATTGCTCAATCAATCTACACACAATCATCAAATATGTCAGAAAATTTAAGATAGACATGTACAGGATATCAACTGTCTTCTTGGCAATAAGTGTTTTCCAAGACCAATTGACCGAAATCTTAATCTGATAAGCTCTCGTTTACATCTTATATTTACGATTAAATATAGCTCTGAAGAGCAGATTAGCGTGAGATTAAAAAGTATGAAGTAATGGACGTTAGACTAATCCTTGTAACAAAACAACTGCAGTGATTTTATCGATTTTGCTTTATCTGACAACTTTTTGAAACTAATTGTAAGCAAATATTTAGTCTTCGAGTTGACGCGCGTGATGATATCAGAAAAGTTGACAGGATAAAGGCAAGGCGTCTTTGAAAGAAATAATTATGAGTAAACAGAATCTGGAAGCTTTGATTTGCTGTGTAGTACAAAATGGTGTACAACGATATCAATACAAGTAGCTTAAAATTATTGCAAATCTGAGAAGTATTAGTGTGTGCTCCTAGATCAAGATTTGTTGCAGTTATGCCCTTATTTTATAAGTTTGAAGTATCAATCCAAATATTTTTTAGGTATTATGACTCATTTACGACTTCATTAACTAAATAGATTATTTATGTAGTTACTGCGTTGCGTAAAATTTTAAAATTTATTATAGATCGTCCCACTGTTTGATGTTTAATTTATTTTTAAGTATGGATTTAAATTTTGGTTAGGTCTTGAACTTTAGCATTCACTTTTCGGTTAATGTTGGTATTTGTCTAATATTATTTCTAAACTTCAGTAGTTCTATCAACCGAATAAGGGTTTTTGATTTTTATGTATTTATGTATTTTGTTACAATTTACAGGTTTACATAGCTATGTGCACTGCAGTAACGAAGCAAAAACACGAGTAAAGTTCTTATCGTCAAATGCACCCAGAAAAAAAAAGTAAAGCTGAGAAATTTTTCCAGAAAATTTTCAGATTTAAATACATTTCTGTTTTGTTTTTAACTATGTATTCTTGTGTTGACTCCAAATAAACTAAACTAAAACTTAAATTTTTGCAACGAAAAGGTAGGATATTTAAACTAATACTGATAGTAATGAGTTTAGAATGTCATTTCTTAATTAAAATATTATTTATTAGAGTTACAATGTTAATATGTTCCCGAATTAAAAAATCTGATGTGGCCAGGCACATGACTTTTTCATACAACAGATAAAATTAATAGTTTAGCTGCATGAGATTATATTTGATCGAGATCGATCGTATCTGCATCGTGGCTGCCACAGTGCTGCCACCAGCTGCCACATGTATAATGTTATCTATGGGCTGTCAGTGGTTTGACGTTAGTATGCTGCCACATGTATAAGGTTATCTATGGGCTGTCACTGGTTTGGCGTTAGTGATGCCGAATATTACCGGCTAACAGCCGCGGTAATACCGACCGCGCACTGTAAGTTACAATAGCGCCATCTGTCGACGGTCTAATAACTACTGGCCACGTAGGCGCAGTATGATCCCGGGGACCACATCGATAGACAAAATATATATCTCCGTCTCACATTGTTGGAACCGAGACAACACATTGGCGCTATAGGACAAGCTCTGTGTAATTCCTAATACGTATACGGGCAATATTAACAGTAGGTATTGTCAAAAAACCAGCCTTTGACGGTACCTACTGTCAGAATGAAAATAATTATGAAATCATCGCTAACTAAGTTTTAATGCAGACACGATCTCGATGAAAAAGAATTTGCTCATAGAGCTAAACTATTAATTTTACCAAAAAATATCACAGACATAAATTGTACAAAATTTCGTCTACTTTAACTTATTATTTAACTATTTTGACGAAATTATAGAAATGGCGGCTCATTTGCAAAAGCAATGAAAATTGCTTAGAGGATACACCCAGTTCCTTTGGACCCTTTTGAACAAAAAGCTTTTCAGCTCTAAGTTTGGTCATGAAACTTCTAGATATGAACTTTCATTCTAAGAAATAATGCTAACTAATTCTACATGCAAACTTATTGGTAAAGATAATTATAAAGATTCTTAATGACATCATTATTAAAACTTAATATGCCAATTTCAGGATGGCATTCGGAACGCAAAAACAAATCGATCGTTAATTTATATCACCAACGCAACGAAAAAATAACTTATTTGGTTATTGCTATGAATGATTGAAATGACGAACGAAAATTGTCAAATAACACTAACGAAATCGATTTTGGCCGATATAAGATTACTGACGTCCTTTATCATGACTAGATTGGTTTTTGACCAATGAGTCCTTTTTGTTCCATCTACTTCATGGATAAACCTCGGTTATTTGATACAAAACATAATTCCGATTACAGTGACACCAAAAACTCAATATTTTGCTAACTATCGTAACGTGGAAATAAATTATGCGTTAATGATCAAGGTCAGCTTAGCGAATGAATGCTAACATCGGAATTTTGAAGTTTTATTGTTATGGTGGATTTTTGTTTTTGTAATTGTTGCTCTTTTATTCGATTTTTAAGGACTTCTCGATAATTTTCCTTACAACAAATATAATATCCAATTCATTTTGTACCATTAATATCAGGTATCGAGTTTACCTATTCCAGGTGTTAAGCGGTTACTTCCGATAATGTGGCACGTTTTGAAAATAAAGTTGTTGTTTGACCCTAAGCTGTAAGCTGACGGTTAAATCCATAGGTGGTTCATATTGGCACGTAAAGCATAAAGGAGTAAAGGAGGAAATATTATTTAAGTGTCAGTGCCTACGACACGGCTTAATATAGTAAAAAATATACCTGGATAGGGACGGAAATAATAGATTTTGAAGTGATATATAAAGGGAAGAACTATGTTACGGTGTTAAAAACTAAAAGCTTTGTAAAAACATTTGTACTTTATCATTTCGTAAAGTACAATTTTCTCCGATATTTTTTTGTGCTGGACAGTGTGGTCGCCGTGGTCGAAGGTTCTGCTAAAAATATGCGAATAAAGCAGGAATGCCGTAATGGGATTAGTTTGGGCATTTGGGGCCTCGGACTTTATTGCCAACTGTATAAATCAAGCCGCCCTTCGCATCTCGCACCGCAGTTTCCCCCGTTCCGACACCCTTAAAATATATTCGCAGCAACCCCTCAGATGAAAAAATGCTATGATGAAATAAACGGTTATTTAAGTACCTATCTAGAGGCAAAGTTTATTTGATGCTCCATAATATTCGTAGAAATATGGTTGTGTGCCGTTAGAAAAGCCCAGATTAAATTACTATTTGTGTCAGAAAAAAACGTTAATATTGAAAACAGTAAGAATTTGTTGTGACGAGATTTGTACTTGTCATATCGATAAAATTCGTTTCTTATTGACGTTGTGACGCACCTTTTGTTACCTCAGGCGATTTGAGTCGACAATTTTTACTTATTTTCCTCCCCCTACTGTGTGTATCGAGGACTTTCAAGAAACTCATAAAGATTGTTTTCTGCGATGCAATTTTTTACCGATCCGACCTCGTTTGTGTGTTTTCATACAAATGAAATTTTTAATTAAAAACATCGAGACAAACTAGATTGAAGAACTTGACTGAAAAGGTTTATTAGTTTTGTAATTTTTTTCAGTCGTTATCTTCCTCTATAGTGTAATTTAAATAGTGTTGAGAGTAAGCTTGTTCTTTTTTCTTCAAGCGGCATCCTCTCAAATGGTTTCATGCTCTGATTACAGTGTTTTCTTTACAAATTGAAATAATATTTACCGGTTGCAATCAGACCTAATTAAAAATAATTTAATTTGTATTTAACAAAATATATTTTTAATACTTTATGCATTACAATAAAATTCAAAACTACAATTAAAAGAAAAATAATCTCTAAACTTTTGAGTTAATATGTCAAAATACCGGCACATTTCCACTTATTTTATTTGCTAAAACTAGAGAATCGACGACATATGACGACACCAAATGCTTCGAACAAATCAGAACTGATTATGGTATGATTTTTTTCTGTAGAATCGGAGTCTGTCAGATGTGATGTCAATTTTGTCTAGTTTTTTGTGTAACAAAAATAGAGCGGAACGGGTTTGGGTGGTTGCTTTCCTCAAAAACTGGTCAATCGATTATTGAAATTAACAAACATAAAACATTTTTCTTTATTCTCTTTAAGTAAATATAATTTTATTTATCTGACGGCTCTTTAGCCTAAGATCTGATTCAAGCAATTGTAAGCTAGCTTCAAACGTTTGCTCCAACCAGAAAGTATCATCATAATATCATATAACATAGTATCATAAAAAGCAAGTAAAAACTTCAGCCAAACATCGAGACACAAGTTGACGTTGATGCCGGGTTTTAAGTAAAAATACGGAACAAGAACGTGAGATCTTGTTAATATTTTCTAAACTGAGAAGCAGATAAAGTTTCATATCCAACAAAATTTTTCAGCGCTAAATTCTGTGTACCTACATACATACAGGGTCTTCCACGACGAGCTGCCATTAGAAGTATAGAAAATTTTAGATCATCTTTGTGTACAATGTCCTATACCTAAAATGTACTTGTACTTACTGAAATCGTAACATTGCCAAATGTAGATTGCTTTTGAAAACAACTGAACAATTTGGAATAAATAGAACTTTATTAAGCAATTTTTTTAGGGCCGTTTTCATTAAATTAATTTAGTACTTATAAAATTATATAAAGCCTACAATAAAACACAATATTAAAAATAAAACAAAATCGTAAAGTGTATTTTAAAAAAGGCTTAATTTAATTTCAGTAACTTTTCAAAAACGTTGCCGTTTTCCGCTAAACGTGCTTCAAATCTTTAACATATTATTGTTGGTGGCGTCCCTGATTAAGTTAACACATAACCCATTGAAAGCAGCTCCAACTCTATCTTTCATGTTCTCCTTATCAATTATTGGGTCCTCATCAACTACGTCTTTAATAGCTCCCCAAATGAAAAAATCCATTGGCGTCAAGTCGGTGAATGCGGTGGATATTTGTATGACCCATTAAGCGCAATCCACTGATCGTTGAACATGTCGTTAAGCAAGCCTCTTACTGCAACAGTTATGAGCGGTGGAGCGCCGTCCATTTGAAACCATCCAATTATTGTGGACCCAATAACAGAGGAGAACATGGAAGGTAGAGTTCGAAGCTGACAAACTTGTTTAAGTTCAGGACTCATGACTTCTTTCGAGAACAATCTTCGGGTGGCAATCTAATCTGAACATATGTAAAGTTGCTCAGTTAAGGAAAAACTTGACAAACTAAGCTTTTTTCCACATCTTTGATTTAAATTTAATTTGTATTAATAGTTGATATTATAAATTGAAAAAAAGCTAACGTGTTTTCTTTTGCGCGTTCTTCACAAACATTCAGATATGTTGACCAATATAAAAGCAAGGTGATGGAAATTGCAACAGAGTATTTCAGAACCTGACCATGTAACTTAACTTCTCCACAAAAAAAATATAATCAAAATTGGTTAAAGTTCACGGACATTGCAAAGTTTTAGTTGCAAAGCTGTATCTTTTAGAAGCAGACTCCTTGGGAACCTAACCAAATTGCTTCAAATAACAAATTGTTATATTTGAAAACAAACAGGTCTGTTTTGATTAAAATAAAAAGATCTTTTTTTTTCATAATCTTATGTTACAGATTTGCAAGGTATAGTATTCCCCTTTAAATTAAGTAGTAAGAACCCTTCCTTCTGTTGCCAATACGGTACGAGCATCTCTAAATACCATCGCAGACTACTTGAAAAACATGATTGATTCCTCAAACCCAGTTTATCCGCCGGCAAGCAATCCACCCCTTGTGTGTGCACACTTTGCATACCCACGGTGTTGCGGCTGCTGTGGATTCGGTTTTCGTCCGGGTGCGATCCATAAATTCGTATTCCCATCACGCCCGGGCATCAATCATTCACGCCGAATCGCCCTCATTCGGGAAATTAATTCGTGCATGACAATTGTAGCCCGAAGCGCCGACATCTTGATATGCCGTACGAGTGTGCGTTTAGAGAATGTGTATATGTGTGTTCCGGATACAGTTTTTACGTCTTTTCGCGTGTCAGTGGGACAGCGTATATTTCATCGCATGGTAATGGCAATTGATGCGCATTGATAACGTGCAGATATTAGCGGACCGGTCATCAATCATGCGACTATAATTACAACCTGTCCCGGCGCCCATCGGGGATACGCAATTAACGCGGCGGTCGACAACGCCGCCCGTCGACAATTGCTGAACTAAAGTCGATGTTGGGAAGGAGATAGGGGGGGGGGGGGCGAGGTGTATTCAAGGAATTTGTTTTCTTCTCTGGATCGATATTAGTCTGTTTACATGCTTTATGTTGTCTATTGGACACCACGATGTCATTATGCGGTCATTAACATCATGGAAAGGAAAATTTGATTACCTACAGGGTTGGTTTTTATTAATGTAAACCCCCATGTTGATTACAAATCAGTCTTATTATGAACACATAATTTGGGTATAGTTGATATACTGATTTCTGCGTTATTTGTCAGAAGAATATAGAAATTCTAAGCACAAATGCAACTGGCGAATAGCAATATTTACATAAGCTCCGAAAGCAAAGGAATATATTTTTAAATATTATTGGTATTTATTCGGCACTATCAGCTTACTATGTTGAAAATCGTATTTAAAACCTGAACACGGAAAACAATTTGGGCTCAAGTTATCTTAAAGATATTATTTATGTAGCATGAGTATGAATAATTGGTGTCATTACTGTTGATTGAAAAACATTTAATAGAAAAATAAGGTACTCGAAACAGTCACACAACTCTTAGCGTGTAAGAAAAAAAATTAAAAAAATTATATTTAAATATACATGGACTTGTTTTTAGACCACTAAGAATATTGCTACATAAATAAGTTTGTCGAAATACTCATGTGTATAGTTAAAAATGATAAAGAACGACTATTATCATGAGTAAAATCTATATCAAAATCCATGTAAGATTTTAAGAGTAATATTTTTTCAGTCACATTATTATTAATAACAAATTATGAAAACAAGCTAATTCTTTTGTCAGTTTCCTTTGAAGAAAATTAAAAACCGACAAAAATGTACTATAAGACAGAAAATGGACATTCTTTACCTCCAATTTGGTGTATTGCTGTTAGGATTTTGTGAATAAATACCAACCTGTGACAAAAGCCTCAGAACTTCCACGTGATTTTATACTACATGTGCTGATGTTTAAAAAGTAAACAGTCAGTTTTTACGAAATTAGTTCTGTATACTAGTTATTTACTTTATTTTACTAGTTATTTACCAAAGATTTTTCGTCCGTATTTAGGAATTTATATATATTTATAAATTTTAATATTATTGTTTGAATATTTTTTTTATAAAGGATTTCATTAAAAACGTGATAGCTTGTGCCATTACATGGAAAATTTGACTTTAAAGAATTATTAGTCTAAATTAAGTTCCAAATTTAATTAGAATCAAATTAAATTATCTCTGATTTCAAAATATCAGATCGCTATCATTTTTAATTACCGGTGTAGCATTTTACATAATTGTCCTGAACTGGATGGATATTTGAGATGTAACATTGCAATTTAGTATTTGAACATAATAATTACATTTAAAACAACAACATATTCCCAGTCATTTTGTACATAAAGGAAAACAGTGATAATCTTGAGCAAATTTACTAATTTATTTCTTGTTTTCCGGATACCCTGTGCCTGGAGGTTCTTAACCAAAATTATATCTGTTTCTATGGACTATTAACATCACCAAAAACTATAAATAACTGTTAAAAAGTTAAAATTTTAGTGATTATTATAGTAGTAGAAATTGTAGTAAAAATTCTTCTGGGACACAAAGTATACAAATAAAGATGATGACAAAAAGGCGGGATGTAATTTTTACTTTATCATACGCAGAATGATAAAGTACAAAAAAAAATCCAAAGGGTCCAAAGGAACTGGATGTTTCCTGGAGGTGCCATTTCTGTAATTTCGCGAAAATTGTTAAATAATAAATTAAAGTAGAGAAAATTTTGTATAATTTATGTCTATGAAATTTTTTTGTAAAATTATGTTTAGCTGTATGAGCAAATTCTATTTGATCGAGATCGTGTCTAAACTAGTTAAAACTAGGTAGCCAGGATTTGACAATTATTTTCATTCTAATAACAGTAGGTAGTGTAAAACGCTGATTTTTATTATCAAAATATTTGTCAAATCCTAGCTAACTTGTTTTATTTTAATGCAGACACGATCGATCCCGATTAAATAGAATCTCATGCAGCTAAACTATTAATTTTATATATTGTATGATAAAGTCATGTGCCTGGACACATCAGATTTTTTCCGTCAAATTAAAAATTACCGCCTGACCTGGATTTGAACCAGGAACATTTGGGTTTCTAGCACAATGCACCACCAACTGTTCATTTGGGAACTATCATTAGTAAAACTATCTACATCTACCTCTACATCTTTTATCGTTACCTGATCAACTTTGATCAACTGAACAACAATGCATTGTATGCTGAGCACAAAATGTCTATCGAATGAAATAAAAATACTGTACCTACAAATTAGAAAAAAAAACAATTGTTTATAATTGACTAGAGGTGCCACCAAGGAAGTAAGGACAAATCTTCATCAAAGGTTATGATTTGATAAAGGTCTTCCGTGGATAATGTTGCAAGTCCTAGTGCTGCTTATTAAAATTGTTTTCATATTTATAAACTAGACAAGAACGATGTTATTTTAGGGGAAGCATATTTTGTATCAATCCATAGTTATTAGACTTGATCTTCTTATAAGACTAGAAATAAGACATCCTCTGCCAATTCAGTGGTCACGGAAACGCTTAATTTATGTTTGCCTCTATACCGGATGGTGTCGGCAATAAAAAGAAACTGGAGAATCTACACCATCGGGCGTTATTGTTTTAGCAATCGCGAGCATTTATCAACTCGGACAAAGTGTATTTCCAAAGCACACACATGTTTAAATTATCAGTCAATTATAGCTGTCGGTTTGGCGCCTAAGTTCTTAAATATGCGCGCTACGCCTACACGACCGGTCGCGAAGGCAAAAGCCGCGGCCCCAGTCTCTATCTTAACTGTGAGCGAGAGGCATTTTTATTTGCATCTTATTATAAATTATATCGGTTCGTGCGCTATCCGGAATTAAGTGCGTTAAGTTACGACGGGATTACGTAACTGTAATTCGTAAGTCGTGTACACACTGCTCGTCCATCAGTCTAATCCCCGGTTCCAAATGTAGCTTAGCTTATTATAAGTAGTTCAGGTCCGAGCTCTAGAGGAGTTGTTGATCTTTGTGTGGTTTGATTTTCCTCCTTCCTAGGTCTCCGGTCCGTTAAGCCAGGTCCAGTAGATATATCGACTCATTAAATATCGTTAACAAAGATTCAAGTCTGCGGTTAATAAATGAAAACGGCTTCGGTGTGTCATATTTTACACTAGATTACAAACTTTAGACTAGATTTAAGTACTGTAAGCTGTACTGTTTTGATCCAAATAAATAGTTAATTTCAAAGAGTGTTTCTTAAAAGCCGAACAGCTAACAATGTTTATTTGAGTCAAAGATCTCTCGTGAACACTAAAAGCCGACATCTAATCCAAACAAATTGCAAATGAACATTGAACAATGAATAATTTTTCTCAAACACTGATTCCATACATGGTCAACCGACAAGTGTGATATATAATTAGAATCAGAAATATCAAAAGCCAATTCCACAAAGAAATCACATTTCCATAAATATTTTTGAAGTTATGAGGATTGTAAAAACTAAAAACACACTTACTGACCCTCAATATGACTTCATGTTCACTAATTCTTTTCAAGTTATTTTAAGTTTACATATTTGTAATAACAAAAATCTAATTGCCTTGATTTTTTAATAAAAAATAAAAATAGAATCTAAATAGCTACTTAGAATTCAGTATTTTTAAATACCTTTTAGTACCTATTGCTATGAGTTCGAGCAAATTCTTTTTGATCGAGATCGTGTTTGCATTAAAACCTAGTTAGCGAGCATTTCACAATTATTTTCATTCTGACAGTAGGTCACGTCAAAGGGTGGTTTTTTGACAATACCTACTGTCAATATTATCCATATACGTATTTGGGATATACGCAGCTTGTCCTATAACGCCAATATGTAGTCTCGGCTCCAATAATGTGAGACGGAGATATATATTTTGTCTATCGATGTGGTGCCGAGATCAAACTGCGCATGCGTGGCCAGTAGTTACTAGGACCGTCGGCAGATGGCGCAAATTGTAGCTTAAAGTGCGCGGTCGATATTACCGCTGCCGTTAGCCGGTAATATTCGGCATCACTAACGCCAAACCCATAGATAACCTTATACATGTGGCAACTCACTAGCCAAACAACTGTCAGCCCATAGATAACCTTATACATGTGACAGCTGGTGGCAGCACTGTGGCAGCCTATGGATCTAATCCAGTCAATCGAATCCACGAACTTGACGAATGCGTAGTGTGTCCAGTGGCATTACGTCGGATGAGATAGAGATATATGTTGCAACGCTAGTGTTAGAACAGCCTGCTGTTACCAACATTCTTTATATTATTTTGTATTTATATGATATTATCAAAATATCTGTCAAATCCTGGCTAACTTGTTTTATTTATTGCAGACACGATCGATCTCGATCAAATAGGATCTCATGCAGCTAAACTATTAATTTTATATATTGTATGATAAAGTCATGTGCCTGGCCACATCAGATTTTTTAAAATCTTATATTTATTTATTCCACGCCAAGTTACTGTTCACGAACAACTTACAGGCAACCACTCCACAATCGATCATGTAATAACAAATATCAGGGAAAGAGCAGCAAAGATAGAAATCATACCAACTGATTTATCGGGCCACAACATAATTAAAACAACCGTGAAAATGAACAAGGCGAAGAAAAATGAAAACAAGTATTATGAACACAAATATACAAATGGGGAAAATATTAATCAAGAAATTGAACATAACAAACTGGAACAAAATACAAACCTTTGAAGATTTATCAAGAACATTACAAAAAATAATAGAGTCAAACCAGACAGTAAAAAGAATAAAGAGAACAAAAAGATGTGGCTGGATAACAGAAGATATAGTGACAGCAATAAAAGAAAGAACTACTCTATATAAACGACATAAAAAATATACACAAAATCAAATGTCATCAGCAGAGTATTTACAGAAAAAGGCGGAAACGGCAAAATTAATAAAGCAACAGAAAACTAATTACTACAAGAAACTATTCTACGAAAACAAAAATGATCAAGGGAAACTATGGAAAACGATCAACACATTCATAAATAAAAGAGTAAAAAACGACCAAGAACTATTAGTAGTAACTGGTCCCAAATTATTTATAAATGTAAGAGGAAACACAGTGAGGGGTTGTGGGTCCCTTAGTTCTCATCAAGCTAATAGTATTTAGTGGTTTAAAATAATAATTAATCACGTGAAAGGGATTTAGCAACCCTGACGGCTAACACAAGTCTCATTATCGACTTTATTCATCACTGGAAAGCCCAGGATTTGCTGCAGATCCCATAGTTTTGCACTACAGTAAAAACATATTATCGTACAATATATGTAACAAAATATACAAATATAATTATTATATATTTATAACATATATTTATTACATATTTATTCATCGATAAAAATAATAATTACATTGTTGCGTTGTTACACATATAGCACAAAATAGTTGATTGTGATAGCATCCAGTATTTATTCATATTTCAGCCCGTTGTAAGAGAGAAATTCTTAATATAATACCACTGTAGAATGGAGAAGTACTATTAAACTATAGACCCTTATCGATTTCCGATTCAAAAGCACCATTACATCTTCATCATAACATCATTTTACAACTGGCAATTTCGTTGGTTTATAACGATTCCATAAAGAAGTGACCACCGTGAGCGGTCAACAACACACGTGCACCGCTACGGGAAACTATGCAGCCCACATACGTGGGTGTTTATAAATATTATGCGGATTAGAAAGATTTATCAAGTTCGGTATATTTAACTTTACAAGAGAGTGAGCTGGTATGATTTACGGTGCGCTGTTTTGGTTTTCGTGGATGATATACTGGACGGGATCGGTTTCATTTCAAATAAAAGTGTATAAATCACTCCGCTCGCGCGGCCGCAACGTGTTGACATTTTTAATAAGGAAAATCGCGAAGACATAACACCGAGCCAGGTCGGGGTGGCGTAAATCATCCGGTAAATTTGAACGCGCACGTTACTATCGTGTAGGTGGGTGGAACTTACAACCCTACTACAAATGGAAGAGTCGAGACAGTTTTCTCCCATGAATTTATTACAAGATTGCAAATAGCCACATCTGGTTGTGTTTGGATATTACGCCAAAAAATGTTCCAACAAACTGTTCTTCGTTCAATATTCATGGGCTGATTTGTTAGTCCACCAAAATTATGGAGAATCCACATGGTAATCGTATCGTTTGGTGATAATTATCAGACCTAAAATTTCCCGATTATGTCTGTCTAGATGTACAGCATTTTGCTGTACGGTTTGTCATTTTTATGTGTTCGCAAAACGTCCAGCATTGACATAAAATTATGGAATACTTGCGTATTCTTATGCTAATAAAGAAAATCTAAATAGAAATTTTCATTTTAACAATTACTTGAAACCAATTGGATATATTAGATGGCCATTCGAAAGATACTTGAGGCAGTTTTCGCACTGAAAAATAGCTGTGTTCATAGAGAATAAATGAAAACCAAAAATTGTATGCAATAATAATATGATTACAGGGATATAACAATATAAACAGTAACACAAACTGATGTATAGCTGAAACGTCTTTTGATATCGCTGCACTAGATTGGTAATAATAACTTGTGTCAAGGATCGTTCTAAAATTGTGATACATAGTACACATACAGGTACTATAGTTAAGTCTCTGTACTACATTAAGCAAACAAAGCAAAATTAACTGCTAACAGTGCTAACACAGTTTGGCTGTGTTCCTTGATCATTTTCTCTCTTGCACAGAAAGAAAGTTTGTTTTTTTCCAGTAAATCATTGCTTAAACAGAGGCAAACATTGCTACGTTTATTTGATTCATTGAACATTCTTGTGAACACCACGAGTCGAGATCTAATCAGACAATTTGCAAGGAAACTGTAATAATTTTTCCGAAAGTTAAAGCCTATCATCAAGTGTGATATATCATTCTAACCAGAAAACAAAAAAAAATCCAGAATATTAAAACCAAGATGCTGGTCAAAGCAAACCAACCATCTCTGCCAACGTCAAAGTTAAGATGATAGTAAAAGCTAAAAACACACTTACCAACCCGCAACTATACGACTTTACAAATTGGATAATTCTACAAATATGTTGAATAAGTTATTTTAAACCTATTTCGGTTACAAAGGCTATAGTAGTTCCATAGATATTAGTATATAAAGAATTGGGTTATTAAAAATGTGGTAACCCTAGTCTAGGGGAAAATAGTAGCTCGTTTCAAGTTTCACTTCAGTAGTCTGTAATAAATGAAACTTTTTACTCAGAATGGCATCTACTGTCAAAAAAATAGTAAAAAGTTACATGTGGATTTATTTGTTTCTTCTTTAATTATTTAATTCATTTGTGTTATTTTTATTAGTTTTCTTATTTTTCTGTTCTGTCTTTGTTTTCACATTGCTCAAACGGTATTTTCTTCTTTTTGATTTGTCAGTATTTCAAAAACTGTATGTAACTTTTCAAGGAATTTAAAATACATGTAGGTTCATATTATGAATAACTCCTCAAAATAACATTTATTTTCAAAAAAATATGCTAAAAGAAAGGTGTATATCTTGTATTTTAAACTCACCATCTAATAGTAAAAATAGTGCTATTTTTTTTCTTAGTATTTTTTAACAAATTGGTTACTAAAGGGAACAGTAATACATCAACATATGTTGTCCCAAATGCTACCACTATGTAAGTACAGATGGCGCTGCAACTAAATATGTACCCAGCCGTGCCTGCTCTGAAGAGCTTACGGCAGTAAAATTAACAAATCGGTTATTATGACAGTATAAATTAAATTAATTTAAATAAATTATATTCTAAACATCTGGAGATTATAAATTCGTTATATACTGGATTAATAAATAAAAGATATACGGGAAAAGATGGAAGAAACTTGTTTTCGAAATATTGTCAACGTTACAAGCATACATAAGACCAGATAGACAACGTTATTCTTATACTTTTATTTGCTTAATAAGTAATTAAGCTTAATATTTCTTTAATACAATTTTCTCATACTAAATATTTTAAATATCATTCGCTGTTTGTTCACTGTTTAAATAAGCATTTAAGAGGCCGTACTCCCTTCGACTTATCTCATCTCGTTTATTTGCACAACGGGACGTTTTATTACCTACCGTTTAGAATGTTATCTCGCTTAAATATGGATATGTGATTTATTAGGTTAAGTTGCGAACCCAATAGTTGATTGCTGATAAGCTTATCGGTGATATTTTCCAATTCGCGTCCGAACGTTTCGTCAGGAAAAAACGGCATCAGGCCCATTAGCTCAGTTGGTTAGAGCGTCGTGCTAATAACGCGAAGGTCGCGGGTTCGATCCCCTCATGGGCCAGTTCTTTTTGTTTTGTTTTTAAATTTATGAGTAATTATGTATTCTGTCTGTAACGACACGACGTCGACTAAACACCGATTTGTACAATTATATTCTCTCTATATTGTATAATTAAAACAGCATTGCAATACAAACCGGAAAAGAAGTTAACAATACAATGTTGAAAAGTAAAATCCAACAGTTAAACAATACAAAAATTCAATCATGATTATTATAAATCTTATTTATTAATATGAAATTTTTACTGTTATATATAAGCTTATTTGAAACAAATCGTGAAAGAAAAACTCTATTAATTTATTTTTTATTACAATTTATATTTTTTTAAATATTTTTACTAAATAGTAAAAAGCAATATTAATGGAAAGTGGTAGTAAAAGTATAATAATAATAATAAAAAATTAGATATTCTTATTAAAAAGTGAAATAACAAAAACAATCGAATCTAATCTATGGTTTTTATTAAAACATGTTTTATTTTTAGGTGGTAAACAACACAAAAATATAATTTAAAAAGTAAAATAAAATTTAAAAAAGTGTTTCCGCCCGGGATCGAACCGGGGGCCTTCCGCGTGTTAGGCGGATGTGATAACCACTACACCACGGAAACTTGTTATAAGACGAAGAAATAAAGCATCTAATCGATGAAGAATGACGGAAAAGCTATCTGTGGTAAACAACTGCATAGAAGAGAATCTATGATAATCAACTCAAAATGACTTGCTGCAAAATAAGCTTTTTAGAATTGACTATTTCATAAAAGAAAATTAGCAAACTTTATTTCTTAGGCATATATAAAGAATCTACTTAACACTAATAAAATCAATAAATAAGAACACAAGATCTGTTTCTTGTTTACTTTGTGATTATAAAGACAGAACTAACATTAAAATACAATCAAAACACGTACACAATTTTTGTAGTTGATTTGGTAAAATGTATCTAATTCACCAAATAATAATTTTTGATTTTTGATCGCGGTGCCATTTGATTAAAATTATGAACTAGCAACTGCTGCTGTTACTGGTAAGGTGGGTTGGCCAGGACCAGAAATTGATTTCGCAGGACAAGGGTTTAAAGAAGTTGGAAAATGCATAAAATCAAGAACAATATTTTATTAGTTTAAAATAAAACAGGTAAATATTAAAAATACGTTCAAAATTGCCACTCGTATTTAGAAACAAGTTGACTTCTTGCATCAGCTTTATTTTGATGATTTAAACAACATCTCAAATGTTCCTATATGTAAGTGTTTGGTTGTGAGTATCTAAAAAGCTATTGATTTTTGCGAAACATGGATGTTATCGAAATTATAAAATTAACTATCAATATTATCTTATGTGTTGTTTATAAGCAGAAAGACGGAAAGAATTTCATTATAATTGAAACTATTTGTTGTTATCAGAAATTCTCGACCTTTAATACTCAAAATACACATTTTTATATCAATGTTTGCTACAACAACAACAAAAAAATGGGCCACCCCTAAAGACAAAATAGAACAGTTGGCTTTCTATTGCGATAAAAACTTAATGCACCTATTCTGTAAGATGTCGATGTCATGTTGAGATGCTCGCCATAAATAATGAACTTTAAAAGACGGACTGGATCACGCAATGGAGCAACAGGACTTGCCTGTCCTATTTAGACCCGGTGTGGTCCAGATTCTGTGCTCAGCTGGCGCTGGACTACAAACGCATAAACTTTTATTTCCTGGTGAATTTATTGCAATAGGCAATTTGTTGCAATTGGATTTATATTGTACAATATTATATATACAAAGTCCACCAAAGAAATTTGTTTGTCCTTCAAAATATGGTAGTTAACTCCTTTTTCCTATTTTTAAAGGAACCAAAAATCTATTAGTTAAAAAAGCTACTGCCTCTACGATCATTTTCAAATCAAAAACATGTTTGTCAGTTAAATAACTAAAATATAAAATTGCCGCTGCTGTCAGTTGTAATTCTGTGGATTAAAATCAAATGAACTGTTTTTTTTTATTTGTTTCCCAGTGTTTTGCCAGAAAAATGCAGCATCAGAAAATTGAATACTCATAAATTTAAAAACGAAACAAAAAACTGGCCCATGAGGGGATCGAACCCGCGACCTTCGCGTTATTAGCACGACGCTCTAACCAACTGAGCTAATGGGCCTGATGCATCATATTTCTGAGAATTGTGACCCTGCGCTCTGAGCAGTAACCGTCCTCTGCAATCTACAGTATTAATATAACAATTAATCTTTTGTTACAAGAAACTATTTCATGACAAAAGGCTTCAATAGAAAAATATTAAACAAAGGAAAATTTTTAAATGTTGCACTCAGTCGGCAGGCACCATAATACGAACCAACAACTCTCTTAATGTACTTATATGGCTTTTTTTCACACTATTATGTACCAATTTGATTGACGCAGAGCCTTGTTCATGCTTAAACGGCATCTGATTATCATACTTAAACAAACCCAAAATGTTCTAGGAACGCAAAATAAGATTTTGTTTTGTTCAGCAGAGTACTGTTTAAACTCAAACCACGTGATGCACTTCTAAGAAAATGCAGTGATTTGCAAAATATTTTAAAATAATTGGATGAATTTCAATATCAAAACCAGTAATGTTTGCTTTTGTAGCATATTTGAACTTATTTTATGTCTAGGTAAATAACGTTCCGTTATTTATTATATATTTATATGTTATAACATAAAACACAGACAAGTTGCTGAAAATCTATTTTTCGTATAACTAATTAATATTTTTTTAATTATTTGTATTATTTGTTAATACTTATCTAAAACAAACATGTAAAAGGTAGCCTATACATAGTTCTGTTAAACTAAAATTGCATTCAGCTTCAAAAATCTACATCGCTTATAGTCGTGACATTTTGTCCACATCCTTTCATGCACTGTCCATCGCTTATTAATGTGCTAATAATAAAATATTACTTTTAATTTATTTCAGAATCAATGAATTCTTATCATATAATTTACGTGTTGCCTTTTTATTGTATGCTATATGAATTTCTAGCTTGTTTGCCAGGCTTAATGAACACTAAAATTTTGAACACTAAATCTCCATATTTGATAAAATTAATTTGGTAAAAGAATTTTTATCGGTAGTTCAATGAGTACGATTACATTCGATTGCATTCTAACTAATATTGTCGTCCTGCTACTGACGGTTGTCGATGAACAAATAGTTGTCGAGTAAATAGTCCCTATAGTAAATATATAAACATTAGAAAAACGGCAATATTAGTTGGAAGTCACTCAGTTGTCGATAGAGAAAAGTAATAAACAATAGAAAGACAACAAAATTATCTAATTATCTAGAAATTATGTTTTGAAAAACGAACAACGATGATTAAGAATACATAAAAATTACAAATTTGAACATTCTACGATATAGATCATCAATGATGATGCACACAATTGTTAAAAGTTACCACATTTTTCTACCAATATGATGTACCTAGTAAAAGTTTTTCAAAAACCCCACCGGGGCATATGTAACAGCAGCCATGTTTGGGTTGTTTGATATTATGAAATTGTAAGCTCAACTGGCAGGTTATACAAAAAATTGATATTGAGGAATCATAGTCACTTTCTCTGTATATCTAAAAACTCTCCAATCACTAATATGTTGTAAGACACGATTACAATTCGTCTTTGTACCATTTGATATATTTAAGCATTGAAGAATTTTTTCATACAGCTCATAACGCATCCCATTTCTATACCGGAAATTTTTGTCCACTTAAAAACTAATTTATCTCGTCAAGATGTCATCCCATGTGTGCCCATTTGGCGTCGACCGAGAAACACACCTTTGATAGCGCCGTAAAGAATTAACACTACATAATTTTTGACGCTCCCAACCAGCCATTTATTATCTATAATTAACTCCTCGAAAATCGGCCCGAGAAGAGGAGCATTTTATTATGTGACGCGCTCCCAGTTATAGCCACGCAGTAATTAATATTCTCATTATTGCACTGCGACACATGTGTCGGTCACAAAGAGGTATTGTTACTGCACCGGGCCCGAATAGAAAATTCACCCATTATTAACCTTCTCGAGCATTTGCCCTCCTCCTTCCTTTCGTCTCTTATGCGTCCCTCTCTTCCTTTTTACCATCCACCCGTTCGAAAATAGCCAGAGCGCACGGACCGGCGTGGAGACATTTAATTAAAACCAAGAATTTATACCATTCATAAATCTTTATTTAGCATTATACCACGCAGCAGTCGTAAACTATTTATGAGTGAATATATGCTGATATTCGTCTGCGCACGTAGTGTACGTGTCCAGTCCACCTATGTATTATGCCCATGGTATTGTGACACGTTTTAAGGGGGTTCTCTCCTTTCTTCTTTCTTCCTTTCTTTCCTTTACATCAACAAATAATAAAGACCGGGTATGGTTCGTGTACGGACTAATGTTTCACACCGTATTTTACGTGACCAAAACGGGGTGTATAGTTGCACTCGTAACCGCCGTATTTCTTGTTTTTATTTTATCACTGCGCGCTCTGGTCCTCTTCCGTTTTCCCAGAATCGCAAGGGCATACACACTACACAGTGCTGTGGTATTCCAGCCAAAATGCTTGAAGCATAACTAAGAAATTATCTTCTAAATTGACGCCACAATAAACTTTTAATGCAGCGGTTTCATAAAGAACACATTGTGACACTGTTTTCTGTTCCATAATAAAAACCGTCGGTAAACATACATATCAAATTAAATGACGAAGTACAAAAAATACTGTATTACATACGTTTTATGAGCCATCTTGGCGCATTCATTTGGCAACGCGTTCATTTGGGGCAGGACGAGTGAAGTGAGGAGTCAATAAATTCGCCAATTGACGTCTTATAAAAGTAGTGTGAATAGTTAATATTTGTAAACAAAAACATCAGATTTGGCACAATTTTTGTTGTTGGATAAATAAACAAAAAACTATAATAAGTATACACTATGTAGAGTGAGTGTTTGAGGCTATAAGCAGATATTCTAAATTTTGTTGTGTTTCTTAGAAAATCACTGCAAAAAATTAATAAAACGATCTTTTTTTCATTTGGTAATGAGAAGCATTTCACAATTTCAGACTTCAGCGATCTTTTTTACATATTAGTAATTGTAAGTAACTCAAGATCTGCAATTGCTCTGAACATCTGAAAAAACAATTTATGTCTGACATTTTTTGGTAAAATTAATAGTTTAGGTGTATGAGCAAATTCTATTCGATCGAGATCAGTCGTGTCTGCATTAATATAAAACTAGTTAGCCAGGACTTGACAGATATTTTCATTCTAATGATACTAGGTAGTGTCAAACGCTGATGTTTTGACCGGTACTCCTACTGTCAATAGAATCAAAATATCTGTCAAATCCTGGCCACCTAGTTTTATTTTAATCCAGACACGACTAATAGATCGATATCGATCTAATAGAATCTTATGCAGCTAGACTATTAATTTTTTATATAGCATGATAAAGTCATGAGCCTGGTAATCTAGTTTGGTTGAAACCAAGATTTACCGTTATGAAATTTTCGATATAGCGGGATGTATGACAACCCTAGGCGTTAGCAACACCCTCAATTCCCATACTTAGGCGCATGAAAATCCTCCTCGTTTGAATTATAGCAAACCATCAAAAACGCATTTCCGTACACGTAGGTTGTGCATTAGCAAATGATAATCATCTGTAATTGGAACGCCAAAGTGTTATCCTTGTTTCCTAGAAGAAAATCGCTAGCCCAAATGGAGACTCTGGAATCTCGACTGGAAGCATGTTTCTTCATGACAACACCACTGCACTTGGGCAGGTCAGTTTTCTGACTAAAATTATCCTGAAAGGTTGATAGAAAGGAGAGGCCGTTTGCCATCAGTCAATTCCATACGTTTTTTGTTTGAAATGCTATTTACACAAAGAGTTTTTAGATGCCTTTCACATATGTCAAGTTATATTTGCCAAATAGCGACAATGACTGGCACAAACGCCTACAGTGGTCTTTCGTGTATTTCCTGAAAGTTTTCCAGGGCAATTATATCTACTGAATTTAGCATTAGAGTGGAAGGA
Organism: Melinopterus prodromus; assembly: GCA_964023965.1. Classification (NCBI taxonomy): domain Eukaryota; kingdom Metazoa; phylum Arthropoda; class Insecta; order Coleoptera; family Scarabaeidae; genus Melinopterus; species Melinopterus prodromus. The sequence continues at coordinate 18,301,804 of OZ030390.1, read as the reverse complement.
AATAATACTGTGCTTCTTCTGTAAATAAATTCATGTTAAATTATAAACAAACTTTTGCTTGATGAATGTTGATCTATAGTATACTACTAAGTCAAGTAATATCACCATCATCCAATGATTCAAAACGAACATCCTGTTAGAATGGAAATAATCACTATCAAGGAAATAAGAAAACTTGCAAAGGAATATCGGAAGAGATATAAAATAACGTCGAGTGGATCATAAAAGCACCAATATCTCAAGTTCAAAAAGGCAAAAGACGTGAAGCCTTTCTGCTGAAAAACTAAAACTTCTCAAATATTTTGTTTGTTCTTTTTCTAAAAAAATTTAAATTGTTTTATCAATTTAATTTTGTTTCAAATACATGCTTGTGAGACGCTATGGTGCGGGTGTCTGGTGCTTCCTGGTATTCGAAAGTAGGAAAGTTGATACTGCGGAGGAAATAAATAATGGCTGATTTACAGCATCGTTAACTCTTCTGGATATTGGCAGACGTGAATGCCTGTCTGTTATGATGAATGCAGATGCAGTGCTGTATATGGCGTCCATTATACTCGTACGGTGGTGCATTCATATGAGAGAGTACAATAGGTACGTTATTGTACACGTGAGAGTGTTTCGATATATGGTTGGAATGATTGATTTTGAGGATATATAATTTTTCAATTATGGTTTACGAGTGCTTTTACGGTGGAATATTTCCTGTTCATACTGAAAATATGAAAATCCATAGTTAAATTATCTACGATTTAGTTTATTCCTGAAATCGTTTGCTAATTTGCTATAATAATTTCTAGATAGGTTGGGTTCATTGTTAATCGAGCGTGGGCAAATGAATTTGCTCAATTTTTGATCAATGTCTACGAATTATTAAACAATAGAAGGGCAATTGTTCGAAATTTTGTAAAACTTGTGTAAACAGAAATAAAAATGATAGAGTTTATTTCCAAAACAGATTATCCGATTGCTATATATGGTCTAAAGTTTGAAATATATAAATGATCTACTTATAGGGCAAGCCGCACACCAAAGACGCATAACAGCAGACAGCAAAACATTAAGCAGCAAAAAAAAGATCTCATGTATTTAGATGTAGACCAGCACACTGAACATCATTTCAAAGGTTTGGAACTGTTTTTTTTCTTTTGCTAAGAAGTTTAAGTTTATGAAATTGTGTCTTATATTCTTAGATTAATAAGGTGTTGGGCTAATTTAAAATAAATATTGTATAAATACGTGTAATTGCTCTTTTAGAATTTGATGCAAAATTCTAAACAAAATACAGAAGTTTCGTGTTGACTGAAGATATGACCCAAAAGATATTAGTTAGTATTGACTAATAACCCGGTTTTCAAAACCAGGTTTTAACCTTCTCCCAAACCTACTTCTTTCAACATTGTTTTGCTGAACTTTATAGTTTTGCAGATAGTGACGAATACATTGGTAACATTGGTAACCTACAATGTGTGGCTATATTTTCCGTACAAATACCCTATTCTACGTTAGAAAAAGACGTTACACGTCAAAATAATTGTACTTCAAACTTCATAAGTTTTCCACTATCCGAAAAATGCGAGATGGCGAGAAATCTAGAAAATGACATACATATGGTATCGGACAGTTCATCGGAGACTCCATAAGCTTTAGACGAAACGTAAACCTGACGTAGACGCGCCCCACGATAGACAAACATCGCATCTGAATATTTCATTTTGTAGTAGCGATGTTTTAAGAATTGAACCTAAGGCTCCGTGGCAAAAACATCGCAACTCCAACACGAAATACTTCGTTTCGACGTTTTTTTTTTGCTGGGAGTGGTCAGCAGGGTTGCCAGATTAGTCTCACAAGACTGCCGGAGATATGGGGGGAGGTATATTCAACAATATTTCAAAAAATGTCAAATAAAGAATCGCTAAAAGCACAAAATTTATTTTTAAAATAAAAGTTTTAAAATAATTGATGTAGGGTCATATTCAATCTGTGATTAAAAAAATCAGGCCGTTTCGCCTCGCATGTGCTAAACGCAAACAGGTCTAAAAACTCAACTTTGTGATTTTGGCAAAGAATTGATCATAGTGCTTATGATCACTGGTGCTGTATGCAGTAACCATTTCCAAAAGCGACGTTCTCCAGTATTGCAAGTATTTTGCGGTTTTTAATTGTGCTTTTTTTCAATTTTTATATACGGTAAAGAAAAAATCTCTTGTCTTTGAATTGGTCGATTTTTTACTGTCAACATACACATTTTTTGTTTTTAAAGAACATATTGAAATTGAAAAATATTGATAACTCTGGGTGACATTGAATTTGTAAATAGAATATAAAATGCGCTCTGGATAGGTTTTTCTGCCCGTAATACGAATGCGAACTCAAAATCACTAAACTCTATCTCATAGAAATCTCAAAAGGGTATCATAGTAAACCGCAAACTTTATCAACTTTTATTTGAAATTCGTTTGTGCACAAATATTTTGATACCTCTATAACAGAGACACTAACGAAAACGTAATGGCTTGATGTGATATTTTTCAAGCCCAGATTCATATTCAGCGCAAAGAAATTAATCAAAAACGCTTATTCAATTTCCATTCACAAACAAAAGTTATTAATGTAATACTAATTTTCAACTATCATTTTTAGTAATTGTGGTGTCATTTAAAAAATATGTCGATCCCGCCATACTTCCAAAAACAATTGAAGGTAAAAAATTTAGTTTACCATAAATATGTGTACCTACTTATTTTGAAAAATTAAACAAAATTATTAAAAAAAATTCTTTTATTTAAATATCAAACCGTTTCAGAGATTTTGTAATGTTTCAATACTTTGCGTTCTCACTGTATAATAGCGGTTTTATACTAATGTTAATGCAATTTGCAATATACGTATGTCTGCTGCAGATCGTCAGGTTAAAAGTAAAAGTCACTAACTAACATCTCAAATAATTACAAAAACCTGACTTTACGACGGAATACCAATAAATATCATGACGTTTTCCAGACAATTAATGGATTTTAAGAACTTATTGAACTTATTTTGATCGTCTTTTCGAATAAGATACTCTTTTATAAGAATTTGGCTCAATTAATTCAATTGGTTCAATAAAATGTAACAAATTGTTAGTTAGTAGTGACATTTGCCACTTTACCTTGAAGCCGCCGATATATTATTTACAGGAATGTAAAACTATTTCCTTCATGTTTGATTTTGCCGCAGATGGTTGAATGCCTGCCGGAGACTCGAGATGAGCCTGAAATGCCGCAGACTCCAGCGCAATGCCAAAGACCTGGCAACCCTGGTGGTCAGCCTGTCCCCCACCGATGTCAATGGGTAGTCACCAGTTATAGGCGGTGGTTGAAGCTCCTGACGTCTGCTGTCTACACCGGGCAGCAGTAATATTAGCAAATAAGTATATTTCTAACAATTACGCTTTATTATCGCAATTATAATGTTTGGGTAAAAATTGTAGCTCGTTAAAGAAAAAAATTACTTTTGTAACATGAGTTGGGCTAGATGTTATTATATGTATTTGTAAAAAGCCAAAGATAGAGAAGTAAAATTAATTTTTCATCCTGCCCAACTCGTTATTTATCTAAGAAGTTACACTGAAAATTTCATAAACTTTGAACAATAATTAACGTTTTTATTTGAAAACGCGTGTTAGGGGAGGTAGAACTGGGTCTTAAGTATCAAACTTTTATTTTAGTCTTCTTAGAAAAGAATGGCAGATTGTCGTATTCATTAGGTTATCAAAAAATAAGTGTTTTCTGATCCATGTTTATAGTTTTGCTTTTGCTAATTTTATTTAATAAGGTATGCTAACGGCTGAATAATACGATCATACTTTTGGACACCTGTATTTTATAAGTTATAACCAAGACTATGCTATATTTATGTTTTTATGTTTGACTTGAACATTTCGCCACTTTTACGTTCGACATACTTGGCAAAAAACAGATCCCATTGTGAGTTTATTTTGATGCAATTCCTCCCGAACAAAAAAAAAATAAAAACAGAACTCGTCCGCCACCATTACATCCAAAACACGCCTGGCGCAGAAAGACCAGCATTAAAATATAATTTATTGCATATCGTGCGTGCGGTAGCTTGAACTTGTTACTATTTTTTACGCGTTCAGAAAGCAAACAAATCGCGATGCTAATTTTAGCCGCAAGCAATTTAATTACGTGCTAAGAACGCACGGACAATGAAACGACGACCGAAAATAAACGAAGAGCGGTACAGCAGATTATGCAAATAGCAGGCAATGTCTGTTTTGTATAAAACGTAAACGTTACAAGCAAAAACGAGTATTTTCATCGCGTTTTTGTTAGTGAATGTGTGCGTATGAAACGCGCGAACAAAAGTTTAATAGTATCCCCACAAAAGCGAACATTTGTTAACCCAGATTGCAATTTGGGCAATCAAATTTATATAGCGCGTGAATTCTTTATAATATAGTCGGTTGATTATTGGAAAATTGCTATAAACCTGTCGGGCACGCGGGCGGTGAATACAAAAATTTATTGTGCTGAAACTTCATCCACGCCAGACAATAAATTTTCGGGCCGTACGGTTCACATAATAAAGTCTGGATAAAATAAAATTCGCTGGTATATGTGTAGATAGGAATTCTAATTTTTTTCTGTGGGGTATTATTAATAGGAGTTTCGCATAAATCAATCAACGTAATAAATTATTACGTCAACGCGCGTTCAAACTGTGATAAAGGTGCTCCTACTTTTGAAAATATACGTTACGTCATTCACACCAAAAATGTTTGGTAGATAAACACACGCGATCGCGCTAATAATGTATGCATTGTTTACGACGGCAATAATTTTTGGCGAACATACATCCTACCGGTCAGTGTTGTTAATTACGCTATATAACTCACAAAGCGGTCTTTAAATACAGAGGCGCAAGTACAACAAAGTTAACACTGTAAACTTTGCACGGCAATATGTTGTACCTACCTGATGTATGTTTGTAGTTCTTGCCGCCACTGACTCATTCATTCTTTAAGAATGTTTATACTTTAGACTGTTTACACTACTAGGTGGCCGGCCCCATTCAAAAATGATGGAGTATTAATATTAGGAAGACATGCATTTTTGCAGACGAATGTACTGGTGATTGTATACAGTAGGTTGTATCGAAAAACTTTTTTTCGAAATTCAAAATTTCAAGTTGATAGAAAGTTGTACCTGTGGACCCTCATATACCACCAAAAAAATGGCCCAATTGGATAATATTTACGTCTCCCGCAGGAGGCCTACAGTTTATGATTTTCTTAAAAAGTTCGAATTTTGTCATATTTTTTAATTAAATATTAAGTGGTTAATCTTTTTCAAAGCCCACATGTACGCACATAATAAAAAAATAATGACAAATAAACTTTTATCAACATTTAAGCAAATTTTTTAAATTATACGAAAATGGTCATTTTTCTAAAGATTTGATCGAAACTACATAAACTGCAGGCGATCTAAATGTTGCATTAGAACAATATATTTTTGTGTACGGTAATTTCACACCTGAATGTTAAACATTTCCTATTTGAAAATGAACAATCATTTAATCTTTCATTGAAAAAAAGATCTAATTCTTAAAGAAAATTATAAACTTTAGGCCTTCTGCGGGAGACCTAAATATTTTTCAATTGCGCCATTATTTCTTGTAGTATATTTAGGTACAGAGGGACAACTTTTTTCCAACTTGAAATTTTGAGTTTTGAAGAAAACGTTTTTTCGATACACCCTATTGTACAGTGTACTGCACATACAGCAAGAAGAAAAGTATTAAGCGTTTTATTTTACAATCGCTAAACTGTAGACAAAAAAAGTTCGGCCAGATATTCCCAAAAAAATCATGCATGACATTTTAAACGGAACTGCAGACAGCAAGCACGCCGCATTTTGCCACCTACATGCGTCGCGTCACATTTTCACGCAACAAATGCGTCTCAAACCCTCACACAAGAGTTCACAGACATTACTCAACATCATCTCAACATCACGTTTCTCAAAAGTTACATTTAATTTGTTTAAAATATCCATACAGAGATGGTAATGGGTTGGCTCATCGCTAATAAATAAAATTGTGGTAGGCATAATAATTTGTGAAAAAAAGTTGTTACACAATAACCAAAACGTTTAATATAAAAATGCACCACAATAATCTACACAAATTTAAGATAGCTTGGATGCTGCAAAAAAATGTATAATGCAGCATATTGCAGCTACATAGCATAGCAGCAACTGCTTGTTCAGAGTGTGGGTCTACATATGGCTTTTTTGCATGCTTTTGATCTTGTTTTGATAATTGCTATATGCGCCTTTGGTGTGCACATGGCCTAAATAAGCTTGTACCATCTCACAGAGTCGTGATTTTTTTCCATACCATCAAGTGATGTTATCTTTTCAAAAGACGTCAAAAGGACGTGTTTTGATGATATTTACACAGTGATGAAATATCCATATAGTCCAATCAATTTAGTTTTAAAATCCTTGAACATCATAAATAAACCTCCCGCCTATAAAAAATACCAATAGATTCAGAAAAATGTAGTGATCGCAATATAGAAATGTTTACTGGATGTTTAATGGCATTATCGTTGATTGTTAACGGATATAGATAGTAAAGCATGGGTTGGTTTGGGAAATAACAGCCAGAGGGCAGAGGGCAGAGGGCAGGGTTTGAGGAAGATACATTCACAACTTATGGTATTTCCGACATATATTTATTATACAGGGTGTTTCAGAAATAACGGCTAACCTTGAAGGAGCATATGCCAAAGGACGTAATAAGCATATTTTGTCAAATAACGTATGGTCTAACTTAACGCATTATTGAGAAAATTAATGAAGAAAGACGGAGTCCGTCCCTGACCAGCGGAAGACAATCGACAGCACTCCACTACAATTGTGTTGCAACTGGTGACAAATCAACGTCGCCGAGAACATATCGGCTCCCACCACTTCTCGCTGAGCGTGACAATGACCTACATTCGCCAGGTTGATATGAACGCACACAAGCGTGGTCACGGTCGATCAGCTGTTAGTTGGTTTATCAACAATAAAAATCATTTGGATTGTGGAATCTTAATGTCGGTGTAGTTGTGTAGTGATTGTGTAGTACCAGAGACGGATGAATAGCAAGCTAGAATGCGACATAACATTGATCGGCCGAGACGCGTAGTTGCTGTGTTAAATCGGTTTGTCTTGTTCGACGATAACGCTTAATAATCACAATGTTTGTAAATCCGCACCACATTTCTGGACTAGGTACGTACTAATCTCTCTATTTTTAATTGTTTGTACGGACTTTTGTAACCGTAGACGGGTCATGCGCGTTCGGCTATTTACCAGGGCCGGCCTTAGACGAATTCTTCAATACAATTTTGTTAGTACTGAAAACTTTTAAATAGACTATAGGTTATTTGACCAAAATTGCTTCTCTGTCCTTGGTGAATATGCTCCTTCAAGGTTAGCCGTTATTTCTGAAACACCCTGTATACGTATGCTCGGACTCGGTATAGTTCGCACCTAGTGAGTGCATAACAGTGTATACGTCGAAAACGCTATAATTTGTGAATGCATCTTACTCAAACCTCTGATTTTATGGTCCCAAATAACCATGCCTAACTATCTGTATCCGTTGACATTTGACAATCAACTATATTATTATTGAAATTAATGAAAGTGAATAAAATGTTGTCCACCTATGTTTGCATCAATATCTCCGAAAGTATTAAGCTTAGCAGAATAAATTCTACACCGTATTATAAATTATATTTGAAGATTGCGAGTCAAATGAAGAAGAAGTTGAGAAGGATTTTATGTCAATTTCTATTACAGATGACGATAAAATTGATATTGACATAACACCTCGGTTCTGAAAATTCGTCTTTAACCTTCTCCAAAACCTAAAATCTTTTATTGTTTAAGTAATTCTTTATTTATCATGTACCCACATCCTGTGCCTTTAATACAACGTATAATTTTTTCTGCTAAGCTTGAATATTTCCTTTCTTTAAGATATGACAGCACCAAAGTTTTTTTTATTTCTAGAATTCGTCTCAAATCTACATTTGATCACCAAGAACAATATTACTGTTTTTGTAATGATATTTTATACAGGAACACACGAAAGTTAGGCTAAAGCATACAACATAAGTGGTTTTAATTCTGTGTTTATATTTCTAACCAATTGTTGATTTTTTAACGCCATGTTATCCAAATCCATCCACACCTAATACATTTTTTCCAAGCACTAACTTCATTTCTTTTAGTGTGACAGACCAATTAGATATTTAAGTTAGGATTATTCAAAAATTACGATAAAAAAATCCCCGCATTTATTTTTTTTTACATTTATTTAAATATCTCTATCTTTCTTTGCATTTGGCTGGTTTTATCATAAAGTAGACCACTATGTATGTATTCTTTTAATGGGACAAGATAAACTAAAATTGAATTTAAACAGAAAAATATATAAGGGTGATCCAGACTGTCGCATCTTTTTGCATATAAAATCCTTCATCTTTACAGGTCCAACAATTTCATCAATTCCTTGCAAACTACATTTCATTATCAAACATTAGCTGAAATCATTGTCCAAACTTTTTCTTCTAAGTTTCAATTTTCTACGATCCTTACATATGCAGTTATATGGAGGATTTGCACAGGTATTTTCATATTTTTGTTCAAGTGACGCCCGTTCGCAAGTGTAGAACGTCGTTACAAGGCAATGGGAAGTTTTGGGTTATGGCCATAAGCTCTTTGAAATAGCAATAACGTATTCCTATATGTGCCCATATTCTCATTCTCCTGCTACGACATCCTAGATCCTAGACATGCAATTCCCGCCGGGAAGCGACGGCGTCTATTTTAAACAAGAATATATACGTCACTTACCTTTCCAATCTACCGAAATACTTACCTGTATGGAATTCTTAACGTTACAGCTTCTCATTTGATTTATTCTTGTCACTTCAGCTAATTTTAATTTTGATTTTTAGCATACTTGTAAGCAAGGGTCTAGGAGGAGGGAATGCAACAAAAAGCACACATAATTTAAACAATAAAATATAATTAAATTCGTATACATTGTTGAAGCATACAGACAATTATTACAATAGCTAGAAACTACTATACACGCATTACAAATAGGTTTGCTGTACATACGGGTTAGAAATAATATACAAAAGTTTTGTGCTTGTAGCAAAATTTCATTTTATTTATTGTTGGTTAGCTCCAGTTCGAAACGAGCGGCAAACTATACATTATTACATATAAAATAAAAAAGGAAACATTTAATTCTCGAAACGGTAACACACGTTTTGAGTTGAACAGAATTGATATGTCGCCTAAAGCTAACTGTCAGTAATCCTAAATTTTTGGATACAAATAATCACTGACTATATGACGATATAGTCAATCCATTTATTTTTTTACACATTCTATAATTTCTCTTAAAGTGTAATATTGTAATAAATACGATGTATTATATTTATGTATATAGAGAGAGAAGTTGAATAATATGTACATGATGGGGGAGGGGATATAAATACACAATAAGTACAAAAGATTAACGTTCGGGATTTTCATTATAAAAACTTATTCCTAGATAGGGGGACGCCTACAAGAATATATATAATATATATTACGATTTATACAAAAAACATCTCATCTGATACACTCGTTCGAATACCATAATGCCGCCATTTATCCGTCAAAATATATGGTCCCTATTTTACACAAAATAAATATGGCACAAGTGTGACGTCAGCAGACGTCCGCATCGTGGGAAATTTCTGATGGCGCATTACAGTATTCGATCTCACAACACATTCACACTGAAGAAATCACAACGATTCATTTTACAAAGTTCCCTATTCTTTTAGATTCCACCTACATGTTAATTACGTATATAAATCTCACATCATTTTACGATCATATTTTCTTATCTATAATTAAATATTTAACCAAATATTTAATTACAATAATTATTGGCCGATGAACTCAAAACAAAACAAAAACTGAGATATGTTTTCCGCATGAAAACCTGTGGAACTATGGCACCTCACGGCCCTTACAAAACTAACTCGGAACTCAATACAAACTCCATCATCCGCGTTGAGTATGCAGCTACATATACAGTGATCACAATATTATTTCAAGTCGTAATGGTACGCTCACGAAAAGTCGATACGATAAAAAATAAATAAAAATTACAAAAAGAAAAAACGTTCCACCGTTTTTGATGGGGGAACAACTATCTGCGTTCTGTGTGTCCATAAACAAAAGAGAAGAACTACTTGTGGCACTGAGACTAGAGAGCTGTGACCGACTGGCGTGGGGCCAACATGGCGGTCACTCAAATGGGCCCATAATTGCTCAACGATGGTCCAGATCCAGGTCCTGGATGTGCGACAATTACAGGCGTGGCCCCGTCGCCCACCTGTCATACGTGACTTAGCGGCGGCTGCTTGAGGACGTGGTGATGGAGGTGGTGCTGACTAGCAGACGCAACACTACCAGGAGGTCCCAGCAACGAAGCACTTCCCGGACCAGCGACTAGGTACTGCGGAGGTTGCTTTCCAGGTCTCGTCTTTATCAGCACAGCTCCAGCTCCCGTGATATCCGGTCTTCCGAATAGTCTTCTCCACAACCTCCTCCACGAGTCTAAAGTTTTACCAGACCAAATCCATACACCGGAGGTAATGCCAACAGCTAAAGCCATGAAGTATTTAAGCATAAGGACTTGGTACAGAGGCTTTTGTTGCTTCTGGACAACGCTCGGGCAGTGACATGTGCGGGATGATAACCACTCATCGTGGTATGTGTCCTCGTATAAATGGCAACCGATGACTATGGTCGCTGGGACCATGTAGAGTACGCTGAAGATTCCTATTCTGATCATAAGTTTCTCTAGTTTGTCGGCTTTAACGCCGGCGCCGGTTCCTCCTTGCTTCTTGATGACAGATCTGATTCTGAAGAGTGAGATGAAGCCCGCCAGGAGGAAACTGAATCCAACTAATAGGTAAGCGAAGAGAGGTGCGAGGACGAATGTCCTGAGATTGCTCATGTTCATGTTTCCGACGTAGCAGATTCCAGCGACGGGGTCTCCGTCGACGGCGCCTGATAGGAGGACGGAAACAGTTTGCACTGTGGGGATCAACCAGGCAGCTAAATGGAAGTACTGTGCGTAGCTCGCAATAGCTTCGTTGCCCCATTTGAGTCCAGCAGCGAGGAACCACGTGAAGGATAGCACGACCCACCAGATCGAGGAGGCCATCCCGAAGTAGTATACCAGGAGGAAGACCAACGTACACATGTTAGGCCCGGTGGAGGAGTATCGGATTATGTTGCCGTCGCAGGCGACTTCGCTGTGCCCGACACCGACACGTATCAAATAACCCACAGACACCAGGAAGTAACACGCGGACAAGAAAACGATCGGTCTCTCAGGATACTTAAACCGTTCCGTTTCGATGAGGAACGTGGTGAGTGTCATTAGCGTGGACGCGGCGCACAGGGCCGACCACAGGGTTATCCACACGGCCGCGAACTCTTCCTCGTCGTGATTGAAGAACATTTCCTTGCACGGGTGTGCACAGTTTGCGACGTTTCCGACGGACACGCTTCGATTGTACAGAGGGTGGTCTTTCCCCAGGGGCACCAGTGGCGCCTTGCATTGGCAACTGCAATTTGTGCTTGTTCTTGTTCTTTCCCCTGGGGTGTCTGGGCAGTTTTTTGGGTCCTTGCACTTTTTGGGTTTTGTGCGAGGCGTCGTCGATTTCGGGGTTGGTTGTGGCGCGCTATCCTCTTTGTGTTCATCCATGCAGAGATGGTCGTTGGAGGCGCCGAAGACCGGGAATTGATCGCACTCCATCCTATCCGGCCATTTGAAGCCGTACTGCTGCATGATGGGCTCGCAACCTTCTCTCGCGCGCTTGCAGAGGCCACGGCAGGGCGGTAAGGGTTTGGCGTAGTCGTTCAAGCATATCGGGGTGTACATCGAACATAAAAAGAATTTCAGATCGGGGGAACACTTGATCTCGACTAAAGGCCAGAACTGGTGGACTTCTAAGCCGGCTTCATCTTGACTGTCGTGGTTCAACTCGTTCGGCATTCGGGTGTAATTGTAGCCGATGTTCATGCACATCGGTATCGTTATCTTCTCGCATTTTCCCGGTTGGTCAGGATCTAGGTCTACGTGGGACACGTCAATTGAGTTATTTGCAACGGTAAACTTTGGGTTCGTCAACACGGACAGCACTATCGCGAATAGCACCTTGACGAACATCTTGTCTTTTAATCACTTTTGTAGATATATCGTCCAAACAGCATCTACGCCGTGATGTGGGGGCTTCTATCCTAGGGTAAGAGTCGAAGACCTTGCACACTACCTCGGCCGCACTAGACTTCGAGACATGGTATCCTGTAACAAAAAATAACAGCCATTAGTATAATTGCAGTTTGTCGTTCGTAGGATTCAATTCATCGCAATTGTACCAGTCAATCATAATCACGGTATTGTCATCATCACACTTTCCCTGTTATAATTCGACAATTGCGCAATGACGAAATTCGGTGCCACTTGTTATTTATTGCTTCGTGTAACACCGTGCAAACGTTTTCATGATTGCTGCTGTTGATAGCTGTCGCGTATCGTAAAATAGGTACAAATCAGATTCAGCAGTAACTATCGCAACGCCCCTTAGGGCAAATGAAGCCTCCCCTATAAGAAAAAGAAGTACAACCCAAAATTCCATATCAGGGGTTGTTACTATTGCAAAATCACGTTCAAATATCGCACCCTCGTATTTCCCCTCAAGTTAAACATGCTTCGACATCTCCTAACTGCATTTCTATGCACTCCGCTGCGCCCACTAATAATACGGGAATGCACGTGCGAGTAGAGGGTGGAAATCCGTCACACCCTCCGTTAGTTTCGCCCTAATTGACGTCCTTCCCGTCGGGGATGCCCGTGATAGATCAAAGTGTGACGTCACCGGCCCATATTCGCAATTAGCGGCCCGGTTTGCCGCCTCTTCAACTCCTCCAAGCGATAGATAGATAAATTGAAAATTCGGAAAGGGATCGGCGCATACTTCGAGTGCCGGATGGGGATGGTTACCCGTTCGACCCTCTGGCCACCAACGTTCGAATTAATCTTTTATAAGACACTTACCGCGCAATTTGGTCAGGGTGTATCGGAAAGAGCACGAATTGGCCGGAATTGTTTTGTGGATGTATCGAAAGCAGGCGTAATTAAATCGAACCGTGGATGCTGCCGAGGCTGCGGCTAGATTCGAGCGGGAACGTGATAAAAATACGTCGGGGATTTTATTTTTACACGGACACATAATAAAATAGGGGCCCGGTTACGTACGTCGGCGGAAACTTTAAAAATACGCACCTCGTTTCGGTGAATTTCCTCGTAAACTAGACTCTAACTAACGGAAATTAATTGACGACCCGTACCGTACACCAGCTAGGTAAATTTCTTGAATGGGATACGAAAATATCTCGTGGTTCGTAAATTTAAGATTGGATTTCATATAGGTTCTGTGACAACATGCACCACTTTATAGCCACCAGCTGGTAGAGGAAGAAACAAATTGAAGAGGATTGTCGATCGAACCATAACTGGCCGACCGAAACACAAAACGTGTGTTTATAACAAACTAAAATATAAAACATTCAACTGTTTTTAATGTCCAGTTACGCATTCCCAACAGCGCATAAAATCTGCTATTTGCAGAGGTATTTAGTCCCTATCGCCGTTATGTAGGCGAGCAGAGTTTTGTAATCTGCAAAGTACTGTCAAAGTCACGCACGCAAGCTACAAATTTATGCACACCCGCGAAATATTTTTAATTGCGAGCCCAAGTAAACAAGACGGAAAACCAATTTAAAGTCTCTCGAAAACGAACAGATTACTGAAGAACAACAGACATTCAAACGTTTACCAAACAAAAATGCAAGTACTCTAACACTAAATTAAACCTCCTGACGTTTAAAATTGTAATTAACATACGGAATTATGGTCTTAGCAGACGAAGTAGTGAAACCCCGACGACTTGTTGCATCGCTCATCACAATTATTATCACATATGCATGTATGGATGCGAGTGAGTGCGCATTTAGATGCTGAGCAATTAGGAAAATTGCAGATACGCTAAAATAAGGCGTAGGCTTGGAGGAGAGGTTGATAAATGTCCACGGCCGCATGAATAAGGCATAAGGGCCTTACTTGGGTGCAGGGGGCTCCCTTCTCGGATGGAACTCGTTCCGCAGAGTCGTGAGCACGCATCCGCACCACAGGTGACTACCTACAAGATTTTAAAGGTTCGGAATACATAAATTAAGAGACCCGTGTGTTGGTTTAGCGAAGAACTACTCCGCAGAAAGTCGAGACATGCAACTGCGAACGAAATTATTCCGCTAAATGGATAACGAACCTCTCCGACGATGGTTCGTTAATTTTTAACACCGAAGAGGGACGTGAGAAATAAAACATGAGGACGCACAGTGGGAGCAGTTTGCAGTAAAAGGAGGAAGGTTAAAATTCCAATGATAAAATGTTTCATTCTTTCAATATTACTGAAAACTTTTAAAAATAAAGGCCAGAATCCATACTGGAGACAGCATATATACAGTGTGTCCAGCAAAGTCCGCATCGTATGGAAAAAAATTATTCTCTATTTCTCAGAAAACTTTATTCTTTATAAAAATTGGCGGCGTGTATGAAACCAAAACAGCAACCGTCAAATATTTAGATTTCGGTGCCATATACCTAGCGATTCAGAATATATGAATTTCTGATAAGAGCAAAGTACCTTTCTTTTCATTTAGTTAATGCCAGTGATACTAAAAGGTTCTTTTTAACCCAACTTTTCGAAATTTTATTACATTTGCAGAATTTTTTAAATATTTTCGTAAAAACCAAAACAGCAACCGTCAAATATATAATCCGGTGCCATATACCTAGCGATTCAGAATATATGAATTTCTGATAAGACCAAAGTACCTTTATTTTCATTTAGTTAATGCCAGTGATACTAAAAGGTTCCTTTTAAACCAATTTTTTGAAATCTTCAGACATTTTCAGCATTTTTTAATATTTTCGTATGATAACTAATGTTTCTTTAGAACTAGCGCAAAATTACCCATTTTCTTGCTGCAAAGTTAATTTTTTAGATAATAATAGTTCATATAATAACTAAAACAGGAGCGTGACTATGTTTACAATAGTAGTTATCCATCTACAGAATGAAGTCATCCGTTTCCTTTAGTGTATTTATAAATTTCGTGTTTTTTTTATGCAATATTTGTTCAGTTTTAGTATGTTATGTGCTGTTGATTTACTGCATTGGGTGTGAGAAGCAATTTGTCGGGCCGAAGTCGTTCTATGCACGATTAGCGTTTGCAACACTGGTAAACTTGCTTCGTTATTTTCAGGTCTTTCTTAAAGAAATTTTCAACAGACCCAGTGTGCTTGAATTTTCTGATTATCCTAGAAATGGCTGAATGGCCAATTTGGTTGTCCAGATGTCTTCATTAAAAATAGCAGCAACATCAAGATAATCGCTTGCTGTAGATGGATAACTACTATTAGTTATTGTATGATCTATTATTATCTACAGGGTGAAAAATCTTCGCATTAAGAAAATGAGTATATTTGCTCTAATTCTAAATAAACATTAGTTATCATACAAAAGTAATAAACCTTATTAAAAACGAATTAAAATTTCTAAAAAATAAATCAAAAAGAACTTTTTAAGTATCACAGGCATTTACTAATATTTGTTATAGGAGTAAAAATTAAAAATAAAACAAACGAAAGGTTTTTCTAAGATTGGTGGCTGTGACTACATGCATATTTGACTGCAATTTTTACTTATAAACAACATTTCCAATAAAGTTTATCGATAACAATAAAAATAAAGGTACTTTACTCTTATCACAATTTCATATATTCTGAATCGCTAGGTATATGGCACCGAAATTTACATATTTGACGGTTACCGTTTTGGTTTCATATACGCCGCCAACTTTTATAAAGCATAACATTTTCTGAGAAATGGATAATAAGCAATTTGACCATATGATGAGGACTTTCCTGGCCACACTGTATACATGTTTTCTACCTTTGTCCCGACCATGCAACGACAAACCATTTTTAAAACCATCACCTGTTCATAAAAGAATATTTTCTAAACACCTTCCTTAACAATGAGAGCCAAATCATCAGAAGAAGTCCGACTCGACAAACTCCAGAGTCTAGAGAGTCCAGAATTAAACCGGATATGAATTATCCTGTTATAAGACTTAACACTGTCGCTATTCATGGACACGACGGCTCGTTTAACCTAGCCGGCGTTATTTATTGTAATTAACGAAGAATGAAGCCCCCAGTGTGATGTTGCATGCCGTAATATTTTCCTCGGTCGGTTTTCTTTTCTGCCGGTGCCGGTGGTGAATATTTGCGGAGGTAAATTTTGACGTAGCGGGCTAGTCGGCTGGATCGAATCCATTCGGCGAGGCTAGTTACTCGGCCATCCATCACTGGCAACGTGGTACATTAGTCATGGCGTGATTTAAACACGAGTGCCATTTAGATTCGGAAAGATATGGAAGAGGATTTTGACGTGTATTGATGTGTGCGGCGCAAAGGTCGTAAATATGTCAAATTTTGATAACGCAAAACATTCGTAATAATGTTGCGTTATTTTGTTGTATTAGAGGGTTTTAGGATGGGGTTTTAAAATAAGTAATCGTTTTATAAATGAGTTTCTGATTATCATCGGTGCATCAATTAGATGTTGGTATAGGTCAGTGCTACTAAATTGATTAATCGATTTAGTGACGGGTTGCTTAAAAGTCGATTAGAAGCCGGATAATTTCCGCTGGAGTTTAAGGAGAGTTCTACAATTATAAAAAGAAATTAATTAATTAGTTTGGAACACCCAGTGGCGCTAGAGGTGTTTCGGTAGTTCCTTTTTGCTTTTTTTTTCAGTTTATAATGGCTCTAGGCCTATTTTTTAATCGTGCCGAAAAAAAAAATTGAGATTTTACCGGAAATAGGTCTTTTTGGGTCCCCTGAACAAAAAAATGTCTGTGTGTGTGTGTGTGTGTGTGTGTGTGTGTGTGTGTGTGTGTGTGTGTGTGTATGTGTGTGTGTGTGTGTGTGTGTGTGTGTGTGTGTGTGTGTGTGTGTGTGTGTATGTGTATGTGTGTGTGTGTGTGTACCCGTTTTTTGTGGAGACGATTCCGAAGAAACTACTAAAGGTATCGGTCCGAAAGTTCATATTTAGAAGTTTCATGACTAAACTTAGAGCTGAAAAGCTTTTGGTTCAAAAGGGTCCAAAGGAAGTGGGTATTTACTCTTAGCATTTTGCAACGATTTTGCAAATGAGCCGCCATTTCTGTAATTTCGTCAAAATAGATAAGTAATAAATTAAAGTAGAGGACATTTTGGATAATTTATGTCTATAACATTTTTTGGTAAAATTAATAGTTTAGCTGCAAGAGTAAATTCTATTTGATCGAAATCGTATCTGCATTAATAGTAGGTAGTAACTTTTGACAGTATTCTTCGGTTGCGAAACGTCAATTCAACACGCAAATGTATGGAGAATGCGATCAAACACGCGTGCACGTACGCTATGTGAAACAATATTGGAACATCTTGGTGTTAAAAACTCAATGTGTATTTCAAGTGCGGATAGCAATGTTGTTATGTTTCGCGAATAAATGCAAAAAAGATTGTAAGAACCTTAAAACTTATTTGGAATATTGAGCATAATTCTTTATGACCTTTTGTAGTTAGCACTCAAGACGTGGTAATACCCGAAAGTATAGTATGCTAGAAGCCAATATAATATAGTAATCATCAGAATCAACAACCTTTTTACTTTATCATACGTAGTATGACAAAGTATACTAATCGTGACGAATTTTTTTTTTAGATTTTAGCGGGTCCCCTAAACATTTTTGCATAAACAGCAGAGCGGAGTCGAAACTGTTGCACTGATGTTATTTTTTTACACCAGTTCGAAATCACCTGGTTTCATTTGAATTTTATATGTAACTCGAATTAAAAATCTTAAATTTGTGCATAACAGGAGAGCTGGTTAGAGATAGAAGTTGGGTTGGTAAGTTCGGAAGAAGTTAGTTATTCATTCAGCGTTGTAATTACAATCTTTGCTACCGAAAAATTGTTAACACTTTCCGTATGTTGTACGTGACACCGGACCTAAACTACCCAAAACAACGCATCGGTTCGCATCCGAAATATATTTATCTCCCGACTACAAAACGAGGCACTAATTGTGATTCGATCCGCAGGGCCCAATAAATCACCAGAAACGTACAAATGTTTAACAATGAAATACCCGATAGCGAGTGCGAACCGGGAATTTTAATTGCCAGAAAATAAACCCACAGGCCAGACGATGACGGACGCTACCCATAACGACATCCACAGAGGTGACATAACCAAGTTATCATCATTCCGGTTAGTCGCCTCTATCTAATTCAATATCTTAATTGAGCTAAGGTGTTGTATAAACAGTACCGGACCAGAAAAAAAAAAGATCAACAAGCCGATTCCGAGAAGGCAGAGTTGAGCAGTATTGTGCTCGTTACCTCTTCGCTCCATCTTGCTTCGTTCTTTTCTATTCTTGTCTTCTCGTTCGAGTCAAGGCCGCGGAGCTTCATTTAAATATCTTACCAACCCAAAACTCGTCTGTAGTTACGTACTTACGAGCGAAATGCTCGGAACGAGTCATGAAGCGTTGCCATATAAAAATATCGCCGATAATCTAGTAGTTATTGCTACTGTGCGTGTCGTGTGGTTTGCAATTAATTAACTCAATCGTTTAATAGGTAATTATTTATGCCGCAATTAGACCGATTAAGTAGTAATTTTAAACGACCGACACGATGCGTATGTTCTAGGAATACATAATAATACAAGTGGTATTATTGAAAACAAATAAATAAGGCGTTCTGCACCTGTCAAGGTTTATTGCTATAATGACATGACATGCTTTACGTGGTTAGTTTGTTTTGCTTTCAGACAGACGGTTTTCCTGGAATATTTTAACAATAAAACATTTTTAAAATTTACTGCTCCGCATTGTTTTATTTTCTATTTTTAATATAGCAATCAGTAGTTTATTTTTAACCTGCTGGAAGCGTTTTTCAGAAAAACTAACCGAAAAGCTTAGTCTTTTAGAAAACGTAGCACTTTGGGTAGTTTTCGATTACAATTTAATAATTTTATTTAACCGCAAAAGCTAGCCAAGGGTGATTTTTTACTTGCAAGCGCTTTGATGATTTTGCGACATTAATTTTACATAAATTTAGAAAATTGTCGTTGTCATCTTACAATCTAGAGTAGTTTTATCTTCAACAGTTGGTAGTTGTGGTAAAACTGACAAATGCAATTTAGGCAAGCCAATAGCAATGGAGATATCATCAGCATTATTTAACGCTTGGGGTCAATATCACCAATCATGGAAACTTAAAAGTTACTAAACGCTAGTGCTCTAGTGTTTTCATAACGACACCGAAAGGGAAATATTGAAATATTTTTAGTTTATTAAATTTTAAATCAATTTTATGTTACATTCACTATACCTAACATGTGTCATATGTTAGATATAATTTTTTTTCAATAAAAAATCAGAGCTGCACGGTTACTTTCAATTACTTATAAATTATCCCCTGTAACCGGTGGAAAAAAGTTGTCCGGCAAAATTGTTGTGGAGGTAACTAAAGTTATACAGGGTGTTCAAATTATAAGATCAAAGTTTAATTCGAGAAAAGTACCAAAAGTCGATTTTTTCAAATGGCAACCCTAACATATGAATTCATTTCACAATTCTATGCAAAATTTTAGATCAAGTTTGTGTACAATGTGCTATGCGTAAAATGTACTTGTACCTACTGAAATCGATTTTTAAACATCACAGTAGAAATTGCAAATATTGCCAAATCTTAACTGCGTTTGAAAACAACTGAACAATTTGGAATAAACAGTACTTTCTTGTTTAATAAAGTACTTTTTTAGGTCATTTTTCATTAATCATCAAGTAAATTCAAAAACGGCTGAATTCTATTTCAGTAACTGTTCAAAATTGTTGCCGTTTTCCGCAAAAAATGCTTCAATTCCTTTTAACATATTATCGTTGGTGGCGTCCCCGAAAGAGTTTGCACATAACCCATTTAAAGCAACTCGAACTCAATCCTTCATGTTCTTCTTATTATTAATACCAACCGTAATATGATAGTAATTTATCATAGTAATTTAAATTGACGGTCTTGTTTCAAGTCTAGGGGCAAAAATGAACCCAAAATTAATCAAATCCGTTCAAAATTCACATTTCAAACACATATGTATATTCCAAGAGTTTTAAAAAATATATTGTACATACCTACGAATTTCTTATGTTATTTACAGTAATAAAAAAACCCGTTTCCGTTATGGAAAATACAAAGCCGATTATCATATAAATTTAAATTCTATTTTGTGATAATGTTGGCCCCCGTGCGGTGCGGTAGGTACACACAACATCCACTCCTTATTCAAATACTTAAAAGTAAACAGAACCGTGCACGAATAAGAATAAGAAGTTGAGGACGATCTCCCACGCGTTCACCGACACGGCGCACAGTCATCGTGTTTGATTTTGTATGGACTTCATTTGCATCATTGTAAATACTAAACGTTAAGGAGCCCAAGAGGGAGAAGACACGACAGAGGCTCGAGGAACCGAGACAGGATCATTTAAAATTCAAACTAGGATCAGGAGAGTTAACGCAATTGAGTTATTTTAGCATGCCGCACCTTGCCGTACAATGCCGAGTAATTGAAGCTCGAGGCGTTTTGGATTGTTGGCCAGACTGACTGACGTATGAGCCATATCTCACCGTGTCGCAGGAAGAGATATTTTACGAGTGGGCACATCCACGAAAATTCTTAGTGAATATTAAACGAACTATAAACGTGACATGCAATTTGATTTGGTTACTGAGTGATGAGCGTGATGACATATTATGAGCTGCGTGCCAAATAGCATTAGCGAATTAAAGTGATGAAAGTGAACTTCATTGATACACTCACTCAGTATTGATTAGAATTAGTAACGAAACACCGTCTGTTGATTTAAAATATTTGAGGATTATGGATGTCTACCAGGCTGGATGGCGCAACTCCAGACCAGGAAACAATCAATAGTTTCGGACAAAAGAAACGAAAGGAGAAATGACCAAAATATACATACATACTTCTCGAATCAGAGTTTCGGTGAAATACACGAAGTTAGTCTTCCATATAAGCAAACGTAGTTGGGAAGGGACAAGAGTTATGGCCAATGTTGTCAAAACAACAAGATAAAGTCCATAGAAGCTGACATTAGACGAATTCACATTTAATTGACGTTAAACAAAAAAACAACAAGACAAAAATATTCGGCCATAGCATTGATAGCCACAGGTACTGCAAATATGGCAGAAGGTGCTTGTTGATCACTCTAGAGGTGACACAACATGAAGGAAATGGCAGACAGGCATTATTATCGGATGGCAGAATATATGGCAGAAAATAACAAAGACATGAAGACGACGAATAAGAAGAACAAACAAAACGACCAAGAAGAAGTGAAAAAGAAGACAAGGAAGACGAAGAAGAAGAAGACATAGAAGGGAAAAAATAATACAAAATGTTTTAAGTAAGTCTTTAAGAAAAGAGGCTGCTGGACAAAATAGTACACTAAATTAACACTACTTAATTTGGATTTATCATAAAGGTGCTAAATTTTCTCTCAAGGAAATGTAATTTTGTCATCTGGATTTAACTTGAAATGTTAAAACCTAGATAAATCCCAAATGCAACGAATGAAATAAAAGTCTTGGACATGCTATATGTCAAATAATGCAATAGGTTTATATAAGCGCGTATATTGAATTTTCGGTACTGGGTGTCCACTATAAAAAAAGAACTATTTTATCCGAACTGTGTAAACATTGTAACAAGAACATCTGGGACATTCTTCTAATTGATGAGACCATAAAATATCAGAAAAAACTCATTAGCAAAATGTGGAGGTAGACCATTTGAGCATTAAATCAACAATATATGTGGACATTTTTTGTTTGTTTTTGTTTTGTTTTCTTTTTTTGTAGGTAGCTGCATATTTCATACCAACATCAATGAAATGTCAGGCAGGCATTAGTATCGGAAGAGAGAATATATGGCAGTAAATTTAACAAAGACAAAGAAAAGAATACGACGAATAATAAGAACAAAGAATAAGAGAAAAAACGAGACAAAAAAGACGACGAAGAGGAAGACAAAGAAGAACGCAAAGAATAATACAAAATGTTGTAAAGTCCTTAAGAAGACTGGACAAGGCTGAACAAACCATTACAATAGTATTTAACACTATTTATGTAATTTGGATTTATCACAAAGTTGCAAAATTCTCTCGCAACCAAATGTAATTTTCCCGTTCGAGTAAAACGAATTGAAATATTCAAATCAATATAAATCCCAAATGAAAAGAAATAAAATAAAATTTGTAGACATGCTATACGTCAAATAATGCAATAAGTTTATACAAACGAGTATATTGAACGGTATTGTATGTCCACTGTAAAAAGAAAATGAATTATTTTATCCGTACTGTGTACACATTGTAACAAGAACAATCTTCTAATTGACGAGACTATAAAATATCAGAAAAAAACCTCATTAGCAAAATGTGGACGTGGGTACAATTAACGCATCCAAACAAGAATATTGTTATTTTCCAACCAGAGAAGCCGCCCTGTGTCCCTTCTTAGCCTCTTGCCACAAATATTAGAGCTGTTAGACATTTCTACATCTGGTACATTGACGGTATAACTGCACAATCATGATGTTGCATCTGATGTTGCATACAGGCTGCATAGACTTGTATGCGGTTATATGCCCTCTAGGAAACCTCTCTTACGACGAGAAACTAAGGCGCCATCTATCGGCATCTTTCACATCATTTTTAAAACAACGACGTTCTTAAATCAAAACAATCGTTTTCTTAAAACAAACAAATTATGTTAAGAATTTTATTTTTTAATATTAGACAATTGTGTAAGATTTTAGTTTTAGATCTGTTTATTAGTTTTTTTTGTAGGTAGCTGCATATTTCATACCAATACTACTAGTAGAAATACACAGCTGCAGATAATCCTTGCTTTAGGGTTTTCACTTTTGATTCAATTATAACTTTTTGAAGATTTTGCCTATAGCAAAAATAGTTATTTTCAGATTAGTTATATACCTATCAAGAATTGCAATATCACTAAAATATTCAAGCGAATTCACATTTTTCTTACAAAGCAATCCCCAAACTAAGAAAAATTTTGCTTTTTTAGCCTTTTGAAACAGAAGCAATAAGCATGGCGATGAAGGGATTTTCCAGTCTTTCGTCCCAAATAAGATGTAAATTTTCAAAATTCCAAATGGCAATCACATATGGCAAAAACAAATGCCGGATTCACATGAAACTAATTTCCAGTGATATTTGAACATTATTGACTCCAAATCTGAATCTGAGATATGCAAAATTAAATAATGTGAGTTGGATTCTGGAAACGTATTTCCTAAGATATTTTAAGATTCTACAGATTCTAAACCTATGCAGTTAAAAATTCAAAATTGCGAACAATATTTATAGGAGCTGTCTTGAAAAGGTAGGACTGGTGGAAGGTATACCATCTATTAAAAGAACAATGAAACGTTCATATAAGTTATTTTTCGAATGATTCTTTATTTGAACAATTTATATATTTCATAGATTTGATGGTTCTTTCATCTTTGTATACAACTTGTTACTAGGTATGACATGGGGAGCTAACTCAATTTAGCCAAACATGAATCGTCATTTCGTGCACCCTTCATTTATTTACCCTTATCCCTAGAGGTTCCTACACTAGGACCACTCAAACTCCGAAAAAGTCCAGCCCTGTCAGAAAAAAAAATCTGTTTCAGAATCAATACCGACATCTCCATAATTGTATCATCTTAAGTCTGCACACAATCACGTAACATAAAGTAAGATCGTGTAGAACCAGTCAGGAGAAGACAGAGAGCGGTCCCCCGGAGCAGTTCTCTCAATTAATCAATCGGTAGGTTTAAAGTCCCAGACGTAAACAGTATCGGAATCAAGACATGTGCGGCCGGCTACGAGACCTCGTAAAGCCGCTTCTGGCCGTTTCCTTTTGCAGTTAATATTTCCCCTTGTTGCCCGAGCAGCACAGCGCTCGCTTCTGCTCGGTCGGATTAAACGGATCCGTCTGTTGGCATTCTCAGGCGCGGATAAACGCGACGGGAAAACGTCGATGACGACGACGATGCTGCCGGCAAGGGAAGGAAGGGTCTTTGGGAGGATGGGAGGCGCCCCGCGGCGACGACCGAAATCCTGGCTGCCCTCGCAGCGGGAACGACCCGCCGAACATTAGATTTGTTTATAAAAGTGACAAAGATAAATAAATCCGATGCGTATACGCTATAACGCAACCTGCACCTCGTAAATAAGTCGAATCGGATGGAAGGAACAACGAAAATAGTTTACCACCAATTGCGACAATAATAGAAGGAATGAGAAGAATGGAGGTTGTATGTTTGTAGAAGACATAAACGTCTAGGTTGATAACTGCATTGTTTGCGAAGATGTGGATAAGTTGTAGTTGGTTTGTTCGGCTGTGGATGTCTTCAAATGTTCGCCCTGTCATCACAAAATCTTGCGAACCACTTGACAACGTTTCTCCACTAATAGTTTAATCAACACAATCAACAGAATCAATAATAGAAATAAAATCAAACGGAAACAAACTAGAAGTGATTGAAGATTCGAGCAATGTTATCTATCTCACATACCTAGAGCAAGAGAAACTAGCATTTAGCGGATTCACACATGCTATACACACTCCTTAGTACACAAGTAATTCAAATATCATAGGAACTAATGGCAATTTAAGTGATGTTACATTTTTAGTTGCGATGTTGATTCGTCATTTTAATAATAATAATAAGTAATTTTTGCCCCGTGATATGGTAAATGTTTTCCAGCCCATAAGGCTGTGGAAGTGCATAAGTCTTCATAATAATAATAGACTTTATTTCACAGCAAATTATATAAACACTATAAACATACAAAATGTTTAGTTCTGAGCTAGATTAAGTTTTATAAATACGATAGCGAATTTACAATTTTAAAAAATGTTCAGTTTAAAAATGTGTTGTAACTTTTACTTTGCAGAAAGAATTCTGATATCTGATAATTTTTTTGTCACATATTTAAGCTGTAGTAGAACAATGACAAATCATTCCATCTTATAGTTTGATTGGAAGAAGAAAAAAAATAACGCAAATACGAACTCAATGCCAAATCGAGTAGAAATTTTGCATGTAGACAGATTTCCGGCGATAATGCATGAACCAATGAAAAAAATGTGTGTGTACTGTGTACCCGTTTTGTTGTGGCGTCAATTCCGGAGAAACTACTAAATGTATCGGGACGAACCTTCATATTTAGAAGTCTCATAACCAAACTTAGAGCTGGAAAGCTTTCTGTTGAAAAGGGTTCAAAGGAACTGGAAGTTTAGTTCTAGCATTTTTGAAAGATTTTGCAAATAAGCAGCCATTTCTGGAATTTCGTCGAAATAGTTAAATAATAAATTAAAGTAGATCTTTTAACTATGTATTATATTTTGCCACTAATATATTGCATTTCATATGAAATCCGTAATAAGCTAAAGGCACGATCTAGCTACTTTTCGGCAAAATTGGGTGGAAAACGCAATAAAGACTAGAAAAGAAGAAAATAACAACCATCTATTTAAGTAAATTAGGAAGCGAATGATAGTAAATCCGGGCAAGGATAATTTGTGGAAAAATACCTCGATCTGGATTTTAACCTGGAAGCACCCAATTTCCGGTCGGGAGCTCTCCCAATTGAGCTATCGACGCAATGGAAACGTATTGTTAGTTATTTATAGTTAGTTATATAGATAAATAGTTTTATGTTGTTCAACGTTACTAAAACGTTACTAACTCTGGAGACCATATGCTCTTTCAACGTTAGAAATTTCAAAGACTCTTGTATACGCAAGTAAACTATCACATGTCTAATTCAATGATAAATGGTATAGAAATAAAAAAAATCACGCAGTTTTGTATGAATCACCTGTGTTTGAGGGGTATTTTTACAAGAAACAAATGTTTTTAATTATACATTATAATTATTGAGTATCTTTATTACTTCCTTAACCCTACTTAAACCCTACTTAATGCTTCCACAAAAAGACTGGTAAGCTCGAGTCATTCAGACGAATAGTGTCAGGAACTCTTTAGACCTCAGATCGACAGAGACAACTTGGACAACCCGACACCTCCACAGAACAAGATGGATACATTTTATCCGACATCCTCGAAACAATTATCGTGTGGGTGGTAGCCAAGTAAACTTTTGGTGGTAGTTGTACCAACTTCCAACCAAGACGGGTCCATGCGCGCCGTATGCTGCTATAGGGGACGGAGAAGAGCAAAGAGATCGCCGATACTGGGGTCCCCTGTCTCGGGGACACTTTATGTCCCCGATGTTAGACAGATAGTGGTTGGGCCCGGGCACGACGACACAACCGAGCCGAGAGCGGCGGGTACACAGCACGACATCGCCGCCCGTGACATTACTGGACCCGGAGACATTCCTACGAACCGTGTGCACTGGTGGTGGAGGTGGATGCAGTACCGATAACCGTGCACACGCGGGTAGCAGTTGGTTGTTAGCTGGCGATTTTTTATCGGCGCTGTCACGCCGCTTAATTTATTATCGAGCGGGCCTGGTATACGGCGTGTGTGTCTACCTAAACGCGCCGTGACAACAAACAGAGCGAACACGCCGTACCACCCCCGTTCCTCGAATCCAATTTAATATTGACACGGGAATAATTAAAGCGGATCATGACTCCACCGTCGGTCATCTTGTTTATCAACCGTTACGCGAGTACGGGGAATCAGGGGTATCGGGTATTGTGCGGTAATCGAATTAATTAGTGTTTCGGAGTCATACGATACTTCCTCATCAATTGTTGTGGTTCGGTGACGAAAAAAACAAGAATATAGGAATTGGAATTGTCTTTAGCCAAGAATGAGAGAAATTTATTAACCACAGGCGCTAAACATATTTTGGTGGTTTTGGAGTTTCTGATTCCAAATCTGATATCAGATTTGCATGGTGAGCGATTTGCTTGAATTTTATTTCCTGTAATATCCGAAGATTTCTGATTCCGAATCTTATATCCGATTAAAAATACAAAATCGCGGCACCAAATTGATCAGATAATCAAAATCAAAAATAGTGGAACAAATGTGGCACCCAGAACTGTCGCAATCATACGATTCGTATGAAAGTGCTTTCCTGCAATAATACAATACAATTACAGTATTGGATTGCTGGTAAAAACTTATGTTCTTAATGTTAGTTTCAACTAGGGTTGCCACAAGCTAGTAATAAAATATATAAATGGACCAAAAAAATGGAAGACCAAGCTCAACGAACTGAAATCTGTCCACATTATCTCTACAAACAAAAGAATCGAGGACATACCTCATGTCAAGATTAACGATGCCATAGTGCCATATGCGAACACTGCAAAGTATTTGGGTATGACTCAGGATACAAAACTAAGGTGGAAAGAACACGTTAAAAAGAAAAGAGTAGAGCTTAGCCTCAAATACTGAGAACTGTACTGGTTTCTGGGATAAAACTCTCAGTTGTCAGTACAGAACAAACTACAAGTTTACAACCAAATACTAAAATCGATTTGATTATACGGCATCCAGGTTTAGGGTTGCGCGAAAAACTTCAATATACAAGGAATCCAGACTTGATTGATCCAAAATAAAGTAGGTGCTAAGGAACATGATTAACGGTCCTTGGTACATACGGAACAGTGACCTGCACCGTGAGGTTGGTGTCTCACATGTCATCCAGATTCGCCACTAAGCATGAGTCTCGCCTCAACGTAGAAGCACTGCAGCTACTGGACAACCAGAGTCAACTGAGAAGACTAAAAAGAACTAAACCCTTCGAACTAGTGAATCAGTGAAATGTGTAAAATGCAGAGCACAGTGAGTTAAGTGTTAGTGCTTCTTGTTTAGGACAATGTAAATATAGGACATCAGTGGATAGCCTATTAGAGACAAGGAGCTAGCTTTAAGAATTTAAAAAAATGGTTTAAAATTTTACCTTAGAAATAGAAACTAAAACTGTTAAAACGTAACATATGTCAAACTTGGCTTACTGAAGTCAATAAAAAACGGTAGAGATAATCTTTAAACTTAAATACAAGTACATGGGCGGTTCCAATTTTTCTGCGTCAGTTCCCACCACTTTATACTTTTATTAAGAAAGCCATGTAGGAGTACAATTTTCAACGACTATTCTATCTAGTATTTAGTACCAAATCTGTATTATTTTGTACGGTGGTTTCCTCATGTTGGAACAAATCTATTATGTATTACAAACATCTCTGAAGTCAGGTAAAGAAACCATTTAGTAAATGAATTTTAGTGAACATTTTATGCGTTATTTTTTGTAATGTAAAATCTAGCAGGTTTTAGTTGTTTTTGTTGATATACTCAAGTTCATACTTAAGAAATAGCAGCTCAATTGATTTAATCGAAATCAGTGCACAAAGTTCATAACAAGGAATTATTATTAATATTAGGCTATTTTGGGACCTCATCTAGTTCAATTTTTTATATTTTTATTTTTTGAGAAATAATGTGACGGTTGATCTGTAACGCTTGTCACGTTACCATGTGACCATGTGGTGTTATTCCATTTTACATTAAAATAAAATGTGTTTAATATAATTTAAAAAAATCCAGAGCACTGATCAAAATGTCCTAAGATTTCCGGCACATACGACCCATACGTAATTCTTGTGAAGGTGTGGGCATCATGACAACTCCTTACTTGTATTTTATCAGCTCTGAAGCATGGGTAAGCGATTGGAACCAATGAATGCTGTAAATTGCGTCCTAAACACACTTTAGAATAACAAGAATAACTATTGCAATTGAGAATAATATAGGAGCAATTTGTTTATAAAGTATGTAATATACACATTATAATTATTTCTATCAGAAATTTCTTTAAAATCAGGACATTGTTATCTCTTGATTGCATTGGATGATATTGACGGATTTCCTCTTCATCACGTAATTATCAGATGAACCGTAATCGAAGGAAATCTTCACACCAGATAGACCATAACCATTTAATCGACCCATTGTCCTCACCCCATCTTAACACTTATATCCTTTCCCATGGTATTAGCTTAACGATCCAAGACCTCATATTTACATACTCGCCCGCACTGTCGTACACCTACTATTGATCACAACTTTCTCAAGTACCAACTCTAAGAACAATTGCGTATTTTGACGCCTAGGACGTCGACCGAACACCCTTCGAATTAATTATGGAGATTTACAATTAACAAGGCTGTACTGGCGGAGACACCTGCCGCCACAATGGCCGGATTAAACTTCGTGTGGAGAGACGCCAAGACCGTCGTCGGTCCTTCGGCTCTCCAAGGCCTAAACCGCCAGTCACGCTCGTTTACATTGCGGCCTTTGGTTGTTACATTCTGCATAGTCATCCACTTTATATTTTGACAGGCGTGTATATAAGAAGAACGAGCCACGGTACACGAAAGAACTGGAAGGAGTCGAATAACGAGGATTATTTAGCTGTCTTGGCGTTCATAGGAGAGCGGTTTGGCTGTTGAACTGATGTTGAGAGTTGACGGAAAGGAAAGAAGAACAGTTAGGTTATTATTGAGGATGGCGAATTTAAAGTGAAAGATTTGGTGGAAAAAGAAGTAGAAAAAACGTGGAAGGTTGTTATCGCAAATTGATGTTAGTTCTTTTGAAACTTTTGTACAGCGTGAACTTAGTTTTACCTGTCTTCGGAATTATACGTATCTACTTGCAAACTGCTCAACCAGAACACTATATGCATGGCAAACTAATACAAAACAATATTCGTTATTTTCTAGGAACAAAAATGGACTTTCTTAAAAATATCGTCTTTTCACTCAATCGCGGACTCCAAGTATTGGCAGTTAAGAGGAAACTTTGAAATATTGAATTTTCTTGAGTGTGCTGTCCCTTAAAGTGTCCAAAATATTATAAAGTGTCCTAAATATTATAATTTGGTTTTTAAAAATAATTTAATGACGAACGACTTTTAAATATTACTCAAATCGATTATGATTGTTTTTAGATTAAAATCGATTTTTTTTCTCAACTTTTTTTTCATAATATGCCTTAGTAAACAAAATAATTGCAAACAAACATGCACGGATTGAACATAACCTCACATAATATTATTACAATAAAATGCTATTTGCCTAACATCCGTTTTGGCAAATACTTTTACGTAGGCAAATAGATTTAAAAATATCAATGAAGACTATATCTATTTGACCAGGCGCAGGCCTTTTGCCAGAAATAACCATTTGCCTACGATACATACATAGTTAACATAATATAGTTCATTTATGGAACTTTTTGCTTGTAATAAGAGAAACAAGCAATAACCGATGACATTCCAGACGGCAATTTAAAGCACTTCGGCATCTTAAGCCATTACTGCGCGATAATAACCACGTAAACAAAGTGATTTCACTACTTAAATCTACATTTATGGTATTAGAAACTTTACGAAAAAGCTCTAAAAGCATCAAGTCTATATCACCTTAATTTTCCATGCCCAATTACTTCCCTCACTTAGGTATATCTAAATCCACCTCAAGTATAAAAATTAAGATATTAGAATCGCTGACGCTAATATTACATTAGGGGACAAATACATGAAAATTTAAAAGACACCGGATGTTGATAAGTAACCACGCTACGGTTTCCAACAACGAACCGAACCAGAAGAGACGATAACCAGTTTAAACACAAAGAAGATAGATAAAGAGTCCGACACCCAGGTTAGTTAAGGGCACGTAGGCGACAGATTTTCGCCCTAAATCACGACAGAAACGAGATGACAGATACTCGCCCTCTCTCAAGACGGGAGTGCCGGCGACAGACCGTACCCACACCGTAGAGATCGTAGAGCACGATATCTCCAGGAACAGGACGAAGGCAGAAAGTCGTGATCCTCGAGCATTCCTTAATTAGAAATAAGAGCAAAACTCGTGCCGGAGTTCGATCCGCTTAATTAAATCCCTATCGCCGAATATCGGGCCGAGAACGGACGTGACTAAAAAAAGTGCGAAGATGAAACTGCGTCCGTTAAAAAAAGTGCGAAGATGAATCTGCGCGCCCATTTTTTTTTTTCGGGTTTGTAAATAACGCGTGCTCGGCGGACTGTGATGGATAAAACCGATAAATATCGGGTTGTGGATTCAGGAAGAGCGCCCGGCGACCACAATAACGTATTAATACGCGTCTGGTGCGGTAATTACTCGGACTAAAATTAAACTGGGGACGATTTTTAACGCGGTGCTCTCGCGGCGAAATGGAAGAAGCCTCGTTGCGGTTGTCACTTGTTATAAACGCGCGGCATCTGTCATCTGAAGCCCCGCTAATTGTTCACCGTTTTCGACCGCAAATACCTTTCTGTTCTCCGCGTTTTTAGATGATGATATATTATGGATGACATTTGACATTACCAGAAATGAAAGAAAACTACTAATAGGTAGCTGGTTTGTTTACGTAGACTGAAGCGTATTGAGTCAACTTACCTTTATAATGTAAAAGAAGTCAGAATCTGAAACAAATTAAAAAATATTATTAATTACTGAAGACACCAACCTAGTCTATTATTGGTATGAGTATAAAAATGACTAAAAAAAGTGTAAAAATAACTATTTAACCCATTCAGGAGACCATAACTTGCTCCACGAGATGGCAAGTTTACTGGCGGACAGTGCATTTCAAAATTAATACATCTTAGAATCTTGGTGGTCATTAGATATGTCATTAGATATATGTGTGTCAAGATTTATTAATGCCGACGTTTCGCGAACCATGTTACTCGCTTCTTCAAACCTAAATGAATACTAGAGACCTAACAAGAAAATCTCCCTTATATACCTATATTTACACCTCACTGCGCACATCTGCAGCTACCGCTCCCATGTGCTTTTCCACCTGACCGCGTTAGGATCGATTTCCAGACCCTACTAATGTCAGTACCGTCCTCGCGATTGATGTTGTTAGGATGTTTGTAAATTTCGATGACTTCTCTAATAAGCCTTCGATGATAATTACCCACCCTTGCCAACATCTTCACGTCATCGAAATTCATTGTGTGTCCCGACTCTTGGCAGTGTTGAGCAACAGCGGACTGCTGAATCTTGCGTAGCCGGGTGTCTCTACTGCGCTCCTTGACTCGACATTCGATACTTCGTCCTGTCGGTGCTAGATAGCATGTTCCACACACATGTTATCTTGCATACCCCTTCGTTCTTCAGGAGTGGTGTGATATCCTTTGGGTTAGGAAAAAGATCCTTTACCTTCGGTTACCTTCGGGTTCTATACACCGATAGGCCGATAAATTGTCCGAGGATTTGTTTTGTGGTCTCCGGTCCTTTTTTGTCACCACTGCCCTGAGACACAGTTCTACCAATCCAAAAACGCGATTCAGAATCATGGAGTTATGTGGAACTGTCTCTTAACAATTCAATTTTCGTAGTTCATTACTTCATAATAGTTTATTTCAAGAATAGATTATCAGTATTCGAGTGATTCGCATAATCGTACGGATTTGGTTCTCGAGTTGTACTCCATTAATAATCGATTATTAATCGATTATTCATAATCGATTCTTAATAATCGATTATTCATAATCGATTCTTAATAATCGACTCTGAATAATCGATACTTCAGATTCTATTTTAAGAATCGATAATTAAGAATCGTTTATTAAAAATCGATTATGTAATCCGAATACGCCCATCACTACTTTTATATAAGCTGCTCAACATACTGCGGTTACAAGAAGCTTTTATAAAAAGGATTAAACAAAATAGTTTCCTGTTTAATCTGTTGATCAATATCCCAAGAAAAATTGGATTTCTTTCATAAAGTTGATATATGACTTTTCCTGAAGGTCTAATGGCCGCCCTACGCCCTACAAAGACATAATCTAGAAGACAGATTGTACCTCATTTCCTGTTACATGGAAATGATTTATACATTAAGTTTATCGATCGCCATAATGAATAAAATGCCTCTTTTATATAGAGCCGAACCCTTTTCCGCAAATACCTATACTTATGTCATAGTTCAATCTTAACCAATACAATCACATTCTATCTCCTAGAGTGCATAAACATAAGGTACACCAGCATATAGTCAATCAGTCGGTCACGAAAATGCACTAAGTAACAATTGACTGTCAATCATCGTAATAATAAACTTTGCGACATACATAACTTGACCACCATACTAGGAGTTTTGAAAGTAAGGTTGCTAGTTTCGCAATAACCTGGTCAGTCAAATCTCTTTACAGCAATTGAAAGCCGTGCATTTATTTCTCCTATTACGGTTGTCCTATTAGCCGCTCTAATCCAAATACGGAATTTTAAAAAAAAACTCTTATCAATAATATTAATTGAGTCCCGTTGGTTTCAGGGAATTCGTGTCGGATTTGGGTATCAATCAGCCGGTAATGACAAGGCGCAAGACTTATAATAATCAATATAATAACGGCTCTAGTAAACAATCTAGCAATTAACTTTCTATACAATTCTTTGTCGTGCGCCTTCATTGTGTTGATTTCACTAGGCCTAGGGCTAGAAACTGGCCGGCAAAATTTTTTATAATGTGTGATTGATGACGTTTCCACCGATTCCAGTACCGGAGGCAAAGTGTCACATATCAGAACCCAACAAAAAACAAAAGAATGTGCGGTTGACGTGCGCAGATGTTTAAAGAAATTCCAAGGACAGTGCGTCCGACACATGTTTACATTTATAAATGAGTTATGCCCGTCGTGCTGTTTGTATGTATATCTTTTGGGAAAATCTAGATTACGTTTTAAAATGGAAATCCGAACAGGTAGGTACCTTGGCGAATACGCTCCGGTAGATGTCGCTCTAATTGACACGACCGACCCGGACGCTACGATGCGCCTGGCAAAGGTGGCTGCGCTAGCTTATTTTAATCCGAGGTTACCAGACGGGACTCGTCTAGCTAAAACCGTCGTGTAATTATATTATTATTTAAGGAGAAATCTCTTAAAAGTATTAGTTTTAATTATGGCGTGAAATGTTGGCAGGGCAGTAGATACTTGGGTTTAATTAAAATGTTAAAATTAGAGGGAGTATTTGGGATAAAAAATATCATTAAGCTAAAAGTACTTTGCGAAATTATAATTCCATATTTGTTTTTGGGGTTTTCTTCTAAGATCCTAATTACGAAATGTTGTAACTTTTGATGGCTAAATAAAATAAAAAAGTTTATGTATGCAGCTATGAGAAAGTGTATTTGATACATAAAACATGTTTAGAAGAGTTAAAATAAGGTATCGAATAAGCCCGTTTGACATTTTTGCAATTAATTTGGTTAAATATCTGCCGCTTCTTAAGTTTTCTGAATATCAGTTGGAAACATTAACACTATCTTGCTAAAATAGTGTTTTAAGAACGTGGTATAAAAATACATTTAATGGTAAATATTTCAACATTTAAATATGACGATTTATGTTTTGATTTGATGATTTTGTATTTCAATGTGTAGTTTTGAATGTAAGAAACTTGTATACATACAATTATTTGTAATTGCACATGTATGATTTTAATAACTTGATATATCCACCTGTAAATGGTGTAGTTATTTTTGTTTTTAAATATTAATTTGCTAAAATTAAAAAAACCAGTACGAAAATATCACGAACGGACGTTAAATAAACACCAACATTTCAAGAAATGTGTCAAAAGCATGTCCAATTCAAGTGAAATTCATAACTGATTCTTTTGCAGTCGCTGATTTTAAATCCAAAGTCCAAAGTTTCTGAAACTATTTTCGATTTAGCTCAAATCCAGTAAATAGCTGGTTTAACATTCGACGATTAAAATCCCACGTCACAGATTTAAGAATTTTTAGCCAGGCATTTTAAGAGTACCTTTCTGTCCCTTTCGTCCTTTTTGCCCGGGATTTCGGGACCCCGACCAATAATAAGCTTCTTCGGGATACCTGGATTATAAATCTAAATCCCGGGATCCCGAAAAAGTTAAATCTAAATTATGTTCTTATTTTTTGTTAATTAATGAAATGTGGGCACTGATCTAGAATAAATCATAATAATAATAATAATAATAATAATTCGTAGTCGATATAATTCAATATGTCTTTTTAGACTTCTAGTCATTTTAGTTACTATACCCTCAAAAAATTACATTGCATTTAAAACAGAAACAAAAATCATAAACTAACAAAATAAAAAAAATTGTGTCGGGTTTCTTTACCTGTATTCTATAGAAGAATATAGATATAGAATATTAATTTAGTAAATAGGTATAATACACTGCAAAAACCTAAACAAAATATTGAAAATCAAGTATAACACAATTATATACAAATATAATACAAATTAATCACGATATATTTTACTGTAAAATGAAACTCAAATTGCACCAAAAATGATTTGCTATTCATCGTTGATATTAATCGTTCGAAAGTTCACTCCAATCGAACGAACAATTTCATTTCTTCTTTCGATTTTCAAGTTTCTTCCACTTTAAGGATTTTGCCTTAAACAAAAAATCTAAATATTTACCATATTTGACAAAACCGAAAGGCGTACAAGAAAATTTTATGTTTAATCTTATAATAAGTTGCACTGAATATTTCATTAATTTTGTACAACAAATAACGTCTTTACGTGAAAACGCATATAGAACTGGGTCTAACAGTCATTATACCTATCTTTTTGTATTAAACAATAATAGTTTTATTTAAAATGCAAACACTAAGTTATTTGCGTAATAAACATTCATGACGTATGAATTGTAAAGTTATCCAATTTTATCTTAAAGAAGAAAGCTAAAATTCGTCACTAATATGGCATTAATATGAATAATTGCAAATTTGACTCGATCAAATTTCTTTTGGCGTGACTATTCTTGCAACATTTTACAAAAATGCAGACTTTTTGTTTCTATTAGTATCGATGTCAATACGCACACTTTGACACCTTTTACCTTATAAACCGACAATTTTTGTTATCTACTTGTAAAGCAAAATTTTAAAACATTGATCTTGTTTCGGGGTAAAAGATATTGTCTAGTATGTTTTAGATGTTTTTTTACTAGCTGGATTAACTTTTGGCATCATGCCGTTTTAGCTTTTTTCAAAATCTTTAATACCGAAATCCAGGGATCAGAATATTGTAATGGATTGGAAGCCCTAGTCCTGGCCCCTCTGATACTTTTCGACCTCTTTGTCGGTTTAGTATCGTTTCAACGTTTCGTTCTTATTTTACATTTGTTGCAATGCAAAAAAAAATAATTTTCAACAATTGCTTCAAAACAAGTCTATTTTTAAACTAGAAAAACAGCAGGCAGTATGTCCAGTTTTAAATCATTAAACACGGCTATACGTACTGATAAGATAACATACAACTTTTATGTAGATCTCACGTGTCAAGTAAAAACACTCACAACTAATCAACAGTCCCACTATAAGTCACCAAACTAAAAACAAGAGAACATAAATAATACACAAGTCGCAATGAATGCTTGCGTTATTGTTCCGCATATTCTGCAACAGAAAATAACCGATACTTTGAACGGAACTGGGTTTCGAGTAACCACGCTTAGAAAACTAAAACAATGTACAATCGTGCGGTTTGCAAACCAATGGGTTTCGCCAATACTGCAGTTCCTTGTTCGAAGCCAAATTCCTTTCAGTGTGTAATTTCTTCGGCCGAAGAAAATAATTTGGTTATTGTTCGCGTTGCAACAAAGTTTCCACGAACTATTACGGATAATCTTTGTTTACAGTTACGTGGGGTTTGTCGGTAATTGCAGAATATAGATTAATAATTATGCAATTCTGGCACGCCTTGAGTAATTCTTTAATTAATGCGAGAAATTTGACTTATTAATAAGGCGAAAAATATGCGTGGCGCCGTGTCATGTTAGAATTCTCTACTTTTTCCAGTTTATTTGGGTCAGACATACTTGTCCAAGCGATTATGCATAACATATCAGTGTCAACTGTTAATTGATGTGTTTTGCTGATTATTACCATAGTACGGCGACTCGCCGATAAAAATATGTGAAAGTAAATATTTACCTCGATATTTGCCATATAAGTAGTTCGCAAATATGTAAATACGGATAGAGAAATGTGTTTTCTATTTCCATTTATATAAAGAGCCTTTAACATACATACGATTTACCCAATTTAGATCATTGATTCGATTAAAGAAATCCATAAAAAAATAACAAATCAGTGGCGGCTTCTTTGTCGTGACATTCGATCAGGTATTTGTAGAGGTATAATAATAATTCAAGGTATGATCAGTAAACGATGTGGAATGAACTTTCTCGGTCCAGTTGGCCGATCGAATATTCCCCTGCGGTTTAACCGATAGACCATTGAATATTAGCTTTTGGGCGACTATTTTCACTGTGGAGGCTGCAAAGGCCGATGCTACTCTACTGACTCGTAAATTTCGAGGCATTGTAGACCCGGCTAATGCAATTCCTTTTGAAGGCGTTCCGGGTTTTGAGGGCACCTGGCACCGGTGTTTTGTGTGAGGTGTCACAACTGTCACTCAAAGGTCTCCCATTCTTAAGTCGTGTTCTACTTTTTCTTCAGGTAGATTCTGTATGCGTGGAATTTAGTATGGCAACAATTTTTATATGTGTTATTTGTGAAATATAAATCGTTTCAAAAGTTAGACAGTATATAATGGAGCGTTTCGTGAACACAAATTCAAATGCTATGCAATGGTAAGTTGCGATTTAGTGAATTGATTTTGGAAGAGCATCCTTTCCTTTGGAAATATCCTAGAGATTAGGGAATTTAAATGCAACTGTCTTTTTCTAAACTGTAGCTTGCTTATGTCTTAAATATCTAACCAATTACAACGTGTTTGCTTTTTTCTAACAACGAATTATTTGTGCAGTAATGAATAACATCTTTAAAATGTTATTTTTATTTTGTTGGTCTATAATGATAATAATAAAGGTCGCTGAGTATGAAACATGTGTGGTCAATTAGATGCAAAATCATTGAACATAACGTAAATAATTCGCCTGTCTATGAAAATAATACCAATTGATGCCGATTCAGAAAAACACCTCAACAACATATCAAACCGTTTACTACATCTTTGATGGTATTATTATTATTGAAATTAATTAAAAACTATCAAATATTAAAAAATGCATCATGAAACGTTTGCAATGTTATCTCCGGATATATTAAGCTTAGCAGAACTAATTATACAAAGAATGACTTAAAAGTATTGAAATATGTAGATTAAGAAGAATGTTAAAAAACGGGTTTTCAAAACCTACATATTAGGTCAATATCTATTCTGCCAAATCATCTGCATCAGCAAACTTCTGTATTTTTTGACAAAATAGATATTTGGTGGAAGTATAAAACTACTAAGTACTTGTTGGCAAACTATCAAGGAACATCCCGGAAAGGTCAAGTGAATCAAAACAACTGTTTTCTTAGTTCGACGTTTCGCTTTATTAGGAATGTAAAGCTTATTCATGGTCACGGTTGTTATGTTTAAAAGTCTTTGTTTTTAAACATTGTTTTTTTTTTAAAACACCTTGTTATATTGTTTTAATCATGTTTTAAAATAAATATATGTTGTTTTAAGGATGCTTAAAACAGATTGTTTTAAAACGTTTGTTTCAAATGTTTAAAACACTTTGTTTTAAAACATTGTATTAAACTATTTTCCTTTAAACATGTTTTAAACAGTTTGTTTGAAATGTTGTGTTTTTAAAACTACCGATATTTGAACAGTTTTTGTTGTTTTTCATAAAGTATTACTATACAATATCAGTGGCAGCAACTAAAATAAGGAAAGAAAAGACGCCGATTAAAATGCTTACAAATAAAATAATTGCATAACGTAAAACATGTTTAAAACAAGTTTTATTTCTTGTTTAAAATATTTTTTCTTGTGTGCAATTTAAAATTTTTTTTATATAAAACATTTTTTGCGAGGTGTTTAAAAATAATATTTCGTTAAAAAAAACATCATTTTATTTGTTAAAAAATGTTTGTTCTGTTTAAAATAATTTAAAAAACGTTTTTTATAACATGTTACCTGTTCATGACCAAATACATGTTGTTTATGAGGAGGCAAAAATGCAGACAGATTGAATTATTTAGATATGTAGTCTCAGCGGAACTAAAGAATTCAATACAGACATAGGTCTGCATTTTTACCTCATAAACAACAATTATTGGGTCATGAATAAGCTTTAACATTCGAAATAACGCGAAATGTCGACCTGAGAAAACAGTTGTTTTGATTTACTTGACCTTTCCGAGATATTTGAAAATAGATGTTGACATAATATCTCAGTTCTAAAAACCCGTCTTTTTGCCTTCTCCCAAACCTACAACTTTCAGTATGCTTAAATAATTCTATATTTATCCACAGCCTTCGACTTTAATAAGGTGAAAAATTTGTTCTGTTATGGTTAATACTTTCCGAGATATTGACGCAAACACAAGTGGATAACATTTCATGACAAATTTTTAAATCATTGATACTTTTTAGTTAACATTTTGATATGAATTGAACGATATTGAATTTTGAAAACATTGCACAAAACTGATTGTAGGCAACAATCGTGTTAAATCAGTAAGGGTTTTCTGTTACATTTTGCTCAAATTTCAAATTTTTGCTATTGAGTATACAGGGTGTTTTTTAATAACATCTTCATGCAACTCTTC
The DNA here is from genome assembly GCA_964023965.1 of Melinopterus prodromus. NCBI lineage: Eukaryota > Metazoa > Arthropoda > Insecta > Coleoptera > Scarabaeidae > Melinopterus > Melinopterus prodromus. Next base: position 18,261,772 of record OZ030390.1, on the reverse strand, counting down.
TATGCACCAAAAGGCATTCTCCGCTGTACAATATATTTTTTTATTCTTGCCAGTGGCGTTCGTGCGGGGTTTGTACTGAATCATTGCAAAGAGAATAGTGATGGGCAACTGCTTTTTCTTAAAGTAAAAACTATTTATGAAATCCTCATTACTTTTCTACCAAATCTGGTCTCTTTATTTTTTTTTTAACGTATCGTTTTCGCATAATAATCAAATTCGTGCATTTGAATCTCTAAATTCTTACGATAAAAAAATATTAATTTTTTTAGATTTAATTTAGTTTTGATGTATAGAAGATAAGATGCGTACTACGTTTCGCAACAATATCTAACGTCGTACCAAAGTATCTCAAAAAGAAGAATTTATTCTTAAAACTTTAGCACCCTGTAATTCAAAATTTAAGAACTTCAGGACATATGTTCGTATGAATTTTTTTCCTCAAAATTGACCCAAGAACCTGCATAAATATTAGCATGTTATTGAGAAACACCTTGTCTATTCGTCAGTGTAGCAATCAGTTGCACAAAACTGGTTGTAGGCAACAAATCGCCCGCAACTAACTGCTTGTTGGTCAGTATGGTTTTGTGTTAAATGCGTAAGAGTTTTCTGTTATATTTTGCTGAAATTTTAAATTTTTATCTAATTTTATTGGTGATCACATCACATAACACGAAAAAAGAGACAAGTAACATTGTTTGAAGAAATGCACATATTGCAATGACCTCATTCGATAATGAACTACAGATGGGATCTTTCATCTCATAAACATCTTAATAGCGAACAATAATTACAGCGCAACCATAATTAGCGACAATAATGATTTCCAGCACAAATTAAATAATTGAGAATATTACCCAATTAAATAATTTGTTGGTGACTGGGCTTTAAACATTGAAAACACAACCATGCACAATGCGACGACGAAAAAAAAACAATTATTTGATCAAAGCTACCTTTTCATGGTTCGCCTTGGAAAAAATGTGCCTGCGATAGCATAAAGGTGTCCCAAAAAGAGATTAAAACAGTCTGGTCCCGAAAATGTGAAATTCCAATTTTGCCTCTGCCTGGGCGACACTAGGCAAACACACCTCCAGATAATTCGAAACCATTATCGCGACGCTGCACTCGCTAGGGCTCCGAAATTCGATTAAATTTCCATATTTCCGTCTCGCTCTGACCCCCGCCCCTCCCGCCCGCGTACGCCTATGTATAAAACATATTTACATGGGTCAGCGGATGCCACCAACTTAACACGGACTGATGGGTTTGATTGATTGATCGTCGCGACACGTCTAGCCGCATACTGACTATGAATAATGCATCGTTTTTTGTATATTTAACGGAATATGGGAGAATGCATATCGTATCGTTTCGTACCGGGCCTTCGATAACAATAATTTGTTGAAGATCGACGCATAGATATGCCGGCATTAACTGATAAGTCCGAATTTGTAATTATGTCTACCTGGAATGTAACCAAAGGCGATTTGTATGCGGTCTTGTCAGACTGATTGTCATCGCGTTCTGTGGATAAGGCTATCAGATACGATCTCGTGCATTATTCGCGATATCAGAAAATTGCTACCAATTTGTTGTTCGATGTGATTTTTCGAGTATTTCGTTATTAATCGTTTGTGCTACAAGACAATTTTATGATTCACAGTTTTTAAAAACAGGATCTAATTTATACAAATTATCATAATACGCTTATCCATCGTTTAGTGGACATGTGGAGTGTGGACATATTTCGAAATATATTAAATTTCTATAAATAATTCCCAATTGGTGTTGGATCAGATTTTATTTTCATTCATAGCAACACTATTGTTTGTTTTCGTTTCATGATCGTCAAAACTAGGGTATTTGAAAAAGTAATCCGCTTGCTATCTTATCTTTGACAATGAAAATTTCACAACTGACATACAATACAACGATCTAGAAGTATGTATGTAAGTTGTTTCGATAGTAAGTATATTTACTAGCTACAAAAACCAAATAATTATTATATACTTCATCCACTTATTTATTATCCTGCACTGATAAAACTGAGTGCGAATTTACACATAAAATTTATATTTTTGTCAGTAAACCTACTCTATTTGTCAACTGTGCAATTGTGACAACATTTTTTAGCAATACTACCTAATATCATTAAAAATGCAGTTACATTTATTAATTGTACAAACTGCATGTAAATTTGCATGTAAAGGTTGTAAATTTCATAATAAGAATTACGTCAATGGAATAGAATTTCATATCTTTACATTAAAACTACTTTCTGATATGTAAATTTGTCGTTTGCTCGTACAATTGTCCTCTCTAGATGGTAAAGTGCTATAAGAGTTTTATTCAGTACCAATTGCGTCTGTAACTTTTTCGTTATCAGTGCGTTGTGAAATATTTACTCCATATAGCTCTATAGTATTAGCAGACATGTTTTACATGTTTTCAATTCATGTCTTTGTATTTTAAGGAGGACTTTACAAAGTGCAGATAAAAGTTTGCAGTTTTGATATGCGTAATTCCACTTTTATTAATTGGGTGTTTAGTTTAGGATACAAGTGTTGACGTTAGTGACGTTCTACAAATTGAAGCATCTTATGTGGTGTTCATAGACAAGATTTCGTTTATTGTTCTTTCCTGTCCCAGCGTTCTTTTAATCAAAATTCTGTATATCATTTCAACCACCAATATAAATAATATATACTTTTTTTACAAACATTGTAATATCACTAACAACTTTACACACGCTCTGTACCTCAAATGAAAGAAGCTGCGGACATTTTTATACCCTGTATATGATATACGACTCAAGTACCTACTTTTTATTTTCATTTCAGGTGATAGTGGACTATATGTCTGTATTTGGAGTGTTTCCAGAAGTTTCTCTCACTCTGGAGATGGTTCAGTTTTTTAGAAATTATTCCTAGACGGGGTACAAAAACGAAAACAGGATAAAACTAAATCCACTGCAAAGGTGGAGGTAGTTAAATAAATAAATGTTTGTATGTAACCTGTGTGTGTGTGACGTTTACCTTAGGTATTGCAACCTAATATTCTTTAAATAAGATTTAATTTAAGAACTTCTATTTATTTAATGTTAAAAATATGAATTCTTTATTAAAAAATATGTCTATCAATATATAAAATATAAAAAATAAATAAACGCTTCGTTGCCGATCTACAGGCATGAAATTTCAAGATTTTTTTTGTTCTTTCTTTATAGCTCTTGTAGTTTTTGAGATATTTAGCTCTAATTTCGAATATAGGTTACGCTGTAGGACTTACATTATTGGGCATACCAAATGGTTTTAAGAATCTACAGGCAGATATTTTTTCAGGGGTCATGCCCCGTTTTCTCCCCATGAACTTCTTTTCGGTGCGCCGCTGGTGGATTCTTAAAATTTTTTGTTTTGTTCTAAAGAATTTTAATCTCTGGCTTCTGTTCCATTTGGCATTCTTAAGTGAATGTATCGAATATTTATACAAACACTTTTACACCCCACAGTTTAAAATTTAAACCTTTAATTTACAAACACTTGTGGACAAAAGTTAATATTTCAAATGCGAACTGTGAAAGTAATACAATAAAAGATTATTTAAATCAAGCCAAGGCATACTAGACCAATTATTAAGAAAAAAATTATTTCATCTAGCGAAACACAGAAAAGCTTTAATTTTTTTTTTCTCGATAACGTCGGTAAATACGAAAAGACTTCAAGAGATTTACAATGCTTTAGAACAAAACAAAAATGCAGTTTGTATTTTAGAATCCACCAGCGGCGCACCGAAAAAAGTTATGGGGAGAAAAGGAGGAATGACCCCTGATAAAATTTCTCCCTGTAGATTCTTGAAACTATTTGGTATACCCAATGATGTAACTCCTACAGCGTAACCTATATTCCAAATTAGAGCTACATATCTCAAAAACTACAAGAGCTATAAAGAAAAAACTAAAAACAATTTGAAATTGACACCCTGTAGATCGGCAACAAAGCGTTTGCTTATATGAATTTTTAGTCATGAAATAAGCCAAAGAAGCCCCTTTTCGTATTTTCATGATATTTAGGAACACCCTGTATAATAAAACTTTATACTATGATTTTTTGTTCTTCTTTATCATGTCCACATTTTACTAGTGATTTTACAGTTGGCAAAGGCTTGTTCTACCAGTCGCAAAACCAGTTTCCAAACACTGCTCGCACAAATATAATTACAACTTTTGTAAAAAAATTACTGTACATCAATTAATTGCAATTCCATTTTTACGGTAAATTTACTGATCGTCAATAATTTTACTTACAAAAGTATATACAAACACGTACACATATAGGAAACCACATTTCACATAAGAAAGTAAAATTACAAACCACATGGTATTTTCCCTTTGATAATCGGAGGTTAAAAATGACCACCGATTTACACTGTAAAATTACAGTTTCAATTTTATCAGTGTGTGTAATAATCAGGAGAAAAAATAATAAATTGTGTGACTTTTGAGTATACCAAGAGAGCACAGATCTCAAAGTTTTGCAGAGTTTTGCGATATTTCAGTGTCAAAATTCAGCATTTTCACTAAATGGATGTTTTTAAGAAGCATTTAATATACCTAACATTCCAATAAAAAAAAATATAGCAAAGTAAAGAACATTTTATCGGGACATCCTGTCGGTCAAAGTATTTATGCTTCTTCACCTTGAGAATAAAATGCTTTTACTTATTTTCCACCCCAAAAAGACAACATCCTGTAAAATCCTTCTTCATACAAAACCCCGCACTAAAAATACCGATCGCAGCTTGGTAAAGATCTCGCGTTCTCCGAGCTGTGTGCAATACAGCGCACAGCAGTTCAACAAAACAATTGGTACGCATCAAGGCGAGTTTATTTTAAGACAGTCTGCCGGAGAAACGTCCGTATCCTTTTTAATGGAGTGTCTGACAATAAATATTGGCGCTAGCCGTCAATCAAGCGCAGCGCCAATAGCTGCTTGTCGCTCGGACTTGCACATTCGGCTAAACGAATGCCGAAAGGACCTACCTAGGTCGGTTAGCGCGGGCGACAGTTTTACGTAACAGATATTCAAATTAAACTGGCTCGGCTTAGTGGAGGAACAACGGCCAATTACCATACAATGCGACGGAGACCGCCAGAGCCAAAAAGTGCCGACTGTTGTGTTGCTGTTGCTGTATATGTGGAACGCAAATCGGACTTTCATCTGCAAAGGTGCTCCAAGGGGATTTTGCGGTGGAAGTAACCAATTTTACCAGCATATTTTAGGTCGGTACTTCGTTCAAAAGAGAAGAGTATTTCTCAGCAATTTCAGAGTGGTTAGCTTCCATCTGCTTCTGGGAAGAAACTGTGTACTACTAAACATTGTAGAAATGAAGCATGTTGTACTAAAATGAGTTAGCCATGTACTATACATGTTAAACGGATGAAGGCTACGACTTTTTGGACCTCAAGAGCATAACCACCCAAGTTAAGCTGATATTCGCGTCCTAAATTTACCCTTAACTGCAAAAGCATACATTTGCGTACGTCATGTAAGTGCAAAAGCGGACAATTGCTTTGGAAAAGGCCTCGAGTAAAAAGCAGAAAACGACTTGCAAATAAGCAAGAATGGAAGAGGAAAAAAAGCCAAGACACTCTCACACAATTAAGGGGAGGTTCTCACGTAGATACCTAAAAAATAGCTCAAGTTTGGGTTAGTTTTTCAAATACATTATAAAAGATATCAATATATTTTCTTTTGCTATATACTTATTATGCTTTAGTGTACAAAAAGAAATTGTGCCATAAAAACCATATTCAAGAACTGGACACGCGACGTACTTGTCTCAACGACGTGCATGATAGCACCCATAAAAATGCACGGAAATCGAAATTTCAGAAACGCTGTGAAACTAGATAAAATTAGTTGGCTAAACCAACATTTATTGCAAAAAATTTACAAAATGGCTGCTGTTTGAAGTTTAAGATCGACTTTTTACACCTATTTTTTCGTTTTCAAATCGTTATATTAATATAATTTTTTTAAATTTCTCTTGTTATAAGGTTCAGCCTCCTATACAAAGTGTCTTCTACAACGGAAAAAAATAGTAACAGTTTCAAAGTTGGTGTTTCTAGAGAAATGCGCCCGTTATATCGGTGTAATACACTCCACAAGACAAGGTAGAAACATTATACTTTTTAAAACTAATTTTCTATATTAATTCATTGAAATATAATAATTTAATCAACATTAGTACCTAGATCTATACGTTCTCTATACTGTATCCATATTTCACATTTCTAGTAAAGCCTTAGTGACAATTATCATTTGTATTATCACATCTCTTTGCGCAGCCTTAATGCAGGTAATTTCGACCGGAGAATACCATAGGCTATAAAACTGGAAAACTTGCGATAATCAAAAAACTGTTTCTGGAGCTTATTTTATACACTTCAATCAAGGTTTATAAATATGAAAGAAAAAAAGTTGATTTTTCCCACCGATTAGGTACTAGAGAACCTCCCCTTAATTCAATTGATAAGCGTTTTAACTTTTTCAGAAATACTTTTGAAGGAACAGCTAGTTCAGAAGATGCCTGATGACGATCACATGGTTGTTTTGTCGGATAATGACGACAATGCTTAAGTGTTTTTTTTTTCATATTTTTTCTACTTACTGAGTTTACTTTTGTTCATCTTTTCTGCTTGCTGTAATGATACCTAAATACAAATTTTTATCATTTTCTTTGGATTTTTATCTATACAACCCAAACTTATTGGTGTTTGGACCATTAATATACAGATGAACCCCAGATATTTTACTTCCCTCAGATCTATAAACAAACATTTGCAAGCCCCAGCTGCAAAACCACACATGTGTAATTTATCTTACAAAATATCTTTTAATTAATAAGACAAGTTTTCAACCAAGTTTTTGGGTTGAAGTTTCGAAAGGAATCAGAGGTTTTGGTCCAGGTTTGGATCGCGGAGCTCAACTTTGCTCTCGCTCGCTCTCACGGAGTTGTAATGCAACTCTCCTTTTTTAACTCGTAGCATCACTTAGCGTCGCTCCGTGTTGCCGGTCACGTTAAGACATCACTCAAAATGAAGAATACATATATGAAAACGGATTGTATTGCTTACGGTAAATTTTTTTAGTTGTGATAGTGTAATAATTCTACTTGTCAACGAGACATGTTTGAAGCACTCCAATGACGGCCCAAGAAATTTAAAGCTCTCGCCAATTTAAACAAAGGCTGGGAATGTTTATACTTGGCGATTATGTTCATATTTGTATTTACATTTTAGCACAATTGCGAAGGTCACAAAATAAACATATTAGCCAAGAATAAACTATTTCAGGCAATTTCCAATGTCAAGCCTTTTTTGTCCACTACTGACCGAACTAATAGTGCAGATACACACTGCAAAACGATGTGGTCTATCTTGCAAAATCATTATAGAAGCCTCATTTTCAAATCGGACAATGCGCAACTGTTACTGATGTTGAGAACTTAAGACCCAGTTCTGCCTCGTTCTACTTCTCCTAAAACGCGCTTTCAAATGGCTGGAGTTGGGCTGAATGAAAACATATTTGCCCATATTACTGCTGCCCGGTGTCGACAGCAGATGCCAGGAGCTTTAAACACCACCTATAACTGGTGACTATGGATTGACGTGGGTGGGGGACCGGCTGGCCACTCCCAGCAAAAAAAAGTCGAAACGAAATATTTCGATTCAGAGTAACGATGTTTTTGCAACGGAGCCTTAATTTTCTGTTAGGACCTAGAAACCTTATGGAAGCAGATTCCGGCGAAGTGTAATATAAGCTTCCTTATGGCAGTACCTTTTGTCAGGTGTTATCAACGACTGCAGTTGATCGTGGAATTCCGGCAGCAAATTCACATGAAAACATGAGCAACCATACTCTGGGCTACCGAGAACAAACGATAAGGATAAGGCGTCACGTCTGGACCTGTTTTAAATGCACATGTAAGCAAATTAAAAATGCTGCATCAACTGTTGATGTCCATTGCTTATACTTCTGAGTAGTAACTGGATGCATTCTGCTGTTTTTGTTATGATAACACAAGTGATGATAACTTTTGTGATATTTGGTTCCTAAACTGAAGAAAGACATTTTACAGTTATCTTCTTCTTCCTCGTTGTAGTTTAGTGTAAAGGAACGCTATAAATGTCTTTACAAAGGATAAATGAAAAGTTACCAATAGTTTTAAAAGATGAGAAGTGATTAGGGTACTGTAGTAGTTTGAATTATGTACGGGGCATACGTTACGATATGACCGAGCGAGGACTTGTTAGGAGAAACGTTGCGTGCATCGTAATTTATTCAATCTCCCCCCGCAGGGTTCAAATACCTTGACCCAACCCTGGGCAGCACTTAAACAAAGTTCCCGGTCGGCCGGACTCCGCCGGCGCGCAGTAAGACGCCGTGACATTTTGACTGATGATCCGGCCATTGTGGGCGTCCATAGTCGGCCACACTCCGGTAGGAAGTTCGCTTTCAGCGATGGAAATTTCAAAAGGGCACCACTTCGCTCTGCTCGCAACGTACGACGACTAAAACGCGAATAGGATATTCGTCGCGTAACTTTATGACGATCGTATTTCTGGACGATCGAATAGAGGAGAGAGGTTGGAGGAGGCCGTTCATTAATCAAACCCTCCTGAGTAAACATTCGTCTAAAACACATGCTTATTGTTAATTTTATTAACGCCTCGGACCATCCTACCCGGTTTATATTTAGCGTTCGAAGAGTTATGGCGTGCGAAGTGGATTTAACAGGTTTATTGATCTTCGCAGTGTGCGTATCCCGCCCCGGAGGAAACAATTCATTCGTTACCGAAGTCCTCTCTTTTTTATCCGGCGCTGTCCCTCGTATACGCGGCGGCTAACCCCATGCCCCTAGGGGAGTTCATACTTCAATTGGAAGCACGCCTTTTTGATGTTTAAGTAGTACAGGGATGTGAACTTTGGCAAACGACGGCGGCCGTCTCTCTATTTAAAGATTATAACGCTCGTGGATCGTTCAGAAGTTAAACAAGGTGCTTGATTGAGGATTACATCTTTGTGGGCAAGTTTTCTTCCTATTTTTGTGATCACAAAGATTCTTGGCTTGATTTATTTTCGACACCGTTTTTTTATCATTAAAAATACATCAGAAACAAGAAGAACACTTGTATTTACAACTAATGGTCAAAATCCGTTTCAATTAAGTGCAAACAAATATCCTGTTTTATACAATAATAATCTATATTTTTTGTATGACATAAATCACTCTACGCGAGGTCCCTGAAACTTTTTAATGGTTTTTTATTCCCATGCATTTAAGGGCTTTCTTTCGTAATAGATTTATGACTTTTGTCATAAACTGTATAATCTATTGCTGAGCGAGATATTCATGCTTTTAGGGCACCTGGCTTGCCATCTACACATTTCGTTTAGCTTGTCGTGTGGTCCTTTTTTCTCCTAATATGAAGTCAGGGATGGGGAAGTTTTAATAAATAGGTGAGGCGTCGATTCGTTGGCATTCAGAAGAGATAGAGAGTGGTTTTGAGATGTAAAACAAACCAGTCGCAAGCTTTCCGCTTGCTGTATATTAAAATGTAGTTTTTAGTGTGTGCTTTTGTAAATAGTAAGCCGATCATTACTTCCTTACTTTGTGTTTAATTTTAATTTACAGCGTTTTGTATAATCTGACAACTCCTCAAAAAGATTTGGTAGATTTAGAGTCCCAGTTCATTGTTTTAATTCTTTTGTTTTAATTGTAAATAAATATTTGTTGTTCTTTTATTCAGATTTGAGTTTTACTTATGAGTAAGTTTCTTTTAGTATTTAAAGTGAGCAAACCAGCTACAATTTAATGGTAGAGCTTTTGATTACAAATTTTATTGACTTCAAATAGGCATTATTATGGTAAGATCGATGGGCTTTGTCTGATAAAATACTGCATTGGGCATATGTAGAGAGATAAATTTCACAATGGTTAAGGTTGTGGTACTAGATATAAAGTTCTTAAAACTAATATTATGGTTACTTAATAACCACATTATACCCAACCGACGAACTATTACAGAAGCATAACATGGATAAGAATATCTAGAATATCTAAGACGCTAATGAAAACCAGAGTGACACGAGTCAGAACTAGGGTTGCAAGGTCCAAAAGTTGATTTCGCAAGCCAGAAGCTTAAAAATATCAGAACAAATGCCAAAAATACAGGAAACATAATTAAAATAAAACATAAACGAATATTAAAGTTAGGTCCAAACTGGCCACGCTTATTTTTTAGTTATAAAGTATGTATATTTAAAAGTTCCTATCAGTTTTTTTTATTTTTTACAAAAATGATTACTTTTTGTAAAACATTGTTGTTGCAAAGACAATTGAAAACAGTTAATTGAACTGACAATTAAAACCGTATAGCCAACCTTAAACTTTCTACGTTTACCGAGAGTTATTCTTAATTTTATGTCTTTCATGTCTTTTTGTCGCAGTATAACTAATCGTTCAATAGATATGAGCATTAAAATTTAAGCTACATAACAGGATATTAAATTTTGTTCCCACTTGTTTCTGTAGATTTGATTATACGCTTAAATTTGTGGGTTGGTGGTTCTACAAAATTGACTATCCATAATAGTCCAGTTAAATTGTTTCCCAGGGTGCCTGTTCTCCCATAATATGTTTTTTTGTGGTGTTGAACCCGAATTTCAACTTTGCTACTTCCCACGGATGTGGTTTCACAACAAAAATCGCAAAAAAACTAAAAATGTTCGGTCTTTTTTCAGTTTTTTGTGAAAAAGTGATGGATCTATGCACTTTTTGAGGTAGACCATCTATACAAAAATAAAGTAAACAAAATTTCCTATCAAAAGCACCCTCAAGTGTATTTTTTGGTTGAATGGTTTGGCTGCTAAAGCGCGGTCTACTTATCGACGTAGACCGCGCTTTAGCAGCCAAACCATTTGAAGAAATTTTGTTTACTTTACTTTTGTGCATAGATTTATGAGTTTTTCGTAAAAAACTGAAGAAAACTCGCACATTTTTATGTTTTTTGCGATTTTCGTTGTGAAACCATATCCGTGGAAAGTAACAAAGTTGTAAATTCGGATACAGCTCGCAAAAAAAAAAAACGTAGAATGAAAGAAGAAGAACTTCTATATTTCTTTCCTGGCCTAAACATCATTTGACTGGACTATAAATGCATAACATAATAATAATATTCTAAATTACTGAGATTACTATCACACAATGGCATTAAACATGTACCTATTGCACATATGAGGGCATCATCGGAGCACACCTGGGAACCCTAGTCAGAAGGTCGTTAAAAATGCCATTTGTTGTCCTAACTTCGGCGCCTTACCACATCAAAAAACATCGTTGAAACAAAAATCGTTTTGTTATACAGTGCACGCCGCTTAGTGTGATCACATCGGGACTCTGAGCTTTTGATAACAATAACCGATTGATAATAACAGCCGAAGAATAATAAAAATTCGAAAAAAATCTACATTTTCAGCATTACACAACTGGATGGTAATATGGTTATTAAGTGTCTTTCGTGTTCCACAGTTTCCGTCTTGTTTTAATTAGAATAAGTAAAATTTTGTACATGTATCTTAGACATAGAAATTAAGTTTGCGACGAGGCTCATCACAAATATTTTTGCATCTTTTTGGACAGTTTTTCATAACATTTAATAAACCCTCACCAATATTTTCATAGATTTGATCATCGCATGATATATAATCATATTAGTGAAAAATATGGGGAGCTAAGTGTTATTCGACAATTTCTATATAACGACCAACCTGTTGTAAAAGCGAATGGACCATCGTCACATGTGCACCAATCGATCTATTCCTACTGTCCATTCTCAAACGATAAACTGGATTTACTTCGTCCATTTTCCGTACGTGTCACGCGTTTTATTGATGTCCGTGACAAACAAGTCAACATCACTTCCCTGTAAATTTAATTCAGGACTCTGGGTTCTGGCCGCTTCGAGCAAACATTTATGAATTGGTTTTGTGCGACTTGCATACATAGTCATACGCTCTAACGCGAGCATGATTTGTGCTATTTCATCACCACTCTTATCGTGGCTTCTGGTTTGAAGACAACATCTTATCTTCGCCTGATAAATTCTAATCGTTATTACAAACAATGTACTGAGTTATGCCAATATGGATTGCGCGTTCTACTTTTTGCTCTAGCATTCTTGACGATGCCTTTGGATTCGATGGCGGAAACTAAACTCTACATGATCGGTTATGATAGTGTTCATCAGCTAATGAATATTGATCATTAATACTAATTATTCCGTGCAGATAATTGGAATTGACAGAGACGACGGATCATTGATCATGCAGAATTCCAGACATGCCTAAGTCGATAATTACAGTAGGATGCGAGCGCTCCACTGCATTTTAAATACGATATGAAGTTTGACGTCCATATTGGTAACTACGATAAATCAACCGCAAACATTTTATACACATTTGGAATTTTTCCGTACTTATAAATTTAAACTTGCTTCTCGCTTGTTTGCATTATCATTCGGTCAAATTATAAATCAAGATATTCGGTTAATATATTCCCTCCGATTCTGTTTTTATTGCTTGGCTGATAGTCCAATATCATTGTTCAAGGATTAGCATGATTTAAGATAGATATTTATACGTTATCTCGATTGTTTTTTAAGCGATAATACCGCAGTTAACAAGTGATAAGCGCCCAGAATATGTAATAATCACCCGGAATACGCAATAAAGACCAGTAGTTAGCTACCAGGTGACTACAGAGAATTACGCTTCATAAAGAGATTTGTTTTCTTTTAATTTAAAACGGGGGATTTTATTTGGGACGGAATGCGTTCTATGGTTTTACGGTCATCGTTTTAACTGCTTTCAATGGTTTTAAACTTTAGTTAACCAGAAAAGAGCATTTGCGGACTTTTGAAGACACGCATGGTTGTGAAGGCAATTGGGCAGAAGACGAGAAGGTCGAATGGTGCGGCCAATGCTCGAGAGCTAACGAGGGTCTGAGAGCACATGGCACCCCACGGGCAAAATGCAGATTATGCTAACTACCTGGGTCGCATTCGTATAGCGTTAGGAGTCGGACGAAATAGCCGGACGAAATAGATGAGCAAAAATTAGCTGAGTGAACTGAGAGATGAGGAATGTAACGGAGATTCCATGCTGGGCGTAATGAACCAATTTTGAGGCGCGATGTCTAGCACAACTGCTGCATTAAGATTAGCCCCACTGATAAATGGACTATCCACGTTGATCGATACCCAATAATCCGTGCGCTGCAAGGATGATTAGAGTAATCACGAGGTCCGAAAATTCAAACAGAAACTAACCCGAAATAATTACGGACATTAATTATGCCCCGTTCTGTTTACGCACGCATTTCGACTGGCGAATGTTTATTCCTAACCTAAACTAAAGAAAACTCACCTCGCTCTATACACCGCCAGCCATTTAAAACCGAAAATAAGTCGCTAATATATCCGAAGTGTGGTCAAAGTCGGTAATCACAACACCAACAAACATATCGAAGCTTGGCACAGTCAGAACGCACTCCTCAATTTCCCCTAGACCCTCAAAGCACACTCAAATTGCTTTATTTTCGAAACGAACTTCACAACGGAGCGCGTACGTTCTCCGACCGAGTCTATTTCCAAACTAACTTGACGGCGCGCCGCACGCCATAGCGACCCTAGTCGTCTGCTGTTTCGTGCGGTTGTTATCCGAACGATCGGAGCCGAGCGCGCGCGAACGTTAACGATGTCGTTTGATTTATGCTTTGCTTATGTATGGTTGCTTATTGGTTTCTTATTTGGTTCCTTTTTAATCGTCACGATGAAGAGCGAGAGGGTGAGAGTTGGATGCCCTCCCGCCTTTATGATAATTAAATACGCATCAATCAAGGGCCGATTTTCGCGCTGCGAAGGTTGGAACGGATCGCCTGTGTTATCGTCGAATCGCTTGTGTTTTGTTCTTCCCGCACAGCGGTAATTTTAATTTAGTCGGTCAGAGGAGGGTTGTCATCCCGGGATTATCTTTTTTGTTTAGTATCTTGGGATCGTATATTATGTTGTATATGTTGTCCCGGAATCGAATGTTATATTTTTTGTCCTGGAATCAGTGGAAACGTATGCTATGTTGCTATTCCGGGACGTATGTTAAATTGTCCCGGGACCATGTTAAGTTACCCTGCAATCAGTGGCGGATCAACGAAATGGGGGCCCTAAGCGCAACCTGATTTCGGAGGCCCTAAAACAAAAATTAAACTATATTGTACAAAATATATATTTGTAACAAAAATTAGGAAAATCTATTTAAAGTTATTAAAATAAACAATTAGAAATTAAAAATCCAAAATTTCAAAGAAATAGTTGCGTTATATATAAATACACAAACATCTTATATAAAATACATCTTATACTACAAACCAAAATAACAGCAATGAAGCGCGATGGAACTGCATTTCAACATAAATGAAGATAGATTATATAAATTTTAATATTATAAGTAAGGAAAACATTTAGGTACGTTATGATTTATAACTTGAAAGAAAAATTATAGATTTAGGACCAAACAGCCAATAAAATATATGAAATTCCGTTTTTTCTTTTTAAATCGATTTGTGGCCGCATTTAAAATTATAAAACGAAAAGAAAATGACACAATAATAGTTTATTACAAAAAAAATTAAACCCAATGGTCAATATATCCTATCAGAATGCCTGAAACAAAGAAATATTAAAATAAAAAATTCAATTATTAATCAATAATAAAATTATTCTGCGGTTTTTAGCTATAATGGTACATTCAGCACTAAATTCTAAAATAAATAATCACAGTAATTTTTTAATATTGAAATAATTTAAATATGTTGAACATTTGTTTATTACTGCCAATTAATTATTATTTGCTCTTAATGGGAATAATAATTAATTCAGGTGAGGATATTGTGTCACTTGTCACTTCAAAGAAAGAATAAGGAAATTTGAAATTGTTAGTTTCTTCTGCTAAGCTTTCGGAGATATTGATAAAACCATACGTGGACAAGATTAAAACTATTAAAAGTTTGGGAAAGTCGTTCAAAAATTGAGACGCATTTTTGTCGAAACGTAGTTTCTTTTTGTTGGCAAGTTTCCAAAAAACTAACCTATCGATTTTAAAAATTCTTGCAGTATAGTAATTGTAGATTGACTCACTATCTTGTAAACTACATTAAACTGGTTGCACTCGATATTCATTTTTTAAATGTTTAAAAACATATTAGCGTGTTTAACTTTTTATACAATTCGTTTATAGCAAGTTGGGGTAAATACAGAGAAAAAAAGATTACTTTACATAAAACAATTCGACACCGCATTACTTATGAGGATAGGCCTTTTAAAATTTTAGCAAATTTGAAACCAATTAAGTTAAATTTTTAACAAATTCTATAATATCTTGTAGACAAAGAATGTTTAAAAACTTACAAATCCATGATTGTGAACCTTTTTTTGACTAATATTTTCGAATATATTCTTAAAAAAAAAAACGAATAAATTATCAAGCAAATTATAGAACCATATTTTAATTGTTACGGCAGTATAATATTTTTGTGTAGACAGACATTTACAAAATGGGAGTATAGGTAAAACTAGCACTGGAATTGTATTACAATGCTCTAGCTAGGTGAACTAGTATCGAGTCATGATGAGTAAATTAAATTTTTTGAATTTTAAAGTTAAAAGGCACTCACTTTAGTATATAAATGTAGAAATAATAAATTGTCAAATTATACGACAAATTATTTAACATACTAGTCAACATAATGAATACAATACTCAGCAAAAGGACCACTTTAGATTACCAAAATATACAAAAAACAGTATGCAAGTGTCATTTAATTACAAAGCATTGAAGATGGTATCAGCCTACCAAATGATTTTTCGTTTTAATCATCCAATTTTAAGTATGATCAGTACTAAGAAACCAGATTTATTGTAATTATTAAGTTTCTTTGAACTAAATAAACAAAATTATTATTATTATGACCGAATCAAACGAAATCATTGATAAAACTTAGGTTTCCGCATGAAGCCTTATTAATAAGAATTTGAGATTAAATATTGAATTACAATTTTCAATCTTCGAGGGACGAATTGTTTTCAAATGGTAATTTTGTTGTTGTATATGTGGGCTATAAAGACAACTTTTTACAATGTTGAAATATTTTGATTTTCCAAAATTCCAAGAAAAGTTGTTGCCGATACTTATTATCTGTATTATCTGTATTTTAATAACCGTAGATGTTAAAAATGTGAAAATTGACACAGTTCCGACATTATTATAAAAGCTTAATTAATTACTCATTCGTCATTATACTTTCGCTGTATAACTCATTTAGATTTGTCGAATTATGCGTTGAAACAACATTTGGGTGGCATTTATATTTCCACCATTATATACAGAAAAAACAATCAATATGAATATTCAAGTGAGAACATTGCAGCTGTTGTTCCGAATGGTTTTTCTTCAAATATGAACCTCAAAATAATGTTTCTTGCAACTCATACATATTATAATCTCCAACGTCTGCGAATGGACTTATTGTCCTACCTCGAACTGCCAAAAATTCGCGGAAACAATTATTTAAATCGACACTTAACCGAATCGCGGGGGCCTAACGTGATTATAAACACGGGCCGTCCCATTAGAAATTGGCCGGCATTAGCATATTCATAAACAAATGAATATTCAATGGCATCCTTTAACACCAGATTAACCTTAATTGCGATTGTCCGTGTCCGTTTTGAAATCATTCTTGAATTAACCGACCACCACTAGTAGTAGTATTTATATTCAGACCGCAAATAGGATTTATGAATTATGTATTTAATTATCGTTCTGACAACGTTTATGTCAAATAGAAGCATTTGCGGTCGTCTATAACAACGCGTTAGTAAATGTCATGTAGGTGCGGGATATGCTAATTTACACGGTAAATATAAATATCGCAGATTTTTGTGTTTTCATTTGGGAAGAAAGTGAAAGTGTTTTTTTTTTCTGCGTGAATACATATTTGGTGTTGTATTTGGACAGGTGTGGGATATACAGGGTATCTCCGAAATCTTTAGAACTATTTGCCATTTTCAAAGCTGGGCAGAAGGTAACAGATCTTTCGATTGCATAAGTTAAAATTGCCTTAAAATTTTTCAAACTACCCACAGTGGTAACTAAAGTAACTACATTGCGAGACATAATATTTATAAAAGACATTGAAAAACCCAACTAAGGTGGTTGCAGTTTTTTATATTTTGAAACAATTGCTATTTACTAAAAAGTAACAATATTAAAAGATAGTTAAATATTTACTATTATATAATAAATAGGTATACTCGCGGAAAATAGTACGTATATATCATAAAATTTCTGGATGAAAGTAGGATCAAATTTCGTTTGATAGTTACTGAGTTACATGGAAACAAGAAATTTAGGATGTGAACATAATTCTTTTCGCTACTGTACATACAAAAAGTAACTAAGAACTAAACAATTCACGCTAATGCTTTATGTACGGACGCCGTGTCGCACAAAGTAGTACGTCATACAAAACCAAGCCCGAACATGCACAGAATGTCAATAGCAATTTGAAATGTTTAATTATGATATTTTCGATTTACCGGACTTGAATTAACGCATGACAAATGCAGCGGAAGTTAATGAGTCCGTTAATGATAACTTAAAAGTTCATTCGTTAACGAAAAATTTAACTTCGTTAATTAACGATTAACGAATTAACGCTTTTGTGTCCAGCTTTGGCCATTTTACAAACATTGCTTCTCAGTTCAGACGTAAAACATAATTCTGTCAATTTGCGGAATTATTGTCCATGATGAAAGCTATCTGTGTACTTGTCTTGCACCAAACGGAACGCAGCAATCGTTTGAACATTAAATGCTTATAAAACTGTAACTATAAATAAATAAGGAAACAATGGACTGTCAAATGGGTTATACAGGCTGGATTCTAAGGACAGCACGAAGTGACGCTCTGTCGAGGTGTGTCTTTCTTTTGTTCGCAGTTGCCAGGTAAGCGGAAAGGAGTCTGCTCACAAATCCTTTATACAGAATACAGGACAATACAGGACCTGTGATTGTGATAAGAGAAGGCTTAGTAAAGTTCTGTTACTTTTCTTTTATGTCACGTTTATTGCCTTCAACTACCCTATACTAAAATAGAATAGAAATCACATGTCAGTAATACCGTAAGTCATAGAATGTGTTTTACAAAAGAAAAAAGATGTTTGGTATATAAAACTAATACAATTTTACCTCTCATAATGACCATAACGACCTATCAAAGAAATGTGCTCCTAGTTTTGTACAAATAAACGGTTAATATATAGATATATTAATGCTAATATTAACAATCGTACAACAAATGTTTAATGAAAATAGAAAAAAACCTGTAATATTATCAGTCATGCCCAACTTGTGGTCTATAGATCAAAAGAAAAAGGCAACACTGACAAAACGACAAAGCGAACGTTACATCTCGGTTACGGTAAGTATGTCTTTATTCGTGAAAATCTCTCCGCAAGCCTCTGGAAATTGGAAACGGGCGAAATAGGATTACGAAATAGGATCCAAAAACGTTTCCGGCGGACGTAAGAAAGAAATATTATATTCAGCTGAGGGGACATTTCACTCTCAGAGGTCCACAATGCAGCATATCATTCCAAGCATGACACCGCTGTTGAAGAACTCATGAGTATCGAAATTGACACATGGCGAATTTTTGAATAAAATATTTCTGTTGGTAGGCAACAATGGTTTTCAGACTCGCATAGTAAACTGGGAATATGTTTGTTGAGATATACAGATAGAAAAGATTGTTGTTTTTAAAGTAATATTTAAAAATACGTTTCATCCCGCCAAAGAAATCCAATTTTGATCGAAATAAATATAATCGTATACAAGAAAAAGTTTCTTTCTCTTAAGTAACTAATTGTCGAATTGGTTTCAAAAATACGTTTTCGTTCGTCAAGTAAACCAAATTTTGTTTAAACTAAACGGATTGTTAGTATGAATACATCATCCAACTGTATTGATGAATGATGCTCTACTCACATAACGGCCTGCTCCTTACTATATAATACAGAATATAATAACAAATATGTTTGCAAACAAAAAAGTTTCTTTCCTTTAAAGTAATATTTTTGCTTTGGTTTAAAAATACGTTTACTTTTTTTCCATTGTTTTGACTCATAGAAGATGCTTTCTACAGTTTCTTCAGCATTACAGTCAACTTTATGGTGATACTGCGTTACAAATTTAAAAAATGTATATCGATATCACTTGACATGGTGTATGTAGATGCCTCCACAACACCTCCTGTTGTGGAACTGCAAATAGCGGCACAGAAGACATTTCTCATAAAATTGTTTTTGTGGTTGAATAGCAGCACTTCGTTGAGCAACGACAGAGCTTTAAAACGATATACAGTTTATTTTGTTACTATAGCTTTATTCGCGGTTTAGAACTAGTTTGTGTGCGTAGAGTAGGAAAGCATAACATACATCTATAAAAAATGCTGTAAATTACCAGTGAAACGATGGATACCTAACTCTGTTATACGAGAGATGACTGAGTGAATAAATACTACCCAGAACAATACCATGAATGACATTCTACAGTCTATACTCTGTAATATTGCATTAGAAAACTTTACGATTATGTATTTTTACATTTTTACGTATTTTTTTATATTTACTATTTCAGCAATACTGACATTGTAATTTTTCTAGCAAGTTTTGTCTAGTATCTAGCAAAACTTTATCTTTTGTTCAGTAAACCAGCGGGGTCGGGATCAGTGTCAAAAAATATGTACCGACTAGGGCTTCCAATCCCGGGATTCATGAGAAAAGCGAAAATTGCCAAATCAAAACGCCTGAGATGACAAATCCAGTTAGTAAGAAACGCCTAAAATATATTTTATTGGATAATATCTTTTACCCCGAAACTTGATCAACGTTTCCAATTTTACAAGTAGAAAACCAAAATATTGCGTATTGACATCAATAATAAACAAAATTTATACTCTATTAGATAATAACTTGCGCTTAGATCTTAAATTTGTTCAAATATTTTGCATTTTCGTAGAATGTTTCAAGAATAGTCAAGGCAAAAGAAATTGTTTGATCGAGCCAAATTTTCAATTTTCCCTATTGATGCCAATAAAACATTTTGACGTATTTTTGATTTCTTCTTTAAGATAAAATATGTCATATGTCATATGTCATGGATGTTTATTGATGTGAACGTTATTTATTGTTCAAAATGCATGAAATGTTCAGTGCAACTTAGTAGAATATTAAATATTCCATTTCTTGTCATGAAAAAAAAAAAAAAAATTAATATTAAGTAGATACTTTAGAGTTTAATATATTACGGAACATCTAGTTTACAATAAAACAAATTTGTTTTATTTTACACCTACAATTAAAGTACGGTAAACTAAAAAATGGAGAACTTCATTAATGCAATTAGATCCTTGTACTTTTTTTCGTTTTCTCAAATACAGTTCAAGTAACCCAACCATATATTATAAATTTCTTTATCCCATTATGCCCATTCTGACAAAACCTTTCTACTAAAAAAATATTCGTACCAAAATATTACATTTTTTAGTTTATGATAAAATCCTTAAACTGGCAGAAACTGTTTCGCTGTATTTTATTACTTATTTACTAATTTTATATTCTGTAGTACATCACTGAATCCAGGTAAAGAAATCCGCCACAAATTTCTTTATTTTTACGTTTATGTTTTTTTCCTGTTGTTGACAGTAAAGTAACTAAAAAGTTTTAAGCAAGTTGAAAAGGTTCATGTTTGTCTCCATATCGAATTATATCTAGTATGTACTTGCAAAATCTGTTCTTCCTATTATAGCAACATGTTGGTGTAAACGAACATTTTATGCTTGATACTTAATTTAATCAGAAAGGGTGCTGTTATAGACTGATATTCACACTTAAAAAATAGCAGCTCAATTGATTTATTGTAGGTCAGTGCTCACATTTCGTTAATTAACAAAAAGTAAGAAAATAATTTAAAGTTAATTTTTTTAGGATCCCGGGATTTAGATTTATAATCCCAGGATCTCGAAAAAACTTATTATTTGTCGGGATCCCGGGATCCCGGAAATCCGTAATCCCGGGGGTGGAAGCCCTAGTACCCACTCCTATTCCGACTCCACGTTCAATCTTGTAGAAAAAGTAAATCAATAAATTTAAATATTAGGTGTCAGGTTCTTTTCAGGTATTTTTCTTCTGTAGTGTTCATGTTTTAATAGCAGATTTAATGTTGTCTCGGTTGTATTCTTGTGTAGCAAGAACTAAAAAACTTTTCTCAAATAGTGAAAGTCAAAAGATTATATGATTTCTAAAGTTTTTAAGTTTTTTTAATCACTTAATAAATTACAGCTGTATAAACTCCATTCGAAACGTTTTACTAAGATCATTAATTGACAAAAAAACTACCAAACTCCACAGCCCTGGCAAAAACAGTTCAAACAAAGTTGATTAAAGCATGAAGGTACACTTAAATCACAAAGTTTCGTATCTAAGGGAACATGAAACGCGAAACTTTTACGTGTTGTTCAATGTGTTTCTGAATGTTTTTGCCTGTAAATGTGTGTCTTTTCATGGTGACTAGGAAATTAAATATTGTTTTGAAAATCGGCTCTAATAGCAGTTTTCCTTGGCGTTTTCTTAAGTTTTTTTTGTCATTTAAGAAATCGCTTTTATGCTACTCAGTGTAGCTTTTTTAGATCTACAATTTGCCTGTATATAATTTCCATTGTACTTACTTGATAAGCCCAGAATACGAAGCACCGGGAAACTAAATAACATTCGTTAATTTTAATATGCTTATTAACACGAAAAGAAGTGCCATTATTATGAAGTCAAAGCCATCTTAAGCTTTGGAGGAGATTGGGGACAGAGGAA
The DNA here is from genome assembly GCA_964023965.1 of Melinopterus prodromus. Classification (NCBI taxonomy): domain Eukaryota; kingdom Metazoa; phylum Arthropoda; class Insecta; order Coleoptera; family Scarabaeidae; genus Melinopterus; species Melinopterus prodromus. The sequence goes on along the minus strand of OZ030390.1, from coordinate 18,239,731 downwards.
TACATTGTTTGGTGGATTATTTCAATTAAAGGCATTCGTTAAAGGTCCTTCGCCGCGCGCCGTGCGGCGAATGCCAAAGGATTACGCGCGAGACTTATAAGGAGCTGGCAGAGGCTCCGAGGTGAAAAGGTAAAAGTACCGAATGGATTAAAGACTCGTCACTCTTAACGGATGTAAAATGCCGAGCGAAGCGACTTCTCGTCGGGCTTAAATAATTAGTCGTCGAATCAAGGAAATACTGCCATCGGAGGAAACCCTATCTGGCTGCAATTATCTCACCCATTCTATAGCCCGGTATGGTAGATAACTGCCTGCGCAAGCATGTATTTATCGTAATTTTTCAATTTTCCTATACGAACGCCGATGGTAGAGATTTTCCAATGCGTAATTACGAGAGAAAGTTAACTGCGGGCATTGAAGAATATCTGGTAATCAAGTTGACAAATAAGACTATCGATTGGACATATAACTATTGGTGTGTACTGTTAACTGGCTATAATTATTATTATTACCGATGTTATTATATGGTATGCTAAAATGGTAAGTGCTTAAGTATAGATACCAGCATGGTACAATATCCTAAGCCAAAGGTTTGATTAGAAATACCAAAATGGTATAATACAGGCTCGAAAGCTATTAGGCAATCAAATACCACGGGATGTGAATAATTCTGTGACGAATATTTACATTAGCAAACAAAATATCCTAAAAATCTGATTTAAGCGCCTTGCGCCTTGCTACAACCATATTTTTTGTAGCTAAATCTATGCAATTTCACAGAAACGATTAATGTGTTTAATTATATCCATGTTTTATTTTTAATTTTAGATTCAAATACTCGCCATTTCACTATAGGTACGAAATATAAAATAAAACATTTATTTGCCGAAATATGCATTAAAAACAAGCAAATCTCCGAATAATGACCAAAATATACACCAAAAATATGCAAAATGACAAAAATGTACGCATTTTAGTAGGTTCTTGGTGAAAACGCAAAGATACCGTTACAAATCAAGCTTATTTTGTTATTAGGCATTAGCCTAATAACATTGTTGGTATATGGGCGATGTCGGTTAAATGGAATAAAAGTTGCGTAAATATGGTCCCCGTTCAGAGCAGCATTTGATTTTATTTTAATTCATCGGTCATTAGATACTAAGGAAAAAGGCGATTTATTTTTTCTTGAATAACTTTGCTATTATGATAAATTGAATATCAAAATCTGATATTCTTACATAAAAGTATACACATATGTAGAATATTGAAAGTGCTTTACACCATGTGTATCACGTTTATGAAATTGTCACAAAAGATTCCTTTATGTCCGCCAGATAACCCGACTTTACGCCAATAGATCTTTTTCTTTGTGGCTTCATACAAACCAGCATATACCTACGGAACTATGATGCGATGCAGGACTTTCAGGTATTAGTGTTGAGGGCTTTTAGAGTTAGGTACCTAATGGAACTAATAATGGTACAGTTTAGAACTTTTAATGACCAAATTTGGTGTGTATTAAATACTTTCTGTTAATGATTTTTTTCTTCTTATGTAATTACTTTGTAATTCATAATAAATAAAGCACTAATGATATTTTTTATAAAATTAGCTAAGAATGTGAAAATCCAGGGTCATTATAGATGATTATAAGTAGGCTATGCTCATGTTAACACAATTTTGCCGCTATACGCAAACAACTGTCAAACTTGAAATAGGTTATGCAAACACCTATACTAGTTCGTTAATTTTAATTTAACGTACCTATATGCAATACATTTAATAATTTGTATACATTTTAGTCTCTTCTCAGTTTTTTGCATGGATAGATACTAGTTTGTATCGATCCAATAAAATCAATGGGGGTTAAGTCGAGTGATCTGGCGGGCCACATAATGGGACCCTGTAATTTGTGATAATTTGCTAAACGTGTTTGTAAACACGGTTGTAAAGCATTTTTATACCTCCCACATTTACTGTGGTAGGGTATATTCACTTTGTCACAACATTTCTAACACTCTTAACGAAGCGTGGCACATAGAGACTTTTATATATTCCTTTGATCATAATATTTATTTATTTTATAACAAAGAGTTTTTTTTCATTGTTTCAATTGTTCAATTCTTGGAAAATGGATCTACATAATATAATAATTAATAAGAAGAGTAAATATTATATATTACAAATTTATAAACAATGGATACATGTATTGGGAAAACGAGAAAGATTGTAAAAACACAAAATACAAGATCAAAAATAAAATTGTGTTTATTGAGGCTGATATAAAATTCTTAATAAATGAAATTCGACCAACTATCGAGAGGGACTGTTTGGAACCGAAAACGTAGGGAAATAATTGACAATATAAAAGTCCTAGAATCAAGTTCATTGAGTCGTCTATAATTAATAACAAATTAGAGAGTTGTTTAAAACCAAAAATACTCAGAGAAATTGACAAAATCATTTTTTTGAGTTCGTGCTCATCGAACCTGATGAAACATTCTTAATAGCAAATTAATAGACAATAAAAATTCGGACAACATTGGCAAAATGAAACATTTTAGTCGTATTCTTCAAGGCTCCTATATAAATTAATTAAACCAAATTAATAAAGAATATAAATGCGACAATATTAGTTGAAACTCGGTCAATTATCGAGAGAGAAATACAGAGTAATAAAAAATTCTGAATCGTGTTTATTTAACCAGCAATAAAAATCTTAATAGTAGCTTACTTCTCAACATATAGAAGTACTTTCGAGAGCAAATCGCGTTGTCCGTAAAGAAATAATGACTAACATCATCGGATTTATTTTCACCATTCTCACCTCTGGTGCAAGAAAAAGAGAAAACCCCGCGTGCAGATTCTATGCGTTCGGTACACCGTCATTACTTTAGCGTTATTTACACTGTCGCGGACAGGAATCTGCACAAACACGCTCGCTAATGGGGTAATTAATTCAATTAGATGGCCGCTTAATCGTGTCTCTCTTTGTGAATTGAGTTATCCCGTTGTTGTACTACAACTACAATGGTAGCAGCGTCGACCACTCCCATTATTAGCTCTCCCGTTCCTTCGTGTAGGCAAACGCACAGGCGTTTAATTTAAAAATTAGATAGTTTAAGAGGTAATAATAGGGCCTGAACACAGACCTTATCGTCTGACCTACACGCTGGTAATTCTTGCCACTTATTTATCAGAACACATTAACGTATTAGACACGGTCACTCAACAACATACAGTCTTGGACAACATGTCACTGGAGAAGATGATTTATTGCGCTTCAAGAAAATGTAAACTACACAGAAAGAAATTTTTGTTTGATTCAAAAAAATATGCATTGACTCAAAGAAATTTGTTGTTTTAATAGAGGCAAAGAAACATTTATTTGCGGATAAAAACGCATTTATTTGAAATATTTGTTTGGTAGAAAGAACGTTGATTTGTGTCAAACAACTTATGTTTCCAGTTAAAATAAGTATGATTGTGTTGAGTGAAAGAATTACATTTTTTTTAAATTCATGATTAAAATTATTAATTTGTTGAAGGAATTAATAGACAAGAATTTTTCGGAAGACTCGACATGTGTCACCTCCTTTTTGGGATGCCGCACATCCTCGACCAGTGCTTGGTCTTCCCAACCCAACATATAGTCAAGGTTAAGTTAGTAAAGTGTACTCTGATTTGGAATCGTAACTTGAACCTGCAGGCACTGGACTCTATAAGTTCTATACTGTCGATCACGCGGCTTTATACTCTCGATATGTACGTAGTGCGAGGAGAGAGTTTACAGCGCCATCTAACAATACAGTTGGATGACATTAAAAATATATTTATTTGAATCAAAATATGATTTCTTTGGTGGAAGTAAACCTATTTTTAAGCCAAAGACAAAATATTACTTTAAGCGAAATAAATCTCTCCTTATATACAAATTTATATGTTAGAATCAAAATTATATTTCATTGGTGTAAAGAAACTTTTTTTTTAAATCAAAACTAACATAATACTTTAAAGGAAAGTAATTTTTGTTTGTATCCATATATATTTATTCCACTTAAATAAATATTTCAAATAAATTAATCTCTGTAAGCAAATAAACTAGAGTATTCAATGAAGTAAATATTGTTGGCGTCAAAGAAATATGTTTTGACCAAAAAGAATAAATTCAAACAAATACATTTCTTTGAAACAAGAAATCTTTTCTATCTGTGTAAACAAGCTCAACTCTTTATCCTAATATGATTAGAATTTATTGAAATTTGCTTTTGATAATGATATTATTTATAGTTGTTTTATCTGGTGTTGTTTCAACTAATATAATCGAATATTTTTTTATTCCAAATTGACGAAAAATTAACAAGAAGACATGACGTGAGCGTGTTTGATCGTTTGGTACACTCCTCGCTTCTGTCCTCGAGTAAAGTGTAAACTTGAGTTATTTTTTTTAGTTTACGTTTATTGTTCATAAATGTCAGAGCTGTCATAATAATCTAGTTCCTGGAAACGGGGTAGAGATAAAACTAGAGATAAAATGACTAAAGTGACACGTTCAATCTTCAAGTGGACCCACCGACTGATGAAACCGTTCAAATCGTGCTCATGTTGGCAACAAAAAGGAGACGTACGGTATAGTCGGGTCAACTTAAGTAGAATTGTCGGAATATAGCTATTTAAATGTACCATACTTTCTGTACCAACATGAGATAAATTAAAAAACAAAGGAACAAAATGCAAATAAAGCAATCAGTAATGCGCCCAAAGTATGCGTCCTAAATTGATATTTATTGTTTCATTATATTTCCAGATAATTTCTGCAAAAGACTTATTTATAAATACATATTTATACAAATTCAATTTTGTTTGGTTGAATTTGCGTTATAACGCAAGGTAAACGGGGTGTGATCAGAAATGTTGTATATTGGGCTGTTAGAAATAATATTAAATTGTCGCGAGACTTAGCCAACAGACAAAAGAGGCGGTTGCTAACTTAATAGCTTATTTTTAATGTGAACGTGACCCCGGCAGTTCTTTTCAGCCGCTGAACTATACGCAACTTAGTATATAAAATTGCTTCTAGAGAATATAAAATCAGAAAGATAAACATAATAAAGAATTTGTGGAGATTTAAAAGTCATTGCTCTGCGACTTGGTTTACAGCTTGGATACTTAAAATATTGTTATATTCTCAGTTAATCGAGAGAGACAAACAGTCTCTGTCATGTTGTCTGTTACTCCAGGGAAAATAATGTTTTAAATATTTCACTATCTCTATTACTCTGCTAATATGCTCGACTATAACTTAAAATTGCTTCTAGAGAATATAAAATATGAAAGATAAACATAATTTCAGTTTTGCTTATGTATTTTTTCCCTTAATTATATTATCCGCTTGATTAGTAATGTACTATTGCACATGTATTTTGAGGGTGCTGTATTGGACTTCGGGTCTGTTAGCACCCCAAATATAAATAAATAATAAAGAATTTGTGGAGATTTAAAAGTCGTTGCTCTGCGGCTTTGTTTACAGCTTGGATGCTTAAAATATTGTTATATTCTCAGTTAATCGAGAAAATCAAACAGTCTCTGTCATGTTGTCTCTTACTCCAGGGAAAACAATGTTTTAAATATTTCACTATCTCTATTACTCTGCTAATATGGCTCGACTATAACATAAAATTGCTTCTAGAGAATATCGAATATGAAAGATAAACATAATAAAGAATTTGTGGAGATTTAAAAGTCGTTACTCTGCGACTTGGTTTGAAGCTTGGATACTTAAAATATTGTTATATTCTCAGTTAATCAAGAAAAACAAACAGTATCTGCCATGTTGTCTCTTACTCCAGGGAAAATAATGTTTTAAATATCCCTTAAGTGGAATCTGAAGATATGTATCATACACCTTTCTCTATATCTTGTTACCGGCACGGCGTATTAAACTTGGACTGATGAAAAATCTGTGAAAAGGAAGGGCGATAGAACTTTATAACTAAAAATAAATTTCCTAGAATATTAACGCAAAAATGAATAACAGCCATTTCACACGGGACACGGCGCGTCGTCCGTGCGGATTTAATTATATCGAAGCTTTCACACGTACAGTGCCGTGCTATTTGAAAGCCGTGTTGTGTGTAACCTACACAACAACCGTGGATTAGGCATAATATATACATAAACCCTGAGATTAGGCAACTGGGTTGAAAGAAATTAGTTATGTTTTAAACATGTTATTGAATACTTTTTTGGCAACTACAGGGCATAAAACTACTATAGGTACTGGCTTTACTGATACAAAGTAAACCACAAATCATAAGAGAATCAGATAAATGGGAAAGTAGTATTCACATTATCGTACTTAAAATATAAGGGCTCCATATATTTGAATTTTTTAGTTCGAAGTCACCGTGAATGTAAGTTAACTGGCATTTCCAGCGTTTCTTATCATTTTGGCTGCGATTTAGATGTTCGAATTTTTCACACAAAACTTGTTAACAGCAATCTCTGAAATCCCAAAGTAGCAGTTTTCATTAGAATTCCGTTTTCTTTTTTATATTTTAGCAGCCATATTACATCTATCATTCTACATTTAAAATCAGCGACCCCAAAAATGTAAAATTTTGTATATCAAATTCATTATCAGCCCCCCCCCCCCAAAGATTTGTTCACATTCCACAAAATGTGGAAATGTGGTATTATTTTACTCTCAACACTGGAACTCTTATTAAAAACCCGGTAGTAAGTCACTTCACAGAGGTTTTTACGTATTTTTTTTGCTTCATAGCTTTAAAGTTCAAGATTGAAGCTTTGATTTGAGCGTACATAGGGAGAAATTCTTCTGGGACAGAAAGAAAACAAAAAGTCAAAGTCTTTCAGCAACAAAACGACCGATGTCAAAACCTTTCCTTCTCCATATATAATTGCAAAGTTGGTGTGCTTATAAGGATTTCTAAGTAATAATTATGAAAAGCAGAAAAATGGTAACATACCTTCCAATCTCTAATGGACCAGAACAAACTGACAATCTGAAACAGAAAGAAAAACACATTAAAAACCTCATACTTAAATTATACAAACAAAGTAAAGATTTTTTTTATCAATTTTTGTACGTAATGAGGTAATAATAAATCTTATTCATACATAAATAGACGTTGACTCACGTTCTGTGAGAGCCATCCGCATGCCGTTTTTGTTTTGCAAGATTTACGCAAAATCTCGTTAAACCCACGAAAATACTCGCCGAAATCCGGAATTTTAAAATCCCGGTTTTAGCCGACCGCCAATATTTTGTGCACGGCCGATTCTTATCCTGCATAAGGATAGATTAAGGACACTTAAGCTTGCAGCTTAAATAACTCTTATAACTCGTAGAGGCTGCTGCCAGGGTTGACTTTCGAAGAGATAAACTAATGCGAAATTTCTGTAGCGGAAAAATCACCAAGAGTTCTTCCTGTATTGTCGGAATGATGGATTATTGACGTTTCCGAGTAAATCTATTCTCTACCTGACTCGAGACAAGGCACGAGTGGTCCCTAATGACCGACCCCTATTGTGTTACCGTCAGTCTTTTGTTGGTTTACCTGGACTTTAACCGGAATGCCCCGGAATCCTTTATCTTTTAGGTAGAGACAAGTATTTGTTTACAAATTTTGCTGGATAAGAATTAATCGAAATTAGTCGTCATGATTATTTTAGAGTTCGGGGATGATAAGGGAATGCCAATGAATCCTTCCAAGTTCTTGAGAGTCATTGGTATTTATTTGTGTTGTTTCTGGTTTGTGTTATCTATGAAAATAGGTGGAAGCTGAACATTTGAGGTAATCCTCGCTGTTGTAAGACGCGTCCAGGTAAGACGAGTCAATCCAGGTTTTTATGGTTATATGATGACACTTTACCTCGGGGACTGAATTCTTAAAAATTTGCAGTGTAAACTATAAGTAAGAATTCTGGAGACTGAGTATGAATTCAAGCAACTCTCGGTCAAAAGACCTCATCATATTGTGCTCAATAACAATACCATAAAATGGTTAAGTTGTACCTGGGTTCTACCCTTTCCTGGCAAATACGTTATCCTTTTCTAGGTTTGAGTGACGTGAGATGGCAAACATGACAGATTTATATAACACACCGGAAATATACTGTTAGAAGTTGGGACAACAGGTTATTGTAACATAGCATAGCAATGGTGTCTCAAATAACACGAGTCATTTAGACAAATATATTTTTCTCGTTTTTGGACGTACTTCATAATAACTTTATGTCTGTTGACGTGTCGGGCATCTTTTGCGCAACAACGTGTATAAGTATCAATTTCTAAATCTTTACAGAAATGCTCCCTATAATGTACTATTATAGTATAAACGTATAAAAATAACGTATAAAAATAAGAAAATATTGAAATGCGATGGTTTTGGTTTATTTCGTTGCAAGTTTTGAGAAATTTGTGTATATTGCAATCGTGATACTCTGAACTTCTTTATGCCTGTTCTTAGATTTGCTATTTGTTTAGATAAAAGAGAAACTATAAAATACCCGAAATTAAAGAGTTTACGGTACATGTTGTTTACGAGATCAATTATTCAGTGTGTCCCCAGACGTAATAAACTTAAATTTTCATTTCTTGAGGTTCTTTATAAAGAGTTTGGATGCTCTAAAATGTACAAAACAAGAAATTGTTAAATTTGGTTAAGAGAAAACTATCATTTTTTACATTTAAATTAAAATTGTCTTAGTGAATACTTGTTTTAAATGTAATTGTATGCTCAAATGTCAAATTGGAATGTTATATATCAAATCTCAGATATCTGCCCAGTTAGGGCAAACCTGTATAACGGCAAATGTATCATACAAAATAATAGAGACCTGAAATTTCGGATTCCAGAAGTAGAATCAAATTACTACAAGACTGTGTACTGTGTACTACAAGACATGTCCTAAAAATATTTATTTTAATTTATTTAATCCACTTTATTGTAGTTATTGTTGTTATTGTGACTCAGTTACCACTAGCAATAGTAGATTGCGAAATACCTTTGTCATAATTTGTTGTTAATAATAATGTTGACTTAAAGTTAAACGATAGAATAAGAACAAACTAAAAAAACAAAAGATAAAATATTAAACTTGATAGAAAGTGTACTGAAATTCGATACCTGAGCATTAAATTAACTTTAAAACAACTTTTTCCTATGACAATTTACATTAAAATTGTGAAAAACTTATGGTTTACTCTTGAGCAAATTTAATAATTTCTTGCTATGACACGACCCTGTATATTAAATCAATATTTTAACTAGGTATGGCTGTGGCCCGTTTAGGACATCAAACCCGTTTAGGACAAACTCTTCATCAAGAATGACTTCTAAATAATTTATTTTTCAAGAAATAAAATATTTTCTAATTATACATACGTATAGTTAGAGCAATCCTGGCTATCTTGATACATCTCGACCGCTGGTGCTAATATGATTGATCAACAACTTGTGCAAAGTAAATCTGAATTCAAACGATAAATTCAGGGTGCAGGTTTTACTAAATGGGCTGATGTCAGTAACTTATCCCATCTGTCAAGCCGGACAACTTTTCCAACTTTTGTTAAGAAATTTTTACGTTAATGACCCTCTTTTAAGATGTTTCATCTTCCCTTGAAAATAAAATCACAAGCCTGTTAACACCTTGGATTTATTTACACCAGTCTGAGGTGTAGGTAAGTCCAGTAAAACTAGACTTTGAAATTAATAACAATTTATATATGTCAATTTAGATGTGGGGGGGGGGTGTCGAAAAAGTATATATGTCATCATGGCAATGTGATTGCCAAAGCAAACAAACCAAACAAAAATTACTCAACACATACTTAATAATACAATGATTGAGACAATAAGCAAAGTACGTCCTTGTTCCAGTTGTAACTCTTTTCAAAACTGTCAGAATCGTAAATACAGCTCTTGAAGAACAAGAGAGCAATCAGCATATACAATAGAAAAAAAGCAGCCCCAGTGCGATACAAAATACTCCTCGATCGAGTGGATCGTCAGCATTAAGAAGACACCAGCAGAAGAGCATGTGAGCTCGAAGAGCCGCGCTGTCCCTGTATAAATAAAAGATCTCCTGTGGCGATAACAATGCCTTAATACGTCAATCGGAGAGAAACGTGACAGTCAAAATACTAACAACCAACACGCCAAGTCCGACCGACCCAGCCCGCATCCTCTAAGACCACAATAATATTTCATAACCGGACACCTCCGTGTTGGGTTCCCGTCCGTTATCTGATTGGAAAACCTGAAGTGTCACTCGTTATTTTTTCGGCTCTCACTCGCTTTTAACGGCCATCTTAAATTTGTGTAAATCGGTCGGAGGAGGACGAAGCGGCGTCGGACGCTACACATAAAAGTTTCAAATTAAAATACTTTAACGAGTTCATCGGAATTGTTCAGAAATGTCGCGCGATGGACGACGACCGGCGGTGCGGCCGGCGCGCGGAGCGCACATTCGACATTGTCGCTGGGGATAATTGCTCTCCAATTGCGGAGGCACACTTTCGCGGAACAATTTCCACGGAGAACTTGAAACTTTAATGAAATAATATTTGAGGAGTTATTCGTCGTAGCGGATATTGCAAGAGTGGTAATGCTCGTGTTGAATGTCTTATTGAATATCTAATAAGAGTTCTGTATGGAATTTGTTTCTGAAATTTTCAGACAGTATTTAATCTATTTCAACAAAGAAGCGAACTACTAAAAAGAATCAACGAACAAAAGATGTAATATCTGATACTTGAAACAAGAAATAGGGGTCAAGAAAAAGAATTGATGTTTACTTTCTGGTCTCGTTTCTTCAGACACGAAAACAGACCATAGATTGGACGAGAGATCCATTATGTTGTCGAGAAATAACAGTGGTCAACATGAGTGAAGAGAGGGCACAAATGGTGGAATGAATAGCCAAAAGGAAACAAGTGCTTGGGATAACTGAGAAATACGTTTCATGCAAATAATGTATCCAGAAAGACTACAGTGATGTATACTGGCGAATTATGGAAACTAAATAATGGGAATATGTATTGAGGAGAATCAATGGATATAAAGGGTGGGGGAATGTGGATACAACATACAAAAACAGAGAGCTGAAATAACTGTGAGGCCCTTCGACATCCATGCATAACAAATGTGGCGAGGGCTCAGAAAATACGTTGACTTGAACAATGGACATGTGTCACGAATGAGGTCAGAAAGGATAGAAAGGCTACACATAACTGCTGAAAGAAGAACATAAAGGACAAGAACAACATTTATTGAAGAAGTGGGGATGGGTCTGGACAAGTTGGAATCGCTATATATGTTACCGGCAAAACCCAGGTAGAACCAGTTTAACCTAGGTTAAACTAGTTCTGGCGAAGCGCTTTAGGTCGAACTAGTTTAACCCAGGCCAAACTAGTTTAACCTGGTTTGTTAACGCATACATTAGGTTAAACTGGTATGGACTAGGCCAAACTGATTTAGATTAACGGTATTGAAATGTACTATTATACCGGGTGGCCACGCTTTTATTTGTGAAATCAGACGAATGAAATTTGAATAGACTAAAAATTTAAATACATATACCGGGTGGTCGTTTTAACTTGAGACTCCTAAATATCTCGTTAAATATGCATGATACGACAAAAGTGTCTTTAATAAACTTGTAGGACTCAAAGGGGGAAATGAGATGACGATATCATTTACATTGCAGATGGCGCTGCAATCGGTGAATATGAGGCTAACTTCATTTTTTTAATTGGGAATACCCAAACTTTTTGTCAAATTATGATTTTACGCTAAATAAGAACAATCTTTTGTCTGAATATTTTTTTCGTACAATGCATCTATTAAAAGTTATTGACGATGGAAGTTTGTGGCGGCTGCGGTAGTTACGACCGCTGCCACTGCATGGGATGCGCTCGCCGTCTGGTAGTCAAAGCGACGACTTAGTAGACACTCATGGTACAACGTAGGAAGGTATGTGCGTAGCCAGGACACGTTTTGGTATCCCGCGCGTTGCGCTGTCATGCGCATAGGGTTTGTTTACGCACGAAAAAAAAGCATCGTACGAAAAAAAGTTTCAGACAAAAGATTCTTCTTATTTAGCGTAATATCATAATTTGATAAAAAATTTGGGTATTGCCATTTAAAAAAATTAAGTTAGCATCATTTTCACCGATTGCAGCGCCATCTGCAATGAAACTGATATCGTCATCTCATTTCCCCCTTTGAGTCCTACAAGTTTGTTTAAGACACTTTTGTCGTACCATGCATATTTTACGAGATATTTAAGAGTCTCAAGTTAAAACGACCACCCGGTATATACTTGATGTTAGTATGATTTGTCTTTTTCCGGAATGGACGTTATCTTTAAAATTGCAGTATGCACACTATACTTTGCATGCAGTAATTTCAATAGGGATGATATTCTAAAAACGAAACACATCGATTGACACATATTTTCTTCTTCCGATATTTCCGGAAATGCCGTCATGTTTTACAATGTAAACTGGAGGCTATACTTTGTCAGCGGTATTTTCAATCGTGATAATTTTCTGAATCCAAAATGTAATGATTAGTAATGAGTATCTCGATTAGACCGACAGGCGCCAGATCAATAATTCCACAACTAATAAATTGTACTTGCGAGCTGATTGGCTGGTGTTCTGCGATATTTATTCGTAACTTATGGTGATTTAAAGAGACCAAACCCCGTCTGGCTCCATAACACAATACTAAACAGGAGTTGACGGAGTGAGTCGCATTTTTAAGTAAATGAAAGTAAGTGTCAAAATCAAATGCAAATGACAAATAAAATTTATAATGCAAACTAGCTTCGTTAAACTGAGCAGTGACTAGGGGCCTTATAAAAAATAATTTAGTAAACTGAACAGAACTTTTTATAAATTTATTAAAAACTAGATATAATACACGTAAACATAAAACTATATTTGTTTTTCCTAACCCCTTATGTTACAAAGTAAAAAATTGTCCTTTCCGGAAAAAAACACAGTCATACTAACATTAAGTATATCCCAAAAATTTAAATTTTTAGTCTGTTATAGCTATCCAAATTTCATTCGTCTGGTTTCACAAATAACAGCGTGGATCACCCGGTATAATAGTACATTTCAATACCGTTAATCGAAATCAGTTTTGCATAATCCATACCAGTTTGACCTAAAGAATGCGTTTACAAACCACGTTAAACCAGTTTGGCCTAGGTTAAACTAGTTCAACCTAACGCGCTTCGGCAGAACCTAGGTTAAACTGGTTCTACCTGAAAACGGGGTTTGCCGGTAAATTATATATATATTTATTACATTTACTGTATTTCTGTTTTAGTCTTTTTTTATTCTTTGCAAAAAATAAAACCTTAAAAGAAGAACCCTTTTCTTGAATTCAACAATGTTTAATTGAATAAAATAAATATTCCCAAACATATATACTACAACAGAACTACATGTAAATAACAAAATATTCAATGAAGTAATTTTTAAGTGTCAACGAAATAGGTTTCGGTCCAAAATAATAAATTCTTCTTATACAAAAAAAGTCTTGGTATGCATGACTTAATTATATAAATTCCAGAGTCTGTCGAATTTCCAAACAAAAGTACCAAACATTACCAAGTTCCATCAAATCAGTATTTTGATGGTACGCACTTTTCTCGATGTTGTCCCCTTTTGGAAACCTGTTGTTTTGGGAACATCTGAGTAATAATAAAAATAAATATAATGTCATTGAAATAGGAGTTTATTAGAATTATTATTACCTTATAGGTTATTATCTTATATTGATGTTAAGTTTTATAAAATTGTATACTATTTTTTGACGATTAAGTATTATACTATGCTAAAGAAAAGGAAAAAAGTTACGTCTCAAACTTGATCAAATGACCCATTTCTGAGAAATGCGCTGTTAAGCTTATCATACCACATATGATTAACAATCATTGGTTGAACAAATTTTTTGTTTAACAAAACACTTATTTAAAGGAAAACTACAATTTTGTATTTTGAGGAATAAGACAGGCAAATAAAAAAAAATACAAATTACATATTATAAAATTAAACAATTACACATATAAATAAAAAAAATGATTGGGCTGTTTCGGAATATATGCAGTGGAGCAACTCTATCTATTCGAAAGTTTAAGAAAAAAAATGTTAAACCAGTAGTAATTTATGAGCATTTTTGTAAAACTTTAAGTAGCCAGACATTCTGTACGTCTTGATCTATTGTACAGGGAAATAACCCCGCCAAGCACGCAAAATTTGTTGAATAGTATCTCTTGAGTGCTATCGCAGTCATCTTCCGGTTATAAAACTGCAAATGGCAAAAGACTTTATCTATTGAATGGCACTCAGAAGCCACCCTGTTATAAAACCATAGGTTGCAAAGAACGCCGACCTTTAGATACAACTCATGCCTTTCGATATTGGAACAAACCACTGAATGTATCCCTGCTGACTTCTATGGAATATAACGTCAAAAATATACTAAAAAACCCTCTAAGAAATTTTAGGAATAAACAGTTGGATGGGTTGAGTGTACCAGTTATTAAATAAATAGAATTGTACAGCTACAATTCTGCCATGACTTTAGTTTCACACTGCAGTGCTTTCTGAAATTCAACTGAAATTCAACGCTGGCAATATTTTAATCGGTGCAGTAATTATTAATGTATTTTTTGATGACTAGCGCGATTTTGTTGATGTTTAAGCTAAAACGGCGGCAGTAAAGGCAAAGATTTCCGAGCGATTAATCGCTTCCTGAAGCTATTGCACAACGTCCAGGGCGATCGATCATTACGCTAAAGGTTATTTTAGTTGAAGAGTTTATCGCGATAATTAATTATCCGCCACATAGTACAGGAACAAAATTGCACAAATAATATAACAGCGCCGCGCTTTACGCTAACTTTCCTGAAAGTTGAAAAAGCTTCACAAAGACATACATACTGATAAAAAATACAACTCTTAGATTTTACTTTAAATAGCTTCAAAGTCTTATATTTTATCTTCTATAATTCGTATCAACGTCTATTTATTTTTTAAATCAGCTGGGCTTGAAGTAAGTGCACTTGAAACTTTGAGAATGAAGTTGTTTTCTTAAATACACTAAAATTATACTGCATGTAAAATGCAGATGATATATTTTAAATTTCATATAGAATGAATGAAGAAATAAAGACGAAAGAAACAAACAACGTGTTGGTTGAATGGGTGTATCCAGGGGGGGGGGGGATGTACAATCTTCAGAAAATGTACCGTTCCAATTTAATTCTCTCTTTTCTCATAGAAATCGTTACTATACCTCTAGTGGAATGTTTATAAACATTTGTCAGTTAATTTCCATTTGTTTCAACAAATTCTATTTGTTGAAATAATACGTTTTTCTCGAAAATCCGTCTGAATTCTGTTTTCTGAGTTCAAAATAGTAGTTAATTACCTTAGAGTGACATTATTCATTTAAAAAATTTTCTTATTGTTTAAACATAAATTATAATTCATTTTCAACTTGTTTCTAATTATAATAGAAAAGTAGTATTTTTGTGAACTTAACTTATAAATTTTATGTTAATATGTCTGGCCTATATTATCTGATAAACCCACATTTCTTTAAACAAATGCAATTTGTTTAAACAAAAGTTTTTGCAATTGGCCTAAAATAATTTTTTTAGATCGCCCTGCCAACTGTTATTCGCAAGTGACATCATTTATATTTTGGGATGATTACCTACCAGTGTTTGAATAATAATATAATATGACTTTTTAATAATTCATCAAAATAGAGTACAGGGAAGAGATTCCAGACAGCAACAAATCAATATTATCCTGAACACATAGTGGTAGGAAATCAGAATTAGAAATGGAGAAAGAAATGTGAGTAATCAAATTTGTCTCTGCCCAAATTCCCGAAAAAAAGGTTTACAAACATTTAAATTTTTGCGAAAAAAATGTATTGCAAACGAATGATATTGTATTATTTAAACAATGGAAATCATCCCAAAATATAAATGATGTCACTTGAGTATAACAGTTGGCCAGACCGATTTATAAAAATAATTTTAGGTGAATTACCAACAACAATTGTTGACACAAATGGAATTTTTTAAACAAATGTGGGTTTATTAGATATTTCGAACATGAAATTTATAATTTGTCAAAAAAGCTGACTTTTCCACAAATGTCAGAAAAACGTTTTAAATGAATAATTACTGTTTGTTTAAACAATGGGAAGTATTTTTTATGAATATGTTCCTGTAAGATAATAATTTGCCATTTCGAACTCAGAAAACAGAATTCATGATAATTGTCGAGAAAAACGAATTATTTAAACAAATATTTAAACATTCCAGTGGACTGAAATTATTAGAAGGATCAATTAACTGAAGAATGTACATATTTTTATTTAATGGTAGTTTACGGGTATTATGGAGGTGGGTTGGGCGGCGTCAAATGCATATTAAGTAATCTTAAGTTTGCCCAAATCCCGAACAATTACATACTTGAAAAATACCAAAAAATGTCTTCTTCCCATGCATTATCCCATGTAAAGTAACGTCTTTACTTTACTTTACATGGGAAAATGCAAAAGTAAACTTTATTATATCGGTACATACAATACAAGTCATATTGTACTAAGAAAAAACGAGAATCAAATGAAATGAAAATCAATACAAATCAAAATCAAGAAAGACAATACAAATTAAAAACTAGTTTAAAACAAAAACAAACCAAGAAAGCGAATGAATACATAAATCAATACAAAAGAATACAACAGCAATAAGGAAAAAGGAACCGACTAGACAACAGCTAGTAAATTTAAGGCCCCGACACGTAAGGCTAAAAATAAAAATTACAACAACACTTTTTTGGATTCGGAAACGATTTGAGAAGGATCGTTGTTTTCTATCATCACAAAAATTTTTGCAATGTATTTTTTAACCACCATAATGGGCACCTTTCCCCCATACAGCGTGGTAAATTTAGAAAACTGCCCCCCCCCCCTTCCGATTTGAGCTGGATACGCCCATGGATTTGGTGTACTCAGTACATACTAAGAAACGTTAGACCAGTTTTTCAAATGGTGACAGTTACATCTGTTATCTAGCTTTCATTACTTCCAATTTCCGTTAAAATCTGAGAAGGTAAATTTTTGATTTGTTCTGTACTAGGTTGCTATTTTCAACCACAGTGCGGCGTGTTGTATTTTGAGCATTATGTTGCTCAAAATACATGTTAATGTTGTGGAATATATTCAGGTTAGTTTTAAAATCATAATAAAATCAGAAGTATCGCAGTTTAACTACAGCAAGGACTAAACGAAGTAGTTAGTTTGTCGCATTACTACTAAAGAAAGAAAATACCGCAATAACAGATAACCAAACCAATAAAAAAACTACAAATATTGCACCTGTACCGCCAGCTTTCCTGTTAGTACGTATTTATAGACAAGATTATGTACAGTGTAGTGTTTATTTACAAGACGGGGCCGCATTATCTTAACTCTGTTTGTTAATTACGTAGTCCCGGAGTAATTAGTGGGTGTGCGATGTTCCGCCTCCGAAATATTCACTTCATCGCTTCCTATGTGCCGCCGGATGATAAAAGGAGCCGAATGAGATAAGTGAAAGAACGTATCTTACTATCGTTTGATGGTTGCCGGTACCATAGAGCGAATATTTAAGTTGAATAATGGTCGGTACCAATAAATTTTAACAGTATGAGCTTTTAAGCCGGCCACCGCGTCGGCAGTACTTGATTAGTATCGGCGGAGCTTTAAGATCTTTACAGCAATAAAAGTATTTAAACAGGTCCTTCGGCTCAAGTTGGAACTTCACAGGGATTTGCATAGTGTTTCAGTTGTACTACTAAGAATAATATTATACTCTAATAGGACTTGAGAGATTTAAAATGCATCGCGAAAAGTGAAAAGAGTGCATCGATGGGAGGCAATCAACTGCAACTAAATTTGGCATGCAATCTTGAACGAAATAGTGCATTCAAGCATTAAATAACACGACACAAAGAAACAGAACGGAAAATATATGGGTAATATTTCACTCCAGAATAAACTTTGGTTTCCTTTGGTGGCCTTTGGCCAGCCTTAGGTACAAAAATTGCACCTAACCTGAAACTTTTTCTTTTAATATGTTTGCACCTACACCACTTTGCATTTGCGTTCTATGTTTTCCACGTATGACATTGATACATTATATTACATGAAACAATATTGTCACATAGGGTCATCCAGACCATAAAAAAACATAATTACTTGCAAGGTTAGTTTGTGTTTTGGGAACCTTGTTCTAGGAATGTGCAACGATAAAACAACAAACATAAGTCCACACCAGGAAGGTCGGCTACAACCTAATACCTTGGAGAGTCACTATAAAGGATTAAATAAAATTTTGTATACCAGTTAGTTATTAAGTAGTTATTAAGAAGAACATAAATGTAAGACTAAAAATAAATAAATCAACTGTATAACCGCTCTGAAGTCTTTATCCATTCGGGGAAAGTAAGGGTGGTTATCCACAGAGGGGTCACCACCCCTCGCTTAACGTCACAATATTATTAACATTTCGGTATTTCTAGCTTAATAACAAATTTGTTCAGCTATTCACGAATTGCTATTAATCCAGAAATTCATTGTTTGCCGTTTAAATTTAACAGTATGACATATCGTTGTCCTTATTTAGGTCCAGTATTTGAGCAAGTAAGTGATTCAGTTAGTTTCTCTGGTTACTTTAATTAAACACACTAATACACTTAAAACAATGTTGCAATGACTCCTATACCCTTGGAGATAAAGTAATAAATAATGCAATACCTTTGACAATAGCGACAATTAAGTTCGTTTATTATATGTCGGCAAACTTCACCGATCCTGGGCCAACCAACAATAAGAATAAGTTATTTGACGTGCACGTCTCATCATAATAGCACACGGAGCCACCGAATTACTTCCTCGTCCAATGGAAGTGATATGAAGATTTGACGTCACATGTATCGAATCGTAACTGTGAAATCACGGCTAAACAGTGATACGTACGTGTTACGTGTTTTAAAGGGTTATAGAAGAGGACATTTAGAATCTACATATTTAACAAGATTTATTCATATATAAAGTATTACGGTTGTCAAGATATACAGGGTCCTGCAACTCAGCTCCCGTCTTCCGTAGCTCAGTTAATAATTAAGCTAAGTGTTTGTCATTTTGCTGGCTTACCCTGTACTACAAGGTACATTTGAAGACATTATTTTTGATTTTACCGGGTGTCCCAAAAATGTGCAACGCCATGGTAATACTTTTTGTTAATTGCATGCTGTTAGAGATAAATAGGACAGGCCTATTATTGATACGCACAAGAAACAATTTTTATTTTTTAATTCTTCATCGTTTCACCTAAAAAAATGTATGGGATCTTATTTAAAATAAGAACATTAATACGCTTTGAAGTTTTACAAGTTTGACACTAGATTTTGGTCAGCCTGTATAATTTGGATCAATGACACTTGATTAACGAGACTACTAGACATAACTTAATAAACACGTTGCAAAATTTTATTAACGAGGTGCAATTTGTATTTTTTTGATATTTAAAACCAACAATGCTAAATCATTTTTTAGTTTTTATTTTTTTGCGATGCAGTCACTCAAACCGATTTTAATAAAATATGCAGTTATACGGCGTGTGTGTGTGTTTAACGTCATCATAAATTCTTCGACGTACTTCAGCATTGTGCCCAAATGCTCCGTAAATGAAATTACCCATTTTAATAACACAAAAACCAAATAGCAAAGAAATCCGACACGAAACCGATAGTGCCACAAACGCAAACGAAATTCAAGGCAGCTGAATCACCCGGGGTCTCCACATGGTACAGATGATCGCGGAGTAGGTCAACTACCTACTAATCTTACTAAAACGTAATGTTAAATAGGTACTGCAATAATTTCATCGAAATAATTTGTAATAAACGCGATTTGTACATAATTGCTTAAATAATGTTGTATAATTGTGCTTGTTGTGTCGTCATTTGGTAGCGCAAATTATCCCCATAAATTTGTTTTGTATTTACCGTTTAGATAGGTGCTATCTCTATTCTATACCAATCATCGGTTAAAAGTAGTAAATATTGTGTCAAGGTCACCATCCAATATGAGGTTACCAACCTCTCAAACACAGACTCTCTTGTCGGTCGCGCATCTTTAAAAACGTCAGTGCTAAGAACGCAAAGCCAACGCTTCCAGCTTCCACAAAGTTCTAAAAAGCAAGTAAACCGAAATATTTCCATCAGCATATCACCTCAGAAGGTGTATTTAATAGGAGAAGTGTAAGGGGTCGTCCATTAATCACGTGAGGTTTTTAAGCCCCCTTTTTACACCCCCCCTCCCCCCTGGTGATATTTGGTGAGGTTCTAAGGTACCCCCCCTCCCCCTATCTAACATCACGTGTATTTTTTTGTTGAAAAATCTAAATTATTTTCCGAATATTTTTATTGAAAAATATAATAATATTTATATACACGTGATATGTCACAACAACCCCCCCTCCCCCATTGTGATCAATAGTGATGTAATCCAAAGCCCCCCCTCCCCTATTTGGACCTCACGTGATTAATGGACGACCGCTAATACATAAAAGCCTCCTCATAAGGAATGCATAAAGAGTACCTGCGAGAGTACATATTGCTCGCAAAGTTGCCAACTGTTATGAAAGCCGTGTTGCCGGGGCCGAGATTAAAAAAGAAAGTTACCAAGGCGTAATGGTGGCAATGCGACACCTTCGGCAATTGTTTCAGGCGGTGGCGCCGAGCGGCGGGCGGGGGTTGGCGCGGTGTAAAATGCTAGCTAGAGAGACGTACACACGAATATATAAGGGAAAAAGACGAGAGCTAGATTGCGGGCCTCGGCCTTCTTCCACCTACATAATACGGTGTAATGTGGCAGATTTATTAAAATTTATGAGAGTGCGAGTGAATAGGACCATCCGAGTAATAGAGGTCCGTTTTACGACCGTCCCTAAATTACTCAAGGGCCGCGCCACTAGATACCGTTTAGGGGCGCCTTGCCGCGATACGCTTTGATTATACGCACTCTGGTGTGAAATATTCCCGATGAACGATTTATGGCAATATTTGCTTACGGGGTTAGTCCACCCACCCCTTTTGTCCACTATAGACCTGTTTTTGGAAACCTGTGTACATAATAAAACGATATTGTTGATTGTCTAGCTGGGTTATTGGCATTTTAAGCATTGGCAATATTTATTATATTGAAAAGAGCCTTTTCTGGTCAAATATTTTGTTCAGTAGTTTCCTGAAAACGTACTTGAAAATGCCATTGGTAATTGCCCAATTGGTCCCTCTTTTTTCAAAACTATTGCAGCTATAATAACAAATAGTAGTAGGATTTTTAAAAGTACAATCTCGCTAATCTGGCCAGAAATGCAATGCAACCATCCGTATATGGTGCTAAAATAGTCTTTAACAAATGTAGGTTAGGATAGATTAGCACTGATAAAGAGAAATCAACATTATGTTCTTTATTTTAAGGAAAATAGTCTGTGATAGATGTTAATACTTGCTGAAATTGCCCAGCAAAACCATTTGATGGAATGCGATATTATTCTAGGACGTCCTTTAGCTGATGCTGAGACTGCTTGTTAGTGCACACGATTATGACTTTTGCATATATAATATATATGCTTGAGTATTCCCAGTTATCTCATCGGCAAAAAGGAACACTTCAATTGAATATTACCACTGATGTTGTTAGTTAACTCCCTTGCTTTATAATTTCATCTGGATACTTCTTATTAGTATCTACTTTTTTTTCAGAAAAAAATTATTGTGTCCTCCTTTTCGGCAGAAATGCATTCCGGAATTTCAGATTCCATGATTTTTTGTAACATCATTTGTAACACCACGCTTCATCGAAATTATAAACTACATATATTGTTAATAATAATTTTTTTTCAGCACCATGAAAGCATCACTTTCAATGTCCACTATAGTGATTTTTGCTGCAAAAACAACGCCTGGTCGGCTGTGTCCGGACAATAATCATAGGAAAATAAGTGTGTTGTAACTTTGTTTGAAAACATAATAAACGACTTGGCAACACAACTATAATATTCAAACTTTAGTGGCAACATTAAACAAAATTAATTATTGTTGACAACATAAGAAAGCACCCTACTGTATACAGGGTGTCTCACGGAACTGGTACATTAGAAGTTTAGCATGTTCTACTATTTCTGGAAACTTAAAATTTTGGAATTAGGATTTACTCGATCTGAGCTCTTCAGCTAAAACATTAATAAAATAAAATATGAAGTTAACTGTCACGTTCGGTCACCGGAAGTCGGTATCAACTTTGTTATTTTAAATGGAATGATATAATATTTATTGTATTTTTGGTTTCTTCGTATCAAAATACATCATTTTTGATAATGTTTCCCTATATCTAAATATCACTTTTTGAGTTATTTTTTTTTATTTTACAAATTTGTTGGTGATTTTCGTGGTTACGTTTAAAATTGAATATTTTGGATACTATTAAAAATAGAAGTTTCATGATTGGTGGTCCAAAACTAGAAACACAACCAAATAAGGCGATGTTTAGTTCATCATGATACCTTATACAGGTTGTTCAAAATTTACAACACAGGAATAGGTATAGGGAAACCTTAATGAAAATGATGTATTGTGATACGTAGAAACCAAAAATAAAATTAGAATTACATCATTCCATTTAAAATAACAAAGTTGATACCGATTTCCGGTGACCGGACGTTGCAGTTAACGTGAGAATATTTTAACTGAAGAGCTCAGATCAAGTAAATTCTAATTCCAAAATTTTAAGTTTCCAGATATAGTAGAACATGAGAAACTTCTAATGTACCAGTTCCGTGAGACACCTGTATAATATTAAATTGCCCATGGTTAAGACAGAAATATTTATCACAAGATTTCCTAACTATTCGTTTCCTAGTTATTAATAATTACATCTCTAACTCTTGTCCCATGTACAACGAGCTCAACAACCAAAGATGCTACACACCTGAAAATCGGTATTGAGATTCTTCTTAAAAATTAAAGAAACTTGTGATTGGTACTTAAAATATCCAGTTAACATGTCGATAATTGAACATGATGACAAGATGTGTTTTTTTGTATTCAGTTACCATTAAACATATACCTGCAAATTATTATTATTGTAGTTAGAACAAGAATGTTTTTAAGACGCTTATTGTAACAAGATACAAACACTTCCAATAAATCGAATCAAATCAGGCGATTATGAACATCACATACAAACATGAATGACGATATTTTCATGTAGAAAGTATTTTCAATATACGTACCTACTTTCTGTTTTTTAATCAAAATCAAGACAGAAAACTGTTTTTTGTTACTTTTCTGAAGACAAATGAATGTGAACATATCAAAATAGTTCATAATGTTAAATCATCTTAGAGAATTTAGGTTTCCTACTCGTTTGGTTTTGTTTCAAACTTTCTTCCATTGGGTCAGATTTCAAAAATACATAAAAAGAACATAAACTTTACCATACAAACGGTGTTACCTCACTATTGGAAACACTAATTTGAAACAAACCAACAAACCTGATATGGATCAAAATTTATAAAATTCTCATTTTAATTAACTAATAAAAGCATACAGAAAAACGTTATTAATGCCGCATCAGTTTCAAGTCCCGACGTTTCTTTGGAGCACAAGGTCAGCTTTAACAGGAATATTAAGTTACAGTTATAAATCAAATTGTTTTATGGCCCAGTTGTAAAATACACCGGTAGCCAAAATAATCGGCTAGTTACACAGCTGTCTTCCACAAACCTCATAAACAAGTAATAAAAATTATTGTTCCGACCACGGTCGTAAATCCATTTCCCAAGACTTTTATACCTGAAATTGAATTCATTATTCAGAAAACAAATTGAATGCAAACGTTTGATAATAAGCAAACGCAGTCGAAAGGATTTGAACATACGTTAAGAAGGTGTTTTATTTTGGTAAAATAACGACGGAGAGAACAACATAAATAAGAACCATCTTAATTATTCTGATGTTATTATTAATTAGGCGCGTTCTACGCTGGAGGTAAACACGTTTTCGTATCTCGAAAGCGATTATCCTCAGGTTTACACAAAAAGTCCGATAACTCGCGAGCAACGAGGAGAGGAACGCAAAGTCATCGCGTCTCCTCTTCCACATAAATAACACTCGTTAGGGGGCGACGTCACAATTATTACGTACTCGAAGGTGGTTTTGATAATTAGAAGGCACGGCCGGTTCTTCCTCTTCTTCTTCTACTTCAGGTAGACAGGCAGGTCTCAGTTTATTTACTCTACCGTTGGTGGTTATTAATTTCGGTTAAAACGGTCCCAAAACAAACAAGAGGCGAGCGCGAGCTGACTCAGGTAGGGTCGCTTCTTTTTCGTGACAAATTAATGGGAAGTATGTTTGACGTGGAATTTTTTACGCCTCATCCAGCGGAGGATTGCTGGGATGGGAGAGATGGTTGGTCGCGCGAACTGGAATCTTTATGAAGACGTACGGACGCGTGTTGTTCACCTCTCTGCGTCTTCCTTCGTCTTCTTCGTCTTCTTGGGTAACGTGCTGGACTGGTCTTGGTGGAGGACGGGGCGATATGGACTGGAAAGGGTCAGGAGCGGACTTAAGAATAATATTAAATAAATCAATTAAGCAGGGAATTAATGTAGCGGAGAAATAAAAAAAAAACAAATGACACGAATGTTGTCATGGTGACAATCTATAGTCTATACATTGAACAGACTAGACGAAAATAGTCGAAAACGATCTCGCAACATAGAAATAAAGCTAATGACACCGTTTTTAACCACATGCTAGAATCTGGTCACAAAATCAATATAACCTAAAGATGGATTTACTCGAACAACTCCAAATCAAGAAGCACAAACAAATGCACGATAACACTTTTTTTAATTTTACACGTTGTTTCTGTATTTATATTTCAATCAATTTAAACAACAGGCGTCACCCTTCTACAAACTGAATTTGTTTCGCCGTTGCTAATTCGATTTTGACTAATTTATTTTAATTAAAATCTCGGACACCGACATGGAGTGATTTTTCTTTTTGTTGGCCGGTGATGTGAAGGAGTAAACTGTGTAGTCATTTCTTCACTACATTAGGAATAACAGTTATCATATTTTCCATGTTAGGATGCTTCATGCATGATTATGAAGGGAAATAGAAGACTTGTTAGTAATTATCTCGTATTTCCTTAGAAGCAATTTCCAAATAACTTTGTGGGATCGAATAACTTTTTCCTGCCGATTAATTAATGTAATTAATGTAGAAACTCGTTATATGTCGGAATTGATTAAAGGAAAATCCTAGAAACCCTGGTAAAGTTAATTGAATAACAATTGATGATGGATATGGATAACAAAAGATTAAAAGTACAAATCTAGAACTTCTGGATTATCTTTGCTACAAACTGAACGTTTACTTTTAAACTTTAAGATAATTATTTATTGGCTTAGGCGAAAAATAGTATATGAAATGTTTGCAGGTAAATAATAAAAATTACGTAAAATATTTTACAGCAATGTTGCTATTGTTAGGTAACCAGCGAGGTTGCTGTATAGAAAGATAGAAAAATAGTATATGAAATATATGAAATGTTTGCAGGTATGTAAAAATAACGTAAAATATTTTACAACAATGTTGCTAATGTTAGATAACCAGCGAGGTTGCTGTATAGAAACACAATTATGTACGTTGTAGTTTTGCTGTAGTAATTTTATTGAGCATAAACTAGAAGTATAGGATAAGCCAAATTATATAACATCTATAAAAATTAATGTACTTTTTACGAAGTGAGGGTTTTAGTTTTTAACAATTCTTTGTTTACTGTATTTACTTAATATCTCCATTGTTATTGTGAGGACCAATAGTTTGATAGACTTATACAGGCTGTCCCATAAAGATTGCAACAAACTTAAAGGGGCCTGTACAGGGAACCTAAATAAGCATGTTTTTGTCAATAAAGTCATGCTCGGAAATGAGCCGTTTATGCTGAATTAAAAAAAAAAAACAGACTGGAACCATTTATTTCTTGCATATTGCAAAAACAGATTAATATTGGCTTGGCAGCATAAAATCGAGCACCTGGGCGCAAGCGGCTATCACCCTTTGCAAACAGTTCTCCTTTCTTGCGTCTTATGGACCAGACTTTTTTTCGGGCCTCCAGAAGAAAAAATCAAGTGGATTTAGTATCTACATCAATTTATCGGTTAGGAAAATGTTCATTTAAGAACTGGCGCTCGTAGACCCTATTTTTTCAGCTCAGGGTGTGAAGTATCATAGGATCGTTGATAGTAAAAACCATTCTTTTGGTTTCGGGATTACTTGAAAGAAGTGAGAATCACTTCAACTAAATAATTGCTGGGTTTCTATTCAGTAAACAATACATACTTATGTTAAATGTCTTATATTTTCTTGGATCAAGTACCTACGAACTTGGATGGACTTACTATTACTTCGTTGGAGAAATTGACATTTTTGGAACGAAAAATTCAATTACTTCTTTCAATACAATATTGGTTATTATAAAGAAAGAATTTATTTGTCGACAGCATTACATGGGAAATTATTTTACTTAGATTGAGTATGCGGCATTTCTTGTATATACCTAACTTTCTACATCCAAGTAAATAGGCATTTGAATCTAGTAAATAAGTTCAAGAAATTATGTTTTCTTATTTCAAATAACTAATTCTTGTTCAAAAACAAACTTTTCTGTGTGTGTGTGTGTGTTGTCGCTTGTGTTCAGTGTGCTGAGTATCCCCTCCTACCAAGATTTGTGACATGGACTATTTTAAATGTAAGTTTCACAATCGAAAGAGTACGTGTTAAATGATTTCTGAATGGTTGAAGAGTAGCGTGCATAAAAAATGTTTTTTTTTCCGATAACCAATGTTTTAAGTTGGTAAAAAGTGTGTTAATTTTGTTTTCCAAATAGAAAAAAAAATAACAATAGGCTGTGAAATAAAAGTACAAAAAAATCTGATTTTAATGTAATGGTTACGTCTCAAGAACTTAGCCTAAAACTGAGTAAATTTATTCACTATAGCTTAGTTTCGTAGTTCATGTAAATTTGGTGTAAACATGGTGTTAGGAAATACAAATTGAACAATAGTTTTTCTTCAATTATTCTCTTAAGAAAACTATATAGGTAATTTAAAAGTCCATAGTTCACGATTTAGATTTAATTTTGATGGCATTTAAAATACTTCATGTTTGGTCAATGACATTTTCTTTTAAAAAAATGCAAACCTTACTAAATTAAAAGATTTATTGCGAGTTATTCAATTTTAACATCTGGGGTGCCTATTTATTATTTTGGTAAGTCAATTTATAACTTCTTTTCTGACTCAAAGTCGGATACTCTCTTAAAGGTAGAGGATCCATAAACGACTTAGATCCGGCACTGCAACCGACTAAGCTAAGTGGAAACGATTTTGTGCCTCGCCCGAGGAAGCCTTTATGTACAGTAGCCACCTATGGTAAACGGCAGGTCAGTCGACCACCTCGTAGCCAGCCCCGGCCCCTCCCACTCTTCAACTGACCATAAATCGGACAATAGAGACTCACTCGGACTCCCAACAGAGATTCCCTTTCTTTTGTTACACGGAAAATAATAGAATTGTCATAATATTTGGAGTTACGAGTGTTACTTGGGAAGAAAAATGTGCTTATGACATACCCTTTGCGGAATATGAAGACATTGTTGGTTAATATATAATTGGTTTATATACAATGAGGAAATGAGGAAGACAGCATATGGTCATATTTTCTATAATGGAATACCACAGGTGTATAACAACTAGAGCATCGGTCCCAGGACGGTACCCTGCGGCACTCCAGTTTTAATCTTTTTTAGAGCTATTAAATACAGATTTTTCTGTTTAATTCTACACATTCTGAAAGCTATAGATATTTGCATGTATGCAAAAAAACAACACATCCTTAAACTTACACTCAGTTACTCAAAAATCAATTTGGAATTATTCACTTTTCCGATGTTTGGATATCAAAACAGTAAATTGTGCATAATTGGATACACGTTTTCTTCCATTTTCAATTCTAGCTCCCCTAAAGTTCGTCAATCAATCTCCGGAACAGTAATAATTTAACGTCGCCTTTACAGCACGTAAAAGGTCATATTTATAATCTGTAACGACCGAAGTAACGTAATAAAACTTTTAAACTAGCTGTAAAAATGCCGTAAACGCTACGGCCGGCCATCGACTACTGTAAAAAGTTACGCCGTGATTTCGTGTGTATTTATATGCCAGAGGCGTAACAATTAATTCGATAAACTTCCCTCTCCCGCCCGATCACATACGCGAGCGCCTGAATGGGAATTGTATGCTATGCATAAATTTGGCCCTGCCAAAACATAATAAGCACTAATTTCCTGCTGCCGGGGTATTACCATAATAAACGTATTTGGTATCCCGTTTCCTGAAGCACTTAAAATTTTATTTGAATAAAAATATATATGAATGTATATATTTCGGGTTTATAGAAGAGACTAATGTTTGGGTTAATTATTGTCATTGATGCTGCTGATGCATTCAGGCTGAAGTTATTATTTAATTATATAATTACATAACGTTTTGCATTTCGATGTTTTGTTGAATTTCCTGCTAACGCAGTTCAGTTACATATTTTTTAAACATAAGTCTGCAGTTTTTGTTTCTTCTGGTGATCTGGGATTCTAAGATTGGCTACAATGTTTATCATAGTATCCAGCTTAGTAAGTTTGCTGGAGTGCAGTGGGAGTGCAGTTATTATAAATAACAAAATATCACACCACGAAGATACGAACAGAGCATCTAATAACGGCTGTAAATGTCAAAACCTACAATGAAACGATTGTAACACCAGCCATATAGTCTTCACGACAATACAACATACAAATTCAACAATATCTAGACCTCTTGACAAACATTTATTCTAGGAGATACTTTAATATCAACAGTATATTCGGTAACTACCCTAAAAGAAAGAGAGTGCAACAGTATAAATGTGAAGTTTATTGTACATGTAAACATACGTACTGCCCACAAACAAAAAAATAACTGTTTCGAAAACTGCGGAGTCAGTGCTGATTTTCATTTCAGGGAAACCACCACTCTTTTAAGGCAATATTTTAATTTACTACTTTATAAAAGGTCTGAATTTGCTAGTAAAAAGATACAAACCGATCCTATATGAAGAAAACATTGTATCCGCTCATCAGTGTGGAGTCCGACAATCGAAAGGTAAAATAGAAAGAATATTACGATAGTTAAAACATAGGATACGTGGTATTGCAGCTAGGCCATCGATTAGAATAAAAAAATGGCATGTTCCTATAAAGTTTGGAATCTGTCTAGAGGCTGTAATAGCCGTTTTACACTACCCTATTAACCGCGTAAGAAGTTGCTCAAAACTTGAAGCAATCGAAAATTGCATAGTTATGTTATACATAAATTGCGTTAAATAGTGCCTACTATCGGTTGCAAAAGTATTGACCCTGTATTTGGATGCTCGTAACTCTGCAACGACACAACAAAAACAATTTAAACAAAGTGTGCTACACTCCTGAATTATTTCTACATAACACTAGCTACTATCAAAATTTTCTGCCCCTAGGTTTGAACAGGAGCGCGAGAAAAGTGTAAAAATGTACCCCGATCTTAGTTGCTTTTAATAAGCACTCGTCTTTCGGATATGTCTGCAACGACTATTAGCACGATAACGCGACAGGAATGAAAACAATCGTACAACTTTCGTTTAATGAGATTATTAAAATAGAAGCACGTTTCATATGTTCATTAATTTTATAAACTGGTTGATTTTAGGTAAAATCAAGATAATACAAATACATAAATATTCCATTGATTACTAATTTCTTGAATAAAGTTTCTTGAGTAACTGCGTTGCGTGCGCACGTGTTCAGCAGAAAGGCTGAAGTATTCCTCCAAGGAAGTCAAACAATTGTTTATTATTATTATTATTATTATTATCAATGTTAGAAATGTATTGTTGACTCAATTATAGAACCAATTATAATCAACCTGCATGAAGATGATGATGATAATGATGATGACGAATTATTACACTACAACAACAGCAGTACAGATAATGAAAAGTGCGATGATGTGTTTCTTATTAATGTGGTTCTTCTAGATCGCCACAAATCGTTCAAAGGTTAGAACAAATACTTGTCGCAATTGAAATATTTGCAGAAAATACCGGACCGTTTGGGTTTGCCACAGAACCTACAGGAACAACTGCATCATCATCGTCATCAACGACTGATTTTCTGCAGAAATAATACTGTGAAAAAGCAATAAATCACAAACCAGAATATGTATACACTTCCACAAATAAAGAAGAAAATTACGTATGCTGATTTAAAAAATAAAACTGAAAGATAAAATGATGGAAACATTGAATACGGTCCTGAGAGTTAACCGTTTCAAATCGTCACGCGAAGCTTCGTATCTCTTCCCGCGCGTAATCCCCTTTCCCCTGGCACACAAAAATTCCTTTTTCCATATTTGATAAAAAATTTCCTTCCATATGACAACACTGTTGCCACCCCGGTAAACCTATGTTTATGTTTGGTTTACCGTTGTAGAGTTGCCACCATTAGAGGACTGTTTCGGATCTATTGCATCGTTGCATGCTCAGAAGTAATGGAATTCTTCAACAAATTGTGTAGTGTCACACTCACACACAAAGAAATTAAAATGAACTAATTTCTTGCTTAATATATTAAACCATTTCTCATTTTACTTCTCGCGCGGTTAAAATTGTAGTGTAAAACGGCTATTAACAGTAATTATTAGCCTTCGCATATATCCAACCATTAAAATCATCTTTCTGGCGTAATGAGTAGCCAACTCTAAAAAGTATTAACACCGTATCATAAGGTAGTGTACTTGTCACCTTATTATACAGATGTCCACAAGCAGATGGTTTCCCAGTTACGATGTTTGCCGGCGACACTGTTCAGATCAGCCGATAATATAGAAAGACCGTGTTTAACTGGCACTTGATAAAGCAGCAGTTTTAATTGAATTTATTACAGCTACAGATCCTCTTGTGCTTGTAGCCACAGCCAATAAATTAGAATCTCTTCGTTGAATTTTGTCATTGGATGGAAAGCCTTTTGTAATCAGAGTTTTATTTTTTTATTTGTGCTTCACAACACTATTCAATATACGATATATAGATATGTTTAGACTAGAGCAACAAGCAACAGCAATAGATATTCTGTATAACGTACAATATATTTGTTAGAATCCAATAAAACGTATTGGGGTGTGATTCGTCTAGAAGGGGTGATTTTAATATGTATATTTACACTTTTATAGTTAATTCGTTGTTAATACAATTATATAAAACAACATTACGCGCCAGGCCATACATCATTTAGAATTATGTTAAAACCGGTGTAATATTCCGTCCAAATTCTTGTAAAATCACAGTGTACAAATATATTATACAATGACAATGTAAAAATGCAATTTAGATGTAAAATTACACTGGTTTTCGCAGGGCAAAAATAAATCTACTATTCCTACTGTGAATTTACATCAAAACTTTTCTCAGTCAATCGCAGATGCCAAAATATTGAAGTTTGAGGTTGTGGTTGGAAATGACAGCTTTGATTTTCACGGCCTTATGGAAAATGGAGGCACTCATGGGCACAGTTTTTTGGGCACAGATACACGGCATTAGAAGGGATAGTGGATATTCAAGAAAGAACGCATAATTACGATATATTACATGCAAAACTGTGTAAAGTTACTTGTTTAGTCTTTAAACATTGAGTCTTTTTATTTTCTATTTATCTTTTTAGTTGTAGGGCTGTTATCGAACACCCTTAAACACACAGTAACGTTACGATGACTTATATAATATAAACGTTTTCTCTTCGTTAATCCAGTTACGATAAATTAAACTGTACCTTGGACCGCAATAGTGAGAACACGGAACTGCCTACTTGAACAATACGACGTAACTAAACAATTTTTCCTGCGGTTCACCGGCCATAACCCGTGTCAAATCGCTGCCAAAGCACGCATTGCAAATCTATTCAGAGCAAAGAACTGCTGCGGTTGCTACGCGCCGTTGTGAGTGTCCCGTAGCGCCTTTATGTCCTTTTGTTGAAAGTTGCAAGTTAAGTATTTAAATAGTCCCGCATATTTGCCACGGTCTCAAAAGCGTACGCACAGCGACATCAAAGAGAAAAACGTGAGATCCTGCATGCATAATATCCGCAAACATAAGCGCATAGCGTTTTTGTTAATTATAGCGTACAACTAGCAATTAGATAACTCTTTATTGTAAGGCATGAGTTAAGTTATAAGTAAGGACACAGTTATAATTAGTATCGGTAATATAGATATCTGTAATTGCTACTCTCTGACTGAATTAGAAGTGTAATTAAATCATTCTCCGAAGGTTAAAGCCAAACGCACAAGAAGTTGATTTCATTTCTTATGAGATTAATTTAAATGTGTGTGAATAGATACAGAGGCTTATACGATTCAAACTTTTTGAAATAAACAAGAAAGGAACGTGATGCTTTTAAATTGTATAACATAATACGCCTTGTTTAAACTGTAGCAACTAAGAATGACATACTGTAAAGACTATAATACGTTAAGCTTCCATTGTAATGCAATGTCGGTCATTGGTTTTGGTTAGCATTCCGTAGTCATTGCTATGTTACATCATCATGTTATTCCAACAAGCGTTGTCTTATGTGTGATAATGGATTTCTTTTACTCGGTTCGTTAGAACGTTGTTGAGACTTCAAAGTGCCG
Organism: Melinopterus prodromus; assembly: GCA_964023965.1. NCBI lineage: Eukaryota > Metazoa > Arthropoda > Insecta > Coleoptera > Scarabaeidae > Melinopterus > Melinopterus prodromus. Next base: position 18,206,788 of record OZ030390.1, on the reverse strand, counting down.
GTTTTCGCGGCGACAATGTATTCGGTACGTGCCTGCCTTTAACTTGAAAATTTTGTATTTACGGTGTCGTTCTCTTCCGATTGTGGGTTAGTTTGTATTGTTTCGTGGTCGATACGCTCAACATTCTAAATACGACGCTACTATATACACAGTCGTACGTGTGCGGTAGGTGTTCAGAATACAAGGTTTTGGAATGAAATTAAATTCGTACCTAAACCTGTGTTGTACCTTCACGTTAGCAAACAAATTCGGTATGCAAACTGATCGTAAAAGCATCTAGATTGTGTCTTGACACAATAAAATTTCAATGGGTTTTACGTTTTCCCCTATTTTGTCTGAAATGGTTATAGGTAATATGAATATTGGGTGGTCCTTCATTATGTATAAAAATATTACTTTTATTTTTCTTCTGAATCTTCTCAATTTGTTCTTTTATATTCATGTTTAATATCTGTGTTTTTTATTTCGATCACAACAGATTAAAACGTGCCAGAAGAGACCCAACATCAAGAATAATTTACCACAATAAAGTTACTAGCTTATTAAAAAAAAAACAAGACACCGGCATTTCACATATTTCCAGGTACAGTTTGTCAAAAATACTATAATCTAAGCTAAGTGACTATCCTGACTAACAAAGAAGAAAATAGGAGAAGTGAACACTGTTTCTAGGTATGTTCTATTTCCCGTGCAATGTGAATCTGAAGGAAGAAAGTCCAAATTATGTCTAGTTTTTTCATAGCTAATCTCAAAAACTAGGCTCAAGTCAAAATGTCTGTGAAGTGCTATGATATATAGACTCAAAACACAACTGAATATATTTTTCTATGAAGCTAACAACTGTGGTATGTAAATTTATTATAGTAAAACCAAGCGAAAGGGTAGACATTCCGGTAGGTGTAAATTGTTTTTTAATTTGTTTATATTTACGCATTCCGGTCATTATATTATTATTTATATTATATTATATATAAAAAATTAAGCAATTTTAATATTCAAAGAGTAAAATAGACTACATTTGTTTTAATTGAAAATCTGTATATTTTATACGTATTTCTGAATAATGGCCCCCCTAAGGGTTTGCTTAATCGGTTAATACTTTTTAATTGTACCATTTGAATACCTCAATTTCCTCAATACCTTATCTATAATATATCAGGATTAACACATAATTTTGTAAGTTTAAAATAAACAAAACGTTGATGTTAATAGTTGTTTTTCTGTAGTTAGAGTCTTATATTTTAAATTCAGGCGTGGTTTATGCCATTCCGTCTTCTATTTGACTATCTGACTTATTTTGTGAAGGACAGACTGTCAATTATTTAAACACAAAAATTTATTTATGTTAATCAAATTGAAAATCAATAAATGAAGATATATGCACTTAGCTAAAAATGTTTTGGTTAATGTTATTCCTTTTAATTATTGAAAACATGTTATTTTATGTCATATGACATAAATGTTATATATAAATCAATTAAAAAGTTTTAGGTATAAATCTGACGCCGAAAATTAATGCATTATTTCAATAAAGTTAAATCATAACGATTTTACCTTTTTTCCTTGCCTGGCTTGTTCACCGGATTTTTTTAAATTTTGTTTTAATGTTGTATTCCTAGTTTTAAAAGTTTTCATATGTCCCAAAACATTGGGTGTTTAGTAAATATTATATATAATAAATTTGTATTTTAGGGTGAGAAAAATGGCGTTCTTTGTTAGACCATTTTTTATTGTCCAATAATTCGCCAATTCTTGTTGGCTTCCTCAGGAAGTAAAAATTTTTAACACAATTGCCAAACAACAAAACAATCTAAAAGCTGATTGTACATACCTAATAAATTGTCTTAAAACACAGCGACAAGCATGAACGTTAATAACAATTCAACTAACAAAACAGAACGCACACACAGCGGTTCCGGACATTCAAACAAACCTGACGGCTGTGGACATCGGAACGACTTTTTCACAAAAAACGGAAAACCCCCAACCCGCCCCTATAAAATATCGCAAAGGTTCTATACTACGACAACAAAATACTTTGACAAAACCCGCACAATAAAAATAAAAATCATAATAGTATATTATAAAACACCGAACTAGTGTAAAAACGAATTGGTAAGAAAAAGCAATAAATTAGTCAAAAAAAAAGAAAAACAACACTAAAAACATCTACAACTTTTTGTTGAATTTGGATTTTAATCACTTAAGGTTTTTTAATGTCGGTGTGTGCGGCTTTTTGTTACCAATTCGTTTTTACACTAGTTCGGTGTTTTTTAATGTACTATTATAATTTTTATTTTTATTGTGCGGGTTTTGTCGAAATATTTTGTCGTAGTGTTTTAAGCCATTGATTAGGTATGTACAATCCGATGTTGTTTGCCAATTTTGTGTAAAATTTCTAGTTGGCGAAGATTGGCGAAACATTGGGCAAAAAAGGTTTAACAAATAACACCATTCTCTTGAGCCCTATCATCCCAAAAAATACAAAATTATTAGTGTACAATCAGTGGCAAAAAAGTTTCAATTTGATTATATATAATATTATATACTAGCTTTTTATTATTCCAGATAGAGTCGGTTAAATGGCCAAAGTAGTGATTATTGATATTTTTTTAAATAATAAATTCAGAAAACAGCTCAGTATCAAATGGGTTCTGAGGTATATTGAAATTTACTAAGAAACGACGTTTTGAATAAACTCTTAACTATTTTGCTTGTGATTCTATCCTGAAACCATTTTGGCAGGTACATTTTTATTAACTATCAAGTAAGTCAGTTGGAAATTTATTTTGCCAATGAATCCACTGGATAAAATAAAAATTTTGTTCTTTTATTGGTTTGGTACATATTTATTTGGGTTTGGCAGTAATTTGATACGGCAACAACAGTTAGATTATGTTAGCTGCAAGGCGCTTCATAACAATTGGCAGACTTAGTTTCATGTAAGTATTATGTATTGACAAAAAATTGCATTAGTACAAAAGTATAATTTTGCCATTATTGAAGATAATTATTCAAAACAAAGCGCATTTGAAATTTGTATTTCCAAAAAACTGTTAATCCGTACGCATATCATCGGATACAATAAGGTTAAAAGTTTGAAAACCCCTCCTCGAAACTGCATTTAATGCGGCACAGCGGCGCTGTTTGTCATTAAGCGGAAAACGGCAATAGTCGTCGGGCATTGTAAAGCTTTTTCTGAACCTTTAATCTATCCAACGCTGCGCAGAATCGGTTACAGATTCCTTCCTCTCTTTTTATAGTTCGTATGCAAAATAGATTTGAAATCTACCCCGACCTCATATTCATTTTAACGATATCCAGCCCCATACATATTGTTTTTACTGTGAATTTTCTCTATACCGACTTATTTTACAGTCACCATTCCAATCCTGAAATTGATGCCTTCAATTTCACGCTTACATACAAATTCCCGCTTTCACACGAACAACAATTTTTATCTCTTATTCGAATACGAGAAGCGCCCGTTTCCGTGAAAAATCAATCGGAAGGAGTCCAACGAACTTAACACCAAGCAAGCGAGCAGGCAGCCCTAGGTGTTGTTGTTCCCCGACCGTGTCGTTTGTTATTTCAGATCGAGTGACACCTATCAATGTTTAATTACATTCTGCATGGCCGCCGATAGAGGGAGCGAGAGAGCGGCGGATGTCATTTCGTGGGCAGCGTGCCGTATCAAAATAAATTAAACGAAAAATCCAATCTATCCGCGGACGCGCAACGTGTTATTCAAATATCAATCACGCGGACGCGCGTTTCGAATCGCCGATATTGGGTTCCACATTATTGTTAGTAGTACGAACTACGAACGAGCTGGTGAAGTGAAACCGGTGGTGTAAGTGGGCTCGAGCTCGCTGGGACGCCGGGTTTCGATAGCGAGCGTCAAGTGATGACACAATCGGAGAGCGCCGCGACGCGCGGTGTTTGCATGTCGCGCATTTCCCTGTTCATCGGAATAATTTGCCTATCTGAACGCGCATCCCCACTGTCGAGGATTGTTGCAAAGCGCACTTGAATTGCGAGCGACGTGATTGAACTACGTGTTTGCCATGTGCTATTAAGTATGAGTATAATGTGTTTGCGTCAAAGTATTTATATAATATTTGATACGATGACGTGGAAAATTACCGAAATTAAAACAGTTAAATAGAACTATACAAATATTGGAACTATATATCGGAAACCACATTATGAACAAAAGTTTTTCAACGTCTATTTTAGGGTCAATAGACAGTGCGTCAAATAACACAAATTCCATATATCAGGAGAAAAAGGATACAAGGTTTGTCAGGAATAACAATCAATATGCCCGATGATTTTTTGGCAATCGAGAGAACTTATGGATCCACAGACAAGATACACTGATCTACCAACCTACAATCCACCAAGGTGAACAACCGAGAAAGCAAAGAAAACATAACAGAAGTAAACAATATATTAGAACCAAAATTAATCCCCAAAAGCCCAAAATGTAGGACCTGATCGTTGCTGACTACCTAACGAACAAAAACCACCAAACCCTCACCACCGTTATCCCGAGATGGAACTATGGTGACCAACTCTTCAAATTCAAAATACCGGTCGAAACATCAGTCAATGAAATTCTATTTTTTATGTTCTTAATTATGTAGTTACAAAGTTAACAAATGTTTAAAATAAATGTTTTAAAAACATCAGTAAATTTTGCTTTGGGGACTTTGCAAAGAAATTCATCAAGCTCAATTATCTGTAGAAATCGAATGTAAGCATTTCGTTTACACAATTAAAAATAAAGACTGCAAATCACGCCTGGCGTATTTGTTACCAAGCACATTCATGTAATTATTTGTGTGTATCCTTTTGTGTTTTATTGTAAGTAGCCTAAATGCTTAAGAATCTGCACAAGTTAGGAGAAACTAAATCATCTGGTGCTATTTTTATTTTGCTTATTTTGCTTTTTCTCCTTATTTTTCAAATTGAATCAAAATAAAATTCTTAGATGATTGAGTAGCGAATCAACATTTTAATTCCATTTTTTTAAAGTAACATCGCGTTGTCCGCCTAGCATCACATGAATAAGTTTTAAAATTTGAGATTGCAGCATATTCACCCTGCATTGCAAAACACAGTTTTTCCAGGGTTTCTGGTAGTACCGACAATGCAAAATTAGATAAAATGTTTATAAATTTCACAGGGCGCCTCAAACTTATACTGTAAACACAATTTTCGCCTACTATTATCAGATGTGACATTTTTTGTTAAAATATTATAATGTTTATTTTTTGCAATATGTAGTATAACTCATTACCAGCTTTTCAGAGTAGCGGCTAGTTGGCAACCCTAGATGGGACCAATCGTTCAATTTCCGAGGCGAGGACACACGGAGCAATCGACATATACAAGCATTTTCTATCTATATAGACATTTATATACTATGTATATGTTATGTTTTGTATTAATTGGTTGAATAAATTATATACTGCTTCCAAATCCTGGAAGATAGGTTTACGAAGGTTTATTCGGCGACTTTCGTGGATTCGATTCCTTAAATCTACAACATAAATATCCTCACGAAGATGCTTGCTCTGTTTTTACAAATAGATGACATAAAAGAAGGGGTAACACAGGACATTGTTTTAACTTTTTAGGAAGCAACATACACCTTACAGTCATTTTTAACACCATTTTTTAAAAATTGCGGTGATACAAGCAATCTACTGAAACCAGAGATCATTGGCCAACGTTCATTTATCCAGTTGCCTCTTAATTACTTTAAACATTTACCCGCTTACCTACTTAAGACAATAAGATAAGACAATACTTATTTGAATATTCGGTGCGATTTGTTACGATATTACTTGATAGTACATTCAGTGAAAAAAAAAGTTTCACGAAACTGAGATGGTTTTAAAAGAGGTATCCTAATTGTTGTCATGTCAATTTGGAACACATACTCGTTTATGTGTCTACTTTTTATTAGTTGTATTTTGTTCCTAGATATTTTGTTTATTTAGTATTAAAACAAATATATCAATAAGTGCCATGCAAATCAATGCGTGCAGAAGGTTTTACTAGAATTAGAGGTGCCAAGTTGGTACTTTAACTTCCTGCGAGACTTGGCACCAGAGAACTTTTCCAAATATTCAAGTGAATTTTCCAAAAAATAAACAATCCTCATGATCTATCTATCTTATAAAGTCTACAATAAGAAATATCTTAACAGAGCAGTGGCGCTGAAACAATAAAGTTGATATTTTTCAAATGGTAATTGTAAATGGTAAGTGCCATTATCGCAGACCAAAATGTAAAATAGCCAATATAGAGAAACAGTAAAATATGGATTATTTCTGTGCTAAATAACGCACAATCGGAGATATAAACCATCACATCTAGACCACACAGCCGAGTTCCTCCCGGCGTCGACACTTTAGACTTTTTAAACTCCGCTAAACTGTGAAAACCACCATTTAGGTCATCGCAACAAAAGCTCATTTCACGCAAATCTCATCTGCCACATGTGTGACCAACAGCTTTCCAAATAGGCCAGAAACCGCGTGACCTCCCCAACGCCAATATCCATAGAATCTGTCCCAATTGTCTCCCATGCTCTTTATCGACTGTGAAAAACGCCGTTTCGAATCGCACAAAACCCCGTCTAACAATGAGACTGTCGCCAGAGAGGGCCCTAAGTTTACCTAAATGTTACGTCAACTTGTCAATGGAATGACAGATGCTTGTAAATATCCGTCCCGAAATTCATAAATTATCACGCCGTGAGGTCGACGCGCGGGCGATGGTCTCAAGGGTGCACAGCAGCACCCTTGAATAGAAAGAGAGAGGACCAGAAAAAAAGGTGAATTGTGCGTGTTCAGCAGAGAAGAGGAGACGTACCCAACAACGTGACTCTCCCAATTTTGAGAACTTATTTATTTACTCTTGTGGGGTCGTTTCGTGGTGGTGGTCGGTCGCATCATGAAATATGCCAAAGTCACAGCGGGTATGGTAAACATCTTTTAGCGGAGGAGGGTGCTGGAGCCGTTTGACAAAACGTATGTGCGCATCCGGTTACTTCTTCCGCGGTGGGTTATTTCCAGGAATATTCGAGTGTATGTACGGAATGAATGAATGAGGAAGTTTTAGTACCTACCCAAAGCAGAAGGCTGGGGTGTTGTTACTTGAGATGTACTGGCTAAAGGTAACAACCATCATAAACGTACTTCTGTAATATTGAAGGAAAAAATATTGTGTAAAACAATAACACTGGAAAAATTGCTTTATTTCTTCATCTCTTAAACGACGCAATCGTTTATTATGTTATATTTATTCATGCAATAACCAATTTTTGCTATCAAATACCACAGTTCTAAATTAAAGATCCTGCAGGAAATGAGTTATCTGTATATTAGTATCATTTTGAAAGTAGCTGTACAATTCTTATCAATATGAATCTACATATACAGCACCTACAAATGATGCCAATAATAAACCAGATACCACTAACCTGCAGAGTCTTCAATTGTCAAATCAACAGATAAGCAAAAAAAGTGTCGGTCAACGTTCAGCTTTTCAGGAAGAAGACATATTCGTTGTCTTGGACTATTATTTTTGGTTTACTATAGGGTAGTTTAGAGTTTATTAGGAGCATTTTTTTGTTGAAGGAGAAGACAGCTTTTTACGTGACATGTTGCACAGTGAGCCCCCAGCTCTCTGGCTGGGGTAAATAAATCCCTTTATAATTAATATTTTAACCAATTCGGCTGCTTATCATGATATGTCCCAACCTAGGTTACTTTTAAAAACAACTGTATTTTATTTGTAGTACTTATGCAGGGTAGAATGGAAAATTGAGAATTGTAAGATCAAAATGCCCGGCACCATGGACAGTATTTGTAGTATGTTACGATAAGCGGAAAAATTTCATTATCAAAACCGTTTACCTGAAGTTTGTAAAGAGATTGCTTAAAAAGTTGTTCCTTCAACTATATTAACAATATTTTAATGCTACAATAGAGCATTAATCACAACAACATTTATAATATACATATTTTGAAAAATATCTATTTCTATAGCAGTTGTTATGGAGCATATTATTACAATGTTGGAAGTTCCACATGAAATCTTGGCCATCTTTATTTTAAGCATAAGAAACTTGATGTTTTTAATTATTCTTCATATTAGTTACTATTCTAAAATAAATAAGTAAAAAATCGTATGTTTCGCAAACTGCTTTCACCCTGAAAAATCATCGCTCTTATAGTCAGTGACAAGTGACACTAACTATGGTTGTGACAATGTATATGTTCGAATTTAAGAATTTGTCTATTTTCAACCAATAATGCTACCTTTTTACTTTATCATACTACGTATGATAAAGTACTCTAATCGTGCCGAAGAAAAAAATGAGATTATATCGTATATACCCGCTTTTTTGTGGCGACGATTCCCGAGAAACTACTAAAGGTATTGGGACGAAACTTCATATTTAGAAGTTTGATGACCAATCTTGAGGCTGAAAAGCTTTTTGTGCAAAGGTCGAGATCGTGTCTGTATTAAAACTTAGTTAGCCAGGATTTGACAATTATTTTCATTCTTATGACAATAGGTAGTGTCAAACGCCGTTTTTTGACAATGCCTACTGTCAATAGAATCAAAATATCTGCCAAATCCTGGTTAACTAATTTTATTTTAATGCAGACACCAGCGATCTCGATCAAATAGAATCTCATGCTGCTAAAGTATTAATTTTATATATATATATATATATATATTATGATAAAGTCATGAGCCTGGCCACATCAGATTTTTATTGTTTATTAATATCATTGCAGCCATTTTTGTTAATTTGGCATAGGAATTTCTGGCCCGTGTTCATCAAGCCAGTCTCAATGGAACACTAAAAATTTCTTTGTCAATAATTGACTCAATGAATTCAGACTAACATTGTCTCTTTTATACTTTTTTTTTAATGTTCTAAAATATTTGGTAGAAGAGGTCCAATGAGCATGATTTAAAATTTGTACATTTTCTTTGTATTTTCTGTTTCAAACATTCTCTCTCAATAACTAATATTTATATTAACTGAATAAGTAAGGAAAATTTGTACTAATTTTAGCTAACATGAGGTTATTAGAATCTTTAATTATTTAACTTTAGAGATGTTAAATAATGTTCTTAGTGACGTAATTAGACATGAGTTGGTACTTTCTTTCATTCTATAATGAACGTATAATATTTCAAAAGCAGTTAATTACCTGATTTTGGAGCTGTCCAACGTTTTCAATATCTGAAACAATATAAGCAGATATTACATAGTCAATTTTCAAAAGAGAAATAAAAAAGCATAGAACTTCATAAAGTGTTCAAGAAAGGTGCATGATATATTCCGAAAAATTGGAAAATATAAATTAGAATAATGTGCCTACAATGATCTTGTGAAACAACAGAAGCAAAATAAAGTTTTATTTCCTTTGTTATTACTATAATATCTTGATGTAAAACAATATTAACAACAGGTACCAAATTCCTACTAAAATAAATACTGAATGAATGTATTATTTATTGATGTATTACTTTAATGGAAACTATAATTGTGTTAACGCAATACAATCTCAGCATTCAACACTACCAATCCGAAATACCTTAACTTATCTTCACACGTTCTTATATAACATTCCACAGACGAACAGAAACTAATTCCGCTTCGTCGTTCCAGGAATACACAAACGAAATCACACTGAACAAAAATAAAAATTAAATCTGGTAGGTAGCGACGAGCATTTCAACAAACGGTAGGGTTGACACTCGAGGTCACGCTCTAATGAACTCGATCTGCTTTTCAAATTATACCAAGTACCTACACCGAGAGACGCTGAGAACACGGAGGTAAATAAAAATCTCTGGCGGGCACGACGAATACACAAGTGAATAATAAATGGGACCGTGAACGAGATGTAACGAGATTCTATTTAAAGGAATAAAATTTGTTTAACGTAATTCGAAGGCATCATTTTGGAGTGGTTTCACATTGTGAGGCACATTTTCAATTATCGTCACTCCCAAGCGCAGCGTTCTATAGCTGTTGGCTGCTCTACCGCGTTCGCTGTAACCGTAGACCGTATCTAGTATTTTATGAGTATTTCAATTGGTTTTATTGATTGGGTTTGATGTTATAACTAACATATAAGGTAGAGTATCGTGCCTTAGACGTGGCTTAATCAATCCTGTCGTTTATACTGAATGAAGTTTATAACATTCCCAACACATGGTTTTAGAAAATGTAAGACTTGGTCATCAGAGAATGCAGTCATTGCAGCTATGTGAATATTGCTTTCTATTGATAACCTAAATGAAAACCTTTGTTGAATGACGCCATAATTTTCAAAGGTGAGCAATATTGGTGTTGGAAATAAAACATCTAAACGAGACACATGTTATATCGTCGCTGCTCTTCGCTCTTTATTATTTCCTTCATTAATTGTCCGTTTAGGCTGATGACGATCGCTTAGTTGATCGAAACCGGTTCCTATTAAAATATATAACAGTCAAAGGATCAAAGAGGTTTTATTTCCAACACCAATAAATGAAAACCGTTCCCGAGGCAAATCAAATTTAATTTATGGTGTTTTATTTCAAAATTAGGAAATGTCTCAACTTTGTACGTTAGTGTTGAATTGAACATAAATCCAATTCTCGATCTTTAAAATCTTCTCTTTCTATGATCAAGCAATAACGACCCAGGTTACAATTCGGTAACTTTGAGAAAAAATTAATTTTTTGTTTAACACTTTATAAATCCGAAAAGAATTGCTTTTTTTCAAAAAACAACAAACCACAATGGAAAGAATAATAATATCAAAATAAAACAGTCTTCTGTTCTGAATCTGACGTCAATTTTTCATAATTTCAATTGACTGCTCAAATAAAGGCACAAGAATATAAAAATTGCAGATTTACGTGAAAGTTATGTTTTCCAGTATTCTGCTCTTCAATTTCCACCATTTGGATTCGCATAAAACTTTTCTGCTATGCTATTTTACCTTTGAGTTTGCTTCTGCCTTTGCTTTGCTATTGTTAGCTCTGCCTATGATATTTGAAGCTCCAGTATACCAAATCTATACGACATATTCAAATTTTCTAAATTCAAAATGGCGGACAAATATGAAAACCAAAAATGCAAAAGCACATATATGGCTCATTCCCATTTGTAAATGAAATGTTTAGTCGAGGTCAAATTGCTTTAGATTAATACAATAATGAATATACACTATGTGCAGTTTATGTTACAAATTTTCTTAGAAATGGACCAATAGTCAAATCAAAAAAAGCCTTTGTTGACGAGTTTTTAAATTTTTTTAGAAGATTTTATTGTTTTATTAAACTAGTTTTTTTATTGCAAATATTGTCTTTATACATTGATCCCTACCAATAAAATATGAAACAACTCAAATATTACTCAAATACGCACATATTTAGTATGTTAGTATTTATCAGAAAAATGTTCACTGCCCACTTTGGAATGCAAATACATCCACACATTTCCTGCATATTTTCGCAATAAGTTCCAGCCACGTTCCAGCAATAGTTTTCGCATACGGAACCAGTTCGTTTGTTACAATATAACTTTTTTCTATTTAAACCTTATTTAAACAAAATACATAATAATACAACTAAAATTTACAACTGAATAATACCATATTTACTACTTTCGTAAATAGTATCCCAACTAACTCAGTTTTGTTGTTATTTCAGGTCTCAATCTCGAAATGTCGCAACTAAATTAACACTGCACAAGGAAGACCGAAAATAGGGTATTACTATATCCGCTAGAGCTTCCTACTTCACAATCGTATCACTTTGAACTCTTAAAAGTAAACAGAACCGATTAGAATGCCGCTCATGCAAATGCTTTCCGTAGTCATTTGTACGACGATAGAGGAAACAATTATCGACATGGTAAATGAGGATTTTCTTTTCGAGCGGCATTACTATGCAAGAAGCGGTCTCGTCTTTATTCCCGTACGTGGGATTCCCAAACTGAACGAACCGCGCCAGCGACTATTATTTGAAAATTTGTATTTCGACCGTGAAGGCGATAACTCAACGGCAATTTATAGACACCTCTCTGTACGTAGGTACATACACGTTCGATCAACTGAAAGTATAAATTAGAGGAACGAACGTAACCAATTAAGTTTGGAAGTTCGTTATCGCCCATTCCCAATACTGACGAGTCGTTAGCGTCGGACGTTTTGTTCGAATTGATTATTTATCGCGTGGATTCGCCGTATAAGGGATTTCTGGCCGTAAGGTGAATGTGTAGTGTTTATTAAGTTGTTTGTCACCATTATTTTCGTTAGCGTGCACATTTATTTTGTATAACAGTTGTATTGGTATAACGGTTCAGTGCCTACTCTAGTTTTGCCGCAATTAAGATGTCTATGGCGCAATATTAACGAATGTAAATATTATCCTACTTTTTAAATATTGATTTTGGAAAGTGCCAAAGTGAACGAAGTCCGTAAAGATACCAAATTCACACACGTAATGGTCAGATAAATAGTACTGGCAGAAATGCTTTGGAAAGGGTACACGATATTATGTCCAAGTGTCAAACTACGAGGAGTGGTCCTCATGCCACTGGCATTGGAGGCGTTTGACTTGACCACTGTCTGTATCTATAGATAAACCGACAAGTGGATCTGGATTTGAAATAAAACTACTTTAAGATGAGCATGCCAACATTAATCAATAATATGTACAACAACAACATCAATAAATTTGTCGACTTAACTTTTTAAACTACCTGCCAAACCTTACATTGTTATTTATAAATTTTATATCCGCAAAAGTACAGGCTTTTTACAACCTACAATCTCATGTGAAATAAAATGTTGTTAAAAATAAAATAACAGTAGTATCAGAATACAGTTAGTGGTATCAAAATGCAGCAGTTTTTGTCGTACTTTCTTTCTTTTAGCTGCAAGTCTTTCTTACGCGTTTTTTCAATTAAAAAATATAACTATAAATTGGTGACAGTTTCAATGTTTTGCACTCTCTCAAACCGCAAATATAGCATTACTCACAACAGGTTTTAATGTGTTGCTACAGTCGTCACATAGCATATTATTTCGCATGTGTAATTTCCACCTGTAATGTTGGCCATTTCCATTTTAATCATGGAAACTAATTTATTTTTTATTATTTGTTAGTACGATTCTAAAACAAATATATCCAAAAATCAGGCCACATGTTTTGTTAAACTTATCTTTAAATTGCATTTACCCTAAAAAATCTAGATCGCCCTTATGGTCATGACATTTCTTGCAAATCTTGTCATATTCTAGCCACGGTTGTGACCCTGTATGTTTAACAAAACATAATTTAAAATTTTTGTCACTGAATTTTCAGATTTACATGTTGTATACATATTGTATAATATTGTAGCATTTTTATATTTTATTATTGTGCTATTTATTAGTATTGCAATTATAATTTATTACAGAATCAACAAACACTTATTCCTGAAATTGTTATATTGCCTGTTTTTCAAGTACCTAATATTGTTGTGTTTTTATAATTTATGTATAGGTATGCTAGAAGTAAGTCTTGTTAATTTTCTGGAAGAATTGCTGAGATGTGTTTATTCCAGATAAATACTGACATATTTTCTCTCGCCTTCCAACTCGCCTTTCTATTGTTTATTAATTTGCTAAAAGAACTTTTATACGAGGACCAATGAGCACTTACATTATGGACAAAATGTCCACTTTTCGCTGCATTTTTGCTTATAATTTTTTTTTCTTGATAACTAGAGAGAATTCCAATTAATATTAAAAATTAACAAGCAGAAAGACAACAAATATTAGTCGGAAACACAACAAAAATTAGTCGGAAACAAATATTAGTCGGAAAGACAACAAAAATTAGTCGGAAACAAATATTAGTGTCTGAATTATCAGACTGAATTATTAACTGTTGCTATATGTATAGGGTGTAAAAGATTAGGGTAAAATATTTAGAGTATACAGAGGAGTCACAGTGAACAAAGAGTAAATAAGGAATTTCTGCCCGGAAACACATCGTTTGAAATCGCAAAGAGTTTAATTGGTACGGAAGATGGTACCAACTTTAGAAACAGCACAGGGTACATGGTTGTGTTAGGTATTATAGGGCGACTCATTTATAATCAAGTATCTTTCATTTAAAACTTTTTTTTTATTTACAATCTTTGAAGAGGGTTACGAAAAACCAAAGTTTTGTAATTTATCTTCAATCTTCAGTGAACTGATATAAATAAAAAATCATTTGGTCCCTTTGGCAAAAATTAGGTACTGTGAACTTGGAACTCGAGACTCTTTCATGCTTTACAAAAGGGAATTATCTCAAAATCTAATAAAACTGATTTTGGTGACAATAGCGAATAGCAATCGGAATAGACGTTTATCTATCAATTCCATTTTGACAGTGAAAAATGTTTAAAAATAAGTAACGGCGCATATGTGTAAAATTCAATATTCTTTGTGGAGCATAACAAGTAAGAATTGGTTCACAAACAACACCACCATATTTATGTTATGTTCACGTCCTTCTCAACAACTCTCACCAGTTTCGGTTCGAATAATATCATTATTACGAACCAGTTTCGCAAAAGTGACAAATTTCGGCCGTAAATTAAGTGCAGAATTGCTCGCGCTCGAACCAGCTTGACCATTATCTCTCGGATGGAGCAGTTTATAAATTTACATAAGTGCGCGGGAGGCCATAATTTCTTGCGGTGGGACACACATTTTTGCAGGGCGCGACCGCGTCGCGCGTTGTGTAAGGACGCTTGCTTGGTCGTGTGCAAATAAAAGCAAGACACCATTACTATGCAAATAGGTGGTTGGTTGGTTGGTGGCTTGCTAAGGCTCGTTGCTTATTTAACGTGAGCTATCAAAGAGGAGAGAGAGAGTCGCGCAAAAAAAGAGCCGAGCCGTGATTTATGATGGGAGACGGTTGGCGGAATCTGTAATTCGAACGGTCGTATCTTGCGGCGCAACACTCAAAACTATATATAAATATGTCTATTTAATAATGCGAAATCCAAGACGGGACCGAATGCCACCCGTGGTGCTCGCAAAATTTATTTTCGGCACTCCGGGTGCTGCGACTTGAACAAAAAAGTCAACAAGAACAAGTGCGAGGCGGTATCGAATGTAACAAAACGAATGAGGGAACAATCAGCTATATGCGTATGCAAAATACTGCTGCAGCAGCGGGATGAAGGTAGAGGACATGCAGAATTGCCGTTGCTATAACTCAACGTTTATCGCCGCCGCATGATCACATATGTTGAATATTTGTAGATTGGGTGTCTGTAAATGATTGTACGCCAATTATGCTGGTATGTTTGCAAATGTTTTCACTATTGGTGAACTGTTACTGTTTTGACGGTTTGATTGTTTGTGTTTATGTATCAATGGTGAAAAAAACAGTAAAGGAGCAACTGGGAGATATGAAAGACGAACACACCAACAAATCCACTTCTCATGAGGAACTATCAGTTGAGGACGTGATCAAAATGTGAAGATTACTGTCCTTGGGGCATCAGGAGGAGGTGGATTTTTCAACAATGGTGAAGGGTATAGCGTGGAAACAAAGGGAAGGGAAGACCAAGAAGAAAGTACAGAACAACGATATCAGAGACAAAAGAAAAGTTAAACATTTCAGGGATAGACAGAAATGGAAGAAAGCTCACCTAGAAGTCGCAAATGCGTGCATAAAGCTATTATTACACAGCACTCCGTACCAAGCCGTACGAAACATTTTATTCCTAATTTATAAAATCGCCCATTTAATGTTGGTACATATATTTGTTAACGTGTCTTCAGTATATTCTTTGTGTCTTCAGTTTGTTCGTGCTGAAACTAGATTATTAATAGAGGTTATGAAATGAATGAAAGAGTAAAATATTTTAGCTCGGGCTATGCTGTTTGTCTCCACTTGATTTCTGTGATTCCCATTTATATGCTCAAACTGAAATATGAATAAAAATTATCTACCGCAGTGACGTTACTCAACTTACTTACGTTTCACACCTTACAGAGGTAAGTTAATTTTGATGCGCGGTATACCTATTCACTATTTTTTACCATTATTCTTATACTATTTACAATAAATGTGCAACAAAAATTTTAATAGCCGTCAATAAATGGTGAAGGTATCAGAACATCCTCCAGATTTCCAAATACTTTGCACAAATACAAGAATCGAAGCTAAGCTAATGACTTTACCCAACAACAAAACGAATCGAACAACAGATAAATAATTCTGGTATTCTTTTTTGTAACTAAACGCACTAATGGATGTAGTTTTTAGAAAAGGAAAAAAACTGCTTTTATTTACATTATAAACGCAACTCCTGCAAATATTTTAAATGATGTACGTAATTAATTATCGTTTATGTCCTACATGATCATAGAGTAACATTTTATATCTTAAATACCGGGGCAAAACTGTTTCTTAACGCCTGCGAGGGCGTTAAGGATTCTTAACGTCTGCGCGGGCATTAAGAGTTCCCATAGTTATATGTCAAATGTATCAAATATTTGTCATTCAAATTGTAAATTTTAAATCGCCAATGTCTATTATTGGCGATTAAGTTTGACAATTATTATTCAAACGGAGGGACAATTAAACCTCAAACGGAGGACATTAAATTTTGTATGTACCACGGGCATTACTTGATGTTTATAACCTCGGGCAACTTAAAAAGCTCTCGGGCCTATCGGCCATCGATAGCTTTTCAAACGGTCACCCTCGGAGCATAAACAAACAGGTAATGTCCGTAACATGTAACGTGTAATGCCCTTGGTACATAAATAACTATTCTAAAAAAAGAAATTATAAAAAACACCGTCGTTATACGTTGTTAATTAGTATATTATATGACGAGCACAGAACTAAGGATATAAATCGCGAGCATGAAGTTTATACGCCGAATACAACATTTTATCTCCGACTCATAAATTCTGTTTTATATCAAATATTTTAAATCTATTTTGTCAATGGTGGCGAGGCGAACTGTCACATGTCATCCACGTAGGTTTTGATACACTTTGACACTAGCGTTGTATAATGACGACAGTTCGTTCAAATAATGAAGTAATTATTTGAACTAACTGTCATTATTATACAACGCTAGTGTCATTATAATCATTGGCGTGTATCATGATGGGGATTATATGCTCATAGATAGGTATGCAATGAACTTACTATATGTGAGTCGTAGATAATAGTTAATTATATACCACGGGCATTCAACAAAATTTATGCCCGAGAGCGAACGAAGTTGCCCGAGGGTATAAACATCAAATAATGCCCGTGGTAACACTGTATGTCCTACAATGGTTTTGTTACTCCAGTTTGAATAATATTAATAAATATTTTGACTTAATCAAGTGACTTGTGGATTTAAGACTTGTGTATGTATCTACGGAGTTGAGTAACAATACACACAATACGGATTCGAGTGACAATACAGACAATTAATTGTCACAGAATAACCCTAAATGCCAATAATTGATATTGACGATTTAAAATTTACAAATTGTATGTCAAATATTTGATGTATCTGATATATAAACCATAGCAACGCTTAATGTCCACGCGGGCATGAAGAATCCTTTATGCCTGCGCGGGCATAAATTAGCAGATTTTGCCCCCGTGTTAAAGATGTAAAATGTCACTTTATGATCATGTAGGACATAAAAAAGTAAAATCTTTGGGAAACTCGAAATTATTGATTAGCAAAATTGGCACATAATTACGCATATTTGCCACATTTTTTAGTTCCTCAGCGCTTGTTTGTAGCTGGCACCTTCTGACTGTGCAATTTGATGTGGATGTGAACCAATGTATGGAAATTCCTGCGGTGAATGACCAATCTTGACAAAAAACGGCAAGAGTGGTCCACACAAACGTGACTCACAAATCGGCTAAATAATATTTTATTATTCTTTGATGTTCAAGTAATTTTCTCCTACCAATTTTTATTAATTTAGTAATTATTAATGTAAAAAATATTTACTGTGATACACTTGGATACACTAAAAATATTAATATATCCAAATTCCTTATTGAGTTATCGTCTATTTTTTTCGCACATTCCTAGTTTTCCTATTCTGTTTGTTGGCTAGTGGTGCCTATTTTGCCATTTTATCTTTTCCTTTTCTAGAAATCTGGTATTTGCAGTTCCATTTAGGTACATGTTATTTTTCTTATAATACTTTTCCGACTTAAGTTGGTAACGATTTCTTTCTGTTTGCCATGAATGCCTTGTGCATGTTTTTGACATGATAATATTGGCACCATAATCATTTGACGTTACCACCGTCGCCAGTCAAAATCTTAATATAAAATATGCAAATATTCACTTGCAAAAAATGCTGTTTGGCTTTGAAAACCAACGACTATAAACCTCACAAAACACGACGTCGTAAACAACCAAAGACGTCGAAAACGTGTTTAAAATAACGTAACGTCGCGTTCCTAGAATAATTCATGAAATAAAACAATAAAAAAGCGAACACGGCACCGATGCCCCGTCACTTTTGTTTTCGCTAAACACACAGACAATTCCTTTTTAACATTCACTGATATTTACACACAACCTGAATCATCGAAAAATTCTTTTCGGAAGTATCACGTGCTCACGTGCTAAGATGCTAATTGGAACGCGGCATAACAGTGAAGATTGCCTCCAAGGCGGCTTTGTTTAACATCGTACGATGACAAATAAAAGTCAGGCAATAGCGAGGAAGCGCTCAGCTTACTGCGATGCTTCTGTGGTGTTTGCACTGCGCGGTTCTATTTCGAACAAAGAGCCTACATCAGCGTTAATTATATTTGTAGATTCGAGATTAACGGTGATAAAAATAAAGACTTTACGGCGGCGACGCCTAATTACATTATAATAAATTAACCGCCGCGTTAAAAACCGTCTAACGGACGACGCAGTTAGAAGGACTCTCACTAATGTAAGCCCGTAAATAATCGCCCCGTTGCGTTGCGAGGAAGTGTGTGGAGACACTGGAGACTGGAGATGTGTCGCTTGTTAGCTATGAGACGGCGAACAACTCCAATTTGTACATTTCAAACATGAGCGACTGGATTAATTCATATCTGACGGTGAAATTGGGTTGAAAGGCGCATGATGTGTCGTTTGAGGTGATTATGATGTTGTGAATTCTGGCTCTCTTGATTAGTATAGAGACTAATGGATTCAGTGAGAAAGAAAAATACTGGATATATGTGTTTGCTGCATGATTCAGAATACGAAATTACAGGAGAATCATAATTCATAACATAACTACCAAAGATAATTATTAAATTGCGCTAGTTAATATACCTAATAGTATATAGAATTTTCTTAGAAGAGCAGAATGAAATGGTTGTTATCTGAACATTTATGTTCTTTAAAGAGTAAGGTAGAAGAGTCCAAACAGTGGACCACATTAAGAAATATTTTTCAAAAAAGGCAAAGACAACTGAAGACGTGTGTTGATGAATTGTTTAATTTCGATCCATCTATGCAATTATATGATCTTTGATAGCCTGGAACCATCTCGAGCTGAAACTGAACCAAGTTTGATTTTGTAAAATAATACCTTTATCCACTCATGTCTTCAATTGTTATTAATTTAATTATTTAATAAATGTATGTAAATAATTAAGCACCTGTCTCTAATCTTTAAAACGAAGCCTCAATTGATGGATCCATTCACACACATTGACAATGACGTAGTTTATACAAGTTGAATATTAAATACTTGATATTTACCTTAGGTCTTTAGATTCTCAAAACGAAGAGTTGGTTTCATAATTAATAATGCCAACAAACAAAACTACTCTATATAAACAAATTAAATAAAAATATGCAAATATGATTTTACACAAAATATGAATTATTAACCCTACCATAACCATAGAAAATTAAGAAAATTAGCAGATTTACGTACATAATTGTAACCGATTGCCTCTAGAATGGAACGGAGAACACAGCCGAACCCACACGCATTTTATAGGGCCCTTTAGCTCATCTCATGGCGAAAGCAGCTATACCCAGGGATCTAAAACCGTAATTTACCGCGCAAATTACCGAATTAATTACCGTAATTAATTGTAATTTACCGAGTTTTAATTACCGTAAATTACAGCCTAAAGTACCGATGGTAATTTATCGTCAATTTAAATTACCGGTGGTAATTTACCCAGTAATTTACTGAAAATTGTAATTACAGTTGTTAATGTACCGGAATTCATAAAATCATTTCAAAAACTTTCCGTCAGTACTTGTGTGAATGTACCCCACTACTCGTAAGCAGTCCATAAGTGCACTGTTGTTTGTGCTTTGCCTGGGAGATCCTTGGGATGTAAGAGCGTAGTTTATAGGGAAAATTATTAAATAAATTACCGTAACTAATGGTAATTTCCGGATTTTTAATTACTTAATTCAGCGGAGCCAATAATGCATATTTTAAATCTGAAGCCATATACCTACTATCGACTTCATGATTTAAAGAAAAGTACTGGTGATCCGGATAAAATGTGGTCATTGTTGGTGAAACCGGGCGTTGTCGTTTTGTGAGTCGGTAATTAATTACAGCATTTTATACTATTATTATGCTGTTAGACTGTCCAGTTTATAAATTGCTAGTATAAAAACTATTTTTATTGTAGTCCCTAATTTTATTTTATTAATAAATTATTACTATTAAATCATGAAAAGCATCAGCGATTGGTGGTATCTACAATATAATGACTTATAAGGCTGCACCCAATTTTTTTTTTCATAACTTACTGTCATCGGTAAATTATCATTTTGAATTACCCGGTAATTTAAGAAAATATAATTTGCCATATGCAATTTTTAATTGTTTCTTTTGCTAACAAGTGTCTTTTCACTATTGGTGTTTGATAATAAAGCATAATATTATTAATAAAACTGCTTATCTGTGGAGATTTAATGAACACCGATGACAGATCAGTGGTTTAAGCTGGCTGTACGGTGGCAGTCCAGGTATATCTATGAATATAATTGATGAGAAATGTATTGTGCGAGTCGTAGATCGTATTTTACTCGCACATAATGGCTATAATTATACACTCGCCTAGAGGATCGCAGCATCAGGCTGCGTTCGGTCAGTATACTTCCTGAATAAAAATCTGGATAACGATATAAAAACTTGGGTCAGGCTTGGGTTCTCTCTTGTCATTTTTAATACTGGATTTCATAAAATTCAAAAGCAATCATTAGCGGATTAAAATGTGTGGTGCAAAAATGAATATTTTGGATTAAACCATAATTTATTGTCGATATAAATAACCGTGACAATATAAGACTCAAAACAACACATGACAACATTGAAGAAAAAAGCTATGCTAATAAAGTGCATGCATCTTCAATACGTGGTTTTAACATAGATAGATCTTATCATTACACCATCCTTTATCTCCATGCTGGTAGGGCCAATTGCTCACGTACTTTACAACCTATTTCAACTATGCGAATCCAATGTCGTTTAAAAGTGCGCCAGCATCATTTCGTGATTTATATCCCAACATACACCCCATCAATAATTATCATCACTTAACCTCGAACTAACAAAGGTCTACTGCAGTACCCCGACTGCAGATACTGCAGATTATACTGACTGATCCGGGCACCACTGTCGAGTGAGATCGTAAATTTACCTTTGTCGAACGGTGTATTCGTGTTAGGCTATTGCCATCTCCGGTCTCGGATCGGTACCATTAAGTAGACTATTTACGATAAATGTATGCAAATACCATAATGGCGGCAATTTACCATAAACATATGGTGCCGAATTTATTGGCAAACGTAAATTTTAATATCGTTAAGCGTAATGTGTAAGTTAAGACGAGCCCTGCACTGCTGTGCGGTAATGTGCAGGTGAAGTGTGCCCTAGAGGCGAGAACAGTTTGCAGATTTCCCGATTTTAATAGCTAACTTAGATTGGCATCATCAGCATAGGAATTGGAATATCCTAGTGGTAGCCTAATAGCAATTTTGGATTTACCTACTCAATAGTCATACAAACGATGCCTAAATATAAAATTGTATAGATTTAAATAACAGTACTTCGTGTATAATCCCACACAGCCAGAAATTATTAAAGTATTATTTTATACACTTTATATAAACGAATAACAAACATCTTCAATATGGATAACTTAAACCAGGCGGTAAAATAGTTTTTCAATGCCAGTGTTCAATGTATTCATTGCAGTAAATTAGTGACTAGAGAAAAAAAACACGTAGTAAATAATAGATTGTAGATTGTGCTAAGTTTAGTTTTTGTTTGTTTCTTACGTTAGAATTTAAATAAATCAGTTGCGTTCGTGTGGGGTTTGGGATATCTTACAAATGTAAAACACGATGATAGATACTAAGAATTAAATACATCTGAATTAAATACATATGTATATAATGTAATTATAAATGCTGTATATGTAGATTGTATAAACAAGTTTCACTTCAGTAGTGCATCTGTTTACAAACCAACAAGTAAATAACTAGGTAATTCCTATTTTTTAAAAGATAATGCGTATCGTCATGGAAAATAATATCCATCCTCCCGAACTATTGTTAGAGAATGATAAAAGGTGTCCTTTTATTTTAACGGAGAATCTACATGCAGCTTTTGTTGAGTGTAACATCAAAATTTTTTTTTTCTTGCTGCGGTTTAGTAGGGTTTAAAAAAAAACTGAACAGAACATAAAATTGTTGTAGATAAAACTTTTTTTAAAATGAGACAGTATATATTTTCTCCACAATTTAGTAGAGAATTCTGGGGATCATGCATTTTGTGAATGGCGTTTTGATAGATTCATTTGCTCTGAAATCAAATCCGGACTCAAAAGTTTCCTGTATAAGGTCCTAAAAAAAGTTGACGAAAAAATTTTCTTTTTTAGTTTGTCTTGCAACCTAGGTATTGATCTACTTCTTCCCCTACTGTTACTCGCCCTTCCTTCCATTACTGTATATATTTTCTGATTGTGATATACACACATCTGGACGAAAATGTTTAATTCAAACAAATATGCATTGACTCAATCAAATATTATGTTGTTTCGATAAATGGAATCGTATATTTGAAAATTTTTTAAAATTGGTCCAATTGAGTTCAAATTTTGCGTGTGGACAGATTTCCGGCGACAATGTATAAATCAATAAAAAAATGAAAACTTTTCCAGATTTGCAAAAATTTTGAAAATTTGTCCGGTCGTTACCTAGGTGAGACTATTTTGTAGCCCATGGCGCTATAGATTAAAAGACCTATAAAACCTAAACAGAATAATAAATTCTACTAAAAATCTTAAAACTAATATTGAAAGGGAAAAATGTTAGATTTTAGCTCTAGGCTTTTTTCCAACAACACAACCTCGAGCTAAAATCTGATAGTTTTTCCCTTCTATAATAAATAACTATTATGTACCACGGGCATTAAACGGATGTTTATGCCCCGAGGGTGGCCGTTCAAAAAGCTCGAGGGCCGATAGGCCCTCGATTGTATTGTATAACAATACAATCAATTTGGAGTTGAGTAACACAGACAATTAATTGTCAAACAGAATATCCTTAATCGCCAATAATTGACAATTTAAAATTTACAATTTGAATGGCAAAGGGTTGAAATATTTCACATATAGACCGTGGCAACGCTTAACGCCCGCGCGTGGAATAAAATCGTTATTGCCTCGAGGGCAATAAGAAGGTGTTTTCGCCCCAGTATATCTAAGATAAGTAAAATGCCACTATGATCATTTTTATCCGAAATAATAATTGCAAATAAATATGTTACTTAAAAACATAAACCTTTTCTATTTGTGCATACCATGATAGTCATATTATTCTGGTTGTTTTAATGCTTTCCTCATAATTCCGTTTCCCAGTTAGTTCTTCCGCTATGTCTATGTTTCTTTGACTTCGCACTTAATTTTGTTTCCACTTTAAATGGTCCCAATATTGTTCTCATTATCCTTCTACAAAACCTTCAATTTTTCGCTGTTTCTTTGACTTTACCTAGTTATGAAAAGTCAGCAGTTCACAAGGATGGTAACGTGGCAACCGTTACGCACCGACCGTCGTATTTGGTTATCCCGTATAGAATTTACAGGAGATTGCTGTAGGAACTAAATACTTCCACTAATTACTCGCAAATCGGCAATTCCCATTGATATTCTTGAGATTAAGTCCGTCCCTGGCGCGATTCCTCGTTAGAGCGAGTGGTGCGCCGCGCCGTACTCGGAACAAGAGAATCTCCTAACCGGTTAGTTGCAGGTGCCGCCGCCGTTGTACTGTGACTTCCCAATTAAACCCGTGATTTATTATGTACGATTCAACAGAGAGAAACATCGCAACCATTTATCCGAGCTCTAAACTACGAATTGTGCCTTACCGCAAACCGATTAACCTCAACATCGACTAAGCGAGCGCCGGCCGCAGCCTTTGCGATACCAACACAAGCGCGATTATTGACACATTCAAAATCGATAGCGCCGCGAGTGGGCGTTAAAAGGAATTAAGAAATGACTGATGCTGTATTGAGGGATTTAATTAAATGTCTGGAGTCACACGTGCGTCGCGTTGGCGTGTGCGGTTACAAAACAATGGAAAGTCTGGCGAGTAGGATCGATTTGTATAATTTCAGTGTACCAGTTTTGGTTTCCGGGTTATTAAATCAACTGTTGCGGTGCAGTGCAGAAAACCGATGATTAATCTGCTAGGTTAGAATTGCATTTTAATCGAATAACTGTTTTGGTTCGAGTACCTAATTGAGTTATTAGGGAGGTGTTTATGGTTTTGCTAATGGAGCTGTTAATGGAGTTTCGATGGAGTTATTAATGCAGGAATCGTGAGATGGAAATAAATTAATGAATTGATGGTGGTAAACTGCTAGTAGTCCATTTATAGGATGCCCATTAAGGCGTTTTGTGTATTTGTTATCAGTTAAAAGGATTGATATTCTGAACAATTTCATAACAATTAGAGCTAGTTGTTTTTGTATTTTATTTCAGGTTTGATCTTTGCGCTATTATTCAAGAAAATAGTGTCTCGATTCAAAACCTACCGCAAGCCTATATTCGAATTTTTAAGCGGACTGGTAAAAATATTTTTACCATTTTTCAGTAGGTACATAAGGAATAAAACACATCCACAATTTAGTTTGAAGAACTCAGAATCAGCTTTAGCTTTTCTTGCAGAAGTAATTTTACCATAATTTACAAGTTGAAATATTGCCACCCCAACTCTTAAATATCTGATGGTATCCCCTACCTTCAGACAAATTGTATATCGTAATTGTAACAATTATAAAATATGTATGCAATTAGGATTCACTACAAAATAGAAAATAACAATATTTTAAATTTGCAAATGAAAGTGTTTAACGACATACTTTGTCAGAGTAATATTATAGGTTAATAATATGGTGACATACAGGCGGGATGTAAATTTTAAATAAATCAGAAATTACAGCCACAACCTGGACATGAACCAGGGACCTTTGCGTTTCTAGCACAATGCTCTCCCATCTGAGCTACTGAGGCCTATGTTAGAAATAATTGTCATAAATCAAGGAAAGTAAGTAGTGGTTACTACCAAACACTAACCTATCTTGATGTACACGTATCAAATGTCATCTACGTTGGAAGTAGGGTTCACACCAACAAACGGATTGTCATATCCAGACTGAATTACAAATAAAACAAATGAAAATGTTTAACGACATACTTTGTCAGAGTACATTTGATAGGTGTACGTCAAGATAGGTTAGTGTTTGGTAGTAGCCCCTCCATGGTAGTAGCCACTTCTTCCTTTCCTTGATTTATGACAATTATATCTAACAAATGTCATAGGCTCCAGTAGCTCATATGGGAGCAGAATTGTGCTAGAAAGGTCCATGGTTCAAATCCAGGTTGTGTTGATTACTTAAAATTTACATCCCGCCATTCAAGTCACCATATTATTAACCTATAATTTTAAAGTTGGTTATTTTATCCATTAATTTATTACTTACACAAGGTGATTACGTCACAGACACACTTTGACAGTGTAAATATGTAATGGGCTATTAGGATGTCCATTAAGCCGTTTCGTCCATTTCTTATCAGTGAAAAGGACTGATATTCCAAATATTTTATCACAATTAGAGCTGGTTGTTTTTCTGTATTCTTGTTCAGCGTTGATCCTGGCAATATCGTTTTAGAAAAGTGTATCTCGATCCAAAACCTACTGCAGCCTATATACCATTTCCAATATTGCCGGACTTTTAAATATATATTTAACATGTCTTCAGTAGGTACAATAGGAACAGAACACATCCACAATCGAGAGAACTTTCTTGCAAAAGTTTATTTCAAATTTTAAGAGGTAACAACTTTTGCTAACTTATCGAGTTTCTCAGACTAAATTTAAACAATTTACTAGCAAATAAATATACATGAATACATATAGAATACCTACATTCAATACTACTTCATACATTGTGCATGTTAGTTTTTGTCGCTAGTATTCAGAGAAGCATAGTGAGCCCCATAGCTATTTCATGTAAAACCATTAATAATGGATTTTAATCTAACTTAAAACAGTATTATGGATGTTGTTTCAAATACAGTCTATTTCCTCTATTTTATAGCTTCTTCATTCAGACTTAACATTGCCTAGTAAAAACAATCAGAAAATGTTTAAAGTACGCGTTGTATTTCAAACAATTATTATATTATATTATATTATATATTATGATTCTCATAAATCTATCCGAATAGCGCGTTTTCAAAAAAGTTTTATTATGGAATAGATATTCAATATTTAAATCAAAGTTTGGATTTAAAGGATTTAGGCAATTCTGAGATGAATAGTTATTTTTTTATCACAAGTACACAATTATGTGCTTCGTGTTTCAAAATTGAAAACAAATAGGTTAATAACTAATAAACGATGCAAGTAGTGTTTTGTTTGTTTGTTTATTTTACGTCGGTGTATTTCCGCAACTTAGACCAATCATCGACGCTGAGGGCAGGCTACACATGTTTACTTTATCTTCCATAGTTTCATTATAGCGCAGCGATTTTATCTATGTTTTGACATTTTTACATATTGTCTTAAATTACTGACGACCTGTAATGGTCGTCATTTAAATTTTTAAAGTAACCATAATTTCGAATTAGGGGTTTGCACCCACTCTTAAATATATGATGACATCCCCTACTTTCAGACAAATTTTAAAAGAGAATTGTATAAATTGTATCCATCTATTATAAAATATGTATAGAGTGTTTTTATTACTTTCACAAGGTGGTCTATTACTTCAACGACACACTTTGATAGTGTAACTATGTAGTGGGGAAGATGAACATATTGGATTGATCTTAATTAAGAAATTATAGGCTATAATCATAATATTGAGTTTAATAATTAAATCTATCATATTTAAAAGTTAGAGAACCACTAGAGAATTGGTGCACACTCTTGTGCTTCATTAAACTAAAAAAAAACCTTAACCATTTACTCTAAAACTTGCGAAAATTATTATTTATAACATCATTTTTAACGAATAACATTTTTCCATTAATCCAACTTGCTTCTTTGATAAATTAATGATCTGTGACCAACCGAATACAAATCAAACCAAAAAAAGGTCAGCACAACATTGCATAACATTGATTAAGCGATTCTTTTAAAAAATTATACAAATGAAAGGTAGGTAGTCACAATTTTGTTCTAATTAATCAACCTAAAACAATATTGCGTTAATAGCAATGCAATTAACATTTCATGAAAACCATATTAGGTTCATTTCGAAACGAACTCAAGGTGGCAAACCTGCGTCATCTAATGAGCGTCAACCTTCCAGCACGTTCGATCATTTTGTGAGAAGCTAAAAGATGCTCAGCGTGTCGCAATTCTTTATTTGGACAACGACTACGAAACTCCGAGAGCAGATTTCATTTCATTTCAGAACAGTGTATAAAATATCAACTTAATTATTATTGTAGTTAACCTGTAAAAATCGTCCCTCGGTATCGCGTTGGCCGTCAATTTATTCCGTGCATGTACAAAACGTGAAAAAGCAGCGACGCTCTCGGTGCGCGCTGTCACTGCTTCGCGCAGTGCACATTGAATTCACGATTATTTTTGCGCCACGTTTAAAACGTTAATCGGAAATTTATGGACGTGATTTAAAGTAATGTGGTTAAAGTAAAAAAGACATCGAATTGAGTCCAATTTGCATACTCGAACGAATAAAATATTTTTAAACGAGGACGAATGCATGACGTAGACGGACTGGATGCTGGGATCGTTAAGACCATTAAAATATGCGCCGTGTTGCCTCATTGTTTTGCCCATAAATTCATTCCAATACGTAATAAAGATATCTAATATTTATGAACTCTAATTGAGAAATGGTCGTAAAAGTTTATGTCGATTAAGGCGGTTAGTTTGCCTGTAGTTTTGTGTTACGTAATAAGCAATGGGACCTCATTAAAAGCACAACTTAATTGTATTGTATAACTCTGGTTGGGAAAAGATGTGTTGTTGTTTCGGTCGATGCTAAATTATGATGTTTGAAAGCTGCAGAGGACTTTAGAAAATAAATATATTTGGAAATTGCTTGTATTAAGTTGACAACCATTTACAATTTGACCTCTATTGACAAATTATTGCTCTATTAGATGATTTGGATGTTTCCAGAAGAAGGAAAAATGTTAAACCACGGTTTCCGCTATTATGAAAGAAAAGTTTAAATACCAACTTTCATACAAAAATGATAAAAATTATAAAAACCGGTGTCTATTTATTTTGAAAAGAAAATCTAAATTTCTAATTTTCATGAGTGTAACATCGTCGGATTTTTGTGGTTATTTATTTAGCAACAACACACGCACTCCTTTTCAAATATACTTAAATTGATTGTTCTAAATAGCAAACATACACCACTTGGGCATTTTAAAGCCAAAATTAAAAAAAAAATAATTGGGAAATCTTTGTAAATGTCATTATATTGACTAAAAATTCAACTAGAAACATAAAGAAATTGCGCAAATACAAGCAATCTACTCTCTCCCGTTTCATTCTAAACCATGTTTGCCCATAACTTCTGAAGCTCATATCTCTGGCAGTTTTCCTAATATTTAAAGGAAATTTTCAGGAAATATTCTACTTACACACCCACCAGAAACCATCTAAACATAATTGAAAATAAGGCATTTTTTTCACGTCATCGAAGTCCCTTTTGTGCCTCGATTCAAGGCAGTGTTTAGTAATAGCGGACAGTTGAATCTGGCCTACCCGGGTGTCTCTGCTATGTTCTTCCACTCGACATTCGATGCTTCGTCCTGTCTGTCCCACGCAACACGTTTGCACTTGCACGTTATCTTGAATACTTCTTCGTTTTTCAAGACTGGTGTGATACCTTTTGAGAGAGACAGGACCAAGCATCGAATGTCGAGTCGAAGACCACAGTAGAGATACCCGGCTAGGAAAGATTCAAAAGTTCGCCATTGCAGAACATTGCCATAAGTCGGGACACAAAATTCACCACGATGACGCGAAAATGTTGGGAAGGCTGAGTACTTATCATTACAGGTTTATTAGAGAAGCCATCGAAAAATACATGGAAGCTGTAGCTTCAGGTGCATGCAGTAAGGTATAAATCTAGGTATATGGGGTGGCGTTCTTTGGTAGTTCATCAGTATTCAGTTAGCTCTGCAAAAGGGAGTAACATGGTTCCCGAAACAAATACGAATTTTGACGCACAGTATAATCCGGAAGCTGTTTATTTTCTAAATAATTCTTGCCGTGAAAGCCTACGTACTTATCGTGTATCATGTTTTATTAATGGACAAATGTATGAAACCTAGGAAATAAGGAAGAAGAACGATAATAAGCGGAGATGCTGGAAGTGAACAATGATATAACGCTGAATATCCTATAGAGTGATTGATACGACGTAAAGAAGTTACTAAGCTACGACGTAAAGAAGTGAGCCCTAAAGAGGTCTTGAAACCAAATTGTCAAAAGAAAGTGAACTGAAAAGTGAAATAAACGTGATTGAAGAAGAGAATTACTGGCTGTGAAGCCGACACTAGTAAACAAGCAGATGCTCGAATAAGAAAGCATGGATAATAACAAGCAGATGCTCGAATAGAAAAGGAAAAAGGTCGATTAGAAAATAAAACAATAAGGCAAATTACGGCTGTTTCCAGAAAAGCGACGACCCGTCAGTCTCATCTTATAGTTTTTACCTACATAATTTGATTCTCTTCCATTGGTTCCAGACAGTTTGTTGGATATATCTTCCGTATGTTGGAGAACGTTCTGTTATATCTCCATGCTTTTAATTTGAAAATGTTAATTTAACCTAAATAGCCTACCGAGGTATTATGATCATCCAACTGATAGCTGAATGTGTTTTGGTTGGAACAGAGAGTATTGATTTCAGTTTCATTAAAAAATCTGATAACAGTGTGATAAAAGTGTGGTTCATTATTGGAATTAGAAAGAATATAAAAATATTAAAGAATATAAATAAATGTAATTGCTACTCATCATGAACATAATATATAGAGTACACTATTGTTTCGAACTGGCAATTGACAACAATTTTGTCCAGAAAAAAATCAACAATCTTGTTGCTTTGGTAGAAATAATATACTATAAAAACTTTTCAAACAAAAACACTAGTCTGTCTCAATGCGCATTGCTTTGTTTTCAGCCTTTACTTAGTGTAGGGTAAAAAGTTTTGCAACTATAGGTAGTGGTCTTCGCAATATATTTCCATTTCATGCAGGGTGCGATTCAAGTATTTCCCCATAATTCGATACGGCTGAAATTCGCCGAAGCGTAAAACCAAAGTACCACGGAGAGTTGTTAAAACGCGAACGCTGAAGAGAAAAGAATCAGTCGGACGGGAGATGAATTTAAAATTCAAATTAAGTATTCAACGCGCTCGGGTCCGGACCCCGACCTCCACCTCCTGTCGCACACGGACCGAGAAGTATGAAAAAATATTGTGTATAAGTTAAAAAATACAAACCCGAAGCACAAGACTCTGACGGGGATGTGCGAGCAGCGGCTCGGCGCGGGAGGACGCCGAATGAATATTAATATCATCTGGAAGCCGTTTTTGGGGTGGTGAACTAGAGACGGCGACTCGGCGCCACGATTTCGACGAGGGGAGGAATGTTTAGGGTGTGTTTAGGTATACAGCGAAGGTCTGGTTTAGATAAGCTATGTTGTACGCGGTGACAGGTAGTTTGGCTCGTTAGGCAATGTACTGTACCTCAGGACTCCTTGGTGGCTGAGAATTACGTAAACATTCAATGATTGGAGACATTGCAGTTTTAGAACTTTGAAGCTACCTAAATATAGTGTATACATCGGAACCAGCAAACTACTGACTGAAGACACCGATCTACTACATTCGTCTGCATGTGGTCAATCGGAATGAGAATAAATCAATGAACTCGAATTAAGCAAAGCTAGAATGAATTATCACGAAGTACCTGAGTATTTCCTGTGGAACTCAGCAATATTCTGAGATTTTGTCCTTATTTCATATATAATCCCTTTATAGTTCATCAAAATCATATGAAAATCATTATCATCAAACAATCATTCACAGGAAAATCTAATGCTCTGATAAAGACAAGACAAAATTGCCTTTTTAGGACATCTGCTTAAAAGTTCAGTACATCTTAGGGCAAGAAAAGAATTAGCATATCTATTTTGTTGCATGATACGCTTATACAAAACTAGGTGGTTTTAGAGCATACTAAAATACAAGTCTAACAATGAAGGCCTTAGAAAACCAAATTGGACAAAACATCACATTTTACATGGTTTAAGACGATGTAATCCAAGTTATCAATATGCCATTCCTTTTCAATCCTATTCTTTTTCTAAAAGATTTTATCAGATATCTTGTAATTTTTATATCAGGTTCGCTTTAAGAGAAAAGCAGTAAATTAAGAATGATTGACCATGAAGTTTAATCATGTAATTAAATGAAACAATTTCTAAATTATTTTTCTATATTACCGTTTACGTTTTTACTACAGCGGCAGAGATGATATTATTTTTGTTTTAAAAACAGTCAAATTATGATTCGAAATCAATCACAGTTAGAATAACATACTGCGGAGAGTGTAGTTCAATTTTCTTGGTCGAATAGAATTTGAGATAAGGAAAAATAAGCGAAAAATAATAGTTTTATCAATTACACTATCAAATTTCATGATCGATTATTTTTATTATGTTCCTCCTAAACCGTACTAGATGAAAAAAAAATGCAAAGATGATTGCATAAACAATAAAAAACAGAACCAAATAGGTGACAACTGATTATGTTATCAACTTTTGCAAAAGTTGACTTATTGAAATACGTTTGCTATTCGAACGTATATTGTCGCCATTTAGCTTCGAGTTAACTCCGAGCGTCGAAAGGCTAGCTCTTTTAATTACCTACAATTTGGGGTATGACAGAAATTTATGCAACCATTTTTGCAAAAGTTATAAACATTTTTCTATCGCAACTGTTTGAGGTACGTTTGCTATTCGAATGGACAACATCGCCATTTAAGGGTTGTTGTCTATGGGACAAAACTTCAAACGTCGTTAATTACCTACAATTGAGGTATGATAGCAATTTATGCAACAATTTTTGCAAAAGTTATAAATATTTTTCGTTTTGAAGTCTTTAAAATGCGTTTGCTATTCGAACGTGTATACTATCGCAATTTAAAGGTTGTTGTCCATGGGGCAAAACTCCGAGCGTCGAAGGGCTACTAGGTCTGTTAATTACCTACAATTTTGGGTATGATAGATATATGGAACAATGTTTGCAAACGTAAACATTTTTCTTTAGCAACTCTTTGAAACACGTTTGCTATTCGAACAGACATTATCGCAATTTAAAGGTTGTAGTCTATGGGGCAAAACTCCGAGCGTCGATACGCTACTAGGTCTTTTAATTATCTATAGTTGGACGTATGATAGAAATTTATGCAACAATTTTTGGAAAATTATAAACATTTCTTTGTAGCAACTGATTGAAATACGTTTGCAATTCGAACGGAGATTATCGGCATTTAGGGGTTGTCGTCCATGGGGCAACACTTCGAATGTCGGTGGGCTACTAAGTCTTTGTATTACCTACAATTTGGGGTATGCTAGAAATGTATGCAGTTATTTTTCAATTATATGTAAAAGTTAAAAACGTTTTTCTGTAGCAAATGTTTGAAATACGTTTGCTATTCGAACGGTCGTTAACGACATTTAGGGCTAGTTGTTCATGGGGCAAAACCTCGATCGTCGAAGGGCTAGTAGGTCTTTTAATTACCTACAATTTGGAGTATGATAGAAATTTAGGCAACCATTTTTGCAAAACTTATAAACAGTTTTATTTAGCGACTGTTTGAAATACGTTTGCTATTCGAACGGACATTATCGCCATTTAAGGGTTGTTGTCCGTGGAACAAAACAATGAAACTCAAGAGCTACTAGGTCTTTTAATTACCAACAATTTGGGGTATGGTAGAAACTCATGCAGTAATTTTTCCAAAGTTATAAATTTTTTTTTGCAGTAAATGTTTGAAATATGTTTGCTATTGAAACAGACATTATCACCATATAGGACTAGTTTTCCATGGAGCAAAACTCCGTTCTACGTCTTTTAATTACCTACAATTTGGGGTATGATAGAAATTTATATAACAATTTCTGCAAAAATTCGCTTTTTATACCAAAGGCGGAACCGTAGCTCCGGTTTCCTTTAAACCTATTTTTTTGGCGTTTTTGGCAACTCTTAAACCAATTCATGGCCGGTTTTTGTTTTGCTCCCCCTGGAAGTATTTTTACGGGCGCCCATGCCTATATGGTTGGTAGTCATGTCAAATTATTGAGATTGGGTCAAAAATTGGGTTCCAACTATTTACCTCATATTTGAATTGTAAAACATAAGAACATGTAACATACAGCACATCTTCTTACGGGAAAGATAGCCCAGTGCTCAACATATCACAAACAAATAATCACATTCTATTAAACAAAACCCTGACATAAATTTAGATTTAAATGTCAAACAATAAATTAATGCTAAAACCAAAAAGTAATAAATCCGGTTCCACTGACTAATCGTAACGCATTACAATTATAAATTACCCGAGTCGAGGAGGTAAAATTTACCATCGCTACTTGTCTTTAAATCACCGCCACAAAGAAATTATACCGGTCATCGTGAGTAAAGATTACCTCAACTTCCGCCGTGTCGAGCTAAAAGAGAGAATGTTGTCAGTGCACAAATACACACACATGGGCCAGCAGAAGTTATCCACATTATCACACCGGGCGTACCGAGCGAGGCAATTAATTAAATCCAGCGCGCCAACAATTTACTTTGTCATTCGGCAAAGTGGATCGGAAAATTACCGACAACTTCTTTCAGCCTTTATCATGCCTCGCGCACACGATTACAAATTACACACAATTACAGAAACTCCGCACACGTTTCCTCCCCCCACTCGTTTACCCATGATCTGCTCGCGTTGGAACGTAAATGCAAACTTGCTCGCGTAGTCGTAACAAAAGAAAAGCCATTAAAAGGAGTAATGGACTGTATTAAGCCTTCAATTTACGCCGAAATCTCTCTCGCCACCGGCGCAGGACAAAGAACAAACAAACGCTCGCACCGAGAGAGGTTCAAACGTAAATTGTTTTGCCGTAATGCGTAATTAAATTTTGAACGCGGTACATTCACAGTTTAGTTATTCTTATTCTTTGGGTTCTATTCTTCTTTCGTCGGACAAAACCGGTGCCACGGCCGGCAAGAACTAAATAAATGAAGTTTTGTTTTTGTTGAACGGAGAAAAGGCATTTAGCACCGGAACAATAACGTGGCGAAAATGAGTATAACGTGTAGTGTTCGGGCTTGGACAAAGTGGACTGTTTCTTGTGTAGGTATTGTTGTGTCCGAAATGTTACCAATAATAATGGGTCAGTCTAAAATTATGAAACTTGTGAATTGTTGGAAGTTCAGCAAAAAGGTATACCCCTTCATCGTGTACTTTAAACTTCTATTAGTACAATGTACAATGGATTGACATCAACCACCAGAAATGCTTTTGTCTGGAGTCTGTCTGGAGTCTGTCTGGCCACATGTCTGCAATGATTTTACAACTTACCTATATTTTTTCATTTACTCCAGGAAAATTAGGTCTAAAATGTATAAGAAAGATATTTAGAAGCTGGATTTTTCTGTATATTTTCTGTTGAAACAAGTTTATTATTGAATAATGATATCATCTTGTAAGATTACAACAACCTAAATGAAGTATTCTTGGTCGGACTTGCTCGGTATTTATTATACCCATGACCAATTTTAAACAACTGCTGCTCAAAGATGACAAAGACGTATAATAGGCTGTTGTGGTTTCAGGAATAACATTTCAATTATGTTTTTGGTGCCAGTCCGACGTAGTTTCACGTTACGTCAATATAATATATGAGAAAATTCCAATAAATGAAAAGAAATAAAGTGACGCATTTGAAGAATCGGCGTCATATTTTTCGTAATTTTTCCATCGATTTTCGAGTCTAGACAGTGTGGCCATCTACGATGTTCTCGAGAACTAGAGGTCATTAGACGAAGATAGTAATGGGTCTATCTCTATCTACCATATACCACAAAAACAGTCTGTAGGTCGCTAAAATTCAATTTTATATTTACTGGACAGATTTGGGAGCTGTAACCTACAAATCAGATATAATCTGAAAATCTAGAAAACTTGGGAACACTGCACAAAGCTGTGCTACTATTATATCAGACAATCAGGTTTGTACCTAAAGAAGTATACTATTATTTTATTAAAAACTATGTCAATTGTTAGGTTAGCTTGCAGAATGTACATATAAACACTGCTGTTTTATCTATTCTACTACCAAAGAATTCAAGCTCCAAGTATGGTATGATGCAGAAGCTCATTACGAGTTTTGTAATTGGATTCAAATGACATTACAGAGAATCAAAATCCTTTCGTACTATTTTGTTGATCTAAGAGGATGTTTTACACTAGTGATGTGGTTACTAATTTTCAAAATTTCTATGAACTGATAATAAAATAACCGAGATATGCTGAAGATTGGCGATTTTTGATCAAACTTCTTGGTAATATTACTGGAAGACGTCTATAAGAAATATTGTATAATAGGACATAGTCGACTTGTCAACCACTAACTCCAGATGTTTTTCTTCTCAAGTGCAAAGTGTATTTGTATTTGTTTAGACAACAAACCGCAAATTCTATTGAATTTCCCCCGAAGAACCGAACAAGGATCACCACCCATATGCGTGTGGACGGATGGTAGCGAGGATCAAGATTTTTGTGATTTTATGTTGATATTATAATAATATTAACCCTAGAATACCAGACTATTTTGATATCACGTCGATAACAGATTTTCATGTCGTAAAATTTACGAATGTCAAGTGTTCTAGGGTTAATAAAGCTATATAATATTATAAAGCTTATGTTATCTAATTGTCTTTTATAAATAACATATGAAGTACATATTGGTAAATAAAGGATAACGTATTAAGTTTTTTGTTTTTCTTATACGTTATCAGATCCCTGTGATGTAGTACATATGTATGTAATATGTATACTTGTGTGTTTTTCGTTAGCTAGACATACCTAAGTGTATTATTATCGGCTGAGAAATGAGTGCATAATCTATCTTACCAAGAGAAACGAATCTGTGACCAAGGGTATTGGTACGGTTTTTGCGATAGATCACACGTATGTCTTCACACACACACAATCACTTGATAAACCGTAGGGCGTAGACGAATGTAGAAG
The DNA here is from genome assembly GCA_964023965.1 of Melinopterus prodromus. Lineage (NCBI taxonomy): Eukaryota > Metazoa > Arthropoda > Insecta > Coleoptera > Scarabaeidae > Melinopterus > Melinopterus prodromus. The sequence goes on along the minus strand of OZ030390.1, from coordinate 18,169,873 downwards.
TTAAATTTATAAATATATTATGCCAAAGATCTCAAATTCTCAACATAGCTTATGTCGACAATTTATCACAGTAATCTTTAGAGCGGCATGCCATTAGCCCGTATATAAAGCTTTGTGATTGGCAGTTGGCACCGTTGGCACAGTCTGATTACGTGTGCAAAAATAAATTGAAACAACGTTCAAAGACGTTAGACCGTATAATGATGACCGCACGTCGGCGAAGTCTATCTTGTTCCAACGTAGCTTTAGCGAAAACATCGACATCCCCGCGCAATCTCGACTGATTTACCAAACTTATCGAAAAACAGCCAAGCCGCTGTCAATCAGCTGTTGGACTCCCCTCTTAAGAAACGGTATTTCCTTTGATTTTGATAATACTAAAATCTTAGCAACAGAAAAGTATTACCATGGTCGTATGTTTTTGCGAAGATGTTGCAGGATTCAGCAACATGTGTTAATTAAAAAAGATAATGTTTTATAATAGACGTAAAATGTCTGCTGGTGTACGAATCACACAGTCAAGTAAATAAATTACATAATCGCGACATATTTAATCTGCTGTTGTCTCTTGGGGTTTGTCTTCAACGTTGCAAGTTTACTACTCTGATTCAGACATGTTTGTGGTAATTTATTAATTTTCTTATAGAAAATGTTCATGAAGAAGATTTAGAGAATAAATCTAAACGTCGAACGAATTAAAGTGTCGATATCGACAAGTTGACCAAGCATTGAAAAATGTATCAATTTTAGTAATATAAAAGAAAGGTCAGATATTCAAATTAGTAATTAGTAATCGCCAACAAAACAATCAAATTAACAAAAAAAATTATATTTTTTAGGTAATATCGAAACATAATCAATATATCGCCCCCACAAAAAAAAATATGTGGAAGAACAGGGGAAAATTTAACAGTGATTATCTGTAAATGTCAGTTTTTTTTTTGTAAAAAGATAGATAACATGAAAATTATAAGTTATAGGCACTAATAATAGTAATAAGCTGCACTTTCCTGTTTTTTAAAAATAAAAGAAATTGGTTCAAAATATCGCATTCATACATACCTATATAGAAGGTTATAGTTTACAAGCTTTTCACGTAAAAGAAAAAATTGTGTAAAAAACAGAAAAATAAAACAACATCATTTAAATAATTCTAGCGTTGCAAGGCGTAAATATTTGTCACATACATGGTGTTAAAAGTTGGACAAAATTTTAGTACTAGACATAAAAATTTATAAAAGACATTAGCGGTCGCAAACATATTAAGGACAAGCAGATTATAACAAATTATTTGGCCAACATTGTATCTTAACAAATGAAGCTGCTGGTGATGTACGACGATATATACTAAAGTATCCATCGATTAACACCCTGAAATATTAGCAATCGACATGCAATTATGTAAGCCTTCCATATTAGGGATAGAAGAAATTGCTTCTATATTTTCAGGAAGACTTTTATGGAGTATACAGAAACTTTCCATCAAATATATGTATAATTTTAAGTACAATTCCTGCGAACTAGCCTGTTTCCTGCCCTACCCTTACGTTTAGATAGAATAAATTGACCTAATAAAATTTTGGTCGCTAACGTAATTTTCTTTACACTTCGTCGTCATATTACGCGACGATTATTTCGCATTTTAGTTTTAGCGCGGCGCTAATTAAAATAGATTAGGGTTACTACACCCATAAACATTATTTACGTATTTTACGGCCCCTGTTATTAATATTAATGGAGCGCAGCATTAGCCTTCCCAGTTTTCGATACCAAAATAAATCATTCGCACACCGGCCCCAGTTGTGACACACATTTTCGAATCTGCTTTTGTTTTTAAGCTTCGCTGAACAATATCAGAGATAAAATAACTTATTTTGGTTGGACACTCAAACTTATCTGATGAAGGCAATTACTAAAACACGATGGTGTCAGCAATATCAAAGTATAAGCGGAAACCTAACGAATAAGTTTTCTGCATGGACGTAGACCATAACATTTCCATAATAATATTATAAACAACCATAACCAAGTTGAAAGTGTCAACTTCCTTGCTTGTTCCGCCCTCTGTGCAGCATTTATTGACACTGTAACCATAATTAGACTGTAAAGAGTACTTTTCCGTTTTTATCGTTATGCCCGCGACATTTGCCAGCCACACACAAGCTGTATTTGTGTGTACATGGCCTCCTATTGTGTACCTATTAATTGACTTGCCAAGGAGCCTTTTTTTCTCGTGTTCGTTCATGTGGGCTCGTACGTGACACAGCGCCATGACCAGAGCACTTGTATGGAGAAGACGTGTGTGCAATGTGCACAAAGTTACGGTGACGGCCACAGCACCAACAACCGCCACCTATGTTCTGTTTCCAGAGCCCACATGGCGTTGCCAACTTGGTACAGTGGCGTACGTTTATATTCGGAAATCTGGAGCGTATTTTGGCGGATCATTACGAACGTAATTATTTGATGTAAAATTCTAAATCTAATATATGTTTATTTATTTCTGGTCATTATTATTGATTTCAATGTGCGTCGTTAAGTTGACGTGTAAAGTTTAATTGTTGAAAACTTAGAATCGTCGTTATTTTGAATATGTTTAATATTTATGCGTATTATTGTTCCTTTGTAGCCATACTTAATTCTTGTGACATTTGACTACTTCGATCAACTAACCCGTGTCTCGATTGGCTTAAAATCAAGGATATGCTTAATTTAACCATATAAAAAATTGTGTTGTTATACTACAATAAATTTACATACCACAGACACTACTTTAATTTAAATTAAGTTTACATTACATTTGCATACCACAGATTACTGCAATAAATCTACATACCACAAATTAATACTAAAATAATCATTTAACTTAATACAAAAAAATAATCATTTTGATAACATTTTACATATGACAAGTACTTAATATCTCAAAAATCCAATCATTTAAGCTACGTGACTATCCGGGCCAACAATGAACAAAATCGAACAATTGAAAACTGTTTCCGGAAGCAGAAATTCCAAATTGTGTCTTTTTTTTGAGAAAACTTTGCTACTTTTATATACGCTTTTTCAATTTAAATATTTTATTTTATTTTAAATGATTAAATTAAACATATTCTCGATTTTGGACTAGTTTTTGAAGTGTTCATCTTATCAAGGACCAAACTACCAATGGGAGCAAAGTTTGGAAGCAAATGAAATTGTCAGATCAACTTCATATTTTAAGGATGGGATTTTCACTGCCAGTTTAAACCATGAATCAACCGAGTACATATCTATATATGTCGTTGGAAAATGGGTATTTTAGGCAAAAGGCTTTTGCCTGTGCAGAAACTATTTGCCTGGGCAAATAGATAGGGAACATTTATTTATATTTTAAAATTTTTTATTTTTGTTTTTTATTTTCCAATCGCGTTTCTTTTAAAATTATGTGAAGTTATGTGCAATCTGTGCATGTTAGTTCTCAAATATGACGTCTTTTATTTTATAATTACTATTTAGTTGTTGATTAGTTCTCGATTTTATTCCACTAAAGCAAGACTTTTAGGTTAGGAATGTTTAGTTTCTCGTTCACCAGGATAAAGTTATACTAGACTGGAAAACACTAAATTTGCAGATGATGATACCACCTAACTCTTATTTTGTATACGGAAATCATGCGGAACAAATGAACAACTCGGTGAACATTTGATGTGGTGAAACGTTTTGCATGTCTTCATAATGGTTCACCGATATGCTGCGGAGGTTACTGTGAAGTTCCAAACACAGTAACCGAACTAAGTGCCTATTGTTGTGATAAGAAACGGAGATGGACGTAACCGATGGAATTCTATACAAAATGCTATTTGTCTAACAACGGTTTGGGCAAATATATACGTTTGCCGAGACAAATAGCTTTAAACATTTAAATACAGACTCAATGTCTATTTGCCATGGCAAATAGCTTTTGACTAGGCAAAAGCCTTCTGCCAGAAATAACCATTTGCCTACGACATATACTAAATCCTTGAGACCTAAACTCAGTTTGTGGCTTATACATGCAATAAACAGTACACTCTAAGAATTTCTTATTGACATAATATAGCAGTTTTTAGGATCTTAGGGGTTTTGATTCGACAATTGCCACAATTGCCGACAATCGCCCAATATACTGAGTTTTTTTTAGTTTAAAACCGCGTGACTGACAATTGTTTTAAATAAAACGTTACCTTTCATAGTTATCAAGATTGTAAGCTAGTGTTTCTTATATCCAGTCGTTGGCATCCCTAAAGTTGCGCTGGCACCCAAGTACTCCAAAGTTAATCAAATACGACCGCTGACCACTCATGCGTTTTTTCTATTTGTTAAAAAAACAAAAAATTCAAATGTTGGACATTTTAATATCAGTAATTTGAATTTTATGAATCTGTGTATTGAAGGATTTTGGACAATATTGGAAAACAATTAAAAACTTTCCATGAAATATCAATTTTATCTTAGGAGGGGATTATATTTGAAGAAATGTGTACTATTTAAAATGAAAGAAAAAAGGCGCTATATCTCTTTCTGTATTTAGAATTGAACTAGTAGGTACTTTGACTATTAGGTACTTATACGTGATTGGCTAATACGAAAGATTGTCGAACCTATTGTCCTCAAACAAATTGAGTGTTAGATACCGCTAAAGTGCTGCTCATCAGTTTGAAGTTAAATTTACTTCTTCTGCGGTCTTATGCACGCCAATGGATTTCACGCCCAGCTTGATCTGGCGACGATCCACTACCAAACACTCTTAACGTTCCATATAAACACCGGAATCTAAACACATTACCGTCGTAAACAACCCATTCGTTACAATTTTTACGTGCCTGTTTACAACGTCGAAAAATACAAAATTTGTGAATCTGGGGCGCCACCACACATTGTTTACGATCGGTCCGCGTTTATATCATTTTATAAGTGTGCGGTTGTCTGCTGGCCAGAGATGGCCACAGCGCCAACTAGAGATACATCACCGTAAAGTGGGCCGCCATCTTACGTACTGTCATTATTATGTCTGGTACGTTTGTTATTTTAGGTGGCTATGCATGTTATCAAGATCTGATGTATGGGGAATGAGCGTATTATTTCTTCTATAGATCGCGAACATAGACAGAAATAAACAGTGGTATGGAATGAGGGAAATTTTAACGGCATCGATAAATGTTATCTCGTGGTAGAAAAGGAAAAATGCGACGATGAGGTTAAATAAGTCGAATGCTTCTGATACCGAGGAGCCTGAACGGCGATAATCGCGGTTAAACGCGATAGTCGCGTTAAGTAAATTCTGGAAATGTGTTAAGAAAAAAAAAATGTGGCATACTGCAATTATGTAATATAAACCGCAACTTTATTGATACTAAGGATGCAGGTACCTAGTATTACTTTAATTATTGGAAAGTTATCGAACTTTACTTACCGTTTCAGTCGTAGTCAGTATCTGAAACAAATTAACCGCTATTATTGTCGAATATTTGTGAAAATGCATAGATTAGTTTCTCATAACAAATTTTCACAATGATATTATCTCTGTTAAAAATGTAAAGTTAAATGTTAATTAAACATTGCGACGGGTACCTGTTGAAACGGGGGCAACAACTACGCTTTATTTTACAAAAAAAAAACATTAAATATGTATTTATTAATTTAGTTTTTTATATGCTTGTTATCGTTCCACCATTGCTGTGTTCGCTATTATTTGAACTACAAACTAAAACATAAAAAAAAACGTTTGAAAAAAAAATATAAATATTCATAGAATTTATTTTAACATATCTTTAGCGCATAGCAAAACAGCTAACACATTTCGAAAGAACATTTTTCGTATATCCGAACAACAACTTAAAAGTAAAAACCGATGTCACAAGTGGAACAAATATAAAATAAAATTAAGGGAATTGCTAAAATATTTCAGTTGATCGGTATTCAAATAATAACAACAATAATAACAACATATTGTTTTTATATTCATTGTGTTAATTTAATTTAAATTTTTTGTTTAAGTTACAAATTTAACTTTTCTTATAAAATAGAGAAATTATAAGAAACGCAAACATAGTTATTCAACAATTTATTACTATTTATTAAATTTCATGATTTTGGTGTCACTAAATAAAATTCCAGTCATATCTAACACCGAACAGTGTTCTTGTATTGGCAAAGTGAGTCGAAATAAAATAAACTAAGAGCAGAAGAATACTTCGACACTGCAAGAATTTGGACAACAAAGTATAAGAGAATACAGTGCGGATTAAGGAAGGTATAATTGCGTACATTTATATTCTTATACATTAATAAAATAGAGTTCAAATGGTGACTATCTATATCAGTTAAGTAGTGGATTCAGTTTATTGAAAATTATGATTAATTGAGAATTGAAACTCTTATAAGAGCATGTTTTATACACTGATTATCAACATCAGATATTCTTTTAGCATAAAACAGTCATAAAAACAATTTTTTTTTCGTTTTTCCGCACACATCAAATCTATAGCCTTTTGAGTTACAGCAAATTGTTTTATTTCTTATTTGGAGTATTATTTTCTATGCATTTAGTCAGTTGCACAATTAGAAAATCTTTGAACTATGATGAAATGTTTTAATGTAAAAATCCACCTACAAGTTTTGCAATTCTTCTGGATAAGGATTCATCTTGAGAGATGAATTGGCGTGTAACATATTAATTCGTTTTTAGAATTTTCACCAGAAGTCTTTCCTGAAACAGATTTTTAGTTTAAGTTTGGGTTAATAAACTATAATTTTAGTGTATCCGTCATTATTAAACTATTGGGTTAGTGACGCATTTTGTCGCTTATTTTGTCTTAATGTTTATTATTTATCGGCTTTTGGCTTGGTAACTTTGTATTATCGCTGTTAAACATGACCAGCAAATATATTAAATTTTAAAATTTGTCTGTACCGCCAAACAGATTTTATTGAATTTGATGTAACATATTTGAAATCATGAAAAGTGATTCATGCATAGTAAACCCTAGATCAACAATGTAAAGTTATGTTTAGATTGATATTTAAGAAATATCATTTATCAGTTAGTTTTACACAATCATCGTTTAAAGTTCATTTAAGGTAACAGTTTCCGAATTGATAATTTTATTCATATTTTATCGTTTGAAGATTAAAACTGCCGAGCGTTCAACTTGAAATTAATTATTGGCCATATTCAGCAAAGTTTCAAGCCGCGCACATCAAACGGTCTTTTAACTTTTTCACCAAACACTTACATCAAGCAGACTCAAAGAGAATTAATTAATATTCAAGAGCGTATCTATCAATCAACCTTCCGCTACGAAACGACTTTCACGACTCGATAAGTATTTGTTTAGCGATATTAGATCGCTGATGATTATCTAATTAGCAGTCGCAGGATTAACACATTTCAGCAGTGTATATATGTTAATCTCCTGGTCACGTCTTCGCCATCAGTAATTATTGCGATAGTCGGCGAAGATATTCCATTATGCAATGCCAAAGACAAGTGGATAATTGGCAATAACAATTATTTCAGAACCAGTTATATATTATACGTTGCTCTCACTACGACAGCAGCTGTAGTATATAATCCAGGCTGGTGATAATGCTGTCCACTTTACTCAGATTTTTATTTATGCAATAATCGTCTTTCGCTCGAGCATAGACATGCTCAAGCTTCCGTTGTGAGAGGATTGTTGGTAGATGATAAATTGTGGCTTAGGTATGCGAGGAGATATATCAAAGAAGCGGGGATTAAATTGCTAGGCGATGTTACAAAGATAAAGTTAAGTTTATGCAGGACTGCTGAGGAATGACAAGCAATGTAATTTGGCGATTGCCGTGTCAATATGAAAGGTAGCTAGCGAGATATTTGCAAGTTTTTAGACTTGGAACCTGGAAGAACCGGGTTGCCAACAAGTCAAATTACTACTGCTGTTAAATTTAAGTTGATGTTAGAATTTTATTTTGATAGTTACGTTGTTACGTATTGGCATTTGAAAACGGTGTCATGAAATAATTCTTATTTGTTATTTTTAAATCTTTCTGTAAGTAATATTATATTCAGTCTTGAAGTTGCCTCACGTATAAGATACTTGTAAGATAGAAGCGGTTAGTAAGTTAATCTAATTTATCTTTAATAAGTATAACAAACATACAGAAAACAAGTAATTTCCAACTGTGTACAGTCATATATAAAACATTAATTAACATAAAAACTAAAAATTAAATAAATGATTATTCATTCCTTGTGTTATTGTAACCTTGTTATCACCGCCTGCGTATAATCAAGCCTAGGAGTCTATAGGAGCAACAAAAACATCGTCGTGTTTAAATTTGACATATATTAATAGTATTAAACAGGAATAAAAAGTTTTTGCAATCATCCAATTCTGTTGTTATAAATCCGGCGAAAAGAGGAAATCTCTGAGATAGTTTGTTATTGTATAAATTCTTTAAACACAAACATCACAAACGCGTCAATTTTTAATTATTAAAACGCACACTTTTATACACTATACTGGCTTATGACGTAATCGACACGCCTTTTTAACGGAAACCCTGTATTTTCCTTTCTGATGGTAGTGGAAATATTTCCTTGCAGAAATGAAAATTTTCTAAAAAACCTGACAATAATAAAAACATGATAATAATAACTCTAGGGAAATGGATTTTATGAATGGAATAAGAAATTATTTGCCCTGGCACTATTCAACCATCACGGTTTTCTTCGAAAGTGAGTTTTTAAAGCATTTGCGGGTCCATATAAGAAACAACTGCAAATAGATAAATCGAAAATGCTTATTTGCGTCCCAGTAACGAACAAAAGTGATCAGTATTCCAATATTACCTTTATTTTCAACTTTTTCTCGAAAATATTAATATATCAAGCTATAAAATTTTGTTACCATTTGTTACCAAGACTTTAAGACATAGGTCAAAAACAATAGAAGGTCGGAAATTAAATTTGATATAAATACATTTTTGACATAACAAACCGTTTCGGAGATGTTGTTGTTTTTCCATATTTTACGCACTCAAAGAAAAATAATTAATAACATCAGAAATAAAATAGAAAATGCATTTTTACTATATGAACAAATAAACATATTGAGTGCAGATACCTCATACGACCTAGTTTCCGTTGCTCTTTCTGTTGCTGGTGTCGTATTCATGTTATTTTTAAAAGCTCGATTTTGTTAGAAGGTCTAACATTGCAGAAAATCAAACTTGATGATTCAAAGAATTCTATTGTGTATTTAGAACTCTGCTACACCAGTTGTTTATTCTTTTCTTGGGACTGAACCACACCACACCAGACTACGTGATGTACACAATTGCAGTTTGCTTGAAAATTGTATGCGTGTATACTGTTTGTTATTTTTCCCATACCATTTGTCGGTATTTTGTTACCATTTTTAAACTCCTTTAAACTGTGAGAAGTGTCAAAAAGAGATAGATCGATTTCGATTATAACTGGGCGAGATTTTTGCCCATTTACCTTTTTAATGCATACCTTCCTATATGCCTTCTTATGAAAACAAACACTCTGCGTAAAAAAAAAACAGCAAAAACCGTTGCCTCAATGTAGTGTAACTATTGTTGTTATAAATTATAACTAGTGACAGATTCGTTTCGGTATTTAAAATAGCATACTTAAAATATACGAAACAAAAGATCTTTTTTAAATTAAGCAATCTTAAATTTTGCAAAATTAAGAATGAAAGAAAATTGAACCACTGCCGACGATTCATAAAAATCTAAATTTTTTATATGCTACCACTGCTCTAGATCATAATTTTCCTAGATCGCATCACCGACTACTTTGACAATTATTATATTAATTATCCATCACAACGGGGCAATAAGCAGATAACTGGTAAGATGCAAAATTTAAAAAAACAACACATGGAGAGCAAGGAGATAATCTTTACCAAATAATCAATAATAGTAATAGTTGATCAACAATTTCGATCTCGAAAAAAAAAATAGGTACTCTAAGAACAACAAAGCAGCATAATATTTTTATTTATAAATAATTCATTCACTCTTATCGATGACAAGGAAAACTAAGATTCTTAACCATAATTAATTACGATAGGCGTTTCAACAATCAAGATAATCTAATTACTAAAAATATGTATAGCTGAAAATAAAAACAGCAGTTAACCGGTGCAAGCAGCGTTAAGGCAAGGCATTCAATCATTTCAAATTAAAATTCGACAAGGTCGTGTTAGCGCAGAAAACACGATCTAAAAACGGCCTTAATTGGTATAATTAATACCATTTCATTAACGAGATATGGGTTACGAGAGAACCCATAGAACCGGTTAGTTATCTGTGTGTACCACGAGAGGGTATTCGCGACCATTACACCACATCGTTATTTCGATTACTCTTCTTAACTTACCGGCGCTAATAAGTTGTAAATATACACATATCTCTCCTAGACGACACATAAATTTATAACATCTCTGCAGAGTATAGAGATGTAGTTTCTGCGTTTGTCGTTATATAAATAATGTAGCTTATCGAATACTGTGATTTGGAATTTAAATTTATTGTTTTCCCGTCATATGGTGTATACGGAGGATATCTTTACTACTTGGTTTATGTAGACGAAGTGGTGCGATAATAGCACTTCGAATTTTATTAAAAGACATTACTTGATTCCATCGCGGAATTTTATTATATTTCATTCCGGTCGAGCCGTAAAATTGTTGATCGAAAATCGTTATTATAGGCTAATAAATGCTGATTGCGTATTTGTAAGTGAAATATATTGCTAATAAACAAGTAATTTTGATATGCTGGAGTTATTGGTTACGTCCGGCACTTATAGATAAAATGTTAAATGTATCGTGAAAATGATAATATATGTAGGATACGGGGTGAAGCACCACGTTATCATTTTGTTTGGCGATACCATTTTGTTTGTACATTTTGTAAGACTATTCGAAAATTACTTTAATAGAAGAAAACAATTCGGACACTAATTTAGAGACACATATTTCTCCGCTGATTAAAGGTTGTTTGAGATGGGTGCTCATCTCAATTGCAGTAAAATAATCAAATATAAATGAGTATGTAATTGCGATTTATATCTAAACCAACCTTTGGAAAATTGCAATAAAACATTTTTAGCAACATAGTCACTTTGAAATGAATGAATTCCAAGCTCTCAATTCTGAATATATCTGTTTATGAAGTTTCAATTTGTTTCCATTGGCTGGGGCTGTTGAATTTTGAAAAAAAAATATGATTTTCGGTACCTGTCAAATATCATCCAAAAACATTTTTAATTTTTCGCAACGTTGCGACAATAGAATTAAATAAAAAATGCCGTAATTTCAAATGAACTAAATGTATGCATAACTAATTAGAGTTTTTAGTTTTTTCACCGGTAGACTACATACTAAAATTTTACGTCTTTGAAAAAGTAGAATATTGTAGGTACATTATAATTCATTTCTTGTACGGAGCCTGATTTAACAAAAGTATACGTTTGTTCCACTTTTTCTTTTTGCAATAAATGTCATTTTGAGTAACTCTTTTCATATTAGAATTTTTAAAAAGTTTGAAAAGTAGAAAAACAAAAAAGATGCAAACAGTGCAAAAACGTTTACCATTATAAAATGTAAGTGTACGTAGAACATTGCTTCCGGGTTATGCCGCGTGTCAAGATGTGTACATGCTGACGTTTCGCGAACGATGTTGCTCGATTCTTCAAAGCAGTAAAATAATAACAATTCAGTAGTCAATAAACCAATTAAAAATAATAAAAAAAGGAATAAACAAATAAATACACAAATAAATCCATAAAAAGCTTTTTATTGTTTATTGGAATTGAGATTGTTTATTCTTATTGGGCAAATCAAAAGTAATGAAAAAAAATAATTCATAGGGTATTTCAACCAACTGGAGAAATAATAGTTCGTACACAATAAATGCGAAAATTTGTGTATTTAGACATTCAATAAAAGATCAAATAAAGATAGAAATGCTCTGAAAAAAAAAATAAAATCAAAATTGGTAGCCAGTAGGAGAGTTTTATTTTATCATACCGCGTATGATAAAGTATTGTAATCGTGCCGAAAAAAAAAATTGATTTTAGCGGAAATAGGTCTTTGTGACCAAGGTACAAAAAAATGTCTTTTGGTTGAAAAGGGTCCAAAGGAACTGATTTTGCAAATGAGCTGCCATTTTTGTAGTTTCGAAAATAGTTAAATAATAAATTAAAGTAGAGGAAATTCTGTATAATTCATGTCTATGACATTTTTTAGTAAAATTAATATTTTAGCTGTATGAGCAACTTATTTTTGAACGAGATCGTCTCTGCATTAAAACTTAGCCAGGATTTCGACAATTATTTTCATTCTGACAGTAGGTAGTGTCAAACGCTGTTTTTTTTGACAAAACCTACAGTCATTATTATCAATCAAAATATCTGTCAAATCCTGGCTACTTGTTTTATTTTAATGTAGACACGATCGATCTCGATCAAATAGAATCTCATGGAACTAAACTATTAATTTTATATATTGTATGATAAAGTAATGTGTTCCTGGCCACAGATTTTTTTTCTATTTATTATATGATTAAGTATATGAATTATAACCGGCTTTTTGGAAAACATTTTCTTTTTTTCATAAGGCTGTTTTTGTATACATATTCTGATCTGTTAAAACGTTCCACGTATTCTCTTTTATTTTATTTTATTTTCTTTTCAGGAAAGCTGTTTATGGTATGCCAGCTTCAGCATCAAGATAGCTACGATTAAGTGAAGGAGGCCACAACTTAACTGTTCACAAAGCATCCATCAGCCGCCGATTTGAATCAATACAACCGTCACTCAGAAAACAGTTACCCAACCCAGGCTTCGGACGACGCGTAGTCTCCGCGTATTTACATAATAAGAAATAAGTGTCGGCCGCGTCTCGGGCGAGTGTCGACGGTGATGGCCATCGACGTGAATTGCAGCCTGTAATTTCGCATATCAATCTTAATTAATTCGTTAATTAAGCGCACGATTCGCAGCAATAAATTGCGGCGCCGACCCACGCGACACTTCTCACTCGTTACGTGTTTTTTGTTGTTGTTGTTGTCCTCTGGCGTGGTTACGGTGTTGCCGAATCAACAGATTTTTCAGGAGATTTCATTGATTTACTCTGTGTTCGCTGAAAAATATCTAAGAAAAGCTGACAAAGCCATAAGGAGGAAACCCTTAATTTAAAATGAGTAATCATTATTATCAAAATACCAAGATGTGGTCAAATATTACTTTTACTACTAGACAAAGCTGAAGATTTTTATGCGACCAATCAGCTAAAATGAAACTTGCTTTCAACAAAAAGTTGACTATTTGGATGTTTTCTCAAAAAAGAATAGTTTTAATAGAGCCCGTGATTTGTTTCTCATGCATGCTGAAGACATGTGTCATCGTACTCATCGTTTATGAATCTAAGAGTAGATATAAATGAAATTTAAGTTCACTTAGTTATAGCCAAGGATTTTGATGTTCTCGAAAATACTTTCTCTTTTTATTGCAATGATGCAAAACACTTGAATTTTTGCCGTAGACATACAGGTTCATGGATAAAATAGTGGCACTGAATGGTAGTGAAGGGCAGAGTTTTGTAATCTTACCCCTATAAACATCTTTTTTTCTAACTAGTGCATCATTGCCCAGCCAAAACGGCTGACTGTGAATATGATTTTAAGGTGCATTGTTCTTATAACGTAGGAACCCAGTATGGAACTTTAGAAATTCCTTCCCCATACGAGTGAATTTTTTTATGAAACAAGCTATATCAGAAGAATGAATATGGTACAGACAAAGGTATGTAAAATTCTGCTTTCAAAATACTTATTTCTGAAATGCAGATAGGAGGCAGATGCAGTTACTTGACAAGTATGACAAGTAACTGCCGTTCACATGGTCGTCCGTTTTGTCGAGATTGTTTAGTTTATATGACTCAATTGTGAGTATATTCTTGTATTTTGCTTCGTTTTGTTAGTTATGTTTTGTCTCATTTTAGTGTAATGCCTGTAGAAGAAACGAAACTGGTTTCGAAATATAGCAATTCATGAAAAGAGTTTGTCTTATTATCTTGCTAAGGAGGATCGCAATACCCGAATAAGAATTTTTTACATTTTACACATCGATCAAACAATTTTACATATTATATATATATATATATATATATATATATATATATATATATATATATATATATTTAACTTTAGATTTTCACGATCGTTATGTATATGTAAAAAGTTTTCGGTCATCTCGTGTAGAAAATAAACTTTATTTGCAACGTTTCGACAGACTCACATCTGCCATTATCCAGCGTTTAAAACTAACTACAGTTACCATGACTGGACCCATGACACGCAGTCGCGCTCGTGCGACTATGGCAACCGTCATAGAGGAATAGAAGGCGAATGCATGTGACACTAGTTTGTTTGACATAGTTTAAAGTTTTGTAGTTAGTTTTAAACGCTGGATAATGGCAGATGTGAGTCTGTCGAAACGTTGCAAATAAAGTTTATTTTCTACACGAGATGACCGAAAACTTTTTACATATATATATATATATATATATATATATATATTAAAAAACACAAACAACTCTATTTAAAATTGTTTATTTTCTTGGGTATTGTAGGCTTTGTCACATTTAACATATTAAAACTTATAACTAAAAGTCACAAGAGACAACACATTAAAAATTATTTGATCTGACGTTTCGACACCATTTGTGTCTTGATCACAGATAGACTAAAATATTCTTGAATAGCTTTATACATTTCAATACATACAACCACGACACACCACATATGAAACTAGTTTCTAAAACTGGACCTGGTTTCTAAACATCTCACAAATTTTACGAATTACTTAAACTACTTTCTTTTTTCCCTTTCCGTGTTGTTACATATTTGTAGGTAAAATTAGTTTATAACAATTTAACAAATTTAAATCGGATCTGTCATTCACAGCATCTTTTTGTTTTACAATTTCTATGGCTATTTAAAACAAAAAGATGCTGTGAATGACAGATCCGATTTAAATTTGTTAAATTGTTATAAACTAATTTTACCTACAAATATGTAACAACACGGAAAGGGAAAAAAGAAAGTAGTTTAAGTAATTCGTAAAATTTGTGAGATGTTTAGAAACCAGGTCCAGTTTTAGAAACTAGTTTCATATGTGGTGTGTCGTGGTTGTATGTATTGAAATGTATAAAGCTATTCAAGAATATTTTAGTCTATCTGTGATCAAGACACAAATGGTGTCGAAACGTCAGATCAAATAATTTTTAATGTGTTGTCTCTTGTGACTTTTAGTTATAAGTTTTAATATGTTAAATGTGACAAAGCCTACAATACCCAAGAAAATAAACAATTTTAAATAGAGTTGTTTGTGTTTTTTAATATCATCTAGAAGGCTAAAGTAAAGTTAAACAAATATATATATATATATATATATATATATATATATATATATATATATATATATATATATATATAGGGTTGGGCAACTAAATGGAATATTGCCTGCACAGCGTAAATTATTAGTTGTATCAAAAAGTTTTAAACATAAAAGTTGTTTGACTATTTTTTCCCCATATTTTCATAAAATCTAATTATGTCTAAATAATAAAATAAAAGCATGGCGACTATGACGTAACTTTTTTTAAATGGCGACGTATGACGTGTGATACATCGTTGGATAGCTCTATTTCTTACCTTTACAACCGTATAACACATTCCCCCATACTCATAATAAATCAACTGTCAACTGTCAATTTTTATGGTATACACGTGGTGGTTAATAGTACAATTTGTTTAGTTAGTTTATAAAATGGCTAGATGAACGGAACATGAAAAAATTGAAATTTTAATGATGGTAGGTTATGGAGACCATAAACGAAAGCAACAAGAGGTTTGCGATTTATTCAATGATGTCCATCCCGACAGAAATCCCATTACTCAGTCAACCGTCAGCAAAATTGTATCATGCTTTAATGCTACTGGAAGCGAACGTGGCGATTCTAGAATTCGAACCAAATCAGCAACAAACAAAGAAAAGAGCTTGGATGTTTTGTTGTCTGTCCAAGATTGCCCTCAAACATCTACATTGGTAGATGTTTGAGGGCAATCTTGTTGAAAAGTTGATTGCAACTAGCTTTAAATGTTGGAATAAGTCGTCGATCTGTTGGAAGAATTCTCAAACAAGCAAAGTACCGTCCATATCAAATTCATTTAGTGCACGAGCTATCCGAAGATGACCACGATAGAAGGTTACAGTTTTGTGAACCGATGACCGAGCTGTGCAACAACAATGAATTTGTTAAGAAGATTCTATTTTCCGAAGAGGCAACATTTTGCTTAAATGGCACTGTTAATTGTCACAATTGTCGTTACTGGGCGGCAGAAAATCCACATTGGATACAGGAGGCGCATACCCAGCATCCCCAAAAACTTAATGTCTGGGTTGGTATTTTAAATACCCACATTATTGGTCCATATTTTATAGACGGGACGCTGACTGGGCAGAAATATTTAGACTTGCTGCAACAAAACATTTGTCCTGATATCCAAAGAATTGAAGACATCAACACGGTTTGGTTTCAACAGGATGGAGCACCTTCTCATTATTCCGCAACAGTCCGTGAATTTTTGAATAATTATTTTCAAAATCGTTGGTAGAAGGGGACAATAGAGTGGCCCCCACGTTCACCGTACTTAAGCCCATTAGATTTTTATTTGTGGGGTGATTTAAAAAATAGGGTTTATAAAGATAGACCGGATAGTTTAGAAAACTTGAAGGAACAAATCCGACGTGAGTTAATACGCACTCCAGCACAGGCCTTCTCTAACTACAGGGTTTTATTGACAGACTTTATTATTGTCAAGAAGTAAATGGTGCTCAGTTCGAACCTTTGCGTTAGGTTCATTATTTAAATTTAAGTTCGCTTTACTTAGTTTAAGTAAGCAACCTGTATAACCTTTCTCTTTTCTAATAATAAATTAAATTATTGATCTTTTTGCGTTTTTTATTAATTTACATTTGATTTATTATGAATGTGGGGGAATGTATTATACGGCTGTAAAGGTAAGAAATAGAGCTATCCAACGACGTATCACACGTCATAAGTTGCCATTAAAAAAAAATGACGTCATAGTCGCCATGCTTTTATTTTATTATTTAGACATAATTAGATTTTATGAAAATATGGGGAAAAAATAGTCAAACAACTTTTATGTTTAAAACTTTTTGATACAACTAATAATTTACGCTGTGCAGGCAATATTCCATTTAGTTGCCCAACCCTGTATATATATATATAACAAATACAGATATGTGTTATCGAAATAATGGAATTGTTTGAAAATGGTCAAACAAATAAGGAAATACGTGTTTTGTTGGCAAACACCAAATTCTCAAAGAAAGCCCGTTAAGCGCAGAAAGGAAGGCTGATTTATTGTTTATAAAAGTAACTATAGCTCAAACCCCAAAGATAATATACAACTGAAACAAGATAGTTAGATCCTCCTTTAAAAATAAAAAAAAACATGTGTTTTACCATATCCTGAAAATCCAAAGTGTGCCAATTCGAGTGGGTATATTTTATGTCAACACGCATATAACAAAAACCGAAGTTATGACATTGGTATTTCGACTTTCCTTTAAAATTATCAGTTATGCCAGATTTTTGCCATTTTCCCAAAAGTTAAGGTTAGTAAAACCTACTGAGTGATTTTTTATGAACGTGTTTGGTTAATATAAATTGGTATTTAGACTCTTCCTTCAAATCAAAAAATCCCTGTTTTCAGTTAAAGAAGTGAAAAAACGCGAGGCTTTTTTATCATGGCACGTTACCTCAAAGTTGAGTTGCTCGTTAGGAATAAAACCGTAAACAAAAATGTGTTTGGATATGTTTGGATATGTTTGGACTGGGCCCCCCACGTAACACAAACCCAAAAAAAAAAACGCTTTGTCAAATTGCCATTGTACATAAATCATTTATTTCATTTAACACCATATATATTTTTAAATATTATTACAAAAACTTATAGTTTATATATTAAACAACATTTTGCAAACATGAAATAAAAAGGTGATTCATAAATATTTAATGCCTTATCTGTGGTAAGGTAAGCGAAATATTTAATGAAGGCATCGTAATATAATAATTTTCATTGCCAGGGCACTCTCTATGGATAGCATAGCTAGGCCGTTGAACCTTTCCTGTCCCATTGATGATGTATTAAAGTTCTTTATTGCCGACAGGTCTGCTAAATGCACTTTCACCTTCGGCAACTGTAACAGGTATCGTGCAAAAAAATCTGATCGCAATACATAGGTATTTCGGGGAAAACATCGTGAAAGCACATGTTGTATGTCTATGCAACATAAAGGAAGATAGAAAAAATCTTGTAGTGGTCCAGTTTCAACCATTTTCCCGCATGGACATCTCCTGATACGGTAATACGATCTGGCAACACTGTGCGATGTCCTGCGGCGTCCCCGCGACTTCTTTCACCGCCATCTAGATTCGATTTCGCAACGGGACGCGCGGCGGTCATGTCGACCGCGGCGCAACGCGACCCGCTTTAAATATAATCGTAACTACGCCAGCAGATCGCTGATAAACCTCCTAAAGCGGCGATTTATCGTGAGCGGGGACGATTTAACGCCTGTACGTCCTAGAAATTTGAATATCTCGCTCGGTACGACCGAGCAGTCAGTTATTTGCAGACCCGGATTAAGGATTTTGACGGTCATGAAGTGTAATCGCATTTAGCGAAACGACTGCATAAACATACAGATGGCCTTGCCGATAACCCAGTTACTTTGTATTGTTTTTAGCTGGAGTGAAAAAAATCTATGGTGCGTAGGTATATACAGTTAAAATACGAAGAAGAAGACATACAACATAAATAGAGTTTCTTTACTATTTCTCTCTATTTCTGCAGGTATTTTTGGCATAGCTAAGACTTTGCAAAGTTAAATTTCGATGTGGAAGGGTGGCCACAATCTTCATAGCGCTCTAAATGAAATTCTTCCCAAGCTTCCCACCCTCATAATTAGTTAGCTACTGAGTACACGAACTACTTTCTAAACTAGTTAGGAATTCTTTCCCGAGATCAACCAACTCCATTATGAATTTTACATATTGTTATTTTAAGTTTCACGGAAGAAACAAGAAAAAAATACCTTTATCGCGCAGAGCGCGAATAAAACTTTCTATCCCCTTATCAAACTTTACGTACGGGGATTATCGTAGGCACGCTACAAACGCCATCTGCATAGTAATGCAGGACTTATTAATTAAGCTCGCAAAAGCGGATACAGAAGGGGGGACACGGGTTACGAAAGGTAAATATTTTCGCAGGACCTGAACCGATGCTGAATTAAAATGTTTGATTTGGGCGTCGTGTCGACATGTTAATTAAGTATTTAGAAGATTTGTTCAATAAAATGAAGTTAAATGAAAATAGGGGTTGGCTTTCATTTTATAACCAATAAAGCCTGAATTTAGTACTAATATTGACTTGTAATTTTTTGCAAAGAAAAGCGAGACACCGTACTCTCTTTTCACATTCGAAAACAAAACTAATTAGCTAGTATCTATAAAGATAGGAAATGTATCGTTCAATTGAAAAAACAATTTGCAAAATTACATTAAACTGGAATTAAATTATATACTAGATGATCATTAGATGTAAATTACCAAAAACAAATTTGTTGTCCTATTATATCTAACAGTTGAAGCCGTAATTTTATGAATTGCATTTTAAAATAAAGATCAGTTTCTTAAAAAGCTTTTAGAACAAAGCCTAAAACTACCTAAACTCAAAACACAAGAAAGTAATGAAAAATTCTGTCACAACCTAACATAATAAATGTTAGACAAAATGGTATATGAACGTGTGTACTGAATCAACGATTAAACCCTAAAATAGGCATGAAAGAAAAAAAAAATGACGAGGTCTACGTCCACCAGGGAAAGGTGATGCTTTAGCAATTTAAGGTCCCTTGATTGTAACCCTCTAAATAATGACCATGCAGGATTTAAAAAGTTATTTCGCAGGGATACCAGACATAGAGACGATACTATGGTCTCATCAATTAAAAAAATCTGATGTGGCCAGGCACATGACTTTATCATACAATATATAAAATTAATAGTTTAGCTGCATGAGAATCTATTTTATTGAGATAAATCGTAGGTATTGTCAAAGCATCAGCATTTGACACTACCAACACTACATCATTACAATAATAGTTATTTATGTCACAAGTGCCGAAAGTACGGAATAGCGCGACGAGCGGTGATGCGGCGCGTCACCGAAGGCGGAGTGTAGCCGTCGCATGTGAGCGAGTCGCGCTATCTAGTTTTTGGCAGGACTGACATCAACGTTTATTGTGTTGCTTTTTGAGAAATAAGTATTTAAAAACATAAATAAGAAAGGTTAAATTTCTGTATAGGAAATGTTAGGTTGGTATCACTTTGACGAAACGTCAAGTTTAAAGGTACGTTCTGATTGGTCGTAATAGTAGGTAATGGCGGTGGTAGAATACGAAATTATAGCAGTTCTTACATTCGTGATAGTGACACATATTAGTTTGCCTGTACATAAACAGGAGTCACTAGCAATTTTCTATTAGAAATACTATAATGGCGTCTGCTACCACTGCCATTAGCACTAATGAAAACGCACCTTAAAAAGCTAATTCAAATTCTGACAGATTTGTCGTTATACTTCATCGCTATACTTTATTTACAATTTTCTCAATTTATCGTTTTTACAATTAGATATAACAATGGGTTGATATTTCTTATTAACAAACAATCAAATTTGTGATCTTATTTTATATGAATTTTGTACTTTCCGCACTAGAGCGGCAACGTTCCATAGCGGCTCCCCAACCTCTGATGGAATCAGCTGTTTTCGAGTGTGACAGCCATAGACATTTCTGTGGTGACAGCACAAAAAAATATTTGTCAAAATCCTGGCTACTATGTAGTTTAATATCAATGCAGATGCGACCGATCTCGATCAAATAGAATTTGCTCTTGCAGCTAAACTATTAATTTTACCAAAAAATGTCATAGGCATAAATTATTCAAAATTTCCTCTGCTTTAATTTATTATTTAACTATTTTGACGAAATTACAGAAATAGCGGCTCAATTGCAAAATCGTTGAAAAATGCTAGGAGTAAAGCCCGTTCCTTTGGACCCTTTTGAACCAAAAGCTTTTCAGCTCTAAGTTTAGTCATGTAACTTCTAAATATGAACTTTCGTCCCGATACCTTTAGTAGTTTCCCCGGAACCGTCTCCACAAAAAACGGATACACACACACATACACATACACACACACACACACAGACATTTTTTTGTACCTTGGTCAAAAATGTTCAGGGGACCCAAAAAGACCTATTTCCGCTAAAATCGCAATTTTTTTTTTCGGCACGATTACAATACTTTACATACTGCGTATGATAAAGTAAAAATCTGATGTGGCCAGGCACATGACTTTATCATACAGTATGTAAAATTAATAGTTTAGCTGCATGAGAATCTATTTGACTGAGATAAATCGTGTCTGCATTAAAATTAAACTTTTTAGCCAGCATTTGACAGATATTTTGATAGTCAATAGTATCAATCGAAGGTATTGTCAAAGCATCAGCATTTGACACTACCTACTGTCATCAGAATAATAGTTGTTTATCTCACAAGTGCCGAAAGTAAGGAATAGCACAACGAGCGGTGATGCGGCGCGTCACCGATGGCGGAGCGTCGTCGTCGCATGTGAGCGAGTCGCGCTATGTAGTTTTCGGCAGGAGTGACATCAACGTTTTTAGTATTGCTTTTTGAGAAATACGTATTTAAAAAAAAATCAAAAATGGTTATATTTCGGTATAGAAAATGTTAGGTTGATACCACTTCTACGAAATGTCAAGTTTAAAAAGCTAATTCAAATTCTGACAGATTTATAGTCGATGGTTCTCCGAGTGTGACAGCGTGGTGACAGCCATAGATATTTCTGTGGTGACAGCACAAAAAATATTTGTCAAAATCCTGGCTACTATGTAGCATATCAATGCAGATGCGACCGATCTCGATCAAATAGAATTTGCTCTTGCAGCTAAACTATTAATTTTACCAAAAAATGTCATAGGCATAAATTATTCAAAATTTCCTCTGCTTTAATTTATTATTTAACTATTTTGACGAAATTACAGAAATGGCGGCTCATTTCTAAAATCCTTGAAAAAGGCTTAGAATAAACTACCAGTTCGTTTGGACCCTTTTGAACCAAAAGCTTTTCAGCTCTAAGTTTGGTCATAAAACTTCCAAATATGAACTTTCGTCCCGATGCCTTTAGTAGTTTCTCCGGAATCGTCTCCACAAAAATCGAGTACACACATACGCACACACACACACACACACATACACACACACACACAGACATTTTTTTGTACCTTGGTCAAAAATGTTCAGGGGACCCAAAAAGACCTATTTCCGCTAAAATCTCAATTTTTTTTTTCAGCATGATTACAATACTTTACCATACTGCGTATGATAAAGTAAAAATACTTGCTTGTACTCCAAGCTACCGTTTTTGCTCTAAAGTATTTTCTACACCACTTGCTAGGACATACAGTAAACATTGCTTCTAAGTATAGACTTCACATAATGAAATATTTACTTCCCATTATTTATTTACATTATTTACTCTACTCCCCCAGCATACACTCCAAACTGTAAACGTCAGTCCAAATAACATATATAATTATTCAAAGATTTGCAAATCAATTGGTGAACACTGTGAGTAAGAAAAATACTAAAAATACAAAAAAAAACAAACAAAATAATGTTTTTAATGATATCGAAATAACTTTGGAAAAATAGTTAATATCAAAATTATAGCTGGTAATATTATCTATAAAAATCGATCATCTTTTAGTACAATTAACAGTTTAAAAAATATACAGTAACATTTGATAATTAACATAACAGTTGTCCCTACGTCAACCTGCAAACAATAAGCAGAGTTAAGTTAAATTGTTCGTCCTGGATAATGGATAAAAATGAATAAAATAAAAGTATAAAGGCACTTCTTTATCTACTTCAAAACAGCCACTGGTGTAGTTATGTGCAAGGTTATGTTGTTTGCTTACTTTATGACGGGTTTTCTGCAAACATTTGCTCTAAACATGTTAGTACAAATCAATTTACATAAATTAAACCAACTGTATAATGAGTAGCGCGTCACAGTGAGGTTAAGGTGGCGTTTAACTCGGAATCACTGTTATAAGTTTCAATCGGCTATTACATATGCATGTTGAAGTTTGTGCATTAAAAATATACGCTAGAGTGAACTTTGTAGTTTTGCAAATAAAAAAATCTGATGTGGCCAGGCACATGACTTTATCATACAATATATAAAATTAGTAGTTTAGCTGCATGAGAATCTATTCTATTGAGATAAATCGTACGTATTGTCAAATCATCAGCATTTGACACTACCTACACTACGTCATTAGAATAATAGTTATTTATGTCACAAATGCCGAAAGTACGGAATAGCGCGACGAGCGGTGATGCGGCGCGTCACCGAAGGCGGAGTGTCGCCGTCGCATATGAGCGACTCGCTAGCCGACTCGGCTATCTAGTTTTTGGCAGGAGCGACATCAACGTTTATTGTGTTGCTCTTTAAGAAATACGTATTTTTAAAAAAATAAATGATTTCTGTATAGTAAATGCTAGGTTGGTACCACTTTGACGAAACGTCAAGTTTAAAGGTGCGTTCCGATTAGTAGATAATGGTAGCTAATGGCGGTGGTAGAATACGAAATTATAGTGTTTCTTACATATCGTGATAATGACACATATTAGTTTGCATGTGCATAAACATGAGTCACTATCAATTTTCTATTGGAAATACTATAACGGCGTCTGCTACCACTGCCATTATCACTAATGAAAACGCACCTTAAAAAGGTAATTCAAATTCTGACAGATTTATATTTGTTCATGACACATCCCTACCAACATACTAAAATAAAACTACACTCATCGCTATACTTTATTTATAATTTTCTCAATGTATCGTTTTTGGAATTAGATATAAAGACGGGTTAATATTTCTTATCAACAAACAATCAAATTGGTGATCTTACTTTATTTAAAACTTGTATTTTAAAATTTGCCGCACTACAGCGGCAACGTTCCATAGTGGTTCTCCAACCTCTGATGAGATCAGCTGTTTTCGAATGTGACAACACAAAAAAATATTTGTCAAAATCCTGGCTACTATGTAATTTCATATCAATGCAGATGCGACCGATCTCGATCAAATAGAATTTGCTCTTGAATCTAAACTATTAATTATACCAAAAAATTTCATAGGCATAAATTATTCAAAATTTCCTCTACTTTAGTTTATTAATGAACTATTTTGTCGAAATTACAGAAATGGCGGCTCATTTCCAAAATCCTTCAAAAAGGCTTAGAATAACCTAAAAAGCTAAACTGTTAATTTTACCAAAAAATTTCATAGGCATAAATTATTCAGAATTTCCTCTACTTTAATTTATTATTTAACTATTTTGACGAAATTAGAGAAATAGCGGCTCATTTGCAAAATCCTTGAAAAAGGCTTAGAATAAACTACCAGTTCCTTTGGACCCTTGTGAACCAAAAGCTTTTCAGCTCTAAGTTAGGTCATGAAACTTCTAAATATGAACTTTCGTTCCGATACCTTCAGTAGTTTCTCCGGAATCGTCTCCACAAAAATCGTTTACACACACACACACACACACACACACACACACACACACACACACAGACATTTTTTTGGACCTTGGTCAAAAATGTTCAGGGGACCCAAAAAGACCTATTTCCGCTAAAATCTCAATTTTTTTTTTCGGCACGATTACAATACTTTACATACTGCGTATGATAAAGTAAAAAATCTGATGTGGCCAGGCACATGACTTTATCATACAAAATATAAAATTAATAGTTTAGCTGCATGAGAATCTATTTGATTGAGATAAATCGTGTCTGCATTAAAATTAAACTAGTTAGCCAGGATTTGACAGATATTTTAATGGTATCAATAGCAAGTATTGTCAAAGCATCAGCGTTTGACACTACCTACTGTCATTAGAATAATAGTTATTCATCTCACAAGTGCCGAAAGTACGGAATAGCGCGACAAGCGGTGATGCGGCGCGTGACCGCGCGTCACCGATGGCGGAGCGTCACCGTCGCACGTGAGGGAGTCGCGCTATGTAGTTTTCGACAGGAGTGACATCAACGTTTGTGTGTTGGTTTTTGAGAAATATGCATTTAAAAAAAAATCAAAAATGGTTATATTTCTGTATAGGAAATGTTAGATTTAGCCTACGTTTAGGTCGACGGAAACCGCGCGGATCCGCGCGGTTCCTTTGTCGGCAACAGGCAGCGGTCGATGCCGACAAAGAAGATCCGCGCGGTTTCCGTCGACCTAAGTAGGCTAATACCGGTTCTACGAAACGTCAAGTTTAAAAAGCTAATTCAAATTCTGACAGATTGATATTCGTTCATGACACTCTAGATGTCACATCCGTACACTCCTACACTCATCGCTATACTTTATTTACATTTCTCAATTTATTGTTTTTACAATTAGATATAACAACGGGTTGATATTTCTTATCAACAAACAATCAAATTGGTGATCTTATGTTAATTGAATTTTGTACATTGCTGCACTAGAGCGGCAACGTTCCCTAGCGGTTCTCCAACCTCTGATGAAATCAGCTGTTTTCGAGTGTGACAGCCATAGACATTTCTGTGGTGACAGCACAAAAAAATATTTGTCAAATCCAGGCTACTATGTAGTTCGAGGATGTAGTTTCATATCAATGCACGTGCGACCGATCTCGATCAAATAGAATTTGCTCTTGAAGCTAAACTATTAATTTTACCAAAAAATATCATAGGCATAAATTATTCAAAATTTCCTCTACTTTAATTTATTATTTAACTTTTTTGACGAAATTACAGAAATGGCAGCTCATTTGCAAAATCCTTGAAAAATGCTTGGAATAAACTACCAGTCCCTTTCGACCATTTTGAACCAAAAGCTTTTCAGCTCTAAGTTTGGTCATAAAACTTCTAAATATAAACTTTCGTCCC
The DNA here is from genome assembly GCA_964023965.1 of Melinopterus prodromus. Lineage (NCBI taxonomy): Eukaryota > Metazoa > Arthropoda > Insecta > Coleoptera > Scarabaeidae > Melinopterus > Melinopterus prodromus. Next base: position 18,143,657 of record OZ030390.1, on the reverse strand, counting down.
GATACCTTTAGTAGTTTCTCCGGAATCGTCGTCACAAAAATCGTTTACACACGCACACACACACACACACACACACACACACACACACACACACACACACACACACACACACACACAGACATTTTTTTGCACCTTGGTCAAAAATGTTCAGGGGACCCATAAAGACCTATTTCCGCTAAAATCTCAATTTTTTTTTTCGGCATGATTACAATACTTTACATACTGCGTATGATAAAGTAAAAAAAATACCTGGCCCAATTCTGTTAAAGGTAGGTGACGAATTCTGCGAATATCGGTGTTTTTAAGTTGATTGCAAGAATTCTACGACGTAGCCACCAATAATATTAAAAGCCGTCACCTAGACGCGACAGAATTGAGCCGAATAATTTTTGTATTTATCGTCAAAGGTTCCAAGTTCACTTTAACTTATAATTCGAATGGAAATACCCAATCATTTCGGTGTAAATCTGGTCACAAAATTATGAAGAATCTTTGGTTGCCTACTCATAGCCAAGATGATTGTTTTCTCTGATTGATGTGCTGTATTCTCCAGAAATTCATCAAAACATACTACATACTTTATAGTTTGAGACTTAATAGCATTTAAGTTGTTTTTCTATAGCATTTAAGATATTTCACCGGTATGGTTATTTTGTTAATTCTCTCAGAACTCTAGAGATACAAAACGCTGAGAATAGATCGTGCTTCAAAGAAAACATCATTTTGGTTCAACCAGTACAATAAAGCCATGTTTTTAACATTGAAACTGCATATGTTAATATTGATAAATTTCTTAACGGGTGCTGAAAAAGTAAAAAAATCGTTTTGGTATTATGATTGAAATAGACTATACGTCATTTGACCAAAATTATTTCTGTGGCCCTAGCGGATATTCTGTTAGACATCATGGACTCCAGAGACTATTCCTGTAAAATATTCAGTAGACACGTCGCCTATACATTAAATATTTACTATCCGAAAATGCAGCATTACCATTCAAGAAAAATACCTACTCGTGACCTCAAATTGGCATGAAACAAGTACGGCACGTCCGCCGATACGGCCCTGTGGGGACAATCCCTCGTATTTTAATATTTAATGTCACAATACGCAAATAAGGCTCCGTGTATATGTAAATGTTACAAAAAAAAGGAGAGCCGAACTGGTCGTGCTGGTCGGTATTCTCTCATGTAGGATTGGTGAGGCCCATTGGACGTCATGGCGTCCTTTTGGACGCTGGGAGTAAGTGAGATGAGGGGCGGTGGGAGACGAGTATGTTATGGGTGATGTATGTGACCGCCTGGTGTGGCACGGACATTAGTCATGCCATGGTAACGCTGGATAACAACCTACCGTGACAGTTCAACTCAACTTCGATATATTCAAATGATGACTCGACCGCTCGCTGCTGGCTGGCTGTGGCTGTGATTGAAAACCTGTAATTCCTCGGAACTATTAAAAATAGTTGTTGTTACATGAGGAGTTTATTTTCGAAACGACGGGCCATAAGTCCAATTGATTTTTCAAATAATTTTCTGTGAAAATACACCTTGACTTTTTTTTTTAAGTTAGTATAAGTTACTTTATAATGGCATACGTGAGCATTGGCAATTTCATATGATCTTTACCATGAGCGAAAAAAAAAATAGATCTATTAGCCTGAACCAAAAATAGTATATTATTCTATGAGCAAGTGGAAGCAATTACTCAAGTGAAGGATGTATGCACAGTTCGAGTGTTTTGAAAATCCAGTGCTGTGACTGATTTGGAAGTGTTAATCATGGTTAGTATACTTCTCGTAAAATGCAAAATTAATCAATGCATTAATCAATTCGTGTAAGCAATTGTTCTTTTCTTTATTATGAATTCCCTAATCAGCCAAATAAAGCTGTTATTGATAAGAAAATAGCCTTTTCAGAAATTTGCTTATACCTTGTTTGTTATTCCATTGATATTGTGATTGTTGCTTACAGATATTTAAAAGCACAACATAAATAAATCAGAGCCATCATTATGTACTGTATACTTCTAGATGAAAAAATCACGGTCTAAAACTGTAAGGTCCTGGATTGACTCCAAGTTCTATGTGAATCCTAATGTTTATTTACCAATTTAATCTTGTTTGATTGCTTGATAGAGATTTCCATCATTCATTGTCTAAAAAAATGGTCCGTCTAACATTCACTTAAAAACAACTAATACTAAGAATATAAGGATATCAGGACACTTAGACGGGAGATGACACCCAGATTTAATTCACAAACAAAAGTTATCGTCTTGTACTTGAATTTTTTCTGATGTGTTCAGACAATTTGGATGCTTCCATGAACCTAACAGATAATCAGCAAGAAAACTATAGGGTTGCCCCTTTAAAAAGGTGTCGTTGGCGTCAAAAACATTTGAAGGAGGGAAATTGATATTGTTATAAAGCTGTGTGGTTTGGTATATAATTAAATATCAACGTATCTATAAATTTTTGTCTATTTTGTCAAAAAGAAAAACGCACTAACAGTGCATAATTGAGTAGGAGCTTATTAACATGTTTGAAAAACAATACATGACAAACCTTTTGAAACGTCTTTATAAAATAAAAGCACAACAAATATGAAAAAACAAAGTGAAGGCTGTTTCTGTACAGCAAATCGTGGAATCGTGATCAATTTGATTAGTATCTCATATTTCGTTCTGCCTGTGCTATGAACGATGTTCGAGAAATTATAAAAAATGTATAGATTATTAACCTTTTTCAACAAACATACAATGTGTTGCAAACAACAATTTGGCTATCTGAGTAATCGTTATTCTACTGTAGAGGCATTACTGGAATTGATCGAAACTGCATTAGGTGATTTTGACTCAAACAAGTCGTTCGCTCTTTTGTTGGATTAGTCTATGGCTTTTGATTGTGTAAATCATATCACGCTTTTACGTAAGTTGGAGTACTTAGGGATCAGAGGTCACTCTTTGATGACGTTTCGGTCATATCTAACAAACATATCTAACAAATTGTTGACAGTGGAAACACCAGGGACCCAATTCTCGTTATCTTTTCGAAGCGAATGCGTGACTTTTCGAATGGAGTAGGGATATCACCGGTTGCCCGTATCTATGAGAAAGTTTGCTTGTTGCTAAGAACAATAACACACGCGCCACGCCCATACGTTCCCATACGTTTGATTGAAAACTATGGGCGTGGCGCGTGCGTTATTGATCTTAGCAACAACCTAGATACGAACCAGAGGGCAACCGGTGATATCCCTACTCCATTCGAAAAGTCACGCATTCGCTTCAAAAAGATGACGAGAATTGGGTCCCAGGTCGTCACCCTTAATTATCAAACATGGAGTGCCAAAGGGTTCAATTTTGGGCCCCATTTTATTCCTTATTTACATAAACGATCTAACCTCTACCTTAAGTTCTTGCAAACCAATTTTATTTATGCGGATGGCACGACTTAGTACAGCACAAACAATGTATGACTGCTGTGAGACTCACCTGGACTAATATCGATGAATCCCAGCAGTGTTTTTTTACTAACAAATTTAAGGTTAATCAAAAAACTTACAAAAACAAACAAAAACACAAAAACCACAAAAGAGTTAGTAAGGTTGTTGGGTTTACGCATTGATCGTCATTGGATTGCAGCTGCATCACTTACCAAGGGAAATTTTTATAGTTTGGTAAATTACAGTGTTATTTTGTCGGGTAATTCATGTCGCATTCAGAGGTTTATTTTGCATATTCTTACTGTGGTAGCACTTTATGTGTTTCAAGTGCAATCCAAAAGACACAGTCATGACACAAGAACTAAGAACCACTGGTCAATACTATTATAGATCTCTACAGTCAATAAATCACGGAATAATTTTTTACAATATGGTAAGTGACAATTTAGGTACCATCTCTAACCCTCAAAACATGAGTGAACATTTTTTATTGATTAGTATTTATGGAAATTGACTCTTTTGTATGACTTTATGTAATAGCTCTTTTGTAGTTGTGTTTGGAAATAAATAAATAATATCTATCTATCTATTTGTTCCTGATCTCATATCTTTTACCGGTAGTCTCAAATATTTTGATAAGTAAAATCTGGCAACCCTGTTTTTATCACAGCTTCTCGGATACATTCAGAAACCAGGCCTCTCCTTTAAATGAGTAATTACCGCTCAGCGGCGCACTTGTTGTACTTGTAACCATCGTAGATCGCAAAAGCAAGATGTAGCAGTTTGTCTGAGCATCCTATTTTATCGCTCGCATTCAGAGAAACGCTTTGAACGTCTGGCGCTAGCTCGTCGTTTGCTCGTTTCGTTGCTGCTGATCGAGCCTAGTACAGCAGCCTACGTGGTATAAGTGACACATAGTACCCTGTAATCATCGTTCAGTAAAGTAATTGCGAGAACCCATAAAATTGCACTTTTTTTCCGCACACTCGCACGCTAATCCGTACCAGATGTGCGTCGTGCACGCACTGAAGTGATAATAAAACTGTCCCGCGGACAACAAACGAGATGCGCCGTTCTGCGTTGGTCGAACGTGCATGCGGACTTAGTTGTAAAATAAGTCATAAACTATTCCAAATGGACGGATATTTTTAAAACAATACGTAACAATGTGTACACGCTACCAGAAGAGCTACTTGGATGTATTGAGAACATATGTATTATTATTTAATAGATATGATTATATCGAAAGCATTTTTAAAATCTATGATTCTAATCCTTTGATCTGTGAGCAGTGCGAATCATAACTACCAAGCTAGAAACACTAGCAAATAACTGTTTGAAAGGTTTATATGTTTCTCGTAGGCAGATGTGAAACTGGTTAGTGAACTGATCTAATTCTATCTATTTTAGTTCATCCTCCTGTTAAATTGTGATATACACATATGAAAATGAAAAGTTATATATGTGAATCTATGAATACCAATATTCTATTGAGAAACAATACGCATTGTTTTTAACTGATGATGACTATGCGGCCATACCGTATCATAACAGCATACCGTCATGAAATTAAAAATTACTGCCACAGCTTGATTTTGAACCTGCCTGTACATCCCGCTTGTATATCACAATTTTTATACATTTGAACATCTTTTTTAGTTTCCTGATTTAATGAATTATGCGAAGGAATCTTTGCACTGAATACAAATTATGTCACGTTTTCGTAGTTACTTTTATTGAAACACCCGCAAACTACTTAAAGAATCGCTATAAATGATTCAAAAATGTTTGTGCAGAAACATTCACGATTTCAGGTAAAAGTTCAAACATTTGAGAATTCTAGGACTTTTAGTCCAGCCTTTTGACATTTGCATCTAATTCTATCCAATGCGCATTTTCATATTCCATTCAGAAAACCATGTTCCCCAGTGTTACCAATATTTATATGTTTGTGCAAAAAAATTCTTATGGAAGGCTAAAAATGTTTCCGCTACCATCAAAATAATTAAAAGTTCTACCAAATCACTAAGAAAAATATGGGGTTGCCACTAACAATAATCATGAGTTCATAAGCCAGAAACAACTAAAGGTGCAAAAATTGAATTTTAGATAAAAATGTGTTCTTGAATTTTGTAGAATAACAAATTAATAACTTAAATTAATAGTAACACCAGATTTGCTCATGTTTCCATCTTTCCGTACACATAAAATTAACAATTATCACTATAATTTTGAACAGATTTGTATTGAACCATATGGAGACCAGTTGCTTGATTTATTGGAGACGTAAAGATTTGTAATTATTATTATAATTTTGCATCTTTTAATCGATGAGAAATTTGCTTATCGAATATGTAACACAATAGCCATTTTGACAAAAAAATGGAGTTAAGACTATTATCCTTCTAGACTGACAATTCCTTATATGAAGGAATGGTATAAAAGCTATATATAAGCCGAATTTATTCCCTATCAAGAAAATTTATAGGAATTCCCAAACTACAGGGAACTGAAGATTAATTTATATTTTATTTCAAATGTAATAAAATGCTTAAGCAGCGTTTCCGAACAATTTTAGTCTTGCGGAGCCCTTAAAATTGTGTTGGAACCCGGCGGAACCCCAACAAAAAATATTGGACAATGTCGTTCACTCCTTCCCAATATCACTCCGAGAAAAAAATACACACAGAAAAAGTGTAAAGCAATTTTGCTGTATCAAAAAATCAGCAACACTGTATTCAATGAAACGGTCTTCAATGATTGAAAATTATTTCTACGGTAAAATTACAGCATTTTTCCAGTGAAATTTCATAAATATTCTGTAATATTGCGCTGACAATGCTGTATTTTCACAGGACTATGTATGTGGGATATATGAGTTCTTAAAAAAATAGCTACACCATTATAGCTGGTATAAATTAACCAGCGATGTTAATTTTTCCTTTACAGTATTTTTTTGTTGTAGTTTATTACATTAATTTTCTGTACCTTTGCAGATATTTGTCCCTGTGTTTCAACTTATTTGGTAATTTCATTTCCTTCAGAAATTACAGCCATTTCAGGTATTTCCAAAAGAAGGAAAAGGATAATTTACATAAAAAAGTACGAAACCAAAGATAGAGACTGTAATTTTTAAAATAATTAATTAAATTCATTAATAATTTAAAAATATTAGAAGTAAAAGTAAAATTAATACAAAAATTAAGGAACATTTATTCTAAGTGAAAAGTTTCATATGGACGTATTGATAAGAAGATATTAGAAACGTCTAAATGGTTGTAAGAATTCCTTAAACGGCTGGAACTAGCGCCGTTTAAAATCCTGTTTTGTTAATATTCCAAACGACTGTATTTTTAAGGCATAGAAAAAATAAATAATAAAAAAACATTTTACTCATTTTGTGAATAGTAAATATGTGTCCACCCTAATTTTATCTATAACAGATGATTTCTATAGAATACAATATAATAGTATATTTGCCATCAAAATTATATAGCAAATTATTGTTATTTTCTCTTAAAATTGTTTAAATAAGAAAAAGCTTGCTCATATAAAAATGTATTCTCGGCTGTAGTTATTAATAACGTTTCAGAATTGCTTTTGGGGATAGCAGCCAAACGGAAGGGGTTGCTCATATAGTTGTATAGTTATACAATGTTAAAAACTGCACTAATACAAGATAATTTATAGCCACAGGCGAAATTTTTATGTTAAAACACCAAATTTGAAGTAAAAATGTATTTTTTTGTGTTATCACACTTTGATAAGTATCTACTTCTATTTAATTTATTTTATATTGAATTTCACTTCAAGTTCCAATCCGCGTTTCTAGAAACACAGCATTTTTTTATTATAGCTTTATTGTCTATACCCATATACATTTTCGCCTAGAATTGCAAATCACTCTATATATTTCTTGATTTCCTATAAATGATACCCAATTTCTGTCACAGAAGCGCAAAACTTGTTTGGCAATAGATTAGTAATCTTATGTGAAATGTAAGACCATATTGAAATCTACAACAATCTACACAACAATCTACACAAGTCTGACCCTTCCTAAAAAAAATTATGTGCAGAAAACTCAAATTGTAGGTTCATTTTGTCACACATTTGGATAGCGAAAATTATTGTAAGCCTATATTGTAAGCCAATGTTTTGATAAATAACGTGATATAGTGCACTTTTGTTATTAAAGTGACCTTAATAAGAAGTCATGTACTCCATTTGTCCTACAAATTGTCCTTACAAATCATCATTACCGCCCGCTATGAAATTAATAATAATAAAAACGACCGCGATGTCGGGCATTTTTCTCATAAGCCCTCATAAGAATAAGCACCTAAAACATATTATTCCCGCGGCGTTTTAAAGACGCCGCGGTTCCAGGGGGACATTATAAATTCGTGGTACAGAGCTCTAGGACAATGGACGTATTATTCGAGAGCGCGTCGGCCATTTGTTACCTTTATGAGATCCTTGTTCAACCTTTTATCTCGTTTTATCGTGAGGGTAGCTCCCGGTAAGGATAATGTAAAAATTATGTGACAATAAAGTAACCGAAAACCCACTGCTGCTTGCGCCAACGTGGCACCACCGTTGCTGCACTGTATCATAAAATTACTATGTACCCACACACACTTCTTGCACAACTGTAACACGCAAGCATGTATTCATAAGTACTTATTTTATATCTTTGGTCATTACAGCGAAATAAGAATGTAGCCTAAGGTCCTGGCACAAATAAATATAAAGGAAAGAAAGAAAGTAGTGTGTGAAGACCACGAAAACATAAAAAGATGATTTTCAGTGTACCGATCTTGACCCAAAGAGATATAATTTTAGTTTTTATATGATTTTGTTGTGGAATCTGGTCAATACAATTAGATATTTAATAAAATAGGTGGTAACCGTTCAACAAAATGACTATTTTTAAATTTTCGTTGATGATATTTTCATGTTGATGAAAATAAAAGTTAGGCTTAAGTTCTTTTTAGATGATTGAAACATAAGTGAATGGAAATCTCATTCACAATGACGAAAAAATAGAGATATCCTTTTTAGAATCAGGATGGATTATTAATATGTAAAAATAATGAGTTACATTATTAAAAAACATAATCACTTTGACTGGAAAAAGATATTATTCATTAATCTGCAAACTTGTACAAGGTATAACAGAAAATTTGATAAGACAAGCATTTATCACCATTTGGCTGCAATGAAGTCGATTTTTAATCAAATGCAAAGTTAATTATAGCTTGTTGATTTTTTTAATTATAGTTTCTGTTAGTTTATTACATTGATTTTGCCCACAAAACGAATTCGAAAACTGGTTTTTCTATAAACACTAGTTGCAACACGTAGGGCGTGGCCAGTTTAAACTATAAATCGAGTCCAGGTCTCAAAGATTTTGTATATGTAACCTCGGTTTAGGGCTATAAATTAGCACTGAAAGACTCTGTTTTTAGGAAGGAAAAGGCATTTTGAATCAGAAGTTTCATATCAACTTAATTGTTTATCAATTCTTTAAAAAGTTAAAACTGCTTAAAATTCTCAGAACAAAAGCAGTTAAATGGATGTTTTTAAATTTTTATATTTATATTTGTTTTTACTGTTTACATTTTCATAGTTTTTCTATGATTTATTAGTATTGGAAACGGCTTGAAAAAGGAAAAAGTACATAATATGAGTAACTGTCATTCTGTGTAAGACGTCAGAATTACAGTTATTTTACAGTTACAGTTACTTTATTATTGTTTTATTTTATTTATTTATTTATTATTTTGTATTATTATAATGGGCATTGTGTTCTTCCTTAGTTTTGCATTATTGAAATGTAATTGAATAAACAAAGTCATATAAGAATTATACATAAAACTTTGTACATCACTAAATCCATATGTAATTCTATAACCCAAAGAATTAAAAACCCGTCTTAAGCCTTAAGCCTCGTTTACATCCACTTAACTTAACTTAACGTACAAAAACTTAAAAATTATTAAATGTTGAACTCCATTGAATTATTTGCGTTCGTTTACATTCAAACGTAGAAAAACATAACGTAACGTACGGATTTACTCACTCAACTTCAACTAAACAGAATCCGTGCGCTAAGTACACCAATCACAGGCTCTCGATTTTGACAATTCTGATGATGGTGACAGTAATACAAAAAAAAATTAACACGTGCGACTTAAACTTGGTTGTATTTGCGGTGTTTTGCAATATTGTTGGCTCGATTCGCGGATTATTAACATGGATAATGGAACCTTGTGTGTACCTACATAAACATATATATATATATAATAAAAGCGATAGATTTGATATGAATTTCATATTGTGTTACTGTCAAATGCGCATGTCAAGCACCCCAACGTAAGTGAATGTAAATGGAACCCATCTAAAGTCTTAAGTATAATTCTTCGTCCGTTAACTTAAGTTAAGTGGATGTAAACGATACTTTAGGGCCAAAATAACTTAATTTTTGTCTGTTGACATATAGTAACGTCCAACTTTATACGTCAAATAGTGAATGCCGTTTTGAAGTTCCTGATTTCTATTTGTTTTAATTTAATTCTTGCCGCCAATAGCGGGAAAAACATGTAAAGCAACAAGAACTACAAAACAACAACAAAAGGACTAACATTCTCGGGCGAATTATATACACATCTTGGTCGAACATTATGATGACGATGCATTCCTTATAACTAAAATAACTATACCATATTAATATAGATCATTATAATAAAACAATAGACGATAAACCGAAAAAGTTCTGTGGTAATTTTCCGGTGGCAGTTCTCCTTAATTTGAGTTGGATAATTCAAGAGGTTTCCAACTCGTTACGTTCAAAAATAATAATCACAATTAAAAATAATTTTTCTGTGCGGCTGCGAATAATGAGAGGCGATTTCGCGGTCGCGGATGTAATGAAAAAAATTTCCTCGCAGCGCCATCTCTCTCAGGTTCTTATTAAAGCCGCACTTGAAGCAGTTTTTCGACATTGCCAGGAGTACAGTAGCACGTAATTGAATTAAACGGCGCTGGTGCTGGGGCGTAGCGAGGACCGAAACAATTACAAATGTAAATATGAATTTTAAATAATGTATGATATAACAGACCTAACAAGTCATTGTTTCGACATTTCTATGGGCGTGTAGACGCGGTGGACGCGACCACTCAGTTCGATGAATCTGGTGCAAGAGTCAGTGGTACCAAAACAAAATTCCTAATTTCGTGTTTTTATAAGCTAAACGGCAGCTAACTGCTTAATATTACTATGCCTTGAAAGATGATAGTTACCTTTTTGTATTGTTTATACTTTTTGGTAAGCTTTCTAACGAGATTTAGTGTCAGAAGTTCGCAATATAAATACTGTACAAAAGTTACTTCGAAACTATTCAATAAAAATCTGATGTTGCCAGGCACATGACTTTATCATACTATATATAAAATTAATAGTTTAGCTGCATGAGATTCTATTTGGTCGAAATCGATCGTGTCTACATTAGAATAAAATTAGTTAGCCAGGATCTAACAGATATATCGATTCTATTGACAGTAGGTGTTGTCAAAACAGCAGCGTTTGGTACTACCTACTGTCATTAGAATGAAACTATCTGTCAAATCCTGGCTAACTAGTTTTAAATTAATGCAGACACGACCGATCTCTATGAAATAAAATTTGCTCATGCAGCTAAACTAATACTTTTACCAAAAAATGTCAAACACATAAAATATTCAGAATTTAGTCTACTTTAATTTATTATCTAACTATTTTAACAAACTTAAAGAAATGTCGCCGCATTTGCAAAATCGTTGAAAAATGCTAGGAGTAAATATCCAGTTCCTTTGGACCCCTTTGAACAATAGTATATTGCTCTGTGAGCAAGTAATGTAAGCAATTTCTCACGAGAACGAAGTTGGTTTGGCGTTAGTAATGCCGAATATAACCGGCTAACGGCCGCGGTAATACCGACCGCGCACTTTAAGCTACAATAGCGCCATCTGTCGACGGTTCTAATAACTACTGGCCACGCATGCGCAGTTTGATCCCGGGCACCACATTGGCGCTTAAGGACAAGCTCCGTATAATCCCTAATACGTACATGGATAATACCATATACGTATTATATATTCGTATACTGCGGATGCCCTATCTCGGCAATGTGTAGCGACTGTAGCCAAGAAAGAGAGACAGGTAATCGATTTTCGGTCCTGGTCTCATCCCATTTTTTACAATGCGCAAGCGTTAGCGTTTAGTAAATAGGGTTGGTATATAGGGAAAGTATATAATATTTGTCAAATGGCGCGAAATTATGAATATTGCGCGTTCATTTTTAACGTGTTAACTCCCGATAAACCTGTCTTTATAGAGTAAAATTGTTCGATTAATTGGATGCTGGTAATCAACCTATTCAATAAATTGATCAACAGGTGTCATATACATCATGAGAATTAATAGTGATTCTAGGTTATGTACACTAATTTCATGTTAAAATGTTATTTACTTTACATTGTGAATATTAATCTGTTATTTACTTTACATTTTGAATAATACTCTTTGAATTTTAGATTAATGTTTATTGGTACTAACGTGAGTTGATGGTTCTGTAGTTAACAAAAAAAAAATAACGAAATAAACACTACACTAAAACTTAAAAATATTTAATAGTCAAACAACGTCAATAGTCAAAGAATTACACTTGGATTCACAGATATTAGCATGAGGTTCGCTTGAAACTAACCTAACCTAACCACACCAAAGCGTAAACAAACACGACCGCCATATGCATTTGCAGATGCCCGACGCCAACGCATCATTGACGCATGCGTGTTTGTAAAAATGGGATGTGAGAGAGTCGAGGACATCGTCGGAACCCTAATCATTTCCAACGCTTTTGTTATATACTCTCACTATATCTAATTTAATAACTATATGGATAATACTGACAGTAGGTATTGACAGCCTTTGACACTACGTACTGTCAGAATGAAAATAGTTGTGAAATCCTCGCTAACCAAGTTTTAATGCAGACACGTCTCGATCAAACAGAACTTGCTCATACAGCTAAACTATTAATTTTACCAAAAAAGGTCATACGACATAAAATATACAAAATTTCCTGACTTCAATTGATTCCTTTAACTATTTTGATGAAATTACAGAAATGGCAGCTCATTTGCAAAAATGATCAGGGGACCCAAAAAACCCTATTTCCGTATAGCGTAAAAATGTAAAATTATCGAGGATGTTCTATTTGAAAAAGAAGAGGTTACCAAATATCCAGAATAAAATGAACAGCCTGTATATTAAAAATAAATGTAAACGATAGATTGTTGTAAGCAAAATAACTTCGACTTAAAAACATGTTTGAAATTGTTTAGGTGCTGTTGGAGAATTATTTAGGCGTTCCGGTAATTTTGACTAACCCTGTATATGGCGATATGATAGACTATGATATTATAGAGTTTGATACATGATAGTATTAAATTTCCTCGTGTACGGTGGTAGTCGGTCCGGAAGTTACGTGATAGTAAAATTCCAAATTTTCACCAGTTGTAACCAGTACTTGAGGACTTTTTCAATATTATCTATCTTTTTGATAATGATATTCTTATTTTGGTTATTTCAGTTCAAAATTGCCAACTATGGACTAGTACTGTTTTCGAAATGGCCGATTTAAATAGTTTCGTTTCTTGGAGGGTCAATTAATACCCAAGAAAAAGCTTCATACGTCTGACTCTACATAACTAACGTTTAAAACGTGTTTTTATTTCACATACCTACTTCTGAATCACTTCGCCAGAATTCAGGCAATCAAAGTTTGACCTACAGTTTCACGACTTAAAACGTTATTTACATTTGTACTTTATGTGAAAATTATAAAAAAGATATCCGTAATTGCTCACCGTGATGTTTCAGTTTCCGCTCGCTGGTCTATCTACACTATCGTCATTTAACATTTGTTGGTGGGGTACCTTCCCAGCTACAAAGAGTAAGCAAAAGTTTTGGAAACTCTGAATCCAACACAGCACGGCGCCACGTCAACTGTGTCGTGAGGTTTACGTTGACCTATAACACCACATTGTACACGATATTCAAATGCTAGAGACCGTCGTCAGTGTCTTCGATCACGAATTGAGACGGTCCGATGTTTACAATCCACGGCGTAAATAAATCGATTTTATGTCCCGCGGCCGTTAAATGGGGTTTATCAACATACGTTTAAACAAACACCGGTACGAGATTTCAAAGCTGTAAAACGGTTGGTACGACCGAACGAAACCTCCAAACAGATTTTCATTGCTTCGCATCTAGAAATAAAGGCACATAAATTGTTCGGCAGCTTGCTGAAACGTTTACCGATACACACGTTTTTGTGAGAGCGAAAAAAAAACTCAAATATTTATCCGCAAAGTAGGTACGAAGTATTTGTTCGCGGTAAATGTATAAGAATTCCGGAAATTATCCGGGTTTACAACCGCCTTCAACGGTTAACGATTCTACGCTTATAAATAAATTGGTAAATATATTCTTATACAAACTACAATCAATCAGGTAATTTATTTTATAGTGTTTTGCAAGTAGCCAACACTTATTTATTTTCGTTGGTGAGATATGCATAACATCTGCCGGCGTGGTTGATTGATCAATCTGTTAGGTTATGTGTATGTATGGACGTTGCGTTATGCTGTGCATGGAAACTGACGATCTATACTCAATCATGCATCTATCTAGTATCCCATGTACACATTGACGCCCCCTAATATTCAAATGCATGGTAGGCTATGAACAATAGAGGGATATTGGCTTAATTACCTGCATCAATTAACTATTTAATCGATGTCGCGTATTTCGTCATAATTGCACTGTTTGTTTGGAGGATATAGGTGTGATTGGATTTGATCCTGTCGACTAATTTGATTTTCGAATAGGCACTGCATCACAATATCATAGTAATTATGAACGTATTATAGTAGTCACATACAGCTATAGTACAGTTTGCAGAATTATTGTTAATGATCGATCATTTTAGTTACAACATATTTTTGTATTGAACGTTATGACGTAAACTTTAAAGTAGCATAGAAAAGGATGCTCTAAAGGTACAAAAATCAACATAAATATAATTGATTCCACTTACAACTGGTTACTGTGGTGGTGGCCTCTTACCTGAAACAAAAAAAAATTGAATAGAATCAGGAAATAAAATTGACATATTATTTATCAATAAAATGTTGTCCATAAGAAAAATTAACGGAGGTTATAATTAAAAAAAAATACAACGGTAGAAAGCTAAGTGATTATCTTGGCCAACAATGAACAAAATCGAGCAAGTGAAAACTATGTTTCGTAGGGTTTCCTTAATACTGTTCGATAGTGTCTATTGATAGCACTTAGGTTAGATTATTGTATTTCTGACAAATTGAGTATTTTGTTGGAAATATGTGAAGTGCTCTGACCCAATAGTTAATTGATTATTTTGCTTATGTAAGTTAATAACTATGGTATGTAAATTTATTGTAGTACACAAACCAAAAATATTTCCTTTTTAATATGATTAAATTAACATATATGTACTCGATTTAGTGCCCCTTGGGGTATTGGTTAATGTACTGTATCGATCGATCGTCAAATTTCACAGTTATTAAGTATTGATAGAAATGAATAAATTAAGAGAGTCCTGCATAAAAAATAACAATACAAAAAAGCACCACCCTAACAGACATAATAAAAAATGTTACAGGGTAAAGACCCTGTTCTTATTCGAACTTCAACTGTTAAAAAGTACTAAAAGTTGAACTTTTGCAACTTACAAATATTTTAGTTAAAAAGATCGTATCAATCAAACAAGAAATTGCTTACAACTGTTCGATTTCTCGTTGTATTTTGTTGTCCATATTATCTCTAACTCAAATCATATATAATTTATATTTATAACATACCTGAAGACTAACTGAACAACAATTAGGTACCGAACTTTGTCGTGCGAATCCAATTTTTTATTATGTGCGGACATGTGGGCTATGAAAAGGAAAGTCAACTTGAAATTTTGAATTTCGAAAAAAACGTTTTTTCGATAAACACAGTTTGAGAAACACTGTGGAGATATTAAGGTGCTTGTTCAAGTTTTCATTGTACTCTGTTGCAAATCCATAACTATTTCGTTAAAAATATAATTTTAGCTATTCTTTCAGCAATTTAAAAAAAAAATAATTTTTTTTTGTTATTTAAAATACACGATTTATTACACGACTATACCGAACTCGCGTACCAAAAGGATGTCGTCTGTATGATATTTGTCACTAAATTATTATTATTATTATTATAGTGTTAACAAACTGCCCTTTGAAGAAAACGTGAAGTTTTTCTTTAACTAAGCAACTTTTAAATGTTCAGAATTGGGACATATCATAGGTGTATGGTTATTGCACCACCAGAATATAATAACTTTCGTTATCCCGGTGAAATAAACTCGAAACGAAAATCTAATTAATCTCATGAATACCTTAAACACAGCATTTCTTCTCTATTACTAATGGCTAGCGTATATCATATTGCACTTCGTAATAAATTTGCGTACCATCTTTGATTCAAAACAATACTGGGGAAAGAGCCCGAAAGATATTTTCCGGTAGCAAGTGGAAATGACCAAAAACTCGTTGTTGTACCTGCGCTTAGGTGTTGAAATTACAATTTGTCAGACCAATTGTTTTGAAGTTCTGAAGACTATGTATGTCATGGGTTGTTTCAGGCAAATGGGTTTTGCCTATCAGCAACAACTATTCGCAAAAAACACTACTAAATTTAACTAATATTAAATATTTATTTGTGTGTTTTCTAATTATTTGTTTTAATACTTCCTAACAAAACAAACAAAATTTTATTGTACATTGTACTGAAAGCAAACTACCTAACCAACAAGCTAATAGAGAAAATAATATTATGCAATGTACAGCGTCGGTTAAAAGGATTACGGAAAATGTATCCTCTAATGTAATTATATTTCTATTAATGCACTACATTATCACTCTGCGCGAAAAGAATTTGACAATTTCTTTGTCCTTCCTTAATTCTCTACAAAGCTACAAAGGTGAGTAATGCATCTAATTTTAGAGTATTTCTACGTGAAAATTTGACTTGCAGTTGAAATAGATTCTATTTTTACGAAACTGAGGATTAGAAAACAATATATTAGAGCCCCGAGTAACCGCACGAAAACAAATAAATTTAAGTACCCACACAAATCTTTGAATACCGAAATAAATCGGAATTCCATGGTAATAAATTACAAACTGTTCGCTTCCGATTTTGCCGGCATGTGCACATATCCAAGCTTTCAAAATAACATAACATACAAAATTTTATTTTGTTCCCAAAGATTAAATAGGTGGCTCTTAAAATGGTTAGTACATAATGAAAACCAATAAAGATCTACGAAATGTTATACGACTTTCTTTACAATGTATTAATTTAAAGCCCAAATACGTTAAAATATTAACGATGAATTATAATTTGTATATAAGCTTCCGCCAACAGCGTTATAGAAAATTTGCGTGTCTTTAAAGGAAATATATAAATTGCACTTGTTTGCAGGTGAGAGGTCGTTAGTGAGTTAGCAGAATGCAAAAGCGCTCGAAAATCTGGCGTTAATTGGTTTACATTTTTCCACCGGAAAAATCTCTCCCAACATGCCATACTGCGGCGTGAAAATGCGCACGTTTGCGATCAATTCTGCGACCGTTGCCGTTCCACAAAACAGTTTGTTACCCGCCGGAACTCGTATCATGCTAATTTGGGCCCGGGGTTCGCAAATTAAGCGGTTTAGAAGCCTGGCAACGGACGGGATCGCGGCGACCGAGCTGGTGCACGGTCGGCAGATTGGGCTAATATGGACCGAAATCTGGATCAAAATTTAAATTTATCTTCGGACAATTTATTCCTAATTTCATAAACTGATTTATGAACCCGTGTTGCCTACTACTACTACTACGGTCAAACCGGGAAACGGTTTTTGTTTATTGATGGTTATTCTGGATTTACATCGATTTGAGTTGGTTGAACTTTGTTTATGGTAATCATGCGGCAACGAATGAATCATATATATTTATTATTTATAATGCAAATTAAAATAATGTATGCACGATGTTGATTGATAGGATTTGCATAGTCTAGTTGTGGTTATTGCTACTTTCATGGTACATAAAACAAGACCTAAATTTAATTAAACATTGCCGGGTTTTACAGTAAAGGGTGTGCTGGATAGTTTACGCTTTAAAGTTATGATAATTTTCAGTAAAGTTATTTTTTATGTTATTGCTTGTTTGTTTATTCTAGCTCTGGTTACTTCTGCCCAATCGGTCAATCACCAACACTGTCTGGGATAGGCTTCACATACCCAGAAAATATGTCGAACTATTTCTATTTCTACGATTTGTTTTTTAACCGGCCCATTTAATTATGATAGCACACTTTGCCTTGCTTTCTAAGTATGTCTGATTTATGTACTCAAAGAAGTAAAGTGAAAAAGAATGTAAGGTGCAAAATTTTGTACCCTTATAGAGGAAGGTGTGACTTAGATGTAATATTGTAGTACTTTTTTCAATCATAACTTGTGTTCTCCGTAAAAAACATCGTTTAATCGGGCAATGTGTCAGAAACGAACAATAATATCAAAAATCTACCACTAGGCGGAAAATTATATACCATTTATCTTTAATTTGATGTATACCTTTTACGATTCTGTGAAGTCAAAGTTGAGAAAATCTCTCACAACTTTTACGTGTTTTGCGAGTAGAACGTAGGGGGTACGGATTTACCTTAACGCGAAACGCTTTTATTCCATCCTGAAAACCCAGGACTCGACACATCATTTGATAACATATCGCTGACGAATGTAGACGTAAGTGTTTCGGTCTTTTCATGAATATTTTAGAGACAAGTCGATTACCTACATAGAGATATTTCCATAATCACTATAAGTGCCCATTTTACCAAGAATGGATAAATATCTATCGTTAGTTCTTCTAAATAACTCTTAATACCGAAAACTATCTATCTCTTAATAATCAAAGAAAACGCAGAATGTCAGAACCAGTGCTGGATTTTTATTTTAAAGTAGAGCGATCGATTTCGTCATTTCGACATCATCAGGCATATTGTCACGCGGTAAAATATAAGTATTAGAAATATAAATATTATATTGTAAATTATATTATAAATTATACCGGGTCCTGCAACTCAGCTCCCGTCTTCCGTAGCTCAGTTACTAATTAAGCTAAGAGCTTGACGTTTTGCAGGCTTACCCTGTACTTAAAGGTACAATTCAAACAATTATTTTGATTATACATGGTAATATATTTTTTTAAATCGTTTGCTATATATTTTTTTACAGATTTGGAAGCCTTGTATGGTTGCCTACATACTACCAAAAGTTTATTGAAATCGGTTGAGTGAAATTATATTTCCTTTCCATCCGTTCATATGACAATCTGTAGTCTCTTTATTTCCACAATAAGCCACGTGTCTTTAAAGCCATGGTATCGAAGAAATGTCCAGTATGACAGGTATGGGTAAGCCGGCCTTGGTATATATCAGTATATATCTGACATTCTTTTTTTTCACGTGATATGTCACGTCACATTTTTTTTCAGCTCTCTACCAGAGCTTAAAATTTTAGCCATGGGAGCATCCTGGGACCAACGGAAGATGGAAGTAATCAAGTCTGGACTGGACCCACATCATCTGGAGCATATCTAACAGCGAGATCTTCTTCTAAATCATAACCTAACCAGCTGGCTTAGCGTTCATGATTGATTTATTCCCGGATCTGTTGCCGGAATATTGATCATCGATGAAGATCTCAACGATGCAGAGGAGGTTGCCCTAATGTTACCAGATGGTGACATTTTTGGCTCGCCTAACATCGCTTACCGTCCGGCTTCTTCAAAATCTTAACCTAACCAGTTAGCTTATTGTTGAAGATCTCAACGATACCAAGGAGAATGGCATGGCCCCGGCACTCACTGTCACTGTCACTAACAGTGATTTTTTGTCAAAATTGACAAGCTGTCAGGTCTGCACTTTTTTAATGTTTACCTTTACCTACATTTCCTTTAGCCCATGTAGAGGAAGGTCGTGTTCTTATGGAAGTGGCAGGAAGTTGCTCTTGATGAACACCGAGAGCGCCCCGTACTCTTCTAGAGTACCGACAGATGCATCTGGCAGGCAGTGGTCACAACCACCACCAGTGCCCTTTTGCTGACACACAGACGTCAGTGCCACCTCCGGGCATGCCTAGGCTTCAGTTACACGCATGTAGAAGAGGGCCGTGTTGTTGTGGGTAATAAGCTGCATTCTGACATCTGATCCATGTTGGGCAAGACGACGGACACCAGAGGTGCGTTATTCTATCATTCACCACTTCAAGAAGACCACAAGTGACAGAAAGCTACTCTTGGTGTACACCGAGAGCACCCAGTAAACTTCTAGAGTGCCGCCAGATATATCTATCTGGCAGTGGTCCCAGCCAGTGTACCTTTTGCTGACACCCAGCTGTCGGCGCCTCCTCCCGACATTGGCCAAGCTGTAATTTCAGTAATGTATTACACAATTCAATGATATTTTTGAGATTCAACGCATTTGAATACTAAAAGAATAATAGTCCTCAGTTTTGGGGGAGGAGTATGTGCATCAAAATATTATGGTCTATTTTGCAAAGTTAGTGGATCAAACTGAGGTTCCTCAGTTTATTACTTTGTGTTCAATAATTATGGCGACTTACCGTTAAGTTAGACAAACCTCACAATGAGGTCATCAACAACTCCCCAATCGATTAGTTATTGATTGTTGAAGTTTTGTAATTGTGAATATCGAACTATTCAACAATATGCAGAGACCAAAGGTCAACTTTTTTTGTATCTTGCGAATTCTGGCGCAATATCCTGGGACGCTGATGACTGGTCTAAAGTACCCTTTCAAGGCAGACATCCTTATATTTGGTACCAGTATACAATATCCCAACCGTCAGAACCAAGAACGTTTCCTATCGGAAGCCAGTATTTAGACCATATTGAAATGCGTACATTGGGCAAAGAATCTGGGTGACCATATTTGGTCGTTATTCAGGGCCGACTAAGATATGTTGTATCAAGGTGGACCAATTCTTCTGATCAGTTTCTGCCCCCAAATTTTCTTAAGAAAGAAGAACCGGGTGACTCTAATAGTAAATCAAATTTAGTGGAGATTGAGATTTGTCATCACTTTCCAAAATTGCAAAATTCTGTTCGTGAATTATAGCTCTATTACTCTGTTACTCTAGTAATTATTAAAATCAAACTCTAAATATTCAGAGAGAATATTTCAAAATAATGGAGATTGGCAAAATTTTTAATGTTGCCTTATAATTTGAAATATATTTCGGTCTATACAAGACTATTTTAAAGAAAGTGTCTTGTCTTTTAAGCAAAATTCCTTAGCTACCATATTCTTGGCTTGAGTGCTGTCATTAGATGACTCTATATAAGGTGGTTCACTCCGTATAAAGACTGAAATGTTTTCAAATGAAAACTTTTAGATATCCCTATCGCATTGCTTTGTATCAAGAAAATTGCTGTCGAGCATTTGACAGATTAAGCAAACCATCCCAAGGATGTTTAGGACGTAAAATTTGTTTGTTTTCTAAAAATAAGTTAGAGCCGATTTTGCTTCAAGATCATTAAAAATAGACTAATATCTGATAACTGAATTCAGCTAATTAATTTTGCTGCCAAAAGGATTACTCAATGTTTGGATACGCCTTCTATACTTTTATTTGTACCGAAAAGTATTTAATCGGGGCACGCTTGTTTGTTCCTGGTTTAAGAACCTAATTTCATAGCGGCTGAAGTCCCCCATTTTTTTTTGTGGCAAACAACATTCTTTATTCTTTCTTATATTTGCACCTCTAGAATACTCTCCTAGAAGTAATCCTACAACAAATTTCAGTTGTGCGCTTTGGCCGTTACAACCGCAGTTGTCCTATTGTACAAAGCCTTTCCCTGTTGACAGGATAGATGTCAACCAAGCTCTAAACCGGCTAGGGATTAGGTATGGAATCAACAGATGTTGCTCATAATTCTGCTGCAAATTTTTAAATTCACATAAATTAAAGCGACATTTGGGCTGAGATAAAGGGAATTTTCATTTAAATTGCCTATTTGACCAAAATTTTCAACGTTATTAACTTGCGTATCCTCCACAACGAAGTTATTACTTCCTTCGGTCATTACGGCATCGCAACGTTGCATGCGTGTGTGTCATATGTATTATATGACTATTAGTACCATGACTATTAATACCTTTTGGAGTCTGCCCAATAGGTTTTTACTCTTTCATTAAGAAATGCCTGCTGCACTTTTCAGATATTTTGAGCGGTTTGGGTGCGCAAATCAAAGATTCCTGACACTCCTGTATAGGCAGCTGACTGTTAATATAAGCCTTGAAAGATATATTTATCTTTTTTTACACTTGTTTTGTTACAATAACAAACTTAATAATTGGGTCTAAGATGGATCCCAAAAGTTACGATAACGGGGCAATTACTTTGTTTGTTGCGTTGGATCGACCAAGGGCGTGAACTTGGAGCAGCTAAATGGACCGTTTATATCTGCGGTCCTTCTCCCGCTCACGGGCAGTCCCATAAGTCTGCTCCAGTCCTGGGGGTACGCGGACCCCTAAGTTGGCGATCGCTGGTTTATATTAACCATTTGGATACGGAGGTCGGCTCATTGTTGATACGTTCCTGTGAACCGTTACCAATAATTTGTGTTTTTACTTCTGGACAATAATAACCGCGCAGCCGCTGCTGGGTTAGTTCTTTAAGTGACAGTTCACCATGACTACAGTCAAAACAGTCTAGAGTTGTCTTTATAGTCAATCATATGTAAATTAGATGCTGAGCCATCAAAACACTAAGGAATTTATTGGATACCCTTTCTTTATTATTTGTGGATAAAGTTTAGACCGCTCATGTTATCTGAAACTACCGGTAAACGGTGTTGTCAAGTCCCGTCCAACTAAGCTTAAGTTTTTACTTGGTACTCAGCAATTGTATTGAATTATATTACTTTTCGAGGCAGTAAGAAACAATATGCATATCAAATATGGGACACCATTAGACTTATTGAAATAAAGAAAAGCCTAATTAAAAGATCTAATTAATTATACTTTTGCCTTTGTCCGCTGCTCATCGCGTTCAAAGATTTTCCCAATGGTTATTAAACGTCTAATTTTATTCATAACCATATGCAATTAATTCCAGTCTTTATTTATATACATCTATGTGTGTTATCTGTTGCTGTAGGTACGATTGTTTATCTATAATATTAATCTTTTTTACAAAGTACATTTACCGATTATTTACAAAGGTCTACATCATGATATATACCTTCTTATTGTTTATAGCCTTAAAAGGGCCACATAGACAGGTATATTAAAGTATTTATACTAATTAGTACATTGGAATTATTAAAAGTTGATTCATATGTATTCCGTACTGATGACGACTAATAGTCCGAAACACGTGCCTATGGTTGCTTTCTTCGATGACGGAATTACCCGATAATTACCTTTCTCCATATGTATTTCATGCACCTGTCACAAGTCATGCAAGCATTGGCATCTAGTCTTGTGTTGGCAGTTTGCCTAAATTGGTTGAAATACCCACAATTTTGCAATTGTTCTTCAATTTTACAACTGCATGCATGAAAAGAAGTTTGATGAAAGTTTTTACATTTGACTTTTTAACTTTGAATAACATGATAACGATATATTGTTGCAATAACATGTTAACAAAATGTTAACATGTTCTCTCAAGTGCATTTTGTTGTTTCTTATTCATAAACAGACGATAATGCTGTTTTGGCTCTAAATTGCTCTGTGCTTTAAACATCTACAGATTGTCATATGAACGGATGGAAAGGAAATATAATTAAATGATTAAACGAACTTACCTTAGTGAAGTTCTATCATAATTATATGATCTTTCCATCCGGAATATGACATAACCCACCCTTCCTTTGTTTAGACTTTCCCGAACCCTGACCAATTTAGAGACCCTATGCTTTCAAGAGAATGTCAGATATATACTGATATATACCAAGGCCGGCTTACCCATACCTGTCATACTGGACATTTCTTCGATACCATGGCTTTAAAGACACGTGGCTTATTGTGGAAATAAAGAGACTACAGATTGTCATATTCCGGATGGAAAGATCATATAATTATGATAGAACTTCACTAAGGTAAGTTCGTTTAATCATTTAATTATAAAATAAAATAAAATTTTGCGACGTGCTTATTAAGTTAGATCTAGTAATCTTGTTAACTAAGTGTCATTGATCCAAATTGTACAGGGTGACCGAAATCTAGTGTCAAACTTGTCAAACTTCAAAGCGTGTTATTGTTCTTATTTTAAATTGAAACCCATAAAAAAATTTATATGAAACGATGAAGAATTAAAAAATAAACATTGTTTCTAAATGCAACCCCATCACAATTCCCAATATTTTAAAAGTTATTCGCCAAAACCTAATTTTTCAATTTTAGGTAATAAATATCGCAGGTGGTGTTGAAAAACAATTTATTTCATAAAATCTAACGCAGAGAAGTATTTTAGATTTGAGTGCACTTAATTAAGTAGTTGTTCGAAATGTCTTGCGTGCTCTTCGAGGCAGAAACGAAGACGAGTATGAAATGACCTCGCCACTGCTCTTAATAGGTCTGGCGTAAAAGTTTGAAATGCGCCCCGGATTCTTTCTTGCATGTTTTCTGGTGTTGTTGGAGGTTCAGCGTAAATGATGTCCCCCACAGTAAGAAATCTACTTTTGTTAAGTCTGGTGATCGAGGAGGCCGAGCAACTGGTCCTCCTCTTTCAAGGTACCGATTTGGGAAGTTTTCTTCGAGCTGGTCCCTGACATGTAACGGGTAATGTGCTGGAGCTCCATGTCGCAGCCACATTTCCCCCCTTACCGCTATAGGCAAATTTTGCAGTAAATTTGGCAATTGAACAACTACTTAATTAAGTACACTCAAATCTAAAATACCACTCTGTTATATTTTATGAAATAAATATGAAAATAAATTGTACGATATGTATTACAATTGTTGTTGGAAACGTTGAAAAATGAGTTTTTGGCGAATAACTTTTAAAACATTGGGAATTGTGATGGAGTTGTATTTAGAAACAATGTTTTTTTTTTAATTCTGCATCGTTTCACCTAAAAAATGTATGGGTTCCATTTTAAAATAAGAACAATAACACGCTTTGAAGTTTGACAAGTTTGATACTAGATTTTGGTCAGCCTGTATAATTTGGATCAATGACACTTGGTTAACGAGACTACTAGATCTAACTTAATAAGAACGTCGCAAATTTTATTAACGAGGTGCAATTTGCTGTTTTTATTGATTTTTAACGACAACGATGCAAAATCAATTTTTTTTTGTTTTATTTTTTTGCGCTGCTGTAAATTGCAGATAACACGCTTTGAAGTTTGACAAGTTTGGCACTAGATTCCGGTCACCCTGTACAATTTGGATCAATGACACTTAGTTAACAAGATTACTAGATCTAACTTAATAAGCACGTCGCAAAATTTTATTAACGAGGTGCATTTGTAGTTTTTATCGATTTTTAAAGCCAACAATGCAAAATATTGAAAAAAAATAGTTTTTTTTGTTTTTATTTTTTTGCGCTTCGTCACTCAACCGATTAATATGATTATTATTATTATTATTATTATAAAAATAATTTCTTGAAATGTACCTTGAAGTACAGGGTAAGCGTGTAAAATGTCAGCTTAATATCGCAGCTTAATTAGTAACTGAGCTTCAGAAGACGGGAGCCGAGTTGCAGGACTCTGTATAGTGTATTTTTTAAATTATATTATTATATTACAAATATAAATATAATATTTATATTATACCGCGTGACAATAAGCCTGATGATGTCGAAATGACGAAATCGATCACTCTACTTTAAAATAAAAATCCAATACTCGTTCTGACGATGAGCATCGTTTCTGCTGTGGATCTGTTGAGTATTAACTGCTTTCAATACACTTTTGTTTCTCGACCTCATCGGGATCGTCTACTGGGTATACCTATTTGGTGACCCCAATTACTCCAAATACCATCTGAACCAGAGCCTGCTTGGAACGGTTTGAACTTTTCTTTCGTATTACGTTCATCCAGATCGTGTTTTTATGTATCTTAAATCGCATTACATCATCTATGCTGGTTTTTGTTCAGTTCTTTGGTCCATGTTCTTTGTTACTTTTCATCGGTGTTTCTTCATCTCGTGGATCATCTGCTTCATTGTTTGAAGCTTCTTGACAAGCTTTCTTTTTCGCTGACAGTTTACATGTCTTATCCTATTTGCTTTTACTTGTTTGACTAATTTCGCCATTTTCGAACAAAATTTATTTTATTTTGCAATATAGCAACGCATAAGTTTCTGTTATAAAACTGGCGATGGCGTGGGACATAAACCCTGAGGACTACGGTTACAATAGTCGACTATTTGGTAAAAACTTTAATATACGTTATTAGATCTTGGCCTCTTGCCAGGATTATAGCTAAACTGTGAATTTGCTTGAACTTTTGCTGTTTTGTTGTGTGAATCGGGCTTGAATCTTGACCCTTCGCGTAACCATACCAAAACCGCCGATCCGCATTGTCGATGCAGGCAGGCGGCTGGTGTTGGTGGCTGGCGTTGCTGCGTGCCGCGCGGACATAATGTCACAGTGGGAATGCGAAATGAAGTGTGCACGGGCGCTGCAGGGGCGTAGCGAAATTTATTCGCCGTGCTGCGTTCTTAAACGAGAGCTCGCCCGATTAAAGGATTATTTATACGTCGCGTTCCAAATCAGGGTAGATGATGCGAAAAATAAACGAACGGCAACGGTCGAGAGCGGCAAATGGCGCGGACGGTCGTTAACGGTGACGGACATGCACATCGACATTGAAATTATTGACATCTCAATCCCGGGTTTAAGTTCATTAAGGTCCAATTCGGCCGGATTATGCCGGCAATTACGATGTTTTTATTCGATGGGGGACCGTTATAGGCGGCGGTACGGTCGAATTTCATCGGATTATACCCTTCTGGTGACAAAGTTGCGCACGTTGTGAATGTGATGTAAAAACGCACAGCAGTTGATTTTTTGTCTGTATTCATGTTAATGCAATTAAGGCAATTTACAAATTAAGGTAATTCCCCCGACTGTTTTAATATGATATATTCAGAGAAGTATATATTCAGAGATCTCCATAATATGATAAAAACTATGATAAAAAATTGGAAAGGAAGGAGTAGGCTTAAATAGTTCGACAAGCTACGAGGCTGGAAAGCGGTTATAGGCTGTGTTTTTAGTTCAGCCTTGCTCACCTTCCTACCAATTTTAGCATTTCTTGCAGCGCTAGTCCTACACTTGGTCTTCCCGATTTATGTAGCTTTTGCTTTTAACATGGCTGCTACAAAGAACTATGTGCATAACTACACTAACCAGTACAAATTACGTAACACCTGATACATATTTTGCTAAACTTTTTCAATTCATAAAATATATCACCATTGCAATTTTGATAAAAAAATACACCTGATTATACCGGGTAATCCCAAGTTCTGTAAACATTTTTATTTTGCGACCTTTTTACGACTTTTTAAACTAGTACTATGGTTCTAATTTCACGATATAGTTTTACTACAAGTTTTATAAGACAAAAAATATGCCCAAATGGAACGAGTGCGCCAATACATTTTATAGAACGAGAACGTTTCTACTTTGCGACATTAATTTTTTATAAATTTCGAAAATTGCGATTGTCATCTTACAATCTAGAGTAGTTTTACTTTCAACAGTTGATAATTGTGCCTAAATTTACAAACACGATTGAGGCGACCCAATAGCTATTGAGATGTCAGCCGCATTTGACACGTGACGTCAATATCATCAATCTTGGAAAACTAAAAGTTACTAAAAGATTGTGATCTAGTGTTTTCAAAACGACACCGAAAGCGGTTTCGTTATGAGTTTATAACGAACGCAAAGTAGAAAAAATTACATTATAATTATTATATTATATTACATTGGCTAAACAGAATCTTTTGTCATACTAATGTTTGCGATAGAACCATAAGCGCCCGCAGAAATATTTCCAGGGGGGTGCAAAATAAAAACCGGCTATGATTGGGGTAAGAGTTGCCAACTACAAAAAATAGGCTTAACGGAAACCGGACCCAACCAGGTTGACCCAACCCAACTGTCTATAACTTTTTCAAAAATTGTTGCATAAATTTCTATCATACACCAAATTTTAGGTAATTAAAAGACGTAGAGCGGAGATTTTCCCCATGGACAACAACCCTTAAATGGAGATAATGTCCATTCGAATAGCAAACGTATTTCAAACAGTTGCTAAAGACAAACGTTTATAACTTTTGCAAAAATTGTTGCATACATTTCTAATAATAAATTATAAATTAAAAACCTAGTAGCCTTGAATAACATAATCAGTTGTCACTTGTTTGTATCTGTTTTTTTTTTGTGGTAATTATGCATATGTGAATTTTTGTGAAAATTTAGTAGTTAATTAATTACTTTATTATTTAGTTCTATTATTTTAAATGTTTTTAACCTTAGTTATAAAGAAGCATATATTTCATGATTTTTGTTCCCCTGTTATATCAAAACGTGTAAATGCACAGCCTTGCCCCTCTCTGCGGGCGCACATGTATAGAACTGACTTCGAATCTTCGGTCCGACTTCGCTCTGGTAAGAAGAATACTGTTTGACGTTAGTTTGTTTGACCAACAGTTACACGTCAAAAGCAGACTTAAACAGACTTTCTGACTTTACCTGATATTTTATGCCAATTGCTGTTGTTTTGTACCAAATATAAATTCCTATAAAAAAGTAATGTACTGTCTAAAGTTTGAAAACACTTTATTACATTTTATCTCTTTTCATCTATACACGTTTTCAAATTTGAGAAATGCCCTTGTTTTGTTCTGTATTCTTTTCAAAACCTTCTGTCGTCGAGATCGTCACGAACCAATAAAGTCTCATGAAACGATTAATAACTAGATTTATTTATTTGTTATTGTTTTGTTTAGTTATACACTTATTTAGTACATGTAATAAATTATTGTACCAAAAGATCTCCCACAATTATGTCTGAACCCACATCTATTTCTGAAATTACTACATCCAGAAATTTTAAAAAAGTTAGTGGTATTAGAAGTATATCACTTTGTAAACGTATTTTTACAAACATAATGTCAAGCATTTTACATTACCTCAAACACATCTTAAAATATAGTGAATTTATTTGAGGCATGTGTTTGAAGTAAATATACGCCACGGTCAAATTTTTATAAAATATGTATGCTAGTAGTTTCAAGCTGTAGCGTACCTCGACGAATAGTAATAAATTAAATTTAAAAACTTTTAATGAAGACTTTTTAGTGAGCCATGCTTTTCTTTTGAGAGTTTTGTTGGCCAATAGTGTAACATGAATATTAAAGGAAAGTTGTGCTTCAATACAATATCTTCATTTCTTCTTTCTTTTGTGATAAACTCATACTTTCACTCTTTACCTAATACAAATTAAATACCACTACAAAGCTTTTTATATATACCTACACACCTCGTGTATACCTCTCAATTATATTTATCTCCAAGTATTTTCTGCCATCTAATGTAACTAACAACAAGCGTCATTAATAACACCTAAATTACACCTTCCTAAATCGTTCTATTTTCTCCGGTCTAGACGGGCCTTTAACAGCAGTTGCAATTTGGCGTACATCCGTAGATCTATGGAGTTGCGAGGAGAGGGTTAAAATGGCAACAGCTGTCAGGGAGCGAGCGAACAAGCAGCGAACGACGACGGGCAACACGGGTCTTTAACCGGCTCGGGAGTCGGGAAACGGACGCAAAAAGGTGCCGTATTTACGGACCCATAGCTCACCTGAGCCTTTTTGTGCAATTAGAAGGGTGGGCGGATTACTGTCGCTCACGGAAAACTCTTTGTTCGAGGATATATGGAATTCAGTGCCATTACTTTTACGACAATGCGATGTAATGGGGTTCGCCTTTTTTAACCGTATGATGCATGGGTGTTACATAAGACGTATTTTTTAAATTGGTGGCAATATTTATCGTGTCTAACCATAAAAGGAATGAAAAAGCAGTGAAGAAGTGTAAAATTAAAAACAGATGTAGTTATACCTATTGTATTTTTATAAAAATTACATTTTCAACAATTTAAATAGTTTAATTTGTTTCACAGTTCAATGAAGAGATTAGCTGAAACAATAAATATTGTAACTTTCGCAAAAACACAAACACATATTTAAAATAACAATACTGCTTTATTTGAGGTTGTAAAGGCAAACGGATTCTTTTTAATGGTTTCACGCTCAAATTAATGTGACTAGAATCTAGACCTCTTGAGACCTTAATGCATAGCTGACGTGACAACTATACTTTTTAAATAACAAGTCACAGAAATGTGTCATGAAAATTTCCACAAATATGAAATTACTGCAAAAGCAGTAATTTCTATCATCTATAATTTCATAACAAAACACGTATCGAAATACAAATGCAATTTCAAATACATGTTAAGTACATTAGATTATTTATTATCATTAAAATGGCTTCGTTGACAGGGAAACTATGATGTTTTGATGATGATTATGTATTTTTGTTTATTTTATTGTTGCGATTTTGTTTTTAATGGAAACCTACCTGTTTTGTTATTATTTATTTTGTTAGAATTTTTTAATCTGTATTCAAAGTTACAAAAATAAAAATTGTGAATAGTCACATAAGTACACATGCAAAAAATCAAGAAGAACGGCCTTACAGTTTTACTAGTAAAGATGAATGACTAAAAAGTCTCTTCGGTATATTGGCTGTGCTTCCGAGGCTGTGCTTCCACTCCGAGAATGTTTTTTTAGAATCGGGATTACGGTGTTGGGAAATTTCAGTCCCGGGAACGCGGTGCCAGCACCGGAAATCTGAATGTATATAAAAGAAAATAGAAAATAAATATTTTACACACGGATTTTATTTTCAAAACATTAGGAAGTACACGAAACAATATACAGTAAACATAAAAAAACATAAACAGAGAAGAATTAGGCTTAAAATATTACCAATTCAATTATTATATTTCGGTTTAAAATGAGTCCTTCGAAAGCTAAAACTATTCAAAGTTTTGTCGTTGAGCGATGCTATGGGTAATTCCAGGTCAAATCGAGACAGTTTCATTCCGCATCACCTTGGATGTTGATGAAATTTTGTACAATTGTTATTGTCTTCATGTAGTTATAGAAAAATACCAAATTTTATGATATGTTATACTGGTTTGGAATTATGGGTACGCAAAATTTTTTAAATTGTACGATATGATGCGTTTAAAGGCCGATTGTCGCTCACCGAATTAACCTAGAGAGATGGTATAGGTGCCATTTTATATCTATTTCCATGAGTTTTCTGGTGATATACAACACAATAGTGCTTGTGGGAAAATTTGTTTTCCAAATTAAAAGTAGCTTTGATAATTTAAAAATGCTGATTTTTTAAATATTGAAAAAAAAAGGAACAGATAATAGCTTGCAACTGTTTTCAGTTAATCCCAATGTTTGATTGTGGGACGGAAATGGCCTCATGTCTACGTACATTATATTTAGAAGGAGAAGGCAACTATCATCAAACTGTATTGAAACTGAACAGTTATTTACAGTCTAATAGTACCACTTCTATGATTTATAAATCTAAATTCTAAGTATTCCAAGTATTCACTTGGTTGGTATATTATTTTTTAGTAAATATTATGTTTGTAGACTTTTACTTTTTGTTAGACATGAAGCCATATCCGTCCCACTTTCAAACTTTGGGAATTAACAAATAAAAACATTGTAAGCTATTATCTGAATTTTTTTTTCAAAATTTTAAAGATTTCTTTTGTAATACTCAAAATTAAGTTTCTAATTATTAATTAAGAAACTGAAAATTCCCCAGCAAACCCGATTGTGTTGAACATCAGGAGAAAGGGAGGAAAATATCAGGTAATAGCTTTTGCTGCTTTTATGTATTTAATTCCCAAAGTTTGAAAGTGGGATGGAAATGGGTTAATGCCTTAAAAACTGTAAATGTCTACAAACATAATATATTTACTAAAAATGGTATACGAACGAATAACTGTTCAGTTTCAATCCAATTTGATTTTATAGTTCAATCTCCTTCTAAATAATATGTTTGTAGACATTTATTTTTTTAAGACATGAAAATTCATGGTGGGGAGGAATAAAAGTGTGAAAGAAATGCGATCAAATTCCACAGTGGCTGGTGGTATGGAATATAGATCATCATAGCACCTTTCCAGGTTTACTCCACTTTTATCATCAATTTAAAAATTTACTGTATCTTTTTTTACTATACTTATTATATCTTTAGTTGTTGGTTTTTATGTGATTTTAGACTTCATTTCGCCATATATAGCTTTATCAAGCTTTTCTTGCAGGGAATGTTGTGGTAGTTATACCGTTTTTATTTGCGATTCAGACTAATAATTCTTTCTAGCGGTCTTGACATGTCAGTAATCATGGATATGATTGTCGTTTGGTTTAATCACAAAAATTGTAATAGTTGATCTTTATTAAATTTGTCTTGATTTCCTTTATGGAACCACACTAAAAATGAAGGAACACGACTCCTATGTTCATTTATACTACGAGCTATCGTCTTTTTCAGTTCAATAGAAAAAGCACTCTTATCGTTGAACACCCATCGTCACACTGGATAGTTGAATAGTGACTATTAATGGCATTTGCCGTTAATTAATTCAGTATTCTTTTCTCTTATTTGTGAAAATAGTATTTTGTTCTTCTATTAAAAATTTACCAGCACGGTAATCCCGGTATTCAGACGAATCTCAGCGGCACCTAAAAAAGTTCAACACGTGGTCGTTGGTGATTTGAAATTTAACTCGGTTTTTGTATAATTTCATTTGAGATTATTTCTTCTCTTGCCTCTAGTGCTTTTGGGAATTTCTATTTTAGATTTCGCGTGGGATAAACGTTGTTCTTTGCCGACGTTTGTGGTTAATAATTATCGAGATGTCGGACTTCAATCCGTGCTAAGAAGATTAGCACTTGGTTTGATACTTAGTCCTGAAAATGCCTCTTGCAACAGATTGAGAAACGTCGACTCTTTCAAAGTCATCAACGCGCTTTTCACCAGAAAATCAATATATCAAGTTAATGAAGGTACCTAATCCATATAATATAATTCAAATAAAAATTATAAAGGAATTTTACGTTTTTCGCTCGTTATTTCCACTCTATTGTGAGGAGTAGTCCAAACTTTCATTTCCTCTCAAAATAAACATTCACTACATAACACTCCTATCATAATTATTAATTAGTTATTTTTTAAAGAATTCTAAATATGTACGCACGTAAGAAATTGTTCAACATGGCTGCTACTCGTATACCTTATGCAATAGGTTTTCTCTTCATTGATTCTAAGAAAGCACTTTTTATTTAACCTTAAACGGATGTATTGTGAATATTTGTTAGCATTCCAATTCTAAGTGTTTTAGTAATTTCCACTTTTTATTGCAGTATGATAGACGCCACCGCATCTATTATGCATCGATAGGCAATGCACGCGATGTGAGTAATTATCATTACGCTAATGATTTAATGTATATTTAATGCAGACAACCATAAAGTACACATGTTTTGTTGTACATGCCTCTTTTTCTATCCATTCACACAAAACTCATGAAAGATTCATTCGATGTTGACAGAAGTCGGTGGACAGTTACGGAAATAGTGAAAAACAAGTTTAAGGAAATTATAATTGTAAGATTAAACTTTATAATGTAAATTCTGTAATTACTAATTACGTAAAAAGCGGATTGCTTGCATCGATAATTACATTAGAATTTAGGTTTTCTGAGCATTGCTACAAGTTGTTTCTCCAGTTTCTCCAAGTTAAAATCTTGAACTTCCTGGATATTCCTTAGAAGATTGAAAACACAGAAACTAAGAATAGTATTCAACATTTTCTTTATAATTTTCAAATGATGAATGTATGTGCTTAAACGTAGGTAATTATAAATCCATCTTCATTTTACATTCAATGTTAGAAAAAATAGTACTGTAAGGACTGTAAGTCGTTCATCACATATAATGAAATTATTAGAATTACTTATACCGTATGTCCCACTGTTTCCTCGCAATCATTATTTTTAGAAAGTATATGTTATTCAGAGAAAAACTTTTCATATGAACCTAATTGTATTTTCAAATCGTTAAAAAGTTACAGTTTCTTGAAATATTAACTAAATAAAGAAACTAAACAATAAAATATCTATCAAACTATGCGAACATGAAGAAAGAACAGAATCAATACCCATACCAACGATAAAAGTAAATAAATTTAAGTAAATAATTCCAAATATTAAAAAAGAAATAAAATAAATAAATGATGGAAGAAACAAAATACATATGAAACTAGGGAAATAAGACGAGCAGTCTGATTCCAGTATTTAATAAAATTGTTCTTTGGTTACAGTGTTTCGGGGGTTAACCCGTCTTCAGACCAAGCGTCAATAGCGTACATATGAAACTATTTAGACATTTGTTTCTCTACAATTAAATGTCATTTTAAGTAAAAAGTTTCATGTCGACTTATTGGGTTTTTCAAATCACAAAGAAAGCTGTAACTTTTTAATGAATAAACGAAACAAACAAGTTCATATGAAACTCAGTGTATCATTTAGTATCTGGAAAAATGTTTTGTGGGGACAAAAGAGAGACAGTCTGTATATAATTAAAAAATTACACGGTCCTATCCACTTAAAATAACAACTTTCGCTTCTAAATTGCAAAAAAAATAAATCTATAAATTAGTGTTAATTTTTAAAGAATATTTCTATATAAAATAAAATAATTTTAATGGAGGCATTTTATGTTTGGGGAAATTAGAGTAATAAAAACAATTAATTAGTTGAAACCATCGAGAAACAACGTGTAAAACCGAAAATGGAAAAGAAAAATGAACAAATAAAAATATTGGTTTATTGAGCTAGCAATAAAATCCTTAATAGCAAACTAATGAACAATAGAAAGGAGACAATATTAATTGAAATTTGCTCGAAACTCAAATACACAAAAAAATTGACGAAATCGAACATTCCAGACACGTGATAATCATAAATATCATTATATAAATATACCAACTGCACCGCGAAAACTTAATATAATGCTAAAGGGGTAATAATGTCTATACATATTTTACTTAGCGCTGGCTAAGGCCAACATAAGAACTACTGAAGATATTAAGTTTATATTTTGGAACCTTTAAGTTGGTGGTTTTAAAACTCCCGCGCATATACTGACAGTTTTGGAAGTTTAAAGATGAATAATTCTTACGTTTACACATTTCCGAGATATTTTGGAACCCGTTTCTATTTCACACATAATAGTATGAATATGTTCAATTCCTACACTTGATAATAATAATAATTGTGATCAATATGTTAGTTTATTAATGCTATCTAACATCTCAATGTTACGACAATATTTGAGTTAAATTATAATGATCTAAAAAGATATGGTGTTGTATTTATTAATATACATTATCTTTTTTTTTAAATTTGAAAGTCGAAAAGTTATTTATGAAATGATTTATTGATTTATTACTTATTTTTGGACATTCGAGTTTACTGGATCTATTTCATAAATTAAATTTAAAGATTTCTAGGAAACAAACAGGACAACTATTTCAGCTTCATTTACATCAGTGTCTAATACATCTTCTTTCACAATAATTCTATTAATATTAATTAATTTTGGGATTTTTTATTCGTTTGAGTCGACGATCTACGCAATTGTTCTTTACGTGCCTCAATCAGAAAAATTCTAAACCGTTTAAGGCCTGAAGCGTGGAAAGTTAAACTTAGAAACAGGTATAATCGGTCAATAAAAGCTTAGTCGATAAATGCATGGTATCAAATGCAAGTATCCTGGCATCTTATGACATATCATCGGTAATCTTTAAAAAAACACGCTGGGGGATTCCGAAATACAAACGATTTTTATTTACAGAAAACACATACGGGAAAAACTCGTATTTGCTGAATCGACATACGTGGTTTTCAAAGGTTTACCAACGATATTTTCACCATTAGTCTTCATGTTGTCTTCTCACAATGAATCCTTCCGCTTCTTCCTATCCGAAGTAGCGTTACTTCGTGTCAAATCTCATTTGTAAAGTGCAATTTACATTACAAATGAACCAACCAACCGACCTAGCACACAATCACTACTACCTGTTTGAATTTTCTCGACGATTTATACACCTTATGCGCTTTGTTTCCGTGGACATTTTCTCACACGTGCACATCCTGGCTGGTATAATGAATCCGTAATGAACCATTCATAAGTCCAAGTCTATATCGGTAATGTTTCTGCAATATATCTACCTCTGTAAGACGCGCCCGTTGGCAATTGATTTCTTTGAGATACGGTGACATAGCAACGAGTCAATTTTCATAAATAACGATGGAGAAGGAATGGTAGGACGAGTCGTGATTAATGGGATATTTATGTGTAATTACAAGCACCTCGGGACGATTTGAGTTAACAAATCGACGTCGTCCTACGTAGAATTCAGAATTACGGACTGAAGATTATGCTCGATGGAGTTGAGAATGATTGAAAATTATAAATGCGGAATATAAAGTAGGTATCTATGAGAATGTATGAAAAAAATCTGATGTGGCCAGGCACATGACTTTATCATACAAAATATAAAATTAATAGTTTACCTGCATGAGAATCTATTTGATTGAGATAAATCGTGTCTGCATTAAAATTAAACTAGTTGGCCGGGATTTGGCAGATATTTTGATAGTCAATAGTATCAATAGTAGGTATTGTCAAAGCATCAGCATTTGACACTACCTACTGTCATCAGAATAATAGTTATTTATCTCATAAGTGCCGAAAGTACGGAATAGCGCGACGACCGGTGATGCGACCGGTGATGTGAGCGAGTCGCGCTATGTAGTTTTCGGCAGGAGTGACATGAACGTTATTTGTGTTGTTTTTTGAGAAATACGTATTTTAAAAAAAATCAAAAATGGTTATATTTCTGTATAGGAAATGTTAGGTTGATACCACTTCTACGAAACGTCAAGTTTAAAAAGCTAATTCAAGTTCTGATAGATTTATATTCGTTAATGTCACTGTAGATGTCACATCCGTACCAACATACTAAAATATAACTACACTCATCGCTATACTTTATTTACAATTTTCTTAATTTATCGTTTTTACAATTAGATATAACAACGGGTTGAAATATCTTATCAACAAAATCAAATGGGTGATCTTATTCTATTTGAAAATTGTATTTTGTACTTTGCCCCACTAGAGCGGCAACGTTCCATAGCGGTTCTCCAACCTCTG
Source organism: Melinopterus prodromus (assembly GCA_964023965.1). Lineage (NCBI taxonomy): Eukaryota > Metazoa > Arthropoda > Insecta > Coleoptera > Scarabaeidae > Melinopterus > Melinopterus prodromus. Next base: position 18,106,666 of record OZ030390.1, on the reverse strand, counting down.
ATGCATACTCTAATGAAATCAGCTGTTTTCGAGTGTGACAGCACACAAAAGTGACAGCCATAGACATTTCTGTGGTGACAGTACAAACAAATATTTGTCAAATCCAGGTTACTATGTAGTTTCATATCAATGCAGATGCGACCGATCTCGATCATATAGAATTTGCTCGTGCAGCTAAACTATTGATTTTACCAAAAAATGACATGAGCATAAATTATTCAAAATTTCCTCTACTTTAATTTATTATTTAACTATTTTGACTAAATTACAGAAATGGCGGCTCATTTGCAAAATCTTTGAAAAAGGCTTAGAATAAACTATCAGTTCCTTTGAGCCCTTTTGAACCAAAAGCTTTTCAGCTCTAAGTTTAGTCATGAAACTTCTAAATATGAACTTTCGTCCCGATACCTTTAGTAGTTTCTCCGGAATCGTCTCAACAAAAATCGGGTACACACACACATACACACACACATACACACACACATACACACACACATACACACACACACACAGACATTTTTTTGTACCTTGGTCAAAAATGTTCAGGGGACCCAAAAAGACCTATTTCCGCTAAAATCTCAATTTTTTTTTTCGGCATGATTACAATACTTTATCTTACTGCGTATGATAAAGTAAAAAAATTAAGGAAGATGTTTCTTGTTGTGTGTTTCTTATTAAAGAATTCTAAGTAATTGTCAGATGTAATAAGTTGTCGGAAAATATTAGGTAATATTTCAAGTCATGTGTTCATAATAATAAATTACAGAATTGACAATGAAAGTATGTGGGTAGTTACACTGACTAGAAAATGCTATATTAACGTTAAAATAAAACTTAAATATTAAAGATTTTTGTGCTATAAATGTTCAATTCTGCAGGCAAAAAATGATACAAAAATATGTATAGAAAACTTCTTCAATTTGCTCTGGTTTTAAGCGTTATTATTTTTTTATATGTTTTACTGTTTTTAAAAACTAGGTACTTATTAAACTTAACACAAAACTATCAAACTAAATATAACGCAACTGAGATATTCAGCTGCCATATTCGCGGTCGTTAGAAGTGATCAACGGTTAGGGAAAGAAAGGGGTTGGATGTACGATTTCTTCTAGGCAGTGAATTGCTCTTTTTGGTTCATGTCAAAAAGGATACACACACAACATGTAGCATATTGCAATGCAAAAAGCACAAACACGGGATTACTAATTTATTGTAAAGAAATGTACCTTTTACAATCGGTTTTAGTTTTATGAAAAGGCCCTTGCAATAGCTATACTCGATGTAACCAGCATAAATAAAAGTCCAGCAAAACAATATTATTATTATTGAGATCATTTCAACTGGGCTACACAATTACGTAATAAATGTGCAATAACATTGATATTTTGTAGCTGGAAACGAAATAGAATTTGACTTAAGATTATTTGAAATTGTGTAAGGTGTGACATAGTTATGTGTGACGAAGACAAAATATTAATCGCATAATTTGAAAGTCGTTCCCTAATCTTGTGGTATATAGTATTCTGTTTAATATTCTTTATACTTTATTTTTGTTAATATGCGTCTAAAAGGTACCTTATGTCAGAAAGCATAATTTTCTGCTAGAGCAAGAAAAGTGAACTCAAGTCAAAATTGTTGTTTGCAAATTTCTGTTTGCCCAATCTTGTCTTTTTTTTATTTTTGTATCCTGTATTTTCTCGATTGCAATGTTAAAAAATACGCTGCTTATTTAATTTTATTTTGCGACATCACGTCAGTGAAATTGGAGGATTGTAAGATACACAAAAACATAGTTTTTTTTTTATTAATTTTGAGCTAGTTATTTTTTACTGTCATTTATTTTATTTCATTTTTTAACGTCATTTACAAAATTTTCTAGTGCATCTTATACGTTTCTTTCTACGATATTGTTACGATTAATACTATCCATATTTTGCAAAAATTATTGGCGATTTTGTTTATTTATTAATAAGCATTAGAAAATTTTGAAAATTTTTTCATGATGATTAACATGCCAATATCGAATTGTAGAATGAGAAAGTTTGAAGAAACGGATTAAAAACGGAAACTTTTTAATTTTTGTTTATAATACTCAATCTATTTAGACATTTGGAAATCAAACATTCTTAAAGCACTTATCAACACAGGATATGATAGCGCAATCATATTATGTAAGTCTCAAACTGAGAAATCCTTAAAAACTTAACAATAATTACTTTATATAGGTTTTTTGTTGTTGATATCTTTAAAACTAAAAAAGATGGATAGAGTTTTGTTGGTAATTACTTTTATGCTTTTATGTGTCGGCAAATTATGATTCGGTGAATATGAATATTTAAACATTTATAGCTCTCTCCATTTTATCACATAAATGCCTTTTAAAATATACTTCTCACTATGTAGAAAATAACAAACAGTAAAAAAACAAAAACGAAAAAAATTGACATATGCTACCTTTTCCCAGGCTACATAGGTATGTTACTGTAGGTTTAAGATTGTTGGACTGGTTTTAATTTTCTTTTTTCACGTAGATTTATTACTTTTTTTCTGTTTTTACCCTTTGTTTATATCCAATACAAATTTGATTTAGATATGTTCTCTTTTCTTGTAATATTTTTTCCGATATATTTTTTTTTATTGAGATTTTTCACCACCTTTTCGGTTTCTTGCAGCAGCCTCCATATTAAAACCATAATATATTTGGCTAAATTCCTAACGGCTGTATATTTTTAAAAGGGTAAAAAATTCGTATGCCTCTATAATACCAAGAAATTAGATATGAGTGATCTCTAACCTCAGTATACAGAAATATCAACGTTTTAATTATTTATAAAGAAAATGTATGAATGCCTTTTCTGTGATGGATTTGATACCTATAAGTTCAAGCAAGTTTCTTCAAATTGTAACGAATCGTATGCATTTACAATGTTTTAAAGAAACCTTTAGTGCATAATACCTCTAAAATAATAATAACTCTAAAATAAGAAATATCATCTAAATTGAACTGAAACTATTGATTTTAAAGATATTTATTAAAAAGAAACTGTAGGAGTGCGTTAATCTACTACTAAAAAAAACTAGGCATGTCGGTTTGAAACAAACTTTTCTAATATCCCACGACGACTTGTTTCATTTTAACCAATACTTTCCAAAATAAACATAAATAACCTCTCAACCAGGCCACAACAAAAATCGACTGTAATTTGAATCCGAAATTAACTTCAGAAACAAGACAATTAAACTGCAGTACGCCCGCAGTTCTACCAGATTAATGACATCGAATTGCGAGCAAACCCGTAGCGCAGCAACTACATAGCAAACGAACTACTACAACAACATCGCGCCAGTCTGCATCCCACGCGGCACCCCCCGAAAGATGGCGTCGCCGTCGCGTCGGTCGCTTTAATCAAACCGCAGCGAACCTCCCTCAATACTCCCGGCGCCATCCAGACCCTGCTTTGGTTTGGTCTGGTCCGCTACGTACAATATTGGAATTTGCGTGACCCCTTCGTTAGAGAAAACCGCAGGCTCAATATAAAGTGACAGAGGCGCATTAGCCACGGCATAAAATGCAAATGATAGATTGCCCCGAGTGAGCCTTGTCACAATATGCAAATTACCGTGATCAGTCTCCATGGAGACCGTTTGTACGCGCACGATGCTCGGAAATTTTATTGAAAGGGAGGAATTCTAGGCGAGCACTAAATTACCTATGTATTGAAGGAGAATTGGCTGTTGGATGTTGTTTCGGATAGAAAAACATTTTTTTCAGATAACTCTGGATATATGTGAAGGTTTTTTAACCTCTATTTCTATACACGCAGTCCGTACGGATGTTGTGCTGGCTTGCTGTGATCTCTCAAAGGTTTTTTGATACCATTAGCCAGGTCATTTTAAAAGAAAAATTAAACTACTATGGAGTGAGAGGAATTGCTTCCGAACTAACCGATTCGTATCTGAATAAAATAACTCGAGTAGTAAACTGGAAAGGGAGAACGAAATTCGAACGAGAGAGCAGTCAAGCACGGGGTCCCCCAAGGAAGTGTTCTTGGTCCTGTTCTATTTTTACATAAACGATATACCTATTAATATGCCAGTGATGTCAACTTACCTGTTTGCTGGTGACACCAGTTTTGTTGTAAAGGGAAACGACAAGGCCGAGGTTAACGGGAAAATAGACGAAACGTTGAGGGAAGCTAAGATTGTGGATGGACGCCAACAAGTTCTCACTCAACGACGAAAAAACACACATAATGCATTTTAGTGCAGGGTCCGAAACGAAACATATAAAATGTTTAGGATTGAACAATTTAAACATACCGAAAGGTCTGTATAAAGTACCAGAAAGAGTCTTTGTTAGTGCAGTGAAGGACATTTTGTTGAACAATACCATTTACACTGTGGATGTATTCTTGTTGCCGTTATCTTAATTGCAAATTGTAATGAGTTTTGTTTTGTGAAATTTGTATGATAATTATTAGTGTCCATGTGTCGTACACTTGCACATACATATGTTATTTATTAAGCTACTGCAATGTAATCTGACGTTTCTTGTAACTTTTATTGCAATGAGTACATATACTATCCACTATCTACTGCCAGGCACGGAAAAAAATCATTCTGTCCTTGTTATTTATTTCCGTAGCTAGTCTTCTAAATCTCAAATCCCAATATATCTCATGAAGAAGTGGCAGTACCACATGTTCTACCTTTCCTACAGCAATTGCCGCCAAAGCCTATTTGTTTTTAAACTAAGCATCATAGCTTAGTTTTAGATATTTAGTCAGCCAGGCAGCAACAATCGAAAAATAAATTGCTTTTGTAAGCCAGAATTATAGTTGTTAATTAATAACTATATTTGACTATATTAGATCAATTTAATTTAAAAGAATTAAAACAACATGTTAGTTAGTAATATAGTACGTAGTAATACCTAAAAAGTTAAATCTACATGGGCTCTAAACTGAATAGTTCCTGAGATATGCTATACTCTGTCCCACTACAGGTGCGAATTACTAATCGATTTTGGCTGTTATTTTGCGCATACGTTGCAAACAAACAATCCTATGTATTAGAAAGAGACTAGAGTCTTTTCATGCGACAGTTCTTACGATTTTAAGCGATGAGTACTCCTCACCTGTCGTGAGACTGAGTATAGGAAATGTGGAAATCTCAAAACGCAAATTATGAAAATTGATGGAACACAAGTTTATAGGGTATTAACGGGTGATTTTGCAGTAGGTTAATTACTTTATAAAAACAAAACTGCTTTTACCATCAAGACTTATATTTTAGTATTTTTTTTTTGATATATTTTTATACATACTTTTTTCTCTGAAAAACTCTGTATTCTCCGCTGTTCTGCCTTAGAATTCTAGCTTCTGCCAAAACCTTTAAAACTGCGACAATTCGTCGTTTTGTTACTTCAAAAACAGCAATAAGAGGCTCTTGACAAACTTTTAAACTCCTGGTCCGTCACGTTATATATATCTTTAGTAGTTATATCTTCTTTAATTTTGTTATTAACGGTTCCATTATACAGGGTCATTATAAATTATTGTACTGGAAGTAGGCCATGCTCATTTTAAAAGATGTTTGCCGCTATACACAAACAACTGTCAAACTTGAAATAGGTTAGTCAACCAGTTTAACTTTAGCATGTAGAACAGTGGTATTCCATTCAAATAGAGCGGCAACCAGATATCTTTACATTTGATATCATGGTCTACTTCGACTAGTTTATAATATAACCTTTTATTTTCTTTATTTTAGTATTCACTAATCAGCTGCAAACCATCCACAACATTAGCCAACACAGAAGTAACTAGCTACTTACATTTACAATTAACTATATAGCGCGTGGATACATCCGCTTTTGCTTCAGAACTTGAGTAAGACCGATTTTGCTCATATTTTCATTCATCTTATGTCAATCGACATTTTATCATCTTTTTATGCTTTCATAAATGCAATTAAAGGATCTACGGCTTTGTTTTGAAAACAGCAACAGTTTAAATTTTAATGAACTTATTTCATACTCTTCCCTCATAAATCATATTTATGGCAACAGTTTAAATTTTAATGAACTTATTTCATACTCTTCCCTCATAAATCATATTTATAGTTTACCTATAGTACATTTTGATAATAACCATATTTTACAAACATCTATATATTTTTAGACACCAAAATCACCAAAAAATAGCTGAATAAAAACTTTTGAGATATTATTTAAAACATCAAAATAAAGCTGGTACAACTTTGTTCTAAATAAGTGTGCGGCCATTTTTGGCCCTAATTTAAAAATTTGTTATAGGTTAGCAAATAACATTGTGCCATGATTTTCTTAAACGTCCAGCGAAATCTATTTCTGGACCTGGTAACCCAGATTATAGCCAGTTGACTCAATTTTCAACCGGATCGCCAGACTATGGAGATGTGACATCTTTTATATAAGAATTCATGTTTCTTTTATTTCGAATCTTAGTGGATATTTTTCATTTTATTGTTTTTTTGTATCCACTGAATGTTCGCATTGGGTACATCGATCACGATAAAACCATCTTGCTGGTTTTTTACCACCTACGACAAAAACCAACTATGGCTTGGCCCTGCGATGTAAAGTAATGTAACTGTCACTCATAGCTACATACATCCTACCATGTTGAATAAATGAGAGATGACAGCTCGTAATGGTTGGTATCTAATCCCGTTCCCACTAAAAAAAATCCCTCCTCGGCCCGACCATAGATAATTTTTTACAGATAAACCTCCATGCTCAGTATAAATTAGTAGAAACACATTTTCGAACATCGTACATGCACGCTGTTGCAGAGGTCGGGGTGTTTCACTTTATTTAACGCCTACGTCACGTCGTCGATCTGTCACTGTGCTCCAATTAGGATAACATTCCACCGGGTCGAAACGGCCGTTATCTCAAAATTCGAACCTGATAATGCTTTCTTGGGGCGTCCTTAACGATCGCGATAAAGACGTTATTGATAGCCCCGTGGGACACATCTGCCCCGCATTAAAATGAATTATTCATTCAATATTTCCTCGGTTTAATTGAAGCGAGCTTCTGATGTTTACGTAAGATTTATAATTATGCCGTAAGTATTTAATTTTATCAAAAAATGAGGACCACTTGCAGTGGCGATAAGAAAAAGTTCTTCAATAGTTTTACCATGGATATATACTCGGTGTTAAAGTTTCAGATGTTCTTTTATATTTGAGATATTCTTACCATGTGTGAATTGGATTAGAGAGACGCGGTTGCTGGATGAATTCGAATTCGATAGCTCAGAAGATGATGAACAAGAAAAAAACATAATATTTAAATAGACAGAGTCAATAGGTACCTAGGTCATAAAGCAAAATACTGCAACTATAAATTATAATTTAGTGCAATTTTTGTAGCGAATGATAGAAGAATAGAAAGAAGCGAATGATAGTTAACCCAAGTGAGGATAACTTTTGTAAAAACACCTCCGCCTGGATTTGAACCAAGAACCCTCCAATTTCCGGGTGACAGCTCTCCCAGTTGAACTACAGAGGCAGTGGAAATTTATAGGTTTTATTTGTCACTTCAGGACTTGCACTGAGTTAATTATCCTCACCTGGGTTAATTGTCCTCACCTGGGTTAATTATCATTCGCTTCTTTAGTTGATACTACTTTACTGACGAGTTCACGTAATAACCATTTTCCCTTGAATTTATTCATTAATTAGTGATTCCTAGTTACCAAACTTCCATCTAGCCCCAATAGGTGTCACGACGGGTTTGTTTAATTCGAATCTCGGATTGCAAGTACTGAAGTGACAAATAAAACCTATAAATTTCTACAGCTTCTGTAGCTCAACTGGGAGAGCTGTCAACCGGAAATTGGAGGGTTCCTGGTTCAAATCAAGGCGAAGGTGTTTTTTCCAAAAAATATTCTCACCTAGGTTAATTATCATTCGCTTCTTTAGTTGATTCTACATTACTGACGACTTCACGTAATAACCATTTTCCCTTGAATTTATTCATTTGTATGAGCTGTTTAGCAATAAACATTTAGCGATTCCTAGTTACCAAACTTCCATCTAGTCCGAATAGGTGTCACGACGGGTTTGTTTAATTCGAAACTCGGATTGCAAGTCCTGAAGTGATAAATAAAACCTATAAAGTTCCACAGCCTCAACCGGAAATTGGAGGGTTCCTGGATCAAATCCAGGCGGAGGTGTTTTTCCAAAAATTATCCTCACTTTGGTTAATTATCATTCGCTTCTTTAGTTTATTCTACATTACTGGCGAGTTCACAAAATAACCATTTTCCCTTGAAAAAATATTCAGTATAATTCAGAATTGCTTAGAGTTGCTTAGATTTCTGACAACATAAAAATTATTGATGTTGATCTATGCGTAGATAATAAAGTATTTGGACGTTATTTAAAAAGAATAATTCAAGTTTCCTGGGTTTATAGAATATAATCTAGTGAATAAACCAATAAAAAAAACAAGATTCCAAAACGTATCTACTTGGCCTACCTACTATGAAACATTCATGCAACGAATCAGAAATTACAAATATAGCACATTCCAAACTTCTAGGAGTTTGAAGAACTATTAAAGTTTTATTGGTTCACTAGAATGACCCATTGCGTTAAGGTACAGAGGACGAAAATTCGTGTATTTTTTCAATGGATAAAGCTTGGTGACTCTTTGATGTGAAATTTGGATATAGTTTAGAAAACGATGGAATCTACCTAGCTGCTGCTATACGTTTATTCAATTCCTATGAGAAAAGATGTTAAAAATTTCTTTTATTCTACTTTTAATGTAGAATTTATTACAAAGAAACTGAAACGAGTTTGGACGAAAGGTAAGTATCTATTAGCACCTAGGCCTCGCCTGTTTCTAGAGGTAACAAAAAACAGCCCTTGTTTCTTGAAACAGAATGTTTTATTGAAAACTTACGGTCATAAGGTGTTAACATAACCTAGGGAGGAGCTAAAATTAGGGTTTCCAAAGTTGTGTTTGCATGGTAGGGATTTAAAAATACAGGACAAATGCAAACAATCCTTGTCAAAATTGTATGTGATTTATTGAGAATTTATTATCCTATATCTTTTGTATATACAGTGAGTAGCATAAGCATGAACTAAGTAAATTTATTAAAATTGTTCGTCTTCTAATAATGAAAAATATACATTTGTATACCGGGTGATTCAATTTCGAGGCTCACCATGGGGATCTCGCTCATTAGTGGAGATAGAGCCTAAGTTTAAATGTGGTTTCGTTCAAAGTTTCGTATTTTTGTGTTGTGTTGATCAATTATTTGAAAAGAAATTAAAGCTATCATTTTTCATTTTGAAGATATCCGATAAAAACTGAAATGTTAAGATATCGTTTTTAATTTTTTATTCGAAAACAAGAGTAGCTAGGCATTTGAAACAAAAACTACTTTTTAACAAGGAATGCGGTGTTATTTTTAATTTGAAATAACATCGAAGATGGCGGCCAACTTTTGTTTTCCTTATGGGCGCCGTGTTGAATTTTGGCATTTTCCGATAGTCGTGTTTTTTTCTCATATCCGCAATGTATAACATGTTCTTTTGCAACTTATAATTTCTTTATATCAGACCGGTTTCGCCCTTTCAATCAAGGACATCATCAGTGAAAGTGTCAAAGTTGCTGTACCAACGACGAATCGTCCGTCGGCCATGTACATGCAACCACGTGTTTCATGGGAAATATTTTTGGGTGGATTAGTTTGACGTCAATGATGTACAGTAAATATTGTAAATTAGTTATCACTACATCGTGCGTTATATACATAGTCGAACATATTAGCAATGTCTATAGAATTCCTGGACATAAAGCTTCCAGGGCACGCCAATTTAAACCTGAATCAAGGAAATCTAGGATAGGTACCTGAAAACCCTAGCTGAAGTAATTCCATCATTATCAAGCGAAGGCTTAGCATATCTATAGTAGTTTGAAAGTTTGAACGAACATAGCTTGTCCATTTCTTGTGAGCTATGAGGTTCTTTCCTCCAAACGATATTTTAAGGTAACGAATGCCGGATATCGTCGATTTTTAGCAGACCAAGACAGCAAAAAGACGGACGCCTGGCAACAGTGACTGTTCTCGATAATTCAAATTTAGAAAGAGACAGTCTTCGTGAAGGTAAAGAGACAGTCGCTATATAACGTACAGCACAGCACACTTTATTTATTTACATCAACTAATTAACTAAATTAGAATGTTATTCGGCCAATTCGAACGCAATGATTAGATGCTTTAATAATATGAATTCAAATAAGTACAAAATTAACCAATCGTATGAACCAAAAGAACAAAACAACAAAGCCTGTCAATCAGAAGCTTTTACTTTCTACCATGCAATTTAGTTTTTCTTCAAAGAACATTACTAGCCATATATTCAAATGATTATTCAGTAGCGTCTGGCGGCATTCTCACGCCAACTAAGTACTGTATTAATCGGAATATATAAAAAGCAGTTGGGCAAGTCGGAAAAGGTCGCCTGCGCAATTTCACCATCAATTAATACATGTGCATCGGTATACGAAATCTACAAACTAATATGAAATTAAGATTTTACGCCCAATGAAAGCAACACGACCGCATTCAGCAATGTAAATTTGCATAAACTTGTGTTGAAAATACCCTCACGAACGAATAATGTGTAGAAAGAAGCAACTACCTAATTAAAACTAATATTCTAATGAATTCCAGCCCTGGAAATACATATTAAGTGTATATCTAGACTGTCGATGAACAAAATTAAAACGGCATGTAACAACGATCCCAAATTATATTCAGAGATGTGTACATGGAAAAACACGACCCGTACTACGGATTATGAATAATATATTCTTGAATGGACAACGAAAGCTGTCAGAAACGTTGGTGTAATTTAAATCGAACAATGTGCTTACACTAACATGTTTTTTTCGTAGGCGTATTTGCTTTGCATCTCAAACAATCAGCACTTCAATGACAAGTATAACTCACCATACATTATTTATAAATTTGTGTTTAAACAGTCCACCGTTATGTAGCGCATATCTCAAACATTTTCTCAGAAATGATACTCACATTAATAATTAGAAGTCGTTCACCCAATAATAATTAGAAATAGTAGTGGGTTTGAAATGTCCACACTTCTACAGTTGTGTGTAGTAAGACTTTCTTTATACTTTGTTTGTAAATTACTTATTTTTCATTCAAACATTTGTAACATCCAGAGGTATTACAATTGAATCAGTACGTGCCAGAACAGAATAAGTCCAGATCTTGCGTTTATAGTAAAGATTAGCCTATATATAGAAGTAGGTATGCATTAGTAGTACTGTAAAATGTATATTATTACTTTATCGTACGCAGAATGATAAAGTATTGTAATAGTGCCGAAAAACAAAGACATCTAAAGGTATTAGGACGAAACTTCATATTTGGAAGTTACATGACCAAATTTAGAGCTGAAAAGCTTTTTGTTCAAAAGGGTTCAAAGAAACTGGATGTTTACTCTAAGTCATTTTCAAGGAATTTACAAATGAGCCGCCATTTCTGTAATTTCGTCAAAATAGTTAAATAAGAAATTAAAGTAGAGGAAATTTTGTATAGTTTCTCTATAAAACTTTTGGGTCAAATTAATAGTTTAGATGCATGAGCAAATTGCATTTGATTGAGATCGGTCATGTCTGCATTAATATAAAACTAGTGAGCCAGGATTTGACAGATATTTTCATTCTAATGACAGTAGGTAGTGTCAAACGCCGATGTTTTAGAATAGAATCGATATATCTGTCAAATCCTGGTTAACTAATTTTATTTTAAAGCAGACACACGATCTATCTCGATCAAAGATAATCCCATGCAGCTAAACTATTAGTTTTATATATAGTAACATAGTCATGTGCGTGGCACCATCAGATTTTTTTAATTACTGTTATTTTAAGCCCAATCTCTCATTATTTATAAATTTAGTAGAAGTGGTATGTTGAAGTTTAATTTAGCTGAGATGGGTCTATCAGTTGCATAAGATAGAGCCAAGAAAACAATATGCACACAAAAACCGCCCACCTAATATTTAACTAAAGTATCAATGTCTAAGATGTGACATCCTGAGAAGTAAATAAAAAGAGTTGCTACAACGCCAAATCACTTTCCAACATTGCCTTTCAAAAAATACAAGGTTTGTCTATTAATGTGCAAAAAATTGACAAAATCAAGTTTCTTTTTTGAATTTTATTTTGAACAATTTTTATTTCATCAATTTGACATGACATTAGACTAGGGTTTTTGATTAATTAATCAAGCAAAAAATAACAGTGATTTTTGAAAATCTGGACTATATTTTGACGAATGATATACAACATTTGATTCAAGATTCTTAGTCATCGCAAGTGAATGTATCGCAAACGCCTACTCACTTTCCATTCATATAATACATGTTATTTTCTGTTGTAATTAGTATTATTATTCATCAATATTATTGTTTTTTACCGTATTATGATTCTGATTTAGATTTTAGCTTTTGGATGTTCTTAGTTGTAAGAGTTTTAAGAAAACTACTTTTAGAATTAAACTTTTGCTAGTGCAACGGACTTCAGCATCTGGATTCTGTCACAAGTACAATTTTGCTCAAAACTTTTGATAGTTTAGATAGAGTATACCTACATTCAAGAAGAAATACTTCAAATTTTGTTGTACGTTGATTTTGTGCAGTCTGGAATAAGTAACATTTATAACATTGACATTATATAAGAAAAATTATAATGGTAGATTTGGTTAAACAACTTCTCTGTCCTCGTCGTTATAAATAAAATATTTGTTTTTGTACAGTTATCCTGAAAAAATGGCAAAAAAATGTATTGCAGAAGTTTTACATGTTAGAGGCGAGCGGATAATGAGGTTTATAGAAAATAGCATAACTCATCTCAGGCATTTTAGAGGTTGTCAATGTCAATTTAAACCCCGTTTTGGTATAAAACGAGTTTATATATTACGAATTTTATATATTTAAACTCACTTTATGATTTAAACTCCCACCTTTAGGCAATTCTTTTTTAACGATGTTTTTAAATTTTTTTTCTTTATCAGAAGATACAAAACAAAAAGATCTGTTTGTTTCAGTGTTTCTCCCTCGAACATAAATAATAAATATCCGGAATAGATTCAACAGCAAATATTTATAATATAATATAACAATAATATATAAATATTTATTAAACACCGAATTGGGAACCATGTGGCAGCGTAAAATTACTCATCATAACCGAAAATATTGTGACAAACGTCTGTAAACAAGCGCTATTTAGCAACAATACTCCGCAATTTGACGAATGAACGGGGGAGATTAATTATATTGTTATAACGGTAGGTGGCGGACACGTTTATAAATCCAGCGCGCATATTTTCAATTTACCGCCGTTTCATTGTCATCTAATCCAAAATCATGATGGATTGCTCCCAGGCCAGCGCCATCTATAATGCATGCGCCGAATAACGTCACAATGGCGTGTAATAAATCACTGGCAACAATTGCAGCTTCGGTTGTTTTATTTCGCAGCGATGTTGTCTGTCAAACGTTGAACCCGACCAACCCCAACAGGCCATTAATTCAAAATGGAACGAAGCATTTCCGTGATTTGTTTTAAAACAAACACAATTATTATTTCCATGATAATCCGCAGGTTTTCAGGGGATGTTGTACGTAGAAATCGCGTTTTTAAATTACACAAATGATTTGTTAAAGTTTTAGGCAATAAAACATCAGTCCAAATTAAGGGTTGAATCATTGATTGATGCAGTAATGTTCCAAAAAACGGTTAGATATAAATTCGGAGAGCATTCGGGAGCATTCGAATCAAATAAAAACTATTTCATCCTTGCTGACGTTTCAATTTATTTAAAATCATATTTTAAGCTCAGATGGAGGTCAACAGACATCACAGAATGACTGAAAATACTTATATGTAAAAAAACAATTTAAGAAATGCAAAGCATGCGAATGAATTACACAAAAATAAAACTCCATGTTATGTATAAGCACATATTATATAGTTTTAATTTATAAAAATGTGAAAATAGCAATTATTAGCAATTATTTTGCTCACAAAAGTAATAAATAAAATCATTTCTTAAGGAATTGTGTACTTGCTGATTAAATATTATTTTTCTCATTATACTGGATATTGTTGGTGTACATTTGTTTAGTCTTTGTGCAAAAATAAATTTGTTATTAAACCAATAATTAATAAGAACAATTAATGATATTTTTTTAAATAAACAAATACACGAAAGGTAGTTAAAAGTTTAGTAGAAATACCTGATATTTATCTACACAGTAAGTAAATATGTTTGCCCATCACTAACCCGGAGAAAAACTGAATTTTTGTTTGTTGGATGAATAGTCTTTTGGGATTAAAATATATACATTTTCTTGAACTATGATTATGAGGGGACTTTCACTGGTCACTGGACAAATGAATAATATCGGGACAAATTAGAAAGAACACAATCGGCTCAGATGGTTGAAGCTAATGCTGGAAACGCTGCGGGTGTCATTTTTGTATTAATTTTGTGTTAGTGGTACCCCTAATCTGTTTCCATATTCTTCGTTTAAATAGGTAGTTTTTCCAGAAAAATGAAAGGTGTTGATTTGAAGTGAAATGTCAAATAATAAAATTAAAAAAATAAACTATCAAGAGTGTACTTAAATATAAAAAACGTAACAACAAGTGTAATGATCATAATTGAAACTGAAGAAAAAACCACATTAAAAATATTATACTCAAAAAAGGTTGGAATGGTTCCTCCGACAACTTTAAAGTTAACAAAAATTGAATTGTTTCTACCTGTAAAATTTTAGAGCCCGCACAATATATTTCACCTGTACAGGAGAAAAAAAGACTTGTATACGACGCTATAAAATCTCTACTGTTCCAAATGATAAAAAAGGTGATAAAGAGACAACAACATAAGACAACAAGTCAATATGATACAAAAATGATTTAATTGTGATCAAGAAAAATCATTATATGTATCATGGTATCATATGAAAATACCATAACTAATGCATAAGTTTAATTTTTTTGCAAATTTGCTTACAGCAGAATTATACGTTATCGTTACAAAGAATAATTTGTAATTATTTATGAAATCTCATTTAGGTCTAGTTTGGCAAAGCATGTATCATGACATTTAATTATAGACAAAATTGTTTGATAAAATTATGTGGTTTAATACTACATAATGGCTTACAGATAGTACTTAAATACATCAATCGATAATAGGTAAAGGTTTTATTTCAAAATCTCTGAAATAAAGTAGTGGTTAGCTTTTGTCTATTTTCTACGCTGTTGAATTCCTATACGGCCACAAAATTATTCCTGACGTGTGTTTAAAATAGTTTGTTTGCTGATCATACTTATGAATATTTGTATCATATTCGTGAATCAATGAAAATCTGACAGCGGTTGAATAGAATGGAGAACAATTCATTTGTTATACAGTTGATTCAGATTTTGTTTTCAAAAGTTTAATCAAAATTGAGTTTTAACAGAGTGTCCCGTAACAAAAACGATGATCGACTCCACAACGACTCCATACGCGTTGCTTTGTCCATTATACGTTTTCACATGACTTTTTTGACAATTGCTTAGATATATATATTCCCAATAATAAACCAATACACAACAAATTTCGTAAGCAACCCAATTTACTGATAAGTACATTCAGAAAACGGTAATTCTAGATTATCGAGATTAAGAAAACATTAACAGATTAACATATGAATGCAGAAATAATGATTCTCACAGCTTTTACTAAAAGCAATACAAAGCCTAGAAATAGACCTTTTTCTTGGACTTGTTACGACCAAATATTGATACCAATTGTTTACAGTTAGCTACCGCATTCAGCTATGACCGTGTGGGCCATGAACACGATTCCGTGGGGCTTACAATTGACTATAGAGTCGCGGAAACGTCCCAAGAAAGTAGTCACACGATTTCGCTGAACGGCGACTATGCGGGATTGGTTTTTGGCGAGAACCACTTGCGAACTGTATCGATATTACTGTCGCCCGCAAAAGGGAACATGTCATACCGTAATTACGGCACGAACACGGAGAATTGCTAACGCTCCGGTTACATCACCTACCTACTTCATTTTAAAGAGTGCACTTCGTGCATTGTCAATCGGACGCCACAGTCAGGACCGGCGTTAGGAATAAACGGAACGCATACGTAAATTAGAAATGGAAGCGTTAATTAAGTACTTAACTTGGTCTGGCTGTTGAAACTGATGGAACTGATTACAGATGGCTTACTGAGAAATGAGATTAAATTAAATTTGATTGGAAATCAGGAAATCATAAATTTACCGTCATTTGTTCCGGTTAATTTTGTATATACATATGGCATCACCAATTTCTCATGCACTGGGTAAAATTACTATGGATAATCTTTTAGATGGCGTTAAAAACATTCATATTACGTGAGGTTAAAATAAACATAATTTTAAGCAATTTTAATAATTATTATCCACATTTTCAATTTACCGTTGTACACAGGTTTATGTATCGCGTAGTTGTGTGTGGATGTATATATGCTACGATACGATTGTTATGTCTAGTAACAAGAATCCTATCTAAATGATCGTATAAACAAATATTACTAATTAATAACTGTAACATATGGTGCCCTGATAAAATACAACGTGGTTTAATATATACTTGTGTCATTTCCATACGAGTAAAATAATTAAAAAAAAAACATTATTATGGTAGTCACAATTGCCTAAAAATTCAAATTCCTAAAATAATAGTAGTGTTTCTTTACGGCTAGAAGCTTTAATGATTCCTGTTCTTATCTTTCTACTGCTCCTTTGTATATACAAAAAAATGAAATTTTTATATACACATTGGTCTCTCTAATTTCTCATGCACTGGGTAAAATTACTTTGGATAATCTTTCATATGACGTAAAAAAATCATTAATTCGTAATTATGTGAATGACATCTTTGTGCTTTACCGTCGGTACTTTGATTAAAAAAAAGTTACCAATTCTGGAAATTGTATTAGCATCCACTGGTCCAGAAACATAGTACAATGTTGGGTTTATTAACTACGAAATAATTTGGAATTTTAAATTTAGAGTACAACTTTAAGCAGTGGATGGACCAATTGAATCCTAACATTTGAATAATTCTCTTGAAAAGTACGTCTAAAATCTTATTATTCTGGAAACCGAAATTGGTAGTACATGTAGTACAATAATGTATAACCACGATGTATGTATGCAGCTGTAGTTGTCGTCTGTCTTGAAATTGATAGAATGTTCCCGTTTTAGTTTAATCTTAAATCACTAGTTTTTTCATTACAAATTTCTAGTAGTCGAGAATTACTTTGTTTCTTATACTTATTAAAAGATGTTCCTACCATATAAGGCAATATAAATATATATATAAAGTTGAAAGAATTAGGGTCGCACTACTTTAGTACTTTATACACTAAAACTTTACAAAAACAGAAATATAACCTTATCAATTTGAAAAAATTAGGCTGACTTCGTTTTCATGTCACTAGCGTCATTTATATTAAATTTTTATATTTTTGAATAATGGTTTACCAAAGGGTTTGCTTAATTGCCTATGAGAGTATACGAGTTTTTTCCAGATTGTTTTTAAATAAGTTTATTATAAGTTAAAGGCTTCATATGGACTAATTCGTATTTTCATTTCGTTAAGAGTTGAAGTAGTTTGAACTAGAAATTTACAAAAAAAAATAATTAGAAAATAAAAATTCATATCAATGCCAGAACGAAGGAAGAACAAAAATGAGACATCTGTGTAACAAGAGCGAGAATAATAGGTTCAGCAAATATTTTTTAAAAATTAATTGAAGAATTACTATTAAAAGATAAACCAAGATTTCTGATAAATTCTGGGTTTGTTTATGCTATGGACTGTGGTGTTTCTCATTTATTTTTGTTGGACAAACGGGAATTATTAAAAACTAAAATTTCATTACATAAATCTGATATAAAAACAAATAAATTAATTGCATTAGGTCTATCAATTGACAACATGCTTCGAAAAATAACAGCACACTATGGTTTTGAAAATGTTTAAACTAACGATGGGGAGTCATATGGTATAGGGGTCTTGGGACTACGGTCAACCCTCTTCACCAGGGAACAAGTATGAAGTATGATAATGAGATAATATATTGATATTATCTCATATATCATCTAGATTTGGAGCAGTACTTTTGTCTATACCGTAGGGTGATCCTAATTTTAAAATTTTTATGTTTCTTTTCTGCACAGACCCTCTTAATTTGTTCTTTTATATCCATAATTACAAATTAAAATTTATAAATTAATAATATAATAACAAAAATTATTAAGAAAAATGTGTTTTGTTTTACTACAATAAATTCACCTACCACAATTATTCATTTAATTAGAAATATCATTAAACTTGGGTTCCAATTTGCACCCATCGTCAAATGTAGCAAGCTTTCATCATTTGTTAAAAAAAGCTGCCAGCATGTCTCCTATTTGCTACAAAACATAATTTAATTTTTTTAATGACAGCTTACGCCGGCCCTGTAGATTCCATGTAGGTTCTAAGTACTCACCGTGTCGTGTTAGCGCAAGGGTCGGCTTGGAAGTCAGCCAGGAGTCCCCGATCCTTTGTTATCTGCAAAAGAAAATAAAAGCGTCAATTCCCCTAGCAGTCCATGTATAGCTCGGTCAATTTCGAACTTGTCACAGTTATCGACAGGACATATGAAACGTATTAGGGAAATGTATGGTGGACCGGTGGTACTTATTACTACGACATAGGCCGACACGGCCTAACTTTAAATTGGTTCTACTATATTTACACACCTATAAAGTGACGGTAAAAGTCGATGGGCATTGTTACGGGAATGGGCTTGACTTATTCTTCGCCGGTAGTCGACTTATTTAAATTAGATCTTTTGAAGTGCGTTTTCTCATTAGGTGACGCAAGCAGATGCATTTCAATATCAATTCGAAGGCCTGTACACATGTTTATGTATCGCATAGTTGTGTGTGTGTATGTAGATGTGCTACGATACGATTGTTATGTCTAGAAACAAGCAATCCTATCTAAATGGTGCTATAAACAAATATTACTAATTAATAACCATAACTTTTATGGTGCACTGATAAGCTGTAGCGTAGTCTAATATGTACTTGTGATTTGCATACGAATAAAACAAAACAAAATATTTAAAAAACATTGTTATGGTAACATAATTGCCTAAACTATTAAATTCATCATGTAACAATAGTCTTTCTTTACGACAAGAAACTTTAACGATGCGCCTGCGCCTGTTCTTAAACTTTGTCGGTTTATGCTTCTTTCTTATCTAATATTTCGTTCATTGTACATAATGTGCTAGTTGCCACTTTGTCAGGATATTGGTTTCTTTTAGTTTCAATGTGAAACAGATTGACTAAATCTCCAATTTTACTAGCTTTTTGCAGATTAGCAGTCATACCAGGGCTGCAACCTAATCTTTTCGTTAATATTTTGGTTTGCAGTTTCGCATAAATTACATGAATTAACATAATTTAAAACATTTATAGCTTATTAGTTATTACTGCTGACCAATCAGAACAAATAATCTAAAATAAATAATAATAATTATATTAATAACTTAATATACTCGTTCAAACTGTTATACCCCTTTTACACTACGCAATTTAGTGCACAATTTAGTACACAATTTGTGCTGTAAGTAGGTATAACATCTTAAACAGAAATTGTGATGCAGTTTCTTATGCTGAGTAGTTTGTCTAGGAATTGAACCGATTTCTATTTACAAATTTCATTTGCTTACTATCTTTTTGTGTAACTTCTTGCGCAAGTATTGCGTAGTGTAAAACGGCTGTTACTCTATTACTAGTTCTCTTAGTGCCATAGCCCATAGCGCTAGAGTTGCAATTTTAAAATGTATAAAGAAAACATTTCAAATACAAGAAGTTTAGAAACGAACGCATGTAGGTACGCATACTTTGAATTATATGCGCATAGTCGTGACCGCATTACCGAAGTTTGATATACTTCAAAAACCTAAAAGTCGAACTGTTTTAGGTTTTTGAACTGTATTCACCTGAAAATATTTAGAGTCAAGAAGCCACAAATATCACAAGAAATAAGTTTCAACCAAATTTGACACTTTTTAGAACTTGGATTGCATATTAAATCCGTCAATGTGAATCTTGAAAAACTGACTTGTAGTTTTGAAATAATCGAGCGTCAAATATCACAAGAAATAAAACTCAAGCAAATCCGACAGTTTTAAGGTTTTGGGGTACAGATCAAAACTATCTTCTAGAATTTTGAAACTGACATCAGATTTGGAATTGTCATGCCTCAAACATCAACAGGAATAAGTTTCAAGCAAATCCAATAGTTTTTAGACTTTGGAATGCATATTAAATCCGTAAATTTGTATTTGGAAAAACTGACGTTTCCAAAGATCACAGATTAGTTGGAAGCAAATCCAACAGATTTTAAACTTTGGGTTGCATGTTTAACCCGTCGTTTTGATATTAAAAAGCAGATTTGAAATTATCGGGTCCAAAACAGGACAGGAAATAAGTTCCAAGCAAATCCGACAGTTTTTAGACTTTGGGTTGGATATTATGGGCTGGGACCATTTTTAATTTTAAAACTGTGACGTCAGATTTTGAAAAAATGAGCTTTAACTATCACTGTAGATAAGTTTCAAGCAAATCCTACACTTTTTTTACTTTGAACGTTGCATCCTAATGTTGTCATTGTGTATTTTGACAACAGATTTGAAATTACCAAGCCACAAACATATTTTTTTAAGTTTTTAGATTATGGGTCGTCATATGGAATCCGGAATTTACAATTTACGATATGTGATTTGGATCGTACGGATCCATGCTTTTTACATTTAGCTTCGCCGTGTTTAATCCGCCATTTTAAATTCTGAAATCTGTTACCCGTTTAGATATCACTTAAACTACGCTTCGTGCGATCCAACAGCTTTTAACTTTGTTGGTCACCATTTTGAATAAAAGAAAAATATTGCTTATTTGGCACATTTCACAAAAATGTGAATGTTAAAATGCTAAAGAATGTTCTCTTTAAAAGAGATGTTCTAGCAACAACCGTAATTCAACCTTGGTTTCCATTTCTAAGCAACGCATACTAAATAAAGTAACACTCAGTATACGAAGCAACCATGAGATCAGTTATCGTATGCTCTTCCTTATCATCAAGCGCGGATCATATTTAGTGATTCACAATGTCTTCAGTTTACATATGCATTTTATCACAATCTACATTCATCAACATTCCTCTGAAATAAATAAGACACATTTCTCAATTCCGTATCTCCACAACAACACAGCGCCGCCGAAGTGTATCAAATTCTTTAAGCTTTCATATCATTATTTACTAAGACACGTCGTGGTCGTATAATGATAACTCTCCGTTTGCCGTGAGCGTATACAATATTGTATTCTGGACCGCGCCCACGTCTCAGTGGGCCACGGTTAGCGATACTTTTCCACTCAAACTGCATTCTGTAATCAAGTGACTCACGGGTAGAAGTAGTATTCACCCGGTAGAGGATAAATCACGCTTGAGGACAGTTGCCACCGCGAGTACAGAGTCAAACCCAGACCAGAGGAGCCAACCTTGGCAAAACTCCCAAGGAACTGACCACTTTATTTTATCGCTTCTATATCTACTGCGTCTTAGATCCGCGCTTCCCGAGGGTTCCAGATATAATCAGCGGAGGACATTTTTCTTATCGTTCCTCTCCTTTTGTTAGATGAAATTTATTTTGATGGCGATCGTTACTCAACGGGGACGGCTGAAGAAGATTTCAGATTAAATGTTGGATTGCCGGAGTAATCCTGAATTTCTTATGAAATCGAGCTTCCGCTTTTTTGAACGTTTGAGATGATATTATTTTTGATGAGAATGCTGCCTTTATTTTTTATTTATGCTTATATCACCTTTAAACTTGAAAATGACGTGGCAAATCGAGATGCAGTGATTTATAAGCAACACAGGCAACATACTATTCTTTAGCTTTATTATTTTTTCAATTGCATGTGATGGTTAACGTACCTAGCTAAAATAGGTGTTATGTACAAAAATAGGTGTAGTGTAGTGTAACTTTCTTCTTCTTCTTCTTACTGGCACTAAAGTCTGAAATTTACAAATTCTAAGCTGAGTTTTCCTCAAGCTATTTCGACACAAAAATTATCCGCTCCTTGATTCCTGTTAGTTTGTGTATTTTAAAATAAAATTAGAATTTTACCACTCAAACAGTCCTTCCTCATTCAATGAAACTATGGCCTACCACGAGCAAAAAAACTGAACTAGAACTAAACTTTATCGTTTAAAAATTTAAACGCAAGATTTAAAAAAGGGGTAGACTATAGATAAATGAGGTTGCTTTCGTAGTAAAATTAAATGGGTAGTTTTACTAACCTTCCAAAAAAGTATCGGATCCACCTATAGAACCTATCATTTGTAGTTTTAATGCAAAAGGTATTTGCATAAAAATCTTGACAAAATGTCGAACTATATTTAGACCATCTTTAGCATATTTTTTTAATACCTACATATTAATTACAATATATTGTAATTACAAATGAAGAAACTCATTATTATACATGGATTGTCTAAATTCGCATGATTTTAACTAATTTTCATTCCATTCATAAATTCCATTCATAAACTTCATTGATTAAATTTATATTTATAATCTATTTTTCCTCTCGTTTTTATACTTTATATTAGTCCGACAAATTATACTTTACAACAATTTATCTGGCTAGAACTAATAATAAAAACGCAAAGGGAATAATTTGTTTTTCATCTACAATATGAAAGTACATGAAATTATGGAACTACGAGAAAATGGATTTTTAATAATTAAAATACATATTTCTGTAAAACATTCAATTTTCGACCGTCAATTGTTGAACGGAGTTGCGACAAAATCGACACTTTTTTCTGATTTCTTTCTGACTAAATTTGGTAAGATCTGTTAATTCTCTGTAAACATTTTATGGCCTTACATAAAAAAGATTTCGTGAAAATGGCAAAAAAATTGTAAAATATTGATACCTTTAGGGACCATGGATTTTGTGAATTGAATTTTAAAATTGCGTTTTGGGTAGAATTTTTTGCCCTAAAAACGAATCTGGACTCCAAGATTTATTACGTACGGCTTTCAAAAAAAGTAGGGATAAATTGTCAAAAAACGTGATTTTGGTAATTTTGGTCTCATAGTAAACTAAACCCCAATCTCTGCAGTTTTAATTGAAATCCTGGAAGGTTTGTTTTCGAAGGAGTTACGTCGATTCTTGTGCTGTTCAAACGCCTCCATAAAAGAAACAACAAAAAACGTAATAACCTGACATTATATGTCACTTTCAAACATGGACTCGCATTCATAAATCAATCGAAAACGCCTATTCGCTTTCCATAAATAAACACAAATTATCAATATTTTAATTTTCCTAATTTTCAATTTTTTTTGTCGAACAAATTTTTTAACTTACCATTAAGACAACTAAAAGATATCAATGTAAGTACAAAAAAATGGGGATACCATTTAAAAAGTATCGATGACGTCATAAGTAGAAAACAATTGAAGGTAGGAAATGAAATTTCATTTAAATATGAGTACTTTGATAATTAAAAATTGACGGGTCCTAGATACAATTTTTGAAAAATAACCTATACATGGTTTTGATTCAGAAGCCTCAGCAATATTAAGTCGGGAGCCCTAACCAATTGAGCTATTTAAGTGGAAATTGATGGACAAATTTGTAACTTTTGAGAAACAATTCCGAAACGAAGAAATCTAAAGCGCCATTTACATTGGTAAGTAGGAGGGTTAGTACTAGCCTTGCTAGTGAGGTAGGACAGGTAACTAACCCACACTAACCCAGTGGAAACCCCCTGTGACAGTACTTGTACCAGTACTTGTACCAGTAGCGAGGACAGGTAAGTAAATAGGTGACCAAGCTATTTACTAACCCACTAGCCTTCCCCCACCGCCAATATGTTGACTGTCCAGGCTACTAGCCATACAACTAACCTAAATGTAAACGCTTGGGGATAGTACAAACACGATATAGTGCACACCCGCGTGGCCGTTCTGAGTGTTTTTCTTTTAATTATCGATGTGGCCAGGAACATACAATATATAAACTTAATAGTTTAGCTGCATGAGATTCTATTTGATCGAGATCGATCGTGTCTGCATTAAAATAAAACGAGTTAGCCACGATTTGACAGATATTTTGATAATATTGACAGTAGGTATTGTCAAAAAACGGCGTTTGACACTACCTATTGTCAGAAGGAAAATAATTGTCAAATCCTGGCTAACTGTTTTAATGCCGACACGATCTCGACCAAAAAGAATTTGCTCATACAGCTAAACTATTAGTTTAACCACAAAATTTCATAGACATAAATTATACAAAATTTCCTCTACTATAATTTATTATTAACTATTTTGACGAAATTACAGAAATGGCAGTTCATTTGTGCAAAATCATTGAAAAATGCTTAGAGGAAACATCCAGTTCTTTTGGACCCTTTTCAACTAAAAGCTTTTCAGCTGTAAGTTTAGTCATAAAACTAACAATGAAGTTTCTGTAATGTAAGTAGTTGGTAATGTAGTTTCTCCGGAATCGTCGGCACAAAAATTGAGTATACACATACACACAGACATACAGACGGACACACAGACATTTTTTGTGTTCTTTTTGTTTGTTTTGTTGGTAAAAAATTTTCAGGAAACTCAAAAAGACCTATTTCTGTTAAAATCTATTTTTTTCGGCCCGAATACAATACTTTATCATACTGTGGCGCAGCTGCTTTCAGAGTGAAGGTTTTTCTGTCGTTTTCCTTTACTCCTCGGCGAATGCTGAAAGCCAAAGTTACGACGTGCCACAGACGCGGGACATAATAATGACAATTCGGGCCTGCCGATGCCCCCGTAGTGGCGAAAGCTGGGGGATGTTAAGGCGTGTATTATTATTATTATTGTTATACTGTGTATGATAACATAAACATTGTTGAGAAAATGGGCATGGAGGAATTTTCATTTACGGAGGCCCGGCAAAAAATCAACAGGATCTTCGATGAAGAGTTCTCTTAATAGAAGGGCTGACGTTCCTCTGGTGTGTTTTCTACCAATCCAGTCTCTAACCCTAAGTCTTTTTGGGCGAATACGGTCCTCAATCATTATATTAAGTTAATTAATTACACATTCCGAAACGGTCAAAATAGCCTATTTCAGTCGACTTTGCCAATAATTCTATTTTGAGCGAGAAACATGACTACGATAGCGAACCATGTTGTTCTCACCATACCATAACTAGCACTAAGAAGAAAAATTCCGTTTTGTATGTAAACACCAACTTAACCGCCACTAGAAGGACAGTAAACTTGCAAGGCTAGTAGGCATACAAGTTACTAGCCCTCCTACTTACCAATGTAAATGAGGCTTAAGGAGGCACGTTACAGTAACAGCTCACGTCAGTAGATTAGAAAAAGTAGGTATGTGGCGAATGGTAATTAATCTAGAATTTCGCCATTCTTTCGCCTATCAAGTTTCACTGACGTAGCTCAATTGGTTATAGCTCCCGATTAAAAATTGGAGATGTTCCTGGTTTAAATCCAGATCCAGGTTACTTTTCATAAAAATTATACTCACCTTGATTAATTATCATTCCCATCCTAATTCTTCTAATTTACTGACGTTAGATAGTCTTTCTTTTCACTTTCTTTGAATTAAATTGTACCAGATACAGGATGCCCACAGGCCACAGATGTACCTAACTTATTAGTAAAATGGCTACACTGGTTAGAAAATTACTTTTTATTAATATGCTCCAGGAATAATGCAGATTGCGTGTTTAATTACAAGCTATATTTGATAGGAATAGTACCATAAATCCTAAACTGATGTCCCCTCTAATAACCGTGCTTCGGTTGAAGGATCACCCTTATAGTCATAGCTCTAGACAATATTCTAAAAGATAATAAAGAACGGACCCCAATATTCACGTAGAAGAACACGTGGTTATTCATCAAAAAAACAACATCACTGTGTTGTAAATATGTCTGAGTCTAAAAAATATGGGTCAATGAATCTTTGATGATAACCAGCACACAGGTCCTCAGACAAAAAATACTCTGATTGTTATTTTATAGTGGAGGTAACCTGCTATCATTGGATCAGCAGTGAACATATTTGGGAAGACAGCAGATACGAGGGCGAGGTGTGACCATCGGACATTCAAGATTGGATAAACACCTACGGACGTCTGCAATCTCCATACGAACCGTATATTTTTGCGTCAATTAAGACATCAAAGGCAATCCAATCTTATCGCACCTTAACCTCAGCGTACATAAAAACGCACGGATTCGGTTCGGCGTGAAGTTAAATTTTTAAGGCAACTGACACGGGTCCTTATCGCAAGCAATACGGCCAATAAAACGGGCTCGTAAAACAAAAGCCGGGCCGGAGCGTATTAACAATGCAACAACAGCTATCGGTGAAAGTATTTATTGGTCGGATAGTTTCGGCTCAGTGCATCCAACCCCGCAGCATTCTTCAGTTGTTGCTGAGTGATTTCTTCGGCCCATTCAGGTTCCGACGCAAAGAACCGTTATCAATTCACGCGCAACACTATTTAGTACTGGTAGTTAATTGTAGTTTATAGGCCTGTTCTTATGATAAAATTCTCGACTATTTTCTGTCGAATGACTTTGTTTTAAGGTTTATAGGTTGCGTTTTTGATTTAAAGACCTGTGTGCCAACCTGGTAAAATCGTGATAATATTGATAAAAAATACAATGCAAAAACATAATATTACATTATTACACAGAAAATTGTTGAATTACGTTCCTTACGAGATATTTTATTAATCGATAATACTGTTTCATAAAATTAAAGTTTACCATTTTAACGGTCGATTTCTACATCTCCTCTTAAGTGTCTGCTTAACAACTGCGTAGTAATAGGGCCACCAATGGATTCATCTCATCCATCGTTATCAAGCACTGTATCCTGAGGTGAATATACCGGCCCTAAATGGCTCAGAACGATTTTAATTTCTTTAGTAAATTGTTTTTCTTCTCTAAACGTTTGTATATGTTTTTAGTCTGTTTTCATTTTGTATTCTGCTTTATTGTGAGATGGTGTGCATTATACATGGTATTTCACGACGAGCTGCCATTAGAAGTATATCGATGGCTTAGCTGCAATACCATGTATAACCTATGCTTTAACCAACACACAACACGAAATTTGGAGAACGTCTGAAGAACCAAGCGAAATCACGAATTGAAAATTTATATTGCTGGATACGATCTGTTTAACTAAAATATTTTCAGGTTTTGGTTACTTCTGGTTACAGCGGAAATGGTGTTAAGTTTCATATTTCAAATGGAACACCCTATATTTGACAGAATTTGAAACATCACAATAGGAATTGAGCTCTATGACAAATCTAGATTGTGTTGGAAACAACTGAACTAGGTACTAGAAATACACAGAAATTCATTAAACAGGGTTTTTAAGTCATTTAAGTCTTTAGTCATTCTTATTAAATTAGTCTGTATAAGATTCTATGACTAGTAACACTGCAACAGACAAAATTTAAATTAAAAAGACATCGATTAATGAAGTTCCAAAATTTATTTCTATTTTAGTTAATGTTCAAAGACACTGCCGTTTTCTCCTAAACATGTTTCGATGCTTTTATAAGCTACTAGGTACTCATACTGTTTGTCGTTAACATATCCCCAATAATGAAAATCCGCGGTGGTTATTTCCATGGCACATTAAGCTCCACCGATCTTCAAACTTACTTTAATATTGACTTAAAAATCTTGTATAATGAGTTTCTGTTTTTTTTATTGTTCAGTTGCTTTCCGACGCAATGTTTAGAATTAAAATTAAATATGTTTAAAAATTGATGTCGAATATTGATGTTTTAAAGAAATTTGCTCTACAATTTTCCATAGAATTCCAAAATGCATTCATATATGTTTGCCATTTGAAAAACTGCCTTTTCCAATAGCCACAGCGAATAATACTTTTTCCAATAGCCACAGCGAATAATTTTTAAATACATAATTGAAAGAGATTTTTCAGCTGTCATTTTTTATTGAAAAATTAAATATCTTAAAAATGACACATGTTAGGTACTTATAGGGTATGTAACATAGGGTGACCAACCGTCCCGATTTGGGCGGGACAGTCCTGAATTTTAACAACTCGTCCCGACTCGTAAAGCGTCCCGAATTTTGAAAATGTGTATTCTTATGTCAAGGATTTTGTAATACAATTCGAATTTCCAATATATCCATGAACATAAATTAGATTCCCAATAATTTTTGAAAGAAGGGGTCTCTATCTATAACGCATTTTAAGCGCAACCTTAGCGACCGTAATAATTATGTAAACACTCGTAGTGAATAGCCGGTTGGTGGGTGACAATCTAGTCCTTGTGACAGTGTACAAACGGTGCATATTGCGAAAACTGGTAAGTTACTTATAATAAAAAACTAATCTGACTTAAATAAAATGCATGTCAGTCTTTTGTGGAGTCGTTTGGACGGGGTAAGATTTAGTGGCCAGGTCGCGTTGAATCATTTTTATTTTTTGATTTTCATATTGAATCAGTCAACATAATACAAAACTAATTTTTGTTATTTTTAGATTTCTATTTTATACATACATTTGTTGGTATTCATAAAATGCGCCATAGCAAATCACAGATATATTGATCCTAATAATTTGGAATGAAAAAGAAAAATATGTGTTACCGGTTTATTTTATTCTGTTCTTGGGATTTCTTCTATCTATATTAATTTCTTCCAAAAATACGGAACACAAAGAAAGCCAATGGCAACTTACAAAAACAATTTCCTTTTTTTTATTACTAGGCCTAATTCCCAGTCAGAACTAAAATACAGTTTTACATCGGCGGAGGTCGCCGAAACGATATTGCAAAACATACATCAAATAAACAGATGCAATTCATGATGTAGCAAGTTCATCGAAATTAAGTACTTGTTTTAGAGCTGTAACAATAGGGGCACCAGAAAAGATTTTGGCTTGCAAAGAAGGCACATATGCATACTACTCTCTGTATAACAACCACAATTTTCGATTAATAGACTGCACGTCAAAACTTCTAACGTAAATGTTTGAAAAGAAGATGTGTCTCGTACGAACTAACACATAAGCAAGTATAACAAATGTGTGTTATCCTCTAGTAAAGAAAGAGTTGAGAAGAAATGTGAGGAAATCCAATTTCGTTTTTTTTGTTTTTTTTGTTTTAACTAGTGAAAATTAAAGAATGTTTGTTTTATTTATATTGTTATTTCTTTGCTTCTTTTCTTTTATTGAAAGTTAAAACGTATATTATAGGTCATAGTAAACATTCTTGCAGTTGTCAATTTACCATGGTACAATTTGTTTATAGTTCAGCACGTTTTGTTTAATGTTTTCCACTAACCCAACCCAACCCAACCTCGATCCCCAAGCGTCCCGATTTGGCAATTGAAAAAGTTGGTCACCCTAATGTAACACTCAATTGCCCTAACATTTAACGAAGATTTAAAAAATTCTTTAAAATATAGGGTTTCATTTGAAATAGGAAATTTGACACAATTTCCGGTGAGACCGGAAGTAACAAAAACTGAAAATATTTTATTTTAAAAAGATCGCATCAAACAACATAAGTCGACAAATTTTAAATCCCTCATTTCCTTTGGTTGTCCATATAATGGCAAGTCGTCGTGAAAGACCCTGTATATATGAAATAAATGAACTAGCTATCTATCTATCTCTTTTGTATGCAAATTATCTGTATTAACAAATATATTTAATTTATTACAATTATTCGTAACTCTTAAAGTCTCAATTAATAAATTTAAATTAAACTACATCCACAGAATCCATCACGTTGACAGGGTGCAAACTATGAAATTCGTAGTGGTTACTTATCAATACAGTTGATAAATATTATATGCTGATGTTGATAAAATGAATAAATACTATAACCACTGAGTAGTTTTAAGGCTCATATACAGATATGCCATTTTTCAATTAAGAACTTACGTTGTCATTTAACAACCATTAATGGTTACTAGCGTTACCGGTTTTGAAACAAAAAAGATTCCGTGGTAGTACTACAGAAGTAAGATATTAAGTAATATCTAATGGTTTTTCTAGTCATCAATAGATTATTAAAAATTTCAATAAAAACCAAACTTTACATCAATAATTTCAGTTCAAGCTAATTTGTCATCGCATGATAAACGATTTTTGGTTGATGGTTTTATTAAAAATTTGAAATTGTTAAAAATATGAATAATAAAAATAAATAATGTGGTTCGAAATCTAATTTTAGGTAGTATTTCAGCTTAATTGTTCAATTATGAATTTGTGCTGAAATTTAGTTATTATATTGTGTATAAATTTGTCCAGGTTTCCAAAAACCATCTTTACGAATTGGAAAGGTACCTTGATTTAAAATCGTGGTTGGGTTTTTGTAGTTTATTTTCAAATCTTGCGGTTACATGTTTCGAGGATGCATCCTCATCTTCAGACCGTGCTACGGAGATAAATATATATTAAAATGGTAAAATTACAAATTTAGATAGACTTTATACATTTTTTGGTAAAAGCAGACGCATACAAAACATTTATTCTTTCTTAACGTAACCTCAACCCTCGTTATCAAATTTAAGTATTTGTGTGGTAATTATTGTCGATGTTAATTGATGTTGTACGTACCGTTAGTGTTTTTTCAACTATTTTGATTAATTATATGTGTCATTACATCCAGTTTCAATAGTAAATCTTCTTCGGTCTGATTATTGTCGTCATGCAATTTTACAGGTATTCTTCTATTTAAGTTCGAAAATTGCAGTTTGTTGTGGTGTCGTTTGGTTGCGTATAGTTTAGGTGTTTGAATATGTGATCCTCCGGAGACAGGGACTAAAGGAGCATATTAGCAATACAAACACAGCTATGGGAATGCATTTAAGATCGGAGAATCACAGAATAACGGAGAATAGCATACAACTACTACATGAATGTAAGAAATCAAGGAAATTAGATATCCTTGAAAGACTGGAAATCACAAAAGAAAATAGAAAACCGACTGATAACCTATTAAATGATATAGATTTCTTTCCGGAGGATCACATATTCAAACACCTAAACTATACGCAACCAAACGACACCACAACAAACTGCAATTTTCGAACTTAAATAGAAGAATACCTGTAAAATTGCATGACGACAATAATCAGACCGAAGAAGATTTACTATTGAAACTGGATGTAATGACACATATAATTAATCAAAATAGTTGAAAAAACACTAACGGTACGTACAACATCAATTAACATCGACAATAATTACCACACAAATACTTAAATTTGATAACGAGGGTTGAGGTTACGTTAAGAAAGAATAAATGTTTTGTATGCGTCTGCTTTTACCAAAAAATGTATAAAGTCTATCTAAATTTGTAATTTTACCATTTTAATATATATTTATCTCCGTAGCACGGTCTGAAGATGAGGATGCATCCTCGAAACATGTAACCGCAAGATTTGAAAATAAACTACAAAAACCCAACCACGATTTTAAATCAAGGTACCTTTCCAATTAGTTATTATACCCTTAGAACTCACTAACGCCTTCAAATTTTCGCCGTAGATTCTTCTATACCTCATTGATATTTATTAGTCAATTATCTCGTCCCCCTCAAAGTAGAGTATCCGTGAGAATTTACCCTAAAGTGAATATAATCCTATTGAAATAAGTCATTATCGACGGGTAAAGTCTTAGGTTATTAAGGCACAGGGAGTCATTGTACCGTTCACCGTTTTCAATCCCATTTTATGCTTTACCGTTATAGCAGTATGATACCACCATTTTTCACGATCGGATGGACTGCTTCTAATATCCTTGTCGTGTTTAGATAAGGTATGGGCGAGTGCGGAGGCAGAAACACTGTATTAACATCTACTTAATCAGTTATAAGCTGAATTATTTATTATGGCCTGAGTGCATATATAACGCAATAGTCCATTTTGGAATTGTGGTTATGCTTTAATGGTGTGTTATGTTGTAGCGTAGCGTTATTTAGTATAATGTTATTTTATTTTGTGGCAACTGTGAAGTTTTAATCGGTTTCGAATATTCACTGCCTTCGGATTTGAGTTCTTGATGGTTGTAGTCATATAGGTGGGATAATATACAGTGTGTCCAGGTAAGTCCGCATCATATGGAATTTTTTTGTATTATCCATTTCTCAGAAAATTTTATTCGTTATAAAAGTTGGCGGTTTGTATTAAACTAATACGGCAATAGCCAAATATGTAAATTTCGGTACCATATACCAAGCGATTCAGAATATATGAATTTGTGATAAGAGTAAAGTACGTTTCTTTTCGTTATTATCGATAAAATTTATGTGGACATGTTATTTAGAGGTAAAAATTATATTCAAATATGAAGTCACAGCCACCTATCTTGAAATTTTTCTTTTTTTTTATTCTTACATTTATGACTAATATTAGTCAATGCCAGTGATACTAAAATATTTGTTTTATTCTATTTTTTTTAGAAATTTGAATACATTTTTTACAGTTTTGATTATTTTGGTATGATAACTAATGTTTATTTAGAACTAGCGCAAAATTACTCAATTTCTTGATGCAAAATTGATATTTCACCCTGTAGATAATAATAGATCATACAATAACTAATACGTGAGCGTGAATTACGTTTAATTCAATTAATATTAATGACATTGGATATGTTTATAATAGTAGTTAGCCATCTACAGAAAAGCGATTATCTCGAAGTTGCTGATAGTTTTAATGAAAACCCCCGAACAACCAAACTGCCCATTTAACCCTTTCTAGGATAATCAGAAACTTCCATCTGGCTCTGTTGAAAATCTCTTTAAGAACACCACAAAAATAATTGCCGAAAATAAGAAAGCCAGTTTACCAGTGTTGCAAGCGGTAATCGTTCATAGAACTACTTCGGTTCGACAAATTGCTTCTCACACCCAATCCAGTAAATCAACAGCACATAGCATACTAAAACTGAACAAATATGACCTTTAAAAAAAATACGAAATTTATAAGTACACTAAAGAAGAGACACTATGTCATCAGTACCATACCTGTGACATCGCCATCTGCTTTGAAGGGGAAATGGAAGACGACAGATTGTTTTTTGTTAATATTCGATGGATAGACGCGGCAACATTTACGTCAAATAGCACTGTTTTTCATAACATAGCCGTTGGTGGACACAAGAAAACCCGAATTTTACGGTAGAATGCCGATATTAGAATGCAGCATTTTTAACAATGAAATATCTGCGCCCTTTTTTTCGTTAACATTTAACTGTAGATTTATATCTTCAGTTCCTGAACAGCGTG
Source organism: Melinopterus prodromus (assembly GCA_964023965.1). NCBI lineage: Eukaryota > Metazoa > Arthropoda > Insecta > Coleoptera > Scarabaeidae > Melinopterus > Melinopterus prodromus. The sequence goes on along the minus strand of OZ030390.1, from coordinate 18,073,109 downwards.
TTAATACCCTTTTAAACACCGCCACCGTCAAGAACTACTTAAACCAGAAATTAGGTTAGAAATTATTAAATTTTACTTCTAAACGACATCTTCAAGTAAAGTTTATCGACAATAATGAAGTCATACCAGATACCATAGCTTCTTGCCTTTAGGTTAGTAGTTATTTTGGTTTATCAAAGTGATATTTGTTCAGTTTTTGTATGTAATGTGATGTTTATTTAGTGCATTGGATGTGAGAAGCAATTTGTCAAGCCGAAGTCGTTACCGCTTGCAACACTGGTAAACTTGCCACCTTATTTTCGGCCACATATTGTTAGTAGTGTTTCTTAAACAGATTTTTAACAAACCCAGTTTGCTTAAATTTTCTGATTATCCTAGAAATGGTTGAATGAGTAATTTGGTTGTCAGGGTGACTTTCATTGAAAATATCAGCAACATCGACTAATCCGTTGCTGTAGATTGATAACTACTATTATAAACATATCCAGTCATTAATATTGATTGAGTTACACTTTTATAACGAATAAAACATTCTGCGAAATGGATAATAAAAGAATTCCATATGATGCGGATTTTCCTCGACATTCAGTTTAAGGTTTAAATCATCGTAGTTTATGGAATTTTTCTAAAACTAGTATCCTTTACTAGCGTAGATTTAAGAACATAGTTACACTAGTTTTCGTTTCCGTAAAAACCAAAAACAAAAGTTTTTTATTGCCCTTCCAATTTTACGCAACTTTACTCATGCAAACTGCTGCTCCCACTGCTCCCCGTAGCTACGCCCCTGTCTCGCAGAATGCATGCAAAGCCATATACCAAAAAAGAGATAACTGCAGCATCAAATGGACGGCATGGGTCTTGTGCAAAAGTGGTTCCAACTCTTCTAATAAAAAACTGCTTGATATTAGGAGTAGCAGTAAACAAAGGAATTGCGGTCTTAACTAATTGAAACGATGATAATTTAAGGGCCACATTAAACAAACCCGTAAATTATCTATTCTATTTACAGTATCCGATATTAGAGACTTTCTCGAGCAGTCATTATTCTCGATACCAGGAAAAACCAATACCACACAGACCACGCAGCACGCATATAGCATATAGATCAACTAAATGCCGGCCATTAGTCTGTAAACACTTAGTTGTAATCTTCTAAAGCATATCCCTATTACATATACGTATCAACGTCGTACTTTACCTTTACCATAAAACTGAATTTCATAAATACCTTGGAAAACATTTGAAAGGAGATTGCGAGCGGCGCCGATAGATGTACGATTTTGGCACCGGTCACAGTGCCAATATCTCTCGTAGAGTACATTATGGCCATTATGCCGCGTGACCTGGAATGTCGAGTTGCCGTGTTTGTTTTGTTGAAACGTTGACTCAGATCGTGTATGAGGATATAACTGATTATGCCCGCTCCACCTTAATGGTGTAATTTTACTTGAACGGGCGGGTCCCATGGTGCATTAACACGCATGCACATTTTCTCTCAATCATTTAAATTGTTCCAAGGGAATGAGCAGTACTTGAGCGCCCGTCCGTCGCTTATATGGCGATCGAGATAATCGTATTAATTTTGCTGACTTTAGGAAGATTAATGCAATTGCTCGACTGTAATGATAGTATCTCTGGACATTAGTAAGTGGTTGAGTGAAAATGTGTTTAAGGTGGCTACGATGAGATGAAATAATGTTAAGATGGTAAATAGCTGCTACTTGGAGCCCAAATGTCCAAACTAAAATGTTTTAATAGGAAACTAATATTGACAAATTAATTTGACAAAGTAAGTATTAAGTATTGAACTAATTTGACAAAGTAAGTAATATTAATAATATTGACAAATGACAAAGTATTTAAACTTGAGTAAAGGTACCATGTAGTCAGGAGTCCACGGAGAAAAAACGACCAGCTTTGAAGGTGGCTACCCGTGTATTACCTACAATAGGACGTATGAAAAAGTTCTGCAACCATATTTGTAAAAGTTATTGATAACACTAACAAAGCAATCCGCGAAACAATTTACATACGCAATTTTAGAAACGTTTGGAGGTGGGTAATTTTGTTTGAAGTACCTTCAAAATACCATAATAGATGCATAAATTATTATATGTATTGGAAATAAAAAACCTCTTTGATCCTTTGATTAATATTTATTTTAATAGGAACCGGTTTCGATCAGCTAACTGATCATCATCAGCCTAAATGGTCAAGTTAACAATGAAACAATAAAAAGCGTAGAACAACAACGACGCAACATGCATCTCGAACGGAAAATTTTTTTCATTTTTTCCGTTCTTATTCCAAACGAGATGCATGTTGCGTCGTTGTTGTTCTACGCTTTTTATTGTTTCATTGTTAACTTGACCATTTAGGCTGATGATGATCAGTTAGCTGATCGAAACCGGTTCCTATTAAAATAAATATTAATCAAAGGATCAAAGAGGTTTTTTATTTCCAATACATATATCACTCACCTTTGAAATTATGGACTCTTTCAACAATATAAATTATTATGATTTGCAGAAACGTGCTTTTATCAGGCGATGCACACGTATGGCATCAACCTTTATGGTAGCTCCACAGTCAGCCCAAATAAATCGGCGAAACGTTCGGCGAGGTTGGGTGGGATATAGCGGGAAAAGAAGGCTATCCAAATTCTCGGGGTTCGGCTCGTGCATTCAGTGCTCATCTGCGGGTGATAGAGAATGGACGTCGCTGAAGTAACCGCTGTTATTATTAATTAACAATTAAATGAATTACATAGATAAAAATTTTATTAAATATTTGAAAAATTTCTTGATAGCTATTGATTTATTATTCTGATTAGATACCACATAAATATATGACATAGTAATATAATTTTCCATCGACAAAAATTAATATTTGCAGAATTATTACTCTATTATTTTGTACACTGTATAAATCAAATATTATAGTGCATATCCATACAGAGTTAGTTAAAATTACAACTAAATAATTCTTGTTTTAAACAAACTATCTAAATTTGGTAACATTTCCTTTTCAATTAGAACATACTAGATGATTAAAATTTTTTTAATTATGAGATTATTTTTACGAGTTTACTGTGGGCACAATTTTTAGGTATCAGCAATTAACTAAAACTCCTGTACTTTGATTTAATTTGCTGTTTGAACATTTAATTTAATTCTATTTAATTGTTCCGTTATTTTTTATCCGTTTAGTTAAAATAAAAGTTTATGCGTTATACTAGTAAAAGAAGTTAGAATTAAGTTACTCATTAGTCAATTATGACCAGATTGTAATGCTCTTATAGATATACATATTCCTTATATTACTTGTTCCAATAAAGTAATATGGTGAAATATTTTTTTTGTTGAATTATAAAAGCCAAACGATATAAGAACATTACAAAGAATCAACAAATAAAATAACATGAGCACGTTTTTGACTGCGTTCTAATCTTATTTTAAATTATTAATTAAATTATGACAAAATAATCTATCTTCTACTCATGTGAATTCCTATCTCTTCACAAAAAAAACGTCTATGTTAAATAAAAGTATTTATATTTTTTGCTAAATATGTATGAATATTTGTATATTATATATGTGCATTCAAGTGTCAACGTTAATTTGTTAGAACTGTAAAACAAATATTTTTTTCTTTAAATTTAATATTACCGTTAGTACATATTTTTTGTTTTAATTTATACAAACTATAAGTCTGATACTAAATTCTTGAAACGACTAATAAATTTGCTAAATATCACCAAAACGAAAAATATCGTTTAAAGTCCTCCGGCCGCATAAAATGGGAAAATTTAAATGAAAAATTTAATATAAAATTAAATGAATTGGAAACCAGAACCTAAAAATCAAATATTATTATTACTGAAAATGATTCAAGGGATCATATGACGGATATACCGTAATGATTAATAAAAATGTAAAGAAAGATTTTTTATTATTATTATTTGTTGTTATGTCTACAATCAAAATGTCGTTAAACTTTCAGAGTTAATACAGATTTTGTTGGTTTTACCCACTGAGATTATTAACCAGATTCCAAAATACAGCGTCTAAATCAGATAAATCACATTTTTGTGCAAATTTAACTTAATCTAAACATAAATAATAAATCTTAATAAATCTCGGGGTTTTAAGTTAAAACCTATCGAAATGTCGAAATTAAACCATCGACAAATAGACAGACGATTTCGTTCGACATCTCCATAGATACTAAATACAGCTAGCAAACAAGCTGTGCAGTGTACAGTACACACTGTACGCGCATAATCAGATTAGCGATTGCAAACGGATTAACCACAGCACGTTAGTCTCGTTATATGCCATATTAAATCTTCAGCAGTATTTAGAGAGCGATTTAACGGTTCTAAAACACACCCACTTAATCGCATTATTCAATAACACACGTTAATGAATTGTTAAATCGTCGATGAACGACTACCAAACGCCGCTTAAAAGCAGTTCTTCAGCAGAAATCTCCACGCTTAATGTATGCAAATGTATACGTTGGATGTGGACAACCTTTCTAAAAGTGTTGCCATAATGAAATGTTAACTTTCCACTTACGGAAATTTACTGTCTCCGAGTACAAGTTGCATGTTTATTCCGCCAATTGAACATGCATTTGCAACTTTATGCTACCAATTATAAATATGCATGTGTTGTTCTGCTCCCACGATAAACTTAACCTACAACTTTAGATCCTACTTATAGCAACAAATTGTTTGTTGTTGTCTTATTAATCATGCGATTGCAGTTTCGAAGTATGTAGGTAGTAACAGTTTGTACACGTTTTGTTTTAATTATCATTCAAACGTTACATACGAAACAATTAAATGATTATTCTCGTACCTTGTATACCTGTGTATTATCGAATTTGTCGATCAAAGGTGGTCGGTGCATACAAGGGTTTCTCCGATGATTGTGCGTTTTGTTACGTATAAGTTTTATTAACTTCTCGTGTTGTCGGCTAATGAAAATGTCAGTTTTGTTTTTTTATTGATGTGTATCAGAATATTGCGTTCGTGAATTATGTTTGTATATTGTATACGTATGTACGATGGATTCAATTTGAATTGGTATAGACCGTATAGACGACATGTTTAGATTGTTCGTTCTTTTAATGATTTGTGTACAACAGGCTGTATCGGTATGTCGTACTATAAAACGGAGACTGCATGTGCATCAATGTCAACGAACTGTTGATACTTGACACAAATACTTCATGTAGTATTCATCGCTGAAAAGAAAGGAGTAATTGTAAATTAACAAAAGAGAATAATAATAATGATGCTTATTTGTAATATCGATGCAATATGCATTGCAAAACCAGAATGAAAACGAAAACATAATCTTCAAATTTGAAGTTGTGAACAGGGAAATCAAAACGGTTATGAGTGCTATTTTCTTATTGTTGAACGAAGGAGCAAAATTTACAATTTGTTGTTAAACACTTTTCGTGTGTGTTTGAGGCACCTTATAGGATAATTACGTACCTTCGCTCGCCAAGCAGTATGTTGAAATTACGTATCAATATTTTAGATTTGATTCATCCAAATATCTGAATGATTATCAAATAATTACAAGTAAACACTTTTCTTTTTTAGTTTAATTTTTATTAGCTTTTGTGAATAACCTTTGTGTAACCGATTTTATATGAAAAAATCTGATGTGGCCAGGCACATGACTTTTTCATACTATAATAATTTTTTTTAGTTTAACTGCATTAGATTCTATTCGATCGAGACATTAAAATAAAACTAGTTTGTCAGGATTTGGCAGATATTTTGATACTATTGCCAGTAGGTATTGTCAAAACATCAGCGTTTGATACTACCTACTGTCATTAGAATGGATATAGAATTTGCACATGCAGCTGAACTATTAATTTTACAAAAAAATATATTACTGACAAAAATTATTCAGAATTTCCTCTACTTTAATTTTATAATTAACCATTTTGACGATGTTACAAAAATCTCTTTTGCAGTCTTTCGCAAATTCGGTAAAAAATGATAAGAGTAAACATCCAGTTTCTTTGGATCCTTTTGAACAATAAACTTTTTAGCTTTTCAGTTTCGGCATGAAATATGAAGTTTTATCTCGATAACTTCAGTAGTTTCTCCGGAATCGTCGCCACAAAAAAAAGGTTACACACACACACACATACATTTTTTGTACCTTGGTCAAAAATGTTCAGGGGACAAAAAGCACATATTTCCGCGAAAATGTCATTTTTTTGACAGGATTACAATACTTTATAGTACTATGTATGATAAAGCAAAAGGGAATTAAGGATTTTGGTGAAGTACTCCAGAAAAGTATAGCAGAACATAAATATTCACATAAATACATTGTTTTTTATCTATCCCAATTTCTGAATATTTGTCCTACAAAGCAACTTTTTGCTGAGTTAAAAAAACATTCTTTTTATAAAAAAATCGCTGTTTTCGAAACAATAATGTATTTATATTTAATTTGAAATAATAATATATTAGATGAATTCATAGATAACCCCTAAACAGTTACAAGCGATTCCATTAAAGAAAATAAAGCAATACCTTAAAATAACTTGCCAGGTTAGTCATAAGTCATAGGTACATATAGGTCATCGTAGTCGAGTTGAAGGTAACTAAAAATATTTTGTTTTCAAATTGTATAGTAGTGTTTTGATTTATTTTTGTTGGGTTGCCTACTAAAAATTAAAAACTTAGAATATGGCATTTTGTAGCTGTGGCACTTGAAAAACTGTTATGGTCACGATTTTGACTAAATATATAAAAGTGTTAATACCGCGAATACTTCGAATACTAACGACAAGACATTATTTGATACGTTGGTCAGTCATGAACTGATATCAGCCCTCCAAAGCATGACGTTTAATTTTTATATAAGCGACTCTCCAGATTTGTTCTCTTATATCCACACACAAGTTTTTACTTGTACATCTTACAAATAATATTAAGTAAATTAAAGCACATCTTGAAAAACACATTCTGAAAATTGAAACCACACCACAGTCGAAATAATTTGACGTACCAATCTTATGTTAGTTTATGTATGGTTAAGCAATATCGAGTGAATTTAATGTGAAATGAACGGTGTATTAAAATTAGCAGGTAACATTTGTTTTCTTTTGATCAAAAACAACATTAGAGATTTTGTAGCATCGTATACAGGTTTTTTTTTCAGTATACAAAAAGGCAGTGGAGTTGACGTCTGCAACGACAACAGAAATAATGCATAGCCGAACATAAAGGTACATAACATTGCATTGAAACGTTTCGTTTTCGCGAATATAGGTTGGTTTCAATCTGGCAATTTGTTTTTTGAAGATATTTTTTAATAGACTAAATATTGTTGAAAATATTTTTTGTCCACAGTGTATGTGTATAAATAATACACGTTGATTCTGTCGGTATAGCAAGCTGTAAGATACTTTTTCAAAATTACGATGAATTTAGATAATTTTGATAAATTTATTTACAATCTCCCGAAAGAATTATTAAAATCGACATCAAATTTTATTTGTGCCCCGAGTGTAGTAATACTGAATTACTGTTTGTAATCCCTGGCAACTATTCTTCAAAAACAACGTTTACACGGCATAATTTGTCAATAACTAGCAATAGAAACGAAGTGAAAAACATCAACCCATGGTAAACGTCCACAATAATCTTACCACCTAACAAACCCCATTTAGTTGTAGCGTTTTAATAAATTTTTGCCCCGCAGGATATTTATCAGTAAATTAAATTGAACGTTGCGCCATCGATGCAATCTGATCCCCGGTAATTTAATGTCCAACCGGTTATGGTATAAAATGATGAATTTTCGAAGCTCTAACCCCATGGTACGTGGCGTTTTATTGCCGATGATGTCATTTTCTTGATGGGTATATCGTCGTCAAGTGAGCGTCGACCGTGTAATCGAGCCGGTGCGAGCGCGGTTCACTCAGGTGAGATAGGCCATGCGACTACGGACCCCGGACTCTGGCGTATCGTATTCCGGCGTGAGATTAAACTGAAAATTATAATTCGATATCGAGGGAGAGCGTATTTTTAGTTTAGCGTCAGACCGCTAGTGCGAATTGGAGGCGGTACCAGACCGGATCTTGAATCTGGGGCATTAAATAAGGCGGTCAAAATCATAGTTATGCGACAACTACGTGTGTAATTAAGTAAATGTGTACCCAATTTGTTTGAGGAAATAGAATGTATTAGGGCCTGGAATTTTTAATCACTTCCAGGTAAACAGGAAGTAGGTGTTTGTTGGGATAACATATAGGAAATAAGGTAGGAAATAATGGGATAATATGTTATGCAATTTGGTGGATGCACTTAATAAGAAAAACTATTATCATAAATTGTTATTATTATTTATAGGTGCGGCGGGCGTATCGTCCTTACGTAAGTATTGACGACAAATTGGCTTTTATTACTTTATTTTATTAATATTTTTGTCACAAATATTTTTTCATAGTGTATGTACTTCGCCTTTTTATTGATAAATGATAATATAGTGGTCCAAATTTATGTAGGTAAAAAGTAGTTTTTCTGCGTGATCCTCTGACTTTTCTTTAAATCAATATTTAAATCCTGCGAAATTTGAGATCGATCAAAATAATTAACCAGTGTCCCAAGGGGCACAAAGTCGAGAATAAGTTCAATTTAATAATATTAAAATAAATGTTTTTATCACAAATTTACATAATACATTTAGCACTTTTTTTAAAACTAGGTTAAAGTCGACATTACTGCATTCGGATTCAGATTCTACGGAAAAAAGCACACCAAAAACAATTATCACATGTTAGATTTTATTCATCGTTGGTTTATAGTAGTAAAGCCAAATAAAAAAGATTTTTGTATCACCTTTATTATTTTATTATACAACCTTTATTATACAATGATTCTAGATTTTGTGCCATTTGGGGCTTCATCAGTCTCAAATTTTACAAGAATTATTGATATGTAAGAACAATTGGAGTGGGTCCCACAAAAAATAAAAAATAAAGACAACCCTAATAGATAAATAAAAGTAAACAAAGGATAAAAAATAGTTTTAAGCAAAAATCTGATGACAGTAGGTGCATCAGCATTTTACACTACCTACTGTCATTAGAATGATTGTTCAAAAATGATCAGGAGGCCCAAAAAGACTTATTTCCGCTCAAATCTCAATTTTTTTTCGGCACAATACTTCATACTACGTATGATAAAGTAAAAAAGAAAAACGCGGTCAATTACGAAGAGATTCCGTACCATTCACCGTATTATTTATCTTGGTGTGAATAGCTGCAAAAATCAAATCAGTGACAGCATTTGGTATCAATTAGTTTCTTTTGCGCTTGTAATTTTGCTCTCATTGGTCTACTAATAATGTCTGGTTCCTTCCTTTCGGCAATATATTAAAATAACAACAAAATTTCCGACAATATACACATATTGCACCCCAGAATGCTATAACTGTCGACAAAAAACTTCATGATTCTTGTACTCCGTGTATGCTGAAACCTGAAACATGAATCTTAATATGTGCTTGGATATCTCCTGAATATGAGATGATTAATATCGGATTAGAGGTTCCAGTGAAAATTAACAAAAATTTGATTAGTTGTTCTTGCTGTATAAATTCGTTTGACCAACAACTTTTCATATCCCTAAAAGCGCCATGGTCTCGTAATTTATCAACTGTAACTTTTAGCAGTCACAAATTTTTACTGTGTGAATTCGGAATATGATGGACTCTGAAAGTCTAAATGACAACTTTCGAAGACAGAAGTAAACAGATTTATTGGTAAACGTATCGTAGAGACTCAAAATAAGGTAAAATTATGATTATTGATGTGGACACAGCTTTATAGGCCATTATCTGGCTACCCGAAACTTATACTCCTGCAACAAAAAGACGCCTTTTAGAGCCTTTAATAATAATAATAATAATAATATTAATAATAACGATAATAATCTATTAATACTAATCTAAACAGTTTGAAAATCGAAAAAGCGGAAAAGAAACAGTACTTTTTTATTTATACTATAAATCGAAAAAATTTATCAATTTATCAATTTTGAAGATAAACAGAGTCCATTCTTCAACATATTTTTAAACTAATGGCTAATATCTAAGCCATTCTGATAATTTTCTAAAATGTTTATTCACTAATGTTGAAAGCAATACACTTAAGTAAAGTCATCTATTTCTAAAGTCTCTATTTCTCCAAAATTTTACAGGAAATACAGCCCAAAATTGAGAGAGTACCAAATAATAGATCTAGACAAAAGGTTCCTTTATTCCTGTCCAAAATTCAACCAATAATATAAGTATTTGATACGTGTATTTTCCCCCGTACCTTTACCCCTGAACTTTAGTTTTATTATGACGAGCCGTTGGTTCAGAACATTTATTACTACCTTTTTGGAGCTAAAAATTGTCTTCTTTACTATAAGAAAGTAAGCCTAATTATTCTTCATGTCTCCAATTTTAAGAGTTGACAAAAATATATTCATAAAAATATCATTATCGCAAATAGGTTTGTCGTAACTACAAAATCCTACCGGAAACCCACAAATATTTTTCTTGGAAGAACACATTTTTCATTTACATGCGTCGGACAGCTCCGAGAACCTTCTTCATCGTCCACATCGTCAACCCGGCGACGACAGAAGGCGAGACAAAAACTAAGGAAACTGATGGTGCTAATGGGGCTACGAGGGACACAAAATGAAGCAATTCGCAGTGATTTGCGATCAAAGCGACGCGACTGAAAATCGATTGAGCACTGTGCAATTACACCTAATTACATTTCGCAATCTGTGCGCGCAAAGCAGCGCCAACTTGTCACCGTATGATTGACTCGGCCTTTCCACCTTTTAGGGTAATCCTCTTACCGGATTAGAAAAGTCATTTCACGACTCCCCGGGGAGATTCGCAATGTCGCAACTCACGGGAATTGATGGGGAGGGATTGTCCCGACCAGACGTTATTATAGGAAATTCGTTGCAAGTCTTCTTCTGTAATAATAACAAATAATAACCTTTCAATATTATGGTTCATTACTAATACTAATAAGCCGATGTTGATGGTTCGAAAAGTATCGGGTGGGAAATGGGTGGATAGTTTTAGAAGACAGTTTTGAAGATCTTGATAGTCGAGGTCTAGGACGCATAGTTTGCGAGAAACGTGGATGAAATATGGATAGAGAAAAGTTTTATTTTGTATTATCCCACCGGACCGGAATGCCGGCGAGATATGAACCTTCTCCGATGATGTACGTGACGCTATGGAAATTGAAAATGTTTCTGGTAACATTTTCAATCTTCGAAGCAAAATGTGTTGTCCGTTCATCTACCGATGTTGATTAAAACGGTGGTAAATTGTCAGAAAAATGCATTTCCGATGACTGCGTTGCTATAGGACAATAAAACATACAACTTTGTGTGTGGATTTCTATTCAGCTCAAACAAACTAAATTTGACAAATAATAAAAACACTCCAGTGCAAAAAAAATCCGACGAGAAAAATAAAAGCAATAAACTAATACTCGTGTTGCAAAAATCTATTTTTGTAAGAACATATTTTGTTCATATAAAAAACTAGCACTGATGTCGAAAACAAGTCATATTCGTCGTATGAATGCAAAAAAAGTAAGAATGTTTTAACTAGGGATGCACCGGGGCTCCGGTTTTGCTCCGGTATCCGACCGCTTCACCCAATGACGTACCTATGTTTTTTTTTTATGTCTGTCACCTCAATGTACTTTATATATAAGTACAATAGAGCGTTGATAATCCAAACCTCGGTAATCCGAACGTCCACTAATCCAAACGCTCCAAAGGAAATAATAATAAAATAAATCACCGAGTAACCGTGGGAAAAGCCATTTTTGTCGATTCCTCCTTACAGAAAAATATTGCTTTTGTATCTATCTTGTATCCAATATGCATATTTTCTACTATTTAGCTGTAATATTTGATAATCCGAACCACCTTCGATCCCAATTAGTTCGGATTATCGACGCTCTACTGTAGGTATTTTGCACGTCACCTTAGAACGCCCCCATTTTGTAAAACAACTCGAATCACAAGCTTTGTAAATATTCAGTACTCAATTGGTACTCTCAGAAAACACCAACCACCAAAATAGTACCTCAAAGAAATACTTAAAAATCACAACGCCACTAGTCGAAAGACAACTCGAGTCTTTACCAGTTTTTGCAAGAATTTAGTACTCAGTTTGTACCCTCTGGAAACACCAACGTTAAACCTACAGATCAGAGAAACACCCTCAATTACGGGTGGTTACACAAAGCCGAAAAGGCATTGGACTTTTAAATAGTTCTTATGTGGCGTGCTCTAAATTGAAATAACAACAAAAATAATTAAACCTTGACCATAAAGTTTAAGATGTAAAAACCAAAAATTACGGAAAATCTCAAAAAAAATCAATATTTTTATTTGCTGGTCTGCCATTTTAGATTTCGCTATGTGATTGCCATATTCAATAAACAAACAATATACAACTTTTATTTCCGATGTCCACAATGGGAGACATTGAACACTTTCCTCGACGTAATTGAAAAGCTTTACGCCTTGATATATAACAGAGTGTTGTAAAATGTCCAATCTATAAAATAGAATCCCAAGACGGTGATTTACCTGTGGTATTTTACCTAATAACTATGAATATCAGCTCTAAGGTGAAAACTGGATGTTGGATTTGATTAGAACCAGATGAAATTATTAGTATTTTCAATTCTTTGAAATATGGCTTGCAATGTGCTTTGTAACTACTGCCCCCAAGACATGCACTGGCTTTTTCTGTAATATAAATATCCAATGTGAACAAGTGCATCATAAAACGATGGAATATGCGACAATGCTCTTGAAAGTCATTGTCTACCGATTTTGATTATGATTACTCGAATCGAAATGCACGTTTGGTGAAAATAAACTGCAAGCTATAAGCCAGCGTAGTCTGTAATAAAGACTAAAAATTTAAAAAATTTCATTTTACATTTTTAGTGAAAGCGTCATACACACAAATATAAAATACATATACGTAGATGTCACCTAGCATACGATTAAAACATCAGTGCGTCTATTTCCTTGTGTAAACAAGCAGATTTCAATAACAAAACGATATGTTTGCCGAGAGTGGCGGATACCAACCGAGAGCCAGCCAGAAACCCATTCAGGCTGGCTGTTAGTGCGCCGGGACTAAAACGACTAACTAGATTTACACATGTAAAGAGGTGCTAAAAGAAATATTGCCTCGACGGATGATTTATTCCCGTGATAATGAAATATACTCATCGGAGTGTGTGTCCCGGCATTCTACGAAAATGTCGTTCCCAGAACTACATCCTCCAGTGTATAGAAATAATATTCGAGTGTATTTTTAAGTTGGGAACAATTATTTATGGTGCACGATGTAACAGTTATGTACAGACATGCTGAAAAGTATGAGGACCACCAACCTAGAAAATGTTACAATAACCATGTGTAAATATTAAATTATTCATTATTATTAATGAGAAATTTTATTACCTAAGCCATCGTTAAGAGTAAAAGTGTGCCATTGTGTTTAGTACTATAAAAGAGTAACATTATAATCCATTAAATATTGTCAAAATAAAAAACTGCCTAAGAAAATTCAAAACTATTAAACTTGATTCTGGGACTTAAATTTGACTGTGACGCAACTTATCATTATTATCAAAAAATCGGACGACCGGATGGTCTGAGTAATACATATTGCTATTTCGGAATTGAAACGATTGTCAGCAAGGTCAACTTTGCAGATAACTACATTTTTGATAATATACGCAGAATGCCTATCAATGAGATACGTAATGGAAAAGTGATTCTAGAATTCGTCTAGAGAGCACAGGAAGTATTACAATATTAATAATACATATAATACAATATTAATAATCCACGCCTTAACATCATTATAGAGGCTATATTACCAGTAAAGCTCTTAATTGAATAACTGAAAATATAATAATACACACTTATAGAAACTAAATGTTATATCTTACAATTTACAACAAGAACATGGAGGTAATTTAGATTTGCAGCAGTCAATTTTTGACTTTTTACCATTTTTTAGTACAATTTCATCGAATTTTATTCTCTTTCTCAACTAATTCGTCAATATTAATAAAAACAAATGGCGAATTAGTTGGGTGATAAAATATTATGTTTCATGTCATGTTTTGTACAATTTCATTACACACAGTGAATCGCCTATAATAATCTAGATGGTCAAAAGTCATTTCTAAAACTCGCTTAATTAATGGTCACATGTTATAAACAAACCCGCCGAGGTGACAATTTTAGGTAATAAGTATGAAAAACATTCCACATGGAGGAGTTATAGACCGGTTTAGTTGCATTTTTGCAGTGTTTCGATAGTACACCCAAACATTTGTGGTTTATAAATTAATTTGTACTGTGATGGATTTTACTTTAGAGTGTAAATACTTTATTATTTCACTTAAAATTAGGTTCAAATAACACACTATGTGGCGAAATAATTATGTTGAAAAAGATGATCGAAAATACATGCTAATTTTATATTTGTAAACTTTCGTCGAATACAACTTTTTGTATTCACGTTTATACAATACATATTTTTTATATAATATACTTTAATCATTTATCTTTTAAATGACATAAATTTGAATACCACATTTTGCCACACTGTTGCTACTTTGATTTTTTTTTTCAGAACATGTCTCTCGATTTCCAAAATTGGAGTTTTATAAGAATGGCGAAAACATAGGAATGAAGAACAAAATGCTCGTCTAATGGATTATATCAGCCATAAGTTTAATGTTGCGGATATAAAGAATGATTCACTGAAGCGAATTCAGTCAAAAATTGCGAGTGTTTCGTCCAGATTTGCCGAAAGATGGGTTGCATCGAAGAAAATTAAAGCTAATAAGTTTTCTTTTCGAAAACAATGTTTTATTTAAAATTGATTACACACACAGAAAAGTGTGTACTCGAAAGAAGAACACGTAATTTCTTGAACTTACTTACTGGATTCAAATGCATAATCACTTGGACGAAGAAAATTAGATATATACAAGAAAATAATTTCTTAGTTGAAGGCAAAAATTTCTCGCCTATATACGAACCTACCAACCACTTCATCCAACTAATTCTCTCTTGTTTCGAGAGATTAGTTTTCTGTATGTAAATTATCTATATTCCTCAAGCTTTTCATCTTTATATCTTTTATTTAAACGTCAAGGATATTTTGTTGTTTTTGTTATTATTGAGTAAATATTTACTATAATCAATAAATAATCAAAGCGCACTATAAAATATTTTTGTCCAGGTACCATGTTCTAGGCGATTCGCTGTTGCTAATTGTTTTACAAAAACATTTTTCTTGTGATTGCAGATAGGTACAATATTATCATATTTACAACAACAAATAACAACATACTGCTAATTGATTTTTAACATCATTTTTAGTATGCTATCTGGGATAATATAGTATTATAATCATAAACTTTCATAATTTTGGTTGGAGATCAAATGTTATAATGTTCAGTGTTAATATCTAGTTATCTATATATAAAACATAATAACAAGAATATTTATGTCACTTCATATACGTATATAAAACGTTCATTATAAGTTACTTATTTACGACCTTCTTTACTACATTATCTCTGATTCACTGCAATAACCAAGAAACATACTTTTTTATCAACCCCCTCCGCAACTACCCGATTATCAAATGATTTTAACAAATATTTTTAACCAGTGTGGTGTAATATTAACACATTTGCAAAGTTTCAGAATTTTTTATTATACTTTATTTTTCAACTCCGTAAAAGTCTACACTAATGGTACTTTAAATTTTATCTGCTATTTATGTCTTTGTGGGTACAATACTATCATATTTAGATGAATTCAAATTATTAAACGAACATTTAGCCCCTAAGAACAACCTCTTAAGGTTTAGATTTTTCACTATTTTTCTAGTTACCAAATTATTGTTTTAAGTTCATTTAAAAGAAAAAAAAATTTTGTTCAGCTAAAAGTTGTAAATGAATGTGCGACATTTTGAACGTAACGTACACAACTTACAATTTAGTTTTCCTAATTTTGTTATTGGTAGTGTGTGTACATAATATAACGCAGCATCTACCGACGTTGACAAATAGTTGTTATTCATTTAACCATTTACCTATTTCAATTATCACCTGCACTATCAAACAATTTATTAACAGTGCATTGTCCAATATTCTATACCTGTCAAATTTGTAACACAATATATACCCAATCCCCGAAGAAAACAGCATATTCCTTCCTTTCTTTTTCGTCTTTCTACCCTCAAAGTCCCCGTTCAAAACGACTAACTACTCTCGTCGCCTATGCCAACAAAGTGCAACCGTACTTATAGTAAAACCACAAGAAATTAGTCTATTTCTAACCTTCACCTTCAGCCGTTTCCTCTCACGAATAACAACAACTAAAAACGACGACAGATCGCAGGCTCTCTTCTATATTTGTAGACGGGGTGGGATGCGTGTCGTGAATGGAATACACGGGATGGCGCTAAATACCGCGTTAAATTCTCAACCGCAGCAGCTCCGGACAAGCGAAAGAACTCGGGGAGAATTCCAGATTTGCAATGCAGATCCCCGTTAATTAATTAGAGCTCGGCGTTCGTCCCTTTTTACATTCATTCAGCGAACACGGGGAGGCATCGGATTCTATTTAGGTGCGCATTCATTTCGTCCTGTTTCACCTTTGACTTTGTGCCATGACAGCAGCAACAAAGGATAGCCAACCTAATAGAAATAGAATTGGCGCGAATGTTCAATTGCGCTGCCTCAGTGCTTCTTTGAGTTTTTTTTTGAGTCTCCCATTCATCGAAATGCATTGATCGGACCACTCGATGTGTCATTAGACACGGTTTTCATCTGTGAATGTTTTCATCAGGGAAAGTACCACACATTCGTTTGGTACTAACGATTTGTTTGCGGTGGTTCTCAATTCACTTATTGAAGAGAAAGTTTTTGTAAGAAATAATTGTGTTCTTTTATCGATAGAATTCCTGGTTATGATAATAACGACGGTCACAAGTCACAACGGATACAGTTTCTACCGAAGTTGAAAAACAAACTTTACAAAACGAACGAGGCCCGAGCGGTATGATTGATGACCAGGCGCTTAATTTTAATAATAACACCGCACTTTAAAGTTTCTCGACGGTTTTACCCTAATAGATCAATGTACGTTGACAGAAGCACGGTTCTCTGTTGACTTTGATGGATACAGTGTTTGTAACTTTGTTCTCTGGACTAGATTAAATATTAATATCTCTGGATTAGTAATCTTCAGCAACCCAACTAATTAAGCGATGAAGTACAATGTTATTGTAAGGATAAAAATAGCAACTGGCCTCTGGCGTAAAATATGATTGAAATTTGTCTGTTTTTTTTATTTATTTATAATTTGTATTTTTTAAGTAATCTACAAACTTGTATAGCAGTTCTACATGTTAAACTTAGTTTAGACCAGGGCAACAGGCGGCGACAGCAACAGGGAACATCAAACCGTTACAAAAAAACATGTCGCATGCTACATATTGCAGACAGGTTCACAGGTGTAATGACACTTTAGAATTTAGAATATTATGCATGATATACAATTACTTATATGGAAACAGATTGTAATCTCCTTCATGTGCTGTTTTCTTGTGAGCTCAAAATCCAATTTTGTTTTTTTCCCCGTAAGTGATCTGGTTCAATGGCAGTCAATCTTGATAAATGTTACTTTTCCTCAGCCTTTAATCGAAACGAATATTTGTCTCATTGGTTTTAGATAACGGACATATGTCTTGGAATTACCCCATGTTTATCATATAAACAAGTACACTTATTATAGTTCCATTAGATTCGTGCCTGATATCTCATTTGTCACAATCATATGTTACTCTCGTAAAGTTACGTACTTTCTTGCTATGCCAGGTGATAGAAACCAGCATCAATATGAAACACAATAATTACGGTAATGCTCATGGAAAAAATAAATAGGATATACCATATATGTTATTTGAAGAAATAATAGGTCAAAGACAGTCTATGCGAACATTTCATTACTAGATACAATCAATAAAACCAAATAAATTATATTGAACTTTTATTGGATGATGAAAATAAAATCAAGTTGAGTTGCCAGTTGCCTGTTGCCTGTTGCCTGTTATCCATTTCTCATATTAAACTTGTACCCTTGTACTTTGATTTTGTCCACAAAACCAAAAACTAGTTCTAACACTTTTTTTTAAACATTTTTAATTCGAAAACTGGGTTTTTGAAACACCCGTTTTTGAATTAATCCTAATTTCTACCACGGGAAATAAAACTAATTTCCTGCTTAGTAGTAACTAGGGCAGTACAAACGACCTTGAAAACGCAAACCGGTGAGGCCACGCGCCAACTTCAGAGGGGAGTGCTGCCAACTTCAGAGTGTTGCCAACTTCAGAGTGGTTGTGATCTCGGCTAATGGACGACCTTGAACGACCCCAAACACCCGTGGTACCCAAACAGTCGCTAACTTCAGAGCCATCTTCAGAGTGTTGACCCTTCAATTTTGAGGTTAGAGACAGGCGTGCCAAACGTGCCAAGACCCACTTGAGGCGCGGCTTGGCCCCGTCAGCTGTTTGACCGTCAGCCGTTATATCGCCCCTCGATGTACCGATAAACTCCTTATCCTTGTATTCAAAATTTTGTCTATAGAGTACTAACTTATCGACTATTACGATGGACTTCCGGTTTTAGCGACAAAAGCCCTATATCTCGAGAACTAAGGCCCTGAGTGAAAAAATAATTGAATATTCTGCCCGATTTTATATACACGAACAAGATGGCGTTATGGTCTTTGCCCCAACGGCACTAGATCTATCATTTTCAAAAAAAAGTATGACTCATCCACACGACCGCATCATCTCACACGTCACTGTTCGAGAGAGAACGCACTAGTGTTTTGCGCGTAATGAAGGTGAACACAAACCCGTAGTAGTGATATAAGGCGGGTCCTAGCTCACCCATCGGCTTCACCCACTTCACCCACCTGCTTCACCCACTTCACCCACCTGCTTCACCCACTTCACCCACCTGCTTCACCCACCCAGCCACCAGCCACCAGCGCCAAACACGAAAGGTGTTTCGCCAAACACGACTAGCTCACCCACCTGCTTCACCCACCCAGCCACCAGCCACCAGCTCTCAGCCACCAGCCACCAGCCTTCGGTAGCTGCTTCACCAAACACAAAAGCTGTTTCTCGAAACATGAAATAAAAATAACTTCTACATTCGAGCGTAGTGTACTATAAATGTCATACTATGGAATGCCTAATGTAAATTATCCCATAGTAGTTAATTTTAAATAATAAAAGAGATAGCGTACATTATTTTTATAACAGCAACAATGCTGATGAAATTATAAATTTTCTAAATCAATAGTTTAATAGTGTAACATGTGATAAATATATTTTTTGTTTACATGACATTATGGGTTTACTTTCAACAACACCAAATACTTAAAAATGACTCGTTAACCACTGGTATTTAACAATCTCGCAGAACGTGTCTAAACGAGTTATTAAGTACTTCTCTTTTGAAAGTAGTCTGAATGTCATACTATGGAATGCACAATGTAAATTAGTCCATAGTAGCTAATTTTAAATAATGAAAGACAGCATACATTATTTTTATAACAGTGACAATGCTGATGAAATTATAAGTTTCATAAACCAATATTTTAATATTGTCACATGTGATAAATATATTTTTTTGATTATAAATTATTATGGATTTACTTTAAAAACAACATAGTAATTACCTGACCGCTATTAATTACTTCGCTTTTGCAAGTAAGGAATGTCATACGATGGAATACGCAATGTAAATTAGTCTATAGTAATTAATTTTTAAATAATAGCAAGTGAGATACATTATAAATTATTTTTATTATGACGACAATGCTGATGAAATTATAAATTCTCTAAATCTATGTTTTAATATCGTAACACTGTTTCTCCAAACACGAAAGCCACTTAATAATAGTTTACTAAGCGTTAAGTAGATTTTAATCTGAATGACTAGTGACCCTATGTGTACCGATATGGATACTTAGGAATTCTCGGAAAATCCGTAAACGGCCAAACCGCTTAATATATTCCCGAAACCGTAATATCATACTCGCGGATATTATGAACGTATATATACTCTATATACACTTGTTTCGGTTGTGTTAAAATGTCTACCCCTTTTACGTTGAAGACGTTGGCTTTGCAGAAAATAAACAAGACCATAAAAAATAGAGTAGATATCCTATTTCTATATTTTTCTTTACCACACTCATTACTTAGAGAATTATTTTATACTTGGCTCGAGGATAATTGGAGGATTTTGGGGGCGCACAGACACTATCCGGGATCGAGATGTGCGTTCTTGCTACAAAATTATTTGTTTGGAAAGCCTTTGGCACACAACCAGCAGTGTGAATTATTTCGCCACCCCCTACAGTTCAGGTAAGAGTTCTTTTTAAATAACGTTATTTATTGTTCTCATAATATTGTCCTTTTAGATACGATTTATTTGTTAACGACGCAGTTTGTTTCTGGAGCCATTATTATGAGTCACCATATGGTAGGGTGTGTTTAAGCTGCCTTAGAAAGTTTAATTTTCTTATGTACAATTTGAATCGTATATATTGTATCAAAGATTTTAAACCACTTCCTGATAAACGCTGTTTATCACACACTAAAGTCAATTATAGGAAATTTATCGCGTTAATCGAGGACCCGCTACAATGGTGTGTGTTCTGTCTAAGACAAGCGAACTTCCGACATCAGCTTCACCCACCAGCTTCACCCACCAGCCACCAGCCACCAGCGCCAAACACGAAAGGTGTTTCGCCAAACACGACTAGCTCACCCACCAGCTTCACCCACCAGCTTCACCCACCAGCCACCAGCCACCAACCATACAGTTTGGGTTATCACAAATATTCTTGAGTCATTCTTGAGTAACATTTGAGTCACATTTGAGTCACATTTGAGTCACATTTGAGTCACATTTGAGTCACATTTGAGTCACATTTGAGTCACATTTGAGTCACCACTCCAAACACGAAAGATGTTTCTCCAAACAGGAAAGCTGTTTCTCCAAACACGAAAGGTGTTTCGTCAAACACGAAAGGTGTTTCTCCAAACATGAAAGGTGTTTCTCCAAACACATAAGCTGTTTCTCTAAACACGAAAGATGTTTCTCTAAACACGAAAGCTGTTTCTCCAAACACGAAAGTCGTTTCTCCAAACATGATATATTTGAGTCGCATTTGGGTTTGGATTAACGCATATATACTTGAGTCACATTTGAGTCACATTTGAGTCAGCCTTGAGTCACATTTGGGTCATTATTTGAGTCAGGTTCGTGTCATATGGTATATTGTGTTGATATTGCCCTATACAACATCATACTATACAGTTTGGGTTATCACAAATATTCTTGAGTCATTCTTGAGTCACATTTGAGTCACATTTGAGTCACATTTGAGTCAGCCTTGAGTCACATTTGAGTCACATTTGAGTCACATTTGAGTCACCAAACTGCGTCGCTTGAGTCAAATCAAAAATCTATATGGTCCATTGTTGCTATGCGCAGTATCCCCACCCACCTAATTACATATACAAAAATACTATAGAAAATCTAGAATAACTGGTTTGCAAAGTTGCACACACTCACTTAGTATACCTCTACCGCTGAAGAGCTAAACATGGGGCTAATTTTTAATAATCATCGGGGTTACTTATCAAGCCCTTATGGTTTTCGACGACATGTCGATAAATCAGAGAAAACTATTGTTCAAGCTAGAAGCGCTACTGACAATGTCAAAGGTTTACATCCTCAAAGTCTACTTCAGAATCAATCTATTCATTTAGAAGTTGAACATTCATTCCCATATGATTTACGAGAAAATATCGATAAATCAGAGAAAAATATTGTTCAAGATAGAATTGCTATTGACGACCCCATAGGTTTCCAAGTGCAAAATCTACGTCAGAATCAATCTATTCATTTAGATAATGTTGATGTGGAACCTTACGATAGAGCTACATCCAATCGTTTAGAAGGACACACATTAGAGAATGGAGCAGTGCGCAGACGCTGTACGGAGTGTTATAGAGTTATTTCACAAAAATATGGATGGAAAAAGGCACAGAGAAGGAGTTTAAATACAAAGCTAATTTGTAGTGATTGTGGTAAACCATTTTGTCGTGAATATTTTATAAAAACTCATAAATAAGTGCTCGTCATGTCTCAAGTGTTCACACTAGAGATGGATCGTTTGAATGTCAGCTGTGTAACACTAAGTTTACCCGACGTGATGGTCTAACCAGGCATATGAAGCGAACCCATTGTGCATCCCAACGTGCTCCCTCGACATCATCTGTATCTGCCGAGGTTAATCCACAAAGAAAATTAGATGTACTGTCAACATCCGGTGGAGGTGTTAACGAGCGAAAAACAGTGGCAACACCTAGAGACGTTCAGGTACCGAAGCCTCAATCTCCACCACCTGCCACTACTAGGATCGTGCTACCCACTAATAAACCAAGCTATCAATCGCAGACACCGTCAACATCTGGTCTAGGTCTTAAGAGACCGAAACCACCATCGCCTCATAGAAGTGATCATCCATTGCAGGCTCCATCAACATCTAGTCGAGGTCTTAAGAGGCTGAAATCGCTATCACCCCATAGAATTGACGAGAGCTCCTACCTTTGCGAGTTTTGTGGGGGCGAATTTAAATCTTTTAAATCTCTTAAACATCATTCGTGGTCCCACGACAACCGCATTATCAATGCTGACGAACACCACGGAAGTGAAGTGGATTCATACCTTTGTGAGTATTGTGGTAGTGATTTTATATCCATTAAAGCTCTTGAAGTTCATTTGCGGACCCATCATAGCCACTCGATCGATACTGAAACCGAGCAGCTAGCAGCCCGTGAGGGAGGTAGAATATTAGATGTTGAGGAAACACTCCTTTACGAATATTGTGGCACCGCTTTCAACTTTATCAACTCATTCGCACACCATCTTCGGACTCGTCATACCCATACAATCAGTGAAGCGGTTGAACCGTTAGCAACCTGCTATAAAAACCGAGTGGCGAGTTATAAAATTAACTGTTCGAGTTCAGATGAAGATATACCGGAGTATCTGAATAGGATGCAGACTCAATTCAGGGAGTTTATACAACAGCATCAAGCAGATGACAAGTACCTTGAAGTTCAAATCGAACTCTTTGCCGTATTTATTAAAAACTGTGTGGGTGAAAATGGTGTAGAAGAGATAATTTCATCTGTTAAAAGTTTTAATACGTGTTATCAGGTTGTGGAGCTCGGGACTGATTTGATTGTGACTTATAGTGATATGGCTCAAAATATAATCGTAAAGAGTGGAGAGTTTCAAGAACGTGACTCAGGATGGGGTTTCTTAGCCATCTCCCACCTGGAAGTGAACATCAACAATCATCAGCCACTCAGGGGGTCATCGTGACACTACAATTTAGCAATTCGGTTTCTTTTACATCGCTACAGGATAACAATAACTAAGAAAATTCTTGTAATATCTATTTAGGATGGTTAAAAGGCTTTATATTTTCATAATAATACGGTGTACTACTCTTTTAACCACTAGGTATTATTTACAAACTTAGGGATGTCGGAATTCCACCCAATATAAGCAATGTCTACTCAATAAGGAGTTATTAGCCGCCAAGCAGGTATTACTCAGATCTGAGAAGCATATTATGTTTACTATTCCCCAAAATAAATTAGCTTTATCACCGTATGACGCTAAACGATATATTTGTGATGACGGGGTCACAACATTATCATGGGGGCATTATCGAATTCCTGAGTTACCATAATACAGTTTATAAGTTACTCACCTGCATGTGCATGATTGTTTATAAATAAATTGTTTAAATTAGTAATTACTATATACTGTTTTATTTTCTACCCTTTGCTCATCCGTTAGCTCTACTCAAATAATTTCATGGTATATTATAGTTCAGTAAATGATGGTAAGTACAGCAGTAAACAGGAGGTCATGTTTGATGAGAATGTTGTAAGGAAGATTTTCAACTTGTTTAGAGCATTTACTGAATATTTTTGTTCATTTATTAGAGTTTCGCGTCGGCTTAAACGAGATTTTCATCAACTATTTGTCCAAAACTTTGTCCACTTCCGGTCATGACAGCATTTTATAATCGTATGGGTAATTTAGATATCCGCTTATTCAGCTTATTATTATTCGGCTTATCCGCTTTTTGGTGTTGGCAGCAAGGAGAGTTTCATTGTATATGAATGTTTGTCGGTTAACTTATGTAGATGTTAGGTGCATCAAAATGGACAAAACAAAACGTAAAAGAATCATACTAATAATCAGAGAAAAAATACGTTAAGAAAGCGTGAAAAATGGTGAAACGGTTTCACAAAAGGTCTAAATCAATCCATAGCAGTTAATTTAAGTTAGTACTAGCTGTTTTTCATTTGGTCGTATATTGATAGGGCAGTAATTAAAAATAGATAATATATTTTTATTTATTCATCAACAGTCCAATGTATATAAAGTGACCCCATGTGTACGATATGAATACTTAGGAATTCTCGGATAATCCGTATTGCTACATGGTTGTGAAACGTAATTACAACAAAAATGCCACTGATAAATAGAAAGAAGTTAACCAAAAACTATACTGGGTAACGCGGTATAGGTACACCCGGTTATGGCTTTTATATATGACGTGGAACGAGGTAAGTTCTGAGAAGTGCTAAAAGACAAACCTTATTTGGAATACTCTTAACGTTTTTAAATGGCATCCTATATTATTTGTATAATATTTTCAATCAGGATGATATTCTGAACCCAAAACGCAGAAACCTTGAATTATAAATAAATTAGTGAAATGCATCCATGTGTATGCAAATTGAACAGGTAAGTGGACCATTATTATTATTATTTTTACGGTTCCCGAGCATTTGATACTTTTTTTAGACTCTAATAAAAAATGTATTGCCAGGTTATCCTTTACACGTTTACTGGATATGAGAAATTTTTTCATTATGTGATTTGTCTGTATCTCTTACATTATTTGGTTGTTAGATTTTTTAGTTGAGTAGAGCACCTGTATCGCTTGATCGCTCCGCAAAAAGAGCACCAAGGACCAAAACGTTAGTGATAATTAAGTATTTACTTTTAAACATCTTAGGGTAGGTAGGAGGGATCATCATAAGCTCTTTTAGAACTAGATAAGTCTTGTTTATAAACTTTTTATTTATTATTAATATCACTGAACAGAGCTAAAGAAACCCGAGAATGTGGGTGATATATTATTTGTATAATATTTTCAATCAGGACGATATTCTGAACACAAAAACATATCGATCGTCAATTTTTATCATGAAGACAACAAAGAAATAACGTACAACCTCGTGAAAATAGTTGAAAATTGGTAAATAAACAAATTTCATTGATTTTTGACGTACGACTAATTTTTGATACTCTACTTTATGGGTCTACCTTGATTATTCTATAGATAATATTTTTGTGATTACACTGCCAGCAAATACTTGATATTTGGTTGAAAATCGTAGCGTGGGAATATCGATTAAAGCAGGGAAATTCTAACTTTCCTTATTAGTAATGTTATTTAATTAAACGGTATTTATTATTATTATTATGTCTTGCACAACCATATAGCGGTACATTCGGCATGTAATATTCGCTTTTTTTACTGCATATACTTTCGGGGATATAACTCAAATAGCAGACATTTGAGAAAGTTGTACCTACCTGAGATACTCAAGACACTCGTTGAGAATCCACTAACCATATTGCTATACTAAGGAATAAAACAGCTAATTTATGTAAAAGCATTATTTATTATATTGATAGAGACATCAATACATAATTATAATGAAAACTGCATGCATATGTTAATGTAGTGGTATAAGTACATAATCTTATTGCTAAATTTTAGCATTAGTTTTTATCATTTCCACTAGTCAGACAAAGACTAATGATTTACAACTCAATAATGTCTGCACAATACCTACCTGAGATGCTCAATGTGCGACTATAAATACAAACCAGCGATATGGAGGATGAAAATCTGTAATTATTATCAGAGTAAAGCTCATGGGAAAATTAACAAGAGGGTAAGTCAATTCATAGGGTGTTTCAAAAACCTAGAGAATGACTTGTATGACGCTGACTTCAAAAAAAGATATCTAACTAATCAAATATGAAATATAGATAGAAATGCTCTGAGAACAATAAAACGTAGTTGAGTAGTATGACATATTTTTCTCTTTATTATATTATATACTTTATTTTATTATATTTTATTGTGTAGTGGAGTTTATATAGAAACAATCTAATGGGTCTACTTTCAAACGACAAGTACTTAACTATGGTCAGGTATTTACTAAGTAGATTTAGATGTAGATAACAACGCCGTTCAGAAACATTATACTCGAATGTTAACTACCAGTGATTAACGCGAGACATAATGCGATGACTGGTTTTAGCGATTACCAACATTTTTTGTTTAATTATATAACAGATCATATGTCACAATTTCATCACCAATGTCGCTGTAATAATAGTATATTATAATACAAGTTTTATAAGACAAAAATTGGTGCACGAGTTGTTTTGAGCACGACGAGCTATTAAAATATAGATTTAGAGAATTTATAATTTCATCAGCAATGTCACTGCAATAATAGTATATTATAATACAAGATTTATAAAACAAAAATTGGCTCACGAGTTGTTTTGGGCACGACGAGTTATTAAAATATTCATTTATAGAATTTATAATCACATTGTTTTAACACTTTTAACTTACCTATTTGTTTGAAGCTTATAGCAACATATTATTTTTCTTAGTGCATAGGGTGAATATTACGCAAACATACGAGATGTTTATTATTTGGTATAGTGAAAGGATGATAATGAAAGAAAAAAATAGAATTAATATATTTTTATTTATTAATCAATACCATAATACATATAAAGTTAATGAAAGAAAAAAATAGAATTAATATATTTTTATTTATTAATCAATACCACAATACATATAAAGTTATGCCATTTGCACGACGTGAGTACATATGAATTCTCTGGTAACCGCTGCTATTATGTTTGTATTTAACCTCTTCAGACACATACTGTAGACAGTTATCTGGTCCTTTCATAGTGTCAACATCGAAACAGAAAACTATTCTATTTACTCCGCCATGTTCTTCAAATTCCTCCACTTTATCGGGACACACTCTTTCCAAGTACTCTAGGACTATTTGAACCATTGCTCCTAGGTTCATCATCAATTCTTCTACTTTCGGATTTTTGGCGTCATCTACCTCAACATGGATGTGTGAAACTGTATTCAAACTCATTCTGACACGCGTTGAGTTAATATAAAAACAGTCGTTACCACAGGTTGTTATAGAATACTTGATGAGTTGGTTGACTCTACTGTTATTTATTTGAAATGTGACCCACTACTTATATGGTTTGCATCCATTCCAGTAATGATATGAAAAGTAATTAAAACAAAAATGCTGTACAGTTAACAATCTCGTAGAATGGTTTTAAACAGTGTCATATCTACATTCAAAACTATTTCGTAATTACCTGAACGTTATTAAGTACTTATCTTTAGAAAGTAATCTGAATGTCATACTATGGAATGCACACTGTAAATTAACTCATAGTAGTTAGTTTTAAATAATAAAAGAGACTGCATATATTAGTTTAGAAACATTCTACGAGATTGTTAACTACCTAGTGATTAGCAAGTGATTATTAAGTTCTTGTTGTTTTGAAAACCATATAAGTAGTACGGCAGATTACGAATAACTAACAGTACTACTCAGCAAAGTATTCCGTGAACACTGGTGTTTACGTTAAGTCAAAGTGTATTGTTAATCGGTCTAATATAAAAGTCATACGAGGTTAAGTCCTTTCATCAGAGTGCACCATAATTTTAGCTGTTGGATCACTATTAAACGTTGCGCATATTTGAAGTCCTCGCAAGTTAACTAGTGAAGTTAACATACATCAACCATTCAAACCACAAATATTTCCGTAAGTTCTTTCTTTTCTATAATCAAATATGAAGTAATTCATTGTGTATATATCTTTAGAAATGGCGTCAACTACTGCTGCAAACCTGGAATCAGCTATTCGATTGCAACGACAACAATACTGTGATAGTCGTAAGGCCCTAGAAATAGAAATTTGTAGTACTATATTTCCGAATTTTTCCATGGAGCGGTATGAGACGACTAGGGACCTCCAGTTCCAAATTTATCCATTTGCTATGGGTATTCAGGTCTGTGACGAATATCTGAATGGTGAAATATCCATTGACAGATTCGTAGCAAAAATGCATAAACGAAAATTGTTATGCAGTGTGTGTAAAGAGTTATACAACCTGGTCCACATAGTATTACTCCAGAGTCGTTTGGATGTGCTTGTGATATAAACTCGAATAATGTCATACATCGTATGAACATTTACCTATTACTTTTAGCAATAAGATTATGTACTTATACTGCTACATTAACATACCTATGCAGCTTTCATTATAATTATGTAATGATGTCTCTATCAATATAATAAATAATACTTTTATGTAAATTAGCTGTTTTACTTCGTAGTATTGCAATATGGTTGGTGAATTCCCAACAGGTGTCTTGAGCATCTCGTTGGTGAATTCTCAACGGGTGTCTTGAACATCTCGAGTAGGTATTGTGTTCTTCTAACCATGTGCGTAGGCTTGAGCATCTCAGGTAGAATGAATTCTCAACGAGTGTCTTGAGCATCTCAGGTAGGTATTGTGTACTTACTTCTAACCATGTACGTAGTTTTGAGCATCTCAGGTAGGTATTGTGCAGACATTATTGAGTTGTAAATCATTAGTCTTTGTCTGACTAGTGGAAATGATAAAAACTAATGCTAAAATTTAGCAATAAGATTATGTACTTATACCACTACATTAACATATGCATGCAGTTTTCATTATAATTATGTATTGATGTCTCTATCAATATAATAAATAATGCTTTTACATAAATTAGCTGTTTTATTCCTTAGTATAGCAATATGGTTAGTGGATTCTCAACGAGTGTCTTGAGTATCTCAGGTAGGTACAACTTTCTCAAATGTCTGCTATTTGAGTTATATCCCCGAAAGTATATGCAGTAAAAAAAGCGAATATTACATGCCGAATGTACCGCTATATGGTTGTGCAAGACATAATAATAATAATAAATACCGTTTAATTAAATAACATTACTAATAAGGAAAGTTAGAATTTCCCTGCTTTAATCGATATTTCCACGCTACGATTTTCAACCAAATATCAAGTATTTGCTGGCAGTGTAATCACAAAAATATTATCTATCGAATAATCAAGGTAGACCCATAAAGTAGGGTATCAAAAATTAGTCGTACGTCAAAAATCAATGAAATTTGTTTATTTACCAATTTTCAACTATTTTCACGAGGTTGTACGTTATTTCTTTGTTGTCTTCATGATAAAAATTGACGATCGATATGTTTTTGTGTTCAGAATATCGTCCTGATTGAAAATATTATACAAATAATATATCACCCACATTCTCGGGTTTCTTTAGCTCTGTTCAGTGATATTAATAATAAATAAAAAGTTTATAAACAAGACTTATCTAGTTCTAAAAGAGCTTATGATGATCCCTCCTACCTACCCTAAGATGTTTAAAAGTAAATACTTAATTATCACTAACGTTTTGGTCCTTGGTGCTCTTTTTGCGGAGCGATCAAGCGATACAGGTGCTCTACTCAACTAAAAAATCTAACAACCAAATAATGTAAGAGATACAGACAAATCACATAATGAAAAAATTTCTCATATCCAGTAAACGTGTAAAGGATAACCTGGCAATACATTTTTTATTAGAGTCTAAAAAAAGTATCAAATGCTCGGGAACCGTAAAAATAATAATAATAATGGTCCACTTACCTGTTCAATTTGCATACACATGGATGCATTTCACGAACCTGACTCAAATAATGACCCAAATGTGACTCAAGGCTGACTCAAATGTGACTCAAATGTGACTCAAGTATATATGCGTTAATCCAAACCCAAATGCGACTCAAATATATCATGTTTGGAGAAACGACTTTCGTGTTTGGAGAAACAGCTTTCGTGTTTAGAGAAACATCTTTCGTGTTTAGAGAAACAGCTTATGTGTTTGGAGAAACACCTTTCATGTTTGGAGAAACACCTTTCGTGTTTGACGAAACACCTTTCGTGTTTGGAGAAACAGCTTTCCTGTTTGGAGGAACATCTTTCGTGTTTGGAGTGGTGACTCAAATGTGACTCAAATGTGACTCAAATGTGACTCAAATGTGACTCAAGGCTGACTCAAATGTGACTCAAATGTGACTCAAATGTGACTCAAGAATGACTCAAGAATATTTGTGATAACCCAAACTGTATAGTATGATGTTGTATAGGGCAATATCAACACAATATACCATATGACACGAACCTGACTCAAATAATGACCCAAATGTGACTCAAGGCTGACTCAAATGTGACTCAAATGTGACTCAAGTATATATGCGTTAATCCAAACCCAAATGCGACTCAAATATATCATGTTTGGAGAAACGACTTTCGTGTTTGGAGAAACAGCTTTCGTGTTTAGAGAAACATCTTTCGTGTTTAGAGAAACAGCTTATGTGTTTGGAGAAACACCTTTCATGTTTGGAGAAACACCTTTCGTGTTTGACGAAACACCTTTCGTGTTTGGAGAAACAGCTTTCCTGTTTGGAGAAACATCTTTCGTGTTTGGAGTGGTGACTCAAATGTGACTCAAATGTGACTCAAATGTGACTCAAATGTGACTCAAATGTGACTCAAGGCTGACTCAAATGTGACTCAAATGTGACTCAAATGTTACTCAAGAATGACTCAAGAATATTTGTGATAACCCAAACTGTATGGTTGGTGGCTGGTGGCTGGTGGGTGAAGCTGGTGGGTGAAGCTGGTGGGTGAGCTAGTCGTGTGTGGCGAAACACCTATCGTGTTTGGCGCTGGTGGCTGGTGGCTGGTGGGTGAAGCTGGTGGGTGAAGCTGACCTGTAGCGATGTAAAAGAAACCGAATTGCTAAATTGTAGTGTCACGATGACCCCCTGAGTGGCTGATGATTGTTGATGTTCACTTCCAGGTGGGAGATGGCTAAGAAACCCCATCCTGAGTCACGTTCTTGAAACTCTCCACTCTTTACGATTATATTTTGAGCCATATCACTATAAGTCACAATCAAATCAGTCCCGAGCTCCACAACCTGATAACACGTATTAAAACTTTTAACAGATGAAATTATCTCTTCTACACCATTTTCACCCACACAGTTTTTAATAAATACGGCAAAGAGTTCGATTTGAACTTCAAGGTACTTGTCATCTGCTTGATGCTGTTGTATAAACTCCCTGAATTGAGTCTGCATCCTATTCAGATACTCCGGTATATCTTCATCTGAACTCGAACAGTTAATTTTATAACTCGCCACTCGGTTTTTATAGCAGGTTGCTAACGGTTCAACCGCTTCACTGATTGTATGGGTATGACGAGTCCGAAGATGGTGTGCGAATGAGTTGATAAAGTTGAAAGCGGTGCCACAATATTCGTAAAGGAGTGTTTCCTCAACATCTAATATTCTACCTCCCTCACGGGCTGCTAGCTGCTCGGTTTCAGTATCGATCGAGTGGCTATGATGGGTCCGCAAATGAACTTCAAGAGCTTTAATGGATATAAAATCACTACCACAATACTCACAAAGGTATGAATCCACTTCACTTCCGTGGTGTTCGTCAGCATTGATAATGCGGTTGTCGTGGGACCACGAATGATGTTTAAGAGATTTAAAAGATTTAAATTCGCCCCCACAAAACTCGCAAAGGTAGGAGCTCTCGTCAATTCTATGGGGTGATAGCGATTTCAGCCTCTTAAGACCTCGACTAGATGTTGATGGAGCCTGCAATGGATGATCACTTCTATGAGGCGATGGTGGTTTCGGTCTCTTAAGACCTAGACCAGATGTTGACGGTGTCTGCGATTGATAGCTTGGTTTATTAGTGGGTAGCACGATCCTAGTAGTGGCAGGTGGTGAAAATTGAGGCTTCGGTACCTGAACGTCTCTAGGTGTTGCCACTGTTTTTCGCTCGTTAACACCTCCACCGGATGTTGAGAGTACATCTAATTTTCTTTGTGGATTAACCTCGGCAGATACAGATGATGTCGAGGGAGCACGTTGAGATGCACAATGGGTTCGCTTCATATGCCTGGTTAGACCATCACGTCGGGTAAACTTAGCGTTACACAGCTGACATTCAAACGATCCATCTCTAGTGTGAACACTTGAGACATGACGAGCACTTATTTATGAGTTTTTATAAAACATTCACGACAAAATGGTTTACCACAATCACTACAAATTAGCTTTGTATTTAAACTCCTTCTCTGTGCCTTTTTCCATCCATATTTTTGTGAAATAACTCTATAACACTCCGTACAGCGTCTGCGCACTGCTCCATTCTCTAATGTGTGTCCTTCTAAACGATTGGATGTAGCTCTATCGTAAGGTTCCACATCAACATTATCTAAATGAATAGATTGATTCTGACGTAGATTTTGCACTTGGAAACCTATGGGGTCGTCAATAGCAATTCTATCTTGAACAATATTTTTCTCTGATTTATCGATATTTTCTCGTAAATCATATGGGAATGAATGTTCAACTTCTAAATGAATAGATTGATTCTGAAGTAGACTTTGACATGTTTGGAGAAACGACTTTCGTGTTTGGAGAAACAGCTTTCGTGTTTAGAGAAACATCTTTCGTGTTTAGAGAAACAGCTTATGTGTTTGGAGAAACACCTTTCATGTTTGGAGAAACACCTTTCGTGTTTGACGAAACACCTTTCGTGTTTGGAGAAACAGCTTTCCTGTTTGGAGAAACATCTTTCGTGTTTGGAGTGGTGACTCAAATGTGACTCAAATGTGACTCAAATGTGACTCAAATGTGACTCAAGGCTGACTCAAATGTGACTCAAATGTGACTCAAATGTGACTCAAGAATGACTCAAGAATATTTGTGATAACCCAAACTGTATAGTATGATGTTGTATAGGGCAATATCAACACAATATACCATATGACACGAACCTGACTCAAATAATGACCCAAATGTGACTCAAGGCTGACTCAAATGTGACTCAAATGTGACTCAAGTATGTATGCGTTAATCCAAACCCAAATGCGACTCAAATATATCATGTTTGGAGAAACGACTTTCGTGTTTGGAGAAACAGCTTTCGTGTTTAGAGAAACATCTTTCGTGTTTAGAGAAACAGCTTATGTGTTTGGAGAAACACCTTTCATGTTTGGAGAAACACCTTTCGTGTTTGACGAAACACCTTTTGTGTTTGGAGAAACAGCTTTCCTGTTTGGAGAAACATCTTTCGTGTTTGGAGTGGTGACTCAAATGTGACTCAAATGTGACTCAAATGTGACTCAAATGTGACTCAAGGCTGACTCAAATGTGACTCAAATGTGACTCAAATGTTACTCAAGAATGACTCAAGAATATTTGTGATAACCCAAACTGTATGGTTGGTGGCTGGTGGCTGGTGGGTGAAGCTGGTGGGTGAAGCTGGTGGGTGAGCTAGTCGTGTTTGGCGAAACACCTTTCGTGTTTGGCGCTGGTGGCTGGTGGGTGAAGCTGGTGGGTGAAGCTGATGTCGGAAGTTCGCTTGTCTTAGACAGAACACACACCATTGTAGCGGGTCCTCGATTAACGCGATAAATTTCCTATAATTGACTTTAGTGTGTGATAAACAGCGTTTTTCAGGAAGTGGTTTAAAATCTCTGGCACAATATATACGATTCAAATTGTACATAAGAAAATTAAACTTTCTAAGGCAGCTTAAACACACCCTACCATATGGTGACTCATAATAATAGCTCCAGAAACAAACTGCGTCGTTAACAAATAAATCGTATCTAAAAGGACAATATTATGAGAACAATAAATAACGTTATTTAAAAAGAACTCTTACCTGAACTGTAGGGGGTGGCGAAATAATTCACACTGCTGGTTGTGTGATAAAGGTTTTTCAAACAAATAATTTTGTAGCAAGAACGCACATCTCGATCCCGGATAGTGTCTGTACGTCCCCAAAATCCTCCAATTATCCTCGAGCCAAGTATAAAATAATTCTCTAAGTAATGAGTGTGGTAAAGAAAAATATAGAAATAGGATATCTACTCTATTTTTTATGGTCTTGTTTATTTTCTGCAAAGCCAACGTCTTCAACGTAAAAGGGGTAGACATTTTAACACAACCGAAACAAGTGTATATAGAGTATATATACGTTCATAATATCCGCGAGTATGATATTACGGTTTCGGGAATATATTAAGCGGTTTAGCCGTTTACGGATTTTCCGAGAATTCCTAAGTATCCATATCGGTACACATAGGGTCACTAGTCATTCAGATTAAAATCTACTTAACGCTTAGTAAACTATTATTAAGTGGCTTTCGTGTTTGGAGAAACAGTGTTACGATATTAAAACATAGATTTAGAGAATTTATAATTTCATCAGCATTGTCGTCATAATAAAAATAATTTATAATGTATCTCACTTGCTATTATTTAAAAATTAATTACTATAGACTAATTTACATTGCGTATTCCATCGTATGACATTCCTTACTTGCAAAAGCGAAGTAATTAATAGCGGTCAGGTAATTACTATGTTGTTTTTAAAGTAAATCCATAATAATTTATAATCAAAAAAATATATTTATCACATGTGACAATATTAAAATATTGGTTTATGAAACTTATAATTTCATCAGCATTGTCACTGTTATAAAAATAATGTATGCTGTCTTTCATTATTTAAAATTAGCTACTATGGACTAATTTACATTGTGCATTCCATAGTATGACATTCAGACTACTTTCTAGGCATTCCATAGTATGACATTTATAGTACACTACGCTCGAATGTAGAAGTTATTTTTATTTCATGTTTCGAGAAACAGCTTTTGTGTTTGGTGAAACAGCTACCGAAGGCTGGTGGCTGGTGGCTGAGAGCTGGTGGCTGGTGGCTTGGTGGGTGAAGCAGGTGGGTGAGCTAGTCGTGTTTGGCGAAACACCTTTCGTGTTTGGCGCTGGTGGCTGGTGGCTGGGTGGGTGAAGCAGGTGGGTGAAGTGGGTGAAGCAGGTGGGTGAAGTGGGTGAAGCAGGTGGGTGAAGTGGGTGAAGCCGATGGGTGAGCTAGGACCCGCCTTATATCACTACTCTGCTTCTACAATTAAAATGCCAAGCCATTTTGCCAGTCGGAAAGATAGTGTTGCAAAACATATTTTAATTGCATTGTATAATTGAGGCCAGGTCTCGAACCCTAAGCCGACAACTGCCCGGTCAGAAATACAGAAGTCAGTTGTTTCAAAATTTGAATATTCCTTTGTGGCATAATTTCAATAAGCTTAAATCTAACATAAAAAAAACATCAATTAAAATATATCGAAAAGCCGTGTGTAATCAAAAGTACTAACTCAGGGCTTTTCGACCCAAAAATAGGTCATGACGTCTTGCCAAATTTGATATAAAAACAACTATCAAAAAGTACCTACTAATAATATAAATTCCGTAGAGAAAATTCTAAAAACAGTAAAAAATGTTCGGGCAATAAAAGTACTTTTTTAGATATCATTAATTTATCAAACAAAATATTGTTTACAACAATTTCTGAATCAATTTGAATTCAATATTCATCAGATCTATAAAATATCCACTGGTATACAGGGAAATTACTAAAATACATAAATTAAATTACTTTATCATACGCAGTATAATAAAGTATTGTAATCATGCCGAAAAAAAAAATTGAGATTTTAGCGGAAATAGGTCTTTTTGGGTCCCCTGAACATTTTTGACCAAGGCACAAAAAAATGTCTGTGTGTGTGTGTGTGTGTGTGTGTGTGTGTGTGTGTGTGTGTGTGTGTGTGTGTGTGTGTGTGTGTGTGTGTGTGTGTGTGTGTGTGTGTGTGTGTGTGTGTGTGTGTGTGTGTGTCTGTGTGTATGTGTGTAAACGATTTTTGTGGCGACGATTCCGGAGAAACTACTAAAGGTATCGGGACGAACCTTCATATTTAGAAGTTTCATGACCTAAGTTAGAGCTGAAAAGCTTTCGGTTCAAAAGGGTCCAAAGGAACTAGTAGTTTATTCTAAGCCTTTTTCAAGGATTTTGCAAATGAGCCGTCATTTCTGTAATTTCGTCAAAATAGTTAAATAATAAATTAAAGCAGAGGAAATTTTGAATAATTTACGCCTATGACATTTTTTGGTAAAATTAATAGTTTAGCTGCAAGAGCAAATTCTATTTGATCGAGATCGGTCGCATCTGCATTGATATGAAACTACATAGTAGCCAGGATTTTGTCAAATATTTTTTTTGTGCTGTCACACTCGAAAACAGCTGATTTCATCAGAGGTTGGAGATGGAGAACCGCTATGGAACGTTGCCGCTCTAGTGCGGCAAATTACAAAATATAAATTTCAATAAAATAATATTACCAATTTGATTGTTTGTTGATAAGAAATATCAACCCGTCTTTATATCTAATTCTAAAAACGATAAATTGAGAAAATTGTAAATAAAGTTTAGCGATGAGTGTAGTTTTATTTTAGTATGTTGCTGCGGATGTCACATCTACAGTGTCATGAACAAATATAAATCTGTCAGAATTTGAATTAGCTTTTTAAACTTGACGTTTCGTCAAAGTGGTACCGACCTAACATTTCCTATACAGAAATATAACCATTTTTCAATTATTTTTTTAAATACGTATTTCTCAAAAAGCAACATAATAAACGTTGATGTCACTCCTGCCAAAAACTAGATATGTAGCGCGACTCGCTCACGTGCGATGGCGACGCGCCGCATCACCGCTCGTCGCGCTATTCCGTACTTTCGGCACTTGTGACATAAATAAGTATTATTCTAATGACGTAGTGTAGGTAGTGTCAAATGCTAATACCTTGACAATACCTACGATTTATCTCAATAAAATAGATTCTCATGCAGCTAAACTATTAATTTTATATATTGTATGATAAAGTCATGTGCCTGGCCACATCAGATTTTTTTTTATTTTAATTTGTAGCTTACGGGTGTTTCTGAAACAATTACAATCCTTGAACAACCTTGTAAAAGTTAATAGTGGAGTATCGAATAGTGGGGATAAATCCACTCACAAATCATTAATGTCCCACCACAATCATCTGTCACCTATCCAATGTTACATCACCAAAATAATTTGCAAAAATCAGTTATCATTACCGTAATAAGTCATGTGTCTGTGTACTAGAGTGTGTATGTCGTAGGCAAACTATTATTTTGAGGCATGGGCTTTTCCCTAGGCAAAAGCTATTTGCCAGAAATAAACAATTGCCTACGACATGTATACTAAAGTGAATCCACCAAATACCAATATTTTTCTGTCTTTATGTGGAAATCTTTCAACGGTTCTTAAATTTTTCCAAACCACGTTTAAAAGAAAACGAATGATCTGAATCTGCAATCTAAATCAATATGCTTCAACCTATATTAGAAGAATGACACTTTTTTGCTATATTGTTGCTATCAGCAGTAGGTATAATTCTCTGTGCTTTAACAGACAATAAAAATCGTTTTTTTGTTTACATTAAAAAGTTAGGAACTGCTAACATAATCAATCACAATTAGAAAGCAAACGTTACTGTTTAAGAAAACCGCAAAAATGGTCAACGAAAGTCATTCAATATGCCAGTAACCGCTGCACATTTACCTTACATCCAACAATGCCATAATAATAAACCCGCATTCTCTTTGTACAAATGCAACGTTAGAATGTCAGCATTACCCAAGAGGGAACCATTGGAATGCAACGACGTCGCAAATAAATTACAATTACCTTTCAAATATCACCATCAATCACCGATTCCATGGTGCTTACGACGTGAAATTATGGTCAAACATCAAATCGCAATTATCGAGACTTTCTTAATAATTCTTCTTGTTTGGCGTTGGCTAAGTCGCGCTTTGTGGTACAAAGTTTAACGATTAATAAAATGCTTAATAGTGTCAGACGTTGGCCAATTTAATAACGATAATGCGGTACGCGCGCCGAGTTACCTTTCGAGTTTTATGAACACATTAAATATCAAGTTCCGCAAGTGCTTCGTGTCGTCCATAATGATCACCGATGGCTGGCTGGCTTCGGCTGCGATGGGCCGTTCTGGATATCGCGGTGTCATTTCCCAAATGGAAATCGATTCTTCGCGGCGTTAGATAAACGAAAGTTTTCGATGCCGAGGTGAAAGCTGAATGGGTTTAGCTTTGGCGGAATATCGCGAGTTTATCTCAAACGTGGGTATTGGCTCAAGTGGCGATATGGCAGGAAAAGGAATTTGAGTCCACGCGTTTATCTGATGGTTATATGTTAACTATCATATTCACTTTGGATGGCTGCTATTCATAGAATATGGCTATCTCTCAGACTGTTTTAAAGATACAGAAATACGAAAGTGGACCTTGTATATAAAATTTTCTTTTGGTATCCTTGGTATTTAATAGTATTGATTAATTTTTGAATATTTACGTGAAAAATCAATACATAATAAAGCAGTAGAAAATAAGTGTACCTCTAAGTTATTTTAAAACTTTAACCTAAAAAAATTAAATAAGTCTACAAATTGTAATGTACCTTCTAGTTAGTGCCCTCAACTCGCAAAAAGTCTTGTAAAACATCCTGTGTCTGTTTTATTATTTTTTTCACGTAAAATAGGGACAACCCTACTTTTTCAAATCGCATATAAGTAATAAGTCCTTCAAACATGGCTTATGGGGTTTGAATGACGCTGTCCAAATGTGGCATTTAAATATCAAAATTTAAAATGGCTGATAGGAAAAAACGGAAAAATTTTTAAGGTACAAATATGGAAATTATGGAAATTTTCGGCCAAGTCAGGTCAATAAACATTTTTATACGTTTTTAAGGACACTGAATCCAAATCAGGTATAAACATTGCAATATTCAAAATTGCGGATTAGAAAATTATAATTAAAGGAAATTACTGGAAATTTCTTTGACAATAAGTTTTATGGGGTATAAGGGACGCCGAATCGAGTTAATAATGTAAATGTTGTCGATTTTCAACGATTTGTCATCAAGAGAGTTGCCATAATGGTGTTTAAGTCAAAATAAAAACATGCAGTGCAGTTTGTCTTTTAAGAACAGAGTGAATTGAAATGCTTAGTTATTAGGTGCTGAAAATATTTATTTATTAAACGCTTTTAAAAATGCTAACTGTTTAAAACGTATGATTTTCATTCAAGCATCAATAAATTGTTATTTTGGAAAATGTTCTGAATGTCCTGGTGCAATACATTTGGACGACGAATCACTTATAGACAATGGATGAACGTCGACAGAAGTACTTTGCAACTAGTGATATCCCAGTTGATAAATATTTACAAAATGTGAAGACCGCTTTAGAAAAACGACTATTACACTCATACTTAGTAAAAAGCCAAAATGAATTAATGAACAGCAAGAAACAATCCTTGCAAGCAGATGAGTGCAGTGTTATCTGTGACTTTTCTAAAAACTATGCTTTATTCTTTATATTTTGGATGCGGAGGCCAATTGAATAGATTGAAACATCTATCGGTTCGAAATTTAGAACGTTTGATATGGTTAGAAGTCTGGCGGATATTATCTATTTATTTTCGATTATATCCATTGTGGGGGCGACTATGTAATAATTATTTAAATAATTCAACTGTTTTTAATTTTTTTACATAATTAAATTAAAATAATAGTTGTACGCAGTTATCTAGCAAATATTTCAACCTGTAAAATAAAACGAAAATGAGTTCGATACGATTACTAGAACCACGGATATTGAATTTTAAATATGGCAAGGATTGGCAAATAATCGTACATCATCGAAACTTTAAGCCTGCATATCTCTGAAAATATTTTTTTTAAATGAATTCCCAATACAGGTATTGACTAAATTTCCGAGAAAATGCTATAAAAAAAGCTAGGTATAAATTAAAAAAGTGAAATTTTGTTTTTGCCGAAATCCGGACGATTTGTAACAGAACGACCCATATCAGGGTGAGTCGTCTTGAACAATTATTTCTTCACGTTATTCACAAATGACGTATGAAATGATTTTCCCATAACTTTTATTATTTTACAAAATGCACAATAAAATCCACTCTATTCTATGTAGATCGAACGTTTGGTCTAAAATATAGACAGGAGGCATCTTATTCAGTTAATAATCTTAAATGTTCTTTTGTGGCATCATTTGACGCATCATAATAAATTACGAATTTGCGTCTTATTCTGTTAATAATCTTAAATGTTATTTTGTGGTATTTATGAAAAAATTGTTAGTATAGATTGTAGATAGTTCTTTAAAAATATATCTCTGAACTAAAATTAAATAAGACCATAAATGTCAGAAATACCCTAACCTTCGCTATATGTAGGTCTGGGAAGACCAACCACTGGTCGAGGATGTGTGGGTGTGCTACATCCCAAAATACGGTGGTGAAACGTGGAGATTTAGTGTACCCTCCGAAAAGTTCTTGTCATTAAAAGGTCCACATTAATTCCTTTAACTAACTGATGATTTCGTTAATTAAAGAACTATTTAAATATGCAGTCAGTTAAGGAAATAAAAATCGGAATAAAAGTGTTCTCACAAACAACAGCTTTAGAACTTAAAAGTTTCTATTGTTTGTCGAGTATATGTGAGCGGTGCCCTGTAATTTAACTAGAGCGTACTAAAGTCAACAAAGTCGTAAAACTGAACACGGTATATCCTACATGTAGAATTCCCATATCGCTTTCAGTGACCTATAAAGAAGCAAATAAAAATCTCAGTTCTAAATATAGGTCAGAGTCAGAAGTGCATCGGGCTATATCAATGTCCATAAATTATCCCAAACTACGAGTTCGATTAAGACATATACGTAGATATAAATATAACAATCTAGATGAACTTACTCAGTAAGACATGGACTGACAACGAAACGATTCCTACCTGAAATAAAAATATGAAAATTAGATTTGAAATTAAGTGCAAATTTTATATAACATAAAGGCGAAAGGATATCCTGCAAATATCGAATTAAAGTAGAAGTAATTCACATATAATGATCATAAAATTCAATTTTTCTCGTGTTTTCCTTCAAATGCAAAACTCTGATATGTAAACGAATAAATTCCATATGAAAGTAATACAGATTGAAGAAATTATTACGAATTAATAATATACGGTTTATTAAATTAGACCAATTATATACATCAGATCTGTACGATTCAGGAAAGGGAAATGTTGTTATTGCAAATGTTACAGGAGAAGTCTTCCTATATAATTAATTATTTCTGCTGTCGCTGTCACAACGGTAGCAATGAAGATTGATTGGCTAAGCAATTATTACCGTAATTTTATTACCTACGTTTATTACCTAAGTATGTATGGTTACATTAACGTGCGTTGTTATTATTACATATTCACTAAGATAATTAGTATATTAAATGTGAGATAATTCAACAATCTTGAGATATGAGGAATGTAGGAAGTAAATAAATATTTCATGCAATTGGATGCAAATTTCTGTGATTGTTATTTATTATTCTATTACATCGGACGAAAATAAATAACTATTGCGTTCTTCTAGAATCTAGAGCATTATTTAGAATCTTAAGAATCCTGTGATATTATACGTAATATTATATTAGGTAGATATTGATTGCCAAACAAGTATAATATTATGAAGTCACTAATATACATAACACGAAAAAAAGAAATTACATAAATAATTCATGTATGAAAGGGACAACAAAGATGTGTTACTGTACTACCCAACTTCTTACAGTTTATGAGTTTTTGCTTTATTTGTCACAAAAAAAAAACAGCATCTTGAGAACAAAATTATTTCTGAACTAATAGAAATTTGATGTAAGTTATTTATGATTAAACTAAATTTAGAATGGACGGTTCTATTAATTTCAAGACAGCACAATTATTTTGTACACAGCATGTTCATAATTTTATATTTTTCTTTGGGAACCGTTTTTTATTGTCGAGGATGCATTATCATATACTTTTAAACATTTGTAAACGAAATGTTACAGCTTGATTCTACAGGGAGAACAATTATGTTTTTGGTCTATGTTTGAGACACCCTGTAGTGTTACTAAGCGACTTTTTGG
This sequence comes from Melinopterus prodromus, assembly GCA_964023965.1. Taxonomy (NCBI): domain Eukaryota; kingdom Metazoa; phylum Arthropoda; class Insecta; order Coleoptera; family Scarabaeidae; genus Melinopterus; species Melinopterus prodromus. Next base: position 18,030,631 of record OZ030390.1, on the reverse strand, counting down.
TTTTTAAGAATCTGTCTGAATCTATCTATATCAATGAATTTTAATACTTTTTTATTTATCCAAATATATCTGAAAATTAGTAAAATATTTGTAACTTTCAAGTTAAACTTTGCATTGTTTTACCACCTAAAATATTGGAAAAACGGTGACTTGCGATGCAGACCGAATATTACAGAGATGGAAAAGATTTCTTGTTTTTAACACATATATTCATTGAATAGTCTAGTATATTTGCTTGTAGAGATTAATTCATTTAGAATATTTCTTAAGGCAAATATATATATATATATATATATATATATATATATATATATTGGATACAAACAAAAATTACTTTCATAGTAATATCTGTCTTTTGATTTACAAAAACGTTCCTTTACGCCAAAGAAATCTAATTTTGATTCACACAAATATATTTGTATACAAGAAGAGATTTATGTCCTAAGTAATATTTTTGCGTTACCTTCAAAATGGGTCTACTTCCGCCCATCGCGAAAGAAATCATATTTTGATTCATATAAATATATTTTTAGTGTGAATTTCTCATCCACCTGTATTGTTAGATGGCGATGTAAACTCTCTCCTCGCAGTCGGCCATTCCTCCAGTATAAATGGACTGGTGAAATCCCGCTGCTCAGTGGATGTTGTGCGTCTGGCTAAGTTGCTAAAAAGCCGTGTGATTGGCAGTATAGAGCAAAGTGCATGGAGATTCAAGTTCCCATTCACAATCAGGCGCACACTTTGCTACCCTAACCTTCGCTATATGTAGGTCTGGGAAGACCAACCACTGGTCGAGGATGTGTGGGTGTGCTACATCCCAAAATACGGTGGTGAAACGTGGAGATTTAGTGTACCCTCCGAAAAGTTCTTGTCATTAAAAGGTCCACATTAATTCCTTTAACTAACTGATGATTTCGTTAATTAAAGAACTATTTATTGCAACCTAAAAAAACATAACATTTTAACTCAACCAATAATATCGTTAATTTAAAAAATTATATTCTTATACTCAACATAATCATCATTATTTGAAGTAAATAAATCTGGTACCTTATAATATATAAATTGTAAATTTTGACGGAAAACATAAGTAGAAAGAACGTTTATTTGTGTCAAACACAAATAAACGTTCTTTCTACCAAACAAATGCTTTTTTTATCCGCAAAAAAATATTTGTTCGCCTCTATTTAAACACCAGATTTGTTTGAGTCAATGCAGATTTGTTTGGATTAAACAACATTTTTTAGCTGACCGTATCCAGTTATTAAATTATCAAGTACACGTTACGTTTAACTTATAAAAATGTAAATTTTTTACATTAAAAATTAATTTTTTATCACTCCGCTTATCGGTTGAAGTCTGGTTATTATCTTTAAGTTAAATCAGTGCTGGCATTATAGCCGTTTTACACTACGCAATTCTTGTGCAAGAAGTGACACAAGAAGTTGTTAAGCACCTGAGATCTGTAAACAGAAAATGGTTCAATGTGTAGATAAACTAGTCAGCATACAAAAATTCATCACAAATTCTGTTTAAGGTGTTGTTGTACCTAGTTATTGCACAAATTGTGTACTTAATTGCGCACTAAAATGGGTAGTATAAAACAGCTATTAGAAACAATATTCTGATACATACTCTCAATCAAATAACATTTGCTGCAAGGTTTAACCGCATTCAACTTGCAAAGGTTTACATAAAATATTGTATCTTCAACAAAAACAAATATTAGAAATAATTAAAAAGACAAAATATTGATAATTGATCTGTAACACAATGCAATGTAAAGTTCTTCACTTATTCCACAGGCTGTCTTGAAAATAGTCCAAAAACAGCACTGGTGTAATCAGGTGTAATATTTTATTATTCAAAATTCCAATTATATTTGATAATTTTGGAGAATTTCTCTACATGACGAAAAACTAATAAAAATCCATTAAAGATTACTATTTATTATATATTCATATTTATTAGAAATAGGCCTTATTATTGATTAGAAACCAGTAGAGTTATAAAAGAGGTGAACTAAATTAAAAACTAGTATAGAGTTTATAATTTATTATGTTTTCTTATCAAATAAAATTTAATTATTACGTTGATGTTAGGATCAGTGGGTCAGAAACAAATAAACAACAACAACGACAAATTTTAACTAAAGAAATGAATCATCATCTTAAGCAAACGTAAGGAAGTCAAAGGGAAAAGGTATTGGTCAACTTATAATTAACAGTGAAACCCGAAATTTAATGTAAAATTCCTCAAAATTTCAGAAATACATCTGAGGCTAGAGACTAGCGAATATTCGAGGCTCCTGACAATTACAAATTGCTCGAACAATTAAACCAATTCCCAACAAATTGCGCGCGACAATTAAAATCTACCGACTTTCACCCCTAAGTTACAACTAACCCCGGGTACCAGCAAATAATTGATACAAACGCACTCAATAGAAATCCACGCGAAGTACTTCGTATAATAGATGAAAAGGGACCGAGCAATTGGGAATAATGAATACAAACGGGGAAATATCCGCTCACAGCATCAAGACGAACCGCCCATATGGTAGCCCATTTTATGCACAATAAATTCCGCATAATGGAGGTTGGCATCCATTAGTAAGCGCACTAAGGACGGAACGACTGCGGGTCGCAAAAGACCGATCGGACGAAGAAGAAATTCGAAACTGTTAAATATAATCCTCTTTGACAGCTGTTAAACCACAATAGTCTTACAGGTAAACGGTTTAACTGAGGGATCCTATTCACCCGAAGCGTCCAACAATTGACACAGACGTAATCTGATTAAGATGCGGGGCGAAGAAGTTGAAGCAGCACCCAGGGGAAAATCGAACTTGGAGCTGGTTCGAATAAGGCATGTCCGGCTTAAGACGGTTGGCGTGGGTCTCTCTCGAGCACTCAACGCTCGGAAATAATATTTGGGGTGTTCGTTTTTGTGTTCGAAATCGGATTTATTATCGGAAACGGATTACCGACCAAGTTCTGATTGACGTGGAATAACAAGCTGAGGAATGTATGATATTCTTGTTTTTTCTCGATCAGCTCTCGTTTGCATTTGTCTGCTTTCACGGGTATCGTATTCCGCGTGGGTTCTACGACTTTAGCGTGGCTCTGTTGATTAGATCCGTCTGGTTCTCGATTTAAATGTCAGATGATTTCATCGTATATACTTCTCTACTGAAACATACTAGGAAAAAAATCTCCTGATAAAATTATTGATTGTATGTATTGTGTTTCGAATATGAGCTATCTGTGGATATAACTTAAGAAGCTTGTTGCCATAAAATAAATCATAACATTTGCGGAAAGTTGAGATGAGATAATACTGTCAGGCCTGCATCTCGTGTGCAAAATTAAATAACGTCTGTGGGTTTGCTTGCCGATTAGTTCCCAGGAATGTTTATTAAATATGATAAAATGGGAAATGTTAGAAAGCAAACGTTATGGATTATCGTCGCTTTTTTGATGTAATTGAGAACGAGAATAGTATCTAGTTTTGTCAGTATAATTTTCAGGAATGCTCTCGGTGTTTGTAAAGGCAAACTGTTGTGATAAAGTAGAAGAACGTATTATTATGATTCGAGTTTCATAGTAATCTCGGAGATTTTATCTAGGTACATATAAGAACAAAATAATTGTACAAGAATTTTAATTGTATCCTCTAGACAAAAATAAGATGTTGTTTTGAATAAGACATGCTATCAAGTTACATTCGTTCTAGACATGTGTATGTATTCGACTTTTTTTTCTCTAAGATTAGTCTGTGTTGTCTTTAGATAATTTAGGTTACAGTTATAACAAAAATCAGTTATAAATTGCGGCTCCATAACTGAAAAACTGCCCAATAAATTTTAATCTGCTTTTTCGTGAATATTCCATAAAATACAAAGACTTTCTAGGTGCGAATGATTTTAATTTTGATCTTTTTATGGGCGGCATGAATTAAATGCCACTCAATTATAATATTCTCAAATGCAGTATTTTTCTGATTCTATAGATATGATTTGTAATAATTATATAGCACTTTACTTTTTCTTTGGTTTTAGAATTCACATTTTTTGTGTTGAAATTTATTGTTTATATTTCTATTTATTAACTGTTGCAGGGAAAATCATTACTGCTGTCTAACAAATTGTTGTGTTTTGCGATATGCAGCTTAAACAACCTAAGCAGCTAAGGTAGGGACAAGACTGTGTTTTGTGCTGCAGGGATGTGTGAACATTTATTTCAGTTTTTATACGGATTTTGTAGTTTTGTTTGATTTGATTCTATCTTGTAATGCAATTTAATTAGATTTGCTGCGTAGATGTTCAACATAAGTTTGTCTCGATTCATTCTAAAAACAGCTGATGATACATATAAATTGTAGGCTAATAATTCCATAATTTTACACCATAAGTTCAACAAAGTTCAACATAAGTTGAATGTAGTTATTCTGTCATATTTAAGTTATTTCAAATCCATGCAGTATTTTATTTTGCGCGACACATTGCAGATACTTTGAATTTACACATGGGCGTATCCAGCACAAAACTGAAGGGAGGGCATTTTTCTAAATTTAACTCGCTGTATGAGGTGGAAGGTTTTGCGGGGTTGTCCAATAATTTACTGACTGGTGTTATAAACACATTATTTCATACACCCTGCGCGATGTCAGGTCGATTCGTTAGTGGCAGCAAAGTGTGCAAAGTATCTACAATAAGAAACATTCAAAACTCTCTTGTTCTCTGATTTGACCAAATAATAACTGTTATCTCCTAAACTAAACACTACAAAATGAGTAAAATCGTTGAGCACGGTTCAGAGATAAAAAGTATTAGGCGTTCGATCAAGTTATTGTTTTACTGTTCCTACACTAAGCACACATTTTTGCATCCTCTTCCACATGACTATGAATTTCACTTTTGAAAATATATATATATATATATATATATATATATATACATACGTATATATTTTGTTCTATGACGTAAACACAGTAAAGACATGTAATAAATATAGTAAAGAAAATTGTTATAATTACTTTTAATGTAGTTTTTCTAAGAATAATGGTAATAGGTACTGCACTACGTTATAGCATTTATGCTTAGTTTATAACTTCCTTATTTTGCTATAGCAACTAAATTTGGTTTGTTTTATAGCACAGTATATTTCTTCTCCCACAAATTCATCAGATCATATTCTTTAATAAATTCAACCATGCTCAATTTTCTTTGCTTTACATCAGACAATTTTCAAGCAAAACGGTTGAAAATCGTAATTATTAGTGACCGAGGAACATGGATTATGTGAATAAAAATTGAGTAGTAAAAATTGAGTTTTTGGTAGATCTATTTTGAATACGAAGTGGTAGATATGAAAATCATTGATAGTTTTTCTCTTTTTGTTTTAAATACAAAACTATTATTTATTGACAAAATACTTTATAATTTGTGTTATTCATAACGCGAATGAAAAAGAATGATCATCACTAAATTTAAACTTTTAATTTTGTGGTTTCGATCTACGGTGTATTCCTACAATAATGTCACCCTGCATAAAGAAGGTTCCTAAATTTTGAAAGATTTCTTGTTAAATTTTCGGAAAAATAACAATTAAAAGTGAATGTGAATGGATAATGTGAATGGATAGTGAGTGCATAGGCGTTTTTAATTGGTCTAAACTAAAAAAATATCATCACATTTGCGAAATGTCCAAATATTCCACCGAGAGCTTATAATAAAGTGGTGTTTCCAGGCGTCCAAACATAACAAAAAGAAAAACGGAAAAACATGACAACGTGCAATTGGCGAAACTTTTGTGTCAGGATTGTCTAGACTCTAGAGCAAAGAAATCTATCAAAACCGCCTATTTGGAAAATACGTTTAATTTGAAAAACCAAAAACGATTTCAATTCATCTTTTTTTTAAGTAAGGCCATAAAATGGAACAGGTACAAAATAGATGCATTCAGAAAAAAATACCTTTACTAAATTGGAAAAGTACAACCAAAGTAATTCAAACCCAATAAGTTATGAACAACAAAAATTCAGTATGCTTCTGAAAAATTGCTTTATATAATTTATGTCCTTATTGCTGGTGGAAAATTTGATTATTTCTCTATTATTGATGTCCTTATTTTTTTTTTCGGGATAGTTACAAACATGCGTACAAACTACAAACGTCCTTGCATAATGGGCAAGGTGCAAGAAGGGCAACTGTCCCCCTTGCCCCCCCCCCCCCCTCCCCCTGGATACGCCCATGAATTCCACAAACTACCTTTTATTGTATAAAAATCCGTTTGTACGTTCTTTAACTGTTTCGAAATAAAAGACATAAACGATCTAAATTTATCGCGTATCACCGCTGACTAAACCATACCAATAAATCTGCGACCAGTCTACATTGGCACAGTATATTTTAATTGATATATGGAATCATTTTAAGCATCTATAACTAACTAATTAGTGTATAAAGAAAACATCGAAAATATGGATTTGTTTACTACTCATTTACAAACCCATCAACTTGGAGAAGGAGTTTAATATTTAAACAATATCAACCATAATAAGAACATAATGTATTGAAACAAATTAATAATTTGAAGGTTTAAGAACAATAATTGGTAAGTATGTTTGTCTTTTCGTTTTTATCCAATGCATACAAATGTCAACAAAGTGATCAACAACGTGCATCAGTCTCAATTAATCCCCGATAACGTTTGTATGTATATACAGGGCGATCTATATTGAAAATCTTAATTGCCCATTGTGTGACAAACATGCAGCAGGTCGTCCGTCGCATCGCAAAACACGAACTGTTTGTGAAGCACTGGAATGTGTCTCAACTAATTCATCTTAATTTCCGACGCGGAGCTCGCTTTGTCAACGTCATTCAGCCTCGCAGTTGTGATGTTATCGTTTGAAAGGTTCCAGGTTGCCCCCAGGCCACTTAACTCGGGAGACATTTTTACCTACGTCGTCGTCGTCGTTGTCGTAGTCGGAGTCGCCTCCGCTGCCTACGCAAGCGATTTGCCCCACAGAATTATTATTATATCTTCAGAGTCAAAAAGGCTGACAGTAAAATATGAATTTCGCGCATCTTTCGGTTTTAATCTCCGACTGTCACGGACCGAGACGTGATCGGAAATTGAAGAATTAATTTATTGCGGAATTTCTCGGATGGAAGCCCAACCGGAACAACCGGTACATTTTGGAATGCCAACTGTTCGCAAAGGTTCTCTGCATAATTGCTTGTATACTTATACGAAAGTTAGGGACTTTGATGATAATATAATCTTTAGTTACACATATATTTTATGACTGGATTTGAGCTATGTATATATTGTTTTCAACTGTTGAACGTTTAATTCTGGTGAAGAAATCCGATTTTCCGATTCAGATTCCGATTCCGGTTTTCGAATGTGTTGTCCGGTGTCCGGTTGAACGTGCAAACCGTTCGTGTAAAACTAAAAAAAAAAAAAACAAAAACCTAGTGCTGCTCTCTATTTACTTTTGCAATAGCATTTAACGGAATTTATTGGGTTACATCCATTTTTATGAAAACTGTTTTGCTTATTTTGTTACGATACACATGGTGCTGAAATATCACACTTTTTTTAACACGTTAGTACAGTATTACTGTAGAATTAAATTATATACATATTTAGAATTTAAAAAAGGGATAGATGGTTGTGTTATTATACCGAACCCTTTGAAGAAGGCAAACATTTTTGTCTAAGCTTAGGGGGTAGACAAATGACCGTGTTTTAATTGCCCTTCCTATTGGCTGCTATCCTCAGAAAAATAAATCGCAGTGAATCTCAGTCCAGTCAAGAATATATTTTTATCTTTAAATACCTTTAAAATATTTTAACAGAAAAAGATCATATAAAAGTAGTAGGAAATGACTACAAATTTGAAATACATTTGAATATACGGGTTGGCTCAATTGTAAGTAAAAAGTTATGTATTAAATGCTATACCTGTATATTTTTACGGTTTTCTTTTAAATCGCAAATTAAAACAGAAAAACGTTTATTTGTTCGATAGTTACACGGAAAAAAGACAATAAAGACAATAAAATAAAAAACATTAAAAACGAACTTTACGTGTCCAATATCTCGTCATCTGAAAAGCTGGGTTGTTATGTTTAAAACACTTTGTGTTAAAACAGTGATTTAAAACAAATATTTTGCTTTAAATTACACTGTGCACGAAAATCAAACTTTTTTTTTTGAACAAGCCGACGACCTACCTAGTAAAGTCAATTTGGGTACGCTGAATTCAGTGGTGATAGTCATTTTTCTAGGTTAGGTCATTTAATCGAGTAATATTAAGTTCAAAATTTTAGGCGGAACCCATTTATAAGCGAAATTATATGATTTTTATTGCTCTGAAAATTCCTATTGGAGGTTTTTTTGGTGCAAGGAATCCGAATTTGACATTATTGTTGCGATCTGACAAATATTTAGTACAGTTTTCATCCAAAAATCATCCAAAAATGACCGAAAACGACCAAAAGCATTTTTTTAATGGAAATGCCCCAAAATTTGTTGGGATTTCATTTTGTTCATAAAAATACGTTCCTAAAAAATTCCTTGCAAGCAGAGAAGAAAAGAAATATACCATCCATAAAACATAAATTCGAGAAAAACTCTAATAGCGTTTTCGATTTATACAATTTTATGCACTCACTCGGTGCGAACTGCACCGTAAATATGCGTAAACCGCATTGTTTTGGTGCAGTTCTTTAAAACCAAGTTCACGGTGAACTAATTCATAACATAAAATACGTGATTTTCAAAGGCTCTTACGAAACTATTTATGATTATATTTAGCTTCCCGGGTGTTATTCTTATATATTATATCTATATTTATCATCTCAACACAAGAAGTAATGACATATTCATCGATTAAGCCTGTCAAGAAGAGTGCTCTGAGCGCGTGCAGTGCATAAGCCGAACACTCGGCACGAAACGAGTGGAAAAGCCGAACACTCAAACCTGCACCAGTACGATGCTAGTGCAGCCGAGTGCAGTAAATCGAAAACGCTATAATATTTTGTATGGTAATGTCAGCTATTTGTATTGAAATTAGTTCAAAGTTGATTGGATTATATATTTGAGTGAAAACAAAAAACAAACGTCAAAAAATGAGCCACTGGTACGACAACCAAGTTGGTAGAAGTGACCAAAGAATATGTATAACCAAATATATTTATCAATTTTTTTCCTTTTTCTTTATTTAAATTCAAATCAATTTTACACTCATCTTCAGCTTTCAAACTACTTTTGGCCGAATCGATAAATAAATAAATAATAAATAGGTAGTCTCCAGTCTTCCGGTTTATACTCGCCGTGCAATGTTACAAGCAATCCACTCCCAACTGATCGAAAAAAATGGTAAAATGACGATGACAGCCGATAGACACGAGTGTCTGGTGCAAGAATATTCACTTGTTTTTATTCTTTAGCTAAGACAATTGCCTGTCGCTACGATAACTTTAGTCGACACGTCATAATGTCGAGACGGTTATGTGAAATTTGAATGAGGATGCAACCTGAAACGTTTCTGCCCCCGAGAGTCCGTCTCCAGTTGAAAGAGGCTCTGGCTGGCTTTTTCTAAATCCCTAAAGTTGTGCACCAATGGTACACCAGCACACGCAGGCTACCATGATCCAAATAAGACCTCGTAAGCACAGACCACCCATGGAGGCCCTCCTTTCCCTCGGTACTCGTGTTAGTCGGGCTTCCCCTACACCGTTGAACGAGTCGCCGGCGAGGCCACTTGCGCAAACCTCTACTTAACATCTGTACAAACCGTAGAAGGGCGGCCAGTGACCTACAGCTAGAAACCATGGTATAGGATAGCCTCCGGTTGTTCTAGGGGCGTACACCGAAGAGTTAGTCCCACAGCCTTAAATTTCTCCAAGTACTCGTGTCGGAAACCTTCCGGAATCTACGTTTGACGAGTCACCGCCAGGAACGCTAAGGCGTTATTCGTACCCATCGAGTTAAGAAAGATTACCCTTTCATCTGAGGATGGGTGCACCGTCGAGCACGCTTACGCTGAGAACTCTACCACATGTCATCTCTCTCAGCGGCTTCTCATTAGCCACATACGTAAGATAGGGTAGCTCCACATTGAGAAGGGTATAGACGTCATGTGGGCTATAGCGTCTATCCGCACTTGCCTTAATCCCTATTTGGATATACTAGATATCAGATCGTTAAGTCCTCATGATGGCACAACTTCCGAAGGCACCGTTTGATGAGTCACCGGCGGGCACCAGATGCCTGGTATCCTTCCCTCACATCCATTACTGCCTTGGTCGCCGTTACTAACCAGGTCAACCAGAAACCTGGATTTGGTTGGACTTGAAACAAGAAAGTTTTACGGCACAGCCTCGTGAGGTCTGCCAGCTGGCCTAACTAACTACAGCACTGGAGCCAGATAAGACACGGCCTTTTTTGCTGTTAGAAATTTGCGTGCATGCGTTACCACTAGCCGTCTTTATCTGTTCTCCCGCAGTGCGGCGCTGCTCTGGTTTGTTCATTATTCGATCGTTTGTTGGTTAGGTTATGTCTTATGATGTAGTGACAGACAGTGGCAAAGACTTTTAAATAACTTGTCAGTGTGACAGTTATGGACAAATAGAGTGTTGTGTCTCTTGTTGTAGTCAAAAACTACACCCGATAGAATTAAGAAACGACACTCATTTTTTGATATTCCTAAAGATGATACAATTCTATTGTAAACTAATTAGAATAATTAGATTTATAAAAAAATTAATTCCTACAAATTTTGGGCCATTTCCATACAAAAATCAACGTTTCTTGCCGTTTTCGGTCATTTTTTGATGTTTTTTGTATGCAAACTGTTTTAAATATTTGTCGGATCGAAAAAATAATATCGAATTCGGATTCCTTGCACCAAAAAACACTCCAATACGAATTTTGAGAGCAATCGAAAATCGTTAAATTTCTCTAATAAACTGGTCCCGCCTAAAAATTTGAATTTGATATTACTCGATTAAATGACCTAACCTAGAAAAATGACTACCACCACTGAATTCAGCATACCCCAATTAACTTTACTCGGTAGGTCGTCGGCTTGTTCATTTTTTTGACTAGCACAGTGTTATTATGTTTTAAACAAGTTTTAAACATGTTTTAAACAGTTTGTTTTAAAAGTAGTGTTTTAAACGTGTTTTAAACTGCCGACATTTCAATAGAATATTAAATTATCAAGCTGTATGCTGGTGTTAAGATTCGTATGCTGAAATCAATTACAAAATCCGAAATAATTTAAATTTTGTATTTAGTGGTCAACTAATTTGTTTATACTATACAGACAGTAATGGAATAACACGGGAAGCAAGTAAAGTGAGGAATGAAAAATGCTTACAAATAAAATGATTGTGTAATTTAAAACATGTTTAAAACAAGTTTTATTCCGTGTTTAAAACATATTTTGTTTGTGATATAAAACATGGTTTACTTGATGGTTAAAACATGTTTTTTTTGTAAAGTGTTTAAAAACATTGTTTTCAAAAAACATCGTTTTATCAAAAAACATGTTTGTTTGTTTAAAATAAATGAAATGCTTTGTATAGCAATCCTGCTGAAAAGTTTAGCAGAAAAGTGAACAAATTTAGGAAAGGATGTAAGCTATAAATTACAAATACTAATACCAAGGAAGAACAAAACTACAGTAAAACTCAGTAAAATGACAAATACGATTTCGGCAAAAAAACAGTGTGGGATCTCCAATAGATTCGGTATCATAATTTTTTGAACAAACACAAAATGTATATCACAATTATTTTCAAGGCGTAGAATTTCATTTTAACTTAATCAATCTCTCTGTATTCGACATAATATTTTCTAGATCTAGACGCATCTTTAGATAGCAAGAGCCTGCATATAGCCTGCATAAGTGCATTTTAGCCTAATACCTTGGAACCCTTTGACCAAAGGGTTTTTGCACTAAAGCGTTGCTATAATGTTTCATCTAAATGCAAAGAAAAGCAATTTAATTCTTGAGCGGAGTACACACCAAACTACGACAATTACAATACGTACACAGGCATCATAATTGGAGTAACAGAGAAGGCAATAGAACAGAGATACACAGAACAAAGAGAAGTATAAAACTTTTGGTATTGATATTTATAACAATATTCAAGACAATGCCGTCAGTTGGTCGGCAAGAGTTACTTTTTGTAACTAATTATTTCAATAATGTTCCTATAATCACATAAAGTCAATAAAGCGTTACGATAATGAAAATATAATTATGTTTCATGCATACAATCAAAGAAGTTAAATAAATAATTTCACGTATAACGTATTTCATAAGCATTATTAGAATATTAACTATCTATACCACATTCACTAAGACGTAGTAAAATAATGTTACTCGTACATTATAACGCATTATTACTATTATTTATGATCGTCTAACGATAATGTGAGGGGGGCAACAAACCGTAATTACAACAGTGATTTGCCGGCTAAGCGCTGCCGGACGGTTAGCCTGATGTCACCGTTCACCTTCTAAAGATTGAAGATGGAATGATGTCGTTCTGCCTGTCAGACGACTGTACTTTTATGAACTGTTTCGAAACAAGCCGCCATCGTTTTTAATGTGATCGATAGATTCGATAGAACTACTTATCCGGATCGTACGCATAAATTTCAACGAGCCGAACGAGAAGACCATAACGAGTTTTATGTCGCATTTATGTTCCCTTTTTTTACGACACGCCATATTTGTTTTACATAGAAGAGTAATTGAGTTATCGGCCGTATTTCGATTTAGCGTTATACGGCCATAATAAAAATATGGTTTATGGCGTTTTAAGGTCCTGATCGTGATGAATATCTTCGGGATTATGGACGCATAGTTTTCGTAGTTGGTGAAGCGTGTTTTCATGGGATGCGTGCTGTTGATTAACGCTGATTTTATGGGCAGTCGTAAATGTGAATTTAGGTATTTACTTCGCTAACCATATGTGTGAAATATTCTTTAATTTTATGAACATACACGGTAATAAACGAGGTAGAGTTAATATACATCGTTGAACACCCCTGATTTCCTATTACATTGCACGCTCCTAGCGGCACCTATATGTGAGAGATATATAACATCTGCACGGAGGAAAGGGGTCTTAATGGTAAATCAAGTGTTCGAGAAACATGCGTTTAAAGAGTACAGTATTGCTCGGCGTTCAGCCCAGTGTTTGAAGGCTCATAACTCTGAAACTACTCAACTCAAGTAAATGAATTGAACTGTCATATGCTCCTTATACATTTCAATATAAAGTACTTTTGCAGTTTTAACTGCTTTAATATTAACACTCATAATTCCAATTATTTTCTATTTTCTATTTCTATTTTCTCTATTAGAATACCTAACATTTCGTATCTCCGTCTATAGACTGGCGTACACGAGTTTGTAAAAGAAGAGGACAATTTTTCACTTCTCTCGCGCTCATACTTAAACGTAAGACCAGACAACTTTGATACTTATACATGTTATATAGCAAATATTCGGGAGTATATCACAGTTTTTCTTGTGATTTTTTCCCGCTAACTCATTTCAGAGTTATGAGCATCTTTAAGATGATGTTTGGATATATTTTAGGTGACAATTCATGTTGCTAATCAAGTTAAGTGCTCTGACGACACATGTTCCGGCCTGTTTATGCGAAAAACGAAATGCGAGATGGACGCCTCAGCAGTAAACAAATACAACAGTAAACAAATAAAACCAAATATTCTATTAGGTCCTTTACAAAGTACCTACCCACATACATATGTAAATAATCAAACAACAAAACAAACTTATCAAACGAAAGTTAAGACGATTAACAAGTAATCTGACAGAAGTTTGAAAAAGGAAATTTGAACAAGGGAGTTAAAATGAGATTGAGAAGTAGATCAAAGTAGTATCAGTAATTCAAAAGTTATACCTGTAGCCATAATTATGATTATTTTCAGCTTTGAAAATAATTAAATATTATTTATGTGCATCTTTGCAAGAGAATTAGTATCCCTCACAACAATTTTATAAACGTATATTGCACTTAATTTTGGTTTTATTAGAATTAATTTTATATCGTATTAGACACAATGGGTGCTTTTGTGATTATTAGAGATATAAAGTCGGTTAAATAGCCAGTCGTGTATGTTTTCTAAAGAGAAAACAGTTTAATACTTGATGATTTTAGAGATATTTTGAATCAACAAAGAAATTGCAGTTTACAAATACATAGTCTTTTTGATATCTTATAGGCTGTTTTTATTTACATTTAGATTGTCAGTTAAAGTATTTTTTCCAACAAATACGCTGGACACAAATAAAACTTCTGTTCTTCCTATGGGTCATTTACTTATGAGTAATTTGATATATTATGCACAAGCCATTGTTTAATTTAATCAGAATACTCGAATAGATATTTAATTTATTAAATTTGTTTCTTTTTTTTCATGGCAGTGTTTTTGTTTTGAAAGCAAATGTAATATTACACGGTATTATTCTGTGGCAAATTTGTGATTATTTACATGTAAGATTTTTATTACACAAAATTACTCGAAAATATTTTTGTATGCAGTTTTTTTGGAAAAATATTTGGAGTCGGCGTCGGAGTTGGGAATTTTTTACCGGCTCCCCAGCCGTGGTTCCAAGTAATAAAATGATAATAACAATAATTGTTCATAGTATTAATTAATGTTACCTACTCGTTAGTCTGTATTACAATGTACTTGAAAGCAATCCTTTTTTATATAGCAACGATATGGAATTTTGTTTCAAAATTGAATAGCTTAAGAAGTAGGTGGGAATCAGATTTGTACCTATTAATTTCACCAAACGTTCTAATATGCAAAGAACGTAGTGATCTAATTCTACGAGTTTGAGTGATGTAATAAAATCTGTCAACTTCCGGCAAAAGAAAACATAATATATTGACATTTAGTGTGCTGTTTTGTACGCGTATAGCGGAAGGTGAATACTAAATACTTGGATGAATACTTCTATTATTTAGTTTTTTTTATTTATGCCTTTGTTTTACGAAAAATCCGGTTCTATCAGTCAGATTAAATTTTACAAGAAAAACAACAAAAACTTTTATGATCCACATATAACAAAAATTATACAATAATATAATAATATATAATATAATAGTATAATTTTTAATGTTCAATGAATACACTACCTTAAAAAACCAATGAGCAAGTTTACACGGTTTTGCGAGATAAACGCAAGCTCCCGTTGATTTCGGATAAATTGTATGTTAAAGTACTCCACTGCAGAAGAAATTCCGCCTGCCATCAGTGTCAAAACAAAATTAATAAAATCGGGCTAAAGTACAGTTAACACTACAATCGCCACCATCGGTACTTAGAATTGCTGAACCATGTAGGATGCAAACGTTGTACTACATAGCAAATCTATTATATAAACTTTGAACAAGAGAATACAATCCATCCGGGACAAATAACTTAACTTTTCAATAATTTTAAATCTGCGTCCGTTTTTGACATCAAATCAAATGAGGAATTCAACGTGTTGATGATGGTGGCATAATAATAATTTCAGTTTGTTTTCAAATGTAACAGCAAACTGTTTGAATACAAATAACTATAATAAACAAGAATAATTTTAAAAAATATTATAGAAAATTGTCGTTTAACCAATGTTTGGAAAAAGCTGAAATTTCTTATAAATTTCTTCTATAAATTCGAAGAAGAAGCTTGAAGATCTGAGCGGCGATAATCCGAGAACTTAATGGGGCATAAAAGGTACCACAAGGCTCAAATTTTACTTCACTGTTATTTCTACTGTTCTTTACATATTTTCCTTGCTAACATTGTATTTGTTTTTTAATTAAAATAAGAGGACTACAGTTCCGTTATAATCTTTGTTAGTTTAATTTAAATCGTTAAAAAGTTCCGGTAATCCGGTACTCAGTGTTAAAATCCCAGTCGGGGTTTGCTCTGTAGTATTATCTCTTGTTAACACAATAAGTATTATTACTATTTTATTTTACTCAATAACGTGCGCTCATTTATTATTATTTGTGCTACAATATCGAGCCGAGAACACTTTTCCATTAATTCAAATTTATATGCACTAGCTAGCGATTATTACCCCACTAAATAATCCCTATATTGATATAAAATTTTCGCGTTTCATTGCTTTTTAATCCATTTCAAATTACCTGCACCATTGAGCCTACACATATTCGAAACATTTTTTGTTAAGCACATTTTAAATCCATTTCAAGCACAGCATCAATTTTAGTTAATTAAACGTTACTAATTTGTTTTGTTTTGTACTGAGAGATTATTTTATACGCTTCATCAGCTATAATTAATGCATGCCAGGTTTATTCCGGTTGTAAAAATGAGCTGTGCACGTTTTAATTAGCCGTGGACGATTTATGTCAAAAGCTGGTGGTATGCAATTTAGAGTTTTGTGGATATGTTATAATTGCTAGTCGTTAAATGGCAACTAAAAATGGGACAAATTATGTGGTTGTATTATCAGCTAATAAATTATGATTATTACAACTGTGACTCTCCAAATTGTTACAGCGAGTGGATAATTATATTTTTCATTCAATAAGTAAGTTTTCACTTTTCAAATATATATGTTACGGTTAAAGTGATAAATGTGGTTTGTATTAATAATTACCGGCTATTATTAATAATAACCGCATCATTTGGTCAATGTGATTAGAAACACTAAAATAATCACTTGGACCGGCTATTATTAATAATTTCCTAACGGGCACGGTAAAAGTGATAAAAACGTTCCTTTTTACAAAAGATCATTTGTATACAGTCTTCAAAGAAGTTAGCTAAGTTACTTTGATTACTATGTACGCTATCATATTTATTTACTCGACGAAAATCATCAGTACGGCTAGCCCACTGAGCAAAATTACGAATAATACAAAAAAATGATAATGCAGAATGTTTTCTGTTGTCTCCCTTTTACTTTAGAAACTACTGGATATAATTGGTAATGATATTTGGTATACACCCAAGGACGGCTCAATAACGAAACCATAGAAAGGAACATTTTATACAGAGTGGTCAAAACAGTTAACCATTTTTTTATCAATAACACCCATTTTTATATTTAATGCATGTGGGTAGTTTTTTGTAAATGTACAATTACAATTTATTAAGTAAATTCTCAAATCCCAATTATCTTGCAATTTTACACATTTAATTATAATTTTTTCTATTGTATTTTCATGCAAATACATACAAGAATAAGCGAGACTAGTTTAGTTATTCAGTTACATAGATGTTTTTACATAAATTGCACTGCACAAATGATTGCAAACATTTTTGTATGGTTTTGTTCCTAACACGGTATTTTTACTTTTGGTGTTTGACAATAAAGTACTATATTATAAATAAAAGTATGAACATTGTAACATCTTGCCCCAATCTTCCCTACATTATGTTGTCCGTTACCTATTACCTAAACTAGAATTGCGCAAATAAGCACGACCCAAAGAGTTACACACTCATTCATGCAATTAGTATGGATTGGCATTTTTACTTTATCATACGCAGTATGATAAAGTATTGTAATCGTGCCGAAAAAAAATTGAGATTTTAGCGGAAATATATATGGGTACCCTGAATATATTTGGCCAAGGTACAAAATAATGTCTGTGTGTGTGTAGCTGCATGAGCAAATTCTATTTCATCGCGATCGGTCGTATGGCATTAAAACTAGTAGCCAGGATATGTCAGACATTTTGAATCTAATGACAGTAGGTAGTGCCAAATGCTAATATTTTGACAATACCTACTGCCAATATAAGCAAAATATCTGTCAAATCCTGGCTAACTCGTTTTATTTTAACGCAGACACGGTCAATCTCGATCAAAAGGAAATTCATGCAATTAAAAACTATTAATTTTATATATAGTATAATAAAGTCATGTGCCTGGTCACATCAGATTTTTTGTCTCGTTTTGATAATCTTCCTCATTTTAGTCATAAGTAGTAACTAAATAAGTTAGTCAGGACTAACGTCACTAAAGGCCCAAACCTGAAAACCCGGTAAATAGATTCGTTGTGTAGCGATTATGTAGATACTAACAGAATTCGAAATCTGAGGCTCTATTATAATGTAGCATCACCTTAATGCAATATCGAATTGAAATATATCACATTGACCACAGCATGCTGGAAATTATTAATAATAGCCGGTTCATGTGATAAATTCTTCACTTTAACCTCGCCACTTGGTTATTATTAATAATAACCGGTAATTATTAATAATAACCTATTTATCACTATGACCGTAACATATACACTGCGGGTAAAAAAAAACCGTCCAAATTTTCAATCACTCGTATTTCCATTAATATTTAGTTAATTCAACTATTTCTTTAAAAAACGAAAGGCTCGTAGTGAGAGGATTGAAACCATACCATATTCGCAATAACACAACTTTTCATTCCAATGTTATGTTGCTTTATGTTTGGCTATGCAACATTTCTGATAATATCAGGTCAATTTAATGTGAAATGAAAAAAGGAGTACTAAAATCAATGGGTAATAACATTTGTTTTGTTGTGGTAAAAAAGGACACTAGAGATCTTAATACCATCGTATACAGGGTGATTTTTTCTTATACAGGGTGAAATATTTAAACAATGTTTTTTTATTGTTTTTAGTAAAATCGAGTGGAATATGACGTTTGCAACATAAACATTGCAACGGCAAAAGAAATCTAACAGTGTACTTGAGTTATCTTTAAAGATCGTGGAGAAACCATTGGTGTTGTTCTGGGTGTCGGGTTATGGGTGTTTATGAATTTATCATTTTAGGTGGTCTTTTCGTCAGTTTTAATTGAGATCTATAACAATTGTTGTTTAGCTGTAATTTTAGATGTATGTTACTTGTTGTAGTTCTTTTGTTTGTTTTTGCGAAGATTGCATCGGAGCTGGAATCAACGTTTTTTGAGTATGTCACATCACTTCAAACCAAATCTTCTTATTTATTTTTATGTCATGTTTAAAGAAAGAGCACTTCCTACATCAGCCTGAAGCCAGCCTGATCACATTGTGTTGTTCCTTTTTTTAGATATTTTTTAATTGAAGATGTAATTTTTACGTGAAATACGAACAGCAAAGACCTGACCGTCCGACAGTGAAAGCAAACTACCATAATTTTAGTTCAATAAAAAAAGATGTTGATTTTAGTTCCAAATCACTGCAAAAGCAAAATTTTATGTTTTTGTTGCAAAACCATAAAAATTTGTAAAAAATGTACAGCCCAATAATTGCAGTACAATATGGAAACCAGGTAAGGAAAATCCTTAAAAATTTTTAAAATCAAACGGCGCTCGTTATAAAACTAAACATTGGCCATAGTTTCTCCACAATCTTTAAAAATAACTCAAGTTCGCAATTGGACTTTTCGTGTCTATACAATGGAATCGTTTTTTTAATCTATCCAAACGACTAATTGAACTGTCTTTTGGAGTAAAAACAGCAAATAAACGATGTTCTAAATTTTCACCCTGTATACTAAAGAAATCACCCTGCATACGATGTTATAAAATCTCTACTGGTCCTTTTGACTAAAAGAAAACACATGACATTACCTACTAATTTCATTACGCCTTTCATTTCACATTAAATTGATCCGATATTATCAGAAATGTTGCATTGCCATACATAAAGCAACATTACATTGTATTAAAACGTACAATTATTGCAAATATGGTACGTTTTCAATCTTCATAATATTTTGGCACACAGTGTATATTATTTTAAAAGTTGGCAAAAATAACTAAACAAGATTTATATTTGAGATTTTTGAATTTTGTGTTTTGATTTTGAAGATTTTTTAAATGAGTGCTATGTAAATGGATGTACCACGTAGTATGTGGAATTATCAATAAGTAAATATCTCAGAAATCATTTTATTACTTATTAGGTATCTTCCAGTATGGTATAAAGTACGCAAAAACGAAGGTTCCACCGAGATTTGAACTCGGATCGCTGGATTCAAAGTCCAGAGTGCTAACCATTACACCATGGAACCTACATATTTTAAGAGGATTTTAAGAAAATCGGCCTGCACGATATGACCTCAAAACTGATGATCATTGCAGAACGTAATCTGTCCGCTCATTAAACTTTTACTTATCATTCAAGCCAAATTTGATACTAGCGACTGCATTAGTACATTTCTTCATAGTTATTTTGCAATAACCGTAACTTATTCGACATATATTTTGAATAACATTATGGCAAATTTGCTACTGATTGATGAAATTAGGAATAATATGCTTACTTTAATTAGATATTATTCAATAAAAACGGTTCTTACGTATAAACTCGTCAGAAATATAGAAGCTAATGATGCAGCTAATTATGAAGGGAAATTAATCCAGGATGAGGATAATTTCCGATCAGAAACAGTGCTACTTGATCAATCACAATGTCATGTATAAAAGTAATGTCACAAATTGTCAAGTTAAACAACATTGCGCTTGTTAATAAATAAAAACGCGTTTATAGAAAAATTGTCGAAAATCAAACGTGCTGAATTTTTTTTTATAAACTTTGGTTATCAGTAAAGATAACAATTCCAGAACACAAAAACTTTATCTCTATTGTCATGAACTATACACTTTCAGTTCTTTTTTTTGCTCACTTAAGTGGTTAGAAATATTTCCAGTCACTAATCAAATTACAATCACCGCATGTAACTCAAATCCTACAAGCGTACGTCATTTCCTGTAACCATAAACGCAAATTAACGGGCGCAGTGGATTTTATAATCCAACACACCCCATTATACATAACTCGTACTTATGTCTAAAAATACATCCTCAAATCGCTGCCGTGTGGATATACGCGGCAGACAGGGTCGTAAAAATGCGAAGATTTCAGAAGTGAAACCACCACGAGCACCACAGGGCCCTAAAATTGTAAAATGATATAGACAGGAAAAGGAGAATTTGTCAGCGGAGGAAAAGGTCTATCTAGTAGATCTTAGGGGACGATAGGCACCACCTGTACTCAAAAGTAGTCGATGTCTACCTCAGATAAAAACCACGGAGGTAGTTCTACGTGTAACAATTTATTTATTATATTTTTTGTGACGTAGGATTTATGTATGGTAGCACCATATCTCTGACGCTATGATAATTCATTTAGTTGGAGAAAATATGCTGTGCGTATAATTTATGTTTGCTTGGTATTTGTCACTGATACCTTACTTGAATTTAATATTAAATAAAAGTTATTAATGGGCATGATGTTACTTATACAGATATCTGAAATCTGTATGCATATATGTGAGGGTTGTTTTTCTATTTTTTTTTATAATTTCCTTTGTATGAAACATATATTTTTTTTTTTTAATTAAGGTAAGTGCAAAATCTTAACCTCTTCGATAAACCGAACTGCTATTTAATCCTCTTTCAAGACTTTCACAACCAAACAGTAAAATGAACCACATTTCGAAAACATTGCACATTACCAGCGTTACACAACGTTATAAATTTAATAAAGATATTCAATTTATGTCAAAATTATATATGTAACCATAAAATGTGCTCAGAATGGACTCCGGCCTGCTATATTCTTGATTCAGTTACGCCAATTGAACTCTTTGTAAACAAGCCAAGGTAAGCCGACCATAAAATTCATAAATTAATACGCCTTGGCGGGGAGAAATCGAACAGATTTCGAGCATAAAAGGTATGATTTACGGTCGCGCACGCATTAAGGTTGATTCTCATTTTACGACCATTGAGTTTTCATTTTACTTCCGTTTCGTGCCATATAGGCGTAGGAAAAAGAGGTAGATATCTGCCAGAATTCTAGCTACTGGCACACCCATGCGTTGTAGCCATGTTGTAGTTTCTTACAATTCAAAAGTTCATTAATTTTCTTCAAAAATTAAATATGTCTTGGGATGGAGTCAAAGAGTATAATAATGGATTTTTTTCATGTAAATTTTTGTTTCGTCTATAAACTGTATTTTTATGATCCTACCTATCAATAAATCTTGGTTGAAATTTTGATACTATCTCTGATAAGTCTAATGACAATACAATAATATTATATTTGTTCTTACTTTCTATAATTTTAAAAATATGCCACTATACATCAGTTAGCTATATTGCGACTGTCTAGTAGTAATTCAAGAGATATCATCAACTTGTCATTTGTCAAAATTGTTGATACATTCGTGGTTAGTTGCAGAAAGACTGGTCAACTCTTAATAACTGATTAACTAGTTAACAACTGATTAAATAAGTAGGATCTGCATTCTGGTTGGTTAACAATGAGGTGTTTAGAGCTAATCAACGATTAAGACTTCATGGGTCTTTCTGAAACTGGCCATATGAATAATGTTAACATATAATTTAATTTTTAAACAAATTACTTATGCTGGTTTGCTATCCACAGGTAAACCTATGCGTTACTGGAAAACTCTCGTATAATGTTTTAAGATTTATTGTTTGCTCATTTGTTGTCGTTCCTTAGTATAATAAAGAGGTACAACATGAAAGAATAATGTTCAGAAAATAATTGTCTAACAAAACAAACTACAACTGTATAAAAGAAATCGTCAAAATAGAATTATCGGTTGAAGAGAAATTCGTCATTGTGGTCAGTTTTAGTGATGCGATAGTCTCTTCTAAGTGTACATTGGAGCAAATTGAGCTACAAATGTGGGTAATATACTGGACCATGGACTAGGAAGTAAATATTACGCAAAAAATAGTTTTTTTTGCCGAATTAAAATTCTATAAGCGTCAACAAAAGGACAAACCCTGACAATATACTTTCCCGAGATTTTGGGATTAAACTGTGTGTAATCTCGGAATCCCGTGATCGATCCCAGGATACATGAAAAAAGCAAAAAATTGCCGGTTCAAAACGCTTAGTATGCCAAAAGTTACCAAATCCAGTCAGTAAGAAACGCCTGAAATATACTTGATTGGACAATATCTTTACCCTAAAACTTGATCAACGTTTTCAAATTTTATGTTACAAGTAGAAAACCAAAATTGTCGGTTTAAAAGTTGGCTAAGTGCGCAAAAACAAAATTAAAACTCAATTAGATAATAACTTACTCTTCCATCTTAAATTTGCAAAAAAAATTACGTCTTTGAAAAATGTTTCAAGAGTATGCACGCCAAAAGAAATTGTATGATCGACACAAATTTTCAATTTTTCATATTAATGCCAATAAACGTTTTGATGATTTTTTGTTTTATTCGTTATGATAAAATTGGATAACTTTAGAAATCCTACGTCATGGATATTTATTATGCAAATAGACTAACTGTTTGTATTTTAAATAAAACAATTATTGTTTACACAAACAGATAGGCACAATGATGAAAAAAATGAATATTACTTGTACCTACGTCTTTCGGTTTTGCAAATATGGTTCAAACAGCCCAACCCACCTTATAAAAATACATTTTTTTATCTAAATGCACTTTTTGACAGAACTTTTCCGCTAAAAAAGAAAAAGCAATAATTGTGCAATGAAGAAATGTCACAAATGACTACATTACCACTGTCACAGCTCATCACTAACTCGAAATATTGTAACCCTTTGTCTATCCACATTTTTTTTTTTCATATAAAATTATGCTTTGCGAGCATTACATGCGTTGCAAGAGACAGACACAGGGTTAACCGAGACGCTAGACTTCCTTAAACTGGAAGAAACTTGAAAATCGGAACAAGAAATGACATAGTTCGGTCGATTGCAGTGAACCATCGAAAGATTTAATAACAACGAGTAATATCAAATCATTCTTTGTACAATTTGGGTTTCATTTCACAGTTAAATATATCGGGATTAATTTGTATCTTATTTTCAATATTTTTAGTGTAAAAGAACATTTTATGCTTGATACTTAAGTTAATCAGAAACGGCACTGTTATAGATTGAAGTTCATACTTAGATTTAACTTTTTCGGGATCACGGGATTTAGATTTATAATCCCGGGATCCCGAAAAAGAGCATTATTTGTCGGGAACCCGGGATCCCGGGCTATAGGATTGGAAGCTCTAGTTGCCATCGAGCTGCACAACAAAAAATAAATGCAGAACTCAGAGACCGGCTTGAATTTTGTTTCCAGCATATGGACGAAGATGAAATTTTGTAGAACAAAGTATGCTTCAATGAGGAAAACGTTTTCAATCAGAAATAATAGTGACTACGTGTCTCTCGTCCCACAAACCCAAGATATGATGAAAAAATTTATCAGAAACAACCTTAGTTCTTAACGCCGCTTTTCAGTTATTATAATGGCGTGGACCCACCAGGTTTTTGTGGCACAATGAAGAACGTCGTATAGATTTTGGAAAATGTCCTTGATCCTTCAATCAGATTACTGCTCAATGCATCGAGTTCATCAAGTGCTCCAAAGGTTTTATGCACGTAAGTTGTGGTAAGTTGTAGTTCACATTAAACCCAATGGGGAATGTGTGTTGACTCGTAATGATCAACGAAATACTGTTATCCCCAAAAATTAAAAAAAGGCACAGATGCCATACGACGACCGGATTCTACCATACCACCGACATAATTTTCTGACATCAGTTATTCATTGCTTACTGGCGTTTTTGTTCTCAAAATAGCCCTTCAATAAACGGTCGCACTCATTGTTTTGCCATATCTTTACAACTCCGTTTGTACTTTTGTAACATATTTGAAATTTAACGCCTGAAACGTTGGTATATAAGATACCCCAAAACAAAAAGTTACAGGAATAAAGATCGGGTGACTGCCAGTGGTAAATTCAAGAAGAATTGAACGGAAATTGGTTATAGTATCATGGGAATCAACCTTTACTCCACTTCGTCCAGCCGCTTGCGCAAAAAATAACGATCGGAGAATTTATGCTAACGCAATAAACGAGCCACAAGCGGCGCTAAAACAACATTGAATATTAACGTTTTCATTAGGTCGCTAATCTCATTACACGCCGCAAATGTCTCGGCATGTTAATCACCTGATATGTACGTGAGTAGCGCTGCGGGGCCGTTAAAGAAAATCCAGGTCTCGTAAATTCGCCCTTTTATGTCGTAAAAGTTATATGGTGTTAATATTTGTAGTGGCAACATGTCGCCATCGCACGGAACGCCATAAAACGCGAAGAGCACTTGATGATTTTGACGCGCAAGGGTCTCACGAATAGCGCAAAGTAAGAGCCGGAGAGTGTAGGAAAGGATCTGGGAAATATAAATTAGAGGCGGTACTAAAATGTTGAGAGGATTGAGGAAATGCGAGGAATGCGTTGGCCAGCGTTTTCAAGTATTCGGTTGTATTTCTGCTTTCTGAGAATTAGTTTATTCGCAGACGTTTCCGGTGCATACAGCAAACCATCGATGAAATTTGTGATGGTAGAGATGAATAAATAACATCACAACGGAAGTATATTGTTCGTTCTTTAAATTCTTAGATGCCGCATAATTAGCAAAGCTGCTTGCTTGGTTGACAACCTTTCGCTTCTCACCAGATAATTGTTTACTTTTAACACTCGTAGCAAACATAAACTTTTTCTGGTTTAAAAAATATTAGTATACACTATACACAATATAGCTATCGATGCATCAAAGCAAAATCTCGTGTTATAAAAGGTACAGTTACGAAGTTACTGAATTATCGAAAGCTACACCGCAGGAAAACCATGATGCATTGTTCTGTACATTTCTGACAATGAGTTTCTCAAAAACAAAAGATAATTTGTCAGTTTTACCTTCAGATTCAGATAGTTCAGTTATTATACATTAAAATGCAGCTTTCCAAATTTTCTAAAATAAATATACATACAAATATTCCTTTCTGTATAGAAATTCAATTATTTTTAATTTAATTATGTTTGACAGCTGACTAAAACTGTGAAAAACAACGCTGTAATTGTTTTCAGATAATCAAACCTTTTGAAAGAACGATGCTTGAAAAATGATACTTTTAAAAATTGATTAAACAGTATTACAATGCTTTACACAATGCCCGATATTGCCCAATTATTACAATACCCGATATTTTCAATTCGGAATTGCTATTTTACGTAAAACACTTACAGCCGAGGTCGGATCGCCAAGCAATTTCAGGCAAATTGTGGCTATTTTGGTTCGTAAAATCAAATCCAATGAAGTGTGATGTAATAGGAGAGCAAAACTACATTTAAGAATATCAATAATACATATAGAAAGTTTACAACATCCATTTTTGAATAGAAAAAAAATATCAAAACAATCTATAGCACCATCAAACATTATCAAACTTTCTGTCTGAAATTCAGAAATTTACTCTTTACCAGTTTAGCACGACATTGTTTGGTTGTAAAAGGGAAACTGAACATTCCAAAGAGCGCACACATATTAGTCTTGTTGGAACAAAACATGTTTAGACGAAAACGTTTGGTGTAAACGTGTTTTATATACATATTAGTACCATCGTTTTTATGTGTGCGTTTAGTCACGTCAGACACGATTAGTCGCAATATGTTTTGGTTTTTCGTCGTTTTGACGTGTTTCGTCATATATGTTTGATGCAATGCATTGAACACCAATTTATGGGCCAACATAAAGGTATGAGAAGAGGTTTTGAGGAAACGTCGTTAAAAGTTAATATCCATGAGCAAGGAGAGTTATTTCTCATCGAACAAACTCCTACGTCACCTTCTACGTCCTCGCAAATTTAAGACTGGTGTACTGTCGCTATGAAATGAATTGTTGGATGAAGAGGAAGAAGATGAAAGCCAGAGTTTTAGTCCGTCATGCAGAGTGAAACAGTTTTGATGGCATGGTGGTAGTGTGTGTTCGCAAAAACAATAGAAATAATGTTCACTTGTTGATTTGTTGCAAAAACACGTTTAGACAAAAACGTTTTCGTCCAAACGTGTTTTTTTCCAACATGACTGATATGTGTGCGCCCAGCCTAACCTAAAAATCTTCAATTAGGTTTAATGGTTCTCTGCACTCATGAGTATTGACGCTTGTCACAAATCAGGCGTAACTTCATTAGAACCATGATGATTAGAATACGACGTTACCCAAAAATAAATAAAAACAATATTTTAATTGAGGCATAGTTGAAAGTCTGAAACATGCATTATTGCAAATGCGATTGAAAGCTAAATGCTATTTGCCAAACCGATGATAGAAGTTTGCCGAGGCAAATCGCTTTAAAATTATTTAATAGACTCCATATCTATTTGACCAGGCAAATCGCTTCTGTCTAGGCAAAAGCCTTTTGCCAGAAATCACGATTTGCCTACGACATATACACCATCTACGTGCATTACGTCTAGATGCATACAGGTGATTTTGTTTTTAAGTATTTCCATCCAGAGTCCCCCAAAACGTCAAAATCTTATCAAAATGTGTATCAATGCGAAAATGCTGTCATGATATATTTCCCATGAAAAAAGTAAAGTGAAGTCCTGAAATCATATGAGAATGATCAAAAAGCGACATTTTACTGTCACTCACATTCCAGTCACCGAACGCAATAAATCTTGGTTAACCGAGCCGTAATTCTGTTTTTAACATTACACTTTTCCGACGCATTGTCAACGATCCGGACGCCAGTTCGTCATTTACGAATGGACGCGTGATAAACGACACAAAGGCATCCGTTTGACAGGCGCGTTGTTGGTCCGGTATTCTCTCTCCGGCGCTTTTGGGCCAGAGCGCGGCGCAGAGAGAGCTTATCTCACCGACCGGTATGAAAGCGGTCCGGCTGAGTGGCCCCTAAATCATATTTTCCTTTATTAAATTTCGCGCCGCGACGCTAGAATTTTTCGCCGCGGCGCTTTCGGTGGAGAGCCAACCAAAAAATTACCTAACCGAGGAGGCGAGCTGAAATTTATTGCCGCAACTTCTCATTGTCTGTGGAGCGGCGGCGTTATACGGGCATTTAAATTTGCCGCTTAATTGAAATGGTTACTGGTAAGTACGCCGTTTCGGCACACTCGCACGCCGACATGGTGCAATTTGTATACTGGTTCGTGGATCTTAAAAGTTTTATTTTTCTTATCAGAAAAGTTTCGCGGAAAGTTTGGGAAGAATAGTAAATCACAAAAATTGTGGGATTTGTGGACTGTTTAAATATACAGTGTGTTAAACTTGATGATGATATACCTAAGCAACTCATATCGTCTTTCGTGTAGCAATGAAATATTAGTCAAAGTCCGATAAACTGTGACTAATATAAAGAGAGTGATTGAAATAAAGCCATATCTGAGAGTGAGATAATAAAGATGTATATTTATCAATAAATCAATAAAAATAAGATAATATTTTGTTATTTTAATTATTCTTGTCATTTTTATGAATATCAATTCATTAACCTTTTGCCTGTCTCGTTCATCGCATGTGATGCACGCACAGCAGGCACACCAGGCAAAGATTTAAATCATCATTATTCATTATTGCAAAATGTTAATAAAACAAAATTAAAAAAAAAAACGTGGGTATTCTTTACGATTTGCAAAACGTTGAAAATACCTTTTTTCTCTATCTAAGTCTGATGACTATCTATATTACTATATTATATAGTTATATAGTATATCTATATTACTATATTATCTCTACTTTGAAATTTTCTAATGATAGATCTGAAAATTTTGAATCAGGAATGAAAGAGAGTTGAGGAAACGATAACATCGTTTGTTTGTCAGTTTATTCCAGGAGCTTTATCTTGAGAGAAAGATAAAAATGTTCCATAAATAAGGTGTTTGGCCCTCATTTTCTATAATGAAAATTTTTATTTATGGAGGGGTTGATGTATTTAAGCGTAGTGCAAAAATATACCCTTAATTTATTTAACTAAATACAACGAGTATTGAACGCTGAATGCTGAAAAAATTGTCTTTCTAACTGAGATATTCAATTGTTTTTAAGAGAAATGCGGTTGGGTCATTATTGCAGATATTGGCATACAAGTCTGTACACAAAGCCAATAGATGGTGGCTAACACAATCTATCTATTTTTAACACAATCTCTATATTTTTTACAATCATTACAATTTTTAATTACAATCATTATATTTCAGATATCACAAATACTAGTCATAATATGTATATGACACACCTAAAATAAATTAAAGACAATGGGTATTACAGCAAATAATATACAATCCGAAAATAATTTACAGGTTGTTCCATTTAAAAACAATTGGGACTATTGGGGTCTGAATATCTAATAAAGTTACATAAAACCACAACCGATGTGCCATAATATAAAGGTTGCGTTCAAAGAAATCTGATTTTTGTAAAACATTAACAGGAACCGTATGTTCCTGGAGTCGAAGGATAGACTAGGCGTTTATTGATGATAATAATGTTATTGAACGTATTCACTGTTTAGTGATTTTAGGTTTGTTTAGTTATATTGTATTTTTGTATTTTGTTGCTATGTACAATGTAGAAAAAACAATTATTATTGATAATATATTTTATTCATGAAGCGTATGAGGTGTTATTAATAAATAGAAAATGTCCACAAATTAGAAAAGGTTACGGGCCCAGAATTCCAAGAATACAATAACGCGATGATAAAAATTATTGGACGGAGGCAATGAAACGAGAGCTTGATTGTATACATAAAAATGAAACTTGGGAAATATTAACTATTCTATCAGAACATGAAGTAGAGATATTAGATACTAAATGGGTATATGCTTATATATCGATGGAGGACAATATTAAAGATCGATATTAGGCAAGGTTACTAGTACGGGGATTTGCCAAAAAGAAAACATGATTATGAACATATTTATTCTCCAGTGGCAAAAATGGCAATTATACGAACATTGTTAAGTCTAGGAAATCAGTTTTCCTATCAGAAAATGTTTATGTACCTATATCCTCCTGAAAGTTTGAATATAGATACAAATAAAATATTGAAACTAAAGAAATCATTATATGGTATCAAATATATATTTTTTTAAATTTATGTAGATGATATTATTTTAGTAAGTAAAAAATTATGATGCAATTAATGAAACAAAAATTAAATTAATGAAAAAAAAAATAGAATTAAGGATAAAGGTGATGATAAATATTTTTTAGGATTGGAAATAGAATAGAATAGAAAAATTGGAATTTTAAGTATATGCCAAGAGAGATATTTAAATAGAATTTTAGAACGATTTAAATTTAATAATTCTAAATAAATTTCTACGTCCATTGATCCTAAATTGAAATTACTAATTCCTGATCATGACAATATGAAACCTATTAAAATCTTTAGAGAGTTAATAGGAATCTGTGGACGATCTACTGAGGCTGAACCTACTGCTCTATGTATTGTTATATGTGATGCGTTATGACTTAAAAAATTATTACGAGATATTTGTGTAAATGTAGGGTAATTATTATTATATGAGGATGATCACGGATGCATATGAATAATAAAAATCCTGAAAACAATCGTAGGGTTAAACACATAGACATAAAATAACATTTTGTAGCAGAGAAAATAAACAAAGGGATTATCAAAATAGAATATATACCATCTAATAAACAGCAAGCGAATATTTTGAATACAGGGATTAGAAAGAGTAAATTTTTGTGAAAATAGATTGAGTTTAGGTTTAAGGGGTTAGTTTTAGTTTTTCCTATTTTGGTCAGTTTTAGATTTCGTGAATACCTTTAATTAAGGGCGGCTGTTGATAATAATGTTATTGAACGTATTCACTGTTTAGTGATTTTAGGTTTTAAGTTGTGTTGTATTTTTATATTGTATTGCTAATTACAACGTAGAAAAAAACAATTACTATTGATTATATATTCTATTCATAATGCGTATGAGGCGTTATAAATAAATAGAGAATTTCCACAAGTTATAAAATTTATATCTTTCTGCAAATACTAGAAATATCTGATTGTTGCTCACATGTCACGCTTGGTACATTCTAATCATTTGGAACTTTTTTGTTGAAGTACAGAGTTATTGTTTGGTTTTAGAATGATTGGCTGGGATACTTAGATCATGATTTCATGATGTGTCAAAAGATTTTGTAAATTGATACCACACTTTTTATGGTCTAACGCACAATTTAAATTTGTCTATATTAAATTTTTATCAAAGAAATTCTAGGTGGGTCATAACTCATAACAGCCTAACAGCCTAATTCTGTACAGTACCTACACACTACGCTTAATTTGTGTTTAATTTCTTTGATTAATTACACCCATAACTCTTAAAATGGCATCCAAAGTAAACCGGATACACAGTAAGTAGGAAAGTGGCGATATACCGTGAGATCTACACGCGTTTCCCAATAAAACCCGCTTAATTTGAGAGTGGAGCACGCCTGTACAACACCGTAGGCCAATTTAATCGCGCGCCTCTAATACGACATTAATGTACGGTTCGGCCTAACATTCCCATAGAATTTTGACTCCTCCGGTCCCGCCGCCGCCCGCCCGCCACTTGCCTCTTTATTGCGAATCGTTAAATGTTAATACGACCACTGCGCTCTTAATTATCGGCGTTCGCGTTGCTGCGAACAAATTGCCCCGGTCGGGCCTAATGGCCGCCACTAGACGCAATTAGTACAGTCTGATGATGAAAACGCTTTCCCCGACTAATATTTTCCCCTCGATCCGATCCCCTCCGCCACCTACAACACCTCATTTCGCGGCTTTCGCGACTCGCAGCGGTACTTTTTGTAATCGCAGTCGTCACTTCGGTAACCGGATCGCGCTCGGATCGCACAGTTGAGGTGATAATCGTTCTTCGTGAGCGTAGGGTGAGATTATAAATTACTGGAGGAGGATGCACATTATGCCCCAACTGCAATTAAGTATGCTCGCGTTACCGTTATGATCGGAGACGGTGAGGAATTGCTGGAGCTCGGGCGTATGCTATCCGCTCTGGCTGAATTTATCAGTTATACCGAGTAGTTTGACGTGGTAATTTTTAATTTTGTATTTTGTGGTAGAAGGTACTTAATTTTCTAGATGAATTTCGTATGGTGAGATAATAACAGAAATAGCATCGAAGGAAATTAGAGCTAGTGTGACTGGCTAAACTTTAAAACAATTACAATATTATAAAATAGTTTCAGCAACTTGTTCGCAAAACGTCAGCAAAATATATTAGTTTTGCAGTTTGTTCTCCCCAACCATAAGAATATAAAAAAACTTAAGTAAGGGGAAATAAATAACAATCTCCGTCGCACGATGGACGAATATTATTTACCCCTAAAATAGTCCGATTAGATTGAACTCTATTCAGCAATGTTAAGCAAAATAGTTTAAACAAAACTTTTATGGGTTTAAAAGACCTATCTACTACTAATGGTACTACATAGAAATGTTAAAAGTCAGTGGTGTAGCTGCATATTCAGTGTCCTGGACGAGGTAAAATCGGTCCGCCCCCTTGTTCCTAGGAAGACGTTTGACCAAATTTGTTTCGAACGCTCAGTTAAAACACAAATGATGGATCCGATTTATAATATTTTAAAAGCAGATTAGTTTTTAATAATATTGTTCTGAATTTCTCAAAGACCTTAAGTACCTACAAAGTTTCATGAAAATTCCAAAATATCAATAATTATTATCACCAAATATAACCTACAGACTTTATAACATTTATTTGAGCAATTCTGGGGTACTAATAACCTGTAATAAGCGGCTTTTAGTTTTCCAAGACTGATGATATTGACGTCAAGTGTCAAATACGGCTGATATCTCAATCGCTATTGGCCCGCGTCAGTCGTATTTGTGAATTTTACTACAACTACCAACTGTTGAATATGAAACTACTGTGGGTTGTAAGAAGAAATTTAAAATAGTTTATAACACTCGTTTTATAAGACGTATTGGCGCACTCGTTCCATTAGGGCACTCCTCGCTACGCTCGTCGTGCCCAAAACTACTCGCGCGCCAATTTTTGTCTTATACAACATGTATTATAATATACTATACTATTTTTGTGCTGTCACACTCAAAAACAGCTGATTTCGTTCGAAGTTGGAGGGTCGCTATAGAGCAGCGGTTCTCAAAGAGGGGTCCGCGGTCCCCTTGGGGACCGCCAAGCGGTTTCGGTAGGACCGCGAAAAACGAACGTTTATTTATTTTTATTATACCGTATGGAACCGTCTTCGCGCAACGACTCTTCAAAAGTACTGCAAAAATATCGATAGAGCGGGAACTGAACTCAGTCGTTACCCCCACCGCAAAAATATTGCTTGGTGGCGCCATCTTATGGAGTATTCGTTCCGAGGGTATGACTAGAACTCTAGAACTATACTAGAACTAAGCGTCGTACACGGCGGACTTTCGATGCGCGAGTCTATATTCTATGATAGTATGCACAACGCCCGAAGACGTAACAGCTGAGGATTTTTATGTACAGGGTGTTAGTAAATAAGTGCGACAAACTTCAGGGGGGTGATTCTGCATGAATAAATAATCACCGTTTGCTATATAAACGTATGTCCGAAAATTCTTTGTTTTCTGAGATACTAGATACGGAGTTCTCAGAAAACGAAGCATTTGCGGACATACGTTAATATAGCAAACTGTCATTATTTTTTCATACAGACTCACCCCCTGAAGTTTGTCGCACTTATTTACTAACACCCTGTATATCCCTAATATATTTATGCAGGGTCATTGTAAATGCTTGTAGTTGAAGTGGGCTATGATATCAAATATAAAGATTTCTAGTTGCCGCTCCATAAATATTGAATATTACTGTTCTACACGCAAGAGTTAAATTATTTGCATAAGATAATCTAAGTTTGATAGTTGTTTGTGTATAGCGGCATAAATTTATTGACATATTTTGCCTATTTTATTTGCCTATTTTGATTTATAATGACCACGTGTTTTTTTACGTAAATTCGCAAGGGTTACGTTCTAGAAAACTCCCGCGAATGTCAAATATGCGAATTTTAAGTCTATCTCTAAATGCTGTATGGGGCGTTACGTTCCAATCAAAAATAAAAATAGAAAAGTGTTCAAGTAATAAATATTTCAAGTTTTAAAACTGAATGTGGATGCTAAAGAAATATATTATTAATGAGAATTATTATTTTTATTTTATTCAATAATAATATTATTAAAGGAAACATTACTTAGTTAGTGATTCCACAGAATTTGATTTCATGTAATAAAATTAAACCATTCCATTAACATTGTCATTTACGGCGATCACAAAACCAGTACAATTTTCTAAATCCATAATGTTTGTAAAGAAATGTCTTATTTACAAAAATTTTCTTTTTTTATTAATGGGGTCCGCTAGCTATCGAATAATTTTTAAAGGGACCCTGACGCAGGATATTTTAAAAAGTTTGAGAACCGCTGCTATAGAGCTTTGCCGCTCTAGTGCGGCAAAGTACAAAATACAAATTTAAAATAAACTAAGATCAGCAGTTTGATTGTTTATTGATAAGGAATATCAACCCGTTGTTATATCAAATTCCAGATACGATAAATTGAGAAAATTGTAAATAAAGTATAGCGATGAGTGTAGTTTTATTTTAGTATGTTGGTACGCATAACACACCTACAGTGCAGTGTAATAAACAAATATAAATCTGTCAGAATTTGATTAGTTTTTTAAACTTGATGTTTCGTCAATGTGGTACCAACCTAAAGTTTTCTATACAGAAATATAAATTAAAAATAAACATATATTTGCTGCATATTAACAAAAAATCTTTTGCCCAAAATTGTATTAAATAATGATCTTTATGTATCATAATAATTATTAAGCATAATTACAATTGAAATTGTAAGTCTATGAATACACAATCACACTAATTTAGTAAAATAATATAGGTATGACTTGTACAAAGTCATTTAAACAATACGTTACAAATAGTAACTTATCATTCATATCAAGTTTTAAAATTACATAACATTCAACAATCAAATTTAAACTTCTTGCTGACAAATAAAAACTTGCACTTGCCTAAAAATATACCCAAAAATTTGCCTTTCTTCCGCATCGATGTGAGCATGCGCTCCTGGGATTTACCGAGGACATCTTTACAGGTTGAGGTATATAAAAAATAAATTTATATATAAATTTAGTGCCTAATACACTTAGGTGCTTTTAGTTTTGTTTAGAAAATCTGGCAACCAAAATTCCCATAATTTGTGCGTCTGGAGCAGTGTGCTCCAACAGCAATGTTCATCCTGGAAATTTACACAACCAGTTCGTTTTTTGGTTATATCAAGTTTATTTACTGTGTGTTAAGGCTCCCGTCTCCGACCGTCAAAACGCAAAAATAACCCACGCCATAATCATTGTTCCAATCGTGAAATGGTCGCTACCATTCGATTCTGATCGGAAAGGAATTTCAAAATTTATCAAATTTATTTATGTAAATTTTGATGTGGACAAATATAGAAATGCACTCTGGAGTATTGTAGTGCGTGTTTTTAGTGACAGTTGGCAACCAGGTTTACAATAGCGACGATTGTGAAAGTTAAATATTTCAAAGTTTGAATATTTGTACAAATAGAAAGCACTACATTTAGTTCTTTAGGATATACCATACGTCAAACGTAATAAACACGAAATAAAAACAGACGTGCTTATAGCAGCGCCACCTACAACTGGTGATTTTTTTACTTCGATGTTTTGGAGAGAAGTTCGCTACAGTTCGCTATTTGAATTGAGACCGGATCCTTAAAACTGTTGATACTGCTTCCATGTCTATATGTTTTTAGAAAGGTAGTTTGTCGGGCAATTCCGTCATGCGAAGAAGCAACCGTAGACACGTGTTTCGGACTATTAGTCCTCATCAGTACGGTATAGCCAAGGAGTAAGATAGACACTCAATGGAAAAAACACTCAAATGGAGACCATAAGTGTAGACCATAAGTGTAATCATTTCAAATTGGTATTATCCGCTAAATTACAATTTGTCTTTTGTAATATAGAT
This sequence comes from Melinopterus prodromus, assembly GCA_964023965.1. Lineage (NCBI taxonomy): Eukaryota > Metazoa > Arthropoda > Insecta > Coleoptera > Scarabaeidae > Melinopterus > Melinopterus prodromus. The sequence goes on along the minus strand of OZ030390.1, from coordinate 17,994,687 downwards.
ACAATAAATCCACGTCAATTTTATTTTAGAAGGGAGGTTCATAATGAGTTAACCAGGTATCTGAGTATTGCAAGCCAAGTGTTTTGCAAGTTTTGCCTGAAATTTTATTTCTCCGCTCTCTCTTTCAAACCAATGGAGCCTCTTTCTCTAAAAAGAAATCTCTTTGCACGCTTAAGGCTCGACGCAATCTCCATGTTTATCGAATACCGTACGCTTATCGACTTCAACCTTTTCGGGGGATTTATAACGAGTATATTTTTGCATCAGTAACCCTGAACCCGAAGTCGCAACAAATCGGAAAAACTGCCGTCCCTTTTCGATACTCTCCTGCAAATTGCCTTTACGAAAAAATATCTACAATTTACTCGCTCTCTGGTAGAGATCAAACGGCAACTACGTCCTCTCCTGCATATGGACGAGTGCTACTGCATCACACACGGTTCAATTTGATTCGTATGCGCAGTTTAATGAACTGTTAACTCGATATATGGAGGACCTCCATTGGAGATCGGTCGTCCCGAACGCGGTTTGGTTATTTCCGGAATTATTTTTAAAACTGATGGTCCGCTCTGATGATCAAAAGGATGCCAATTAACGTTTCGCAAAGTAGGCAATGCATGTATGTACAAGCATTAGCACTATCGGTTTGCTCGCGTTCAGTATCAGTTACATGGCAAAAGGATTGCAAGCAGAGCAATCAGTCGGACTATGAGCATCGAAAATTCGATTTCGTAGTGCGGTGATTGCTTGTGGAGCAGTAGAAATTGACTGGACTGATGAAAAATTACTGGTTGTTTGACTCTTGTGTATGTATTCTTTTCAAAAAGTCCAATAGAAGCTTCAAAAATTAAAAACTGCAAGCCGGTGGTGATTTAACGATTTATTGTTTTCACTATGCTAACAAAAAAGTCACCAAAGTAACTATACCGTCGAAGAATAGTGACAATAAAAATTGTAGGGGTTCACAACTTTCTGCCTCGTCTTCTGCTCAGTTTTCTACAAAATACACGAGCGAAAAGAACACTCTCGTCTCGTCTCGACTCGTATCGACACTTTAACAAAACATTATTTTGGATCTTCTTGTATCATAAGCTGTATCATTTTTACTTTATCATACGCAGTATGCTAAAGTATTGTAATCATGCCGAAAAAAAAAATTGAGATTTTAGCGGAAATAGGTCTTTTTGGGTCCCCTGAACATTTTTGACCAAGGTACAAAAAAATGTCTGTGTGTGTGTGTGTGTGTGTGTCTGTGCGTATGTGTGTAAACGATTTTTGTGGCGACGATTCCGGAGAAACTACTGAAGGTATCGGGACGAAAGTTCATATTTAGAAGTTTCATGACCTAACTTAGAGCTGAAAAGGTTTTGGTTCAAAAGGGTCCAAAGGAACTGGTAGTTTATTCTAAGCATTTTTCAAGGATTTTGCTAAAGAGCCGCCATTTCTGTAATTTCGACAAAATAGTTAAATAATAATTTAAAGTAGAGGAAATTTTGGATAAATTATGCCTATGAAATTTTTTGGTAAAATTAATAGTTTAGCTTTTTAGTTTATTCTAAGCCTTTTTGAAGGATTTTGGAAATGAGCGGCCATTTCTGTAATTTCGACAAATTAGTTAATTAACAAATTAAAGTAGAGGAAATTTTGAATAATTTATGCCTATAAAATTTTTTGGTAAAATTAATAGTTTAGCTTCAAGAGCAAATTCTATTTGATCGAGATCGGTCGCATCTGCATTGATATGAAATTACATAGTAGCCAGGATTTTGACAAATATTTTTTTGTGTTGTCACATTCGAAAACAGCTGATCTCATCAGAGGTTGGAAAACCACTATGGAACGTTGCCGCTGTAGTGCGGCAAATTATAAAATACAAATTTCAAATAAAGTAAGATCACCAATTTGATTGTTTGTTGATAAGACATATCAACCCGTCTTTATATCTAATTCTAGAAACGATACATTGAGAAAGTTATAAATAAAGTATAGCGATGAGTGTAGGTTTATTTTAGTATGTTGGTAGGGATGTGTCATGAACAAATATAAATCTGTCAGAATTTGAATTACCTTTTTAAGGTGCGTTTTCATTAGTGACAATGGCAGTGGTAGCAGACGGCGTTATAGTATTTCCAATAGAAAGTTGATAGTGACTCATGTTTATGTACATGCAAACTAGTATGTGTCATTATCACGATATGTAAGAAATACTATAATTTCGTATTCTACCACCGCCATTAGCCACCATTACCTACCAATCGGAACGCACCTTTAAACTTGACGTTTCGTCAAAGTGGTACCAACCTAGCATTTACTATTCAGACACCATTTATTTTTTTTTTAAATACGTATTTCTTAAAAAGCAACACAATAAACGTTGATGTCGCTCTTGCCAAAAACTAGATAGCCGACTCGCTCATATGCGACGGCGACACTCCGCCTTCGGTGACGCGCCGCATCACCGCTCGTCGCGCTATTCCGTACTTTCGGCATTTGTAACATAAATAACTATTATTCTAATGACGTAGTGTAGGTAGTGTCAAATGCTGATGCTTTGACAATACCTATGATTTATCTCAATAGAATAGATTCTCATGCAGCTAAACTATTAATTTTATATATTGTATGATAAAGTCATGTGCCTGGCCACATCAGATTTTTTTTTGTTACGCCAATGCGACAACCCTGATGATTTTTTTTTTAATTTTCCGAAAAAATAATCATAATTGTTAAATCATAATATTAAAGGTCCTTAACTGGGTATCTTCAATATAGGACGTTGGTTAATCCGGTATGTTAAGCCCAACCGGAAACTTTAAAAAAGGTGAACTATTTTTTATTTATGTTCCTTTTCCCGTATTAATATTCATTTTTGTATGAAGGGTGGTGGTACGGAGAAATTTGGATATTTTTTAGGTGGTACATGGAACCTAAAAGGTTGAGAACCCGTGTTTTAGGCAGTTTTCTATCGGCGAAGGCAGTCAAAATATGTTTATTATGTTGCATCTAAACACGGTAGTATATACGCTTGCGATTCGACATTATTCTTGAATCAATTCGAAGAAATGATAAAAATTACCAGTATAATATCATCATAGATTTGGATCAAACTTCCCACCTTTATACTCTCTATATCTCGCTAAGAATTGATTGAAACATTTGGGGAAAGTATTCTAACTGTATCTTCTTATACTGCTAAATATTTGCTCTCTTCGTTAGATTTGCTCAGCAGTATCATAAGATCAAGATCACCCATGTTTTAAATTGACTAATCTGAGGACCTTACTAATTACAACGCTTAAGCAACACCCAGAAAAAAATGTGTGATTAGTTGATACTAAAGTACAATGACTAGACTACTGCAATGAACTTACTACTGCGCACATTTTTATACCCCCATACTTAATTAATATTAGTAAACTTTATCCCATTTAATCCTCAGTACGTCCATCCCAAAAACAATCAAAATAACCCCTTCGGCAACAACAGCGCCGAAGAAACCCCAGATTCTTTTAGTATTCATCCCTCGACTACACAACTCAAGCCGGTTGTATTTCCAGAACGGTCCTGCGTGTCGGAATTTATATTCCGCAGAAATATCACTCCCCGACAATTTTAATTATTTTTTCCTCTCTCCACCGCCGTGGAATTACCGCCCAGTCAGATGTTTTGGGGTAGATATCCACGGGATTTACAATTTATTAAAAATTCTCCGCACGAAAAATCTCCAATTGATAAGAACTGCTCGCGCAAAATTTGCGAATCTCGAGCACGCGCCGCAAGAGGGCGTACATTTATTCGATTCAATTATCTACTAGATTGTTATTCATCTGATTTACGACTTTATTATAATAATTAACTTTCGCTTTATAGTCTAAACGCTGGCGATCCAAGGGAGCGTAAAACGAGAACGTGTAATAACAATTAGACGTTATTTACTGTGTTATTGTTTAGTTGGGTAATAATAACGCTAGAGGCGGTACAAGCGCTAAATGTATGTTTATCTGGTGTAACGTTGCACGTACAGCTACTGCGGAAGTAATATTTTATAGGCCTAATAAATTGGCGAAGGAACATTTTCGCACGTTGTAAAGAATGCTAGAAGAAGGCGTTGCATGAAGTAAAACCATGTTGTATGAGAATCATAAACACGAGAAAGTAAGCTTTATTATCTAGTGAGTTCATTTCCATCTTTACAACATCACACCATAAGAAATACTGTTTAATTTTGTTATTTATGATGCTACGCATATGCAATTTCAGAATAAAACACATCGATGAATGCTCGGAACTAAAAGAAGTAAAAGCTGGGGCACCCCAGGGTAGTGTCTTAGGACCAATTCTCTATCTACTATATACAAGTGACCTACCACAGCTGGAAAATGTAACAGTCGCTACATTCGCAGATGAAACAGGTCTAATGGCGGTGGGATCAACTATTGGAGAATTTACTAGGAATCGTCAACAAGCTAATAATAAAATGTATAAATGGACCAAAAAATGGAAGACCAAGCTCAACGAACTGAAATCTGTCCACATTAACTTTACAAACAAAAGAATCGAGGACATACCTCATATCAAGATAAACGACGCCATAGTTCCATATGCGAACATTGCAAAGTGTTTGGGTATGACCGTATGACTATGGATACAAAACTAAGGTGGAAAGAACACGTGAAGAAGAAAAGAGTAGAGCTTGGCCTCAAATGCAGAGAACTGTACTGGCTTCTGGGGAGAAACTCTCAGTTGTCAGTTCAGCACAAACTACAAGCTTACAACCAAGTATTTAAATCGATTTGGTTATACGGCATCCAGCTTTGGGGTTGCGCGAAAAACTCCAATATACAAGGAATCCAGATTTTCCAAAATAATTGACTAAGGAATATGGTTAATGCTCCTTGGTACATACGGAATAGTGACCTGCACCGTGATCTTGGTGCCACACAAGTCACCCAAGAGATAAGAAGATTCGCCACTAAGCATGAATCTCGCCTAAGCCATCACGTCAACGTAGAGGCTCTGCAGCTACTGGACAACCAGAATCTAGTGAGAAGACTAAAAAGCACTAAACCCTTCGAACTAATGAAGTGAATCAAGTGAAATATGTAAAAGGCAGAGCCGAGTTGGTGAAGCGTTACTACTTCTTGTTTAGGACAAAGTAGCTATAGGATATCAGTGGTTAGCTTATTACTTATTAGAGACGAGTACCTAGTTTTAAGAATTCAGATTTAAATTGATGGTTAAAGTTTCCACGTTATTAAGCATCTTATGCTTATTAATAAAAAAATATATACAATTTGGAATATTGTTAGTCGTATTACATACGAAAGTATTCTTAAATGGCAGCCGATGATTTTCTCAGGATGATATTCTAAACACAGCAACATTGTCCACAAATTTTTCTACTACGAAACCACGCTTATTCGCTATAAAACATTCTTCTTCAAGACTGTGAGCACAAGAAAAATTGACCAAATTCATTAAAATTGAATCTAGTTGTTATTTGACAACCTTCCTTCACACGTCAATTTTATTTGATCAATCAAATACAAATTTACATATCAAATTCAATTTTTGTGCTCAAACTTTTTTTGAACAATGATGTCATATTTTTTACTTTATCATACGCAGTATGTAAAGTATTGTAATCGTGCCGAAAAAAAAAATTGAGATTTTAGCGGAAATAGGTCTTTATGGGTCCCCTGAACATTTTTGACCAAGGTCCAAAAAAATGTCTGTGTGTGTGTGTGTATGTATGTCTGTGTGTGTGTAAACGATTTTTGTGGCGACGATTCCGGAGAAACTACTAAAGGTATCGCGACGAAAGTTCATATTTAGAAGTTTTATGACCAAACTTAGAGCTGAAAAGCTTTTGGTTCAAAAGGGTCCAAAGGAACCGGCTATTTACTCTTAACATTTTTCAACGATTTTGCAAATGAGCCGTCATTTCTGTAATTTCATCAAAATAGATAAATAATAAATTAAAGTAGAGGAAATTTTGTATAATTTATGTCTATAACAATTAATGGTAAAATTAATAGTTTAGCTGCAGGAGCAAATTATATTTGATCGAAATCGTGTCTACATTAATACTAGGTGCCCAGGATATTTTGAAGTTTTTGACAGTATTTGGAACGTCAGCGTTTGCGAAACGTCGATTCAACACGCAAATGCATGGAGAATCATTGGAGAATTGCCATGAGGAGCTAGGTGAAACAATATTGAAACAATATTGAAAAACAATATTTCGAGTGCGGATAGCAATGTTATGTTTTCGCGAATAAATATACAAGAAAGATTGTAAGACGGTATGTTAACCTTAAAAGTTATTTGGAATATTGAGCATAATTCTTTATGAACTTTTGTAGTTAGCACTGAACGCACTGACGGCGTAAAATTCAAAAATATAGTATGCTAGAAGCCAATATAAAATATTAATCATCAGAACCAGAACCTTTTTACTTTATCATCCGTAGTATGACAACACTCCATATTTAGAAGCTTTCTGTTGAACCAAGGGTCAAAAGGAACTGGCGTCTTAGTCTTAGCATTTTTGAAAGATATTGCAAATAAGCCGCTATATCTGGAATTTCGTCGAAGTAGTTAAATAATAAATTAAAGTAGAGGAAATCTGAATAATTTATGACTATGACATTTTTTGGTAAAATTAATAGTTTAGCTACATGAGCAAATTCTATTTCATCGAGATCGCTCGTACTGCATATAAACTAGTTAGCCAGGATTTGTCGGATATTGTGATTCTAATGACAGTAGGTAGTGTCAAATGCTGATGTTTTCACATTACCTACTGTAAATATAATCAAAATATCTCTAGTCTAGTACTAGTAGTTTTATTTTAATGCAGACATGGCCGATCTCGATCAAATAGAATCTCATGCAGCTACACTATTAATTTTATATATGGTATGATAAAGTCATGTGCCTGGCCACATCAGATTTTTTTAAATGACAACCTCATGTTATACTTATTGACTTTAATAGAATTATAGATTAATAGTGTTAATAAATTTAATTTTCTTCATGGAAACAAAAAAAATTTAAAAAAGGGAGTACTACGTCAAAATTATCACTGTTTTACTGTCAACGAGGTGTGCCTAGCCAATTGCAATACACAACAATTACGGGGTCAATAGATATTTGGTTATGGAAAATTAAAAAAAAAACTTACATTAATTTAGATTGCCGGGATTTGAGGTAAGTGCGAAAACTCTATCTAAAACACATAATCACATAACACAAAATTTTTTTATTTTTAAGAAACTTGCTCTTGTTTTTATTCCTCAAAACATATTCCTTTCACCAAAGAAATTCAATGTTAAGACCCAGTTCTACCTCTCCTAAAACGCGTTAAATTTACATCTACATCTTTGGTTTTTTTTCAAATATAAAACATCTAGGCCAACTCATGAAACAAAAATAGATTTTTTATTTGAGTAGGTACAATTTTAACCCAAACATTATAATTGCGATACTAAAGCGAAATTGCCAGAAATGTACTTATTTGCCCATATTACTGCTGCCCGGTGTAGACAGCAGACGTCAGGAGCATTAAACACTGCCTATAACTGGTAACTACGGATTGACGTTGGTGGGGCACAGGCTGACCACTCTCCGCAAAAAAAAAAATTGAACCAAAATATTTTGTGTCGGAGTTGCGATGTTTTGAGGACGAAGCCTTAATTCAAATAAATATCTTGCTGTGCTATGTCCTCCGAAAAGTTGTTATCAATAAGAAGTCGCAAGCAATTTGAAGTCTCATTAATTTCTTCAACCAATTAATAATTTCTTTCCTCATAGAACCATTTGCAACCTTAACATAAAGCATTTTTACTCAACGTACAACTTCGTTTATTCAAAATATCATACTATTTCAGTCAACACAATATGTATTTATTTGAACTTAACAAATTTGGTTCCTTGTAATCCGATAATGATTGTAATGATACAAATCGTAAATTTTAACTAAAAACATACATTGTTTCACCAAACAATTAACGTTTTCTTGTGTCAAACAAATAAATTTTTATTTGCAATGAATTATTTTTTGCCTGTATTGAAACCATAGACCTCTTTCAGTTAATGCATATTTATTTCAATTAAACAAAATATTCTATCTGTGCAGACAAGTGATATTCGCCAGTGTAATGAACTCTTTTCAGGCCCAACGAACATTTCCAAGTATTTGGTATGCTTATGTTACTATTATTTTTTGCAAAACAACAAATAACAAAGTTAAATCGATTAAGCTATACTTTGTATATTATCAAATATTTCTAACAAATATGCACGGCACAAAAAGAAACAACTGAAGAAATCTGTTTTATGGCACAGAGTTATCATGAATCAAACGAAATTCCATGTTATTCAGTGAATTTATTCTTGTTGGTTTTTCGCAAATTTAACTTGCATAGCAACTGTCCGAGCAGGTTTTGTAAATATTAATTCCAGCATATGTCTTTTACAAAGAAAACCCTAAAATTAAAAAAAAGGGGGCATACAACGTACTCTAGTATGTGCCTACTTCCATGATTTACTTTTTGTATCTACTGAAGGCTTCCGATAAAGCTCACACTTTTACAACGAAGAAACTTTTCTGGGTGGAAAAGGTTAACTAATTTAGTACAAACGGTACACACGGTTACTTATTTTCCAGTTTTCCGTTGACTATTTGACTATTTTACCGAAAGGTTGCAATTTCATTCCGCAGTTTAAGCAATGCAGCATTGCAGACTCTAACACATTGTAACGAAACGCCCATTCATCACTCCGAAATAACAAATTTAACCTAATTAAGCACGCTTCTTAGCCATAAAGCCGGCCGTTTATTTTTCGAAAACACAAAAATTAAGATAAACTTAATACCCATCAAAAAAGCCCTAGTATCGTATGAATTTATGTCCACAGCGATTCGAATTTTACGACGGGTCGACCTTTGATGTTTCTAATTTATGAATGGCGTATAAATTGGGGAGACCGGCGACGGTGACGCCCGCGTCGAGACGTCGCATGCGATATAGGTAGGTGTTGAGTACGCCCGAGAAGCGTACCGGCTGGTGTTGCATCCGAGAAAACATAACACACAAGCTAACACCCGACGAAGCACGTTTAAAAATACACGACGTGTAAATGAGTGAGTAAAGCCGAGTAGTAACCCAAAAAAATCTATTTCGGTACGCACCTTTCGTCCGGAATTCCAGACGGGATCCCCACACACACACACCACAATCCTGGATATTCTTGACCTTCTGCGAGCGCTCTCTGAAAATAGAAGGAAAAAAGTGTTAGTCTTTGATATCGTCGGGGTCTCTCATATCTAAAATGTGTATTTTAGATGGACCGGAAACGAAATAAGTGGTGGACTTATTTGTTTTATATTTTATGGGTTATAAAAATATAAAATGTTCCAGAATTTTTAACATAGGGCGTAGGGTTATTGGTCTCACGTTTAGCATTAGCACTTCGCAGATTTTGACCATCTTTTATATTCACCACTTAGAGATCAAGATTCAAGCTTTCAATTGAATTATCAGGTCACGATATTATTATTTTTTAAATAGCTTGATAGCTTGAATAGGAAATAGCTTGATTTTTGATTTTCTAAAAAATATGACAGGGAAGAGAAGTAAGGTAAGGAGATTGTTTACCAGCCTAGGAACATCGATTTTTAATTATCAAAAACGTTCTTATATCAAGGAATTTTATTTTCGAAGTGTTTTCGACTTACGAAGTTATCAACACTTTCTTTAAATGGTACCTAACCCATATATTTTACCCTCATATTGATAGATATGTTTATTGTATTAATGGTAATTTACAAATCCCCTTATATAAGAAACATTTTTAGAATAACGAATAGGAATTTCTAATGGTACCACTTAAAGAGTCGCTGTAAATGCTTTAGACACATCGTAAACAGACTCTCAGGGTTTCAGGTAAAATAACAAAAATTAAGAGTTCGAAGACTCTATGACAAGGAATTTCGATGGTATAATCCTGTAAATCACGGATTCGTTTTCAGTGCAAATAATTTTACCCAAAAAAATCATTTATAAAATCTATGTTCCCTCAAGTTATAAATGGTTTACAATTGTCAATTGTCGTTTGATAAGAAATTTGGGAAAAATGGGGTTGCCATTTTAAAAGCGTGTCCCTGACATCATAACTCAATAAGAATTGACGTCGAAAATTTAAGTTTTTACAATAATCTATTTTAATAATAAAAAAACCGTGGATTTTTTAAAAATAACAAACCGTCTCTGAGGTATTCTCATGTTTCCATACTTTACGCGCGCAGTGTATATACCTGGAGACACAATATCCTTACATAATATGACAATAAAATTTGTTTAAAGACGTTTTACTCCTGGCTGGAAACAATTTTGGAAGCTCAATGATAAACCAAAGCTCAAAAATTACCAATTTGACCTACATTTTGCCATTATTAAATGGAAACAACTGTGATCAACACTTGATACATAGATCACGTTAGTAATACGACTGTAAGAAACAAAACTAGACTTTAGTTGCTCTACAAAAGCATCAACAATTCTAAATGTAAATGGAACGTGCATATTGCACAATTGGAAGATAGGTGGTACAAGAAATAGGCGAGGCGAGATTGATGCTGAATTGGAAACATTAACTTTGGACAACATTGCTAAAGACTGAGATCTAGGAAAAAGGAGAGGGAGGCCTTTGCCCAAAAGTGGGACTGAATTAAGTTAGAAATAAGTTTATAATTTGTAATTATAATTGAATTAAAAACTAAAAAAAGATTATTATTGATATTATCATTATTGTTATTATTATTATTGTGTGAATCTTTAAGTAGTATTAAATGAAAGCTCTAAAAGCAAATTCTAAAGAACCTTAAATATTAGACCTATAAAGACTACACTTCAAGACTACACTACACAGATAGAAAAGATTTTTTGCTTGTAAGACACATATTTATTTAAATTTATTCTGTTGAATCAAAATATTTACTTCATTGTTAACTTATTTTCATGTAGAGATTCTTTTATTTGGAATATTTATTTAAGTGAAATAAATATATTCCGATACAACCATAAATTAGTACTCGTGCAATATTTTTGTTTTGATTAAACAATAAGTTCTTTAAAAATTCTAAATTTCTTTAATCAAAGAACCGTTTATTGCAACCTTAAGGGGAGGGAGGATCTCATGTAGAGACCTAAAAAGAAGCATAACTTGGGGGCTGTTTTTTCAAATAAACTGTAAGAGATATCAATATTTTTTCTTTTGCTATATATTTTGTTATACTTAAGTGTACAAAAAGAAATTGCGCCATAAAAAAGGTAGGAAGAAAAGGTAGCAACATTATACTTTTTAAAACTCCAATTCATTGAAATATAAAAATTTACTCAACATAAGCACCTAGATCTATCTATACTCTCTTCTCTGTACTATATCAAAAACAACAGTTCAAGGTATCAAAATATAAATGAAAAAAAAAATCTTTTTTTCCAACCGATTACATGAACCTCCCCTTAAAATATCGTTAACTCAACCTACAATTTCTTTAGTTTAAAAATCACAATTCTTTTACACAAACAATAATATTTTTTTCTTCCATTTTTTTTCTTTCATTGGTATGTCAATGCTGTTAAGCATAGGACTAAAATTGCTGTTTTTTATGTAAGTGGCGTGATTTTAGCTACTAGCTATCAACATAACATCTCGTACCTTTTAAGACGAAAGAAATGTTGACCAGTGATATTTCCTAACCAGAAGGTGTCAGTAAAATTACTATTATATGGTATATTGTGCCCTTCATAGAAGTGATGGAAGTGTTTTTGTACCGGCCACATTCTAGAAAATAATGACAACAATCTATAACGAACGCTCCTCAAAAAAATCCTATTAAATCTTCCATAAATAAATCCCCAAGTTCTTTATTCGACATTTTTTGCATCCATGCCTTGCCTGAGCAACCAATTGCTCTACTCTGATCTCATCGCCGATATAGCAAATATCACATTCGCGCCTTTCAAGTAATCTCGCAACTAAGGCACGGAACGAATGCATAATAGACGACGAAGACTGCGGGGAGTTTCTAGGTAACTGGAGACCACCATCTGCGGCACGATAGACTTATAGACACGTTGGTAACAATCGGAAAGCAAACACCTTATGGTCGCCAATTGATTTTATTGTCGTCCGTGAGAGGCATACCTGCCTGAAGCGCGCCGTTTTCATTTTCAGCGATGCCGGTGTCGTATTCTGCGCCATTATTTACGCTAAATTATCTCGATTAATCCCGCGTACGTAGCCGCTATTTTGTATAGCGTATCTTATTACTTGCAATACGCTGTAAAGACGGCCATTCGTTGTCGTAGTCGTGCAGCGAGCGCCGCGAACTCCAGAAAGAGTTATGTTGCTGTTCGGATAACAGTTGCGAACTTTATCAACTGGTAATAAGAGACAATCTAAGGGAATTCTAGGAAATGAACAGTCATTCGTATCTGTTGTTTGGTGCCTACAGATTAAAACAGTGTCATTTTGTACTGTCTGAAGGCATAAATATTAGTATCTGCAGAGCTAAAATACCTAACCATTCTACTAGAACCATATGGCGTGCTTCAAAGATCATAATTTCTGAAAATTTCGATAGCTTTTCACCAGAGATGGTGAAAAGGCTTATTTGTGAATAATTCTATCTTTCGTAAATGTATTATAGTTTAAAAAAAAACATCTATCGGAACACTTAAATAATTTTGCATTACAAAAAGCATTGATTTTTTTGTCTCAATATGCATGAGTTTCCATTATTGCACTGTGCTACTGATGTACGCATTCGTAGAAATACCACATCAAAATATAAATGAGTATATCCGCAAAATGAATATTAGCAATCGAAATATGTTCTTACGGAATTGACTAACATGACTCAATTGGTATGAATGTTGTCAACACTGAAGCTTTAACAATTGAAGGGCTTAGAATGAAAAGTGGCTAAAAACCATTGGAAACCATTTATTTTTATCCAATTTTCATTCTCATGCATTCAATTAACTTTCTTGCCAACGGGAATGGCTGGCAACTTTGATACAGAATTGGACGGAATATCAATTTGATAACTACTTGGTACCACCACAGGTACCTTCAACTTCTAGTAGCGGGTCTAAAAAGAAAAATGGAGGCCAGTCTGTCCTAGACAACTTTACACGGTTTTCCTGCCTACATTGAAGAACCTACCCACGTGGTTTATTTATTGGAGAACATTTCATTTCAAGTTTTCTTGTCATTTTGAGCCCATAATTCCATTTTTCCAGATGTCAAAAAATCAATTTCTGAAGCTTCAGATGAAATAAATGCTTTAACGATAAACTTAAAGCTGTGAAGATATAAACTAGTGAAAAAATGTATAGAATTTGTTTCGTTGGCATTTCATTGCTGTTAAATATAGGAGCAGAATTGAATTTTTTTTATTTAAAATGCGTGACTTTTTGCTACAAAAGAAATATTGTCCAGAGTTAATATTTTCCAACCAGAAGGTTTCAGTAAAGGTATCTTCAACTTCTAGTACCGTGTCCAAAAAAAGGAGGCCAGTCTGTCCTAGACAACTTTACATTGTTTTTCTGTTCATGGGCTTAATGTTCACTGCTCAAGCCCACATTTGGGCTACTTGAAGAATTTAACCACATGGTATAATTTTTGGAGAGCATTTCAAACGAGATATTATGACATTTTCAGCCCATCTTGGTCAAATTAAATCAAATCAAATCATATCACACTTTTTCGCACATATACAGAAAAACAGGTGCCCAGTATAATCAATTACCGTATAGTTTATAGGAACCGTCGACAGTCACAGAATTAAAACGTTTTCCTTTCTTTTCTTTTTACTTAGACTTTCAATAACTATCGAACTACAGTAGGGAGTATCGAAAACACTTTTTTTTTTCGAAATTGAAAATTTCAAGTTTTTAAAAAGTCGTCCCTATGGACCAACATATACCACAAAACAAATTCGCAATTAAAAATAGTTATATAGTCTCTCACAGGAGACCTAAAGTTTTTAATTTTTCTTAATATTGTATTTTTTTTAAATATTGTTTAATGAAATATTAAGTTATTTTTCTTTTTCAAAGCCCACATGGATGCCAACAATAAAATACTTAACGACAAATAAACTTTTATCAACATTAAACACACTTTTCAAATTATAAGAAAATTGTGATTTTTCTAAAAGTTCAATGAATTTAAATAAACTGCAGGTGATCTAAATGTTGCATTAGAGTAATATATTTGTATATACGTTAATTTTATACATTATTGTTAAACTTTTTCTATTTCAAACAGAAAATTCAGTTAATTCAGGAGACCTAAGTATGACTCCTGCGGGAGACCTAAATATTTTTTAATTGGGCGAATTTTTGTTGTGGTATTCTTCTTAGGTGGATCCATAGGGACACAGTTTTATCTGCTTTCTTCTAGGAAATTTTTAATTTTTTTTTTCGACTCTTTTTGTTGCTTATCAAGTTTAGGTTTTGCAGTTTTGACATTTGCTTGTTATGAATGCATACCACATAAAAAATCGCCGTAAGTAGCTACTTCAAAAACACTTGCGAACTAACTTTTAGTATTACTGGTTAAAGTTCAAACAAAGCCTTAATTTGCTGTGAGATGCTTTTGAGGTTTCTCTTAAGGACAATGGGTTCAGCTGAAAAATAACAAAATCATGCTCTTTTCTTACGTGTAAAAAAGTGAGGTCAACTTTTTTGCAAACCTTCCGTGATGGGAATTCTTTAGTCAGGATTTGTCCTTAGTACAAGCAAAATCAAGCCAATAGGCATATTCGCAAAATTTTCTTACGTACATAATCACTTTTTGTGCTACCATAAACACAAACAACGGATCTATCAAAATAAGTAATAAAAACAGAGTATTGCCATTTAAAAAGTGTTTTTTGAATTTGTGAATTTTTTTAAATAAAAAAAAGTTTTATTTTTACCGAATTTATTCTCTTTTCTACTAACTAATTACTTATGCATTACCAATAATGTTCGTCATGATCACAGCATCTCCCAACACCAGACAAAAAATATTAACCAAATTTTAAATTAAAATAAGATCCACCTTAATTCACATGGAAACATCGTCCTGTAACGGAGTTGGTAGGTGTGAGCCTAAATAGATTTTACAACACTGAATGATGTTTATCTTCAACAAACATTTTATAAACTCATTGAAAGAAATGAACTGCAATGTTTTGCAAAAAGCCCAAAAGTAACAAAATGTATCTATCACTCAACTCTCACAGTGCTCACTACACCCACTATTCCCAGTAATTCCCCTGTTAGTCGTTCGCATCCATCGCCTTATGCACCGTGATTTGCTCTACGCGAAGAGACATAGTGCAGGCCCGGGATGGCCTGCCGACAGATTTATATGTTTATGGTAACAGACATCGCCCGTTCTACGTAAACAAATTCCTCTATTCACGTGAAGATAAAGACTTGACGGGAGAGACTAGCGACGTTGCATTGGCCCACGTATCGTTAATGGGACTTACAGCGCTGGCGCTGCGACATTATACCCAACATACATGCGCTGATAACTTTCGATAATTGTGGAAATTATTTGAGGAGACCTGTCAACGCGACATCCCCATCCGATGGCATATTGCAGCGCGTAAAACGTGAAACGATCAGGGTGACGGATTTAAGTGGGTAATAAATATGGGCTATTATATTTCGAATCATCATCATCGCTACATATGTGCTAGTACGAGGTTGTAAAGTGTGAGGAATTCGTAGACGTTTATTGCATATTAACATGTGGCGACACTGGTTTAAGTATGCTCTGGCGACATCTGCAACTATTGTTTCGCTTTTATTTTGTACACAATGTGTAAAATAATAAATTGTATCATGAGAAGATAAGTGTTCTTGAAACGCAAACTTTTCATGTCGTGATTTTATTACTTGCAACAAATGAAGTAACGGTTCTTGAGGAAAACTGATTTATATTTGGTGAAGGGAAGTTAAAAACGAGTGAATGTTTCATCCCTTCACATGCGAGTATTACTTTGGAATTTTAATTAACACGTGTTCAGAATTTCCAGGTGTTTTTTTATAGTTATTCAGGAAGGTATACAAAAAACTCCTGTATGACCACTTTTTCATAGGCTCATAGGTTGCTGGGATATCTATAGTCTATTTAATAACTAGGAGCAATAAAACCAGACGCCAGATTCACACTAGGAAAAAATTGAGAAAACATTACCAGAAATGTCACCAGATATTTTTTCGGTTTAATTTGAATTGTTTTGAGGTTAAACGTATTTGTGAACAACAGCAAATGTGCTACGGTGAAAATTATAATGAAATTATCCTCTTCCTTTATTACATGTTCTTCACACATGTAATAAATCCAATGTGTGCTTGTTACATTCCCAATGGCTTCTATTAAAAGCGGTTTGACATCTGCCAATTTAAATGTGGTATTCTTCGCTGCAACCTTATTTTTAATTTGGGTCCGTATGAGTTCGATCGGATTCAGCTCTCAATGATATGGTGGTAGCCGCAGCAAAATTTTATTTTTGCCAGCTCATCGCAAACATGCATATCGAACTTATTTCTTTGTTCCTTTATTAGACACAATAATTCTGATCGTACCATGTCTTCCTCATAAACAATATTCTTTGAGCGAAACCAATCTTCCATATGTTTCTTCGTTGAGGATGTTGTTGCAATTTTTTTAACGCATTCACTTCTTCATGGTAATCTGCAGTTTTTTTACCTTCAAATAGCAACAATCGTCCATCAACAAAACCAGCTTTTGATCCAACATGTAAAATGATGACCCGTCTTCCTTTTCCGGATGGATTTTTGAGTCCCGTACTATATCCTTCGAGAAAGGCTTGTTTCTCTTGAATAGCGGTATCTACCCATACCTCCTCCTTTGTGTGGCCTTCAGTTAGCCACGTCTCATCTAAATAATAAATAGACAAATAAAGTATTGCAATATAATTGTAAATTAATTGGCTTAACCATTGTGTCTACAATTTTAGCGATCACAGCGAGTTTTTTCGTTTGGGGGTCGTTAGTTACAATCTGTTTGTACAGATTTAAATACCTTGCGTTTCAGCTAAGGTTAAGTGACCCATTTCAAATATTTTACACTTTTTCAGGGGCGAACCTTGCACTGAACTTGTACTTGGCGCAGAATCCATATTTAGTTCTAGTACGAGCTGCTGATAAAATTGAACTGAAATCGCGAATAACACACAAAACAATGGAAAACAAGTACCCATGTTTGTTTATGGTTTTTTTACCTGGTACCTAACCTAACAGGATTTCAAAGTGCGCGCGGTAGCGTAAATATACCCGGTGTAAAACCGTCTGGGATCCCGCCAATCACGGGTGAGGTCATCCTAGTAACATGTTTGAAAAGTTCCTCCTAGTTATTAAATGGACTATAGTCGGAGGTGCAAATTTTGGGGTAGGACCCTAATATAAACAATTTCTCAAAGTCTAAAAGTGGTTAGACCATTTGCAAGCTCAAGCTACCAGTTGACTGGATTAAAAATTAGTAACTATGTAAATTATTAAGTTTTTGCGTTAAATACAGATGTGTTGTACCGTTCTTAATAGCACACTCCAGAAAATTATTGAACTTTTGAAGCATCAGCTCACTTTCTGATATTACCCTCTTATAAGACGTACCAGTTTTTCAACAAAATGTCACTTGTGTGTGACTTTTAGTGACTTTAATTCATGGAAATGTCTTCATCAGTAAGAAAGTATTGATGACGTCATAGGTAAATAAATAAATGATGATAGAAAATTGAATTTGATAGATATAGGACATACGTCTACCAATGTTGATAATTGTAGATAATTGATAATTGTAGAACTAAACGCTATGTTGTGTTATTTAAAATACAAATAATAGTCAATTCTGACTTCATGTATTCAACAATATAGTGTATAATTTAAATCAAAAAAGTACTTTTTGATTATAACGAATATCAGAGATTTTGTCATCAAATATGTTTCACAACTATCAGAATGTGCAGCTTTTTGCATACAAACTATACGTTTGTTCAGAGTATTATGCTTTGCTAATAAAACGGAAAAACACCAAGCTCAATTTTTCAAAAGTGTTTTGAACGCAATAACTTGGACAAGTAATTGGGTAGCTAAAAGTCATCAATATTATTTGTTATTCTATCTTTGTTGCTTTATAGTAAGATTTTCTCAAGTCGATAAACATGAAGAAATACTTTCACAAAGTTTATTTTTGCATTGGTTTTAATTTGTTTGCTAAATACCGACAAGCGTCTAAGATGCAAATTTTATTCAATATTAAACTGAAAAAAAATTCACTCCCATCACATATAAATATCGCAAATATAAACCCAAAATTCCACGTATAGTATCCTAAATTATCTTAGTAAATATTTTGGTAGGGAATCAGTAGGAGTCTCCCAATAAAATTTAAAATCATTAACATATACAAGACCGTAGGCGGTTCCGTATATATTATTATAATGTATATTGTATATTAAACGTTCAACTGCAGGTAAACTCTATATATAAATATTCACGTAGAGCCGTAAAGTTTATTTTCATTAAATTTCGATTCAGAGTATCCAGTAGAAATAATTGGTGGTGGGAGGCGTTCGTATTCTTAAATTAACGACGAAAGCTCTATTCGAAGCATTTTCGTAATATTATACCAAAGGCTAATGCGCGTATGGCGTGCTGAAAATAGCATAGCCGATGTGCTCGGTAATTTAAGAAGTAGAAACGACGAGTTCTGATCAATAATCTCCTTTCACGTGTTTATTTTTACACTCTACGGTTATTTTTTATAGTGAAGCTAAAAGCATATCGAACGTATCGTAAATCAAAATAAATTGGTCGTAATAGGAGATAATACGATTATTATAGGTCATAGATAATAGGCGGTTAGTGTAATTACAGAAGTTACATCTGTATTAATAAATAATCGAAATACTTGGATTAAGTGGTATTAAATTATATGGGATGACACGTAGGGTATTAATTAAACAGTTAGTAAAGTGCTTTGGAACCTATAGTTGTTTTAATGTTAAAAGATCAACATTATATGTCGGTTGTCATTGTTGATGGGGCGTTTTAAAATGTGTACTAAATAAAGAGACAAATGGAGTAAAGGCTGTAAAAATATCAATATTTCAAAAATCTTTTCCACAAATAGGAAATTCTAGTGACAAGTTATTTTATTATTGGAAACTGACTAAAGACCCGAAACTTTTTCATGGCTGATAAATACATCTAATTGATAAAATCTTCGAAACTGTTGTTAGAATACTAAACTGCTTGTTATCATTTAATCGGTGACCAGAAACGATCAGCAGTTGTTAAGATTATACAGGGGCCTCAAAGTCTCACAAACAGAAATTGTGTTAGTCAGGGAACTTTTTGGTGATTGTTATACCTTGTTTATTTAATAGTTGCCTGTATTTTATATTAGCTTAGCTGAAAAAAAATGACGTAAGCGTCAGCAATTGGGAAGCAAACAGGTAAAACCCATTAAATGAACGAAGCATCACGTAGCCAATCCCATTGAAGCTACGTAGTACATGTCGATTTAACGGATTTTGCATGTTTCCTCCTAAATTGCTAATACAGTTTTTAAATGATAAATAAATATCTCAAGTAAAAAAACCGCAAAAATTTTGTCGTGTTGCACAGTCTAATCTACCATTAAACAGTTCAAAGATACTGGACACATGGATAGAATCTGATCATTGAGGAACCGTGATAATTTGCTGCATATTGATTCTAGAATCTCTGACTTCCATTCTGAAAAATTTCACAGACTGCTTCTTTTTTTTGCTTCAATTTGCCTTATCATCGTAAACGGGAGAAACCCTCGAAACTATCACTCCTTTTGTGGTAAACACCTTTTTAAAATGTTTGCCAGAATCATATTTCAAAATGCAAGTAATTACACACAGTAGGTATCGCCAAAAATGCATATTTTAACATAACGTCAAAATCTAAAAAAAATAAAAATCTCAAGGGAACTATTGCTAAATAAATTTCAAGATTATTGCTGTATTAT
Organism: Melinopterus prodromus; assembly: GCA_964023965.1. Classification (NCBI taxonomy): domain Eukaryota; kingdom Metazoa; phylum Arthropoda; class Insecta; order Coleoptera; family Scarabaeidae; genus Melinopterus; species Melinopterus prodromus. The sequence goes on along the minus strand of OZ030390.1, from coordinate 17,974,587 downwards.
TAATAACACAATTATAATCAAATAATTATAATGAGATTTTGAAAATGTGTCATTCCACTCATTTCAATCATATCGCAAGATTTATTTTCTTCAGTAAGACCATCAGAATTTGTTCCTTTATATCCATTCTTAATTCTTGTAAAATTTGAGATCGATGAGTGAGATCACATTAATACGTGCGCCGACGGGCTCAAAATCTACATAAAATCTCTTTATTTTGTTTTACTACAATAAATTTACATACCACAGTTTTTAATTAATAGAAAAAATTAACCAATCAACGTTTTCAAAAATTCGTCCATTTTCAAAGGTGAAAATTCAATAGAAAGGGTTAATCTTCATCCTTTGATTGGGGTTATTTTATTAAAAACCGCTGTCGACTCAAACTTGAGTCACGCTCAGCTTAAATGGTCAGAATTTAAAAAAAAATTGTACTCATAAAAATTTTTAACATTCGATACGATTAACATTTCAAATTTATATACGTGCACACGAAAGCGACTGCTGGAACGGAAATGAAAATGAAAATCGAAAACGACTGCCGTTCCAGCAGTCGTTTTCGTGTGTACGTATATATTTTAAATGCTTTTGTTTATAATTTTAAATGTTTTTAAGAATGCAATTGCTCTAAAATTCTGACCATTTAAGCTGAGGATGGCTCAAGTTTGAGGCGGTTTTTAATAAAATTGGGTTCATTTAATTAATCATCAAAGGATTAATTATCCCTTTCTACTGAATCAACATTTTAGTGTTGATATCAGACCATTTCACATATTTTTAAGTACTTAATTTGTTAAAAGTACAATAATCTCAGCAATTTGACTATCCTGCTATTGATAATAACTGTTTCTGGTATTCTTTTTTCCGTAGAAGCTGAATCTTCAGTTGAGGCTAGTCTTTCAGAAAAGCAGGGCTAAAAACGGCATAAATCGGTTAACTAGGTGTTTTGATCGATCTCAATTTCACAGGAATTAATTATGGATATAACAGAACAAACTGAGATAGTCACAAAAAAAATTTTCGAAACTTATATATTTTTGTTAATATCGATATTTGAGATTTTAAATTTATTAAAGCTAGCATCTATCAATCGTAAAATTTTTCGATAAATAATGACTAATTTGACTTCTTATTTTTCTCCTTTTATTCATTATCGCAGGGGCTTTGCGTTTGAAGGGTGAATGTCCGTTTCTGGCAACGACAATAGCAAATTAGCAAAAATTACATTTTTGGAGACGTTGCTAATGAAAATATTGTTGCAGATCAACCTTCTGCTTGAGTTCTTGTGCAATATTTAAACTAATCTATCTGCACATAATTTAGTGCGATATTAAATTTTAATCTGTTTTTTATCAACATGACAATGTGTTTCCACCAATTCTCCTAACAATTTATCTCTCCATCAACACTGTTTCATTAAATCGTGAACAAATATCAAATAGTTAACCAACGTTTACCAAATATAACCAAATTAACAAACATGATACTCTTCCTACCCAATTACTCGACTGTGCAACGGCACAGACCAACTTTCCGGACGAATCCAGTCACATATGCAAAATTAACAGCATTTATGCAAATCACGCTTCGTGTAAAAATTGCAATTCCAACCCCAAAGTGTACAGTCACATCGGAGCAGCACAGGAAGGTAGGTGCGCTTATTATGATACGCGCACAGGGGTGAAACGGCGAATTGTTAAATGTTAATATGTATTTTCTGCGTTTCCCCCTAGAACAGACGCTGCCGACGCCAATTGACAGACGTGAATTCAGCACGCAACCTCGTCATTCGATCCCCCTACAAAGCTTTCACAGAAACTACCCGATTCCAGACCACCCCAATGCTTACGCACGCGGTTCATTCAAAGAAAATCTTACCCCCGTACGCGCGTGAATGTAATAATAATTTTTTGGAGATTCCATGGGAAGGTCCTTAGTGCTCATTCCCTGAAAAGAGGATTATGATGACGTTGGTCCACGAGGGGTTTCCATTGAAAGTAACAAAACTGAGAGTCGCGAATGGGGTACACGGCGTGTGGTGCGCATGGTGACTTGTTGACGAACAATTGAACCTATTTCCAGTCGTAATGTGATGTATTGAGTATTTTTATAATCCAAAAGGCAATTCTGTCCAACGCTTAAGTATCGATGATCGATTGATAAATGATTATTTCCGCTTCCCACCCATATGCTGAAGGCTTCGAAAAAAAATGTTAGTAATAAACTTATTTTCTAAAACCAATTATAATCGAGCCATGTAGAAAGCAAGAAATGAAAATTAAAAACTATTTTTGATATACATTGTAATGGTACTGACCATTTATAGATTTGCAAGTGAAAGTACAAGTCCGAACGGAGTAATATCCTGCTGCCTTGAGTAGGTCATAACAGAGTGTTCGTTTTTGCTGAGGTCTTCTTCAAATATGTAGGTTCCATGGTGTAATGGTTAGCACTCTGGACTTTGAATCCAGCGATCCGAGTTCAAATCTCGGTGGAACCTTTCCGTTTTGCACTTTTATGTACTGCTTTATGTACTAATGTGTCGTCGACAAATTATTCGTCAACTTATTATTAGTCTAAAGTGTGGCGATTTTAAGACCAATGAAATGATTTCATTATTAAAGAACAAAATGCAACAGCAGCGTCTATTTGTTGGATTAGAACACGAAGAAGATCATGCAAATCACCGGCCTTCACTGTCTGTCATAATGCCATTGGAAGTGTATTGGTCAGTATCAAATAAATGTCAATGAATTGGCAAAATCAAAAGCTTTTAATATAATGATACCAAAGATGCCTAACGCATGGATTAAATTCGAATTTAACGTGATTGTTATGTTAAAAACATCTGATGTGGCCAGGCACATGGCTTTATCATAGTATACAGCAGTGTCAATGTTCTGACAATGCTGTCAATAGAATAAAAATACATTTCAAATTCTGGCTAACTAGTTTTAGTGCAGATACGAGCGATCTCGACCAAATAGAATTTACTCATGAAGATAAACAATTAATTTTACCAACAAATGACATAGACATATAAAAAATTTCCTTTCCTTTACTTTAATTAAGTATTTAATTATTTTGACGAAATTACAGCAATGTCGGCTCATTTGCACAATCGTTGAAAAATGCTAAGCCTCCTTCTTTCAGCTATAAGTTTGGTCATGAAACTTCTAATTATGAAGTTTCGTCCCGGTACCTTTATAACAGTATCTACGAAATCGTCGATACACAAAAAACGGCTCCACACATACAAATACACCCAAACACAGACACTATTTTTATCTTGGTCAAAAATGTTCAGGGGGCCCTAAGGGACATAGTTTTGGTAACATCTCAAAACTTTACACGATTTCAATACTTTGTTATACTACCTACGTATGATAAAGTATAAAACCCCAGAAACATTTGAATTCGAGGAATGATGCAGCCTCAAATCGATGGTGTAATCGGAAACACACGGATGTGGTGAGTACAAAAAAAAATAACTATGATAATTATTGTCACAACTTGAGTGTCACAATGATCTAATATACGAATTTTAGGGCCGCGCCTAGAGATAGAACAATTTTTGTTAACTAACACTACAAATTTGACTGATTTAATTCAGGATTTATGAAATGCAAGATATTTTGAACAGTCCTAATCAACACGGGTCTGAATTACACTGTTTCTCAGACATGTGAGAAAAATTTCAGAATTAGTTCGACAAAAATGTTTTTAGATCTGGAGGCATCTTTATGACTAGTAAACAACCAATTTTTGCAAATTATTGCAATTGAAATCTTCTACATTCAATCCATAGTTTATTAATTTAAGTTAAACGAAGTTGGTGACAAACGAGAGGATGTACTGTACACATTTTACTAAATTAAAAATTATAGCCTCGACTTGGGTTTGAACCAGGGATCTTAGTTGTGACTGGTGTTCATTGGAGCATAATTTGTTATAAGAACTTCTGGCTGGAGTGCGTCTAATATTGCCACTTGTTTCCTTAAAAAAACCATAACATACACATTGAAACTACACATTGATTAATAATACATATAAATGATGTAAGGGGTTCTATAACTCCAGCATTTTCAAATATTTTTGTTTGTTTATTATTACTATAGTTTATACAAAGTTACCATATATTAAGAAATAGGTCCTTAGTTGGAGTTCAAATAAATTTCAGGAGTTGGAGTAAAAGTGGGAGTCGAAAAAAAACTTACCGACTCTGACTCCAAACCCATGTTTAAATATTGTATAAAAGAAAACATGCGTGATGGACATTGCCTCAGTACACAGTAAACATATAAAACTAAACATTCTATTAGGTCTTTTACAAAGTTCAAAAACATAGTTCTGTATTTGCCTATATACGAAATTTCTAATTTAAAACAAACCAACCATAAAGCGCTAATCATGACAACTCCGAATATGCTTCTACAAATAAAAAATTAGACCAACTATAATGCTAGATCTTTTCAAACTGAAATGAAGACGTAAAATGAAAAGTGATCTGGCAGAAATTTTAGAGAGTAAACTTGAAGACATTTTAAGTGAGATTGAGAACTAGGTCTGTTTATCTAAGTTCAATGTAGCAATATCCATTTATCTAGAAGTTATACGTGTTGTGGCATAATAATTCTGACGGCATTGCTACTAACACAGGTAAGCGCAGACAGATTATTTTCAGCTTTGAAAATAACTAAAAATGATTTAGGATTTTAGGAGAATTTGGGAACCTAATGAAAATCCACCATTTGCACCAATGACAAACTATATGCCACACTGTATGCTCAGATCAGCATACGTGTTCCACTATATAAAAGTGATTTTGCTTTAAAATGGAGCGAAGACGAGATTATTAAATGTTCGGGTGCCTGTTTTATCAACAAATTGGCCAAAGAATAAATTATTATTACGTAGATAAATAAAAAAATTTAAATTTAGTCAAGATATTTTAAAATAATAAGAAGTTGCAAGCACTTTATAAACTCCAAATTTTTTCTGCTCACTCATTTTAGTGGCAATTTCTTCCACAACTTTCGTTGTTGGTACTCACAAAATCGTTAAAAGTATTCATCAGAAAAATGTACAGGAGGGCAGTAATGATTAGAATCGTTTCAGCTCAATTACACCATCGTTACGATACCCCAAAATTTCACAACCGCCCTTTCATCCACGTTAATTATCTTCATTAAAGAACATCGACTCTTTCTCCGGAAGCTCTTTTAAAATCGAGGACGACGAGCATTATAAAAGCTCTTCCGCATAATTATAGCAATACCCAAAGAGCTACAACCACCGCAGCACCGGCGACTAAACGGATTATTTAAAACGCAAGTATAGACGCGTTAGCTTTGAAATTAATAAATCCCCTTAAGCGACAAGGGGTGGCAAGACGTGCCATGACGCTCGCATCGACTAATTGAATATACTATAACGTCCATCCCTTCCCACGCCGCACAGTAGTCGATAATGCGAATCTAGCCGTTCTAAATCATTTTAGCGCTATGGTCCAATTTAGTCAAAAGTTGCATATTGTGTTGTTAGATAACCAAATGACTAAAATTACGGACACACATGCTTATTACAAGAACGAAAGCATGCTTATTTCCAGCAATAAGCATGTGTGTCTAGACTTTGCTAGTAATAAGCATGCTTATTTCCTGGAAATAAGCATGATTTCGTTCTTCTAATAAGCATGTGTGTCGGTACCTTTAAAGCCAAACAGTTTGACACCCTTAGAAAATTTAGATAACGCACAGTAACTGGCTAATATCCGCCGTAGATTTTGTTTTACAAATTTCTAATTTCTGCGTCAATTCACGATTGTTGTGTTCAACAATTTGTTGCCAAGTTGCTGGCCGGTTGGTCTGAGACTTGATTTTATTTTAAATATTCATTATCGAAAATTTGCAAATTTTACTTAAGTTTACAGTTTTTTGTAATCACTCGAAGCAAATTTTTTGCAAAATTTTCTTGATTGATTACTTATATTATTCGTATATTGATTTCTAGTAAGATTACTTACTTGGTTACATGATCACATATCCATGATTATCATATTTGCTTAAAATATTTTTTTCTAACTTGCATCACTGCACACATGGTAATACTGTTTTCAGTGTTACAATTAAGAAATTGTACCATCGTTTTTAGTAACTTTTTTCTAAGATTGGTACACAACTACCCCGTACACATTGATTGTTGATATCAAATGCCATTAATCAAACGTACAACACATAACCACACACTCCTTCTTTTTAATTGCTTGCTATCGCATATACTGCGAATACGCCAGCATGATATTTTGGTGATATTTTGCCACTCGGGTAAGTGATCATCATCATTATTTTCAACTAAACATCTAATACCCTTTTCAGATATAATTCAAAGACCGCATTTACTTTAATAAGGTATTATGGGAAGATCAAACCTACATCGTAGATATGGGCGACTGTAATTACTGCTGCGAGATTGTATATGCCCAATAAATGGTTTATTGAATATCAGCATACACGTAGGAAGCTATAGTACATTTAAAGTGTTGAGGATTTCTTAGTTTATGCAACGTATCAGTTTTCGGTAACATTTTGGACCGAATTCTGCTCGTTTCAATACCGTATTCGCTTTTGTCCGTCGCTTTCCACTTCGTCTTAGTTCTGGTTGTGTGCAACTTATTTGTATTACCTCCATCACAAGTATAATTTATTCTATAAAAATTTTCAATTCTAAGCCAGTGGTACTAGGTAGAAAGGGCTATTAAATCTTAACCGTTATAACAATTCTTTATTAAGTTCTTATTCTTTGAAGTAACTAATCAGTTACCGCTAAACATGTCTATTCAGAATATTATACTTATGAAACCACTCTTTTAAGTTAATTTTTAGGTTATGTTTCATGTATTTATTACAGTAGGGTTAAGTGTTGCCCCAAGCTCCATTACGATCATAGTTGCGACCTCGCTGATTATCTATTAAAACTTGTAGGTTAAAGTAGAGTAAAATTATTCACAATTAGATTTTGTTGTGATTTTATTCCAAGTTAATTATTCCAATATTTCCAAGTTAACAGTTACTACAGTAGTGCCACGTGGTACACGCAAAATTCTAATTTAGCGCAATATAGTAACCAGATCTTCTAAATTTACATAAAATTAATGACGCAAAGTAGCAAAAATAGTATATTACACTCGTTTTATAAGACGTATTGGCGCACTCGTTCTAATTGGGCAAAACAATTCGTGCGCCGGTTTGACGTCTTATAAAACTTGTATAACAATATACTATTTTAGTGTCGGCCATCGGATTCGCTGGTTCGTGGTTAATAGGTTTTTCGACTTCGATCGTTGGATAGATATTTTAATAAGAAACAACATTTGGATGAAAAAATTGTTTATAAATCATACGGTTTACGAAACAAACGAAAGTCAGTTATGGCATATGGATTAGCTGTAATCATGACGAAATTTAGTGGTAATAGTATTGTATTTAGTTAGTAGAGAAGTGATATTATATCGATGGTCTTTTATGCCAGTTTTGCACAGTCAACTGTCCGAAAAATAAGTTTGTTCCATTATCCGATATTATATGGTTTTCGTAAACCATGTCATTAAGTAAGATTTTTTTCCAACGAAAGATCTTATGTTTAAAAATAACATCGAATGATACCACACACGACCTAAGTTTTATTTATAAATTCTGAGACTGAGTGCATTTATACGTACTTCAAAGTACATCTGGTACATTCCGGAAATGAAAATTATGAAATTTAAAGTCACCAGGATGCCTTATTTTATGTTAGTTTCTTTCCGAGTCTTCATGGCGTCATTTAACGAGGAAGTAAGCCTAGAATAAAACTGGTTAAACATTAAATTATCTATTTTGCAGCTATAATGTATAATCATGGTTTCTGAATGTTAACACACATTTTTATCTCAAACTCAACCCTGGCAAAAAAAAAAAATCTATTTTTCGTTTATTCACAGTTTCAGTATTATTATACTGTTTCGGAAAGCTAAATTTGTATCTGAACCACCCTCAAAGTTCAAACCTATAAAAACCCTAAACAATCTATTTGCAGATAAAGTATTATCATACTCGCGAAAATTCAGATCTTTACTCCAAACATGTGTTTCAAACACCTTAAAACATCTTCTATAAAGAGATCTTTTTCACTATTTTTCCAGCTAACAAACGACTATTTGAAGTTCATTAGCAAAATAATTTTGATCAGCTAAAAGTGCAAATTCGACCACTGTGCGTCGCCGTATAGAGGGCGCACTCGTCTTTCTCGCCTCTCAAGCTCCTAACCTTTTAAAACTGCGTGTGAAAATATCACTCGAACAACAAAACTGAGCAAAGCGACGCTCGGCGGTTGGGGTGCATAAAAAACCGACACCCTTCCTTGGTTTGGTGTGTTTGCCTCCTGCCACCCCTACAGTATTGTTGAGCTGTCAGGTTCGTCACTCCTTCCTTCGAGGATCAAAGCTCGCTTTGCATCTCAATATCGTGTTCAGTTTAAACAATGAGGCCCGGATTCGACGGAAACTGAGGGATCCATAGCCAGCCGCGCGGCGCCCTGGCTGCTTTCATGTTTAATTCAATTTGGGGATCACGCGTGCGAGATTTGGCGGAGGCTTCGGGCGTCGTGCGTGCGAGCAATTTGTAGAATGACGGAATTGAAAATTTCGCTCGGTCTCGCGCCTCGTCTGAGAGCGGTTTGTCAAGAGGAAAACGTGTGTGTATTAGGTTGGAAAACCAGGACTTGGAAAAAAGCAATTGGAAGGTCTCTTTTGCCGTAAATTTTAAATTAGTCTTGTGACTAAATAAAATTACAAAACAAGATGAGGAAACACTACCAGTGCGCAACATCTATAAGCCTGTTTTCCCTGTCTACTTTTCTTATCGTATCTCTTAGAGTAACAAACATAAACTCGTGAATAAAGAATGAATCTGTTAAGAATCGATAGGGCTCTACGACTTGATTCCAGTTAATATCTCTGAGGTATACCAGTTGTTAAGTTTACTGTTGAAAATAAAAATTTGAAAGAAAAAAATCATTGTTGCCAGGCTATAGATGAATAACTATTACTAAATTGTAGGGTAGGTATTATCTCATAGTGGACTTTCTTCGGTTACGTTAAATAAAAAAAAGTTATTTAGGATTTCAATGTATCTATTATTACTACAAGTTGATAAATCTCTAATGAAATTATCTATTTTTGCTAGTGGGATAGTGCTATATGATCACTTTCTTTTTTTAATACATTCGTATTAAGTAAAGCAAAAGTAAGTAAAGTAGTAAAGTAGTAGTAAGTAAGGTAACAGTAACAAGTTTCTTAAGCTAGCTTTTTGTTAAAAGACTTGGTGTTCATGCATATGTCTTCGCATCTTCGGCGTGATAGGTGCGATTATCCTCGTAGAACGTACTTTCTTGATCATTTCTATGGCAGTTTACTTGAAAATTAAGTATACGAGAGTGGGGCAAAGTTGCAAAACGAACGGACGTTTTTGTGTTACATGTTACTCGAAACCCGTAGAAACTAGTAACAGACCCAAATGATATTTTACTATTGTAATCTACGACTGTACTTTTACAGAGTTTTGTCTTTAATATCTTTTTACAAGATTGCCTTAGAGACGATACCTTTTTTGTTTCAAGCATACGTCTGACAGCGCGCTTACAAAGTCGGCAATCCAATCAGAGTTAATTTAATCTTTTTCATTGGGGTGTTTTATAGCATTCACTTTTTCAACCGTTATTTAATGTTCAATGTTCATGAAATTTTCAGTGTAGCTTCTTCTTTGATAAAAAATGACTTGCGGCTGGATGAAACATAATTTTTTGGAAAGCTAAAAAAGAATTTTACTTATACACCTTTGGCTTTTTTTCAAATATAAAACATCTAGCCCACCTCATGATACAAAAATTGATTTTTTATTTAAGTACAATTTTAACTCAAACATCATAATTACGATAATAAAGCGTAATTGCCAGAAATGTACTTATTTGCCTATATTACTGCTGCCCGGTTTAGACAGCAGACGTCAGGAGTTCTAAACACCGCCTATAACTGGTGACTACCGATTGACATTGGTGGCGGACAGGCTGACCACATCCAGCAAAAAAAAAAAAACGTAGAAACAAAATATTTCGTGTTGGAGTTGCGATGCTTTTAGGGCGGAGCCTTAAGATGAACATACTGTTAAAATAATATTTAGAAATTGCTTGTAAACTTAATTAAATTTAAATTAAAATACAAACTAAAAATAAGAGAAAAAATATAATATGCTTTTAATATCTGATGACTTTTGACTCTTTTGAAGAAAACTAATTCTAAAATGCGTTTTGTCTATTTTTGGCAACGATTTTTTAACAAGCTTGCGACAATTCTCAATTTCTACCCTGTTCAAATGTTTCAGTTATTATGCAGTTATTTTTATTGTTATCTATATATGTTGTTATCTATATATGTAAATTTATTAAAATGCATCAACAGAAAAGTATTCGGTTACTTACACACAGATTTAATTAAGTTTAACAGCTCGCCAACCGCTAATTATTATTTCAAAATTGTAGAAAAGTACAGTTATTGTTTCCAGATTATATAACCTTTCAAACAGATACGACTTTAAAAAATGTTTCAGTTAAGTTAGGGCCACCGTACTCTTCATGATCGATTAAGTTGTATGACAATGATAAAGACAAAGATAAAGATATACAAAATAAACACAAACAAACAATCCTATGAGCTAACGTTGGAGAACAAAACTAAATTTTTCAATCTTGCTGGTCTCGATATACTTCATTAAAAATGCTATTTTAACAAAACTATTGATCAGATTTTATTACCATAAAAAATTTCTTCTAAAATAAGATATTTTAGATCATTTACCAAAACAAAAATGTATCTCCGGTCTATTTAGGACATCATCGTGACAAGTTTTTGAAAGATGGCAACCATAATACGTAAGTACCTTCAATATAACATTCTGCGGTGCATTTCGACATAATGATGTCAAAGATATTATAAATATTAGTAATAGTAAATAGATAAGTTGGTAACCGAAGAAACCCTTTGAAGAAAACTGCCGGTACTGGACACACTAAAAAAAGTCGGTATTTTATTTTTTCCGCTTCTTAGACTGTATTGATTCACTGTTTATCAGAGCTTACTAGAAATTGTACTGAACAATACAAAACGACTATAGTTAAAATATGACGTTTTGCTTAAAAGAATAAATAAATATAAAGTATCTATTTGATTTAAATATTTGGCAGTTTATTTGATCTAATCTAACACAGCTATGTAATATTCCTGCATATAAATAATCACTATGGGCGATCTTGTCCCACAACAAGCTATATTAGAATTTTGCTGCACAAATGTTCGTAATTATATTTCCTTTCCATCCGTTCATATGACAATCTGTAGTCTCTTTATTTCCACAATAAGCCACGTGTCTTTAAAGCCATGGTATCGAAGAAATGTCCAGTATGACAGGTATGGGTAAGCCGGCCTTGGTATATATCAGTATATATCTGACATTCTTTTTTTTCACGTGATATGTCACGTCACATTTTTTTTCAGCTCTCTACCAGAGCTTAAAATTTTAGCCATGGGAGCATCCTGGGACCAACGGAAGATGGAAGTAATCAAGTCTGGACTGGACCCACATCATCTGGAGCATATCTAACAGCGAGATCTTCTTCAAAATCTTAACCTAACCAGCTGGCTTAGCGTTCATGATTGATTTATTCCCGGATCTGTTGCCGGAATATTGATCATCGATGAAGATCTCAACGATGCAGAGGAGGTTGCCCTAATGTTACCAGATGGTGACATTTTTGGCTCGCCTAACATCGCTTACCGTCCGGCTTCTTCAAAATCTTAACCTAACCAGTTAGCTTAGTCGTTGAAGATCTCAACGATACCAAGGAGAATGGCATGGCCCCGGCACTCACTGTCACTGTCACTAACAGTGATTTTTTGTCAAAATTGACAAGCTGTCAGGTCTGCACTTTTTTAATGTTTACCTTTACCTACATTTCCTTTAGCCCATGTAGAGGAAGGTCGTGTTCTTATGGAAGTGGCAGGAAGTTGCTCTTGATGAACACCGAGAGCGCCCCGTACTCTTCTAGAGTACCGACACCGGGCATGCCTAGGCTTCAGTAACACGCATGTAGAAGAGGGCCGTGTTGTTGTGCGTAATAAGCTGCATTCTGACATCTGATCCATGTTGGGCAAGACGACGGACACCAGAGGTGCGTTATTCTATCATTCACCACTTCAAGAAGACCACAAGTGACAGAAAGCTACTCTTGGTGTACACCGAGAGCACCCAGTAAACTTCTAGAGTTAGATATATCTATCTGGCAGTGGTCCCAGCCAGTGTACCTTTTGCTGACACCCAGCTGTCGGCGCCTCCTCCCGACATTGGCCAAGCTGTAATTTCAGTAATGCATTACACAATTCAATGATATTTTTGAGATTCAACGCATTTGAATACCAAAAGAATAATAGTCCTCAGTTTTGGGGGAGGAGTATGTGCATCAAAATATTATGGTCTATTTTGCAAAGTTAGTGGATCAAACTGAGGTTCCTCAGTTTATTACTTTGTGTTCAATAATTATGGCGACTTACCGTTAAGTTAGACAAACCTCACAATGAGGTCATCAACAACTCCCCAATCGTTTAGTTATTGATTGTTGAAGTTTTGTAATTGTGAATATCGAACTATTCAAGAATATGCAGAGACCAAAGGTCAACTTTTTTTGTATCTTGCGAATTCTGGCGCAATATCCTGGGACGCTGATGACTGGTCTAAAGTACCCTTTCAAGGCAGACATCCTTATATTTGGTACCAGTATACAATATCCCAACCGTCAGAACCTGGAACGTTTCCTATCGGAAGCCAGTATTTAGACCATATTGAAATGCGTACATTGGGCAAAGAATCTGGGTGACCATATTTGGTCGTTATTCAGGGCCGACTAAGATATGTTGTATCAAGGTGGACCAATTCTTCTGATCAGTTTCTGCCCCCAAATTTTCTTAAGAAAGAAGAACCGGGTGGCTCTAATAGTAAATCAAATTTAGTGGAGATTAGAGATTTGTCATCACTTTCCAAAATTGCAAAATTCTGTTCGTGAATTATAGCTCTATTACTCTGTTACTCTAGTAATTATTAAAATCAAACTCTAAATATTCAGAGAGAATATTTCAAAATAATGGAGATTGGCAAAATTTTTAATGTTGCCTTATAATTTGAAATATATTTCGGTCTATACAAGACTATTTTAAAGAAAGTGTCTTGTCTTTTAAGCAACATTCCTTAGCTACCATATTCTTGCCGTCATTAGATGACTCTATATAAGGTGGTTCACTCCGTATAAAGACTGAAATGTTTTCAAAAAACTTTTAGATATCCCTATCGCATTGCTTTGTATCAAGAAAATTGCTGTCGAGCATTTGACAGATTAAGCAAACCATCCCAAGGATGTTTAGGACGTAAAATTTGTTTGTTTTCTAAAAATAAGTTAGAGCCGATTTTGCTTCAAGATCATTAAAAATAGACTAATATCTGATAACTGAATTCAGCTAATTAATTTTGCTGCCAAAAGGATTACTCAATGTTTGGATACGCCTTCTATACTTTTATTTGTACCGAAAAGTATTTAATCGGGGCACGCTTGTTTGTTCCTGGTTAAAGAACCTAATTTCATAGCGGCTGAAGTCCCCCATTTTTTTTTGTGGCAAACAACATTCTTTATTCTTTCTTATATTTGCACCTCTAGAATACTCTCCTAGAAGTAATCCTACAACAAATTTCAGTTGTGCGCTTTGGCCGTTACAACCGCAGTTGTCCTATTGTACAAAGCCTTTCCCTGTTGACAGGATAGATGTCAACCAAGCTCTAAACCGGCTAGGGATTAGGTATGGAATCAACAGATGTTGCTCATAATTCTGCTGCAAATTTTTAAATTCACATAAATTAAAGCGACATTTGGGCTGAGATAAAGGGAATTTTCATTTAAATTGCCTATTTGACCAAAATTTTCAACGTTATTAACTTGCGTATCCTCCACAACGAAGTTATTACTTCCTTCGGTCATTACGGCATCGCAACGTTGCATGCGTGTGTGTCATATGTTTTATATGACTATTAGTACCATGACTATTAATACCTTTTGGAGTCTGCCCAATAGGTTTTTACTCTTTCATTAAGAAATGCCTGCTGCACTTTTCAGATATTTGAGCGGTTTGGGTGCGCAAATCAAAGATTCCTGACACTCCTGTATAGGCAGCTGACTGTTAATATAAGCCTTGAAAGATATATTTATCTTTTTTTACACTTGTTTTGTTACAATAACAAACTTAATAATTTGGTCTAAGATGGATCCCAAAAGTTACGCTAACGGGGCAATTACTTTGTTTGTTGCGTTGCATCGACCAAGGGCGTGAACTTGGAGCAGCTAAATGGACCGTTTATATCTGCGGTCCTTCTCCCGCTCACGGGCAGTCCCATAAGTCTGCTCCAGTCCTGGGGGTACGCGGACCCCTAAGTTGGCGATCGCTGGTTTATATTAACCATTTGGATACGCAGGTCGGCTCATTGTTGATACGTTCCTGTGAACCGTTACCAATAATTTGTGTTTTTACTTCTGGACAATAATAACCGCGCAGCCGCTGCTGGGTTAGTTCTTTAAGTGACAGTTCACCATGACTACAGTCAAAACAGTCTAGAGTTGTCTTTATAGTCAATCATATGTAAATTAGATGCTGAGCCATCAAAACACTAAGGAATTTATTGGATACCCTTTCTTTATTATTTGTGGATACAGTTTAGACCGCTCATGTTATCTGAAACTACCGGTAAACGGTGTTGTCAAGTCCCGTCCAACTAAGCTTAAGTTTTTACTTGGTACTCAGCAATTGTATTGAATTATATTACTTTTCGAGGCAGTAAGAAACAATATGCATATCAAATATGGGACACCATTAGACTTATTGAAATAAAGAAAAGCCTAATTAAAAGATCTAATTAATTATACCTTTGCCTTTGTCCGCTGCTCATCGCGTTCAAAGATTTTCCCAATGGTTATTAAACGTCTAATTTTATTCATAACCATATGCAATTAATTCCAGTCTTTATTTATATACATCTAGGTGTGTTATCTGTTGCTGTAGGTACGATTGTTTATCTATAATATTAATCTTTTTTACAAAGTACATTTACCGATTATTTACAAAGGTCTACATCATGATATATACCTTCTTATTGTTTATAGCCTTAAAAGGGCCACATAGACAGGTATATTAAAGTATTTATACTAATTAGTACATTGGAATTATTAAAAGTTGATTCATATGTATTCCGTACTGATGACGACTAATAGTCCGAAACACGCGCCTATGGTTGCTTTCTTCGATGACGGAATTACCCGATAATTACCTTTCTCCATATGTATTTCATGCACTTGTCACAAGTCATGCAAGCATTGGCATCTAGTCTTGTGTTGGCAGTTTGCCTAAATTGGTTGAAATACCCACAATTTTGCAATTGTTCTTCAATTTTACAACTGCATGCATGAAAAGAAGTTTGATGAAAGTTTTTACATTTGACTCTTTAACTTTGAATAACATGATAACGATATATTGTTGCAATAACATGTTAACAAAATGTTAACATGTTCTCTCAAGTGCATTTTGTTGTTTCTTATTCATAAACAGACGATAATGCTGTTTTGGCTCTAAATTGCTCTGTGCTTTAAACATCTACAGATTGTCATATGAACGGATGGAAAGGAAATATAATTAAATGATTAAACGAACTTACCTTAGTGAAGTTCTATCATAATTATATGATCTTTCCATCCGGAATATGACATAACCCACCCTTCCTTTGTTTAGACTTTCCCGAACCCTGACCAATTTAGAGACCCTATGCTTTCAAGAGAATGTCAGATATATACTGATATATACCAAGGCCGGCTTACCCATACCTGTCATACTGGACATTTCTTCGATACCATGGCTTTAAAGACACGTGGCTTATTGTGGAAATAAAGAGACTACAGATTGTCATATTCCGGATGGAAAGATCATATAATTATGATAGAACTTCACTAAGGTAAGTTCGTTTAATCATTTAATTATGCGCCACGATTGCGCTGTATAAATAATGTCAGTGAAAGTTCAGAAATGAATAGATTATATTCTGCGGTGTCCGCAACTTTTTAGGTCATAGCGAAACGTTCGTTTTTGTTGCGGTCTTCTTCAAATATGTAGGTTCCATGGTGTAATGGTTAGCACTCTGGACTTTGAATCCAGCGATCCGAGTTCAAATCTCGGTGGAACCTTTCCCATTTTGCATTTCTTTTAGACATTTATAACGTGTCTTTGCGAAAAACTTTTAAAACTCATTTATTCAAGGCCATGTCTTGAACACAGTTAGCAAAAGAAACAACAATAAAATAGATAAAAGATACAAATAACGAAATATATGAAGTATGACAACTTTTGCAAGGCAGAGTCTAATACCCAATAACATAAATAGGACCATTTTCATAATTTATGGCACCATAACATGAAACAAAAAAAAAAGAGAATACATTATTTTGGATGAAACTAATAAAAAACCAATGATTTGGATACTCGTCCAAACTGTGAACGCAAATCTTTTCAAGTACAATGTCCCGCGTAGTACTCTAAAACTGCATAATATGCCCATTCCGAAATGATATTAAACTCTCGCAGACGGAGTTAACATTTCTCTTCACAATGGCATAGGCTAGACGGTGCGTTGCAGCCAGCATTAAATCGTCGCGACAAAGTTCAATACGTAACGATTTCCCGGAATGTCTTTTCCGCTGTATTTTGCTGCTGCATCTCACTCCACCACAACATAGCGCCGCAGCTGTTGACATAAATTCGCCGCAGATCACAAACGGTATTATTTATTATTCTAACAGGTAATAAATCGTGTTGGGGAATCAGGAAGTTTGAAATTAATTAAGTCGTATTTATTTGCGTTTTGAATAACTACATGTTAACAAGAATAATACAGCATACTTTGGTGACTGTCGTGGTTTATCGCTGTTGAAAATATTCGGTGTAAAATCATCTAGTTTCAGACTTTCAGTATGGAAAATCGTACATCAAAAGTGCATATCTAGCTTCTCCTCGAAATTAATAAAACTACACACAAGTAAGAAGCACCGAAAGATTTTATATTAGAAAAACAATTAAAAGAATATTTAATAACACTAATTTAATCACTTAATCTAATGCTTCGTTGGTGTGCACCATATTTATATCACTTTTTTGGAAAGTAAATGTGTTTGTGAGTAATTCTTTTCATTTTCACGTATTTGGTTTTTGAACTCCTAAAAAGTTACAGCCGGTTGAAATGTTGACAAAACAAAGAAAAATTGACTTTGTGGGTAGAAATTTCTATATGGACGTATTTGGTTTTGAATTCTAAGAAAGTTTGAAATATTGATAAAACAAAGAAAAATTTAATTCATATCAAACAATGCAAAAACAAAGCAAAAATACAATCAGTATCCATTACAACAACAAAAAATCAAATTAGCACTAAAAATAATAAAAGTAAATATAATAAACAAATTAAGGCCGCAACGGTTCAAACGGCAGTACCTTAATCAGATTGGAAAGACAAAGTCAATATGAAACTTTCTCCCAATTATGAATTTCCAATCTGTTTCCATCGTTAGCATCAAAACTAATAATAAATATTGAGTATCCAGAATTAAATTAAAATTTTTGTGTGGTATTGGAAATTGGGAACAACTGGTAAATATCTAATTTATTTTTTAAACGCCACAATTATATAACATTAAACAAACTGAACACTGCCTATCCAGATCTGTGAATTTAGAAAGCTGGTAATCCCCTGTGGTGGCCACAGCACTTTATTTGGAAACGTAGTTCCCATTATAATTCATATCTATGTAATTTTTTGGTTGCTTGTTGATAACAATTTGAGATTAAATAAAAAAAGTGCGTACTATAAGATGAATAGTTTTGAAACATGTGTAAAATTCGACCGATAAACGAATAATCTGTAAAATATCCAAAACAACAATAAAATTGTTGACACCCGGTTTCAAATAAAAAAAAAATCATTTAAAAAATGTCAACGACAGCCTAGTTATTTACATTTGTAAGGCCCTTGATAGCAACGAATATAAAATAATGTGCATATTCTCACTATGCCGTGTTATATATTTCATACATACAATTTCACTTCTAATAATGTCTCACAAAACAACAGAGACTAATGTTACGAAACAATGCACACAGTTTAGTAATGTTTCATTCCTGAGTCACCGAAAAATAAATATATGCCTGTGTACGCTAACGATGTGTAGTATGCGTAGCTTGTCAACAGATACGTTCACGTGATTGACAGGGCTGCCTTTCAGGCGCCACTTCAGTAAGTATATCGTCAAAATAGACCTCATCTGCTTGACTTCCTGTATATTTATTGTTCGTCGCTGAGCGATCTGCTCAAATAAACTATGCCAGTATTGGGTTACACAGTTGTGTTTCAGACGGCTGTAAATAAATATCTTCGCTACAGGATATGCTTTTAAATTACACCATAATCAAAACATGACGCACAGCAATATAGTAGAAAATCGCAATGTTTTCTTAATTTTACGGTTCGTGAAGGTATGACAACCGTTTAGAATAAACTTGTATCTACTTCAATTTCATTTAATCACAGGTGTTATTGTTATTTTTGATAATTTTAACCTTTGCAGAATAACATAAAATGTTTACTAAACCTTAGAGCAAATAAAGCATTAGTGCATTCAATTAAATACATTCTGAAATTAAATAAATAACTAAATAAATTGTGGTTCACATACTCACAGATTTGACGCCTCATACCAGTGCAATCGGTGATACAAATAGTGCCAATGTTGAGAGAAATTGTTCAACTTACCTGAAATAAAGAACATACTCGTTAGTTTAATTATTTAGTAGGATATGAAATTTATTTATATACATATAATATTATAGAACTATTGGAATGTCAATGTTATAAAGAAGCAATTTAGATATTTGTTTTGACGTTATCCTGAACCTTCCCCAGTAAGAAAAGATCTTTTTGCGCAAATGTACTTTTTAATGTGTTGCTATATTAGTTAAGATCACATTTCTTGGAACATTTAGATTTCCAGGTAAATTATTTTGACAGAACTGTTTACGATAGCATAAAAATTAAGCATTTTTAAATGTCTATTACCTAATGCCATCACGAGAAATTGTCCAAAAGGACCCAAAGTGACAAACGATATCAAAATAACATAAATTCATTAAAAGTATGCTTTCCAGTAAATTTCAGTAAAAATGTCCTAACACAAAAATTCGCAGTAATTCATTCAGTTCCGCCCGAATCATTGAATCAATCTTTTCAAACCAAATATTTTTTCTGTATCTTTTTCCTATTTGGTCACCGTGATTTTCTGATATCGATGTTCAGTGAAGTTAACTACATAAAATCAGGTTAATTTATTTTAAAAGACACATCCGATTTTTTTTAAATTTATTACGCTGGTGGAATGAGGTTTTGAGAAGTACTAATAGACACAAAATGCACGCTTTTGCGATACCTAGTCTCTAGAGGTTACTAATACTTCCGATTTTTTCCGAAATGACGTCATCATTTAAATTTTAAAGCCTATATAATTTGTATATAATATATAATATAATATTATTTATGTGATATTGTCAATCAGGATGACATTCTGAACACTGAATTAACTGAATACATGTCGATCGTCAATTTTTATCACCAAAGCTTTTTATTAATCCAGGTCGCCATAAATTGGTAAAAATACTCGAAAATTGTCAAATAAACACTAACTAACTGGATATTGTATTACTGGTGCCCTCTAGCGTAGTTGATTGAGCAGGTCGTTATGGATACTCTGATTATTCGATAGAAAACAATTTTTTGATTACAATGACGTCGTTTAAAGCAGAATTACAAAATGTCGTTTAAAGCAGATTAACAGGAAAAACAAATGATGGTATTAACCCATCAACGTCAGCGAAGTGAACTATGGATGACTGAACTACCATCTAAATTTGACAGTTCTCTGTATTGCTTCTTGTTTGAGGTTATTTGTTTTGATCGTTATTAATTGTTAATTCTTATTTAAATTGTTGTTTAAATCGCAAATTCTGTTATATTGAATTGAAATTTAAAAAAATGGACTAGAATTAAACCAGAATATTTTATATAAAAAGGAGTACATTTTTTTGAAAATGTATAACAATAAATTAGTTATCCGTTTGTATGAAACTTTTTTGGACACGTTATAATATAAGGATAGAATTGAGAACCTCTTCCTTTTCTGAACACTGTTACAAATTCCACTTATATATTCAATAAATATGTTACGTCTGTGTACGAATGAATACCAAGTTTATATTTGTATACACTATCTACTAAAAACTAAAACTAAACGAAATTAAGCTTTACGTCAGATTCTGTTAAAAAGTTCATATTTAACAAACGCCTAAACACTAAAAGGGGCGGCCTTTTTTATTCTGAAAAATCCATAGAAGACGAACAAAGCCTTACTCGAATCGAAAATGCTTTGAAACCGGCATCCGCAGAGTGGATAATACCGCTTTTCCGGGTAATACTTAAAAAAAATCTCCACACGGCCTCAGCACGTTTGGCATTCGTGTGGCTACGACGAAGACCTCTTTCACCGAAACCCGCGCACATTTTTACGCAATACGGTCGGGCAATGCCGCCGCCGTGTTCGCAAGTACCAATCCTGCAAGTGGAATGAAAGAGTGGCGGTGGTACATGCAAGGCATATGTTTCTAAGTGCTTCACTTTTATGACAGTTCAAAGGATTTTTGAAAGGCTCCGCGCCAACCGAGATTTACTTACCATGACTGCAATAACATAAAGAGTTTCGCGATATTCAAAGGAATCCTTCTGTGAGAGCCTCCGGTGTTGATATATTACCTCCTTAAAAGTCAATGTAAAAAAATGGGGAACGGAGAAGAGCCAGCAGTGGCGCCAAAGCTGCGACCGCAAACGCAACGCAAACAGACACCCCATTGTAGCTTTCAGGGGATAAAAGAGGTCTTGTTTCCATGGCATGGTTCGTCGGATGAGAATGGGTATCAAACAGTTTTAGAACCGCGTTGCACATTTGCTATTCCGTTTCTTCAATCCTGCTACGTTTGTGGTGTATAGTACCGCAAAGCTTCTGCAAAATAGTTTCTTCTTGTTTGTTGTTAATTTTACTCCTGTGAAACTGTGTTATGTTCTAGGCAAGTTGTTCTAAGCAGCAGTGATGTTTTCATTCTTGAAACAACAGACCAGCGAAATATAGACTGGTCTACATTTGTGGTAAACGTACAAAGCAGAAATGCTTAAGAATTTAAGTGTACGAGGTCCACCTCTGTACACTTAGAAGTTTATTTTTATTTAACAGTTCTTTAAGGTCAGTTATTTAAAGTTCAGTCAAATTTCAATACTTTGCTTTTACAGTAGAGCGTCGACAATCCGAACCTCGGTAATTCGAACGTTCGCTAATCCGAACGCGCAAAAAGAAATAATAACGAAAGAAATTACTGAGTAACCGAGGGAAAAGCCATTTTTGTCGATTCCTGTTTACAGAAAAATATTGTTTTGTATCTATCTTGTATCCACTACTCGTATTTTCTGCTATTTAGCTGCAATATTTGATAATTCGAACAGTTTGATAATCCGAACCACCTTCTGTCCTGATTAGTTCGGATTATGGACGTTCAACTGTATATTCCTGTTCGTTTTACTACGTCTACCTTCACTTCACTTCTTGTTTGTTACGTTGAAATCTTGTAATCGATATTTTGTATATATACTTTCTATTTGTTCATATCTGACCCCGCACCGAGAAGCAACTTATTTTGCCTCTCGGTGCAAACATGAGCGCGAGAGAAATGAAAAATGGTATTTAATTTTTGCACTTTTAAATTAATGCACATCTTTCCGATTTTTTTCTCTTATACCTACTCTTATAGTACAATGCATTTAAATGTAGAAATTGTTTTAAGTAGTGATATTTTGCAAAAACGAATATAGACTTATTCACTGTAAACGTCAAAACGTTCAAACCGCACTCGAGGGAAGCCGATCTGCGCAAAGTCTTGTTCACGTTTATTTCGGTCTTAACAATTAATAAATAGTCGGAATATAATATACAGTTCATTTCAAAAGTATCCACCCTTAATAACTCTTGACCTGATGCGATTACTGCTTTGAGTGGAAACACGTCAAGTTAGATATCGAGGAGGAAGTTCAAAAAAGGTACCTCGAGATATTTAGGTTTCATCCCTTCACCATACTTTGAAACGCCACTCCACTTGGAAATTTCAAATGGCACCCCCTACCTTGTGACACATCATTTGAAAGGACATAAAATTCTCTACTCAACCATGATAACAAAATGAAAACGATCGATTGGTTCTTAAGATAGACTGGAATAATGGCCACCATTATTTGCGTTAGCGAAGAGTTCGGAAACAGAATGTATTTTTATCTAGCATATAATGGTAACCATTTCGAACATGTCATAAAGTAATTTCTTATTTCTTATTTTATTATTTATTTAAATTTTTTATTTCTTATGACTGTAATTTAATTCAACAGTGTATCCAATCCGCAATGTTTTGCTAATAATATTTGATTTCATACCTTCCATCTTCTGTGTAGTCTATCTTGACATATAATCATAAGTTTCTGCTTAATCTTCTTCGATAACAGAATGAGAAAATATGGAAGATTCACAAGATTGAATGGACGATGATGACAAGAAAATGTGTGCTGTTGATATATCGTTAGATGAGCCTGATATTTTTATTCTTTGTTTTAAAAATGGTGATATTTGTATAAGAATAACGTTTATTTTGTGATAAGAGGACACTTTTGATTTTATGATAAAAGAAAAATCTTTACTTAGCAGTTAAATGATTCCTTTTACTGCTATATTTTATCATAATATTATTTTTATATTTTATATTATTTACTCGGGGTATTTACCCTTGATAATAAAAAAACGGGTATATAACTTCACTGATTTTTTCACTTCTGTCGCGCTCATGTTTACATCGAGAGGAAAAAATGTTGAGAATCATAAAATTTATGTAGAAATGAGTCTGGAGTATGACACAGTTTATTTCAATTAGTCTTGTTCAGTAGTTTTAGACTTATAAGCCTTCAGCCACAGGAGTAGAATAGTCAATACTAACGAAACGTGGGATGGCAGTTAGTGCGATTTATTCGTGCGGGATTTTTATATATGTCTAATTGATTTGTAGTTTTTCATGTCTATTTCATGTGATAATGCATGAATCAAGAAACATTTCTAGATCTCAGAACATTTCATATATTTTCAGGTACTTAATTTGTCAAAATTACAATAATCTAAGTTACGTGACTATCCTGACTAACAATAAATAATTGTATCCAAAAACTTCCTTTTAAATATTATTTTCTTCGATTTTCTATCGCTCTAATTGGATAGCTATAAAAAAGCTAAAAATATTTTATTTTTAATATTGTGTTATAATATGTTTATGTGACTATATGAGGGCACACTTCTATGCTTAGACACAGCCTCCTTAAAAAATATTACATTCCAGGATATTTATCGTCCAAAATGAAGCAATATCCTGAAAATATGCATAACTCTCTAGGCATATGCAAATCATAATATCGCAAAATTTCACTTCCATGCATCTAACCCTAAAATATTGCCTAGCTTATATAGGTCAACTGAACGCTATAAATTCGCATTTGCTAAATGCGAACACAGGAGGAGGCCCCACCGAAATTTCCTTATAACTTATGCCGACTATAAATTTGTTTACATGCTCCCCGGAACCCCCAAAGAAATCCAGAGCGGGCCGTAGAGCTCCCCATGTTTCACGATTTATACGCTACTGCAAAGTTGTTCTTCGCTCCCCCCCTAGGCTTCTCTCATGAAATATTTCAGTTATATTTTCAGCGGACGTTATTTATTTCATGAGTTCGTTGCACGGGGTTGCCCACCCATCTCACGACCCCGCCGGCAAACCCATACACTTCAAAATCGGACGTTTTATGGTCGCTACACACAATAATACGACACCATGGAATAGCGGTTCATCCACGGAGAATTCGGTAGCAGATTATCGCGTGATGGTTATGAGATAGATAAGATTAGATTGTTTTATTTGTTTGATCTGTTTTCCGTGGATGATTTTCTGTACTACCGTTAGTCATTCATGACAAATATTGTGTTTGTAAAGGTTAACTCAAATTTGAGGCTCACCATGGGATTTTGCTATTAGCCTAGGGCGCCCACTAGCGGATTTACACCCCTGGCGTACGTGTTAGATTGAGTTAAAACTAATTATAAAAACATATGATAAAATTGTTGTTCAAGTTGAAAAACATCCGATAGAAAATGGAAAAATGTTAAATGGTTTCAATTATATTTTCGTGATTTACCTAATCTACATATCCGTTCATTGTGTCTTCCACATAAAACTTTACTTTTGGGGATTGAATTAAACTGAAGTGATAATATATTTCATAGTTTTAAACTTTCTAACAAATCATTTAGTTTAAACGTAATGTTTATGATCAACCTGAAAGCTGTTGTAATTAGAATATAATGTATTAAAATCCAAAATTGTGCCCCATTATAAATAAAATTGTTATTGGTTTGAGAGAAACAGTATCATCATTTATAGCATAAAGTGGATTTTACTTTCCAAACATTCGTCATGGTATAAATAGTATTACCCCTGGAAATTGTATTTTATAGATTTCCCGCGGGAGCTCGGGAAAAACTTATTTCCGAAGCACTAAAATATTTTGTGCCGCTGAAATAATGGTGTATTTGCTAAGATTACATTAATTCTCAAACTGAGTCCCCGCGAGTCGTATTTTAAGGTTTCTTATTGTAGGTACCTTTTGATACGATTTTCGGTAGAAGCAGTCTTTTAACATTTCAGAAGTTTTTGCGTTTTACCTGTTCAGGACAACCCTGTAAACCAGCGCATTTTTCAACCGGGCTTCCACGAGACATCGTTAGGAGTTCCGCAAAAAAAAAAATAGCAACCAATACAGTTATTTAATTCTTGCGCTGCGGCGTAAAAGCCTTAAAAATATTTAATTGGCTTTATTTTTTGTAAACCAAGACATATTGTTGATCAGCATACAATCATCATTCATCATACATTATTTATCCAGCATGCTACTTATTATCCTCATCAACATATGCTTTGTTTGAATCTGCTGTTCTAACCTGATACATTTCATTGCCTTGATATGAGGTTTACTAATTTCCCCAGACATGTTCTTAAATTTTTGCGAAAGAACAGTGTCCTACCATTCATAGAAAAACAAACACTTGTATTTCCAAAAATATATAGTCAATTCAAATATTTCGTTAAAAAACAAATTGCTTGTAGTGTGAACGTTGAAACCAAACCATATTCGCAATAACAGCACGTTCCAATCGAAAGTTATGGTGCTTTATGTCTGGCTATGCAACATTTCTGATAATATCGGGTCAATTTAATGTGAAACGAAAGGTGTATTAATATCAATCGGTAATGACATTTGTCTTGTTATGGTCAAAAAGGACAGTAGAGATTTTATAGTATCGTATACAGGATCATTTTTCTTATACAGGGACAAATTTTTAGACATTGTATTCTCATTGGTTTTACAAAAAAAAAACAGCGGGATTGGCCGTTTGTAATAAACACATTGCAATGGCACGAGAAATCTAATTGTGTACTTGAGTTATCTCTAAAGATAGTGGAGAAACAATTGGTCTTGTTATGGGCGGTATGTGTGATTTCAACATTTTAGGTGGTCTTTGCGTCAGTTTCAATTATGATGTATCAAACTTGTTGGTTAGCTGTAAATTTTGGGCGAATGTTACTTGTTCTTTTGTTTGGTTTTGCAAAGATTGAATAGGAGGTAGAATCAACGTTTTTTGAGTATGTCATATGACTTCAAACCAAGTCCTTTATGTTATGTTTAAATGAAGAGGACTTCAAACATTAGCCTGAACTCCGAATACATTGATGTGCACCTTTTTTTTCGATATTTTTGATTTGAAGATGTAATTTTTCGTGAGAAGCGAACAGCCTAACCGTCTGACAAGTGAAAGCAAACTGCCATAAATTTAGTACAATAAAAAACGATGTTGATTTTAGTTCGAAATCAATGCAAAAACAAAAACTTAATAATTTGCAAAAAAATCTATAGCCCAATAAGTGTAGGACAATAATGTAAAACGGGTTAGAAAAATTTTACAAAAATTTCAAAATCAAACGTGGCGCCCATAAGAAAATTAAACGTTGGCCATAGTTTCTCCATTATCTTTAAAGATAACTCAAGCCCACAATTAGATTTTTCGTGCCTATGTAATGTTATCGTCGTAAAGGTCCAATTCCACTGCTTTTTTAAATTAAAAACAAACAAAAAATTTCTAAATTTCACTGTATATACTAAAAAATCACCTGTATACGATGCTATAAAGAGTATAAAGTGTCTACTGGCCCTTTTGACGAAAATGAAACAAGTGTTATTACCTAAATTTATTACACTTTTAATTTCACATTAAATTGACCAGATATTACCAGAAACGTTGTATAGCCATATATAGCAACACAACATTGGATTGAAACGTTCAATTATTGCGAATATGGTATGTTTTCACTCTTCGCAACCTAAGCAATTAGTTTTACCAGGAAATGCTTAATAATAATACTTAATTTCTATAAATATGAGCAATTGATAATTTGTACCGTTTTTTGCCCACAGTGTATGCAGCATAAAATAAACAAATTTAAAATAGATCTTCACCATCACAAATTACAATGAGTAAAAGCAGTTTGCTTGTAGTTAAACGAAACTAATTGCTTACTCTAAATAAACAAAAATAATATTAAAAGAAATATCTGTTACTTACATACTAAGGGTTTCAGGACCAGAATGATGTACAAAATTGTGAGCTGTGCGTGTCAGTTAAAATTGATAATTTATGACGTTTCATATAGTCCAAGCTTTATAACGGTAAATTAGTAATAAAAATTTACTTTGCATTTTTTATTTAGAATTTTATCCTGAACAAACGATTTCTTAAATTTAATTCATTTTATAATAGAATTAGGTATAATTGTAATTTGACATTTATTTGTACGATATATTATAAAACATTAAAGAAAATTCTATAATATTTAAACAAAAATTACATATTGTCCGCAAAATATCTTAAACAGGCAGTTTATAGATACGTAGTTACAAACACTGAGCAGTTTCTGTACTGCCAATAAACCTGTATCTTTGCAAAAATGTTCAATCTAAGGGACTGGAACCTAGAAATATTGTGCTAATTAACACGAGGTGCTATTGTATGACCACCAAGGCTCAAGATTTGGTTAGTAATCTATAAAATAAAAAGGACACTGATGATGAAAGTAAAATAAATAAAATAAATAAGTATATAACAACCGAAGTAAAATTTAAAATAAAAACAAACCAATACCTACTCCATATTTGCAATATCTAATACGAAACAATTCGGTTAACGTATTAGAAAATACGATATAAAATTTTAAATAGGTTTTGTACTCAATGACGTTCAGTTTAGAATTTTTGGATTATGCGTTGTCAATTCAGGATTAATTATTATGATTAAATTTGACATTACAGCCCAAAAATAATGCACTAAGTTGAATTTGAATCGAATTTGAATCTGTTGTTCAAGTACAAGCTACCACAACACAAATTTGAAAATTAAAATTCATTTTGTTATATTACTTTTGGTATCGTTTGGAAAAAATGTATAAATTCATTATAATTCCAAAATCGGTTTTAATCACAATAGCTTTATCACTAAATGAATGGTTACAGATTAATATAATAATAAGCTTTTCTTGTTTACTCTTTTCCATTTTCCTTCAACCCTTCCTTCGAGTTAATTACTCTGAGCTTTTTTCCAAAGCACTCATTAATTAGCCTGCCAGTAAACGGGCACAGTTGCGGTTTGTTACGCGGCAAATAAAAAATTCAAAGTTTCGAACAGTTGGTTCGTACGTACGTCCGGTCGAGCTCGGAAGTGGATGGTACTGAAAACTGCCGGTCCATAATTTATCACTCGAAGCTATTAAATTTATACCGGAGATGAAGGATGGCGCTTGTTGTGCCCGAAATGATGGATGAACACCTCGCACACCGACGCTAACTGATACAGCTTTATTTATGTACCATGAAATTCACAGATGTGACCGAATCCTTCATAATGCCGTGTATGGGCTCCCTTCCTGCTTTCCGGCATGGCTGGCGATAATTAATTCTGCCAAAATCCTAAACGATATTTGGAAACGATGATGGAATGTATAATTTACACATCAGTTTTAATTAGAAGACCAATCAAACGTTAGAAAAAGGAAATTAAACAAACTGTTCATCGATTTTATCCAACAGTTAAATAAGTTTGTCAATTTCCTTAGGCAACACCAAGAAATTCGAATTTCGTTTGATATGATGACACGTCACTCTGAAAGAAATGATCTATTTATCTATTTACGTCGATAATGCGATTCTAGCCGTGCAGTTTATTTTAGCGCTATGGTCCAATTTAATACAAAGTGACATAAACATGATCCTAAAAAAAAATTTAAGAAACTTACACTAAAGGGTTACAGTCGGATGTGTTTTTTTAAACAAATTTTTACTTTCCGCATCAATTTGTTACCAAGGGATTTTGAATGCTGCTGTGCAAACTTTAATGTGGCCGGATTGTCAGAGGTTCATTTTTATATTAAATATTCACAAATGATAATTTGGAAAACTGATTAAGTTTGCAGTTTTTTTTTGCATTAATTAGAAGCAAATTTTGCAAAACGTTCCTGCTTTCCTATTTGGTTACATGACCACATAGATTATACTGGTCAGTGGTCATTATATGTGGAATTTCAAACCATAGCCTAGGTTGTGTGTGGTATCACTGGGTAGATAAGTTAATGAGAAACATGTGTTTGAAAAAAATGCTTTTAATAAAATGCTATAATAATCGTATGGTTTATTTCGTAAATTGGTATTTAGATTATTATGTAGACATTTTACGTGTATTTGTAGTTATAATTTTACCATATGGTTTCAGAATTTTGCTAAAGTTTATTTTTCACTATTTTTCGTATATTCACTGGTACAGTATTATTATAATCACTAGGTTACAGAACCAAATTTGAATCTTAACCACTCTCAATACCCACCTCATAGGTACTATTTTCTGTACTACTTTTCCTGTATTTTTCTTTAGTATTGGTCCTGCATTTGCATATATAATCTTATGGCTGAAATGTTTCATCATTCTTCCGCTAATCAAACGAACATTTTACGCTAATTTAAAAAAAAAATAATGATCAGCTAAAAATGTAAAATCGACCACCGTGGATTGTCACAATAAGAAACAGCGAATATTATTTATTGTTTTGTTCCCATAAAAAAATGTCCGGTATGAGTTACAATTTCAAAACATGCACGAACTGGAATTATGTAAACAAACCATCCAATATGCGTTTGCGTCGTATAACGATGGTGTTTGTCGGCGTCACGCGGCACCAGATTGCCAAACACAATGCCGATAAAACGCACTCGTTCAGATTGATTCATAAATGCACGGTGGCATGCGATTTTAATTAAAACAGCGTATCCGTTGCAAACACTCCAGATGTGTACTAACCATGGTTGAGCAAATTAGTTAATTGAACCATACGATCCGCGCCCAACCACATTCACACCTTGCTCAAATAGATACATAAGTTGCGACTAAAACAGGAATTTATGTAGTTAGAATAAAATAGTGTATAAGAAATATAAGAATTCGGTCACATTAGTAAAAATCCTAACAAATAACCAGAAGTTGGCTTCTCTTTACTTTTTTTACTATCAAAGATATACAAAAAAAGGTTACGTTTTGGATGGCCAACATGCTGGTTCTTAAAAAAATATTTTGCAGTCATTTGTCTGACGTTTTCGACCCCTGCGTTATAACAATCATGGAGAGAATTATAACAAAAAAAATTAACTGCAGATATTCAATCTAGAATATCTTGGAATAGATAAAAAACTAAATTTCAAAAAACATGTCAATATTACTAAAAACAAATTTGAAAAATAGAGCAACTCACTTCAGAGGATTGACGCACAAGAACAAAGGTATGAATCTTCTACCGACCAACTGAAATAAATCGTCAATTGAGGCTCTAAACGACGCAGAAAGAACGGCTCTTCGAAGTATCACCCGAATACGACACCCAAACAATCTTCCTTTACACAATCCTTCCAACATCCTATTATATGAAAAAAAAAAGAAATCACCCGCTTCAACAAAAGAATAATCCCACTTCATATAAAGACCTGCTCCAAATTTCCCGAATCAATCCGCCACCTAATCCTTTCCCGCGACAATAATACCCGTCCACAATACAAAATACCGGAAAAAACACTTATGAACATATAAAAACCCTATGAATCAAGCTGAAATGACCAGACACTAATGGAAGACAGCAGGGCAGAAAGACCATAGTCGATAGCCCATTCCGACAGATGCGAAGAAGAAGATGATGTTTTGTATGCAATATAATATAATAAATGTTAGCCCATATTGTGGGAATAAAGATCTTGTATATACATAGTGTTTGCAAATGTATGTAATGAGGGGGGACTAGTTTTAGAAGGAATGCACAAGAATCCAGGAAGGCGTTTCATGAAACAGTCTAAAAAAGTGTAAAAGTTGCTATTTTATAGTCGACTTACTATTACTAGAGCTCTGTGAGATATAGTCTATATCATGTATCTCTATATATCTAAGTGAGTGTACATTATATAATTAACCTAGAAGTAATTACAGAAAAGATGTTGGTTTATTCCAACCAATCAAACAGAGAAAAAAAAACGCTTAAGATACTCGAAAAGCCTGAAAACAGTGGCACGTGGGATTTAGTTTTGGAAGAAAAGGAACATTTCTCTTTGAAATGAAAATGTTTAACGACATACTTTGTCAAAGTAATATTATAGGTTAATAATATGGTGACATACAGGCGGAAAGTAAATTTTAGGTAAATAAAAAAAAAAACAGCCACAACCTGGATTTGAACCAGGGACCGTTGCGTCTCTAGCACAATGCTCTCCAATGCGTCAATAGCTAAGATGGTAAAGCATTGTGCTAGAAACGCAAAGGTCTCCGGTTCAAATCCAGGATGTCGCTGTAATTTGATTTATTTAAAATTTACATCCCGCCTGTATGTCACCATATTCTTTCTCTTTGAGTTCATAGCAAAGCAATACAAGAAATTGATTAATATGTCAAATATGCTCATCCTGATATTCTAAGCAAGAGACTAGAACTCACAGTACTGCATTGCAGATTACTTAATAATAATAATAATGTCTATTTCACGTCAAATAATATTGCTTTTAATAACCGTATGTTACATTATTTTAGTCTAAAATATGTACTTAGAAACAACTGCATCCCCATAAAACAAAGCTACAAAACAAAACATTAGGGAAATAATGAAATATTAAAATCGCTACAAAAAGCGAGAACATTTACACCACAAATTCATTCATCACAATCCTGTAGATCCCTTAATACATATTTGGCAAATAACCATCGATAACGACTGACGATTATTGTATATTTATGGAAACATTGATAAGAAATATCACAATTTATTATTTATTATGTCACACTTGTTGACACAAGACTTTTCAAAACAAATACATACGTATCGTAATTATAATATTTATTTATAGGTTTGTATTTGTTTGTATTTAGTTGTTAATTAATGTAATAAGTTACCACCAAATAGCATGTAAGTTAAATAAATTGTAACTGCCAAGGTTACATAGAAGTTTTTAAAAAATCGTGTAATATCAATTTAATTCATGCTAGCAGATAAATCAATCCAGTTTCCATAATTCGGTAACTTCCAAACGGAAATAGATCGCAACAATAACCAAACATTCAATGAACACGATTGGCGAACGCAATCGCATAGTTAGGTACGTACTTGACACGAACCTTGCGCCTCAGTGTCTCTCCAGTAGCCCAGATAAGATAAGCGGGATAATCCGACCGTGGAGGCAGCAGTTGCTATCGAGTCCAAACAGAGACAACAACACGACAATCCGCAGCTACCGTTGCGCGTTCAGTACTCCCAAACTTCAGACCGCGCACACCAGTCACACAAAACAATCCAACAGTTCAAGTCTTAAATTAGCACACACCCAACCGAGACGCTTACTATGCAGGAGTCGTCATAGTTCGCCAACCCAAGTCACGATTATTCCGCGAGGATTACTCGAACACCTATGATTACATTTCCAAGTATTCCGCCGATAATCGAGAGTATTCTAGAGATAAGAAGATGGGTATGGAGCGGTAGTAGATGTGATTGTGACTGATGTCGGAGTGAAGGGCTCTATGTATTTTATCGGCGGCAGTGGAGAGATAGATAAAGGGGCCCTTCGCGTTCGCGTTGCTACCGTGCGCGTCGCCGTTCGAACTGGCGTCGGTTTCGCGACGACGCTCGTCCGCCGGTGGCGTCCCTTCTTTCTCTTGGGAATTGAGGTACCGTATGCGACGCTCTCCGTCGCTCGGTAATGCCGGCTGCATTCTCTTTTTGCACGGAAGGCGTTACTGGTGGACCCCTCGTATTATTGCGTCCCTGTTCCCCTCTTGTTGCGAATTACGGTGCATGTTCTGCGATCTACGGAAGGTTCAAGTCGTAGGGTAGATTTTCGAATTGATAAATTGGTGTATTGTTATTAGAAAATATGGGATAATGGGTATTGTTCCTTATTTCACAAGGAGCATAAATGCTGTTTAAACTATAAGATATCACAACGTAATACTGATGATTGTGTTAGATTAACGGTCCAGAAAAAGAGAAGTTTTCTAGGATGGACTTGTCAATCAATGACGCTTTTAAAAATATAATAGTGCAGTTATACAAAACCTGAAACTGTAGTAAAAGCTGTTTTGGATATTATATCAATTGCATTTTTATTGCAGTAGCGGAAATATTAATTGAAGAAATTCTAAAATCAGAGACATTTGTTTACGAATATATTTGCCGGGTTTTCATCCAATTTTTCCTTGATATGAGGAGCGTATTCAAATTATTGTTGCATGTAAAGGTGGGGAATCCGTAAGTCTTCTACAACCCAAGTTTCGTTGTATGTAAATAACGAAATTAAATATAAATTTCTGAAAATTTTTGAATTCCTTACTAAATTTTGAGGAAATAAGTCGAAATAAGTCGACCTAAGCAAATAGGATTGCAACCCCCAAAAAGTAGAGTAATCGGACATGTTTCGCTTTTAGGAAAAGGCCTGTCGGACAAAACCGGGCATTTTAACATCTGGGCAAAGTAACCCACGAGACCGCGGGTGTGGTCTGAAAGTCAAATTCATAATACACTGATGTTAGTTGATACCTTTTCAAACCTTTAGATGATCAGAAACACAACAATTACACTATAGTAAATAAAATAAAACGCTCGTTGAGTTTCGGTTTTTTGGTCCTTTATTTAAGACATTGCCGACGTTTCGCTGCTTATCTTCAGCTTCATCAGGGCTTGTGATTATAAAGGAGATCGGCCATTTCCAAAAGGGACCCTACAGTTTCAATTTTATTAATTCAAGAAGGATTGGTGGCGTTTTACCGGTGAACAGAAGTTTTGTCAGTAGTGTTTTGATTTGATGTACCTAATTGTAGTTCATGTTTCCTTGACGAGAGTCCTTTATAATCACAAGCCCTGATGAAGCTGAAGATAAGCAGCGAAACGTCGGCAATGTCTTAAATAAAGGACCAAAAACCGCAGTCGATAGTAGCTTTCCTTCCAATAAGTGAATATAATGTTACAAATATTTTGTTGCTACCGGCTGTCAAAGTAAAGAAAATTGAATATTTTTGTATTTAAATTTTACACTATCATTATTACACCCTATAGTTGCCAACTTGATAAAACAGAAACAAGCTTTTGAATGCATGTAGATTGTAGATACTAAAACAATGACAACCAAAAAATGATTCCGTATATAAAGGCAATATAACTTCAAAAAAATACAATAAAAGACTAACTTAATTCAAAATCTTAGTCTTCAGATTCAGATTTAACAGAACACACCAGGACCAGTTATCACTTGTTTGCTTTACTTTTATTGGTCAAGGATGGTTGAATGATTATTAGTAGAACGCTGAAAACAGCTAAGAATACAAAAAACATCAAAACATTTCTCAGATACAAGGAAATTCGAGATGTAGTATATCTCCCTCAGCGCTCTACTAATAGAGATTCAACCATAGTAAAATGTATATTGTATGTTTTCTTAATTAAGTCGGGCGATAAATTAGGGTAGTTAAAAAAATCAAAAACTTTACCTTTTTTAAGTTTCTTTTTAATTTTGACAACGATAGGCTCTTAGACTCTTAACCAACGTATCAAATAAAACCAATAAAATAAAATTACAAGGAAAGAGTTAAAATTGTGATTCATAATATGTTGAAAGGTGCTGCTAAAAGCAGTATTTTAAAAAAAAGATAAGAAGCACCCAAAACAAAGTAAAAAAAAGTGTTATAATATTGCATTTAAGATAAGCTAAATAGCTCCTATACATATGGCGGTACCAAGTTAACAAACAACCAAATTTCACAATGCAAATTCTGACACACAATTGACAGTAACACTTTTAATATGAAAAATAAAAGCATTAGATTTTTGCACTAAAACTGTACCTATATATAGTACCTATATAGCATCAATATGGCAACATTACTACCGACTTTCGCATGAACTGATGCAGTGAAAAGTCAGATGACTCGGAAATTAAGCAAACACATTTTCTTTTCATTTTTACTTAAAATGGCACTTTCTTTGTGGAAATTCAGTTTAAGTTTGATACAACTAATACTTTAACTTATATAACTACTAATAATTAGGGACGGTTTAGGGGTAGGTGGCGCAGTTTCCGTCACTGTAGTACCACAGTTTCTGCAATTATAAATGAATTGTCACGTAATCATTTTTTTTTATTTTTTGTAAATCTCAGACATGTATCTGAAAACCAGACATTGGAAGCTCTGTTTGCACCTTCAATCGGACTCCAAAAAATACAATCAAAAACCGAACGACTATCTAGTTTAAAACCGAATGGTTGGAAACCCTAATTGTAAATATTGTAAACCGCTAAGGCTGGGCCTTTCAATTCCAGTTCAAACCATGAACCGAGTTCAACAGCAGGCGTTTCTAAATGTGAATTTCCTTTTCAAAATCCTCGTTTCGTTGTTTAAATTGGCATTGAAAACCACAGCCAAAGTGAATGTGGACTACGTTCACAAATTTGCTGATAGAGGGAGATTACAGGCTTGGAAAAGTGAACAAGGCCACTCCTTCGTACTCTCTAGCCCAAGCGCAAATTGCTTTTTTACTAATAGAAAAAAAAGCGATGTTTCTTTTGAACAAAAAAACATATTTATAATATTATTGATGTGTACAAAAAAAAGCATATATTGCGATAGGTAGGTATAGGTACTAAATCATGCGGCATATTCCTTGACGGTATAATGAGTAATGATTAATAATTAAGAGGCATCAAACGCAGCTCGCCTGATAAGTAAAAGTTTCAAGGAACGGACAGATTACGTTCTGCAACGTTTCACTTTTGAGGTCATATCGTAGTCACACCGATTCATACCGATTTTGTTAAAATCTTCTTCAAATATGCAGGTTCCATGGTGTAATGGTTAGCACTCTGGACTTTGAATCCAGCGATCCGAGTTCAAATCTCGGTGGAACCTTTCCTATTTTGCATATCTTCAGTACTTTAACATCAAGGAATAATGCACACATTGTACTTACTTTTTGACTAGAACCAAAAGACAATTACCTCACAAGTAGTATTCCCAAGTAATAAACATTAAATTAATTTTGTGAACTTTTTTACGTCGTAACTGTTTAACAGATTTTTTTTATCCTATT
The DNA here is from genome assembly GCA_964023965.1 of Melinopterus prodromus. Lineage (NCBI taxonomy): Eukaryota > Metazoa > Arthropoda > Insecta > Coleoptera > Scarabaeidae > Melinopterus > Melinopterus prodromus. Next base: position 17,938,484 of record OZ030390.1, on the reverse strand, counting down.
TTAATCATTCTGTTTATACATATAAAAGAACTTCTGATAACCTCAATCATATTGCAAACAAATATACGAAATCAGAAAATTAGTGGCAAACTCCAACTAAACGGAAATTGGAATTTGGGGTACAACGCACATGCACGATATTAACTCTTCATAGAAGTCATTTAACTACATGTCAAGATAACACACACGTATACACACTATGCACAAAGTTCAGAAGTTTAGAACTAACTAGTGTACAAACAACAGTTTAATTAACATTCAAAGTATGCTATATAGTATCCAAAATTATGATACTGCTTTCCTTTATGCACGGAATACCTACACAAAGCTATATCCAGCAACATTTAATTTGTCAATATACCTAATAGATTCAAAACTTACTGCACCGAAACATAGTTCATATTGATAATATAATAATACTAATTTCGAGTAGGTAACCGATAAAACCAAAAATTATTAACGCAACGTCGTCAAAGTTTTAATTTCAATATAATCCTCTAATGAAGGTATGCCCAAAATAAACTTCAAATAGATCATAGAGAGCGTGTTTCCTTATCGTTCAAGAGAATGTCCGCTAAATATAGAAATATTGTGTTTTGGTACAGTCCGCATATTATAGATTGGACCGCAGAGGGCAAATTTAGGCCAATGTTTTTTAAATCGCGGTTCCATGGTGTAATGGTTAGCACTCTGGACTTTGAATCCAGCGATCCGAGTTCAAATCTCGGTGGAACCTTCCTTTTTTCCTTTCGTATACAGATTTTTGATTTTACGTTAATTTATACCAAATAAATTATTTGACGAGCACATAGTTAACGATATAAACATACTTAGTTATAGGAGGACAATTCTGAAATAGAAAAATACATTCTAACATATTTTCAATATCCTTCGAAAATGCCACCCATAAGCTGCGGTCGTAATAAATTATTTACCACAAGAACAAGATGTACGACGTAACCCTAGAGAAAAACACAAGAACTGCTGTATGCTCTTTGAGAACAGCCATCGCGGGAATTAGTGGCGTTGTTTGGCTGCCCTCCAATACGCCTCTTTTATTTTTCGGTCGCCTTCGCATATTTCACGTTCAGAAATTTATATTCCAGAAATTCCGGACGTCGCCGGTCGTGCTTTATAGCGAGAGGACCTCAAAATAAACAACGCGACCGGCAGCCGCGAGGCCCCAAATATTTTAGCATTCTTTTGCATTTTAAACACGTCCGATAATCCCTCTTCACACCAAAGAGTATTATTAATTTATTCACTTGTCATTAATAATGTTGTCGAGGTGGTTTCAAGGTAAATTACGTAAATTCGCACTTTTAAATTAAAGCTTTTAAAGTGGTTATTTCGCTTATTCCGAGGTAAAACACAGAATATGTAGACGAAAAAGCCTTTTATTAATAGCTTAATGCCCGTTTGTCTCGAAATTAAACAGAACTATTTATTTTGGAAATGATTTTGATAGTGAAAGATTTTGTATTTAGTACCTATAAATAAAATTGTTGTGGAAATGGTGGATTGTTACCAGAAATAATTAGATAATTATTAAAGTATTTATAACGTTAATAAATATATTATCAATATATTAAGTTTTATGCGTTTTTATTAAGTCAAAAACGAAAGTCGAAAGGCGATATGAGAACCTAAAGACAAACAAAATTTGAAAAATCCGAAACGAAAAATCGAAACATTTTTGCTGAATTTAAGAAAAGCTATTCATAATAGTTCGGCTTGCTTGTAATTTTTTATAAAAGTTAATGTCAATGATTTCCTTTTGTTAAAAGGTTAGTATACTTTAGTACGATATACTCAACGGCATACGCTGTAGTACCTGTAATCATCAGAAATCGAAAATACAAAAACGTGGTATTTGTTGGAGGATGAACCAACATTTGGTTGAAAAAGTTAAAAATTGGTAAAATGGCTGCTGTTTGATATTTCAACTCTCATTTTACGCCTTTTTCCGTTTTCAAGTTGCAAGAAAAAATATTTCAAAGTTATAAGAGGATCCATGTCAAGTTCCTTCAAACTCTAGACTTTAATTTTATCTCACGATATAAAAGCATCTATCTTTCAAAATGTATTATGAAACTGCTTTAAAAGTTAAAGTAGACTTTAAGTATTTAATAATAATTAAGGAAAACGCAGAACGTCATAACGAGTATTGAATTTTATTTTAAAAGCAGAGCGATCGATTTCGTCATTAAGACATCATCAGGCTAATCTAAAAGGTAATTTCACAATTATTATAATACAATAGTCAACACATGTACGTCAAACAGTTACTGTCACGGGGTAAAATATAAATAAATTTGCAAGGTGTCATTGCACTGGACTCTGTACTTGAACTGGTTTCAGAATATTGAAAAGACACCATGGGGGAGTGGGGAGACAAACAGTATCTAAATAAAATATTCGAACAGGTATTGATCGTTAAAATCTGTCACTTCCTTTATTATGTTGGAATTATTCTTTAAGTGTTTTTTTTTTTAATTTCAAACATTTCGTAATAGTCCATCTTAGTAGATTTTTTCAAGTTGTGTAAGAGGGAGTTTTCAATTTTTGTTTTGTGTTGATGTTCTATCAGATGTTTGTTGAATGTAGATGATTTCCTGGTGTTGTGTTCATTAAATCTTATTTTCAGATTACGACCAGTTTGTCCAATATATTCAGCATTACAGTCTGAGCACTTAAGTTTGTAGATACCACTTTTCTCTAGATTGTCAATTTTATCCTTATTATCTATCAGTAAGTCTCCTATTGTATTTCTTGTGTTGGTTGAAGTTGCAGTGTTAAATTTGTATAAAATATGTTTCATTTGCTTATGTGTTGTGGGGTGGTAAGGAATTGATACATATCTCGGTTTTGTTGATATATGTGGATAAATCTTTTGTAATGTATGCTTCCGCTTGATTGAATTGAATATGCTGGCAATATTTTTTTTGTATCCGTTGTTCTGAGCTATTTGCATGATAGTATTGTATTCTAGCCTGTAATGATCGTCTGTCAAAGGTACTGATAAAAGTCTATGAAATAAAAAGTTGAATGCTGCAGATTTAACATTAATTTTTTATATGATTTAACGAAATGTTTGAAATTAAAAAACACTTAAAGAATAATTCCAACATAATAAACGAAGTGACAGATTTTAACGATCAATACCTGTTCGGATATTTTATGTAGATACTGTTTGTCTCCCCACTCCCCCATGGTGTCTTTTCAATATTCTGAAACCAGTTCAAGTACAGAGTCCAGTGCAATGACACCTTGCAAATTTATTTATATTTTACCCCGTGACAGTAAGTGTTTGACGTACATGTGTTGACTATTGTATTATAATAATTGTGAAATTACCTTTTAGATTAGCCTGATGATGTCTTAATGACGAAATCGATCGCTCTGCTTTTAAAATAAAATTCAATACTCGTTATGACGTTCTGCGTTTTCCTTAATTATTATTAGTTCATGAGTATGACAGGATGGAAACCTTCATGCACCTTATTAAGTATTTAAAGTCACTCTAATTTTATTGTGAAACCGGCCGTTAGTCGTACCTTCATGTCACATTTTTTCCTTCATGCCTTTTTGTTTTTTATTAATAAAACGAGATGCTCAGTAGCCATTAAACATACTTGGGACCAGGAACTACACCTGTATATTAACCCATGTTGCAAGGAGCTCAAAATTGATAATTATAATACTTATTATAATAAGTGTACTATAATAATATTTTCATTTAGTTATTACCTTAACAAACAAACTAAATTAACTCTTAAGCCTAGATATCAGAACATTGCACATATTTTCGAGTACTTGATTTTTTGAAATAATGAAATTATCACGAAAACTGATTCAGGTATGCCTCTTTTCATAGAACCGGAATCTGAAGGGAAAATTTTTGCGTCGAGTCAAAAACTACAAAAACTACACACACTCAGCCTGCCTGCTTTCAGATTAAGATACTACGGAAAAGCATAAGAGAAACAGTTTTCATTTAACTGAAAATGTTTAATGACATATAAAAAACAACGTAAAAATAAAAAGAAAAACACTAAAAATTCCAGATGCAAGAAACAGTAAATTACAGATGAGGTAGAGAGGGCAGACTGAAGAAGACTAAAGACTTATTTTATACTGTCTTTCATTAGAATTGGTAAAATTTGACATAGTCGGAGTCTTCAGGTGTTCCACATGGCTCCAATCTTGGCCCTCTGCTTTTCATTCTGTTTATCGATGACCTGCTTAAGGCACTGTCCTATCGAGCTTTAGCCTACGCTGATGACTTGAAACTGTTTTCTCCCATACGCACCTTGTGGATGTACGACTGCTCCAATCTAATTTTGACATAGGTACTCAATTCTTGGTGTATCAATTTCGGCTTAATACTAAACAGCGAAAAGTGCCAGTTTATGTCACTAACACGTAAACGTGTGCCAATTCCTTCAACCTATTCCCTATCAGGACGGATGTTACCTGACGTCACCACCATTAAGGGTCGCGGTGATTGGTTTGACGAGGAGCTGAGTTTTGTTACGTGGAGAATATGTATTCGGCTGCCTCTCGCTCTCTTGGATTTGGGCTGAGGATGTGCAGGATGTTCAACAATCCACTCTTTTTTAGTCTTTGTACCCTGCGTTCGTTGGAAGCAGATTGGAATACGCCTCTTCTGTCTGGTACCCCTATTACTGTGGACATCAGTTGACCATTGAGCGCATACAACGAAAATTTCTAAAGTATTTAAGCTTCCGACAGACAGGCATTTAACCTGTCCAGGGGTGACGCCTGTCCAGAGGCCATAGTCATGGCCTCTTGCTCGTAGAACATGAGTTTCAGTCTCTACCTACAACATCGTCGTGAGGTACACAGTGCCAATCTTTTAAGAAAGCTCATCCATAACGTTGTGGACTGCCCGATGTTGCTGGGAAGTGTGTCATTTTATAAGCCTAGGACCTCGGCCCGATATACCTCCACTTTTAGACTTCTACCGGCCAGAACAAACATTGGATTGCGGGCTTCATTGAGCGATATGTCAAGAAATGCCAATAATATTTTTGATGGTATTTTTCTTTAGTACTTTTGTGTTTCCGATTAATATTCTCGACTTGTCGCTTAGTTTTTTTGTTTTTGCTTGTGTAATTCTTTTGCGCTTACGTTTTAAATTTATAGTGTATCGTTATATTTTTTAGATACATGTATTATACAATATTTCCTTGTTAAATTGTCCTCTGTTGGGCAAATAAATACTAATATTATTATTATTATCACCACATAAATATAAATTCAAAAGCTACAAATGTAACAAAAATGCCTTAACCTGTCTGAATTTAGGGCGTTAACCCTATAACAAAAAAAGTAAGGCCTACCTTTTATACAGAGCTATTTTTAGTAAGGACCATCCACAAAAAAGAAATTACCGACACGATGTTCAGAAAACCACATCAATTTAATTTGTTGACTTATTAATCGGTATCTTTTCAGTTGTTCTATCTATCTATCGAAAAATTGAACAATTAATCTACAAATTTTTTAATGAAACAATATGTCTCAAAAACATATTATTTGTTAACCGTAGTTTTATTTCCTGTTTAGTATGCCTACATACCAGTATGTAAGAGACAAATTTAAATAATCTAGTACGAACAAACAATGAACAGGCTTACACACCAAAAACTATAATTATAATTAATTAAGTCCTTTATTCGTAATCTTGCAGAACTGGTTTCGGTCCGGCGATTATATCGCAAACATAATTCGAAGTAGTCGTGCGAATGTGGCTGCCCGAGTGGCAATTCGCCACCTTTCCGAGGTGTTAAGAATCCGCGTTCGTAATAATTACGTCGTTAAGATAAAATGGCAGGTAACATTGTTGCCGGCGAACAGTTGCGTAAAGTGATTTCATTACACCTCGGTGGGGGTAAAGCTCGTTTTAGCGTTTTAGTGGCGAGACCACTTTGTTATTTTGTCGCTGCGTGGTTCGCGCAGTTCGCCATTCTACGTGATTAGACAATAAATGCACCGATTACATTGCAGGCCGTTGTAACCACAACCACTTTAATGGTCAATACGTCTGGCATATTTGATCAAGATTTATGTAGAGAAAACGTGTCAGAATGTCGAAATAGCATTTTCCTCACTGCTGTGTGTATAAGATTTTATTCAGCTAGGGAATGTGTTTATTTAGAGGTACTTGAAGTTTGTTATAGGTTTCATTGGGTTTTATATTCTAGAATCTAGCCTCCTCCCTTAGATTTTTTTGGACCCTGCAATCACCAAAATCTCATACAGCATACACGTAATGGTGATTTCTTAAGTGAATTCTTATGAAATTCCTCCAAAAAAGTGTCAAAAGGGGAAGGTTCCACCGAGATTTGAACTCGGATCGCTGGATTCAAAGTCCAGAGTGCTAACCATTACACCATGGAACCTGCATATCTTAAGATGTGCTCAATTAAATCGTCAGTTTAGATATGACCTAAAAAGTGATGAGCGTAGTCGAATATTATCTATTCAATTTTGGCCTTTCACTCAAATTCTGCATCGAAAGACAGTGGTCAGTCTATAATGTAGCATTTCTACAGGGAAATTCGGGTATTATTAAAATCGAATATGGCTCTAAATTGAAGGGAAAATATTTTGCTTGGTAATGTTAGATAACAAAGTCGTCACTTTATGTTTCTTTGGAAAAAGTGTGCATTGGAACCAGGTGCAATATTTCTTCGATGCGTGGCTGAATAGGCTGGAGTGTGGAGTGAAATTGTTAATTAATGCTTGTAGATAGGTAGTGGAAGAAAATACATATATCAGTACTAAAGATCATCCGCCATTAACATAAACATAACTGAACGCAAAAAAATACAGTGGCAATTAATTACATAAGTGAAAGTTCAAGTTCAAGTAGATTACGTTCTGCAACCATCATCATTTTTAGGTCATATCGTGGCAGGCAGATTTTCTTCAAATCTTCATCAAATATGTAGGTTCCATGGTGTAATGGTTAGCACTCTGGACTTTGAATCCAGCGATCCGAGTTCAAATCTCGGTGGAACCTTTCTGTTTTATAGCTTTTTGGATGTTCTATCCATGTTCTATCATTTCTATACTCAGTGTAGCTTATTGTAATCACGGCTAATGATGTCAATCGGTTGTCGTGAACATTATCCAAAAACCAAGAGGCCAAATAATACTATATAGGAAAACCCACCTATATTGATCGTGATCACTACTTGATCGCCGCTACGGCTACATATATCGCCATCAATACAGCCAAGAAATTAGTTATGATAGTTTACCGAAAATGAAACAACTTCGCCATTTTTTTGGGTAATGTTAAACACACACTCGTTTTATTACAAATTATTGAAAATATGGATACAAAGTTATACAGTTATCCGACCAAAGACCACCACAGCCTCGTCTGCAAACATTTTCACAATTACAGTGACAGATTTACAGATATTCTGATCAACTTCGACAGCAGGCAGAGTTTTGTCATTGAGGTCGGCAACTTATGTTTTAATTTTGCATGTGAAGGTGGACATTGTAAATTGTCTCTAATTTTTGAGAAAGTAATCCTAAATAATTCTACACCTGTGTACCTACATATTAAAACAAATTTTTTATTAAGAATTGGTTTGCTTTAAACAATATATCGTTTGAATATATTGTTTTCATATTCTGGAAATTTGGTAACTTTTCCCTTTTTCAAATAGAATACCCTGTATATTTTTATATTTTTTAATTCTAATTCTAAGAATCTTTTGTAGGACTCATTTTTCTATAAAATGCATCATTTTTGAGTTATGAGCAATTAATCAAAAATAGACAAACTTACCGAAATACTTAAATACTTCTCCAACTGTAAAAAATTAAAAATATTTGACAAACAAATTTGGATTTAAACAACTATCATTTATTCTAGAAATTTGGCAACCTTTCCTTTTTCTGATGCCACACCATGTACATTTTTACATTTTTAATTCTAGGATTCATTCTTAGAATTTTAAGTATAAATCGTTTTTTTTAATATTATCGTTTTTTATTTATAAGAAATTAATTAAACCTCCTGAACTGCAAAAATGAAGTATATTTTCTCACATACATTCACATTTCTTTTAATTTGGCAGCTTGATTATTTTACTTTATTCTATTTCATAGTTTCGTTATTTTTTCTTGATTTTTAAATTTTATCTGTTAATTATCGATTTATTGTTCATAACTCAAAGATAATGCATTTTATAAATAACATGATTCCTACAAAAAAAACTCTTAGAAATAATCTTACAAAATGTAAATACTTATATACTGGGTATTCTATATAGAAAATGTTATCAAATTTCCAGAATAAAATAAACACTGTATATTAAAAATAGACGATAGCTTGTTTCAAACCAAAAAATAATTTTTCTTTGAAATTCTTTACGGTTGACTAATTACTAAGGTGTTGAATTTATTTTGAAAATCTGACATGAGGTATTTAATCATCAATGTTCAAATATTACGAGAAATAAGTTCCATACAAATCCAAGATTTTTACATTTCGGTCATCATATTGATTCCGCCATTTTTAATTTTAAAGATTGGACATTGGATTTGGAGTCCGACAAGCACCCGACATCTTTCTAAATTTTCTGGTCGCCATATTGAATCCGCCATTTGGAATTAAAAAATAAGACATCGGGCTTGGAATCAAACCCCCAAGAACCCTATACATCATAATTAAAATATTATTTAAATGCTTTAAATAAACAAATATTGTCAAAAATTTACGATGGTTTTCCATGGAGTTCAAAATCAGTACATGTCGATGATGATTGTTTTAACTATAGCTCTGCTCTTAATGCCAAATGTAAATAAAATATGTGTTACTTTTAATTCTCACAAAATAGCGAACTGCTATACTTTTCAAGATATTGCGCCAACAAAATTATTTCGTTAATTTTCTCACAACTCTCTTTTTGGACTTGTACTGTTTTCGAACCAACCGATTTAATTGTTAGGTTAAGTTAATGTCATTAACTACTTCAATACAATTTTGATACCAAATCAGTGTCACAACAGGCACCAAAATTCACCACAATTATTTCGAACGAATGTTGACAGCAGGTAGGAATAATAGTCGCGTTGCAATTCACAGTACGAAAATATTGTCACAGAACGAACAAAACAAAAATGACGAATGGATACACATCCACACAATGCCGGTCGCCCGGAAAGGCAACACAATAATTTCTATGCTAATGAGTCCCTTTTGTGTCCGTACAACATATAAATTAAAACATTTCTAAGGGCGCTCGGGGTGCGACCGGGTATTTTTACGAGTCGCGTACGAGGGTCCCAAACAATTTGCCCCCGACATGAAATATATGGGAGTATAATTGAGTAAACATCGCGCTATATGTGGCCGGGCATGTGGCTGCATTATTACGGACGTGTCCCCCGAAAACTACTAACACCAGCACATCGTAAAGAACGCAGTAAACGGTAGACAGTCATCGAATAATTAAAACACCTTTTTTTTTTCGTTGTTTTTTCAACCATGGTGCGGTTTTCCCGGATGCCGTTTTATGACGTACACAGATCGTTTTAGCGCCTCTAAACGGTTAGCTGGCATACTGGCTCGTAAACACCCTGGGTTAATTTAATAAATTACATTAAACGGTTCGAGTAAATAAATAATAAAACGCCGAATCTATCCGGCTATCCGTTTCCGATTATTATTGCATCATTACGGCCGGAATTTATCAAATAAACAGAAACCGAAATTTATTTATTATGGATGCAATTCGGGTTTGTGTATAAATGTGGTTGATTCGAGTATAGAGATTGCGCACGAACATCTGGTTTATAATATTACTAGTGGATTAGTAAATACTCTTTTAGATGGGTAGCCATGTGAGTGGATTACTTTTTTGCTATTATATTGCTTTTATATTGCTTAGTGATTTCGTAAACATATAAATAAACATGATATACTAACATGTACTAACATGCGCACAGGGTTGTGATTATCCTGAAACTATTAAAGATTCCACACCTCACTGTTCTATATCAATTTACTTCGAATGCATGTTACCTATTTCACATTTTACATTCCAAAATATTAAGTATTAATAGTATAGTGACGTGTAACCTCTCAAACTGTAAACATTATAGGATAGACAGGTATTCTGAAATTCCACCGAACTGCCACTTTTCCAGTTGTCTAATTTCCTACCTGCTTTTTATAGTATCATTTGCGAGTTACCTACAATTTACTATAAATGCAAGTGTTTTAAGTTACTAGAGTTACGAAAAACTAATCTCTATTGAATCTGTGTTACCTCATAAGTTATCAACGCGAAATGTTAACGGTTGTTTTAAGACGTATTTGTTATTTTATTTCTAGTATACCCAACAAATGGATGATTGTAAACTTTAATGTGAGATGGTACGGATTCAGACGTCACAAATTTTTTGAATTATTATTTCCAACATATAAAACACGGCTGCCGTTGCACCATTGCATAATATGGTTAGTACCCGAATTTTACGAAATTCTAAATAACTTTATGTTCAATGACTTAACAATCAACTTATCAAACAATTTTAACAAATTGATTAAAAGGAGCACACACTGTAAAAAATGAGGGTAAATTTACAAATGATTTTTTATTTTTATAATCCACTCTATTTGTCAGCAATTTTACCAACATTTTAAGCAAAAACACAACATATAATTAAAAATATAGTGACATTCGTCAATCGTACAAATAGTAGGTAAATTTGCTAATTGTAAATTTCATAATAAAAACTATCTCAAAACAACTCCTGCGCCAATTTTAGTCTTATAAAACTTGTATTATAATATACTTTTACACTAGGGTGACCAACCGTCCCATTTGGGCGGGACAGTCCCGAATTTTAACAACTCGTCCCGACTCGTAAAGCGTCCCGAATTTTGTCCCGATTTTTGATAATGTTATCCTTATGTCAAGGATTTTGTAATACAATTTCCAATATATCCATGAACATAAATTAGATTCCCAATAATTTTTGAAAGAATGGTTCTCTATCTATAACGCATTTTAAGCGCAACCTTAGCGACCGTAATAATTATGTAAACACTCGTAGTGAATAGCCGGTTGGTGGGTGACAATCTAGTCCTTGTGACAGTGTACAAACGGTGCATATTGCGAAAACTGGTAAGTTACTTATAATAAAAAACTAATCTGACTTAAATAAAATGCATGTCAGTCTTTTGTGCAGTCGTTTGGGCGGGGTAAGATTTAGTGGCCAGGTCGCGTTGGATCATTTTTATTTTTTGATTTTCATATTGAATCAGTCAACATAATACAAAACTAATTTTTGGTATTTTTAGATTTCTATTTTATACATACATTTGTTAGTATTCATAAAACGCGCCATAGCAAATCACAGATATATTGATCCTAATAATTTGGAATGAAAAAGAAAAATATGTGTTACCGGTTTATTTTATTCTGGTCTTGGGATGTCTTCTATCTATATTAATTTTTTCCAAAAATATGGAACACAAAGAAAGAAAGCGCAAATGCACGTCCAATGACAACTTACCAAAACAATTTCCTTTTTTTTAAATTACTAGGCCTAATTCCCAGTCAGAACTAAAATACAGTTTTACATCGGCGGAGGTCGCCGAAACGATATTGCAAAACATACATCAAATAAACAGAAGCAATTCATGATGTAGCAAGTTCATCGAAATTAAGTACTTGTTTTAGAGCTGTAACAATAGGGGAACCAGAAAAGATTTTGGCTTGCAAAGAAGGCACATATGCATACTACTGTCTGTACCACAACCACAATTTTCGATTAATAGACTGCACGTCAAAACTTCTAACGTAAACGTTTGAAAAGATGATGTGTCTCGTACGAACTAACACAAAAGCAAGTATAACAAATGTGTGTTATCCTCTAGTAAAGAAAGAGTTGAGAAGAAATGTGAGGAAATGCAATTTCGTGACAATATTGGTTAGATATTTTGATGTCCAAAAAGGTATTCAAATAAATATTTTAAATGTTCACGAAATTATTCGCGAGACGGCTGAAGAATTGTCCAATAAAATTATGGATTCATTGTAGCAGACAGTACAAATACCAATTTTGGCGGTAAAAAAACGAAGAGGAGAGAACAATTTTTTTTATAAGAGTGCAACTTGGACATCTTAAAAAAACTTTATTTAATTTTATTATATTTTGTTTTATTTTATATTTATTCTGATATAGGTATGTATCAATATTTGCATACGTTTATTTAATGATTATTTTTAGTTAAAAAATACTATCATAATAAAAATGTTGTTTTAAGTTAGGTTCTTGTGGTACAATTTGTAAAAATTGTAGAATTGTGTTTGATTTATGTTGTGTTGTGTTTCTTTTTTTGTTTTAACTAGTGAAAGTTAAACAATGTTTGTTTTATTTATATTGTTATTTCTTTGCTTTTTTTCTTTTATTGAAAGTTAAAACGTATATTATAGGTCATAGTAAACATTCTTGCAGTTGTCAATTTACCCAATGGTACAATTTGTTTATAGTTCAGCACGTTTTGTTTAATGTTTTCCACTAACCCAACCCAACTCAACCTCGATCCCCAACCGTCCCGATTTGGCAATTGAAAAATCTGATGTGGCCAGGCACATGACTTTATCATACAAGTTATAAAATTAATAGTTTAGCTGCATGAGAATCTGTTTGATTGAGATAAATCGTGTTTTTGTATATATTTCTCTATAGGAAATGTTAGGTTGATACCACTTCTACGAAACGTCAAGTTTGAAAAGCTAATTCAAATTCTGACAGATTTATATTCGTTCATGACACTGTAGATGTTACATCCGTACCAACATACTAAAATATAACTACACTCATCGCTATACCTTATTTACAATTTTCTCAATTTATTGTTTTTACAATTAGATATAACAACGGGTTGATATTTCTTATCAACAAACAATCAAATTGGTGATCTTATTTTATTTGAAATTTGCATTTTGTACTTTGCCGCACTAGAGCGGCAACGTTCCATAGCGGTTCTCCAACCTCTGATGAAATCAGCTGTTTTCGAGTGTGACAGCACAAAAAATATTTGTCAAAATCCTGTTTTTGAATGTGACAACACAAAAAAATATTTGTCATAATCCGGGCTACTATGTAGATTCATATCAATGCAGATGCGACCGATCTCGATCAAATAGAATTTGCTCTTGAAGCTAAACTATTAATTTTACCAAAAAATTTCATAGGCATAAATTATTCAAAATTTCTTCTACTTTAATTTATTAATTAACTATTTTGTCGAAATTACAGAAATGGCGGTTCATTTCCAAAATCCTTCAAAAAGGCTTAGAATAAACTAAAAAGCTAAACTATTAATTTTACCAAAAAATGTCATTGGCATAAATTATTCAGAATTTCCGCTACTTTAATTTATTATTTAACTATTTTGACGAAATTAGAGAAATGGCGGCTCATTTGCAAAATCCTTGAAAAAGGCTTGGAATAAACTACCAGTTCCTTTGGACCCTTGTGAACCAAAAGCTTTTCAGCTCTAAGTTAGGTCATGAAACTTCTAAATATGAAGTTTCGTCCCGATACCTTCAGTAGTTTCTCCGGAATCGTCGCCACAAAAATCATTTACACACATACACACACACACACACACACACACACACACACACACACAGACATTTTTTTGTACCTTGGTCAAAAATGTTCAGGGGACCCAAAAAGACCTATTTCCGCTAAAATCCCAATTTTTTTTTTCGGCACGATTACAATACTTTACATACTGCGTATGATAAAGTAAAAAGTTGGTCACCCTATTTTACACACATGTGTACCTCAAAAATAAAACAATTGCAGACATTGTTATACCCTGTATATAATATATGACTCATGGACTTTTTATTTTTATTTCAGCTGACACATTTTGGACTTTATTATATTATGCTGTGATTGGAGTATCCCCCAGAAGTACCCCACTCTGAAAACGGCACAACTTTTCAAAAATTATTCCAAGGCAGGGTTTAAAACGAAAAAGGATTAAACCAAATCCACTGCAAAAGTGATCAAATAAGTAAATATATGTATCTAATATAAGTAAGTGTAAGGTTACTATTATATTTCAACTCAATATTCTTGAAATAAGTATTAATTTATATTTAAAATATGTATATCTCTCTGTGAACAAGATATGAAATCCGATTTATTTTATTATACGATATGTATACTCATTGTGTCATGTATTTTTTTATTTCATTTATAATTACTTTTATAACATTTTTGTCAAGAACTTCTATTTATTTAATGTTAAAAATATGATATGCTTATATAAATTATAAATATATAATATATATTGTTATAAGTATAATAAAACTTCATAAGATTTTTTTTGTTCTTATTTATCATATCCACATTAATTGTTAAAAACCTGTGTTACAGTACCTACACTAGCGATTTTACAGTTTACAATAGGCATATTCCAGCAGTCGAGAAACCAGTTTACAAGCATATTTGGTCCATCACAAAAGTACTGATTGTAAACTGTTTTTTTGCGACTGCTCGAACAAACATTTCGTAGAAAATTTCCTGTACGTCAATCGTAATTAATAAAATTAATTGTAAAATTACAAACTATCTTGAATTTTCTCTGCGATAATTGGAGGTTAAAAACCACCGATTTACACGGTAAAGCGGCCGTGTAAATCAATTTGCAAATCTAATTTGCACACCGTAAACATGAACAAAATAGCAATTATGATAATATAACATGCATTTTATCCAAGTAAAATAAAGTAAATAAAGTTATAAAAAGTTTTTATATCAATTTACCAAATAAGTTCAGAATGGGGCCTTCACATTCATATAAATTACCTCGTTACATTAAGTTTCCTCATTCCTTAATTACCAAAGCATCAATGTTAAGATGGCCTAGTATACAATGCATTCCCAAAAGATACTCACTGGTTGTGATTCACCATTCGGTGTAGTTTCTCCTAGTATGCCTTATGATAACAAAAGTCGTTAAGTGTGAAATCCTTTTTAATTTATCACAACCCGAATTGAATGCGCCCATTATGATACAGCCACCTGATGGCAGCACTCTAACGGTCTATCAGTAAAACCTGATAAATGTCATATTTGTTGAAATTTCTTCAGCTTTATACCGAAATCCTTTTAGAGGATCCTAGATATAGGTTACATGGATAAAATCATTATTTACTGTTACATTATTACTTGAATAGTTACCAACAGCAATACAACAGTAAGTTTTTTTTATTTCTCAAGAGAGTAACACATTTTTAAACGCTATACATATTTGCCTCACCTCACAGTGGCGAGAAATCCAGAAAACCTGGCCAAAACTCGTAATAATAATAATAATCCACGCCTTAACATCCCCCAACAGCATTCGCCCCTACGGGGGCATCGGCAGGCCCGAATTATCATTATTATGGCCCGCGTCTGTGGCACGTCTTAAGTTGTTTGGCTTTCAGCCGCCGTGGAGTAAAGGAAAACCACAGAAAAACCTTTACTCTGAAAGCAGGGCGTTGGATTCGAACCAACGTCCCCCAGACGGATAGCCAAGCGCGCTACCACTCGACCACAGTCTGGCTAATAAGCTTGGGCTTTTGAAACACTGGTGTTAAAAATGCTCATAAAAGGTTTTTGGGGTCTCTCATTCCAAATATGATATCAGATTTTAAAAATTCAAACTGGCTGAACCAATATGGCGACCAAAAGTGATAAAATATATCCGATATGTGTGAAACTTATTTCCTGCGCTATTTCTAGACTTCTGATTCCTAATCTGATAACAGACTTTTGAAATTCAAAATGGCGGAAACAATATGGCGACCGAAAACGTAAACAATTTCCGAATTACATGAAACTGATATCCTGCAATTGTACGAGACTTCTGATTCCAAATCAGATATAATATTTACAAAACTTAGGATGGATGCAATATTACACTTCTCCTGATTCTTAATCTAACATCAGAATTGTCAAACTGGCGGATTCAATATGGCAACCAAAAATGTTCGATTTGTTGGGGGTTATATGAAGATGAGAACGAGCTTAAAATTATATATGTATTGCTTGTTAAAAAACATTAATGTAAAAAATAACCCTGTATCAAACAAGGAACTACACATACGCGGTATCGGATGGGAAATTGGCCGAGGAATTCATTTCTGTAAGCCGCGTTGCTCTACGGTGCGCGGTTCGCGAGAAAAACGCGATAAACCGCGGAAATTATACTTTCCCACTTTCTGGCCAAACCGTACACGCTACGGGAAAACCGACCTCACCGTTGAATTCAGCACATCAAAATGCATAATCGTGACTACATTAGAACGCTCTATCTCTAAAAAGTTATAATTGTTTTTTCGGTCTAAATATGGCACTTTTAGATAGAAAAAATTGAACATTGCAACCGTTGGTGATAGAAAGGTTTACCCACTACCAAATGATAGCTCTCGTTGAGTCTATCAAAAATATGTATACTTTTATATACCGAAGATTAACCATTTTCATGTTATGTGGTCCATTTCGCTTATTTTTGTATTATTTGAAAAACCGTAATTTCAGCACAACTGGGTAACGAGTAGAGACAGAGACTTTTCCTATGTAAATTTGTAATCAGCGCACCCATTTTAGTAAGATAGCAAAGGTTTCATGTTGATCCGGGCCCTTGTTTTTGAGATAGGTGTGCTACTTCAAAATAATTGTTTAAAATATGTGATTTCTTACAAAATTTTAGCCAGTCGGCAAAAACCCAACTGCCCTCAATCAAATTAAGGTTGTGGTTCTTGATACAATTTTTGACGCTGATTACGCCGGTATAATTTGATTTTACATATTTGGAACCGTTCGGCAGTTATTACGTTCCCAATTATCAAAAATGATTCTAAAAACACCCATTTTACAATGTTAGAAACTTTGAACGCAAACTATGTCCGATCTAATCGACCGATGTTAACGGTGTAAACGGTGTCGGACGGGAAATTGGCCGAGGAATTCATTTCTGTAAGCTCTCGTTGAGTCTATCAAAAATATGTATGCTTTTATATACCTAAGATTAACCATTTTCATGTTATGTGGTCCATTTCGCTTATTTTTGTATTATTTGAAAAACCGTAATTTCAGCACAACTGGGTAACGAGTAGAGACTGAGACTTTTCCTATGTAAATTTGTAATCAGCGCACCCAATTTAGTAAGATAGCAAAGGTTTCATGTTGATCCGGGCCCTTGTTTTTGAGATAGGTGTGCTACTTCAAAATTATTGTTTAAAATATGTGATTTCTTACAAAATTTTAGCCAGTCGGCAAAAACCCAACTCCCTTCAATCAAATTAAGGTTGTGGTTCTTGATACAATTTTTGACGCTGATTACGCCGGTATAATTTGATTTTACATATTTGGAACCGTTTGGCAGTTATTACGTTCCCAATTATCAAAAATGATGCTAAAAACACCTATTTTACAATGTTAGAAACTTTGAACGCAAACTGTGTCCGATCTAATCATGACTACATTAGAACGCTCTATCTCTAAAAACGTTATAATTGTTTATTCGGTCTAAATTTAGCACTTTTAGATAGAAAAAAATTGAACATTGCAACCGTTGGTGATAGAAAGGTTTACCCACTACCAAATGATAGCTCTCGTTGAGTCTATCAAAATTATATATACTTTTATATAGCTAAGATTAACCATTTTCATGTTATGTGGTCCATTTCGCTTATTTTTGTATTATTTGAAAAACCGTAATTTCAGCACAACTGGGTAACGAGTAGAGACGGAGACTTTTCCTATGTAAATTTGTAATCAGCGCGCCCATTTTAGTAAGATAGCAAAGGTTTCATGTTGATCCGGACCCTTGTTTTTGAGATAGGTGTGCTACTTCAAAATGATTGTTTATGTGATTTCTTACAAAATTTTAGCCAGTCGGCAAAAACCCAACTGCCTTCAATCAAATTAAGGTTGTGGTTCTTGATACAATTTTTGACGCTGATTACGCCGGTATAATTTGATTTTACATATTTGGAACCGTTCGGCAGTTATTACGTTCCCAATTATCAAAAATGATGCTAAAAACACCTATTTTACAATGTTAGAAACTTTGAACGCAAACTGTGACCGATCTAATCGACTGATGTTAACGGTGTAAACGGTGTCGGATGGGAAATTGGCCGAGGAATTCATTTCTGTAAGCCGCGTTGCTCTAAGGTGCGCGGTTCGCGAGAAAAACGCGATAAACCGCGGAAATTATAGTTTCCCACTTTCTGGCCAAACCGTACACGCTACGGGAAAACCGACCTCACCGTCGAGTTCAGCACATCCCAATGCATAATCATGACTACATTAGAACGCTCTATCTCTAAAAACGTTATAATTGTTTATTCGGTCTAAATTTAGCACTTTTAGATAGAAAAAAATTGAACATTGCAACCGTTGGTGATAGAAAGGTTTACCCACTACCAAATGATAGCTCTCGTTGAGTCTATCAAAATTATATATACTTTTATATAGCTAAGATTAACCATTTTCATGTTATGTGGTCCATTTCGCTTATTTTTGTATTATTTGAAAAACCGTAATTTCAGCACAACTGGGTAACGAGTAGAGACAGAGACTTTTCCTATGTAAATTTGTAATCAGCGCACCCATTTTAGTAAGATAGCAAAGGTTTCATGTTGATCCGGACCCTTGTTTTTGAGATAGGTGTGCTACTTCAAAATGATTGTTGAAAATATGTGATTTCTTACAAATTTTAGCCAGTCGGCAAAAACCCAACTGCCTTCAATCAAATTAAGGTTGTGGTTCTTGATACAATTTTTGACGCTGATTACGCCGGTATAATTTGATTTTACATATTTGGAACCGTTCGGCAGTTATTACGTTCCCAATTATCAAAAATTATGCTAAAATAACCCATTTTACAATGTTAGAAACTTTGAACGCAAACTGTGTCCGATCTAATCGACCGATGTTAACGGTGTAAACGGTGTCGGATGGGAAATTGGCCGAGGGATTCATTTCTGTAAGCCGCGTTGCTCTAAGGTGCGCTGTTCGCGAGAAAAACGCGATAAACCGCGGAAATTATAGTTTCCCACTTTCTGGCCAAACCGTACACGCTACGGGAAAACCGACCTCACCGTTGAGTTCAGCACATCCCAATGCATAATCATGACTACATTAGAACGCTCTATCTCTAAAAAAGTTATAATTGTTTTTTCGGTCTAAATTTAGCACTTTTAGATAGAAAAAAATTTAACATTGCAAGCGTTGGTGATAGAAAGGTTTACCCACTACCAAATGATAGCTCTCGTTGAGTCTATCAAAAATATGTATACCTTTATATACCTAAGATTAACCATTTTCATGTTATGTGGTCCATTTCGCTTATTTTAGTATTATTTGAAAAACCGTAATTTCAGCACAACTGGGTAACGAGTAGAGACAGAGACTTTTCCTATGTAAATTTGTAATCACCGCACCCATTTTAGTAAGATAGCAAAGGTTTCATGTTGATCCGGGCCCTTGTTTTTGAGATAGGTGTGCTACTTCAAAATTATTGTTTAAAATATGTGATTTCTTACAAAATTTTAGCCAGTCGGCAAAAACCCAACTGCCTTCAATCAAATTAAGGTTGTGGTTCTTGATACAATTTTTGACGCTGATTACGCCGGTATAATTTGATTTTACATATTTGGAACCGTTCGGCAGTTATTACGTTCCCAATTATCAAAAATGATGCTAAAAACACCTACTTTACAATGTTAGAAACTTTGAACGCAAACTGTGTCCGATCTAATCGACCGATGTTAACGGTGTAAACGGTGTCGGATAGGAAATTGGCCGAGGAATTCATTTCTGTAAGCCGCGTTGCTCTACGGTGCGCGGTTCGCGAGAAAAACGCGATAAACCGCGGAAATTATAGTTTCCCACTTTCTGGCCAAACCGTACACGCTACGGGAAAACCGACCTCACCGTTGAATTCAGCACATCCCAATGCATAATCATGACTACATTAGAACGCTCTATCTCTAAAAAAGTTATAATTGTTTATTCGGTCTAAATTTAGCACTTTTAGATAGAAAAAAATTGAACATTGCAACCGTTGGTGATAGAAAGGTTTACCCACTACCAAATGATAGCTCTCGTTGAGTCTATCAAAAATATGTATACTTTTATATACCTAAGATTAACCATTTTCATGTTATGTGGTCCATTTCGCTTATTTTTGTATTATTTAAAAAACCGTAATTTCAGCACAACTGGGTAACGAGTAGAGACAGAGACTTTTCCTATGTAAATTTGTAATCAGCGCACCCATTTTAGTAAGATAGCAAAGGTTTCATGTTGATCCGGACCATTGTTTTTGAGATAGGTGTGCTACTTCAAAATGATTGTTTAAAATATGTGATTTCTTACAAAATTTTAGCCAGTCGGCAAAAACCCAACTGCCTTCAATCAAATTAAGATTGTGGTTCTTGATACAATTTTTGACGCTGATTACGCCGGTATAGAAAGGTTGGTGATAGAAAGGTTTACCCACTACCAAATGATAGCTCTCGTTGAGTCTATCAAAATTATATATACTTTTATATAGCTAAGATTAACCATTTTCATGTTATGTGGTCCATTTCGCTTATTTTTGTATTATTTGAAAAACCGTAATTTCAGCACAACTGGGTAACGAGTAGAGACAGAGACTTTTCCTATGTAAATTTGTAATCAGCGAGAACGCTCTATCTCTAAAAAAGTTATAATTGTTTATTCGGTCTAAATTTAGCACTTTTAGATAGAAAAAAATTGAACATTACAACCGTTGGTGATAGAAAGGTTTACCCACTACCAAATGATAGCTCTCGTTGAGTCTATCAAAAATATGTATACTTTTATATACCTAAGATTAACCATTTTCATGTTATGTGGTCCATTTCGCTTATTTTTGTATTATTTAAAAAACCGTAATTTCAGCACAACTGGGTAACGAGTAGAGACAGAGACTTTTCCTATGTAAATTTGTAATCAGCGCACCCATTTTAGTAAGATAGCAAAGGTTTCATGTTGATCCGGACCCTTGTTTTTGAGATAGGTGTGCTACTTCAAAATGATTGTTTAAAATATGTGATTTCTTACAAAATTTTAGCCAGTCGGCAAAAACCCAACTGCCTTCAATCAAATTAAGATTGTGGTTCTTGATACAATTTTTGACGCTGATTACGCCGGTATAGAAAGGTTGGTGATAGAAAGGTTTACCCACTACCAAATGATAGCTCTCGTTGAGTCTATCAAAATTATATATACTTTTATATAGCTAAGATTAACCATTTTCATGTTATGTGGTCCATTTCGCTTATTTTTGTATTATTTGAAAAACCGTAATTTCAGCACAACTGGGTAACGAGTAGAGACAGAGACTTTTCCTATGTAAATTTGTAATCAGCGAGAACGCTCTATCTCTAAAAAAGTTATAATTGTTTATTCGGTCTAAATTTAGCACTTTTAGATAGAAAAAAATTGAACATTACAACCGTTGGTGATAGAAAGGTTTACCCACTACCAAATGATAGCTCTCGTTGAGTCTATCAAAAATATGTATACTTTTATATACCTAAGATTAACCATTTTCATGTTATGTGGTCCATTTCGCCTATTTTTGTATTATTTGAAAAACCGTAATTTCACAAATTTCACAACTGGGTAACGAGTAGAGACAGAGACTTTTCCTATGTAAATTTGTAATCAGCGCACCCATTTTAGTAAGATAGCAAAGGTTTCATGTTGATCCGGACCCTTGTTTTTGAGATACGTGTGCTACTTCAAAATGATTGTTGAAAATATGTGATTTCTTACAAAATTTTAGCCAGTCGGCAAAAACCCAACTGCCTTCAATCAAATTAAGGTTGTGGTTCTTGATACAATTTTTGACGCTGATTACGCCGGTATAATTTGATTTTACATATTTGGAACCGTTCGGCAGTTATTACGTTCCCAATTATCAAAAATGATGCTAAAAACACCCATTTTACAATTTTAGAAACTTTGAACGCAAACTGTGTCCGATCTAATCGACCGATGTTAACGGTGTAAACGGTGTCGGATGGGAAATTGGCCGAGTGATTCATTTCTGTAAGCCGCGTTGCTCTAAGGTGCGCGGTTCGCGAGAAAAATGCGATAAACCGCGGAAATTATAGTTTCCCACTTTCTGGCCAAACCGTACACGCTACGGGAAAACCGACCTCACCGTTGAATTCAGCACATCCCAATGCATAATTATGACTACATTAGAACGCTCTATCTCTAAAAAAGTTAGAATTGTTTTTTCGGTCTAAATTTAGCACTTTTAGATAGAAAAAATTTGAACATTGCAACCGTTGGTGATAGAAAGGTTTACCCACTACCAAATGATAGCTCTCGTTGAGTCTATCAAAAATATGTATACTTTTATATACCTAAGATTAACCATTTTCATGTTATGTGGTCCATTTCGCTTATTTTTGTATTATTTGAAAAACCGTAATTTCAGCACAACTGGGTAACGAGTAGAGACAGAGACTTTTCCTATGTAAATTTGTAATCAGCGCACCCATTTTAGTAAGATAGCAAAGGTTTCATGTTGATCCGGACCCTTGTTTTTGAGATAGGTGTGCTACTTCAAAATGATTGTTTAAAATATGTGATTTCTTACAAAATTTTAGCCAGTCGGCAAAAACCCAACTGCGTTCAATCAAATTAATTACTCTATGAAATCAAATTAAGGTTCTTGATACAATTTTTGACGCTGATTACGCCGGTATAATTTGATTTTACATATTTGGAACCGTTCGGCAGTTATTACGTTCCCAATTATCAAAAATGATGCTAAAAACACCTATTTTACAATGTTAGAAACTTTGAACGCAAACTGTGACCGATCTAATCGACCGATGTTAACGGTGTAAACGGTGTCGGATGGGAAATTGGCCGAGGAATTCATTTCTGTAAGCCGCGTTGCTCTAAGGTGCGCGGTTCGCGAAAAAAACGCGATAAACCGCGGAAATTATAGTTTCCCACTTTCTGGCCAAACCGTACACGTTACGGGAAAACCGACCTCACCGTTGAGTTCAGCACATCCCAATGCATAATCATGACTACATTAGAACGCTCTATCTCTAAAAAAGTTATAATTGTTTATTCAGTCTAAATTTAACACTTTTAGATAGAAAAAAATTGAACATTGCAACCGTTGGTGATAGAAAGGTTTACCCACTACCAAATGATAGCTCTCGTTGAGTCTATCAAAAATATGTATACTTTTATATACCTAAGATTAACCATTTTCATGTTATGTGGTCCATTTCGCTTATTTTTGTATTATTTGAAAAACCGTAATTTCACAAATTTCACAACTGGGTAACGAGTAGAGACAGAGACTTTTCCTATGTAAATTTGTAATCAGCGCACCCATTTTAGTAAGATAGCAAAGGTTTCATGTTGATCCGGACCCTTGCTTTTGAGATAGGTGTGCTACTTCAAAATGATTGTTTAAAATATGTGATTTCTTACAAAATTTTAGCCAGTCGGCAAAAACCCAACTGCCTTCAATCAAATTAAGGTTGTGGTTCTTGATACAATTTTTGACGCTGATTACGCCGGTATAATTTGATTTTACATATTTGGAACCGTTCGGCAGTTATTACGTTCCCAATTATCAAAAATGATGCTAAAAACACCCATTTTACAATGTTAGAAACTTTGAACGCAAACTGTGTCCGATCTAATCGACCGATGTTAACGGTGTAAACGGTGTCGGATGGGAAATTGGCCGAGTGATTCATTTCTGTAAGCCGCGTTGCTCTAAGCTGCGCGGTTCGCGAGAAAAATGCGATAAACCGCGGAAATTATAGTTTCCCACTTTCTGGCCAAACCGTACACGCTACGGGAAAACCGACCTCACCGTTGAATTCAGCACATCCCAATGCATAATTATGACTACATTAGAACGCTCTATCTCTAAAAAAGTTAGAATTATTTTTTCGGTCTAAATTTAGCACTTTTAGATAGAAAAAAATTGAACATTGCAACCGTTGGTGATAGAAAGGTTTACCCACTACCAAATGATAGCTCTCGTTGAGTCTATCAAAAATATGTATACTTTTATATACCTAAGATTAACCATTTTCATGTTATGTGGTCCATTTCGCTTATTTTTGTATTATTTGAAAAACCGTAATTTCAGCACAACTGGGTAACGAGTAGAGACAGAGACTTTTCCTATGTAAATTTGTAATCAGCGCACCCATTTTAGTAAGATAGCAAAGGTTTCATGTTGATCCGGACCCTTGTTTTTGAGATAGGTGTGCTACTTCAAAATGATTGTTTAAAATATGTGATTTCTTACAAAATTTTAGCCAGTCGGCAAAAACCCAACTGCGTTCAATCAAATTAAGGTTCTTGATACAATTTTTGACGCTGATTACGCCGGTATAATTTGATTTTACATATTTGGAACCGTTCGGCAGTTATTACGTTCCCAATTATCAAAAATGATGCTAAAAACACCTATTTTACAATGTTAGAAACTTTGAACGCAAACTGTGACCGATCTAATCGACCGATGTTAACGGTGTAAACGGTGTCGGATGGGAAATTGGCCGAGGAATTCATTTCTGTAAGTCGCGTTGCTCTAAGGTGCGCGGTTCGCGAGAAAAACGCGATAAACCGCGGAAATTATAGTTTCCCACTTTCTGGCCAAACCGTACACGTTACGGGAAAACCGACCTCACCGTTGAGTTCAGCACATCCCAATGCATAATTATGACTACATTAGAACGCTCTATCTCTAAAAAAGTTAGAATTGTTTTTTCGGTCTAAATTTAGCACTTTTAGATAGAAAAAAATTGAACATTGCAACCGTTGGTGATAGAAAGGTTTACCCACTACCAAATGATAGCTCTCGTTGAGTCTATCAAAAATATGTATACTTTTATATACCTAAGATTAACCATTTTCATGTTATGTGGTCCATTTCGCTTATTTTTGTATTATTTGAAAAACCGTAATTTCAGCACAACTGGGTAACGAGTAGAGACAGAGACTTTTCCTATGTAAATTTGTAATCAGCGCACCCATTTTAGTAAGATAGCAAAGGTTTCATGTTGATCCGGACCCTTGTTTTTGAGATAGGTGTGCTACTTCAAAATGATTGTTTAAAATATGTGATTTCTTACAAAATTTTAGCCAGTCGGCAAAAACCCAACTGCGTTCAATCAAATTAAGGTTCTTGATACAATTTTTGACGCTGATTACGCCGGTATAATTTGATTTTACATATTTGGAACCGTTCGGCAGTTATTACGTTCCCAATTATCAAAAATGATGCTAAAACACCTATTTTACAATGTTAGAAACTTTGAACGCAAACTGTGACCGATCTAATCGACCGATGTTAACGGTGTAAACGGTGTCGGATGAGAAATTGGCCGAGGAATTCATTTCTGTAAGCCGCGTTGCTCTAAGGTGCGCGGTTCGCGAGAAAAACGCGATAAACCGCGGAAATTATAGTTTCCCACTTTCTGGCCAAACCGTACACGCTACGGGAAAACCGACCTCACCGTTGAGTTCAGCACATCCCAATGCATAATCATGACTACATTAGAACGCTCTATCTCTAAAAAAGTTATAATTGTTTATTCGGTCTAAATTTAGCACTTTTAGATAGAAAAAAATTGAACATTGCAACCGTTGGTGATAGAAAGGTTTACCCACTACCAAATGATAGCTCTCGTTGAGTCTATCAAAATTATATATACTTTTATATAGCTAAGATTAACCATTTTCATGTTATGTGGTCCATTTCGCTTATTTTTGTATTATTTGAAAAACCGTAATTTCAGCACAACTGGGTAACGAGTAGAGACAGAGACTTTTCCTATGTAAATTTGTAATCAGCGCACCCATTTTAGTAAGATAGCAAAGGTTTCATGTTGATCCGGGCCCTTGTTTTTGAGATAGGTGTGCTAGTTCAAAATTATTGTTTAAAATATGTGATTTCTTACAAAATTTTAGCCAGTCGGCAAAAACCCAACTGCCTTCAATCAAATTAAGGTTGTGGTTCTTGATACAATTTTTGACGCTGATTACGCCGGTATAATTTGATTTTACATATTTGGAACCGTTCGGCAGTTATTACGTTCCCAATTATCAAAAATCTGATGTGGCCAGGCACATGACTTTATCATACAATATATATAATTAATAGTTTAGCTGCATGAGAATCTATTCTATAGAGATAAATCGTAGGTATTGTCAAAGCATCAGCATTTGACACTACCTACACTACGTCATTAGAATAATAGTTATTTATGTCACAAATGCCGAAAGTACGGAATAGCGCGACGAGCGGTGATACGGCGCGTAACCGAAGGCGGAGTGTAGCCGTCGCATATGAGCGAGTCGCGCTATCTAGTTTTTGGCAGGAGCGACATCAACGTTTATTGTGTTGCTTTTTAAGAAATACGTATTAAAAAAAAATAAATGATTTCTGTATAGTAAATGCTAGGTTGGTACCACTTTGACGAAAGGTGCGTTCCGATTGGTAGGTAATGGTAGCTAATGGCGGTGGTAGAATACGAAATTATAGTATTTCTTACATATCGTGATAATGACACATATTAGTTTGCATGTACATAAACATGAGTCACTAGCAATTTTCTATTGGAAATACTATAACGGCATCTGCTACCACTGCCATTATCACTAATGAAAACGCACCTTAAAAAGGTAATTCAAATTCTGACAGATTTATATTTGTTCATGACATATCCCTACCAACATACTAAAATAAAACTACACTCATCGCTATACTTTATTTATAATTTTCTCAATGTATCATTTTTAGAATTAGATATAAAGACGGGTTGATATTTCTTATCAACAAACAATCAAATTGGTGATCTTATTTTATTTGAAATTTGTATTTTATAATTTTGCGCACTACAGCGGCACGTTCCATAGTGGTTCTCCAACCTCTGATGAGATCAGCTGTTTTCGAATGTGACAACACAAAAAAATATTTGTCAAAATCCTGGCTACTATGTAATTTCATATCAATGCAGATGCGACCGATCTCGATCAAATAGAATTTGCTCTTGAAGGTAAACTATTAATTTTACCAAAAAATGTTATAGGCATAAATTATTCAAAATTTCCTGTATTTTAATTTATTAATTACCTATTTTGTCGAAATTACAGAAATGGCGGCTCATTTCCAAAATCCTTGAAAAAGGCTTAGAATAAACTAAAAAGCTAAACTATTAATTTTACCAAAAAATGTCATAGGCATAAATTATTCAAAATTTCCTCTGCTTTAATTTATTATTTAACTATTTTGACGAAATTACAGAAATGGCGGCTGATTTCTAAAATCCTTGAAAAAGGCTTGGAGTAAACACCCAGTTCCTTTGGACCCTTTTGAACCAAAAGCTTTTCAACTCTAAGTTTGGTCATGAAACTTCTAAATATGAAGTTCCGTGCCGATACCTTTAGTAGTTTCTCCGGAAATGAATTAACAAAAATTGGGTACACACACACACACACACACACACACACACACACACACACATACACACACACACACAGACATTTTTTTGTACCTTGGTCAAAAATGTTCAGGGGACCCATAAAGACCTATTTCCGCTAAAATCTCAAAAATTTTTTTCGGCACGATTACAATACTTTACATACTGCGTATGATAAAGTAAAAATGATGCTAAAAACACCCATTTTACAATGTTAGAAACTTTGAACGCAAACTGTGTCCGATCTAATAGACCGATGTTAACGGTGTAAACGGTGTCGGATGGGAAATTGGCCGAGGATTTCATTTCTGTAAGCCGCGTTGCTCTACGGTGCGCGGTTCGCGAGAAAAACGCGATAAACCGCGGAAATTATAGTTTCCCACTTTCTGGCCAAACCGTACACGCTACGGGAAAACCGACCTCACCGTTGAATTCAGCACATCCCAATGCATAATCATGACTACATTAGAACGGTCTATCTCTAAAAAAGTTATAATTGTTTATTCGGTCTAAATTTAGCACTTTTAGATAGAAAAAAATTGAACATTGCAACCGTTGGTGATAGAAAGGTTTACCCACTACCAAATGATAGCTCTCGTTGAGTCTATCAAAAATATGTATACTTTTATATACCTAAGATTAACCATTTTCATGTTATGTGGTCCATTTCGCTTATTTTTGTATTATTTAAAAAACCGTAATTTCAGCACAACTGGGTAACGAGTAGAGACAGAGACTTTTCCTATGTAAATTTGTAATCAGCGCACCCATTTTAGTAAGATAGCAAAGGTTTCATGTTGATCCGGACCCTTGTTTTTGAGATAGGTGTGCTACTTCAAAATGATTGTTTAAAATATGTGATTTCCTACAAAATTATAGCCAGTCGGCAAAAACCCAACTGCGTTCAATCAAATTAAGATTGTGGTTCTTGATACAATTTTTGACGCTGATTACGCCGGTATAATTTGATTTTACATATTTGGAACCGTTCGGCAGCTATTACGTTCCCAATTATCAAAAATGATGCTAAAAACACCCATTTTACAATTTTAGAAACTTTGAACGCAAACTGTGTCCGATCTAATCGACCGATGTTAACGGTGTAAAAGGTGTCGGATGGGAAATTGGCCGAGGAATTCATTTCTGTAAGCCGCGTTGCTCTACGGAGCGCGGTTCGCGAGAAAAACGCGATAAACCGCGGAAATTATAGTTTCCCACTTTCTGGCCAAACCGTACACGCTACGGGAAAACCGACCTCACCGTTGAATTCAGCACATCCCAATGCATAATTATGACTACATTAGAACGCTCTATCTCTAAAAAAGTTAGAATTGTTTTTTCGGTCTAAATTTAGCACTTTTAGATAGAAAAAAATTGAACATTGCAACCGTTGGTGATAGAAAGGTTTACCCACTACCAAAAGATAGCTCTCGTTGAGTCTATCAAAAATATGTATACTTTTATATACCTAAGATTAACCATTTTCATGTTAGGTGGTCCATTTCGCTTATTTTTGTATTATTTGAAAAACCGTAATTTCAGCACAACTGGGTAACGAGTAGAGACAGAGACTTTTCCTATGTAAATTTGTAATCAGCGCACCCATTTTAGTAAGATAGCAAAGGTTTCATGTTGATCCGGACCCTTGTTTTTGAGATAGGTGTGCTACTTCAAAATGATTGTTTAAAATATGTGATTTCTTACAAAATTTTAGCCAGTCGGCAAAAACCCAACTGCGTTCAATCAAATTAAGGTTCTTGATACAATTTTTGACGCTGATTACGCCGGTATAATTTGATTTTACATATTTGGAACCGTTCGGCAGTTATTACGTTCCCAATTATCAAAAATGATGCTAAAAACACCTATTTTACAATGTTAGAAACTTTGAAAGCAAACTGTGTCCGATCTAATCGACCGATGTTAACGGTGTAAACGGTGTCGGATGGGAAATTGGCCGAGGAATTCATTTCTGTAAGCCGCGTTGCTCTACGGTGCGCGGTTCGCGACAAAAACGCGATAAACCGCGGAAATTATAGTTTCCCACTTTCTGGCCAAACCGTACACGCTACGGGAAAACCGACCTCACCGTTGAATTCAGCACATCCCAATGCATAATCATGACTACATTAGAACGCTCTATCTCTAAAAAAGTTATAATTGTTTTTTCGGTCTAAATTTAGCACTTTTAGATAGAAAAAAATTTAACATTGCAACCGTTGGTGATAGAAAGGTTTACCCACTACCAAATGATAGCTCTCGTTGAGTCTATCAAAAATATGTATACTTTTATATACCTAAGATTAACCATTTTCATGTTATGTGGTCCATTTCGCTTATTTTTGTATTATTTAAAAAACCGTAATTTCAGCACAACTGGGTAACGAGTAGAGACAGAGACTTTTCCTATGTAAATTTGTAATCAGCGCACCCATTTTAGTAACATAGCAAAGGTTTCATGTTGATCCGGACCCTTGTTTTTGAGATAGGTGTGCTACTTCAAAATGATTGTTTAAAATATGTGATTTCTTAAAAAATTTTAGCCAGTCGGCAAAAACCCAACTGCCTTCAATCAAATTAAGGTTGTGGTTCTTGATACAATTTTTGACGCTGATTACGCCGGTATAATTTGATTTTACATATTTGGAACCGTTCGGCAGTTATTACGTTCCCAATTATCAAAAATGATGCTAAAAACACCCATTTTACAATGTTAGAAACTTTGAACGCAAACTGTGTCCGATCTAATCGACCGATGTTAACGGTGTAAACGGTGTCGGATGGGAAATTGGCCGAGGAATTCATTTCTGTAAGCCGCGTTGCTCTACGCTGCGCGGTTCGCGAGAAAAACGCGATAAACCGCAGAAATTATAGTTTCCCACTTTCTGGTCAAACCGTACACGCTACGGGAAAACCGACCTCACCGTTGAATTCAGCACATCCCAATGCATAATCATGAGTACATTAGAACGCTCTATCTCTAAAAAAGTTATAATTGTTTCTTCGGTCTAAATTTAGCACTTTTAGATAGAAAAAAATTGAACATTGCAACCGTTGGTGATAGAAAGGTTTACCCACTACCAAATGATAGCTCTCGTTGAGTCTATCAAAAATATGTATACTTTTATATACCTAAGATTAACCATTTTCATGTTATGTGGTCCATTTCGCTTATTTTTGTATTATTTGAAAAACCGTAGTTTCAGCACAACTGGGTAACGAGTAGAGACAGAGACTTTTCCTATGTAAATTTGTAATCAGCGCACCCATTTCAGTAAGATAGCAAAGGTTTCATGTTGATCCGGGCCCTTGTTTTTGAGATAGGTGTGCTACTTCAAAATTATTGTTTAAAATATGTGATTTCTTACAAAATTTTAGCCAGTCGGCAAAAACCCAAGTGCCTTCAATCAAATTAAGGTTGTGGTTCTTGATACAATTTTTGACGCTGATTACGCCGGTATAATTTGATTTTACATATTTGGAACCGTTCGGCAGTTATTACGTTCCCAATTATCAAAAATGATGCTAAAAACACCCATTTTACAATGTTAGAAACTTTGAACGCAAACTGTGTCCGATCTAATCGACCGATGTTAACGGTGTAAACGGTGTCGGATGGGAAATTGGCCGAGGAATTCATTTCTGTAAGCCGCGTTGCTCTAAGATGCGCGGTTCGCGAGAAAAACGCGATAAACCGCGGAAATTATAGTTTCCCACTTTCTGGCCAAACCGTACACGCTACGGGAAAACCGACCTCACCGTTGAATTCAGCACAGCCCAATGCATAATCATGACTACATTAGAACGCTCTATCTCTAAAAAAGTTATAATTGTTTTTTCGGTCTAAATTTGGCATTTTTAGATAGAAAAAAATTGAACATTGCAACCGTTGGTGATAGAAAGGTTTACCCACTATCAAATGATAGCTCTCGTTGAGTCTATCAAAAATATGTATACTTTTATATACCTAAGATTAACCATTTTCATGTTATGTGGTCCATTTCGCTTATTTTTGTATTATTTGAAAAACCGTAATTTCAGCACAACCGGGTAACGAGTAGAGACAGAGACTTTTCCTATGTACATTTGTAATCAGCGCACCCATTTTAGTAAGATAGCAAAGGTTTCATGTTGATCCGGACCCTTGTTTTTGAGATAGGTGTGCTACTTCAAAATGATTGTTTAAAATATGTGATTTCTTAAAAAATTTTAGCCAGTCGGCAAAAACCCAACTGCCTTCAATCAAATTAAGGTTGTGGTTCTTGATACAATTTTTGACGCTGATTACGCCTTTATAATTTGATTTTACATATTTGGAACCGTTCGGCAGTTATTACGTTCCCAATTATCAAAAATGATGCTAAAAACACCCATTTTACAATGTTAGAAACTTTGAACGCAAACTGTGTCCGATCTAATCGACCGATGTTAACGGTGTAAACGGTGTCGGATGGGAAATTGGCCGAGGAATTCATTTCTGTAAGCCGCGTTGCTCTACGCTGCGCGGTTCGCGAGAAAAACGCGATAAACCGCAGAAATTATAGTTTCCCACTTTCTGGCCAAACCGTACACGCTACGGGAAAACCGACCTCACCGTTGAATTCAGCACATCCCAATGCATAATCATGAGTACATTAGAACGCTCTATCTCTAAAAAAGTTAGAATTGTTTTTTCGGTCTAAATTTAGCACTTTTAGATAGAAAAAAATTGAACATTGCAACCGTTGGTGATAGAAAGGTTTACCCACTACCAAAAGATAGCTCTCGTTGAGTCTATCAAAAATATGTATACTTTTATATACCTAAGATTAACCATTTTCATGTTAGGTGGTCCATTTCGCTTATTTTTGTATTATTTGAAAAACCGTAATTTCAGCACAACTGGGTAACGAGTAGAGACAGAGACTTTTCCTATGTAAATTTGTAATCAGCGCACCCATTTTAGTAAGATAGCAAAGGTTTCATGTTGATCCGGACCCTTGTTTTTGAGATAGGTGTGCTACTTCAAAATGATTGTTTAAAATATGTGATTTCTTACAAAATTTTAGCCAGTCGGCAAAAACCCAACTGCGTTCAATCAAATTAAGGTTCTTGATACAATTTTTGACGCTGATTACGCCGGTATAATTTGATTTTACATATTTGGAACCGTTCGGCAGTTATTACGTTCCCAATTATCAAAAATGATGCTAAAAACACCCATTTTACAATGTTAGAAACTTTGAACGCAAACTGTGTCCGATCTAATCGACCGATGTTAACGGTGTAAACGGTGTCGGATGGGAAATTGGCCGAGGAATTCATTTCTGTAAGCCGCGTTGCTCTAAGATGCGCGGTTCGCGAGAAAAACGCGATAAACCGCGGAAATTATAGTTTCCCACTTTCTGGCCAAACCGTACACGCTACGGGAAAACCGACCTCACCGTTGAATTCAGCACAGCCCAATGCATAATCATGACTACATTAGAACGCTCTATCTCTAAAAAAGTTATAATTGTTTTTTCGGTCTAAATTTGGCATTTTTAGATAGAAAAAAATTGAACATTGCAACCGTTGGTGATAGAAAGGTTTACCCACTATCAAATGATAGCTCTCGTTGAGTCTATCAAAAATATGTATACTTTTATATACCTAAGATTAACCATTTTCATGTTATGTGGTCCATTTCGCTTATTTTTGTATTATTTGAAAAACCGTAATTTCAGCACAACCGGGTAACGAGTAGAGACAGAGACTTTTCCTATGTACATTTGTAATCAGCGCACCCATTTTAGTAAGATAGCAAAGGTTTCATGTTGATCCGGACCCTTGTTTTTGAGATAGGTGTGCTACTTCAAAATGATTGTTTAAAATATGTGATTTCTTAAAAAATTTTAGCCAGTCGGCAAAAACCCAACTGCCTTCAATCAAATTAAGGTTGTGGTTCTTGATACAATTTTTGACGCTGATTACGCCTTTATAATTTGATTTTACATATTTGGAACCGTTCGGCAGTTATTACGTTCCCAATTATCAAAAATGATGCTAAAAACACCCATTTTACAATGTTAGAAACTTTGAACGCAAACTGTGTCCGATCTAATCGACCGATGTTAACGGTGTAAACGGTGTCGGATGGGAAATTGGCCGAGGAATTCATTTCTGTAAGCCGCGTTGCTCTACGCTGCGCGGTTCGCGAGAAAAACGCGATAAACCGCAGAAATTATAGTTTCCCACTTTCTGGCCAAACCGTACACGCTACGGGAAAACCGACCTCACCGTTGAATTCAGCACATCCCAATGCATAATCATGAGTACATTAGAACGCTCTATCTCTAAAAAAGTTATAATTGTTTTTTCGGTCTAAATTTAGCACTTTTAGATAGAAAAAAATTGAACATTGCAACCGTTGGTGATAGAAAGGTTTACCCACTACCAAATGATAGCTCTCGTTGAGTCTATCAAAAATATGTATACTTTTATATACCTAAGATTAACCATTTTCATGTTATGTGGTCCATTTCGCTTATTTTTGTATTATTTGAAAAACCGTAGTTTCAGCACAACTGGGTAACGAGTAGAGACAGAGACTTTTCCTATGTAAATTTGTAATCAGCGCACCCATTTCAGTAAGATAGCAAAGGTTTCATGTTGATCCGGGCCCTTGTTTTTGAGATAGGTGTGCTACTTCAAAATTATTGTTTAAAATATGTGATTTCTTACAAAATTTTAGCCAGTCGGCAAAAACCCAACTGCCTTCAATCAAATTAAGGTTGTGGTTCTTGATACAATTTTTGACGCTGATTACGCCGGTATAATTTGATTTTACATATTTGGAACCGTTCGGCAGTTATTACGTTCCCAATTATCAAAAATGATGCTAAAAACACCCATTTTACAATGTTAGAAACTTTGAACGCAAACTGTGTCCGATCTAATCGACCGATGTTAACGGTGTAAACGGTGTCGGATGGGAAATTGGCCGAGGAATTCATTTCTGTAAGCCGCGTTGCTCTAAGATGCGCGGTTCGCGAGAAAAACGCGATAAACCGCGGAAATTATAGTTTCCCACTTTCTGGCCAAACCGTACACGCTACGGGAAAACCGACCTCACCGTTGAATTCAGCACAGCCCAATGCATAATCATGACTACATTAGAACGCTCTATCTCTAAAAAAGTTATAATTGTTTTTTCGGTCTAAATTTGGCATTTTTAGATAGAAAAAAATTGAACATTGCAACCGTTGGTGATAGAAAGGTTTACCCACTATCAAATGATAGCTCTCGTTGAGTCTATCAAAAATATGTATACTATTATATACCTAAGATTAACCATTTTCATGTTATGTGGTCCATTTCGCTTATTTTTGTATTATTTGAAAAACCGTAATTTCAGCACAACCGGGTAACGAGTAGAGACAGAGACTTTTCCTATGTACATTTGTAATCAGCGCACCCATTTTAGTAAGATAGCAAAGGTTTCATGTTGATCCGGACCCTTGTTTTTGAGATAGGTGTGCTACTTCAAAATGATTGTTTAAAATATGTGATTTCTTACAAAATTTTAGCCAGTCGGCAAAAACCCAACTGCCTTCAATCAAATTAAGATTGTGGTTCTTGATACAATTTTTGACGCTGATTACGCCGGTATAATTTGATTTTACATATTTGGAACCGTTCCGCAGTTATTACGTTCCCAATTATCAAAAATGATGCTAAAAACACCCATTTTACAATGTTAGAAACTTTGAACGCAAACTGTGTCCGATCTAATCGACCGATGTTAACGGTGTAAACGGTGTCGGATGGGAAATTGGCCGAGGAATTCATTTCTGTAAGCCGCGTTGCTCTACGGTGCGCGGTTCGCGAGAAAAACGCGATAAACCGCGAAAATTATAGTTTCCCACTTTCTGGCCAAACCGTACACGCTACGGGAAAACCGACCTCACCGTTGAATTCAGCACAGCCCAATGCATAATCATGACTACATTAGAACGCTCTATCTCTAAAAAAGTTATAATTGTTTTTTCGGTCTAAATTTGGCATTTTTAGATAGAAAAAAATTGAACATTGCAACCGTTGGTGATAGAAAGGTTTACCCACTATCAAATGATAGCTCTCGTTGAGTCTATCAAAAATATGTATACTATTATATACCTAAGATTAACCATTTTCATGTTATGTGGTCCATTTCGCTTATTTTTGTATTATTTGAAAAACCGTAATTTCAGCACAACCGGGTAACGAGTAGAGACAGAGACTTTTCCTATGTACATTTGTAATCAGCGCACCCATTTTAGTAAGATAGCAAAGGTTTCATGTTGATCCGGACCCTTGTTTTTGAGATAGGTGTGCTACTTCAAAATGATTGTTTAAAATATGTGATTTCTTACAAAATTTTAGCCAGTCGGCAAAAACCCAACTGCCTTCAATCAAATTAAGATTGTGGTTCTTGATACAATTTTTGACGCTGATTACGCCGGTATAATTTGATTTTACATATTTGGAACCGTTCCGCAGTTATTACGTTCCCAATTATCAAAAATGATGCTAAAAACACCCATTTTACAATGTTAGAAACTTTGAACGCAAACTGTGTCCGATCTAATCGACCGATGTTAACGGTGTAAACGGTGTCGGATGGGAAATTGGCCGAGGAATTCATTTCTGTAAGCCGCGTTGCTCTACGGTGCGCGGTTCGCGAGAAAAACGCGATAAACCGCGAAAATTATAGTTTCCCACTTTCTGGCCAAACCGTACACGCTACGGGAAAACCGACCTCACCGTTGAATTCAGCACAGCCCAATGCATAATCATGACTACATTAGAACGCTCTATCTCTAAAAAAGTTATAATTGTTTTTTCGGTCTAAATTTGGCATTTTTAGATAGAAAAAAATTGAACATTGCAACCGTTGGTGATAGAAAGGTTTACCCACTATCAAATGATAGCTCTCGTTGAGTCTATCAAAAATATGTATACTTTTATATACCTAAGATTAACCATTTTCATGTTATGTGGTCCATTTCGCTTATTTTTGTATTATTTGAAAAACCGTAATTTCAGCACAACCGGGTAACGAGTAGAGACAGAGATTTTTCCTATGTACATTTGTAATCAGCGCACCCATTTTAGTAAGATAGCAAAGGTTTCATGTTGATCCGGACCCTTGTTTTTGAGATAGGTGTGCTACTTCAAAATGATTGTTTAAAATATGTGATTTCTTACAAAATTTTAGCCAGTCGGCAAAAACCCAACTGCCTTCAATCAAATTAAGATTGTGGTTCTTGATACAATTTTTGACGCTGATTACGCCGGTATAATTTGATTTTACATATTTGGAACCGTTCCGCAGTTATTACGTTCCCAATTATCAAAAATGATGCTAAAAACACCCATTTTACAATGTTAGAAACTTTGAACCCAAACTGTGTCCGATCTAATCGACCGATGTTAACGGTGTAAACGGTGTCGGATGGGAAATTGGCCGAGGAATTCATTTCTGTAAGCCGCGTTGCTCTACGGTGCGCGGTTCGCGAGAAAAACGCGATAAACCGCGAAAATTATAGTTTCCCACTTTCTGGCCAAACCGTACACGCTACGGGAAAACCGACCTCACCGTTGAATTCAGCACATCCCAATGCATAATCATGAGTACATTAGAACGCTCTATCTCTAAAAAAGTTATAATTGTTTTTTCGGTCTAAATTTAGCACTTTTAGATAGAAAAAAATTGAACATTGCAACCGTTGGTGATAGAAAGGTTTACCCACTACCAAATGATAGCTCTCGTTGAGTCTATCAAAAATATGTATACTTTTATATACCTAAGATTAACCATTTTCATGTTATGTGGTCCATTTCGCTTATTTTTGTATTATTTGAAAAACCGTAATTTCAGCACAACTGGGTAACGAGTAGAGACAGAGACTTTTCCTATGTAAATTTGTAATCAGCGCACCCATTTTAGTAAGATAGCAAAGGTTTCATGTTGATTCGGACCCTTGTTTTTGAGATAGGTGTGCTACTTCAAAATGATTGTTTAAAATATGTGATTTCTTACAAAATTTTAGCCAGTCGGCAAAAACCCAACTGCGTTCAATCAAATTAAGGTTCTGGTTCTTGATACAATTTTTGACGCTGATTACGCCGGTATAATTTGATTTTACATATTTGGAACCGTTCGGCAGTTATTACGTTCCCACTTATCAAAAATGATGCTAAAAACACACATTTTACAATGTTAGAAACTTTGAACGCAAACTGTGTCCGATCTAATCGACCGATGTTAACGGTGTAAACGGTGTCGGATGGGAAATTGGCCGAGGAATTCATTTCTGTAAGCCGCGTTGCTCTAAGGTGCGCGGTTCGCGAGAAAAACGCGATAAACCGCGGAAATTATAGTTTCCCACTTTCTGGCCAAACCGTACACGCTACGGGAAAACTGACCTCACCGTTGAATTCAGCACATCCCAATGCATAATCATGACTACATTAGAACGCTCTGTCTCTAAAAAAGTTATAATTGTTTTTTCGGTCTAAATTTAGCACTTTTAGATAGAAAAAAATTGAACATTGCAACCGTTGGTGATAGAAAGGTTTACCCACTACCAAATGATAGCTCTCGTTGAGTCTATCAAAAATATGTATACTTTTATATAGCTAATATTAACCATTTTCCTGTTATGTGGTCCATTTCGCTTATTTTTGTATTATTTGAAAAACCGTAATTTCAGCACAACTGGGTAACGAGTAGAGACAGAGACTTTTCCTATGTAAATTTGTAATCAGCGCACCCATTTTAGTAAGATAGCAAAGGTTTCATGTTGATCCCGACCCTTGTTTTTCAGATAGGTGTGCTACTTCAAAATGATTGTTTAAAATATGTGATTTCTTACAAAATTTTAGCCAGTCGGCAAAAACCCAACTGCCTTCAATAAAATTAAGGTTGTGGTTCTTGATACAATTTTTGACGCTGATTACGCCGGTATAATTTGATTTTACATATTTGGAACCGTTCGGCAGTTATTACGTTCCCAATTATCAAAAATGATGCTAAAAACACACATTTTACAATGTTAGAAACTTTGAACGCAAACTGTGTCCGATCTAATCGACCGATGTTAACGGTGTAAACGGTGTCGGATGGGAAATTGGCCGAGGAATTCATTTCTGTAAGCCGCGTTGCTCTAAGGTGCGCGGTTCGCGAGAAAAACGCGATAAACCGCGGAAATTATAGCTTCCCACTTTCTGGCCAAACCGTACACGCTACGGGAAAACCGACGTCACCGTTGAATTCAGCACATCCCAATGCATAATCATGACTACATTAGAACGCTCTATCTCTAAAAAAGTTATAATTGTTTTTTCGGTCTAAATTTAGCACTTTTAGATAGAAAAAAATTGAACATTGCAACCGTTGGTGATAGAAAGGTTTACCCACTACCAAATGATAGCTCTCGTTGAGTCTATCAAAAATATGTATACCTTTATATACCTAAGATTAACCATTTTCATGTTATGTGGTCCATTTCGCTTATTTTTGTATTATTTGAAAAACCGTAATTTCAGCACAACTGGGTAACGAGTAGAGACAGAGACTTTTCCTATGTAAATTTGTAATCAGCGCACCCATTTTAGTAAGATAGCAAAGGTTTCATGTTGATCCGGACCCTTGTTTTTGAGATAGGTGTGCTACTTCAAAATGATTGTTTAAAATATGTGATTTCTTACAAAATTTTAGCCAGTCGGCAAAAACCCAACTGCGTTCAATCAAATTAAGGTTCTGGTTCTTGATACAATTTTTGACGCTGATTACGCCGGTATAATTTGATTTTACATATTTGGAACCGTTCGGCAGTTATTACGTTCCCAATTATCAAAAATGATGCTAAAAACACACATTTTACAATGTTAGAAACTTTGAACGCAAACTGTGTCCGATCTAATCGACCGATGTTAACGGTGTAAACGGTGTCGGATGGGAAATTGGCCGAGGAATTCATTTCTGTAAGCCGCGTTGCTCTAAGGTGCGCGGTTCGCGAGAAAAACGCGATAAACCGCGGAAATTATAGTTTCCCACTTTCTGGCCAAACCGTACACGCTACGGGAAAACCGACCTCACCGTTGAATTCAGCACATCCCAATGCATAATCATGAGTACATTAGAACGCTCTATCTCTAAAAAAGTTATAATTGTTTTTTCGGTCTAAATTTAGCACTTTTAGATAGAAAAAAATTGAACATTGCAACCGTTGGTGATAGAAAGGTTTACCCACTACCAAATGATAGCTCTCGTTGAGTCTATCAAAAATATGTATACTTTTATATACCTAATATTAACCATTTTCCTGTTATGTGGTCCATTTCGCTTATTTTTGTATTATTTGAAAAACCGTAATTTCAGCACAACTGGGTAACGAGTAGAGACAGAGACTTTTCCTATGTAAATTTGTAATCAGCGCACCCATTTTAGTAAGATAGCAAAGGTTTCATGTTGATCCCGACCCTTGTTTTTCAGATAGGTGTGCTACTTCAAAATGATTGTTTAAAATATGTGATTTCTTACAAAATTTTAGCCAGTCGGCAAAAACCCAACTGCCTTCAATAAAATTAAGGTTGTGGTTCTTGATACAATTTTTGACGCTGATTACGCCGGTATAATTTGATTTTACATATTTGGAACCGTTCGGCAGTTATTACGTTCCCAATTATCAAAAATGATGCTAAAAACACACATTTTACAATGTTAGAAACTTTGAACGCAAACTGTGTCCGATCTAATCGACCGATGTTAACGGTGTAAACGGTGTCGGATGGGAAATTGGCCGAGGAATTCATTCCTGTAAGCCGCGTTGCTCTAAGGTGCGCGGTTCGCGAGAAAAACGCGATAAACCGCGGAAATTATAGTTTCCCACTTTCTGGCCAAACCGTACACGCTACGGGAAAACCGACGTCACCGTTGAATTCAGCACATCCCAATGCATAGTCATGACTACATTAGAACGCTCTATCTCTAAAAAAGTTATAATTGTTTTTTCGGTCTAAATTTAGCACTTTTAGATAGAAAAAAATTGAACATTGCAACCGTTGGTGATAGAAAGGTTTACCCACTACCAAATGATAGCCTCGTTGAGTCTATCAAAAATATGTATACCTTTATATACCTAAGATTAACCATTTTCATGTTATGTGGTCCATTTCGCTTATTTTTGTATTATTTGAAAAACCGTAATTTCAGCAAAACTGGGTAACGAGTAGAGACAGAGACTTTTCCTATGTAAATTTGTAATCAGCGCACCCAGTTTAGTAAGATAGCAAAGCTTTCATGTTGATCCGGACCCTTGTTTTTGAGATAGGTGTGCTACTTCAAAATGATTGTTTAAAATATGTGATTTCTTACAAAATTTTAGCCAGTCGGCAAAAACCCAACTGCCTTCAATCAAATTAAGGTTGTGGTTCTTGATACAATATTTGACGCTGATTACGCCGGTATAATTTGATTTTACATATTTGGAACCGTTCGGCAGTTATTACGTTCCCAATTATCAAAAAAGATGCTAAAAACACACATTTTACAATGTTAGAAACTTTGAACGCAAACTGTGTCCGATCTAATCGACCGATGTTAACGGTGTAAACGGTGTCGGATGGGAAATTGGCCGAGAAATTGATTTCCGTAAGCCCTGTTGCTATAAGGTGCGCGGTTCGCGAGAAAAACGCGATAAACCGCGGAAATTATAGTTTCCCACTTTCTGGCCAAACCGTACACGCTACGGGAAAACCGACCTCACCGTTGAATTCAGCACATCCCAATGCATAATCATGACTACATTAGAACGCTCTATCTCTAAAAAAGTTATAATTGTTTTTTCGGTCTAAATTTAGCACTTTTAGATAGAAAAAAATTGAAAATTGCAACCGTTGGTGATAGAAAGGTTTACCCACTACCAAATGATAGCTCTCGTTGAGTCTATCAAAAATATGTATACTTTTATATACCTAAGATTAACCATTTTCATGTTATGTGGTCCATTTCGCTTATTTTTGTATTATTTGAAAAACCGTAATTTCAGCACAACTGGGTAACGAGTAGAGACAGAGACTTTTCCTATGTAAATTTGTAATCACCGCACCCATTTTAGTAAGATAGCAAAGGTTTCATGTTGATCCGGGCCCTTGTTTTTGAGATAGGTGTGCTACTTCAAAATTATTGTTTAAAATATGTGATTTCTTACAAAATTTTAGCCAGTCGGCAAAAACCCAACTGTCTTCAATCAAATTAAGGTTGTGGTTCTTGATACAATTTTTGACGCTGATTATGCCAGTATAATTTGATTTTACATATTTGGAACCGTTCGGCAGTTATTACGTTCCCAATTATCAACAATGATGCTAAAGACACCTATTTTACAATGTTAGAAACTTTGAACGCAAACTGTGTCCGATCTAATCGACCGATGTTAACGGTGTAAACGGTGTCGGATGGGAAATTGGCCGAGGAATTCATTTCTGTAAGCCGCGGTGCTTTAAGGTGCGCGGTTCGCGAGAAAAACGCGATAAACCGCGAAAA
This sequence comes from Melinopterus prodromus, assembly GCA_964023965.1. Lineage (NCBI taxonomy): Eukaryota > Metazoa > Arthropoda > Insecta > Coleoptera > Scarabaeidae > Melinopterus > Melinopterus prodromus. The sequence continues at coordinate 17,896,340 of OZ030390.1, read as the reverse complement.
TTATAGTTTCCCACTTTCTGGCCAAACCGTACACGCTACGGGAAAACCGACCTCACCGTTGAATTCAGCACATCCCAATGCATAATCATGACTACATTAGAACGCTCTATCTCTAAAAAAGTTATAATTGTTTTTTCGGTCTAAATTTAGCACTTTTAGATAGAAAAAAATTGAACATTGCAACCGTTGGTGATAGAAAGGTTTACCCACTACCAAATGATAGCTCTCGTTGAGTCTATCAAAAATATGTATACTTTTATATACCTAAGATTAACCATTTTCATGTTATGTGGTCCATTTCGCTTATTTTTGTATTATTTGAAAAACCGTAATTTCAGCACAACTGGGTAACGAGTAGAGACAGAGACTTTTCCTATGTAAATTTGTAATCAGCGCACCCATTTTAGTAAGATAGCAAAGGTTTCATGTTGATCCGGACCCTTGTTTTTCAGATAGGTGTGCTACTTCAAAATGATTGTTTAAAATATGTGATTTCTTACAAAATTTTAGCCAGTCGGCAAAAACCCAACTGCCTTCAATCAAATTAAGGTTGTGGTTCTTGATACAATTTTTGACGCTGATTAAGCCGGTATAATTTGATTTTACATATTTGGAACCGTTCGGCAGTTATTACGTTCCCAATTATCAAAAATGATGCTAAAAACACACATTTTACAATGTTAGAAACTTTGAACGCAAACTGTGTCCGATCTAATCGACCGATGTTAACGGTGTAAACGGTGTCGGATGGGAAATTGGCCGAGGAATTCATTTCTGTAAGCCGCGTTGCTCTAAGGTGCGCGGTTCGCGAGAAAAACGCGATAAACCGCGGAAATTATAGTTTCCCACTTTCTGGCCAAACCGTACACGCTACGGGAAAACCGACCTCACCGTTGAATTCAGCACATCCCAATGCATAATCATGACTACATTAGAACGCTCTATCTCTAAAAAAGTTATAATTGTTTTTTCGGTCTAAATTTAGCACTTTTAGATAGAAAAAAATTGAACATTGCAACCGTTGGTGATAGAAAGGTTTACCCACTACCAAATGATAGCTCTCGTTGAGTCAATCAAAAATATGTATACTTTTATATACCTAATATTAACCATTTTCATGTTATGTGGTCCATTTCGCTTATTTTTGTATTATTTGAAAAACCGTAATTTCAGCACAACTGGGTAACGAGTAGAGACAGAGACTTTTCCTATGTAAATTTGTAATCAGCGCACCCATTTTAGTAAGATAGCAAAGGTTTCATGTTGATCCGGACCCTTGTTTTTCAGATAGGTGTGCTACTTCAAAATGATTGTTTAAAATATGTGATTTCTTATAAAATTTTAGCCAGTCGGCAAAAACCCAACTGCCTTCAAGCAAATTAAGGTTGTGGTTCTTGATACAATTTTTGACGCTGATTACGCCGGTATAATTTGATTTTACATATTTGGAACCGTTCGGCAGTTATTACGTTCCCAATTATCAAAAATGATGCCAAAAACACACATTTTACAATGTTAGAAACTTTGAACGCAAACTGTGTCCGATCTAATCGACCGATGTTAACGGTATAAACGGTGTCGGATGGGAAATTGGCCGAGGAATTCATTTCTGTAAGCCGCGTTGCTCTAAGGTGCGCGGTTCGCGAGAAAAACGCGATAAACCGCGGAAATTATAGTTTCCCACTTTCTGGCCAAACCGTACACGCTACGGGAAAACCGACCTCACCGTTGAATTCAGCACATCCCAATGCATAATCATGAGTACATTAGAACGCTCTATCTCTAAAAAAGTTATAATTGTTTTTTCGGTCTAAATTTAGCACTTTTAGATAGAAAAAAATTGAACATTGCAACCGTTGGTGATAGAAAGGTTTACCCACTACCAAATGATAGCTCTCGTTGAGTCTATCAAAAATATGTATACTTTTATATACCTAATATTAACCATTTTCATGTTATGTGGTCCATTTCGCTTATTTTTGTATTATTTGAAAAACCGTAATTTCAGCACAACTGGGTAACGAGTAGAGACAGAGACTTTTCCTATGTAAATTTGTAATCAGCGCACCCATTTTAGTAAGATAGCAAAGGTTTCATGTTGATCCGGACCCTTGCTTTTCAGATAGGTGTGCTACTTCAAAATGATTGTTTAAAATATGTGATTTCTTACAAAATTTTAGCCAGTCGGCAAAAACCCAACTGCCTTCAAGCAAATTAAGGTTGTGGTTCTTGATACAATTTTTGACGCTGATTACGCCGGTATAATTTGATTTTACATATTTGGAACCGTTCGGCAGTTATTACGTTCCCAATTATCAAAAATGATGCTAAAAACACACATTTTACAATGTTAGAAACTTTGAACGCCAACTGTGTCCGATCTAATCGACCGATGTTAACGGTATAAACGGTGTCGGATGGGAAATTGGCCGAGGAATTCATTTCTGTAAGCCGCGTTGCTCTAAGGTGCGCGGTTCGCGAGAAAAACGCGATAAACCGCGGAAACTATAGTTTCCCACTTTCTGGCCAAACCGTACACGCTACGGGAAAACCGACCTCACCGTTGAATTCAGCACATCCCAATGCATAATCATGAGTACATTAGAACGCTCTATCTCTAAAACAGTTATAATTGTTTTTTCGGTCTAAATTTAGCACTTTTAGATAGAAAAAAATTGAACATTGCAACCGTTGGTGATAGAAAGGTTTACCCACTACCAAGTGATAGCTCTCGTTGAGTCAATCAAAAATTTGTATACTTTTATATACCTAATATTAACCATTTTCCTGTTATGTGGTCCATTTCGCTTATTTTTGTATTATTTGAAAAACCGTAATTTCAGCACAACTGGGTAACGAGTAGAGACCGTCTTTTCCTATGTAAATTTGTAATCAGCGCACCCATTTTAGTAAGATAGCAAAGGTTTCATGTTGATCCGGACCCTTGTTTTTCAGATAGGTGTGCTACTTCAAAATGATTGTTTAAAATATGTGATTTCTTACAAAATTTTAGCCAGTCGGCAAAAACCCAACTGCCTTCAAGCAAATTAAGGTTGTGGTTCTTGATACAATTTTTGACGCTGATTACGCCGGAATAATTTGATTTTACATATTTGGAACCGTTCGGCAGTTATTACGTTCCCAATTATCAAAAATGATGCTAAAAACACACATTTTACAATGTTAGAAACTTTGAACGCAAACTGTGTCCGATCTAATCGACCGATGTTAACGGTATAAACGGTGTCGGATGGGAAATTGGCCGAGGAATTCATTTCTGTAAGCCGCGTTGCTCTAAGGTGCGCGGTTCGCGAGAAAAACGCGATAAACCGCGGAAATTATAGTTTCCCACTTTCTGGCCAAACCGTACACGCTACGGGAAAACCGACCTCACCGTTGAATTCAGCACATCCCAATGCATAATCATGAGTACATTAGAACGCTTCTATCTCTAAAAAAGTTATAATTGTTTTTTCGGTCTAAATTTAGCACTTTTAGATAGAAAAAAATTGAACATTGCAACCGTTGGTGATAGAAAGGTTTACCCACTACCAAATGATAGCTCTCGTTGAGTCTATCAAAAATATGTATACTTTTATATACCTAATATTAACCATTTTCATGTTATGTGGTCCATTTCGCTTATTTTTGTATTATTTGAAAAACCGTAATTTCAGCACAACTGGGTAACGAGTAGAGACAGAGACTTTTCCTATGTAAATTTGTAATCAGCGCACCCATTTTAGTAAGATAGCAAAGGTTTCATGTTGATCCGGACCCTTGTTTTTCAGATAGGTGTGCTACTTCAAAATGATTGTTTAAAATATGTGATTTCTTACAAAATTTTAGCCAGTCGGCAAAAACCCAACTGCCTTCAAGCAAATTAAGGTTGTGGTTCTTGATACAATTTTTGACGCTGATTACGCCGGTATAATTTGATTTTACATATTTGGAACCGTTCGGCAGTTATTACGTTCCCAATTATCAAAAATGATGCTAAAAACACACATTTTACAATGTTAGAAACTTTGAACGCCAACTGTGTCCGATCTAATCGACCGATGTTAACGGTATAAACGGTGTCGGATGGGAAATTGGCCGAGGAATTCATTTCTGTAAGCCGCGTTGCACTAAGGTGCGCGGTTCGCGAGAAAAACGCGATAAACCGCGGAAATTATAGTTTCCCACTTTCTGGCCAAACCGTACACGCTACGGGAAAACCGACCTCACCGTTGAATTCAGCACATCCCAATGCATAATCATGAGTACATTAGAACGCTCTATCTCTAAAAAAGTTATAATTGTTTTTTCGGTCTAAATTTAGCACTTTTAGATAGAAAAAAATTGAACATTGCAACCGTTGGTGATAGAAAGGTTTACCCACTACCAAATGATAGCAAAGGTTTCATGTTGATCCGGACCCTTGTTTTTCAGATAGGTGTGCTACTTCAAAATGATTGTTTAAAATATGTGATTTCTTACAAAATTTTAGCCAGTCGGCAAAAACCCAACTGCCTTCAAGCAAATTAAGGTTGTGGTTCTTGATACAATTTTTGACGCTGATTACGCCGGTATAATTTGATTTTACATATTTGGAACCGTTCGGCAGTTATTACGTTCCCAATTATCAAAAATGATGCTAAAAACACACATTTTACAATGTTAGAAACTTTGAACGCAAACTGTGTCCGATCTAATCGACCGATGTTAACGGTATAAACGGTGTCGGATGGGAAATTGGCCGAGGAATTCATTTCTGTAAGCCGCGTTGCTCTAAGGTGCGCGGTTCGCGAGAAAAACGCGATAAACCGCGGAAATTATAGTTTCCCACTTTCTGGCCAAACCGTACACGCTACGGGAAAACCGACCTCACCGTTGAATTCAGCACATCCCAATGCATAATCATGAGTACATTAGAACGCTCTATCTCTAAAAAAGTTATAATTGTTTTTTCGGTCTAAATTTAGCACTTTTAGATAGAAAAAATCTGATGGGGCCAGGCACATGACTTTATCATACAAAATATAAAATAGTTTAGCTGCATGAGAATCTATTTGATTGAGATAAATCGTGTCTGCATTAAAATTAAACTAGTTAGCCAGGATTTCACAGATATTGTGATAGTCAATAGTATCAATAGTAGGTATTGTCAAAGCATCAGCATTTGACACTACCTACTGTCATCAGAATAATAGGTAATTATCTCACAAGTGCCGAAAGTACGGAATAGCGCGACGAGCGCTGATGCGGCGCGTCATCGATGGCGGCGCGTCGCCGTCGCATGTGAGCGAGTCGCGCTATGTAGTTTTCGGCAGGAGTGACATCAACGTTTTTTGTGTTGCGTTTTGAGAAATAAGTATTTAAAAAAATATGGTTATATTTCTGTATAGGAAATGTTAGGTTGATAATGGGTTGATACCTACCACTTCTACGAAACGTCAAGTTTGAAAAGCTAATTAAAATTCTCATATTCGTTCATGACACTGTAGATATCACATACACCGTACCACCATACTAAAATATAACTACACTCATCGCTATACTTTATTTACAATTTTCTCTATTTATCGTTTTTACAATTAGATATAACAACGGGTTGACATTTCTTACCAACAAACAATCAAATTGGTGATCGTATTTTATTTGAATTTTGTATTTTGTACTTTGCCGCACTAGAGCGGCAACGTTCTATAGCGGTTCTCCAACCTATGATGAAATCAGCTGTTTTCGAGTGTGACAGCCATAGACATTTCTGTGGTGACAGCACAAAAAAATATTTGACAAATCCAGGCTACTATGTAGTTTCATATCAATGCAGATGCGATCGGTCTCGATCACATAGAATTTGTTCTTGAAGCTAAACTATTAATTTTACCCAAAAATATCATAGGTATAAATTATTAAAAATTTCCTCTACTTTAATTTATTATTTAACTATTTTGACGAAATTATAGAAATGGCAGCTAATTTGCAATATCGTTGCAAAATGCTAAGAGTAAATACCCACTTCCTTTGGACCCTTTTGAAACCAAAAGCTTTTCAGCTCTAAGTTCAGTCATGAAACTTCTAAATATGAACTTTCGGCCCGATATCTTTAGTAGTTTCTCCAGAATGTAATTTCGTATCAATGCAGATGCGATCGATCTCGATCAAATAGAATTTGCTATTGAAGCTAAACTATTAATTTTACCAAAAAAGGTCATATGCATAAATTATTCAAAATTTCCTCTACTTTAATTTATTATTTAACTATTTTGTCGAAATTACAGAAATGGCGGCTCATTTGCAAAATCATTGAAAAAGGCTTAGAATAAACTACCAGTTCCTTTCGACCCCTTTGAACCAAAAGCTTTTCAGCTCTAAGTTTGGTCATAAAACTGCTAAATATAAACTTTCGTCCCGATACCTTTAGTAGTTTCTCCGGAATCGTCGTCACAAAAATCGTTTACACACGCACACACACACACACACAGACATTTTTTTGTACCTTGGTCAAAAATGTTCAGGGGACCCATAAAGACCTATTTCCGCTAAAATCTCAATTTTTTTTTTCGGCATGATTACAATACTTTACATACTGCGTATGATAAAGTAAAAAATTGAACATTGCAACCGTTGGTGATAGAAAGGTTTACCCACTACCAAATGATAGCTCTCGTTGAGTCTATCAAAAATATGTATACTTTTATATACCTAATATTAACCATTTTCATGTTATGTGGTCCATTTCGCTTATTTTTGTATTATTTGAAAAACCGTAATTTCAGCACAACTGGGTAACGAGTAGAGACAGAGACTTTTCCTATGTAAATTTGTAATCAGCGCACCCATTTTAGTAAGATAGCAAAGGTTTCATGTTGATCCGGACCCTTGTTTTTCAGATAGGTGTGCTACTTCAAAATGATTGTTTAAAATATGTGATTTCTTACAAAATTTTAGCCAGTCGGCAAAAACCCAACTGCCTTCAAGCAAATTAAGGGCGTGGTTCTTGATACAATTTTTGACGCTGATTACGCCGGTATAATTTGATTTTACATATTTGGAACCGTTCGGCAGTTATTACGTTCCCAATTATCAAAAATGATGCTAAAAACACACATTTTACAATGTTAGAAACTTTGAACGCAAACTGTGTCCGATCTAATCGACCGATGTTAACGGTATAAACGGTGTCGGATGGGAAATTGGCCGAGGAATTCATTTCTGTAAGCCGCGTTGCTCTAAGGTGCGCGGTTCGCGAGAAAAACGCGATAAGCCGCGGAAATTATAGTTTCCCACTTTCTGGCCAAACCGTACACGCTACGGGAAAACCGACCTCACCGTTGAATTCAGCACATCCCAATGCATAATCGTGAGTACATTAGAACGCTCTATCTCTAAAAAAGTTATAATTGTTTTTTCGGTCTAAATTTAGCACTTTTAGATAGAAAAAAAATGAACATTGCAACCGTTGGTGATAGAAAGGTTTACCCACTACCAAATGATAGCTCTCGTTGAGTCTATCAAAAATATGTATACTTTTATATACCTAATATTAACCATTTTCATGTTATGTGGTCCATTTCGCTTATGTTTGTATTATTTGAAAAACCGTAATTTCAGCACAACTGGGTAACGAGTAGAGACAGAGACTTTTCCTATGTAAATTTGTAATCAGCGCACCCATTTTAGTAAGATAGCAAAGGTTTCATGTTGATCCGGACCCTTGTTTTTCAGATAGGTGTGCTACTTCAAAATGATTGTTTAAAATATGTGATTTCTTAAAAAATTTTAGCCAGTCGGCAAAAACCCAACTGCCTTCAAGCAAATTAAGGTTGTGGTTCTTGATACAATTTTTGACGCTGATTACGCCGAAATAATTTGATTTTACATATTTGGAACCGTTCGGCAGTTATTACGTTCCCAATTATCAAAAATGATGCTAAAAACACACATTTTACAATGTTAGAAACTTTGAACGCAAACTGTGTCCGATCTAATCGACCGATGTTAACGGTATAAACGGTGTCGGATGGGAAATTGGCCGAGGAATTCATTTCTGTAAGCCGCCTTGCTCTAAGGTGCGCGGTTCGCGAGAAAAACGCGATAAACCGCGGAAATTATAGTTTCCCACTTTCTGGCCAAACCGTACACGCTACGGGAAAACCGACCTCACCGTTGAATTCAGCACATCCCAATGCATAATCATGAGTACATTAGAACGCTCTATCTCTAAAAAAGTTATAATTGTTTTTTCGGTCTAAATTTAGCACTTTTAGATAGAAAAAAATTGAACATTGCAACCGTTGGTGATAGAAAGGTTTACCCACTACCAAATGATAGCTCTCGTTGAGTCTATCAAAAATATGTATGCTTTCATATACCTAATATTAACCATTTTCATGTTAGGTGGTCCATTTCGCTTATTTTTGTATTATTTGAAAAACCGTAATTTCAGCACAACTGGGTAACGAGTAGAGACAGAGACTTTTCCTATGTAAATTTGTAATCAGCGCACCCATTTTAGTAAGATAGCAAAGGTTTCATGTTGATCCGGACCCTTGTTTTTCAGATAGGTGTGCTACTTCAAAATGATTGTTTAAAATATGTGATTTCTTACAAAATTTTAGCCAGTCGGCAAAAACCCAACTGCCTTCAAGCAAATTAAGGTTGTGGTTCTTGATACAATTTTTGACGCTGATTACGCCGGTATAATTTGATTTTACATATTTGGAACCGTTCGGCAGTTATTACGTTCCCAATTATCAAAAATGATGCTAAAAACACACATTTTACAATGTTAGAAACTTTGAACGCAAACTGTGTCCGATCTAATCGACCGATGTTAACGGTATAAACGGTGTCGGATGGGAAATTGGCCGAGGAATTCATTTCTGTAAGCCGCGTTGCTCTAAGGTGCGCGGTTCGCGAGAATAACGCGATAAATCGCGGAAATTATAGTTTCCCACTTTCTGGCCAAACCGTACACGCTACGGGAAAACCGACCTCACCGTTGAATTCAGCACATCCCAATGCATAATCATGAGTACATTAGAACGCTCTATCTCTAAAAAAGTTATAATTGTTTTTTCGGTCTAAATTTAGCACTTTTAGATAGAAAAAAAATTAAACATTGCAACCGTTGGTGATAGAAAGGTTTACCCACTACCAAGTGATAGCTCTCGTTGAGTCTATCAAAAATATGTATACTTTTATATACCTAATATTAACCATTTTCATGTTATGTGGTCCATTTCGCTTATTTTTGTATTATTTGAAAAACCGTAATTTCAGCACAACTGGGTAACGAGTAGAGACAGAGACTTTTCCTATGTAAATTTGTAATCAGCGCACCCATTTTAGTAAGATAGCAAAGGTTTCATGTTGATCCGGACCCTTGTTTTTCAGATAGGTGTGCTACTTCAAAATGATTGTTTAAAATATGTGATTTCTTACAAAATTTTAGCCAGTCGGCAAAAACCCAACTGCCTTCAAGCAAATTAAGGTTGTGGTTCTTGATACAATTTTTGACGCTGATTACGCCGGTATAATTTGATTTTACATATTTGGAACCGTTCGGCAGTTATTACGTTCCCAATTATCAAAAATGATGCTAAAAACACACATTTTACAATGTTAGAAACTTTGAACGCAAACTGTGTCCGATCTAATCGACCGATGTTAACGGTATAAACGGTGTCGGATGGGAAATTGGCCGAGGAATTCATTTCTGTAAGCCGCGTTGCTCTAAGGTGCGCGGTTCGCGAGAAAAACGCGATAAACCGCGGAAATTATAGTTTCCCACTTTCTGGCCAAACCGTACACGCTACGGGAAAACCGACCTCACCGTTGAATTCAGCACATCCCAATGCATAATCATGAGTACATTAGAACGCTCTATCTCTAAAAAGTTATAATTGTTTTTTCGGTCTAAATTTAGCACTTTTAGATAGAAAAAAATTGAACATTACAACCGTTGGTGATAGAAAGGTTTACCCACTACCAAATGATAGCTCTCGTTGAGTCTATCAAAAATATGTATACTTTTATATACCTAATATTAACCATTTTCATGTTATGTGGTCCATTTCGCTTATTTTTGTATTATTTGAAAAACCGTAATTTCAGCACAACTGGGTAACGAGTAGAGACAGAGACTTTTCCTATGTAAATTTGTAATCAGCGCACCCATTTTAGTAAGATAGCAAAGGTTTCATGTTGATCCGGACCCTTGTTTTTCAGATAGGTGTGCTACTTCAAAATGATTGTTTAAAATATGTGATTTCTTACAAAATTTTAGCCAGTCAGCAAAAACCCAACTGCCTTCAATCAAATTAAGGTTGTGGTTCTTGATACAATTTTTTACGCTGATTACGCCGGTATAATTTGATTTTACATATTTGGAACCGTTCGGCAGTTATTACGTTCCCAATTATCAAAAATGATGCTAAAAGCACACATTTTACAATGTTAGAAACTTTGAACGCAAACTGTGTCCGATCTAATCGACCGATGTTAACGGTGTAAACGGTGTCGGATGAGAAATTGGCCGAGGAATTCATTTCTGTAAGCCGCGTTGCTCTAAGGTGGGCGGTTCGCGAGAATAACGCGATAAATCGCGGAAATTATAGTTTCCCACTTTCTGGCCAAACCGTACACGCTACGGGAAAACCGACCTCACCGTTGAATTCAGCACATCCCAATGCATAATCATGAGTACATTAGAACGCTCTATCTCTAAAAAAGTTATAATTGTTTTTTCGGTCTAAATTTAGCACTTTTAGATAGAAAAAAATTGAACATTGCAACCGTTGGTGATAGAAAGGTTTACCCACTACCAAATGATAGCTCTCGTTGAGTCTATCAAAAATATGTATACTTTCATATACCTAATATTAACCATTTTCATGTTAGGTGGTCCATTTCGCTTATTTTTGTATTATTTGAAAAACCGTAATTTCAGCACAACTGGGTAACGAGTAGAGACAGAGACTTTTCCTATGTAAATTTGTAATCAGCGCACCCATTTTAGTAAGATAGCAAAGGTTTCATGTTGATCCGGACCCTTGTTTTTCAGATAGGTGTGCTACTTCAAAATGATTGTTTAAAATATGTGATTTCTTACAAAATTTTAGCCAGTCGGCAAAAACCCAACTGCCTTCAAGCAAATTAAGGTTGTGGTTCTTGATACAATTTTTGACGCTGATTACGCCGGTATAATTTGATTTTACATATTTGGAACCGTTCGGCAGTTATTACGTTCCCAATTATCAAAAATGATGCTAAAAACACACATTTTACAATGTTAGAAACTTTGAACGCAAACTGTGTCCGATCTAATCGACCGATGTTAACGGTATAAACGGTGTCGGATGGGAAATTGGCCGAGGAATTCATTTCTGTAAGCCGCGTTGCTCTAAGGTGCGCGGTTCGCGAGAAAAACGCGATAAACCGCGGAAATTATAGTTTCCCACTTTCTGGCCAAACCGTACACGCTACGGGAAAACCGACCTCACCGTTGAATTCAGCACATCCCAATGCATAATCATGAGTACATTAGAACGCTCTATCTCTAAAAAAGTTATAATTGTTTTTTCGGTCTAAATTCAGCACTTTTAGATAGAAAAAAAATGAACATTGCAACCGTTGGTGATAGAAAGGTTTACCCACTACCAAATGATAGCTCTCGTTGAGTCTATCAAAAATATGTATACTTTTATATACCTAATATTAACCATTTTCATGTTATGTGGTCCACTTCGCTTATTTTTGTATTATTTGAAAAACCGTAATTTCAGCACAACTGGGTAACGAGTAGAGACAGAGACTTTTCCTATGTAAATTTGTAATCAGCGCACCCATTTTAGTAAGATAGCAAAGGTTTCATGTTGATCCGGACCCTTGTTTTTCAGATAGGTGTGCTACTTCAAAATGATTGTTTAAAATATGTGATTTCTTACAAAATTTTAGCCAGTCGGCAAAAACCCAGCTGCCTTCAAGCAAATTAAGGTTGTGGTTCTTGATACAATTTTTGACGCTGATTACGCCGGTATAATTTGATTTTACATATTTGGAACCGTTCGGCAGTTATTACGTTCCCAATTATCAAAAATGATGCTAAAAACACACATTTTACAATGTTAGAAACTTTGAACGCAAACTGTGTCCGATCTAATCGACCGATGTTAACGGTATAAACGGTGTCGGATGGGAAATTGGCCGAGGAATTCATTTCTGTAAGCCGCGTTGCTCTAAGGTGCGCGGTTCGCGAGAAAAACGCGATAAACCGCGGAAATTATAGTTTCCCACTTTCTGGCCAAACCGTACACGCTACGGGAAAACCGACCTCACCGTTGAATTCAGCACATCCCAATGCATAATCATGAGTACATTAGAACGCTCTATCTCTAAAAAAGTTATAATTGTTTTTTCGGTCTAAATTTAGCACTTTTAGATAGAAAAAAATTGAACATTGCAACCGTTGGTGATAGAAAGGTTTACCCACTACCAAATGATAGCTCTCGTTGAGTCTATCAAAAATATGTATACTTTTATATACCTAATATTAACCATTTTCATGTTATGTGGTCCATTTCGCTTATTTTTGTATTATTTGAAAAACCGTAATTTCAGCACAACTGGGTAACGAGTAGAGACAGAGACTTTTCCTATGTAAATTTGTAATCAGCGCACCCATTTTAGTAAGATAGCAAAGGTTTCATGTTGATCCGGACCCTTGTTTTTCAGATAGGTATGCTACTTCAAAATGATTGTTTAAAATATGTGATTTCTTACAAAATTTTAGCCAGTCGGCAAAAACCCAACTGCCTTCAAGCAAATTAAGGTTGTGGTTCTTGATACAATTTTTGACGCTGATTACGCCGGTATAATTTGATTTTACATATTTGGAACCGTTCGGCAGTTATTACGTTCCCAATTATCAAAAATGATGCTAAAAACACACATTTTACAATGTTAGAAACTTTGAACGCAAACTGTGTCCGATCTAATCGACCGATGTTAACGGTATAAACGGTGTCGGATGGGAAATTGGCCGAGGAATTCATTTCTGTAAGCCGCGTTGCTCTAAGGTGCGCGGTTCGCGAGAATAACGCGATAAATCGCGGAAATTATAGTTTCCCACTTTCTGGCCAAACCGTACACGCTACGGGAAAACCGACCTCACCGTTGAATTCAGCACATCCCAATGCATAATCATGAGTACATTAGAACGCTCTATCTCTAAAAAAGTTATAATTGTTTTTTCGGTCTAAATTTAGCACTTTTAGATAGAAAAAAAATTAAACATTGCAACCGTTGGTGATAGAAAGGTTTACCCACTACCAAGTGATAGCTCTCGTTGAGTCTATCAAAAATATGTATACTTTTATATACCTAATATTAACCATTTTCATGTTATGTGGTCCATTTCGCTTATTTTTGTATTATTTGAAAAACCGTAATTTCAGCACAACTGGGTAACGAGTAGAGACAGAGACTTTTCCTATGTAAATTTGTAATCAGCGCACCCATTTTAGTAAGATAGCAAAGGTTTCATGTTGATCCGGACCCTTGTTTTTCAGATAGGTGTGCTACTTCAAAATGATTGTTTAAAATATGTGATTTCTTACAAAATTTTAGCCAGTCGGCAAAAACCCAACTGCCTTCAAGCAAATTAAGGTTGTGGTTCTTGATACAATTTTTGACGCTGATTACGCCGGTATAATTTGATTTTACATATTTGGAACCGTTCGGCAGTTATTACGTTCCCAATTATCAAAAATGATGCTAAAAACACACATTTTACAATGTTAGAAACTTTGAACGCAAACTGTGTCCGATCTAATCGACCGATGTTAACGGTATAAACGGTGTCGGATGGGAAATTGGCCGAGGAATTCATTTCTGTAAGCCGCGTTGCTCTAAGGTGCGCGGTTCGCGAGAAAAACGCGATAAACCGCGGAAATTATAGTTTCCCACTTTCTGGCCAAACCGTACACGCTACGGGAAAACCGACCTCACCGTTGAATTCAGCACATCCCAATGCATAATCATGAGTACATTAGAACGCTCTATCTCTAAAAAGTTATAATTGTTTTTTCGGTCTAAATTTAGCACTTTTAGATAGAAAAAAATTGAACATTACAACCGTTGGTGATAGAAAGGTTTACCCACTACCAAATGATAGCTCTCGTTGAGTCTATCAAAAATATGTATACTTTTATATACCTAATATTAACCATTTTCATGTTATGTGGTCCATTTCGCTTATTTTTGTATTATTTGAAAAACCGTAATTTCAGCACAACTGGGTAACGAGTAGAGACAGAGACTTTTCCTATGTAAATTTGTAATCAGCGCACCCATTTTAGTAAGATAGCAAAGGTTTCATGTTGATCCGGACCCTTGTTTTTCAGATAGGTGTGCTACTTCAAAATGATTGTTTAAAATATGTGATTTCTTACAAAATTTTAGCCAGTCAGCAAAAACCCAACTGCCTTCAATCAAATTAAGGTTGTGGTTCTTGATACAATTTTTGACGCTGATTACGCCGGTATAATTTGATTTTACATATTTGGAACCGTTCGGCAGTTATTACGTTCCCAATTATCAAAAATGATGCTAAAAGCACACATTTTACAATGTTAGAAACTTTGAACGCAAACTGTGTCCGATCTAATCGACCGATGTTAACGGTGTAAACGGTGTCGGATGAGAAATTGGCCGAGGAATTCATTTCTGTAAGCCGCGTTGCTCTAAGGTGGGCGGTTCGCGAGAATAACGCGATAAATCGCGGAAATTATAGTTTCCCACTTTCTGGCCAAACCGTACACGCTACGGGAAAACCGACCTCACCGTTGAATTCAGCACATCCCAATGCATAATCATGAGTACATTAGAACGCTCTATCTCTAAAAAAGTTATAATTGTTTTTTCGGTCTAAATTTAGCACTTTTAGATAGAAAAAAATTGAACATTGCAACCGTTGGTGATAGAAAGGTTTACCCACTACCAAATGATAGCTCTCGTTGAGTCTATCAAAAATATGTATACTTTCATATACCTAATATTAACCATTTTCATGTTAGGTGGTCCATTTCGCTTATTTTTGTATTATTTGAAAAACCGTAATTTCAGCACAACTGGGTAACGAGTAGAGACAGAGACTTTTCCTATGTAAATTTGTAATCAGCGCACCCATTTTAGTAAGATAGCAAAGGTTTCATGTTGATCCGGACCCTTGTTTTTCAGATAGGTGTGCTACTTCAAAATGATTGTTTAAAATATGTGATTTCTTACAAAATTTTAGCCAGTCGGCAAAAACCCAACTGCCTTCAAGCAAATTAAGGTTGTGGTTCTTGATACAATTTTTGACGCTGATTACGCCGGTATAATTTGATTTTACATATTTGGAACCGTTCGGCAGTTATTACGTTCCCAATTATCAAAAATGATGCTAAAAACACACATTTTACAATGTTAGAAACTTTGAACGCAAACTGTGTCCGATCTAATCGACCGATGTTAACGGTATAAACGGTGTCGGATGGGAAATTGGCCGAGGAATTCATTTCTGTAAGCCGCGTTGCTCTAAGGTGCGCGGTTCGCGAGAAAAACGCGATAAACCGCGGAAATTATAGTTTCCCACTTTCTGGCCAAACCGTACACGCTACGGGAAAACCGACCTCACCGTTGAATTCAGCACATCCCAATGCATAATCATGAGTACATTAGAACGCTCTATCTCTAAAAAAGTTATAATTGTTTTTTCGGTCTAAATTCAGCACTTTTAGATAGAAAAAAAATGAACATTGCAACCGTTGGTGATAGAAAGGTTTACCCACTACCAAATGATAGCTCTCGTTGAGTCTATCAAAAATATGTATACTTTTATATACCTAATATTAACCATTTTCATGTTATGTGGTCCACTTCGCTTATTTTTGTATTATTTGAAAAACCGTAATTTCAGCACAACTGGGTAACGAGTAGAGACAGAGACTTTTCCTATGTAAATTTGTAATCAGCGCACCCATTTTAGTAAGATAGCAAAGGTTTCATGTTGATCCGGACCCTTGTTTTTCAGATAGGTGTGCTACTTCAAAATGATTGTTTAAAATATGTGATTTCTTACAAAATTTTAGCCAGTCGGCAAAAACCCAGCTGCCTTCAAGCAAATTAAGGTTGTGGTTCTTGATACAATTTTTGACGCTGATTACGCCGGTATAATTTGATTTTACATATTTGGAACCGTTCGGCAGTTATTACGTTCCCAATTATCAAAAATGATGCTAAAAACACACATTTTACAATGTTAGAAACTTTGAACGCAAACTGTGTCCGATCTAATCGACCGATGTTAACGGTATAAACGGTGTCGGATGGGAAATTGGCCGAGGAATTCATTTCTGTAAGCCGCGTTGCTCTAAGGTGCGCGGTTCGCGAGAAAAACGCGATAAACCGCGGAAATTATAGTTTCCCACTTTCTGGCCAAACCGTACACGCTACGGGAAAACCGACCTCACCGTTGAATTCAGCACATCCCAATGCATAATCATGAGTACATTAGAACGCTCTATCTCTAAAAAAGTTATAATTGTTTTTTCGGTCTAAATTTAGCACTTTTAGATAGAAAAAAATTGAACATTGCAACCGTTGGTGATAGAAAGGTTTACCCACTACCAAATGATAGCTCTCGTTGAGTCTATCAAAAATATGTATACTTTTATATACCTAATATTAACCATTTTCATGTTATGTGGTCCATTTCGCTTATTTTTGTATTATTTGAAAAACCGTAATTTCAGCACAACTGGGTAACGAGTAGAGACAGAGACTTTTCCTATGTAAATTTGTAATCAGCGCACCCATTTTAGTAAGATAGCAAAGGTTTCATGTTGATCCGGACCCTTGTTTTTCAGATAGGTATGCTACTTCAAAATGATTGTTTAAAATATGTGATTTCTTACAAAATTTTAGCCAGTCGGCAAAAACCCAACTGCCTTCAAGCAAATTAAGGTTGTGGTTCTTGATACAATTTTTGACGCTGATTACGCCGGTATAATTTGATTTTACATATTTGGAACCGTTCGGCAGTTATTACGTTCCCAATTATCAAAAATGATGCTAAAAACACACATTTTACAATGTTAGAAACTTTGAACGCCAACTGTGTCCGATCTAATCGACCGATGTTAGCGGTATAAACGGTGTCGGATAGGAAATTGGCCGAGGAATTCATTTCTGTAAGCCGCGTTGCTCTAAGGTGCGCGGTTCGCGAGAAAAACGCGATAAACCGCGGAAATTATAGTTTCCCACTTTCTGGCCAAACCGTACACGCTACGGGAAAACCGACCTCACCGTTGAATTCAGCACATCCCAATGCATAATCATGAGTACATTAGAACGCTCTATCTCTAAAAAAGTTATAATTGTTTTTTCGGTCTAAATTTAGCACTTTTAGATAGAAAAAAATTGAACATTGCAACCGTTGGTGATAGAAAGGTTTACCCACTACCAAATGATAGCTCTCGTTGAGTCTATCAAAAATATGTATACTTTTATATACCTAATATTAACCATTTTCATGTTATGTGGTCCATTTCGCTTATTTTTGTATTATTTGAAAAACCGTAATTTCAGCACAACTGGGTAACGAGTAGAGACAGAGACTTTTCCTATGTAAATTTGTAATCAGCGCACCCATTTTAGTAAGATAGCAAAGGTTTCATGTTGATCCGGACCCTTGTTTTTCAGATAGGTGTGCTACTTCAAAATGATTGTTTAAAATATGTGATTTCTTACAAAATTTTAGCCAGTCGGCAAAAACCCAACTGCCTTCAATCAAATTAAGGTTGTGGTTCTTGATACAATTTTTGACGCTGATTACGCCGGTATAATTTGATTTTACATATTTGGAACCGTTCGGCAGTTATTACGTTCCCAATTATCAAAAATGATGCTAAAAACACACATTTTACAATGTTAGAAACTTTGAACGCAAACTGTGTCCGATCTAATCGACCGATGTTATCGGTATAAACGGTGTCGGATGGGAAATTGGCCGAGGAATTCATTTCTGTAAGCCGCGTTGCTCTAAGGTGCGCGGTTCGCGAGAAAAACGCGATAAACCGCGGAAACTATAGTTTCCCACTTTCTGGCCAAACCGTAAACGCTACGGGAAAACCGACCTCACCGTTGAATTCAGCACATCCCAATGCATAATCATGAGTACATTAGAACGCTCTATCTCTAAAAAAGTTATAATTGTTTTTTCGGTCTAAATTTAGCACTTTTATATAGAAAAAAATTGAACATTGCAACCGTTGGTGATAGAAAGGTTTACCCACTACAAAATGATAGCTCTCGTTGAGTCTATCAAAAATATGTATACTTTTATATACCTAATATTAACCATTTTCATGTTATGTGGTCCATTTCGCTTATTTTTGTATTATTTGAAAAACCGTAATTTCAGCACAACTGGGTAACGAGTAGAGACAGAGACTTTTCCTATGTAAATTTGTAATCAGCGCACCCATTTTAGTAAGATAGCAAAGGTTTCATGTTGATCCGGACCCTTGTTTTTCAGATAGGTGTGCTACTTCAAAATGATTGTTTAAAATATGTGATTTCTTACAAAATTTTAGCCAGTCGGCAAAAACCCAACTGCCTTCAAGCAAATTAAGGTTGTGGTTCTTGATACAATTTTTGACGCTGATTACGCCGGTATAATTTGATTTTACATATTTGGAACCGTTCGGCAGTTATTACGTTCCCAATTATCAAAAATGATGCTAAAAACACACATTTTACAATGTTAGAAACTTTGAACGCCAACTGTGTCCGATCTAATCGACCGATGTTAGCGGTATAAACGGTGTCGGATAGGAAATTGGCCGAGGAATTCATTTCTGTAAGCCGCGTTGCTCTAAGGTGCGCGGTTCGCGAGAAAAACGCGATAAACCGCGGAAATTATAGTTTCCCACTTTCTGGCCAAACCGTACACGCTACGGGAAAACCGACCTCACCGTTGAATTCAGCACATCCCAATGCATAATCATGAGTACATTAGAACGCTCTATCTCTAAAAAAGTTATAATTGTTTTTTCGGTCTAAATTTAGCACTTTTAGATAGAAAAAAATTGAACATTGCAACCGTTGGTGATAGAAAGGTTTACCCACTACCAAATGATAGCTCTCGTTGAGTCTATCAAAAATATGTATACTTTTATATACCTAATATTAACCATTTTCATGTTATGTGGTCCATTTCGCTTATTTTTGTATTATTTGAAAAACCGTAATTTCAGCACAACTGGGTAACGAGTAGAGACAGAGACTTTTCCTATGTAAATTTGTAATCAGCGCACCCATTTTAGTAAGATAGCAAAGGTTTCATGTTGATCCGGACCCTTGTTTTTCAGATAGGTGTGCTACTTCAAAATGATTGTTTAAAATATGTGATTTCTTACAAAATTTTAGCCAGTCGGCAAAAACCCAACTGCCTTCAATCAAATTAAGGTTGTGGTTCTTGATACAATTTTTGACGCTGATTACGCCGGTATAATTTGATTTTACATATTTGGAACCGTTCGGCAGTTATTACGTTCCCAATTATCAAAAATGATGCTAAAAACACACATTTTACAATGTTAGAAACTTTGAACGCAAACTGTGTCCGATCTAATCGACCGATGTTATCGGTATAAACGGTGTCGGATGGGAAATTGGCCGAGGAATTCATTTCTGTAAGCCGCGTTGCTCTAAGGTGCGCGGTTCGCGAGAAAAACGCGATAAACCGCGGAAATTATAGTTTCCCACTTTCTGGCCAAACCGTACACGCTACGGGAAAACCGACCTCACCGTTGAATTCAGCACATCCCAATGCATAATCATGAGTACATTAGAACGCTCTATCTCTAAAAAAGTTATAATTGTTTTTTCGGTCTAAATTTAGCACTTTTAGATAGAAAAAAATTGAACATTGCAACCGTTGGTGATAGAAAGGTTTACCCACTACCAAATGATAGCTCTCGTTGAGTCTATCAAAAATATGTATACTTTTATATACCTAATATTAACCATTTTCATGTTATGTGGTCCATTTCGCTTATTTTTGTATTATTTGAAAAACCGTAATTTCAGCACAACTGGGTAACGAGTAGAGACAGAGACTTTTCCTATGTAAATTTGTAATCAGCGCACCCATTTTAGTAAGATAGCAAAGGTTTCATGTTGATCCGGACCCTTGTTTTTCAGATAGGTGTGCTACTTCAAAATGATTGTTTAAAATATGTGATTTCTTACAAAATTTTAGCCAGTCGGCAAAAACCCAACTGCCTTCAAGCAAATTAAGGTTGTGGTTCTTGATACAATTTTTGACGCTGATTACGCCGGTATAATTTGATTTTACATATTTGGAACCGTTCGGCAGTTATTACGTTCCCAATTATCAAAAATGATGCTAAAAACACACATTTTACAATGTTAGAAACTTTGAACGCCAACTGTGTCCGATCTAATCGACCGATGTTAACGGTATAAACGGTGTCGGATGGGAAATTGGCCGAGGAATTCATTTCTGTAAGCCGCGTTGCTCTAAGGTGCGCGGTTCGCGAGAAAAACGCGATAAACCGCGGAAATTATAGTTTCCCACTTTCTGGCCAAACCGTACACGCTACGGGAAAACCGACCTCACCGTTGAATTCAGCACATCCCAATGCATAATCATGAGTACATTAGAACGCTCTATCTCTAAAAAAGTTATAATTGTTTTTTCGGTCTAAATTTAGCACTTTTAGATAGAAAAAAATTGAACATTGCAACCGTTGGTGATAGAAAGGTTTACCCACTACCAAATGATAGCTCTCGTTGAGTCTATCAAAAATATGTATACTTTTATATACCTAATATTAACCATTTTCATGTTATGTGGTCCATTTCGCTTATTTTTGTATTATTTGAAAAACCGTAATTTCAGCACAACTGGGTAACGAGTAGAGACAGAGACTTTTCCTATGTAAATTTGTAATCAGCGCACCCATTTTAGTAAGATAGCAAAGGTTTCATGTTGATCCGGACCCTTGTTTTTCAGATAGGTGTGCTACTTCAAAATGATTGTTTAAAATATGTGATTTCTTACAAAATTTTAGCCAGTCGGCAAAAACCCAACTGCCTTCAAGCAAATTAAGGTTGTGGTTCTTGATACAATTTTTGACGCTGATTACGCCGGTATAATTTGATTTTACATATTTGGAACCGTTCGGCAGTTATTACGTTCCCAATTATCAAAAATGATGCTAAAAACACACATTTTACAATGTTAGAAACTTTGAACGCCAACTGTGTCCGATCTAATCGACCGATGTTAACGGTATAAACGGTGTCGGATGGGAAATTGGCCGAGGAATTCATTTCTGTAAGCCGCGTTGCTCTAAGGTGCGCGGTTCGCGAGAAAAACGCGATAAACCGCGGAAACTATAGTTTCCCACTTTCTGGCCAAACCGTACACGCTACGGGAAAACCGACCTCACCGTTGAATTCAGCACATCCCAATGCATAATCATGAGTACATTAGAACGCTCTATCTCTAAAAAAGTTATAATTGTTTTTTCGGTCTAAATTTAGCACTTTTAGATAGAAAAAAAATTAAACATTGCAACCGTTGGTGATAGAAAGGTTTACCCACTACCAAGTGATAGCTCTCGTTGAGTCTATCAAAAATATGTATACTTTTATATACCTAATATTAACCATTTTCATGTTATGTGGTCCATTTCGCTTATTTTTGTATTATTTGAAAAACCGTAATTTCAGCACAACTGGGTAACGAGTAGAGACAGAGACTTTTCCTATGTAAATTTGTAATCAGCGCACCCATTTTAGTAAGATAGCAAAGGTTTCATGTTGATCCGGACCCTTGTTTTTCAGATAGGTTTGCTACTTCAAAATGATTGTTTAAAATATGTGATTTCTTACAAAATTTTAGCCAGTCGGCAAAAACCCAACTGCCTTCAAGCAAATTAAGGTTGTGGTTCTTGATACAATTTTTGACGCTGATTACGCCGGTATAATTTGATTTTACATATTTGGAACCGTTCGGCAGTTATTACGTTCCCAATTATCAAAAATGATGCTAAAAACACACATTTTACAATGTTAGAAACTTTGAACGCAAACTGTGTCCGATCTAATCGACCGATGTTAACGGTATAAACGGTGTCGGATGGGAAATTGGCCGAGGAATTCATTTCTGTAAGCCGCGTTGCTCTAAGGTGCGCGGTTCGCGAGAAAAACGCGATAAACCGCGGAAATTATAGTTTCCCACTTTCTGGCCAAACCGTACACGCTACGGGAAAACCGACCTCACCGTTGAATTCAGCACATCCCAATGCATAATCATGAGTACATTAGAACGCTCTATCTCTAAAAAAGTTATAATTGTTTTTTCGGTCTAAATTTAGCACTTTTAGATAGAAAAAAATTGAACATTGCAACCGTTGGTGATAGAAAGGTTTACCCACTACCAAATGATAGCTCTCGTTGAGTCTATCAAAAATATGTATACTTTTATATACCTAATATTAACCATTTTCATGTTATGTGGTCCATTTCGCTTATTTTTGTATTATTTGAAAAACCGTAATTTCAGCACAACTGGGTAACGAGTAGAGACAGAGACTTTTCCTATGTAAATTTGTAATCAGCGCACCCATTTTAGTAAGATAGCAAAGGTTTCATGTTGATCCGGACCCTTGTTTTTCAGATAGGTGTGCTACTTCAAAATGATTGTTTAAAATATGTGATTTCTTACAAAATTTTAGCCAGTCGGCAAAAACCCAACTGCCTTCAAGCAAATTAAGGTTGTGGTTCTTGATACAATTTTTGACGCTGATTACGCCGGTATAATTTGATTTTACATATTTGGAACCGTTCGGCAGTTATTACGTTCCCAATTATCAAAAATGATGCTAAAAACACACATTTTACAATGTTAGAAACTTTGAACGCAAACTGTGTCCGATCTAATCGACCGATGTTAACGGTATAAACGGTGTCGGATGGGAAATTGGCCGAGGAATTCATTTCTGTAAGCCGCGTTGCTCTAAGGTGCGCGGTTCGCGAGAAAAACGCGATAAACCGCGGAAATTATAGTTTCCCACTTTCTGGCCAAACCGTACACGCTACGGGAAAACCGACCTCACCGTTGAATTCAGCACATCCCAATGCATAATCATGAGTACATTAGAACGCTCTATCTCTAAAAAAGTTATAATTGTTTTTTCGGTCTAAATTTAGCACTTTTAGATAGAAAAAAATTGAACATTGCAACCGTTGGTGATAGAAAGGTTTACCCACTACCAAATGATAGCTCTCGTTGAGTCTATCAAAAATATGTATACTTTCATATACCTAATATTAACCATTTTCATGTTAGGTGGTCCATTTCGCTTATTTTTGTATTATTTGAAAAACCGTAATTTCAGCACAACTGGGTAACGAGTAGAGACAGAGACTTTTCCTATGTAAATTTGTAATCAGCGCACCCATTTTAGTAAGATAGCAAAGGTTTCATGTTGATCCGGACCCTTGTTTTTCAGATAGGTGTGCTACTTCAAAATGATTCTTTAAAATATGTGATTTCTTACAAAATTTTAGCCAGTCGGCAAAAACCCAACTGCCTTCAAGCAAATTAAGGTTGTGGTTCTTGATACAATTTTTGACGCTGATTACGCCGGTATAATTTGATTTTACATATTTGGAACCGTTCGGCAGTTATTACGTTCCCAATTATCAAAAATGATGCTAAAAACACACATTTTACAATGTTAGAAACTTTGAACGCAAACTGTGTCCGATCTAATCGACCGATGTTAACGGTATAAACGGTGTCGGATGGGAAATTGGCAGAGGAATTCATTTCTGTAAGCCGCGTTGCTCTAAGGTGCGCGGTTCGCGAGAAAAACGCGATAAACCGCGGAAATTATAGTTTCCCACTTTCTGGCCAAACCGTACACGCTACGGGAAAACCGACCTCACCGTTGAATTCAGCACATCCCAATGCATAATCATGAGTACATTAGAACGCTCTATCTCTAAAAAAGTTATAATTGTTTTTTCGGTCTAAATTTAGCACTTTTAGATAGAAAAAAATTGAACATTGCAACCGTTGGTGATAGAAAGGTTTACCCACTACCAAATGATAGCTCTCGTTGAGTCTATCAAAAATATGTATACTTTTATATACCTAATATTAACCATTTTCATGTTATGTGGTCCATTTCGCTTATTTTTGTATTATTTGAAAAACCGTAATTTCAGCACAACTGGGTAACGAGTAGAGACAGAGACTTTTCCTATGTAAATTTGTAATCAGCGCACCCATTTTAGTAAGATAGCAAAGGTTTCATGTTGATCCGGACCCTTGTTTTTCAGATAGGTGTGCTACTTCAAAATGATTGTTTAAAATATGTGATTTCTTACAAAATTTTAGCCAGTCGGCAAAAACCCAACAGCCTTCAAGCAAATTAAGGTTGTGGTTCTTGATACAATTTTTGACGCTGATTACGCCGGTATAATTTGATTTTACATATTTGGAACCGTTCGGCAGTTATTACGTTCCCAATTATCAAAAATGATGCTAAAAACACACATTTTACAATGTTAGAAACTTTGAACGCCAACTGTGTCCGATCTAATCGACCGATGTTAACGGTATAAACGGTGTCGGATGGGAAATTGGCCGAGGAATTCATTTCTGTAAGCCGCGTTGCTCTAAGGTGCGCGGTTCGCGAGAAAAACGCGATAAACCGCGGAAACTATAGTTTCCCACTTTCTGGCCAAACCGTAAACGCTACGGGAAAACCGACCTCACCGTTGAATTCAGCACATCCCAATGCATAATCATGAGTACATTAGAACGCTCTATCTCTAAAAAAGTTATAATTGTTTTTTCGGTCTAAATTTAGCACTTTTATATAGAAAAAAATTGAACATTGCAACCGTTGGTGATAGAAAGGTTTACCCACTACAAAATGATAGCTCTCGTTGAGTCTATCAAAAATATGTATACTTTTATATACCTAATATTAACCATTTTCATGTTATGTGGTCCATTTCGCTTATTTTTGTATTATTTGAAAAACCGTAATTTCAGCACAACTGGGTAACGAGTAGAGACAGAGACTTTTCCTATGTAAATTTGTAATCAGCGCACCCATTTTAGTAAGATAGCAAAGGTTTCATGTTGATCCGGACCCTTGTTTTTCAGATAGGTGTGCTACTTCAAAATGATTGTTTAAAATATGTGATTTCTTACAAAATTTTAGCCAGTCAGCAAAAACCCAACTGCCTTCAATCAAATTAAGGTTGTGGTTCTTGATACAATTTTTTACGCTGATTACGCCGGTATAATTTGATTTTACATATTTGGAACCGTTCGGCAGTTATTACGTTCCCAATTATCAAAAATGATGCTAAAAGCACACATTTTACAATGTTAGAAACTTTGAACGCAAACTGTGTCCGATCTAATCGACCGATGTTAACGGTGTAAACGGTGTCGGATGAGAAATTGGCCGAGGAATTCATTTCTGTAAGCCGCGTTGCTCTAAGGTGCGCGGTTCGCGAGAATAACGCGATAAATCGCGGAAATTATAGTTTCCCACTTTCTGGCCAAACCGTACACGCTACGGGAAAACCGACCTCACCGTTGAATTCAGCACATCCCAATGCATAATCATGAGTACATTAGAACGCTCTATCTCTAAAAAAGTTATAATTGTTTTTTCGGTCTAAATTTAGCACTTTTATATAGAAAAAAATTGAACATTGCAACCGTTGGTGATAGAAAGGTTTACCCACTACAAAATGATAGCTCTCGTTGAGTCTATCAAAAATATGTATACTTTTATATACCTAATATTAACCATTTTCATGTTATGTGGTCCATTTCGCTTATTTTTGTATTATTTGAAAAACCGTAATTTCAGCACAACTGGGTAACGAGTAGAGACAGAGACTTTTCCTATGTAAATTTGTAATCAGCGCACCCATTTTAGTAAGATAGCAAAGGTTTCATGTTGATCCGGACCCTTGTTTTTCAGATAGGTGTGCTACTTCAAAATGATTGTTTAAAATATGTGATTTCTTACAAAATTTTAGCCAGTCAGCAAAAACCCAACTGCCTTCAATCAAATTAAGGTTGTGGTTCTTGATACAATTTTTTACGCTGATTACGCCGGTATAATTTGATTTTACATATTTGGAACCGTTCGGCAGTTATTACGTTCCCAATTATCAAAAATGATGCTAAAAGCACACATTTTACAATGTTAGAAACTTTGAACGCAAACTGTGTCCGATCTAATCGACCGATGTTAACGGTGTAAACGGTGTCGGATGAGAAATTGGCCGAGGAATTCATTTCTGTAAGCCGCGTTGCTCTAAGGTGCGCGGTTCGCGAGAATAACGCGATAAATCGCGGAAATTATAGTTTCCCACTTTCTGGCCAAACCGTACACGCTACGGGAAAACCGACCTCACCGTTGAATTCAGCACATCCCAATGCATAATCATGAGTACATTAGAACGCTCTATCTCTAAAAAAGTTATAATTGTTTTTTCGGTCTAAATTTAGCACTTTTAGATAGAAAAAAATTGAACATTGCAACCGTTGGTGATAGAAAGGTTTACCCACTACCAAATGATAGCTCTCGTTGAGTCTATCAAAAATATGTATACTTTTATATACCAAATATTAACCATTTTCATGTTATGTGGTCCATTTCGCTTATTTTTGTATTATTTGAAAAACCGTAATTTCAGCACAACTGGGTAACGAGTAGAGACAGAGACTTTTCCTATGTAAATTTGTAATCAGCGCACCCATTTTAGTAAGATAGCAAAGGTTTCATGTTGATCCGGACCCTTGTTTTTCAGATAGGTGTGCTACTTCAAAATGATTGTTTAAAATATGTGATTTCTTACAAAATTTTAGCCAGTCGGCAAAAACCCAACAGCCTTCAAGCAAATTAAGGTTGTGGTTCTTGATACAATTTTTGACGCTGATTACGCCGGTATAATTTGATTTTACATATTTGGAACCGTTCGGCAGTTATTACGTTCCCAATTATCAAAAATGATGCTAAAAACACACATTTTACAATGTTAGAAACTTTGAACGCCAACTGTGTCCGATCTAATCGACCGATGTTAACGGTATAAACGGTGTCGGATGGGAAATTGGCCGAGGAATTCATTTCTGTAAGCCGCGTTGCTCTAAGGTGCGCGGTTCGCGAGAAAAACGCGATAAACCGCGGAAACTATAGTTTCCCACTTTCTGGCCAAACCGTACACGCTACGGGAAAACCGACCTCACCGTTGAATTCAGCACATCCCAATGCATACTCATGAGTACATTAGAACGCTCTATCTCTAAAAAAGTTATAATTGTTTTTTCGGTCTAAATTTAGCACTTTTATATAGAAAAAAATTGAACATTGCAACCGTTGGTGATAGAAAGGTTTACCCACTACAAAATGATAGCTCTCGTTGAGTCTATCAAAAATATGTATACTTTTATATACCTAATATTAACCATTTTCATGTTATGTGGTCCATTTCGCTTATTTTTGTATTATTTGAAAAACCGTAATTTCAGCACAACTGGGTAACGAGTAGAGACAGAGACTTTTCCTATGTAAATTTGTAATCAGCGCACCCATTTTAGTAAGATAGCAAAGGTTTCATGTTGATCCGGACCCTTGTTTTTCAGATAGGTGTGCTACTTCAAAATGATTGTTTAAAATATGTGATTTCTTACAAAATTTTAGCCAGTCAGCAAAAACCCAACTGCCTTCAATCAAATTAAGGTTGTGGTTCTTGATACAATTTTTTACGCTGATTACGCCGGTATAATTTGATTTTACATATTTGGAACCGTTCGGCAGTTATTACGTTCCCAATTATCAAAAATGATGCTAAAAGCACACATTTTACAATGTTAGAAACTTTGAACGCAAACTGTGTCCGATCTAATCGACCGATGTTAACGGTGTAAACGGTGTCGGATGAGAAATTGGCCGAGGAATTCATTTCTGTAAGCCGCGTTGCTCTAAGGTGCGCGGTTCGCGAGAATAACGCGATAAACCGCGGAAATTATAGTTTCCCACTTTCTGGCCAAACCGTACACGCTACGGGAAAACCGACCTCACCGTTGAATTCAGCACATCCCAATGCATAATCATGAGTACATTAGAACGCTCTATCTCTAAAAAGTTATAATTGTTTTTTCGGTCTAAATTTAGCACTTTTAGATAGAAAAAAATTGAACATTACAACCGTTGGTGATAGAAAGGTTTACCCACTACCAAATGATAGCTCTCGTTGAGTCTATCAAAAATATGTATACTTTTATATACCTAATATTAACCATTTTCATGTTATGTGGTCCATTTCGCTTATTTTTGTATTATTTGAAAAACCGTAATTTCAGCACAACTGGGTAACGAGTAGAGACAGAGACTTTTCCTATGTAAATTTGTAATCAGCGCACCCATTTTAGTAAGATAGCAAAGGTTTCATGTTGATCCGGACCCTTGTTTTTCAGATAGGTGTGCTACTTCAAATTGATTGTTTAAAATATGTGATTTCTTACAAAATTTTAGCCAGTCGGCAAAAACCCAACTGCCTTCAAGCAAATTAAGGTTGTGGTTCTTGATACAATTTTTGACGCTGATTACGCCGGTATAATTTGATTTTACATATTTGGAACCGTTCGGCAGTTATTACGTTCCCAATTATCAAAAATGATGCTAAAAGCACACATTTTACAATGTTAGAAACTTTGAACGCAAACTGTGTCCGATCTAATCGACCGATGTTAACGGTATAAACGGTGTCGGATGGGAAATTGGCCGAGGAATTCATTTCTGTAAGCCGCGTTGCTCTAAGGTGCGCGGTTCGCGAGAAAAACGCGATAAACCGCGGAAATTATAGTTTCCCACTTTCTGGCCAAACCGTACACGCTACGGGAAAACCGACCTCACCGTTGAATTCAGCACATCCCAATGCATAATCATGAGTACATTAGAACGCTCTATCTCTAAAAAAGTTATAATTGTTTTTTCGGTCTAAATTTAGCACTTTTAGATAGAAAAAAATTGAACATTGCAACCGTTGGTGATAGAAAGGTTTACCCACTACCAAATGATAGCTCTCGTTGAGTCTATCAAAAATATGTATACTTTTATATACCAAATATTAACCATTTTCATGTTATGTGGTCCATTTCGCTTATTTTTGTATTATTTGAAAAACCGTAATTTCAGCACAACTGGGTAACGAGTAGAGACAGAGACTTTTCCTATGTAAATTTGTAATCAGCGCACCCATTTTAGTAAGATAGCAAAGGTTTCATGTTGATCCGGACCCTTGTTTTTCAGATAGGTGTGCTACTTCAAAATGATTGTTTAAAATATGTGATTTCTTACAAAATTTTAGCCAGTCGGCAAAAACCCAACTGCCTTCAATCAAATTAAGGTTGTGGTTCTTGATACAATTTTTGACGCTGATTACGCCGGTATAATTTGATTTTACATATTTGGAACCGTTCGGCAGTTATTACGTTCCCAATTATCAAAAATGATGCTAAAAACACACATTTTACAATGTTAGAAACTTTGAACGCAAACTGTGTCCGATCTAATCGACCGATGTTAACGGTATAAACGGTGTCGGCTGGGAAATTGGCCGAGGAATTCATTTCTGTAAGCCGCGTTGCTCTAAGGTGCGCGGTTCGCGAGAAAAACGCGATAAACCGCGGAAATTATAGTTTCCCACTTTCTGGCCAAACCGTACACGCTACGGGAAAACCGACCTCACCGTTGAATTCAGCACATCCCAATGCATAATCATGAGTACATTAGAACGCTCTATCTCTAAAAAGTTATAATTGTTTTTTCGGTCTAAATTTAGCACTTTTAGATAGAAAAAAATTGAACATTACAACCGTTGGTGATAGAAAGGTTTACCCACTACCAAATGATAGCTCTCGTTGAGTCTATCAAAAATATGTATACTTTTATATACCTAATATTAACCATTTTCATGTTATGTGGTCCATTTCGCTTATTTTTGTATTATTTGAAAAACCGTAATTTCAGCACAACTGGGTAACGAGTAGAGACAGAGACTTTTCCTATGTAAATTTGTAATCAGCGCACCCATTTTAGTAAGATAGCAAAGGTTTCATGTTGATCCGGACCCTTGTTTTTCAGATAGGTGTGCTACTTCAAAATGATTGTTTAAAATATGTGATTTCTTACAAAATTTTAGCCAGTCGGCAAAAACCCAACTGCCTTCAAGCAAATTAAGGTTGTGGTTCTTGATACAATTTTTGACGCTGATTACGCCGGTATAATTTGATTTTACATATTTGGAACCGTTCGGCAGTTATTACGTTCCCAATTATCAAAAATGATGCTAAAAGCACACATTTTACAATGTTAGAAACTTTGAACGCAAACTGTGTCCGATCTAATCGACCGATGTTAACGGTGTAAACGGTGTCGGATGAGAAATTGGCCGAGGAATTCATTTCTGTAAGCCGCGTTGCTCTAAGGTGCGCGGTTCGCGAGAATAACGCGATAAATCGCGGAAATTATAGTTTCCCACTTTCTGGCCAAACCGTACACGCTACGGGAAAACCGACCTCACCGTTGAATTCAGCACATCCCAATGCATAATCATGAGTACATTAGAACGCTCTATCTCTAAAAAAGTTATAATTGTTTTTTCGGTCTAAATTTAGCACTTTTAGATAGAAAAAAATTGAACATTGCAACCGTTGGTGATAGAAAGGTTTACCCACTACCAAATGATAGCTCTCGTTGAGTCTATCAAAAATATGTATACTTTTATATACCAAATATTAACCATTTTCATGTTATGTGGTCCATTTCGCTTATTTTTGTATTATTTGAAAAACCGTAATTTCAGCACAACTGGGTAACGAGTAGAGACAGAGACTTTTCCTATGTAAATTTGTAATCAGCGCACCCATTTTAGTAAGATAGCAAAGGTTTCATGTTGATCCGGACCCTTGTTTTTCAGATAGGTGTGCTACTTCAAAATGATTGTTTAAAATATGTGATTTCTTACAAAATTTTAGCCAGTCGGCAAAAACCCAACTGCCTTCAATCAAATTAAGGTTGTGGTTCTTGATACAATTTTTGACGCTGATTACGCCGGTATAATTTGATTTTACATATTTGGAACCGTTCGGCAGTTATTACGTTCCCAATTATCAAAAATGATGCTAAAAACACACATTTTACAATGTTAGAAACTTTGAACGCAAACTGTGTCCGATCTAATCGACCGATGTTAACGGTATAAACGGTGTCGGATGGGAAATTGGCAGAGGAATTCATTTCTGTAAGCCGCGTTGCTCTAAGGTGCGCGGTTCGCGAGAAAAACGCGATAAACCGCGGAAATTATAGTTTCCCACTTTCTGGCCAAACCGTACACGCTACGGGAAAACCGACCTCACCGTTGAATTCAGCACATCCCAATGCATAATCATGAGTACATTAGAACGCTCTATCTCTAAAAAAGTTATAATTGTTTTTTCGGTCTAAATTTAGCACTTTTATATAGAAAAAAATTGAACATTGCAACCGTTGGTGATAGAAAGGTTTACCCACTACCAAATGATAGCTCTCGTTGAGTCTATCAAAAATATGTATACTTTTATATACCTAATATTAACCATTTTCATGTTATGTGGTCCATTTCGCTTATTTTTGTATTATTTGAAAAACCGTAATTTCAGCACAACTGGGTAACGAGTAGAGACAGAGACTTTTCCTATGTAAATTTGTAATCAGCGCACCCATTTTAGTAAGATAGCAAAGGTTTCATGTTGATCCGGACCCTTGTTTTTCAGATAGGTGTGCTACTTCAAAATGATTGTTTAAAATATGTGATTTCTTACAAAATTTTAGCCAGTCAGCAAAAACCCAACTGCCTTCAATCAAATTAAGGTTGTGGTTCTTGATACAATTTTTTACGCTGATTACGCCGGTATAATTTGATTTTACATATTTGGAACCGTTCGGCAGTTATTACGTTCCCAATTATCAAAAATGATGCCAAAAGCACACATTTTACAATGTTAGAAACTTTGAACGCAAACTGTGTCCGATCTAATCGACCGATGTTAACGGTGTAAACGGTGTCGGATGAGAAATTGGCCGAGGAATTCATTTCTGTAAGCCGCGTTGCTCTAAGGTGCGCGGTTCGCGAGAATAACGCGATAAATCGCGGAAATTATAGTTTCCCACTTTCTGGCCAAACCGTACACGCTACGGGAAAACCGACCTCACCGTTGAATTCAGCACATCCCAATGCATAATCATGAGTACATTAGAACGCTCTATCTCTAAAAAAGTTATAATTGTTTTTTCGGTCTAAATTTAGCACTTTTAGATAGAAAAAAATTGAACATTGCAACCGTTGGTGATAGAAAGGTTTACCCACTACCAAATGATAGCTCTCGTTGAGTCTATCAAAAATATGTATACTTTTATATACCTAAGATTAACCATTTTCATGTTATGTGGTCCATTTCGCTTATTTTTGTATTATTTGAAAAACCGTAATTTCAGCACAACTGGGTAACGAGTAGAGACAGAGACTTTTCCTATGTAAATTTGTAATCAGCGCACCCATTTTAGTAAGATAGCAAAGGTTTCATGTTGATCCGGACCCTTGTTTTTGAGATAGGTGTGCTACTTCAAAATGATTGTTTAAAATATGTGATTTCTTACAAAATTTTAGCCAGTCGGCAAAAACCCGACTGCCTTCAATCAAATTAGGGTTGTGGTTCTTGATACAATTTTTGACGCTGATTACGCCGGTATAATTTAATTTTACATATTTGGAACCGTTCGGCAGTTATTACGTTCCCAATTATCAAAAATGATGCTAATATAACACCCATGTTACTATGTTAGAAACTTTGAACGCAAACTGTTGGTGATAGAAAATGATAGCGCTCGTTGAGTCTATCAAAAATATGTGTACTTTTAACATTTTCATGTTATGTGGTCCATTTCGCTTATTTTTGTATTATTTGTAAAACCGTAATTTCAGCACAACTGGGTAACGAGTAGAGACAGAGACTTTTCCTATGTAAATTTGTAATCAGCGCACCCATTTTACTGAAATAGCAAAGGTTTCATGTTTATCCGGGTCCTTGTTTTTGAGATAGGTGTGCTACTTAAGTAAAATTTTGCCACTATGCGCGCCTGCGCCTATGGTAAATTTTGTGTTTTAGATATGCTCTCAGTTACAAGCTTTTTGTTTTTTTATACAACATACCCACGAAAATATATATGCGTTTTAAGCGATGATTAATGATATAGATATAACATCAAAAACGACGTGTTCCTGACAATAAAGAAAACGTTGCCGAAGTAGAAAAAAAATCAGTTCACAGGCAACGATGCTAATCAATCTCAATCTATCACGATTTTTTCCCTCTTTGAGTGACAACAAAGAAAGAAGACATAGTGCGTATCCTTGCACTTACTATCTACAGAAACGTAACAGTACCGCCTACCTTCTATACACGCTGATCAAAATTCAATCATTGTGGAAGGAGTGCATAGTCGGCGTATACCCACGCTTTATTATTGGATAACGGCATATTTTGTACGTGTACGTGACTTTACTGCGGGAACGCGTCAACGGGAGAAATATTGGAGAAGATTGCGCACCGGAACGGGGGAAAATGTGTAATATTCGGGAGTTGGATTCATGCGACAGCACACCCTCCGGCCGATGGCAATCAAACTTTTTCGTCCGGAAGCCAGGAGAGACACGAGGGGGACGGCGGTAGGTAATTGCTTTGAGGTCGCTCTTTGTATAATTGTAGAACGGTGGTGACCGATCGATCATGGCGACTTGCTGTCAATTACAGATTATTCGAGTGTAGTGAATGCGTCGCAATATTTTTGTGAATGGTAAAATATTAGCGTGACTGAATTTTCTTCGGCCCAGGGATTATGGTAATCGAATTGTGATGAATTCTATTAGGTAGTGTCAAACGCATCCTAGGTATTTTTTATTCTATATAACATATTTAATAATCAAGAGAACCTGCGAACGAATCTAAATATAAAATTTTACATGTTTTATTGCAGTTAGGTTTTTCAAATTTCAAAAGTTTAAAAATAGGAACCAGCTTACAAAATGTACATATACCTACGTCATTTAGATCAAAATTTATAATGTTTAATGATTTATATAGTTCTGTACACTTAACGACGCATTTAAAAAGAATATGCAACCAACTATGCTTCATATCTAGGCTAGTACAAAAAATATATTAAAATTCTAGCTTTGAAAAAAAATTATAAAAATAAGTTGTATAATTCTGGCGAGTGGTTTTTATCAATATTGATGACCACATCTTTGTTTATAGGAGACGAAATTAAAACCACCAATATTGGAAAAACCTTCAACAGTCACGAGTAACAGTCAAATGAAATTTCTCATCGTATTTTCTACATAAATGCTACCCAATGTTACCTTAAAACGCGACTAGCAGTTCTTATTATGGTTATTTTAAACCTTTTTTGTGATGGTATCCCTAAAATTGATATTCAGTATATACAAGAAGGGGTGATCCATATTTTTTAATACTTAATGCTTTCATGCTTTTATTTTTTTCTGCAGAACCGTCTCTAATTGTTCCTTTATATTCATACTTAATTTCTATGAATATTGACGTCTATGAATATATCTATAACACGTGCCCCAAAGAGCTCAAAATCAAGAATAAGTGTTTTTTTTTCGTAGAATCTGAATCTGAAAATGGAAATGTTGAGTTGTTGACCATAGTTTTTGAGAAAAGCAGTGCTAAAAGACTAGAATAATGTTTTTTACAGTACGCTAATAACTGTAGTGTGTAATTTATTGTGGTAAAACAAAATAAAAACTGTTTTTAATATTATAAATTTAATTTTTATTTAGTTTTTAGCCTTTTGAGGCATGCTTTAATATGTGTTGATCGTCCAATTTAACAGGAATTAAGTATGGATATAAAGGAACGAATTGAGCGGAACCTGTAAGAAAAAAGTTTTCTTTATAAATATGTACGACGTAATATACAGTCAGCGGTATGGAATATTCAATTCATTAAAACTACATCTCTTCGCTGTTATAAACATTACACAATTTTATGGCAAATTCAATTTCCCACCAATTTCAGACTTCAATTGTTTTTGACTTATGGCGTCATTGACATTGATTAAATGGCAAGATAAATGTAGAGTTATCTTAATGATTTTGGTAGATCTTCAAATTGTCTTAATGGTAGCATACGAACTGTATGGCGTACACATTTTCGAGACAAATACAGTTTAAATAGGTATACGTAATAATATAGATAACTTTGGTTTGCGAATATGGGTTTTTGACAGAATTTCGCTGAATACGAATCTTAAAAGTTCCACATGAAGTAATTTTATTGCGTTTTGTCTCAAGTTTAGTTTAGAAGCGAGACTTTTTAAAAATAAAATCTAAAGTATGTAACTTCAGAGCTCACCTAATATATATTTGATGCTTATTGGTGGACAGTTTAGCCCCTGTTATATGCTGCAAGATATATTTTACTAGCTGGACTGGAACTCGTTTGTTAGAACATTTGATTTTCGGACTGTGCAAATATCAATGAATTGTAACCTTCATATCTTAGATCATATCTTGTAGATAGAAAACTATGTCACTTCAAGAAATAAACCAAGAAACCGTAGACAAGGCTAACCACCATCATGGAGAAGATCAGTCTAGCTACTAAACATATGGCTGACAAAAAAGTAACACAGGCATACCAAACATCTTGATTAAAGTTGGGAAAAGTACCGAGAGGTGATACAATTAAATTCATAGATCCTTCATAAACAGCTGTTCAACAGTCAAACAGCCTTTTCATTATCTACAGATTTTAGCTCAACATATTATGCAGAACCCCGATTTTAACAGTTTATTATTGGAAACACAGTTACTTTTTATAAATTTCGGTATGCACATTTGTATACAAATTCTTCGTTATACCTACAACTTATACTAATACTAATATTACTAAAGATGCCGATAAAAATCAATAAGTTCACTTCTTTCCTTCACTCTACGTTAACAGTATGGAATGACAAAATTGGATTGTGCGAAAATCTATTTTACATTATTTTGTTTGTATTTAGAATAGACCTAACCTACGTTCCTTAACTGTGTACCTGTGGAGCTTATTGTCCCTTAGGGTCACATACGTGTCGCTATCTCGATCAAGGGTATCAGAAACACTAGATCAGGTAGGTAGGTACCAAGAAGCAACCCTAATCCATCACACCTTACAAACATTTGAATAACGACAATGGTCCCTGTTATTCGATATCAACCGAGTTTGATTGATAAGATGGCAGCATAAAGACCTTGAACCCGTATACCAACCTACGCAAGTCTACAACCAGTCCACGAAGAAGAATTGTTATAGAAATGTCGGTACTCAGAGACTTTGATTACATATAGCCTTAATAATTATTTTCTGTGTATTCTTTTTAATTCGAATGGTTACGAATACTACAATGAATAATGCATGATGTAAATAAAGTAAGGTAAGGTGGAACGGTATATTTTTTCTATGAAATATTTTGATGCTTCATTTCCTTACATAAGAACCTTTTTGAGAAAAATACAATGAAAAATTAAAATTCGTAGTAAACAATAAGCAAATAGAAATTTTCTGCACAGAATACGAAACCAACCCAGTTTCTAGTGAACAAGTGTGTAGTAAGTTTAGAGACTCCTTTAAAGTGTAAATTGGACATTTTTTACAACCTTACGTGATATGAAGTTTTTCAGTGGATCCTTAAATAACTAAATCAGAAAGAAATAAATATTCTTTATGTCTCGAAAATGATATGCAAAGCTACATCAATTTAACAATTGTATTTGAATTCTAAAATATAGATTGAAAGAAAAGTAATTTAGACATTTTAAAAGCTCTTTTAAATTAGAATTAAATGCCATTGACAGGTTTTAAATATCTTAAATTATTTCCTTGCTGTACATAAATTAGTGCTATAAATGTGTTATAAATTATAATTGGCTTTGACATGTTTTTTTTAATGTTTTCTCTCTCTCGCGCTTTTTAATTACACAGTAAGCGCACAAAGTATGGAAACATTACAAACATTTTTGCCAGATGACTGTTTGCCATTTAAAAAATTTCCTGAACATATCTATTTTTAATTATCATAATTCACATATTTACATGAAATATAATTTCCAACCTTCAACTGTTTTCGTTTTTAAATTTTTTTAGGCAACATTTTTGAGGGTAAGTTAATTTACAAAATTTATGGCCTTACATAAGAATTTTTTTGGAAAATATTGATACATTTGTTTGTTTATAGAAAGCGAAGGCGTTTTTAATTGATTTATGTGCGCTAAATTCGAATCTGAGCGTGAAAGATGCAGATTACCTCAGGTTATATAGCATTCTTATGCTTCATGCTTCTTATATGGAGGAATGCGCACACCACTTAAAGAATCGCTGTATTAGGATTTCCAAGATCACTTTTATACATTATTACTTATTACCCCCTTAAAATGTTGTGCAATGCAGAATTTTGGAGCCCGGATTCATATTCAAAACAAAATATCTTGGCCTAACGATCACAGACAATATGAAATGGGACGCCGACATAAACAAAAATGTTTATACAAAACATACTAAAAACACAACAAAACAAAGCCATAAAGATACTGTATAAATTGAGCCACTAAAGATGAACGACATGAAATAGATTGTTTACAAAAACATGTATTTTAATAGTCATTAAAATCAAAAAAAAAGACGTGTTCGAGAAGTTCTCATATTCTCATCTCAAATTTTCTCATGTTTCTATGTTATACGCGCTGAATATATTATGCAGGTATCATGTGGAGTACAAAATTATCCATAATACTTTTTTAAAATCCAAACATAAAATTATAGTTTTAGTGTCTGTTTAGTGACCATATGCGCACAAACTGTGCTTAGAAACAGTTTAGATTGGACCACTCTTAAGGTGTGTTCCGATTGGTGGTAATGGTAGGTAATGGCGGTGGTAGCATACGAAATTATAGTATTTCTCACATTTCGTGATAGTGACACACATTAGTTTGCATGTACATAGCAGTCACTAGCAACGCTCTATTAGAAATACTATAATGGCGTCTGCTACCACTACCATTAGCACTAATGGAAACGCACCCCTACCCAGGGTCGTCACATGGTCGTCACTAGTACCAACAGTAACAAAAATATTGTCCACCATGTACAGTACTAGTAATTTATTTTGTTTGTTTGTTTATTTTGTGATTTGTCCTGTGAAGAAACAACCTATTAAGCTGGGACAGCATGTATAACATTGATTGCCCATAAATGTGAAATATACTCACAGGTCAGATGACTATTAACGCAGCATTGCACTCACCTGAAATAAAAAAAAGTTCATTAATTTAATTATTGAATATACAATAAACGCATGATAACATTTCGCAATATAAATATACAATAATGACGGATATATAAAGCACAATTAATATAAAGGAAAAGAGAAACTTTGTCAAAATAACAGTCGAAAGTATTAAGATTTTGTAAAAAAGATTTTTCGACAAATTTACTTCATTACCTCATTTTATTTAGCAAGACTCCAAACTAAGAGATTTTAAATTCTGAACCAACACTCATCGTGTTATGCTGTACATACCTACTTGTAGTCCTGAAAACTTTCGCATTTCTTAATTAAATTCCGCCGGATTCAAGTTAACTGAAAATAAGAATCTTAAGCACTTCACGAAACAATGGGCGCGCGCCCTCTAGCGGAGTGTAGTGGCGGCGGCGCCGGTGCCCAAGGAAAATATTCGCATTGTGTTCGCAACCGACCGGTTTTAATTATGTTTGCGTTGCGGATGTAGTGAAATAATTAAACGCGCTAACCTCTCGCAACCAGGAAAATAGAGAAAGACGAAGTGAAGTGGAAATCACTCACTTCGAATTCTAAATACACTCACTCAACTTTACGCCGCAAGAAGTTTTCCTTCTGGTATGATGTTGAAGAAGAAATTTGAGAATTCGATCGTACGATATTGATTGCGGTCCTTAATTGCGTAATGTGAAAAACGTAGGTTTACTTTTAACGACTTCTTAATATGCCCTCGCTGTTCAATCATCGAAGTAATTTTCCGATGGATTGAAACCGGAGTGAAGCTGGTGGGA
The DNA here is from genome assembly GCA_964023965.1 of Melinopterus prodromus. NCBI lineage: Eukaryota > Metazoa > Arthropoda > Insecta > Coleoptera > Scarabaeidae > Melinopterus > Melinopterus prodromus. The sequence goes on along the minus strand of OZ030390.1, from coordinate 17,857,027 downwards.
AACTTCTGGAAGTACTTTGCGCTGCGTAATTACTGGAGTTTTCGTGTTAATATTCAAAACGCACCGGTGGTATCATAATGTTTACTTAACGTCTCGAATAGTACATTATTATACGTTACTTTATAAGTTTTGTAAGACGTCAAAACGCACGTATTTTTTTGGACAAACGTGTTCAAAGTAGAACATTAAATGCTATTGTATAATGGACATTGGAAATGCATTAAAACAACATTTTAATTGGTATAGAGAACGCGAGTAACAAAAATATCACATTATGAAAATTGCAAAAAATGGTCCTAGTAACGTCAGAAGAATCAAAATTAGGTTTTTAATTTCGGGTTGCATTGTGCGGGTATGTATGTCCCTTATTTTGTACGGTTTCCCGCATTTTTTCTTGTTTATCCCACCTTTTAAGTTTTCTTATTGACTGATCTTCAATACATGGCATGCCATACTATTATCATAATACTATAACTATAATTTGCTGCTTTTTACAAGGGACTAGTATAAAAAGACCCCTTTTGTACTTTATAAATTTGTTGGGGATGGGTTTCATAGGGACTTTTGAGATATCGTTTGTTGCAAGCTTCAAAATAAATCAGCATATGAACATAAAGCTTAATATTTATTACTATTTTAAGAACTTATTGGAAGCATTCCAGTATTGTCATCAATTTTATTTTATTTTCATTTGCTTATTCCAAAACCAATGTTGTTAGATCGTTGTAACAAAGACATTCACCAGGACTCTTTAACGATGAAACCAGTAGTGTACATGAATTAGTTCAAAATTTTCTTGAGACACCTTTGGAGATTTTAGGGCATCGGAATAAGGTGCTAGAAATACGCCAAAATGTCAAAACCACGTATTTTTAACAGATTGATTATTTGGAAAACTTTTTGGGAAACGGGTGGCTTTGAAAACAAAACACTAAAGATTTACTGTGAGACTCTTTTGAATATTATAGAACGTCTGACAGAGCTGCTAGAAACCTTCAAAAAAATACGTCTGTTGGCCAGTTTGACTTAAATGAAAACTTTTGGGTTCTGGTTCGGATTTGGCGTCAATATATCTATAGAAAATACTCCCCAATCATAAAATACTCACAGTTATCAATATTTTAGGATTTTCATTTATGTTCTCCAAAATTTACGTGTGAAAGACGATACAATTTGAGAGAAAATAGTATAGTTTTACAGCTAGAAAACCTCACTTGGTTGCCATCATGGGCGCCCGCAGAAGTATTTCCAGGGGGTTCCAAAATTAATTAAAAGATCTACCAACCATTCAACGCTCGGAGTTTTGCCCCATGGACAACAACCCCTACATGGCGATAATGTCCGTTCGAATAGCAAACCTATTTCAATGAGTTTCTACAGAAAAGTTTTATAACTTTTGCAAAAAGTGTTGCATACATTATTATCATACCTCAAGTTGTAGGTCATTAAAAGCCCTAGTAGCCCTTCGACGTTTGGAGGTTTGCCCCATGGACAACAACCCTTAAATAGCGACAATGTCCATTCGAATAGCAAACGTATTTCAAACAGTTGCCACAGAAAAATATTTATAACCATAAATTTCTATCATACCCCAAATTGTAGATAATTAAAAGACCTAATAGCCCGTCGACTTTCGAAGTTTTGCTAAATGGCGATAATCTCCGTTCAAATAGCAAACGTATTTCAATCAGCCACTTTTGCAAAAATTCATAACATAATCAGTTGTCAGTTGTTTGTTTCTGTTTTCTTTTTGGTAATTGAACATCTGTGAATTTTTATGTGTAAATTAAAAGTTTATTAATTATTTTTATTATAATGTTCTATTTTTTTCAATTAAATGTTAAATGTTTTGAACACTATAACTAATGTCAGCATGTATTTCTTGATTTTTTTCTTTTTGATCCTACCTCTGTTATATCAAAAGCCCCCAGGGGGTGCAAGTGCACCCCCTTGCCCCTATCTGCGTGTGCCCATGGTTGCTATGACAACAACTGACTTTATTAAATCCTGTATACGTTATCATAAATCACAAAAGTTTCTGTTTTAAATTTCTGGCATACTCAAAACCAAACACAAAGCTTTAAAAATGTCTAGAAACAAAAAATCAACGTGGTGTGACACCCAGGATTCAAAAATAAACAGGGGATGAAACAACGCTCTAAAAACTTTAAAAGAAATCCAGAAAATTTTACGTGTCCTTAAATGACGTACAGCATTCTATAAGTGGTGTGCGTGCGGTTCAGAAAATTAATTACAACAACGTAAAAACCGGACATCATAGGCATCTTTTGAGTCCGGATCCGGATTCAGCAATATTTCAAAGAATTCGATCAAAAACACCACAAACGCAAAAAGTTACGACTTTAAATTCACAAACGTTATAAATAACAAAAAGTTATGGCATTTTTTTTCTCGAAAGTTTTTGAATGTAAGGCCATAAATTAACATTAAGGAAAATATAAGTTAAAAAAATTCTATGGGTTCAAGACCAAATGATTATACAATTATACATTCTGAATACACTTAGTTATGTGTATTTTGATAATTAAAAATCGACGTGTTCTAGGAATTTTTAAAACAAAAAGCCGTTAGGTTTGCTGGTGTTTCAATACTTTGAGCGCTTACTGCCCAAAAGGTAAGTCTACAGAGGAGCACCTTAACTACCTGATGAAGTAAAAATTTTGCAGTACCTACCTAATTTAGCCATCCCAAAAATGGTTACGCAAAAAGCATTGAGCGATGCGCTAGGCGCGGCAACCGAATTATCTGCCGGACAATGCCAAATTGAGTCCATTTTAGAGTGTGTCGCTGTACATGTCCACGCACTGGCGCCGTGATGTGAATTTCGAAAACCTAATTTACATGGACGCCGACATTATACGTTTTCAATGAATTCATATCGCGCGCTACACTGACGCGCTCGCCAAGCGACAGACACCGAGCCCCGACCAATTAAAGTTTGAATTTTATTTCGAAATTAAATTTCATTATACTAGCAGCGCCGATAGGGCGGGATGGGGTGCGCTTGTCGCGCTTCATTAAAGGAATCAATACAAGTTCCTGTGCAATAATGCGGCGCCCAGATAGGGCCGAAGAGCAGAGCAAACTTAATTTCCTTTCGTCGTTCTTAATTTAATTACGATCGACGAGAGGAAATTCCCGTGTTTGTTTTTTAAACGGAATATTTTTGAGCAAGGGGTTTGTTTAAACTGAGCGTTGAAATTGAGTCTCGATCGAGTGGAGTTCGGAGGAGATCCAAGTAGCGGAGTCAGTAAATACGCCTCGAGCCGACAAGAAATTCACTCGGTTTTAATTGCATTCAAATTTGTAGAAGCGGAAGTTATGACATGGTGTACCTACTTTAATAGTTTTCGATAGGTAATTTTTGGGTTGCTTATTGTTATTTTTGTGCGTCCTTATACTATACAGGGTCTCCCACGACGAGTTGCCATTAAGGGTATATGCAGAACCAAATGAAATGAGAGATTGAAAATTTGTGGTCTTATATTGTTCGTCACGATCGTCTCAACTAAAATATTTTGAGTTATCGGTTACTTCCGGTTACACCGGAAATGATGTCAACTTTTATATTTCAAATTGAAAACAGAACTCTCTCTTTCATGTTCTCCTTATCAGTTATTGGGTCCTCAATAATTGGGTGGTTTCAAATGGACGGTGCTCCAACGCACATAACTGTTACGAGATGTTTGGCGCTTAGTGGCAATTGCGTTTAATGGGTCATACAAATATCCACTGTGTCCCCCGACTTGACGCCAATGGATTGTTTATTTGGGGAGATATTAAACACAAAGTTGATGAGGACGCAATAATTGATAAGGATAACATGAAGGATAGAGTTCGAGCTGCTTTCAATGGGTTATGTGCTAACTCTATCAGGGACGCCACCAACAATAATATGTTAAAAAGAATTAAAGCATGTTTAACGGAAAACGGCAACGTTTTTGAACAGTTACTGAAATAGAAGTATGCTTTTTTCAAAATATACTTTACAACTTTGTTTTATTTTTAAAATTGTGCTTTATTGTGGGCTTATAATTTTATAAATACTAAATTAATCGAGATTTGGAAATATTTGCAATATGTACTGTGATGTTTAAAAATCGATATCAGTAGGTACAAGTACAATTTAGGTATAGGATATTGTACACAAAGTTGATCTGAAATTTGCCATAGAATTGAGAAATAAATGTATTCATATGTTAGGGTTGACATTTGAAAAAATTCAACTGATCTTATAATTTGAACACCCCGTATAACTGTTAGAAGAGTTCTATCGATGTGTCAATAATACGTTACCTTCACAACAATTTTGAATTTTGCCGGATACCTTTCTTTCCAACGCTCACAGGTGTAAAAATTAGATGTTCCATTTGAAATATAAAAGTACACGCCATTTCCGGTGTAACCGGAAGTAACCGAAAACTCAAAATATTTTAGCTAAGACGATCGGGTCGAACGATATAAGTCCACAAATTTTCCATCCCTGATTTCATTTGGTTCTCCATATACTTCTAATGGCAGCTCGTCGTGGGATACCCTGTATAACACTTAAAACAGTGCAATATATTACAGTAGAAGTGAATTTCCCGAAGGAATTTCTTGCTGATTCAACATTTACCATCTCTAAGCTTGGACAACGTCCAAAGTTTTGCACTTATAATAAAATAATAATAAAATAAAGCACTTCCGGGTTAGGGGAGGGTTTCGGCGAATAGTGCTACTATCATTTTATTTTACTGACATGAGCATGGAAACACTCGGAATTTATTCGCAAAGACGGCTGCTAGAATCACATTAGACAAGCATTTGGTTAAGGAGTTTGTTTTAGTAAGAAGAAATTTGCATCGCTATTTTGGATGCGAAAATAATTTTAATAATATCTCAACCTTGCCGTAACTGTTCAGGTAAATTTTCAGTAATTAATTTAAAAAAATGTTAATTTTTAATCAACATTTTAATCTAAAATTGAATTGAAACGTCTATTATTTTTTGCAGTTAATAGCAGGATTCTCAAAATATTTTTACTTTATCATACGCAGTATTATAAAGTATTGTAATCGTGCCGAAAAAAAAAATTGAGATTTTAGCGGAAATAGGTCTTTTTGGGTCCCCTGAACATTTTTGACCAAGGTACAAAAAAATGTCTGTGTGTGTGTGTGTATGTGTGTGTGTATGTGTGTGTGTACCCGATTTTTGTTGAGACGATTCCGGAGAAACTACTAAAGGTATCGGGACGAAAGTTCATATTTAGAAGTTGCATGACTAAACTTAGAGCTGAAAAGCTTTTGGTTCAAAAAGGCCCAAAGGAACTGATAGTTTATTCTAAGCCTTTTTCAAAGATTTTGCAAATGAGCCGCCATTTCTGTAAGTTCGTCAAAATAGTTAAATAATAAATTAAAGTAGAGGAAATTTTGAATAATTTATGCCTATGTCATTTTTTTGTAAAATTAATAGTTTAGCTGCAAGAGCAAATTCCATATGATCGAGATGGGTCGCATCTGCATTGATAAGAAAGTACATAGTAGCCTGGATTTGACAAATATTTTTTTGTACTGTCACTACAGAAATGTCTATGGTTATCACTTTTTTGTGCTGTCACACTCGAAAACAGCTGATTTCATTAGAGTATGCATCAGAGGTTGAAGAACCGCTATGGAACGTTGCCGCTCTAGTGGGGCAAACTCCGGCAAAGTACAAAATATAAATTTCAAATACAATAAGATTTGATTGTTTGTTGATAAGAAATATCAACCCGTCTTTATATCTAATTCTATAAACGATAAATTGAGAAAATTGTAAATAAAGTATAGCGATGAGTGTAGTTTTATTTTAGTATGAATTCATATTCTTATTTTACAAGGGGCGGAGAGATGGGATTGCCTTATGGTCGATTGTCCATAGATCATTTCTGAGTATTGCACCAAAGATATGTAATGTATTTCTGGTTTATCTGAGGAAAGCGGGGGTTAACGTGTTGGTTGTACTTTTGTTGGACAGAGATATGTTTTGCAGCCATTCTAGGGAATTTATTTGTTCGATGAGTCAATACTCATCAATAGTCGTCAATACTGGGTTGGTGTAGTTTGTGCTCTGGTTTCGCAATCTGTATTATATTATTTGTTAATTTTATATTTCTTGGGCTTCGAGCGTATGTGTACTCATTAAATTAAAGCCACACACATGTGTTAATTCAATGCTGTGGCATGTCTAACCGATCGTTATTCGCTCATTTTGTATTGTGTTTTTCACTTTGTATAGTGTTTTTCTTTTTGTGAATAAAGATTTATTATTGTTATTATTATCGGTCAAATCCTGGCTAACTAGCTTTTATTTTAATGCAGATACAACCGATCTCGATCAAATAGAATCTCATGTACTATTCATTTTATAAATAGTATGATAAAGTCATGTGCCTGGCCACATCAGATTTTTTATTTGTATTTCCATCATAGGATATCCCGCTAGCCTCCGGTTTAGATTTGTCAGAATTTCTAAGATTTTTGTTCAATTCATTTACGTAATTTATTAATGACCACTTTTACGGTGGTTGGCATTTTGATTTTAATTCATTTAATGAATAGGTTAAATCAAATCTCTACAACATGCTTATTAAAAATCGATTAATTCAGATCTTAACTTAATACACGTTTAGGAACATGTGATTTCGATTACCGTAAAAAATCGATTTTCATGAAATTAACTAGAGTAACTCCGAAAATTTTAGAATTCCACATTTCCACAAATCCACAAATGTGTTACAAGTACTTACATATACATTATATACATTTATTTAAATAAATATCACCTCTGTTTATTTGCATTCATCTATACTGTAAATATTAAATTCGATAGTCAATTTCAATTACATGTTTATTGTTTAACCCAAATTACAAATTATATTAGTTTAATCTTTTATTATAGAATTTAAATAACATTCAATCAATTTAATTTAATGAATAAATATAAATATTGGTCTTCATTTCTAACAACCTATAATAATTATAATTATTAACCGCCATTTAAAAATTTCAAAAATAACGTCAGTTTAATTCTAATTTATCTATGAGTCACAAATACATCAAAATTTTATTTATATTTTTGTGAGAGGAGGCGCACGTTTCAAGATATCTTGTTATCTATATTAAGATTAAACGGCCCACATGTATAACATTTGAAACAAATTAGTAATTTTTAAAAGTAGTAATTTTTACTTGGCTGACAATTTGTGGTGGGCTGCAAATAGTTTGCAAAGAAAAAATTTTAAAATGTTTTTTCTCATTTTTTTAACAAGGTTTTATCAATGATTATGCTATGTTAATACACTGTGTCACATTTGAAGTGGACTCCATTCGATACTGTTGTTATCGTCAGATTTTTTTTTAAATTTTTGCGGCACCCTATTTTATATGCACGCAGCAATTTTACATTAATATAATTAGTTTTTATTTTATAAAAATATTGTAATTCATGAAATAAATAATTTCAAATAGTTTTGCGAAATGTGTCGATAATTTTTGATTAGTAATTTTTTAAGGTATCTCCATACACAAAGTTTTCTATGATAAAAATAAACATGGAAAATGTACTATTTCCAAGAATAAATATCTTAACATTCAATTATGCATAGTCCATACAATTACAAGATGTACTTAGAATGTCGGAAATTGTGCCAAAAATAATTTAGGAAACGCAAAATCACTAGGAATTAAGTAAGAATAAATTGGTAAACGCTGTCAAATTGGGTTGAGAAAAATATGGCGAACAAGTTGAGAATCGCATATAAATTTGTAAAACAAAATTTCAAGAAAAAGTCGTTTAAATACGGTCATTAAGCACGGTCATATCATAACTACAACTCTATTATAATAGACCCAATTGATCAATTCTTGAAAAAAAGTCTACAGTGATATTTAGAATTTTGATTTTATATTATAATGGTCGAAAAAAGACAACAAAACGGCCAAAGAGTAAACTAACAGGTGTTTATACAAAAATATTACTTCTGTAAGGATTCATTAAGTGACATTTGCCAACCTAACAAGTGTGATTTATACCAGCTTGTTTCAAACTACCTTTTAAAAAAGCGATTAAAACATCCAGCAAAAAAAGATTCCAGCAATAACTCAATCAAACTTTTCTCCATAATTTACACAATTTTACTTAAACATACTCGACCTGATGTTTATATTCCTAACCTCCCATGTTCTGCGTTCTGTTAGCTGCACACACATGCAGCATCTCACGCAGCCTACCTGTTTTCGTTAGGTCGCGCGGGAGATTTTTGTCTCGCCGACGCCGACGCGTCCCGGATGTCCTTCGGGAGCCTTTGTTTTATTTTAGAAGGTGGCGAGGTAAACACAATTGATTTATCGGCTATAAACAACATTAAATATCTCGTCGCGGGTCGGATTCTACAGCCGGAATTTGTGGTTCCGATGACATTACATACTACGGACTATATACGAGAAGACTTTCTTCTCTCCCTTATGATGGAGTGACGTGCTGATAACGTAATGGTGGCCGACAGCCCTTAAGGACAGTAAGGCAACGCACATATTGCAAGCAGGCCATGGCAAGGATACTGTTACCGGCGGTGTAGGGTTACCAGATGATTTTTTGCTTGCGGGGGAAATGTGTCGCTGTCATTTTTGCTATCGTTGATATTAATGGCAGGCGAAAGCGTTATACCTTGAAATCGCATGCAGCAGCGCCACCCGAGACAGGAAATGTAACGATGTGTGGACGTGTTGATTACGGTCAGGATTTCGTATCTTCTTCCGTCTGTAACTGTACCACGTTTGATTTTTTTAGACCATGGGAAATATTATAATGAGAATGTATTTGTTTTTGTTTGCAATAAAGTCTAGCCAGGAAAAAGTAGCAAGTAGTGAAAAAAAACTACATGACCAGTACGATCACCATTCAACATGTGTATTGCATCTAATTTTTCATGTCATCAGAACCTAGCTACAGTTTTTGCTATACATTTCTTAATAACATAGTTTTCAAAAAAAAGCTTTCAAATGCCATTTTTTACGAACATTTGAATATCTCAGAAACTATTTTCTTTACATGGATACAATCTAATAGATACAGTTCGAGAGATAACTTATTTAGTGGTCATAATCTGGTAAATACAGGGCATTAATTGCAACAGCTCTATTGACTCACCCTGTATAACAGTGATATAATTTCAGATGGATAGAATGAGGACCTACTTAATGGTCGCCAAGCTTGCCAAATTTTTGACCCTTAAACATTGAAAGGACAAGGAGTTAATGAGTCTTGGTGTGAATCTTAAATGTATTTAAACTTGGTTTACTTAGATATAATGTTTCCTCATTTGTCACGTTTGATAATAAAACAAATTTCATACGTCTCTCTTTCATATGCAATAGGTACATAAAATAAAATAAATAATAAAAAAAATATAATAAAATAAAATCTGATGTGGCCAGGCACATGACTTTATCATGCTATACAAAAAACCCTAGTGATCTGACAACACTGTCAATGTCTATGTTGTATTAGTTCTGTGCGCGGAAATAGTTTTGTTATGACTTTGTGTACTATGATGGTAGGTAATTACTTTATCACCGTGAAGTGAGTACAAGTGGGTACCGAAAGAAAATATAAGTACTTTTATTTTAATAAATACCACAAGAAATACACGTTGATTCTTAAAATAATAATAAAGATTGCATAACATTAACCAAACATAACTCCTTTTTTAGTTCGCAGTCGATAATATTTTAAATGTAATATAAGAATTTTTTAAGGAATTTCCTTGGCATGTATTTATCGAAATTCAACACTAAACCGACTTGAACACGCATAAGAATAACATCTTACCTTATACCGGCAATTTGTCTCTTCAAAATCGACGAAGAATAGACAAAAAGTCAATGGGAACACAACTAACACCAAATGTCACACATTTATCACGTTTTTAAATCAATACACCGATAGCTTTGATAGCAAACAGAGAGACGCTTAAAAATTGTAAGACGCTATAATTTTACTATACGTAACGGGGTTTACAAACGGTTTAGCACGGACAAAAACAAAAAACACTGCAAACGCACATTGACACAGCATAGTGGCGAGGTGCGTATTATTAGTGCGTTGCTTGATTAAAAGTTGAAGCACCTGTTGGGTATTATTTTGAATTGTTGTTGTGTATTTATTATTGTCGTTATCGTTTTACTAATACTTATCTAGGTGTATTGGTTGAATTATCTATTTTTGATCAAATAAATTTGAAAAAATTATTTTGAATTTTAATGAATTGAGATTTAATTCGGATTCAAATATTGCGTCACATTAACCAAACTCTTTTATTTGGCAGTCGATAATATTTTAAATATAATATAAGTATTTTTTAAGGAATTTCTTTGGCATGGCTCCCACAACAGCAGATGCACAATCGACTGAATAGATTTTTTTTTATTTACGGTTAGCTTCCTTAAAAGTTCTTGTTCACATCTGTGGCCCGTAGCTAGATGTGTGTCATGTGATGATTTTTTTATTACAGTATTGTACAGCTTAAACTAAAAAGTAATTTACTGATAGTTATAATAGTAAAAATCCTGAACAATAATTAACCATTAAACAATGTACTTTATTTTTGTTTCTTTATTATTTATTTGTATTTTGTGCCTGGTTTGACAAACAATGTTTTTTTATCTGGATATTATTTTAACACCGGGATATTTGTTTACTGTGTTTTTGTTACCAAAGCTTCTTTGCACTCCTCAATTCACCTGTCAAATTATATTTGAGAAAGTATAGCTAATATTTTTATATCGAATGCATAGGAGATGGAAACGGGATTTGGCCATGGAGATCGATTCAGAGGAGCCAATAACACAAATTGGAATCAGAACCCATTTACCTACAGTTGCAGTTGTAGTTAAAGAGATGTTCATTGTTTGTAAAACCAACCGTTGTTGTTTTGTGAGTCGGTAAAGAATTCATTTTTTTTTTTATTTTGTACTATAGTTAAGATGTGTGACTGTCCCCTTTTTAAATTGCAGCAATAAATACAATTTTGCAAATAATAAAATTCGATAAGTTTTCCTCCCAACCAATACCTACTCAAAACATCAAATCGAGTTCGACTTCTCTAATGTACAGATTATTTGCACTTAGACAAAAAAATAAACGAAAAAAACAATTTTTCTTGGTATACTTTTAGGTAAATGACATCAAATTTGAAATATTACTATACCCCATATAGACCAGTGCTGATGCCTTTAAAAATATTAAAAAGTGAAATAAAATAAAAGTAGAATGAAACCCATTGGAAAAGGAAGAGAATATAACAAAAATGAAAGGAAAAATAATTTACGGGCGATCTGAGGTCGGGAAGTGGAAGAGGGTGAGTTTTTAAGGGTAAAAAACGGTTTATCTCGATTTCCGGCAAAACTACACGTCCTATGGAAAAAAGTTAAATGGCAAAGTTGTAGGTAATAAAAAGATCTACAACTTTTGTATTTACACTTTTTTCACATAACCTCAAAATGTATGTGAAAAATTCAAATAACCAAGATTTTGGTTTTTCACTTTTATCTTTTACAAAAAGAATTTTTCTTTCACGAAATTTGGTGAAAACTTGCCTTGTTATGTCCCAAACATACTGTAATTTTTTTGGTTTAAAATATTTATTTGTTCATCTTATTTTGACTTATTATCGAAAAAGCAGCCTAATTTTCAATCGAAAATTCTCACGTCAAAATATCTCCTTTTTTAATAAAGTCGGTGGGTTTTTTGTTCCTTGAAATCACTACTTTCTGATGGTGAAAAAAAAAACCGTTGCTGTCAGTTCGTTACCCAGCCAAGTTTGAAGCTGATAATATGCCCTGTAACAATGTTGTTCTGCTGCACCTTCTGTGGGTGGGAGATTTGCCAATATGAAAGAAGATTTAATTTTTGCCAATTGATATTTTCGAAATCTGAATTGATTCAGTGTTATATTATCATTTTTACATTTATAAATAGATTTGATTAATTGTATTCCATTTTTTCGAAAGCTTTTTTAAAAAATCTGATGTGGCCAGACACATGACTTTATCATACAATATATAAAATTAATAGTTTAGCTGCATGAGAATCTATTTTATTGAGATAAATCATAGGTATTGTCAAAGCATCAGCATTTGACACTACCTACACTACGTCATTAGAATAATAGTTATTTATGTTCACTAATGCCGAAAGTATGGAATAGCGCGACGAGCGGTGATGCGGGGCGTCACCGAAGGCGGAGTGTCGCCGTCGCATATGAGCGATTCGCGCTATCTAGTTTTTGGCAGGAGCGACATCAACGTTTATTGCGTTGCTTTTTAAGAAATACGTCTTAAAAAAAAATATGTGTATAGTAAATGTTGGTACCACTTTGACGAAAGGTGCGTTCCGATTGGTAGGTAACGGTAGCTAATGGCGGTGGTAGAATACGAAATTATAGTATTTCTTACATATCGTGATAATGACACATATTAGTTTGCATGTACATAAACATGAGTAACTAACAATTTTCTATTCGAGATACTATAACGGCGTCTGCTACCACTGCCATTATCACTAATGAAAACGCACCTTAAAAAGGTAATTCAAATTCTGACAGATTTATATTTGTTCATGACACATCCCTACCAACATACTAAAATAAAACTACACTCATCGCTATACTTTATTTATAATTTTCTCAATGTATCATTTTTAGAATTAGATATAAAGACGGGTTGATATTTCTTATCAACAAACAATCAAATTGGTGATCTTATTTTATTTGAAATTTATATTTTATAATTTTGCGCACTACAGCGGCACGTTCCATAGTGGTTCTCCAACCTCTGATGAGATCAGCTGTTTTCGAATGTGACAACACAAAAAAATATTTGTCAAAATCCTGGCTACTATGTAATTTCATATCAATGCAGGTGCGACCGATCTCGATCAAATAGAATTTGCTCTTGAAGGTAAACTATTAATTTTACCAAAAAATGTTATAGGCATAAATTATTCATAATTTCCTCTGCTTTAATTTATTAATTAACTATTTTGTCGAAATTACAGAAATGGCGGCTCATTTCCAAAATCCTTAAAAAAGGCTTAGATTAAACTAAAAAGCTAAACTATTAATTTTACCAAAAAATGTCATAGGCATAAATTATTCAAAATTTCCTCTGCTTTAATTTATTATTTAACTATTTTGACGAAATTACAGAAATGGCGGCTGATTTCTAAAATCCTTGAAAAAGGCTTAGAGTAAACACCCAGTTCCTTTGGACCCTTTTGAACCAAAAGCTTTTCAACTCTAAGTTTGGTCATGAAACTTCTAAATATGAAGTTCCGTGCCGATACCTTTAGTAGTTTCTCCGGAAATGAATTAACAAAAATTGGGTACACACACACACACACACACACACACACATACACACACACACACACACAGACATTTTTTTGTACCTTGGTCAAAAATGTTCAGGGGACCCATAAAGACCTATTTCCGCTAAAATCTCAAAAAATTTTTTCGGCACGATTACAATACTTTACATACTGCGTATGATAAAGTAAAAAAATATTGGCCAAATTTGTCAAATTTTTATCGTGTAATAATGAATTTACGATACCATTCTTTCCTTTTCCAGCAAATACAGATGCTGTATCGCAACCAGAAAAACAATGCAGAAATGCAACGATGTTTTTGAAGGATTCATATTTGAAACTATCAGAACCTGGCTTGTGAAAATAAAGGTCATTATTATTTGAATTTAATTGATTAAAAGGATCAAAAGATCAAGATCTTGACCCACAACGACAGTTTTATTAGTATCTCTGGCAATTTCTATCGAGGTCTTAATTATAGTAGCATCAGCTACGAAAAAAAAGCTACGAAGAACTTAGTGATTCAGACGAAATTGTGGATGAAGAACCAATGCAGACTGGAACTGATATTGGAGACGAAGACGGTGATGGTCTTGAAGACTTCGAAAATCTACTCGAATCTAATGATAAGATTTAATAAATTAACTTTTTTACTGAAAAAAAGAGCACCAGTCACGATTTTTAGATGAAGTACACTTTAAATCCTAGCTTTAATTATATTTAGAACAACTATATTCGCATATTTTTTGCAATCTTCGTGTTTTATGGATTTGTAATTTTTCTGTTTATCAATGTAACATGGAATCTTACGTTTATCGAGTAATTAAAGTATACATTTTAATAAATAGCTCAAAATTATACACAACGATTAAAAAAAATCGGATTTTACCTTTTTTCATTTCTTTGCATTTTTTGAGAATATTTACCATAGTAATACATTTTTTTTTTGTAATAGATAAAAATAAAAAACCAAAAACTTGGTTATTTGAATTTTTCACATAAATTTTGAGGTTATGTGAAAAAAGTGTAAATACAAAAGTTGTAGATCTTTTCACTTTTTTCCATACGACTTGTAGTTTTGCCGGAGGTCGAGATAAACCGTTTCTTACCCTTAAAAACTCACCCTCTCCCACTTCCCGACCTCAGATCACCCGTAAATTATTTTTCCCTTCATATTTGTTATATTCTCTTCCTTCTCCAATGGGTTTCATTCTACTTTTATTTTTTTTTTGTTTCAAAAATTATCGACCCTGGTCTAATATAATTATTGTGATAGTAGGTACTCTACTCTCAAAGACATACAAATCGTCAATTTCTGAATATTTCGAAAGGTATCGAAAGAATCATTTTTAATTTATTTATCTAGATAGTTATCGTTAAATTAGTATAATATTGTCAAATAAACACTAAATAAATCGATTTCGGCCGATACTGGTGTGGAACACTGGTGTACTCCATAGTGATTCGATTATATTTTCTTATGATAACGTGACTTTTGTTTTTGGGATTTTACACGTAGAATTTCTTTCAATATAATTGTTAATTCTTACTTCTAAACAACATTTCCAAATAATGTTTATAGATCCTAGTGAAAATAGAGGAACGACAGCTTTTGTATCATTGGTTGTCTACATAGCGGTTTTGTTTCGTTCGAAAAAGACACAATCAGACTGAGCATTTTTGTTGCTGTGTGGCATACATTATTTGTATTTGCCGTCATTTTTCATTTATTATGTATTTCTGTAGTTAAATACTATGTAGTAGGAAAAGTACCTACTTCTAGTAAAAAATATTCATTTCTTACAACTTTAAATAGTTTATTATCCACGATTTATCTGCGATCCATTTGTATAATACCAACACTTAGGAAATCCGTTTCTACTAGCAACGCATATATTTATTATTCTTGCTAAGGACAATTACCATGAGCGTTGATTATTAGCATTGTTTCGGGGGCAATTATCGGCAATTTGCGTCAAGAGTAAAAACAATATCGTATTTATTTATTTACCGGGCAGCGTAAGTATAACAAAAACAAACACGCGCGCGGTCTGCTCTGCACCAGCAAGCAACAGCCCGTACCGTACTTTAAACAATTTTCAACAAATCCCGCTCCCTCGGAAAATATACGAACACTAAACAAACGTTTAGTATTTCTTTAATTTGTCGGCGTTCGGTTTATGAAAACACTTCGCTAACGTACTAATAGTGTATAAATCTTTTATCGGTCCTTTGGCTTGCTCATCCTCGCTAGCAGTCGGCGTGACACATTGCAGATGTCAATTTTTAAGTTCTTTCAGATCTCGAAGACAGTGGCGCGCGATGCATTTATGTATTGCTCAGGTCCGTGTAGTGCGGGATACCCGAATTTGGTCAATTCATATTACGCATTGTATGTTAATTTCATATCAGATATCTAAGAAATATATTATTTTTTCAAAAAAGTTATGAGACATGAAGAGTATGTAACTCCGCGTCTCAACTATTTTATGGGGTTATAAACCCTGCCTCAGATTTTAGGCATAAAAAACAATATTCATGTAAGGAAAAATGTTTTATCAATTACCCACCCACCATGTTTCTTACGCAATTTCTCACAAACACGTGATATATCTACTGAACGGTGCTGTATGAAGGATTACTAATTACATACAATTACCTCCCCAAGAAACAAAGTAGGTACCTATTTCATAAAAAAATAAGCGTTCAAAGATCAAACCACAGAAGTTCAAAGTTGTGAGGCATTTGCAACTTTCAGCAGGGCAAAATTATTTTTTTCTTTTAGATGAACTTAAAATATTAATTTGGTAACTAAAAAAAACTTCAAAAAATCTAAACCTTAAGGGGTTGTTTTTAGGGGCTTGAAACGCTAAATGTTCGTTTAATCATTTAAATGCATCTAAATGTGATAGGATTGTACCCACAAATACATATAAACAGCAGATAAAATTTAAAGTACCAGTGTTTTTAAAAATTCTTAAACTTTGCAAATTTGTTAATATTACACCTGGCAGCACGGCAAAACAATTTTTTTTAAAATCATTTGACAATCGGCTGGTTTTGGTGGGGGTTGATAAATAAACTATGTTTCTTGGATATTGCAGTGGATCAGAGATAATGTAGTCAACAAGGCCGTAAATAAGTAAATTATAATGAACGTTTTATGTACATATATGAAGTGACACAGATATTGCAGATATATCTGCAATCACAAAAAAAATATTTTTGGAAATCAGTTAGCAATAGCCTAAACAATAGCCAGTTAGAATCGTCTAGAACAAGGTAGCTGGACCAAAATATTCTATAGTGCACTTTGATTATTTATTGATTATAGTAAACATTTACCCAATAATAACAAATGCAACAAAATATCCTTGACATTAAATAAGAAATATAAAGATGAAAAGCTTGAGGAATATACATAATTTATAACCAATTTTAAATAAAACATTTTTTCGACAAGAAAACTAATTAGCTTTAATTTTATTCGATGCAGTATAACGTTTTTGACTGAATGCGCTTCAGTGAATCATTCTTTATATCCGGAACATTAACCTTCTGACTGATATAATCCATTAAACGAGCATTTTCTTCTTCGTTCCTATGTTTTCGCAATTCTTCAAAAAACTCCAATTTTGAAATCGAAGTGTGGCAAAATGTGGTATTTAAATTTATGTCATTTAAAAGATAAATGTTTAAACTATATTATATAAAAAATATATATTGAATAAACGGGGATACAAAAAGTTGTATCCGACGAAAGTTTACAAATATAAAATTAGCATCTTTTTCAACATAATTATTAAACCACAAAGTGTATTATTGGTCTCACTGCTCTATAACTACATGTGGAATGTTTTTCACACTTATTACCTAAAATTGTCACCTTGGGGGGTTTGTTTATAACATGTGACCATTAATTAATCGGTTCTTAGAACTGACTTTTGTCCACCTAGATTATTTTAGGCGATTCACTGTGAAACGGTTAAGTTTTGACTATTAGTCGTAGTAGGTACCAAATAATGGGATTAGCCAGAAAATTAAAGTGTTTTTGAAGCTTCCTCTTAAAACGACTTCTTATACGTAGACGTTTTTCTTATAATCCATTGTTTGAAAGATCCATTTTCCCGCTTTAGCCATGATATTATTATTGTGGATAAAAGCGGGAAAATCTAACAAAGGATTGAGTTATTTTTTTTTTAATTCGTTCATTTAATTCGCGGTAATAACAAGGATGAGTGAGAAATATCTTATGCAACTGTATATCGAGTATACCGAGTATTTTAATGATAAACGCAGACAAAATTTGAAAAAAACTATTATTTTAAGTAAACTGAACATTTTACACTCAAATTTTATCTGATTCTAGCGGTCCAACACTCATAAAACGTCGATTTACTAAAAGAAAGAAATATCACAGGTAAGAACATGCCGTAGAACTATCTGTTTATGAGTGACTACAAATGGGAAAATTCCCGAAAGCTGATTTTGGTAGCCATCTTTACAAGATAGCGGAGTGGCGGCTGGAAGAAGTCGTAAAGTTAGCATGTTATTGAGGACTTGGTCAGTATTATTTTGCAATACCAGGGCATCTACCTGGGGGGTTTTCATTAATTTCCGTGCAGTGGACTAAAGATAGGAGTAAAGTATTCACTTTAGACACTATCAAAAACCTGACGTTTCTTCAAATCAATTTCCAAAATTTTAATTGTGAAGAAATTTCCCAAAATTACTTTTAAGTAATATATTATTTAAAAAAAGTTTATCCAATGCCAAATACTATTGTTTCTTTAAATTAGTAATACAGTAGAATGTAATTAAGTTATTATTGTTACTTTTATATTGATATTATGAAGATATTTTGTGTTCCTATTAATATATTATTATGTTCTTATTTCTTATATTCTATGTGTTGATTTTATTATTATTAATTTATATTTGACTTAATACGTCTTTTCAGTGTTTTACTAAAACTATAGGCTTTTAGGGCCAAATGCCAGGCTATATGGATGGTCATGTATGATGTACCTACTAAAAAATAAAAAAATAATAAACAAAATAGCAGCTCTTGATCATTGGTTAACAAAATATTAGGTGTCCAGTTTCTTTTTCTGCTGGAAACTTCTTCTTTTCAGTAGAAAAGATTAAAGTTAAATTTGCTGGACTAGTTTATGGTTTTGCAATTGGTTATCAAGTTTCCGTGGTGTAGTGGTTATCACATCCGCCTAACACGCGGAAGGCCCCCGGTTCGATCCCGGGCGGAAACACTTTTTTAAATTTAATTTCTATTTTTGTATAGTTTTTATCACTTTCTTACTTTTCCTTTATTTTATAAACGCATAAAAGGGCTAGAGATTTTAAAAAAGACTACAAAACATCATAGTTAATTACATTGTCATTTTTTTTATTTTTCAACATTTTCTACCTTTTTTTGTTTACGTACGATTTATTTTGTACATGAATTGTAAAAGAATGCGGTATTTTATTTTTAAGTTAAGAGAATTTCTCTTTTATTTTCTTGCGTTTCTCAGGGGTTATACAATTTTTCCGTTTCTTCTCTTTTCTTTATATTTGTTATGTATTAACTACTGTTTCTCTTTAACTCTATTCTTTGACGAAAAAATAATTAATAAACGGCCAAACAAAAATTTAAAAAAATCATGGGACCTAGTATCATTAAAATGTTATTTAGTTAAGTTGTATAATAACGTTTGTTTGTTATAGACGGGCTATCCGATAAAAGATTTTATTTATTCTTTCAATAATCTTGCTTGTTTTTATTGTCCTGAAGAAATCACTGAAATAGTTATTTATGTACCAAGGGCATTACACAGATGTTTATGCCCCGAGGGCTGCCCATTAAAAAGTTCGCGGTCCGATAGGCCAGAGAGCTAAAATAAAATGTCACTTTATGATCATGTAGGACATAAAATAACTATTAACCATCGATTACATTTAATTTCGAAATATTCGAAAACAGCAAGCACGCCACTGTTTAAACTTAAATCCTGTGCTCTGATCTCACATGCCGGATGTGACCGGATTTGCCATTGTACGCCCGTATGTTTGTTGCGTTTGCAATATTTAAAACACACCCTACACGCACCCTAAGCAAATATACAACCTTCTCTTCAAACTGCCGTTTGAAAACCTTTTATCTGGTCGTATGTAAACAGGGCACGGCGCGACAGAGTACAAATTGGTTGGAGATTCGGACGCGAATGCGGTTCGGCTCTCCGGTTTACCAACTGAGTGTCGATGCAATTCCCAAATTTATACGCGTCCGGCATAATAATAAATTTCGGTAGTGCTGCCCCGGCATTCCGGTTTCAATTTGCTACCGAATGTTGTTCCCATTTGTCGCGTAAATTATACGATCCGTTTTAATGAATTCGTTAGTTAAATTTGTAATTTTATAGGACAGTGTTATAGTTATAATGGAAACTGGCTAATACTTAATCATTACTTCTATAGAATTCTCGTGCATAGCTAAAATGATAGTTATTGGTAGCAGCGCTATTGTTGAATTGTTTTTCTAACAACCAAAGAAAAATTTCTGTGTAATTACAGAAATATTTCGGTAATTTTAATGGATACTTCTTTTATTCATTTATAAACATATAACCGTATTTTACTTTTTGTAGGCACATTTTGTTAATAATACAGGTTAGGGCAAACAGAGAAAATAAACTGTTTGATTTTTTCGTGGAAACTCAAAAATTTAAGCATTTTTAAATTATTTAAGAGGTTAGAACAACCGTACCAATTTGTTACTAAATCTAGTTGGTAAAGAACGTAATTAATCTATGATCTCCAGATTAGGCAAAATAGAATGTATTGCACTTTATAGTCATAGCAATATCATGGCTAACTATTATTAAATGTGGATAGAGTTTTAAATATATTTAAATCGATATTGACTGCATTTAGATTATTATAGATATTTATTTGAAATAAAATAAATGTAACAAAACAACCGGTACAACTCCATATAAAACAAAACTCTTATTGTCGAATTTCGATTCAAATAAAAATAATCATGAACTATCTTGTTTACTGCAATGTCTGAGTTAAAATTAAGTAAATAAAACGAATACAAACAAAAATGATGAAAAGGAGAAATAGGATACATAATTTTATTGTTAAACAAATAAATAAATAATTCTGCAACAGCGACTAAGGAAATAAAGCGATGAAAGGTGGTTTATTACAAATAATTCTTCTGGTAGGTACTTTATAAATTGTGAATTACCTAATTTTTAATAAAGTCAATGCATTGATAAGTACCCGACAATCAATTGTTGATGTGTATGAATGCTACATGGATAAAATAAAATAGATAGTTACAAGATTGGAAAAAAATTCAATGTCAAGTCAATTTTTATCATAGTTTACTAGTGAAATTCAACAACACCTTCCAAGAAAAATGTCACACCACAAATAAGGGTTCGGTATTATGGGTAGCTTAAAATAATATTGTTTATATATGGGCCCTGTGTATCGTTAAACCGTCATAAACAAATAAAATAAGAAATGTTATAATATATAGATCAGGTTGTACAATTGTAGTAAAAGTTCCCGAGGGTGAGCATTTAAAAAGCTCGAGGGCCGATAAGTCAAGTTATGCCCGAGGTGCATACAACATTTTATGTCCTACAAAGGTTTTGTTCCTCCGTTTGTATAATATTAATAAATATTTTTACGTAATCAAGTGACATGCGTATCTACAGAGTTAAATAACATTACAAACTGTTTGGAGTTGAGTCACAAGACAGACAATTAATTGTGAAACTTATAACCTTTATCGCCAATATCTCTTTGCCGAGTAACAGTACAGACAATTAATTGTCAAACTTATAACCTTAATCGCCAATAATTGACATTGATGACTTAAAATTTACAATTTGAATGACAAATATTTGATATATATGACATATAACCATGGCAACCCTTAACGCCTGCATGGGCGTTAAGAATCCTTAACGCCCTCGTGGGCGTTAAGAAGCAGTTTTTGCCCCGGTATCTAAGATGTAAAATGTCGCTTTATGATCATGTAGGACATAAATGACAATTTCGAATCATGTAGGATCAAAATAATATTAAAAGACGTTCAGTTGTGGGAAATATAAATTGACCGAAAATTTTCTTGTCATAACAGCTTTTAACACGAAGCAAAACTACAGTGAAACTATTCGTTGTTGCTGGCTATTTGATACCACCGTCATTGCTGTTCTCTTATTACAGTTTGCCCCTGTGACATACTGACTATTTCTCTGAAATTACAGCAATTACAGTAACTTTACATGATATTTATGTAAATTCAAGCGATATTTCTGTATTTTGACAGTAGAAGATATTTTTTATATTGAGTTTCCGGTGAAAGGAAACTCAATGTAAAAAATATAGGTTATACCAACCAACGATATTACCAAAAACCATCTCTGTTAGTACACAGTTGTGTAGTTTAATTACTTTTTAGGTCAAGCCTCACAGAAAATAACATCGGTGTACAAGTAAGAATATTGTGTACATTTAATATCTATACACCTGGATTATTATGTATTCAGTAGCCGCGATAATGTGTTACGATTGTCAACAATCCAACAGAACCAACAGACAGATTTCACTAACGGCAATGTTTCCTTACCGAAAGCAAATAGACACTGAAGTAGTAGTACTGTGTACATTTTCTGCACTGAAATAACGACTTGCTCTCTCATATTGTTTACCAAACTATGCAACGAACCAACCACAACTACTGTTATCGCATTTTTACACTCATTTATTTGCCTAGTTCATACTATGGATTAACGGATACATGTGCACATTTGCTTTTGAGTGCACGCTTACGAACATACAGTGTGGGAGAAATATATTGACCAGTGCAACAATATAACCGACTAAACCGGTAGATATTTACATTCGGTTTTATTTGATGTAATAAATGTATAAAAATACCAGCTGATGTATTTATTGCGGGTTTTATGTATGCAAATAAATCCGCTTTTGCGATAATATCGTTTACCTTTCGAGCACAATCCTACCGGATTTTCTGATTGCTTCGTACACAAAACCACTGTTTGAAAAAGGTATTTGCTTTTACGAAAAGAAACTAACTCTACGAATGATCTAATTAAATTAGCAGATTAATTATAAAGTAACCGTCAACACATTTAAACCAATTATTCACTATACTCATGTAAAATAAGTGAATCATTAGCCATAAGAGTTGAGAGACACATCAAAACTGTGAAATACGGCCACATATGTTCATATCCTGTTTCGGGAGCTTCACTGTAGCATAATTAACTGCAAAGTGGCTATTTTCACACTGAGAGAATGCGAGAGGACTCCTAATGATTTAGGGACCGTCCACTGCCTGTCTAACAAATGAAGAAAGTTGTAGAGCTGTCATGGAAGTAGGTATTTTATTTGCAGATGAAAGAAAAATAATTCCCAACCAACGTTTAGTAAGCGCATTTTTCATGATGATTCTGTCGGTTTCTGAAAGAAGACGTCGTTGGTTTTAGTTGTTTTTCATGTTAAAGATTGATTTATTTACAGAGTTCATTTTTACAGATATTATTACTGTTCATTATTATTATTATTATTATTAATGGGACGTTAATGTTGAATTATGCACCTATTTTTTAAGGGTTTGCTATTTCTTTAGGTTTTCAGTATTATTAATTTAACGATAATATTTTTTTAAATGTCTGTAATGTTCCTTGTAGGGTTTCTCAAGAGATTGAAGATAATATAAGACGTTGTTATTAAATCTTATAGGACCAGAAAGACTGTCAATTTATTTATTTTAACAAATATTTCTCTTGATGTATATTAACGTTATCGTCTTTTTGGAAATTTTACACCATTCCGAGTGTCACACATCGCAAATAGAAGAGCGCAAAACGTAATTTTGTAAAGATAAAAATGATCATTTATTACATTTAAAATGGGATGATTTTTACCAAAGTATAGATATTGTTTAATTTCTACATTAACGGGTTAAAAAATACTTGCTAAAAGAATCACACTGTATGTTTGACAGATTTACAATTATTTAATTTGTTAAATAATACAATAATCGAAGCTAAATGGACGCAGAAAAAGGGACTGATAAGTTATCAGTCATAACTGATTCCGGTTTGACTTTGTTTCCATAGATTCTGAATCTGAAGGCATAATTTGTGAATTTAGTGTGTTTTTGAGAAGAGTAGTGCCAAAAAAACGCTAAAAATGCAACAAAATGTTGTTTTCTCACAAGCTGACTCAATTCCAATTTCTGCATTCCGATTTAAATTCTATGAAAGAAAAGTATATCAGAATCAGTTTCAATTTTTACACAGATAGAAAAGATTTTTACGAAACTATTGGTTTTGAATTTATTGTTTTGGTACAAGACATACTTTGTTTGTACAAAAAATATTTACTGCATTCAATACAAACAAAATTTACTGCCCTTTCAGGTACGTTTACAAATACGTTTACTTTCGTCAAATAAATCAAATACCGTGATTGAAATAAATGTTAATTGTTAGTGTATTAGTTTCTACTGTACGTTGTAGTCTCTCTGCTCACATAACGACCTGATCCTCGGTATATATCGACTTGTGAAAGCCAGCCGCAAAATTGATAAAAAAATACACATTATTTTCTCCAATAAAACAATAATTTCTTTAAACAAAGAACCATTTATAGCAATCTTAAAATATCGCATTTTAACTCAAATTTTAACTGAAAATATAAATTGTTTGACTAAAGGATCATTCTACTACACAAATTCATTTTTATCCTCAAAGAAAAATTTCGTTGTTTTTATTGAAACAACAGGTTTCATTGATTGAATGAAGATTTATTCGAATTAAACAAAAAGTTCTATCTGCTTATTGTTGTTTCCTACGGTAGTAATATTGGAAATAACGTTTACTAACCTAAGAAATGTGACACACAAATTTATTGTAGTAATAAAATAAACAAAACAAGGTGATTTATTTCGTTTTTTAACTTTGACAGCCGGTAGGAACTAGGGCTTCCAATCCCGGACAATATACTGGTCCCGGGGTTTCGGGATTAAAGATTTTGTAATCTCGGGAATCAGATTCATAAAAAAAAGCAAAAATAGCCGGGATTAAAATGCCAAAAGTTACCAAATCAAGTCAGTAAGAAACGCCTAAACTACACTTGATTGGAGAATATCTTTTACTCCGAAACATTAGCAACGTTTCTCAAATTTGACTTTACAAGTAGAAAACCAAAATCGTCGGTTTGAAATGTAAAAAGTGTCAGGTGGGCTTATTGACATCAATAATAAAGAAAATTTAAACTCTATAGATTTTGCACTTGCTCGTGCATCATAAAACTGCTGAACAATTTTACATTTTATTTTGATCTAGTCACATTTTCAGTGCTCACAGTCGCATTACTATCATAATGCCAATAAAAAATTTCGACGACTTTTTGTTTTCTTCTTTAAGATAAAATTGTTTAACTGTAGAATTCATACGTCATGAATGTTTATTATGCAAGTAGACTAACTGTTTGCGTTTTAAATAAAACATTTATTGTTTTCTCTATTACCTGTTTAATATTTTTCTATTGCCTGTTTAATATAATTTTATATTCTGTAGGTTCTACAGTGTAGAACATCATTGAATACAGATAAGGAAATCCGTTACTATTTTTTTATTTGTTATGTGTATTTCGTTCTGTTTTAAATACAGCCTGTATTTTTCTTGGGGGTATATTAGCTAATAAGAATTAAGCAAGTTGAAAAGGTTATTGTTTGCCTCCATATTGAATTATATCTACTTCTTGCAAAATCCGATTTTCCTATTATAGCAACAATACAAATTGTGGTGTAAATGAACATTTTATGATTAATTTAATCAGAAAACGTTATAGACCTAACTTCATACTTAAAAAATTACAGCTCAATTGATTTATTGTAGATCATTTCCCCAATTAACTAACAAAAAACAAGAACATACTTTAGATTTAACTTTTTCGGGATCCTGAGATGTAGATTTATAATACCGGAATCCCGAATAAGCTCATTACTTGTTGGGATCCCATGATCCCGGGATTGGAATCCCTAGTAGCAACCCATAAAACCATTTTTTTTCTTTTGATTATAAACAAGTTATGTGATAATTTTGTTTCTGATAACATAATTTAGCGTTTACTGCGTTGTTCCATACTCTATGGGTCTAATCTCAAAATAATCGGTACTAGTGACACAGTAATAAAGCTAATAATTACTTAGCGTTCAGGTGCATAACAAGTTTGGTACACATTGCAGTATTAATAAAAATGCACTACAATATATGCATTACCTATAAATAATCTATACTATAACGATAAAACTGAAGTGCGTATGTTGCGTAGCCAGAAAACTGAAATCAGGTTATGTATATCAACACTGCTACCGGAAAGGTACGTTGGAGATATGTACTTCTGTATATAAAAACGGACATCTGAGTTTGCAAAATGATAGCGACTGTGTTGTAGCACCGTGTGTGCACAGACTTTATATGGCACGCAATAAAATTTATTAACTCCGTAAACAATCGGGAATTTTACTGCTTCCAAAGTTCCGATGTTAATATTTGTTCAGTCTGCACAGTGGAGGCAGTGTGACTTATCGTTTATGGCGAATATGTTTGGCTTAGGCTCACCTCACTCTCATTTTATGACCTGTTTACATTTGGAAGCGATATACGTGTGTACAATAGGGTAGTACCAGGAAAAAATATTTCCGTTTTATTGTATTAAAATATATGTTACACGAACAGATTTTCAATAGAAGTGGCACGAGATAAGAATCTAATTTATTGTTATTTCATCAAAATCATAAGAAATTGGATCAAAGCTCAGAGAAACTGGACTGAGTTTGCAGCAACGGTTGAGAAGGGTTAAATGGGCCACCAGTTAATTAACTTGAGAGAAATCTGTCAAGGCATTTTCGTACAATGGGTGCATACTTAATGTAACAAAGAATATAAGTGGATTAGTAGATGGTAGGTAGGTACTGCAAGTTATAAAAACATTTGTGGCTTTTCTTTAATAATTTGTATGCGGCCCTGGACAATTTTGAATTTGGGGGCCCCATATACATTGTTGAATTACCAAGAATTACTTCTAACATTTCGGACGAGAACAGATTACTCTTAAGAATTACAAAATAACTAATAATTAGCTTAACAATTTAAAAATCAAAATTCGTAGCAAGTAAAATATATTATCTTAATACATAAATGGCACTCTTAACAAATAAATCTCTTTTTAATATTTTAAATATTTCAAAAACTGCGATAGTCTTAAATACGCCATCATCAATATACACATTATGTCCTCTGAATATGTCTTTATTAAATTTGTGGTGCAGTTTTACCTCAGATTCCGACTCCATATCATCGAAAAAATACAATTATTCAAAATGGCTTCTGCTATATCAGTTTTTAATTTTAAAGAAGAAACGTAACAATATTTGGTCCTCAAACTTTAGAAGAAAGTAACCAAATAAAAGTTTTAGGAAAACACTAAGAAGCCGACCAAATTCCATTTTTTTAATATAGCATCCTGTATATCTTTCCTGATTGTTCTTACTCTTTTGAATTACAAATTGAACAGTGAAAAGAAAGCAATTAAACAATGTTAAAAGGATATCTACCGTGTCTTTTTTGAAAATGACTTATGTTATAAATACGAAATACTTTTAAATAAAAAGTGTGTTTCATTTCTAAGCATTTCAAATTTGTAGCTTAAGCAATTTCCTAAAACATTTATTGGAATTTTCTTCTTGTCAACTTCTTAGAAAGAAATATATTGAGTGGTTACTTTTCTTTTTATACACACTGTGTAGTAATAAGGACTTTCAAAGATTTGCAGCATTTTGCAGATCGGAATTTTTATTTTAGAGACTCTTTTGGAGCATTCATCCTTACCGAATAGAATTTAAAAATAGAATTCACAAAAGCAAAAGTGTCTACTGAAAATCTTCGAACAATTCATACAGTTTTTCTCTTCTAACTTAGTCGAGGGTTTCTCATTAGTCTCGTACAGTATTAGACACAGTTTCTTTTATTGCAAAAAACACGCTGCTAAAAGTCCCTCCACTCTTTTTGGGGCCCCATAGGCAAGACTACTAAAGTTCAATTTGATATTCTTACTACGGTAATTTATTAATTACCTGATTAATCAAAGATTGATTTTAGTCCCCAACCAGCAGGAGCGCAAATATAAAATTCACTATTCTTGAGACGGTGATGAATTAGTTAAAGATGAGTTGGGTCCTCGCTGAGAGGGGCCTAAATCTGCTTGCAACGTTAAAGAGGATTGGCATGGTGTGGTAGTCTATTACGGAAATGGGTTTCCAAAATACTGCTTTGGGGGCCCTGGGCAAATGCCCATTTTGCCCATGGCATAACGCGCCCTCTGCCTGTATATTTGTATAAATTTTTAATATCGTAAGAAACTGCTTACTTGTGCCAGCCGCTTAGAGAAAATACTCTCCTTTAGTATATGCAACTTCGTGGCTGTTGTGCTTGTACGGTTGTCAACTTTCAGGGTAACAATTATACAGTGCCAAGAAATTATGGCTTCAAGAATTTTATTTCTTAAGTCCTGAAAATTCAAGTGCTATAATTTTCAAACTGTTAACTCAATTTTGATTATTT
The DNA here is from genome assembly GCA_964023965.1 of Melinopterus prodromus. Taxonomy (NCBI): domain Eukaryota; kingdom Metazoa; phylum Arthropoda; class Insecta; order Coleoptera; family Scarabaeidae; genus Melinopterus; species Melinopterus prodromus. The sequence goes on along the minus strand of OZ030390.1, from coordinate 17,828,939 downwards.
TATGTTGAATTTATTGTAAGTTCCTCATCAGCGATAGTCTTTTCATTCTGTATTTTTTCTTTCTTATTTCTTGTGTCTTTTATTCTTTACTTTTCACGAACACACAGACAATCAACAAATTCCTGGTTAAATATAACATTTTAGTATAATCCAAAAAATAAACATATAGAGACAAACGTTTTTTAGTCAATAACTTTAGAGTTCCCAAAAGTACAATGAATTACAATCCTTTTTTTTTCAATAAGACATTATTTTTTTATTTGTTCGATTGTTCGGTTACCCAATTTTGCAGTTGTCCGATTGGACTAAAGATACAAACTCTGTAGCTGAATCTGACAAAATGCTTTAGTAATTTTAATTTTTCTTTACGAAAAACAATGATTAAAATTGAAAATACTACCAAATAGTAGATCTAGAAAATACCTATCCACATTTGATATAATTTTTCATCAAAACGGAACCCCTGAATTTGGCATGTTTTGTTGTTATTTATTGTTATTGCTCAGAGCTGTTGAATTAGGATATTTGTTTCATATCTTCGTGGAGCTAAACATTAGTCTTATTAGTTATTAACTACAAGAAAGCTAACAATATATTTATTTGAGGAAACAAATTAATTTTTATGCAACATGTATTTGGTACAATGAACGAATTTATGTTAAAGAAAAGAATTGAGCTTCTTGAATAAATTTTTTCGGTATCTATGCTAATCCCAGGATTTGATGCTCTTTCGTTTGTTATTAACTAAAGCGACTTATATATTACCATTAGTAATCAATGCCAACCATTACAAATGCATATTTCTAGCATACTATGATTAAATTGTTTAAATTAAGTATTATAATTAATGTTAAAAAAATTAGCAAAAAACACATTATTTCTTATGCAAAAGGCGATAGCCAACCAACATGAAATTGATTTGTGCTTCAGATAACCAACTAAAATTTGCATTACCTGTAATAAATGAAACTTTTGTTTCATATTATCTAGAACATTTAGTTTTATCTTGATATAGAAATAAGTTTATATTTATGTAATCAAAGGCAGTACCTACGTTGTGGTGACGTTAACTTAAATACAGAAATAATTACACTGCAAGACTGGCGCGTTATTCCATGGGCAAAATGGGCATTTGCCAAGAGCATTTCCGTAATGTAATACCACACCATGCCATTAACGTTGCAAGCAGATTTAGGCTCCTCTCAGTGAGCCCCAAGTAATCATTAACTACTTTCATTACCGTCTCAAGAATAGTGATTTTTATATTAGCACTCGTAGCGGTTGGGGACGAAAATCAATCTCTTATAAACTATAAATTAACTACTGAATTAATAAATTACCGTGGTAAGAATATCAAATTGAAGTTTAGAGTAGTCTTGCCTATGGGGCCCCAAAGAGAGTGGAGGAGGTGTTAGCAGTTAAACTCAAGCTTTTTTTTGGAACAAAAGAAACGCTATCTAATACTGTACGACTCTTGACTAAGTTAGAAGAGAAATCTATGAATTTTTCGAATATTTTCAGTCGACACTTTTCCGTTTGTTCTGGAATTCTATAGGTACTGTAAAGATGAATGCTCCAAAAGAGTCTGTAAAATAACAATTCCGATCTGCAAAAGGCGGTATATTTTTCAAAGTCCTTATTTTTACACAGTGTGTATAAAAAGATACGTAAACACTCAATATACATATTTCTTTCTAAAAAGTTGACAAGTAAACGATTCCAATAAAAGTTTTAGGAAGTTGCTTAAGCTATAAATGAAATGCTTAGAAATGAAACACACTTTATATTTAAAAGTATTTCGTATATATTACCTAAGTCATTTTAAAAAACGACAAGGTATTGACACGGTAGAATTCCTTTTAACATTGTTTACTTGCTACGAATTTTCATTTTTAAATTTGTTAAGTAATTTATTAGTTATTTTAATAAGAATACTCTGTTGTCACTTTAAATAATTATGTATTAGGTACTTATATAAAATGTTGTTGCAAAAAGGTCAATACCTTACCTATTATTTATGATTATTGTTAATTGTTCCGAAATGTTATATCATTATTATTAGTATATATTATTTCTTTATATTATTTTTAAAGTAATTCTTCTTAATTTAACATTGTATGTTGTGATCTTGTGTTTCTTTATTAAATGAAACTAACACTTTACTACTGTAATGTTTATTGTACTCACTTCACTTATAGTTACAACTTACCACGTTCGGTTACATTGAGCACCTTGTACGAAGGGTGTCATGTCGCGTCTGACTCTAACGTCCGTGTATCTTATTCTAAATGCGTACGGTCGGTAATACAGGCAATACAGGTAACTGCAATACATAGCAGTCGCTAACAGAGGTATTACAGGTAACTGCAATACATAACACCTTCCTTTTTTTATAAAAAATAAAACAACTATTCCACAACAAGTAAACATAAACTGTAAACATAATATTACAATATAGGCTTAACAGTAATCAAAATATACATTTACTAAACTTAACCTATAATATATTCATTTAGTCTACTTGGAAGTCTTCTATTTCTTTTTGAACGAATAGGGGTTGGTACATTTGGGTATACAATGTTTTGGGTATCCGGTATAGAATTATTGTTATCATTATCTACAGTGATTTGCGGTTCCCTATCAAGAAAAGTGTTATTAGTATTTCTAAGATGTTGACTACTGCGCCTCACCTTTCTATTGTTAACATCTACCCAATAAGACCTAGGAGTGTTTGCAATATCTACCACTTTTCCCCTTGTCCATTCTTTTTGACCAGTATTAACTAACACATGGTTCCCAATGTCATACTCATTAAGCTTGGTTGCGCGTCTATCAAAATACTGTTTATATAGATCTTGTTTATTTTTAAACCTTTCAGCAATCTTGTCACTATTTTGAATTTCTGGCTTTAGTAAATTGTCACTCATTGGTAATTTTGTCTTTAATCTACGGCTAAATAATAATTGTGCTGGGGACACATTTAGGTTGGGTAATGGTGTATTCCTATAATTAAGCAACGTTAAGTCTAAATCAATATTTTTTCTAAGCATATTTTTGGCAATTTTAACACCACTTTCTGCTTGACCATTGGCTCTACTTAGATGTGGACTTGTGGTAATTATTTTAAATTCCCAGTTTCTGGCGAATTTCTTGCATTCATATGAGTTCAATGGCATGTTATCTCCTATTAATATACTTGGAATTCCATGACAAGCAAATACTGTTTTCAATGCCTTTATTACATCATTTGAAGTCTTGCCCTTTAGTTGTTTAATTTCAAGCCATTTTGAATAGTAATCCATGACTACTAGATAGTCTTTATTATTGAATTGTAAAATGTCAGTTGATACCTTCTGAAATGGGTATTTTGGTATTTCATGTGGTCTTAATATGTTATTTATATTTTTTGGTCTATATTTCTCACACGTAGGACAATCTCTTGTTTTAGCCTCTATTTGTGCATTCATTCCTGGCCAATAAAATGAATTGTGCGCTATCAACTTTGTCTTAAACATACCTTGATGGCCTTCGTGTAGTAGTGTTAACATGTTTTGTTGAAGTGTTTTTGGTACTACTATTCGATCTTTATAGAAAACTAAATTATCTACTACATAAAGCTCATCTTTAATGTCCCAATAAGAGTGTAATTTTGAATCTATTTTTTTTCGAGAGTCTGGCCATTTAGTGCGGCAATATTTTGAAACTAGACGTAGTTCGGGGTCCTGATTTGTTTCATCTTTAAATTGTTGTCGTTTTAGCTCACTCATTCTTAGATGTACAGATATTGAATGTACCATTTCTTCAGTAGTATCATTATCCTCTGGTTCTAAGTTTTCTAAATAATTTCTTGATAACAAGTCAGCAATATGCATGGTCTTGCCAGGAGAATAGTGAATTTGTAAATCATATTTAATAATTTTCAATTTTAATCTCTGTAAACGGTGGTTATAAATTTTACTAATAGGTTTTTGCATTATTGATATCAAAGGTTTGTGATCTGTAATTACAGTGAATTTTCTTCCATAGATGTACAAATGAAACTTTTTAATTGCGTGGACTACAGCCAACATCTCTTTTTCGATCTGAGCATACTCTTTTTCAGTATTTGTCAATGATCTAGATGAGAATGCCACTGGTCTTCCCCTCTGTAACAATACTGACCCTATTCCATCCTTTGATGCATCAGTCTGAATTACAGATTCAACAGAACTATCAAACGGTGACAATACTGGTGCTTGACAAATTATATCTTTAATTTTATCCAATGTTGTGGTATGCAATTGTGTCCATTGAAAACAAATGTCTTGTCTTAGTAATTGCCTTAAAGGTTGAGTGATTTCAGACAACTTTGGTATATATGATCTCAAATAATTAATCATGCCTAAAATGCTCTGAAGTTCTTTTTTATTATTAGGATTTTTTAATTGTTTTATAGCTTTTATCTTGTCTGGATCACAATGCATTCCTTGTTCATCAAATATTTGACCCAAATATTTTACTGATTTTTGTTTAAATTGTATTTTCATCTTATTAAATTTAACATTATGTTTTAATGCTCTTTGGACTACCATCTTAATTATTTTATCATGTTCTAGTTCATCATTAGTTGCAATTATTAAATCATCTATATAGACCGTGACACCAGGGATATTCGCAAAATATTTTTCATTCGTTTTTTGAAACCATTCCGGTGCCAATTTCAAGCCAAATGCTAATCGGTTAAACTTATAACACCCAAAAGGTGTGCTAAAGGTGCAAAGTTTACTGCTTTCTTTGTCTAATGGTACTTGATAAAATCCTTCTTTTAAATCTAACACCGTAAACATTTTTTTACCTTTCAAATTTATAGCAACATCCTCTAATTTAGGTATCAAGTAATATTCCCTGTCAATAACTTTGTTCAGTTCATGTGGATCTAGACACAGTCTTAGACTACCATCTTTTTTTTCGATAATCACCAGATTGCTGACCCAATCCGCAGGTTCGTTAACCTGGGAAATTATATTCCTTGTCACTAAGTCATTTAATTTCTGTTTAAGTTTGTCTTTGATAGCAATAGGGACTCTGCGACTTGGAACAGCAACCGGCTTACAATCAGCTTTCAATCGTATGGTACATTTGTCCGGAAACTTGCCTACACCTTCAAATATTTCTCTATTTGCTTGTATAAATGATTCAACATTTTCATATTTAGCTACTAACTCATTAACTGTCTTAATTAAACCTAATTCTTTTATAGCATGCAACCCTAGCAATGACTTACAATGGTTATTGTCTACTACAAAAAATTCTCCTCTGTATATTTTACTTTTAAATTTAAACTGTAGCTCTAATTTGCCTAATGGTTTAATTCTACTACCTCCAAATGCCTCTAATATAGTCTTTGTTGTTCTCAGCCGTTGTTCCATCTCCGGGTTACTATTCTTAATTCTTTCAAAATCTTCTTTTTTGATTATGTTTACTTCAGCTCCGGTATCCAGTTTTAATCTAATCTCTTGACCTTCAATTTTCATATTTTCTGACCATTCTTGCCGACGACTAACTTCATTAATCGTAACACTATTTACAAATACATCTTCTTCGGATTCCTCTTCATCGGCTTCCACTAGTTCTTGTACCTTGGTATCTCTGTATCTGCATGCGATGGCAAAATGGTTGAATTTTCCACATCTTTTGCATCTTCTACCATAAGCTGGACAATTTCTTGGTGCATGATTCTTCTTACACTTCATACATGGACTCTGTTTTTCAAATTTTCTTTTTTCTTCGTCTTTTCTTTCTTTTATACCTTTATTCTTCTTTAATTCATCTACTACGGTATTTTTGTCAGTTTGCTGCAACTCCTTAATCTGTTCCCTTGTTTTTTCATAAGTTCTACAAGTCTCGATGCACTTATCTATCGTAAGATTTTCCATACTTATTAATCTTTCTTGGAGGGTACGCTCATTGATCCCTAACACCAATCGGTCCCGTATCATTTCATCTGAATCTTTAAATTCACAATTTGTAGCAATTTTCTTTACATCATTTAGGAACACATCAAAAGGTTCACCTGGTTCTTGCTTGCGATTGTAAAAGATAAATCTTTCGTATAATATATTTCGCTTCGGGGTCATGTACTTGTCAAACTCCTTCATCACTGTTGTATACGACTTTCTTTCTTCAGCTGACAATGTGAAATTGTTATATATGTCCACAGCTTCTTGACCAATTATGTTTAAAAACAATGCTACTTTGATTTCATCCTTCTTTGTGGATTTTTCTGTAGCTAGCATGTAAATTTCAAATGCTTGTTTAAACTTTCTATAATTTTCTGCCACGTTACCGTCAAATTGTAGTGGTTCCGGTATACGCATCTCCATCTTGGCTTCGTTTATCGATCACTGATTCGTTCTATGTACTTTACTCGTTCTTTGTTTTCTTACTCGCTTTTGGACTGCGCCATGTTGTGATCTTGTGTTTCTTTATTAAATGAAACTAACACTTTACTACTGTAATGTTTATTGTACTCACTTCACTTATAGTTACAACTTACCACGTTCGGTTACATTGAGCACCTTGTACGAAGGGTGTCATGTCGCGTTTGACTCTAACGTCCGTGTATCTTATTCTAAATGCGTACGGTCGGTAATACAGGCAATACAGGTAACTGCAATACATAGCAGTCGCTAACAGAGGTATTACAGGTAACTGCAATACATAACATTGTATATGGGGGCCCCAAAATTCAAAATTGCCCAGGGCCCCATGATGGCATAACGCGCCGCTGCACTGCAATGTATAACTTCAAATAAAATCATAATTATAAACTAACAAGCAATGAACTAATACGGTTACCGTCAAATAATAAATGCCTTGCATACGCACATTGCAGCGCAAACAACCACGTGACGCATTCTTTTTTTGCTGCAGAGTGGCCGAGGTGAGAATAAAAACCGGTATGTACCTACATGGATATCAGCGACAAACACAAATCTGAAGTTGTGATATTATATTTGAAACAGTGATTTTAATCAGTTTATGGTGATTACAAATGGAATAACAAATAACAACAGTTTATTGTGTTCACTAAATAATTAAATATGTACGACACGGGCAGCGAGAAACCAGTTCAGTTTATTGCTGTTGAGCAGTTGTCAAAATAACATAGTAGAGGTAAATGTCACTTACATAGCTTGACTCGACGTTATATTGTTGTCCTAGGTTAAAGGTTTTCACTTGGTTTCAGCAAATCAAAGTACCTACGCCGTATTGTCACCGATCCGACATCCGACTGTACCAAAGGTCTGTAGGTCGTACTTCAATGTCACCATTGCGTTGTGAGAATAGAATTTGGGGTTAGATTTAGGATTTCAACGTTGTTTAGCAATAATTTATATTATAACACTACAAACCACGCACAGCCCGACTGAAAACTGCAACTAATAGCGGAAATTTGGTATACCTAGGGATGAGGTGGGGATGAGATGTTCGACGCGTCAATACGTATTGGACGTTTTACTTGTTTTTTGCGGTCTTACAACTCGGATAAATAGCGAATTATAATGCGTACACTGGTTGCAGTGGCGCGTTATCCCATGGGCAAAATGGGCATTTGCCCAGGGCACAGGGGGGACCCCAAAGCAGTATTTTGGAAACTGCTTTAATAGACTACCACACCATACCAGTCCTCATTAACGTTGCAAGCAGATTTAGGCTCCTCTCAGCAAGGCCCCAACTTATCTTTAACTACTTTATTACCCTCTCAAGAACAGTGAATTTTATATCCTGCCGGTTGGGAACCAAAATCAATTTTAATAAACTATAAATTAAAAAGTTAATTAATAAATTACCGTAGTAAGAATATCAAAAACATTAGAGTAGTCTTGCCTAAGGGGTCCCCAAAGAGGAGGCAGTTTTAACAGGTAAACTCATATTGTTTTGCATTAAAAGAAACTATATCTGAAACCATATCTAGTACTGTACGAGACTAATGGTTTCCAGATTCCAGTTTCCCATCCGATACCGTTTGAAACGTCATCGGTTGAATAAATCGGACACAGTTTGCGTTAAAAGTTGCTAATACAATAAAATGGGTGCTTCGCTTTATTTTTGTTAACTTGGAACGTCATAACTTCCGAACCGTTCGAAATAGGAAAATTCTAATTATACCAGCTTCAATCAGCGTCGAATTGTCTGATCAACCACAACCTTAATTTGCTTGAAGGCAGTTGGGTACGACAGGCTAAAATTTTGTAACAAATCACATTATTTAAACTATAATTTTGAAGTGGCACACCTATCTCAAGAACTAGGAACCTCGACATGAAACTTCCGCTATCTTACTAAAATGAGTGCGCTGATTACGAATTTACATAGAACAGGTATCTATCTCCACTAGTTCCCGAGTAGTGCTCAAATTACGTTTTTTTTTATTAACACAAAAACAAGCGAAATGGATCACACAACTTCGAAATGTTACTTCTTAGGCATATAAAGGTCTACATATTTTTGATGTACCTACTTGTCGAGGGCTATTATTTTGTGACGGGTAAATCTGTCTATCGCCAACGGTTGCAATGTTAATTTTTTCTATCTAACTGCGCTAAATTTAGACCAAAAACCTATTAAATTTTTTTGAGAGAGAGCATTCTACTAGTGTGGTCATGCATATGGCTGTGCTGAATCAGCGGTGAGGTCCGTTTTCCCGTAAAGCGTACGGTTTGGCCAGAATGTGGGAAAGTATAGTTTCCGTTAACGTATTTCAATCAGTTTCCACAGAAAAATGCTTATAATTTCTGCAAAAAATTTTGAAGAATTTTCTATCATACCTCAAATTGTCGGTAATTAAGAGACCTAATATCCCCATGACGTTCAGAGTTTTACCCCCTAAATCGTTCGTTCGTATAGCTAACGTAGTTCAATCAGTTTCCACAGTAAAATGTTTATAATTTTTGCAAAAATGAATCCATAAATTTGAATCATAACTCAAATTGTAGGTAATTAAGAAACCAAATATCCCTATGACGTTCAGAGTTTTGCCCTCTACTAAATCAGATTATGTTCGTTCCTACAGCTAACGTAGTTCAATCAGTTTACACAGAGAAATGCTGGTAACTTCTGCAAAAATGTTTGCATAAATTTCTATCATACCTCAAATTGTAGGTAATTAAGAGACCTAATATCCCTATGAAGTTCAGAGTTTCCCCCCCCCCCTCCCCTTAAATCGACATAATGTTCGTTCCTATAGCTAACGTAATTCAATCAGTTTACACAGAGAAATGTTTAGAACTTCTGCAAAAATGATTCCATCAATTTCTATCATACCTCAAACTGTAGATAATTAACAGACCTAATATCCCTTTGCCGTTCCGAGTTTTTCCAATCCTAAATCGTGATGATGTCCGTTCCTATAGTTATTTCAATCAGTTTCCAGAGAAAAATGTTTAGAACTTCTGCAAAAATATTTGCATAAATTTCTACCATACCTCAAATTGTAGGTAATTAAGAGACGCAATATCCCTATGACGTTCAGAGTTTTGCCCCTCCCCCCCTGAATCGCGATAATGTTCGATGCTATAGCTACCGTAGTTCAACCAGTTTACACAGAGAAATATTTATAACTTCTGCAAAGATATTTGCATAAATTTGTATCATACCTTAAATTGTAGGTAATTAAGAGACCTAATATTCCTATCACGTTCAGAGTTTTGCCCCCACCCCCCTACACTCTACATATATGTTCCCTCAAACTCTGAACCTCCAAACTGAAGTTTGGATAAAATTATTAACCACAGTATAATTATTGACAAGTCTACCTACATCCACACAAATGAATCCTCAAAATCATATGAATCAAACCATGTGCCGAATACCCACAGCACCTGCGACCGGCTTTAGACAAAATTATACCTTGTCGACCACTCTTCAATATCATAATTGAACTCTACAGTGTAATATGCAGTACAGTTCGATGTAGGTATGTGGTATGTGGTAGGTATGAACGAACATTGAAATGTATAGTCCATCCGTTCCATTCCGCACATTTTCATATAATGCGGCATTCATATCCGCTCCTGAATACGAAATACGCAGCTTTCAGTGATTTCATAAATACGCACAATGGACGCTCACCGGTCGAAATGTGTTCTATTCGAATGGCGGACGACGGACAGTTAAAAATATCTGTCACAAAGGCGTGCCACAAATCCAAATCAAAGACCGTCAATATGCGGAATATGTCGGACCATGGCGCATCAAGTACAATACATACACGCGCGTGACACATAAAAGCTCTATGCAATTCGTGGATTTCATAATGGCGGTGGATGAAAGCTTTCCCACTCGTGTACACGCGAAGCTCTCCACTCGATGTCCTCCCGGTTTCGCTCCATGACTAGTGCAAGAAAAATATTTGTTCGGTGCGCGATGGTAGAAAGAGATTTTGACAAATCTAGTTTTGGTGGGAATTTACCAGATGCCATGAGACCATTTACAACATTTAGCTATATCACCAAGAAAACGGCAGATATGTTATTCAAATTGTATTTTTAACCCAGTTAGTTTCACCAGAATTAAACAGACCATAAAATACTATTGGGGGCATTTTAAAAGTTTTTTCATTGATTAGATAGCTCTGTTGAAACCAAATAAGTCTACGTAAGGCTTTCAAAATTCTGTTCCAATGAAAGTTGGTTTGCCAATCGATGATCTCCTAAATATAATATTAGTTTGTAGATTCAAATAATGAGTGGATTACAAGCAATTATAAATAGAATAATTGCTTGTATTCTTGGTTTGTTAGTTTGTTTGTCTTCTGGCTAAAGGTGAACACATGTACAGTCATGTAAAGATGTATGTTCCTATCGGTATTTCATAATTTTGAAGCAGTGATCTGTGGTATATCAGTATATCCATGTTTGCATAGCGGCGTAGGACAGAATAACAAAAACCAGTAAAGGAATATATAACCGACATGCTCGTTTAAAATTGTGAGATAGCGATAGGAACATATATTTTTCCATGACTGTACATCGAAACCATTTGAATCAGTAAGTTTGCAAACAAAACAAGAAAAGTTTAAAATTAGCAAAATAACACCCGAGCGATTAGAATATATAAATATTTAATAAAAACTGGAAACTGACTAAACGTCTTTCTCCGACTATACTTCCAGTATTATGGAGCAATTAATCGCTAACCAGAGCGATGGTTAAATCAATCATAATATTTGCTTCTTTCGGGCGTTTAAATAATATGTTGGTCTAATTAAATTTAAATTTTTTTAAAATAATATATTTTGTTTTCAAACGAAACCCCCATTTCCCTGACCAATAATAATTTAAAGATTTCAATTGTGATGTATGATTTAAGAGTGCAAAATAGCTGATCCAGTATAGCGACAAAAATGTAAAATATGTTGGTTTTGAATTAAATCTATTTCTTGTAATATTTCACAATAGCTGATTCAAAATGTGTCACATCAGTTTCAATAAAAATGGCGCATTAAATATAGCGAGAAATGTAGAAAAATGTCGGATTCGTATAAAATTTATTTGCTGTAACATTTAAAGAGTCCAAATGCCAAATCCAAGTGCTCTTCATCAAAATTCAAAGTGGCAAATATGAAGCAATAAAAATAAGTAAAATATGTTGGATTTGCATAAAACTTCTTTCTCGTATTATTGGAAGCTACCTATGTCCAAGTCAGGTTTTCAAAATTCAAAATATGTTATAAATTTGGCCACCAAAAACAAAAAAAAAACTGTTATATGGTTCTGAACTGTAATTGAAAAAATGCAAAATCTAAAAAAGCACTATCTTAGCGATATATTAAGTTCAATAGGAAATTCCAAATTTCAAATCAACTGGTTACTATTTAAAATGATGGAAGCAATACTGTAGAAACTTGGCAAACTCGTTATTTTTTCCAAAACATGATCAAAAATGTAAGCAATAGTTTTCGTCTATATATTTGAACCAACAATTTCAACAATTTACTTAAATCAAAATAGCAACATGAAACTAGACTTAATACAGTTTAATCAAACATTTAGTAATTGCACTGTATGTTTTTGAAACGGTTAGTCGAACGAAAAAAGACATTGTACATTTTATAAAACGAATTACGAGTTATAATGCTGATATTAATCATTTTTTAAAAAAAATATTTCCGAGATATTCGTAAAAAGTGATTTTTCTCCTGATTTTATGCGTATATCTTCGTTGAAGGGAAATATAATTAACGATGGGACACGCGAAGAATACTTTGGCTATGTTAGTTAAGAATGGCCAGCTTTGGACTTCGGTTCTGCTTTTAAACTCTCCAAAGCCATTACAAAGTATACAGCTTTCATTTTGTTTATAATTTGCATTTATTTGGTTTATGCATCATTTGGAAAGTGTGACAAGGTATAACTGCGTCTTTAGTCACTATGTTTCAAACGATAACGACGATACCGAGTACAATAAACAAAAAACAATAAAAATAAACAATAAACATTGCAACGCGACACAGAAAACCTCCACGTCTTGCTAGGATTTCATAATAGCAAGAAACGAAAGAAAGCCTTCCACTCGATATCCTCCCTATCGCATCCTAGCAGTAGTACAAGAAAAATATTTGCTCAGTTCGAACATAAAAAGCGATTTCGAATCGTGTTTTGATGAAGAAGATTTGTCCGAGCGCACACATTCCGCTAAATCAACAAGAGGGTGGCGGTTGTGGGTGGTTGGAGGTCCTTCGGAAAGCACTTATGACGGACAAAGTCCTCGAGGCGACATCTCGCGCGTACTTGTGTCAACACATTCCGGAGCGGATTGGAGTGCCGCCGCAATAAACTTGAGTGACAAAACGCAACTTATGGTTGCGCGCCGCAGCAGGAGAGACACACCGGTTCGCTTCAATCACTGCAGGATGCATCGCGGATCGCCGAACCGTCTCCTGGCGTAAAGATGACGTAGATCCCTCGACAGCCCGTTGTCTCCTGTAATAGACTCTTCGCACATACGCCTCGCACACTATACTGAAGTGGACAAGGCTTGAAATGTCGTTTACAATTGTAGTTTGCGAGCGAACCAACAGAAGCACAATACGAGAAATTCTAGAACTGTGGGTAACCTTCTTTTAATTCTTGTTTCTGTGTGAAATGTATCTGACAGAAGCACACATGTCCGCAAATGATGTTTCTAAATTATTTTTCAGTATATTATATTTAAGTTTATCTAAGTTTAAAATTGAGTGCGAGGAAAGTGTACAAATATAGATTTTAAAGTTTTAAAACACACGGGCGTTTCCTATTATCTTACCTAAGCCGCTTGCCAAAAAAATGATTTAGGTCATCATGCCTAATGTACGAAAGACCTGCACACTGGATAATGTGTACGTACTGCGAAATAGAAGACATTGCAAAAAATAATGACCAAAACACGCAAAAAATATATACAAAAATATATTCAAAAATATTTCGTATTTGTAACTTAAGGCATTTTCAAAAACGACGAGCTATTGACACGGTAGAAATCTTTTAACATTGTTTAATTGCTTTCTTTTAACATTTAATCGTATTGTTACAATTACACCACTGACATCAGGGACATGCGGTTTTCACAATTCAATTTGTAATTCCAGAGTATCTGAAAAACAGGAAAAATAGACAAGATGCTATATTAAAAAAAATTAATTTGGCCTGCTTCTTACAAATACATAACCCTGTATAGTCAAAAGTAATTCAAGTTTCTAGCTTTAAGTCTTTTCCTAAAAGTTTTATTTGGTTACTTTCTTCTAAACTCTGAGGACCAGATATTGACGTTACATGTTTTCTTGTTAAAACTGTATATAGCAGAAGGCATTTGGAATAATTGTATTTTTTGATAATATAGAATCGGATTATTAGGTATTAGAAAAATAAATAGGAAATTACATTTTATTAAAAGAAACATCTCAAAAAGTAAACTATGAAAACTGCACCAGAAATTTTACAGTACGTATTCAGAGGACAAATGTATATATTGATGATGGCGTATTTAAGAATGAACTTTCGCTGGTTTTGAAATATTTAAAATATTAAAAACATATTTATTTGTTAAGAATAGCCTTTAATTATGGTTAAGCCATGGTTAAGCCGAATTGTTATATCAGTATTATTAGTATATATTATTTTTGTATAAAAAAAGTAATTCTTCCTAATTTTCCATTGTATATGGGGGCCACGAAATTCAAAATGGCCCAGGGCTATGATGGCATAACGTGCCTCTGGGTGCTAGTTAGATTAAGGTATACTAGTAAAATAACGTTACTTACTCACTACTCAGTAATAACTACATTGTAATACTTTTATTTATTTAAAACAATATCGAAAGAGACAAAGGCGCGATATAAATTTAAAAAATCACAACTCATAACAATAATATTGCTGATTTGTATAAAACTTGCAACAACACGTTTTAGAAATTTGGTCATAACGTCTTTATTAATGATCCTGACGACCAAACCGTTTTGATATTGTGACAAACAGACACAATATACATATGTATATATTTATTAATACGAAAATATTGTTGGCCTATGTCGGTGATTGTGAGAACTGCTAAATCGCACAGATAACAAACAGAAGGAAAGGTTGCAAAGCAAAATGTGATTTACATGATCAACCAATGCACTTATGCAGAAACACTAAATTGTAAAATTTCACAAGAAAAATGAACATTATTCTGTAAATTAAAAACAACACGTCCGCTGTTTTAAATATTATTTTGGAAGATCATCAAATAAACTAGTCAACAACTGGCAACATACTACAAAACAAACTACATACTAGAAAAAGAGAGAAACGTGAAGAGAAAACAATGTGTTTTTTATGAATCCCTGCTTTTTTTAAACTAATAACTAGTAACATGGTGGGTAGTACAATAAGATAATTCAACATTCTGAAAGACATATCACCGAAATTATCAAGTTTTTACTTACTTTTGACATTTTAGCGAAAAAATGTTCAGGGGACCCAGAACAGTTTTGTTTAAGGTAAAAAAATGGAGGTTCAATAAATTAAAGTATTTTGTATAATTTATGTCTATGACAGTTTTTGATAAAATAATAGTTTACCTGCATGAGCAAATTCTATTGATCGAGATCGCTTGTATCTGCATTAAAACTAGTTAGCCAGGATTTGACAGATATATTGATTCTATTGACAGTATTGTCCGACCATCAGCGTTTGACACTGCTGAATGGTAAGATAAAGTCATGTGCCTGGCCACATCAGATTTATTCTACATGGTACTGGTCTTTTTTATTATAAAATAGGATGCTCTATCATGTTTTTAAATGCTTGCGACTCGGAAGGAAACAAACACCAATAGAAAACAATTCACTGTTTAAAAAAACTAATTCTTACTAGTCTTTGGATTTTGGCTGCGAATAACTAGCGCCGTAGTCACGATAAATTTTTACTCATTACTTGTATGACCAATCAAAGGTGTAAGCAAAACTCTTGCTGGTTTTTAATTTTTTCGAAATGAATAGGTTTATTTGGTTATTATTACCTCGATTACCACCTTTATTACATAGCAACTTAAGAAAATAAAAAAGTCAGTATCTAGACGAAATTCCGAACGTTATTTCATCAAAATTTGGAATCGTTATGGCAAAGACTTTACGAGTAAACATTTTTCTTGTAAATTTAAAGAATCGGGTACTTTTTCACACTTTTCTCGCACTCATGTTTAAACCGATAGGAACATTTTTATTTATTAGAAACTGGGGTCAGTACATTAGCAACCGATAGTAACTGTAAATAAGATGACCTCACTATTTCACTCTTAATGAGGATCTGTCTTTACTCCCAAACCGGTGCGAATAAAAAAGTGCAATATTTACCGATCTCCAGGTGTAAAATGTTGATGAACGCTGATAGAATGCGATACTTAATATCAAAAAGCCTACTAAAAAGGGTCTGTACATAAGTTAGGAGCGGCATAAATTGCTTAATACAAGTGAGGGAAACCGTGTAAGGAAATTAGGGCATTAGATTGCTGTATAAATCGTCGGAGCGGGTATGGATTGATGATTTAGTTCCGCGGCGCTCCGCCGGCGGTAATGTGGCGCACGTGCTGGCGCGGCGTCGTGGGCTATGGCGGAGGCGGCGGAGGTCAAAGTTCCGTGTGATTGATGGCAGGCCGCATGATAAGAAAACCACACAACGAATAACCGGATGACCATGCACATTTCTGAACGTGGCGCAAATGGAATTTTAGTGTTCCAACGTGAACCCCTTTTTCCCGATATTATTACACACCTCGTCGTGTATATAGGTTACAATTTGGCAGGGACGACGTGGAAATATATCCGTCAAAAATGTGATATTGCCGGAAATGCCGCTCGATTGATTGTCGTTTTACCGCGTTCGGCATTGTTAAGATGGGAAATGGAAATAAATGGGATATGATGCATACAATACATTTTTCTTTTCTGTTGGATAATTGAAAAACTATATTAAATAGTACCCATCTTTTGTGGCGACGATTTCGGAGACACTACGAGCAGTATCGGGACGAAACCTCATATTTAGAAGTTTCTTGACTAAACTTAGAGCTGAAAAAGTCTTTTTCGAAGAGGTTCAAAGGAACTGGATCTACTCTTAAGCATTTCTCAAGGTTTTTGCAAATGAGCCGCCATTTCTGTAATTTTTGCATTAATATAAAACTAATTCGCCATGATTTGACAGATAGTTTCATTCTAATGACAGCGCGTTCTGCGAACGTTGATGTGTTGACATGTTTTAAATATTTTTCTGTTTTCTGCTGTTCCAAACTTGTTACATTCCTATTAATGAACAATAAATTGTTGTATTTAGTTTGCATTATTTTATACTAACAATATCTCAGAAACTATTAAAGATAGATATAGGGAACCCTAACATTGATTAATAGGGAATAAGATTTTCTATCGAATGGCGTATCGGTATACAGGTTGTTCCATTTTAAAAAAATTAGTTTTTTACGTTTGAAAATTCATTTATTGAGTAGTAAATTTTAAACCACCTGTATAAGATATCATGATGAACTAAATATTGTCTTATTTGTTTATGTTTCTAATTTTAGACCACCAATCATGACTCTTCTAGTTTCAATAATAACCTAGATATTCAATTTTAAACGTAACCGCGAAAAGCACCCAAAAAAATTAGTAAAATAAAAAACTCTAAAATTGTGATATCTAGGTATAGGGAAACATTACCAAAAATGGTGTATTTTGATAAGTAGAAACTAAAAATAAAATAAAGATTATATCATTCCGTAGATGAGGGACTATCGACTGTGTGATGTGTTGAGGAGGAATGAATAAAAAGCTGATAATTTAAGCTTTGATAATTTACTTCTGGCACTATTCACAATCGCCTACGTTTCGCCGATTGATCTTCGGCTTCATCAGGGCTGGTGTGTAAGCAAGATTATCAAAGACTGCCAAGCTTTTTATTCTCTCCTTCTCATTATATCATTCCATTTAAAGTAACAAAGTTGATACCGACTTCCGGTGACCTGACGTGACAGTTAACTTGAGAATATTTTAGCTAAAGAGCTCAGATCGAGTAAATTCTAGTTCAAACATTTCAAATTTCAAGAAATAGTAGAACATGAGAAACTTCTAATGTACCGAGAGACAGCCTGTATAATCACCATCAGGATACACGCCAATGGTTATAATTACACCAGCGTAACAATAATGACAGTTCGTTCAAATAATGATTTCATCCTTAGAACGAACTGTCATCATTATACAAACCTAGTGTCAAAGTCTGTCAAACCTACGTGGACGACAGTTATGTGACAGTTCGCCTCGGCATCATTGACAAATAGATTTAAAATATTTGATATAAAATGGAATTTATGAATCGTAGATAAACCTCGAATTCGACTCGCACACAACGGATATAAATCGCTCGCATGTTTACACGCTCGCCTACGGCTCGCGTATCGCATATCTCGTAGTTATGTGCTCGTCAAATAATATTAGTAATATGAACCTATTATATAACAAAGCTTCACTGTTTTTAATACATGTCACGACATAAAAACCACGTGCTTATTAGTGTTGTTTAAAAACAGCTTTTGGTGATGAAGATATATGACGACATAACCCGTGCCATGATCACACAGCGATTATAAATACAATGTTATATATTTCTATGACAACTCCATTATAAATATTAATGATATTTGTAAACTAGTTTTTGTGTCTGCTCGGAGAAAGTGCATATAAATTGCATCCATGAATCACAAATATTGGTTTCATTATCTCCGTATATATGAAGACATAATCCATGCCATGATCACACAGCGGTTGTTACAACTGTTCAGTGTTGACTATAAAACACCAAACTGTCAACCACATAAATTTTTTAATAAAATTTATTATTAATAAAATTTATAAGAAATGTCATGACAATTCTTGAGTAGTAAATAAAATAACGTTTTCTATTCGCACATAATTATGTACGGGCATGGCGGCTCGTGTATAAACTTCATGCTTGTCAATTATAACATATAGTATATGATATGATTACATATTATCAAAAAACTTATTGCTGTGGATAGGGTTTGTTAAGTGAGTATTCTGAATACCGAAGAATGACAAATACATATACCTATTTGCAAGTATTAGCAAACTTAAAATATGTACTTATTTATTATATGCCAGTGCACTTATTTTTATAAGCTAAATTCATAAATCAGTAACATGTCGTGCAAAGTGTGTTGATGATAAGTAAATTTTTAACACGCAAACTACCTATGAAGGTATGTATCGATATTATTATTTTCACATTTTATACCGCTTTAAAATAAAATTCCTACATAGATACTCGCAATGCAGTTTAATTAATTAATTTAAATATAACTTAAAGTACTCAAAGGAATATAATTAAGAATTATCTATTAATTCTCAATAATCTTCTGCAAGAATAAGTAAAAGAACATTTAATTTATTATTTTTTAATATAATGCTATATAATTTGTTATTATCATTTGTTATATTGTTATTATTATATTATACTACCACTTTGTACTTCACTTTATACACATAATATGTACCAATTTAGAGTGGTTCAAATTGGCTATTTTTTATTTAGGAAGCAACGAAACCGCCAAAATCGTTTCCAAATCCAAAAAATCTGATGTACAATATAACTGGCGCAATTATTGTACTACTACAAAAAAAAATCTGATGTGGCCAGGCACATGACTTTATCATACAATATATAAAATTAATAGTTTAGCTGCATGAGAATCTATTCTATTAAGATAAATCGTAGGTATTGTCAAAGCATCAGCATTTGACACTACCTACACTACATCATTAGAATAATAGTTATTTATGTCACAAATGCCGAAAGTACGGAATAGCGCGACGAGCGGTGATGCGGCGCGTCACCGAAGGCGGAGTGTCGCCGTCGCATATGAGCGAGTCGGCTATTTAGTTTTTGGCAGGAGCGACATCAACGTTTATTGTGTTGCTTTTTAAGAAATACGTATTCAAAAAAAAAATAAATGATTTCTGTATAGTAAATGCTAGGTTGGTACCACTTTGACGAAACGTCAAGTTTAAAGGTGCGTTCCGATTAGTAGGTAATAGTTTGAGCCGGACTGTGGCCGAGTGGTAGCGCGCTTGGCTATCAGTCTGGAGGTCGTGGGTTCGAACCCCACGCCCTGCTTTCAGAGTAAAGGTTTTTCTGTGATTTTCCTTTACTCCACGGCGAATGCTGAAAGCCAAACAACTTAAGACGTGCCACAGACGCGGGCCATAATAATGATAATTCGGGCCTGCCGATGCCCCCGTAGTGGCGAAAGCTGTTGGGGGATGTTAAGGCGTGGATTATTATTATTATTATTATTATTATTATTATTATTATTATTATTATTAGTAGCTAATGGCGGTGGTAGAATACGAAATTATAGTGTTTCTTACATATCGTGATAATGACACATATCAGTTTGCATGTGCATAAACATGAGTAACTATCAATTTTCTATTGGAAATACTATAACGGCGTCTGCTACCACTGCCATTATCACTAATGAAAACGCACCTTAAAAAGGTAATTCAAATTCTGACACATTTATATTTGTTCATGACACATCCCTACCAACATACTAAAATAAAACTACACTCATCGCTATACTTTATTTATAATTTTCTCAATGTATCGTTTTTGGAATTAGATATAAAGACGGGTTGGTATTTCTTATCAACAAACAATCAAATTGGTGATCTTACTTTATTTGAAATTTGTATTTTAAAATTTGCCGCACTACAGCGGCAACGTTCCATAGTGGTTCTCCAACCTCTGATGAGATCAGCTGTTTTCGAATGTGACAACACAAAAAAATATTTGTCAAAATCCTGGCCACTATGTAATTTCATATCAATGCAGATGCGACCGATCTCGATCAAATAGAATTTGCTCTTGAAGCTAAACTATTAATTTTACCAAAAAATTTCATAGGCATAAATTATTCAAAATTTCCTCTACTTTAATTTATTAATGAACTATTTTGTCGAAATTACAGAAATGGCGGCTCATTTCCAAAATCCTTCAAAAAGGCTTAGAATAAACTAAAAAGCTAAACTATTAATTTTACCAAAAAATTTCATAAGCATAAATTATTCAGAATTTCCTCTACTTTAATTTATTATTTAACTATTTTGACGAAATTAGAGAAATAGCGGCTCATTTGCAAAATCCTTGAAAAAGGCTTAGAATAAACTACCAGTTCCTTTGGACCCTTTTTAACCAAAAGCTTTTCAGCTCTAAGTTAGGTCATGAAACTTCTAATTATGAACTTTCGTCCCGATACCTTTAGTAGTTTTTCCGGAATCATCGCACAAAAATCGTTTACACACACACGCACGCACGCACACACACACACACACACACACACACAGACATTTTTTTGTACCTTGGTCAAAAATGTTCAGGGGACCCAAAAAGACCTATTTCCGCTAAAATCTCAATTTTTTTTTTCGGCATGATTACAATACTTTAGCATACTGCGTATGATAAAGTAAAAAATCTGATGTGGCCAGGCACATGACTTTATCATACAATATATAAAATTAATAGTTTAGCTGCATGAGAATCTATTCTATTAAGATAAATCGTAGGTATTGTCAAAGCATCAGCATTTGACACTACCTACACTACATCATTAGAATAATAGTTATTTATGTCACAAATGCCGAAAGTACGGAATAGCGCGACGAGCGGTGATGCGGCGCGTCACCGAAGGCGGAGTGTCGCCGTCGCATGTGAGCGAGTCGCGCTATCTAGTTTTTGGCAGGAGCGACATCAACGTTTATTGTGTTGCTTTTTAAGAAATACGTATTTAAAAAAAATAAATAAATGATTTATGTATAGTAAATGCTAGGCTGGTACCACTTTGACGAAACGTCAAGTTTAAAGGTGCGTTCCGATTGGTAGGTAATGGTAGCTAATGGCGGTGGTAGAATACGAAATTATAGTATTTCTTACATATCATGATAACGACACATATTAGTTTGCATGTACATAAACATGAGTCACTAGCAATTTTCTATTGGAAATACTATAACGGCGTCTGCTACCACTGCCATTATCACTAATGAAAACGCACCTTAAAAAGGTAATTCAAATTCTGACAGATTTATATTTGTTCATGACACATCCCTACCAACATACTAAAATAAAATTACACTCATCGCTATACTTTATTTATAATTTTCGCAATTTATCGTTTTTAGAATTAGATATAAAGACGGGTTGATATTTCTTATCAACGAACAATCAAATTGGTGATCTTATTTTATTTGAAATTTGTATTTTATAATTTGCCGCACTACAGCAGCAACGTTCCATAGTGGTTCTCCAACCTCTGATGAGATCAGCTGGTTTCGAATGTGACAACACAAAAAAAAAAATCTGATTGACTGAGATAAATCGTGTCTGTATTAAAATTAAACTAGTTAGCCAGGAAACTACCAGTTCCTTTGGACCCTTTTGAACCAAAAGCTTTTCAGCTCTAAGTTAGGTAATGAAACTTCTAAATATGAACTTTCGTCCCGATACCTTTAGTAGTTTCTCCGGAATCGTCGTCACAAAAATCGTTTACACACACACACACACACACACGCACACACACACAGACACACACACACACAGACATTTTTTTGTACCTTGGTCAAAAATGTTCAGGGAACCCAAAAAGACCTATTTCCGCTAAAATCTCAATTTTTTTTTTGTATTAATTTTCCTAAAGTCAAGTAATTTTATTAATCACACTTCTTTCTCCATTTCTTATTCTGATTTCCTACCACTGTATGTCAAGATAATGTAAATTTGTTGCTGTCTGGAAACTGTTCCATTTACTCTAATTTGATGAAATATTGAAATCCATCCCAAATATAAATGATATCAATTGAGAATAACAGTTGGCTTTAAAAAAAATAATAATAAATTTAGGCGAATTGCAAAAACAATGTTTAAGCAAATGGCATTTGTTTAAGCAAATATGGGTTTATGAGACAATATAGGCAAGGTATCTCGAACACGAAATTTATAAGTTAATATCACAAAAAGCTGACTTTTCGATCATAATTAGAAAAAATCTGATGTGGCCAGGCACATGACTTTATCATACAAAATATAAAATTAATAGTTTAGCTGCATGAGAATCTATTTGATTGAGATAATTCGTGTCTGCATTAAAATTAAACTAGTTAGCCGGGATTTAACAGATATTTTGATAGTCAATAGGATCAACAGTAGGTATTGTCAAAGCATCTGCATTTGACACTACCTACTGGCATCAGAATAATACTTATTTATCTCACAAGTGCCGAAAGTAAGGAATAGCGCGACGAGCAGTGATGCGGCGCGTTGCCGATGGCGCAGCGTCGCCGTCGCATGTGAGCGAGTCGCGCTATGTAGTTTTCGGCAGAAGCAACATCAACGTTTTTTGTGTTGCTTTTTGAGAAATACGTATTTTAAAAAAATCTAAAATGGTTTTGTTTCTGTATAGGAAATGTTAGGTTGATACCACTTCTACGAAACGTCAAGTTTAAAAAGCTAATTCAAATTCTGACAGATTTATATTCGTTCATGTCACTGTAGATGTCACATCCGTACCAACATACTAAAATATAACTACACTCATCGCTATACTTTATTTACAATTTTCTCAATTTATCGTTTTTACAATTAGATATAACAAC